>CM060703.1:22679648-24047148 GCA_030686995.1 Artemisia argyi | reverse complement strand
GGCTAGATTCTCTGCCCCCCTCTTATCGCGAATCTCAACATCGAATTCTTGTAACAACAAGATCCACCGAATTAGTCGTGGCTTGGCATCCTGCTTCGCAAACAGATATCGAAGAGCTGAGTGATCAGTGAAGACGACTATCTTTGAAAGGACAAGATATTGTCGGAATTTGTCGAATGCAAACACTACGGCTAATAATTCTTTTTCGGTGGTGGAGTAGTTCTCTTGAGCGGGATTCATGGTTTTGCTAGCATAGTAAATAGGTTGGAAAAGCTTGTCACGTCGTTGACCTAATACAGCCCCGACAGCGAAGTCGCTAGCGTCACACATGATTTCAAATGGTAACTCCCAGTTGGGTGTGATCATGATTGGAGCTTGAGTGAGTTCCCTTTTTAAGAGATCGAAAGCATCTTTGCATTCTTGGGAAAAATCGAACGGAGCATCCTTCACAAGCAATTGAGTCATTCGCCGGGCAATTTTGGAGAAGTCTTTGATGAATCTTCGATAAAATCCGGCGTGCCCCAAAAAGCTGCGTATTGCCTTAACAGTCGTGGGGTATGGTAACTTAGATATAGCTTCAACTTTAGCTTGGTCCACCTCTATTCCGTTCCCTGAGATCTTATGCCCTAACACAATTCCTTCCTTTACCATGAAATGACACTTTTCCCAGTTTAACACCAAGTTGGTTTCCTCACAACGTTTAAACATCTTTTCTAAATTAGCAAGACAACGGTCGAAGGAGTTTCCGAAGACTGAAAAGTCATCCATGAACACTTCCATGCTGTCTTCCATGAGTTCGTGAAAGATTGCGGTCATGCAACGTTGGAAAGTGGCAGGGGCATTACATAGCCCAAAAGGCATCCTTTTGTAGGCAAATGTTCCATAGGGGCAAGTAAACGTGGTCTTTTCTTGGTCCTCGGGTGCTATGGGGATTTGAAAATATCCAGAGAATCCATCCAAGAAGCAATAGTACTCGTGTCCAGATAATCTCTCTAACATCTGATCAATGAATGATAAGGGAAAGTGATCTTTCCTCGTGGCATCATTGAGCTTTCGATAGTCGATGCATACCCGCCATCCAGTGACAGTTCTCTGGGGCACCATCTCACCCTTGTCATTCTTTACTACAGTCATTCCACCCTTTTTAGGTACAACCTGCACAGGACTGACCCATGGGCTATCCGAGATCGGGTAAATCAGTCCTGCATCCAAAAGTTTGATAACTTCTTTCTTTACTACTTCCTTAATGTTAGGGTTCACTCGCCTCTGGGGTTGCACAGTAGGTTTATAATCTTCCTCCATAAGAATCTTATGTGTGCAAAAAGTTGAGTCAATCCCCTTAATGTCGGCCACACTCCATGCTAGTACCCCCTTGTATTTTTTTAGGACCTCTAAGAGTTTAACTTTTTGTTCTTGTTCCAAGGAAGAGTTTATGATTACCGGGAGTTGGTCCTCCCCCTGAAGGAAGGCATACTCCAAATGGTTAGGAAGCTCTTTAAGATCAACGTTAGGAGGTTCAATAATAGAAGGTTTGAGCTTGTTTTCGGGCTTTCGGAGCTCGAGATGCTCCGTTGCCTCTTGTCTGGGGTAGAAGGAGACTGCATTAACATCCTCCGTCTTTTCCACCTCTAGCAAAGGCAGAAAACTCTCGTCCCGTAGCCAGCCTTCATCGATTTGTTCATCGACGCAACTGTTAATGACATCTGTGAGTTCATCTACTTCCCCGATAAAGTAGAGCCGGTTGGCTGCTTCGAGGGAGAGGTCCATAGAATCCTTAATGTCGAAGGTTGTGCTATCGTCTCCCACTCGTAAGGTCAATTTGCCATCGTAGACATCGATGACTGCATGAGCGGTAGCAAGAAATATTCTACCTAAGATGATAGGTACCAAGTCATCCTCCTCCATATCCAGGATTACGAAGTCGACCGGGAATTTGAATTTCCCAACTTTGACTAGCACATTCTCGCATATCCCTACGGGGTACTTGACTGATCTATTGGCTAGTTGGATGTTCATACGGGTAGACTTCAATCTAGAATATCCTAGTTTACGGAACATAGAGTGAGGCATGAGATTGATACTCGCTCCCAAATCGGCAAGAGCATTCTTGATTGATAGAGGTCCTATGGAGCAAGGCAAGGTGAAGTTGCCCGGATCGTCTACCTTCTTTGGTAGCCCTCGATGGGTCACCACTGAGCATTCTTCCCCCAGGGTCACAAGACCCTCGAGTTTCTTCCTGTTAGCGAGTAGCTTTTTGAAGTATGTGTTATACTTTGGCATGTGATAGCAAGTGATTGGTCCCGAACCACCTAACTTATATTGACCAAATAATGGTCAACAAAGTCAAATAGCCTAGGTCAATGCTCCGGGTAATATAAGGTATCACCAGGTCGTTAAGTCCCGTTGAAGTGTGAATTGTAACTTTAGCGTATTTGTGATCGGGTAATTATTCACAGGAAAAGGTTATGATTAGAATTATTTGGAATTTATTAACAAATATAGCCTAGGAAAGCTACGTGATTGATTACGGGATTTTAGATTACGAAGATTTGAGCTAAAAACTAAAAACGTACGTTTTAATTAAAAAAACGTATACAGACGCACAAAACAAAAAGTACAACTGAAGGACGGGAAGGGTTAAAAGTGTAAATTTAATATTTTTACAATCCTAATAATAAAAGAAAATTTTAAGAAAAATTGAAATTATTTTAACACTATTTAATTATTTATAATTAATTAATTACTAATTATCTATTTAATACTAATTAAACTAATTAGAATTATTAAAAATACTTAAAAGACTTAGAAAATTAAGAAAAATTTAATAAATCTAATTAACCATCATGGGAATCCTAAAAAATTATAAAAAGTTAATTTTATTTATTTTTAAGTTAATTAACTAATTATTATTCTATTTATTAATTAATATCTAATTAAACTATTTAAATTATGAAAACTATTAAATGAACAGTAAAAATTCTAGAAAAATTTATAAAAATGTTTTAACTAAAATACAAGCTAGAAAAAATATAAAAACTAGGTTATACTATATAAAAACTAATTATGCTATTTAATTGATTAATATTAATTAAAACTAAATTAAACTAAAATTAATTAGAAATACCACTAAAAGACAAAATAAAAATATGGAATAATTTGTAAAATTATTTTAACCTAAAATATAATTTATAAAAATATAAAAGTGATATATTACTTAGAAATTAATTAAAAAGAAAATTAAATTGATAAATCCTATTAAATAGAAGGTATCACTATTTTTAAAATTGGTTTTTTTGATTTTTTTTCTTTTTCTAAACTGATAATAAGCTAAAAACAACTAACTTTAACAAAAACACTTTTGTTTTAACCCAAGGAATAAGCAATTGAAATGCTTATTACATCCACAGTTGACTTTTGTTGACTGTGGAGTGTTTTTAAGCTCAAATGAGGAATGTGGGGTCCACAATGGTTGAGTTTGGTTTCTCTGAGTTTAACAATCAATAATAAGCAACTTTCAATCAAGTGGATGGCCTTAATAAGCCAAAAAGCACAGAAATAAGCACAAGCTTATTGGTGACTGAGCAGATTATGGGACAAGGTTAAGGATCAATTTCAGGTGGGGTCCACTATCTTAAGGGTCAAACAAGTGGTCCACAAACACACCCTGGTAGGAGGGGGTTGAGGGGAACCAAAATCAAGTGGTATGGACCACTGGAGTAGTCACAAACCACCACAAAAGGTGGTGGTGTAAAGGTGGTATCTGATGTGCAGGGGAGCTGTATGCCCTGCAGGTCACTTTGTGGCCTTGTGGGACCCACCAAACCAAATTCTAAAAATTTGATAAAATTCACAAAAATTAACAAAGTAGCAGAGATTAAGCTGGTCAATTTTCAGACTCTAAAACCTTAAATAAAACAAGTTGCAGGCCTCCAAAAATTGCTCAAAATCAAATTGGACTGCTTTTGACTTTTTATGGTTTTGGTGTTCTTTGACTTTTATGAACTTGGGAAGGATTTAATTGCCTCAAATCATGTTTGTGGGTTAAATTTAGACTGAATTATTTTAAAACTCCAACTTATCTATTGAAATGAAAAGATTTGGGACTCCAAAAACCACCACAGTTAACTGTGGTGGTGGAACTTTTGTGATTTTGACTTTACTTGGGCAAATGACCTAATCACAGGTTGATTCAAGCACAATTGGACTTAGGTCATGTTTCTAAACAACAAACTCCAACCACAACTAAGGAATCAGTGGGTGAATCCACTGATCCAAACACCCCTTAACAGTTATGAAATTGGGTCTTATGAGGCAAATGGAATGTTTAGGCAACAACACAGATTTCTAATGGTTAAATATGTTTAAGGAACTTTAAATAAGCATATAAAAATAAGCTAACACCACAAATACCTAGAATCTTATGATAAGATAAAGTGACAGTTAAACTAAGAGTTTTGCTCAAATAATTTTAGAAAAGCTTTCTAACACTTAAACCTATTTAAAACAAGCACAACTAACATGTAAGGAATACAAGCTGAAACAATCAATCAGATAATAAGCTAAGCAACAATGGAAACAAGGATTTGAGAGAAATAGCTTACAAAGGTATCCAAGCTAAAACCAAAGATCCAAGGACTAGAACCAAACCTAAGGCTTCCATAAGCCACTAACCCAACTCCAAAGCTTATTTCCTTTTCCAATTATCTTCTGAGTCAGAATTTCAAGCATACTAACACCATTTGACTTTCATTGGCCATGTTGCTTTTTTGAGTAATATTTGTTAGTACTGATTTTTGTGTAACTAAAGGCTTAAGAAAACTTCAATGGAACTTGCATAAGCTTTAAATGAGACTTCACAACTATCTTATAAAAGCTTTTAGACCATATCAAGAATTTTTCAATGGAAATCATACACAAAGTATTTAAACTAAACTGCTTGCATTCATTACTTGAAAAGATTCAAATTACAATATTTGAGCTTACTAACACAGTTACTAACTTACACTTACAATAATTTGCATGATAAAATTACATTCGACATAAGAAATTAAAAATTAAAAAAAAACTAGTTAACTTTTCTGCTGCTTCTCTCCTCTTTATATTGTCACCATCTCTTTCCTTGTGCTTTTCTGAGTAAATCCCACCTATTGGATTGGGTGGGAATGATCTCATCCGTTCAAGCAATTTTGGCGCCAATTTCTTTTTTAACTCTATCTGGTAACTTGGAGCTTTGAGGAAGCAATTAATGCAATTTGGAGTTTGGTGGATAGTCAATGGGACAGGGCATGGCTGCTGAGGTGGAGGAGGGGGGAGGTTGTGTGTTTGGTGAGGATTGCAGGCAAGTTGGGAGGTGGAAGGAGGGAGTCAACGCGGGTCAAACCTGGGTGGGGTGTTATTTTAAACGGTGGGTTGAAGTGGTGAATGGGCCTGGAGTTGGGTGGGCTGAGGATTTAGTTGGGTTTGGTTTTGGTTTTGGTTTAAGTTAATTTAGGTCCGTTTGGTTTTGGTAACTTTAAATCACAAGGACCATTCATGTAATTTTGCCGAACCATGAGGGGTGAAAATGACATGTTCCCAAAAATATCCCAAGTGTGTTATTTGCCAAGTTTTGAATTCCCATGGGCCATACATGTAATTTTTCCACTTTTGAAATTCCCGGGGCCATAAATGACAAGTTTCCAAACTTGAGGGACCAATGTTGTAATTTCCTCAAACTCACACCAAAGGGTCATTTTTGACAATTTATAATTTTCCAAGGACCCTAGATGATTTTTCATTCAAAATTATTCCACCAGGGACCAAATCTGTCAATTTCCAAAACTCCAGGGACCATTTTTGTCAATTTTGGATTTTGAGGGGTAAAAGTGTAATTTTCTCAAACTTTTTCACCCAAGGACTTATTTTGATAAATTTTGACTTTTCTTTGCCTTGGGTTGACTTTTCTTTCATTTTAAACTTCCAGGGACTAGTTTTGCCAAATTTTGAAACTTGAGGGATTGAAACTGCCAATTGTGCAAACTTTGTTCGTTTTTCATTTGTTTTCAAACATTTTGCATCTAAAACATATAAAACACACTTTTGGGATAATTTGTGTATTTTGATGCGTTTTTGGGTGTTTTTGGATGTTTTGGCAGTCCAGATACGGTAAAAATGATGAGTGTTTGAGCACTCATCAATCCCCCACACTAAGCTATTGCTAGTCCTTAGCAATCTTTTGAGAAAAACTTGATGGATTTTAAACTCTTTACCAAAAGCCATCACTTCTGGAGTAGCCAGGTGTAAGAACTGTGGCACACCTGATAACCGTGTGATTTTGAGCAAACCACCAGCTGTCAACGGATTTGATTAGTCTTTACCAGGAGCCGTTTGCTCCTGGACTAGCCAGCATCTTGATGGACCTAGTCAACATCTTGGTGAGCTGATTACCAATTATGGTTTTTCCACGGCCTTTACCACAAGCCATAATCTTGTGGGCTAGCCAACTCATTTGCTTATGAGGATGCGGGGGAGTTGAGGAACCATGCAATTTTGGGCAAATTGCCAGCCGTAAACGGATTTGAGTTGTCTTTACCAAGAGCCGTTTGCTCCTGGACTAGCCAATCCCTTTGTCATTTAGACTTTGGCGGACTGATAACCACAAAAATTTTGGAATAAAGTGAAAAATTTTGAAAAATTTTGGCCTAAAATGGGGGTACTTGGAAAGTTTTGTGATAAAATTCGTAAGAATTTCCCCCCCCCCCCACACTAGAACTGAATATTGTCCTCAATATTCAAAGTCCCGGCTATTATGCCGAATCTCTGAACGGGAAAAGCTAATATTCGATTCTAACTGTGGAAATTTTTATTTTTCACTTTATTTTATCTGTACATACAATTTTTTTTTTTTTTTTTTTTTTTTTTTTTTTTTTTTTTTTTATGTAATCACTGCCTCCCAGGCTTGTGTCAGGTTTACCACGCTAGCTAATCACTTGTGAATGATTAACTGTAATAAATTTGTTCTGACAGCCCAGGAGTTTAATGATAAAGTATATAATATACATACAAAACATGATTATTGAAATTTGAAACATATTTACTTTTGAAACAGTGGGGGATGGCCACTCCCCCACACTAGGGTGGTAGAAAATAGAAAGAAGTCAGAAATATGGGTGAAAACCCATATATGTTGCTAATTTTTGTTCACCGAGTCACTAGCTTGACTCGATCCCCGAATTTAATTGTCCTTGGGGAAAGTTTGGAGATCCGGGACAACCATGGATGGTATGTCCTCTCCAAAGTAGTGCTTTAGACGATGTCCATTCACTTTGAAATTAGGTCCGTCATTTTGTGATAACTCGACGGTGCCATAAGGATAAACCTTAACGATAGTGAATGGACCAGTCCATCGGGTTTTGAGCTTTCCCGAGAAAATCTTGAGTCTAGAGTTGAAAAGAAGGACTCGATCACCAACATTGAAAATGCGGTTTTTGATCTTGGAGTCATGAATCTTCTTTGTCTTTTCTTTATAGATCAAAGAGTTCTCGTAAGCTTGATCACGAAGTTCATTTAATTCATTCAGTTGAACTTTCCTATGATCACCCGCAGTTTTGAGGTCAAAATTTGCATGCTTGAGAGCCCAATAGGCTTTATGCTCAAGCTCGATCGGAAGATGGCACGCTTTCCCGTACACAAGCTTATATGGCGTACACCCAATGGGTGTTTTATACGCCGTACGGAAAGCCCAAAGTGCATCATCTAATTTATCCGACCAAGATGCACGATTTTCCCCAACGGTTCTTTCCAATATTCTCTTAATGCCTCGATTGGAAACTTCTACTTGTCCACTTGTTTGAGGGTGGTACGCAGTAGAAAGACGGTGAGTTACACCATACTTTTGCATGACTTTATCGAATTTGTCATTGCAAAAATGCGTACCACGATCACTAATTATAGCACGTGGAGTTCCAAATCGAGCAAAGAGAGCTTTCAAAAACTTCACAACTACTCGGGTATCATTTGTGGGTAAAGCTTTTGCTTCGACCCATTTTGACAAATAGTCAACTGCCACGAGTATATACTTGTTTCCATGAGATGACGGAAATGGCCCCATAAAGTCGATGCCCCAAACGTCAAAGATTTCACAAACTTGAATTGCGTTTTGTGGCATTTCATTCTTTTGTGAAATATTCCCGTGACGTTGACAAGCGTCACAGGATTTGACCAATTCATGGGCATCCTTGTAGATTGTGGGCCAAAAGAAACCGGAGTCAAACACCTTTTTGGCGGTGTAATTTGGATTGTGGTGGCCCCCCGTGGGACCAGCATGGCCCCCCGTTAAGCTTGTTGAAAAATTCTCCAATACCCTCCTGCTGCTCGTCGAAAAGCTCATTAAGCCCTTTCATTTGCAAGTCTTTTTCTTGAGTGAAGTGACCAAGGTCATCTTCGAAATTGCTCCTAATTTTGAATTCAGGGCCTTCCTCTCCTTCTCTTCTCTTTACCAGATTTTCCCAAAGGGTGTAATCGTCATTTTGGTAGAAAGGCAAAAGGGAGGGATCAGCATAAATGTCCCCTCCTGACAAGCACGCATGTTCAGTTGTGGCTGCTCCTCCGCATTCTTCTACCTCATGCGGGCCTCCACAGTAATCGCAGATCAAGTAAGGATTCGACAGCAGTTTAGGTAATTGCAATCCAGCTAGGTATTCCACACTTTTGTGAATTTTGCTCAACCGATCCGAGGTGATCTCAGAAATGCTGACAGTCGACTCAGGTTCATCCCAAGTGTCATCCTGGTCTTGAGCATATTCTTCAATCCTATCCCATCCTTCCTCGGCACTAAGATTGGCCAATCTTCCTTTCCTAGATTAGTTAATTCCGTTTCGGTCATTAGAGGAGATATTTTCGTAAAAGATTTGGACCAAGAGCCAAAGCTCAATGCCATGATGTGGAACTTGTCTTATTAAATCTTTGAATCTAGTCCACGATTTATGGAAGGGTTCATCCTTCCCCTTCGGGAAACGAAGGATCCTATCTCTAAATGCTGAGGGTTTTCCAGGTGGAAAGAACTTCTCATAGAACTTGGATATGAGTTGCTCCCATGTGAAAATAGATTCGGAAGGGAGTTTGTCATACCATTCCTGGGCTTTTTCGTATAAGGTGAAAGGAAAGAATCGCAATCGGGATGTGTTTCTAGTAGCCCCATCCGTATGGATTGTGTCCACTATTTTCAGGAAGTCCTTGATGTGTTGGATTGGATTTTCCTCATCAAGTCCGTGGAACTTACACACACTTTTGACAAGCCAAACATCGTTTGCATGCAAGACCTCGTTGGTGTGTTCGTTTGGGTAAACAATAGCATTTGAGAAGCCACGAGAGGTTGGGGAGGAATAGTCTTTGAGACGCTTAGGAATGGAGGTTGCGGGAGTACTAGTGTTGTCGTTGGGTTGGGAGCTAGGGTTGAGACATGGTTTACTAAATTTTCTTCAGAGAGAGGTGCATCAAAATCGATGGCAACGCTGGATGGTTCAGAAGTTGAGCGATATTGTCTCAATCTATGCAGTTCTCTTTTGGGTTCCGCATAAGGCAAGACAAGGTTTCGAGTGGAACTACGACTCCTAGTGATCCTAAGGTTAAGGGATTCGTCATTTGCCATGATGGCAGGTGGTGAAGAGTTACGAACAAAGGCACGAAGAAATAAGATAGACTAAAGAAAACCTAAAAATAAAAATAAAATCTTACTAGAAAGACTTCATATTTGAAGTTGGTGGTTCAATTAAGGCTTATGTTGAAGAGAATGAGACAAGATGTGTGTGGGGGAGATAATGAATGGAACGTTTGCACTTACAATGAGTGAGGAAAGAATTCAACGGAATACAAGCATCCTTAAGAGGGCATCTTCGATGTTGGAGAGAAGAAAGAGATCGACGGAATATTATCATTTAAAATTGTCTTAAAATTATCATTTAAAATATGTTTCGTTACATAATGACATTAATCCGAGGCGTATGCCAAATGTACATCATCATAACTGAATGTTTCTAAACGTTCATCTTCTTCAGTTTCATCATTTATTTTTTTTATCCATTTTTTTTCTAATTTCCTAAGTGCAGCCTTCTCTTTCCAATGCTCCTCTGCCGCTCTAGAACGCCTTCCGTGTTTCACTTTAGTATGGCTTCCTTCTGCCTCCTCCTTTCCTTCTTCCTGCTCCTTTGCTTCTTCATTCTCCTTTTGATCTTCCTCATGTTCCAACCCAGCTTCTAGTTGATAGTACCAACTTTCATCACCTTCAACTTTGCCCGACTGTTGTTGGTTAGATACAGGGTTTTCTACTGCCACATTTGCTTCAATAGTTGGTCTTTTGGTCAATTCTTTGTCTTGGATAGCATCCGCATCTCTTAGTCGTTTGTTTTCGGAAAACATGATTTTAAGTGAATGTGATAGATGTGTTTGAGGTTGATGATATAAGCTTGGTATGCAGCAACATATGGAAGTAACCAATATATACACAAAAAATGGGGAAAACGAAGTGTCTGTATTAAAATTTTGAACTCTTCGATTCCCCGTTATTTGTTGGAAATATACACACATTTAGATGTAAATAGAGCGTGTCACGGAAGACACTGTTGGTCCCTCAATTTGTCTATGTTGTTGTTGGTATAGTTAAAACTCCCGCCTATTATTAAGTTTAGTGTTCACATTTGGTTATGAATTTGACATTTAATATGATTAATCCAACCCAATTAAATCCGTACCTATTTTGATCATGAAACTTCAAATAGAATATGCCATTTACACTTTGACTCATGAATTTTCAGTTATTACTTTAGATAGTCAAACTTCAAAAGTCAAATTGACATATCCATAAGGCTTGCCTCCAGTAAGGAGAGACAATCTCTCATTAACACAAACTTAAGTTCATCAATAATTAAAAGAGTAAATCGATTAAAAACACTACATAAAACATTATATAAAACATCAAGAAAGTACATGGATATGAGATTTAACGTTTATGTAAACCATGTATTTATAAGAAGATAGCAAGGAAAGAACGAATCTAACCCAAGTTGTTTACTGCTCCAATAAATAAATAAAGACAAAAATAATTAAAACTATTATCGTACATAAAGTGCATTGCAGGGAAGATCATAAAATTACATTAACATAAACTCATAAAGTGACAAGACATATATAACAATTAAACTATGTGGATGATTCTGGATCATATGCCAGATGTAAAGTATCATAGTCTAATGTTTCCAAGATATCCTCATGGTCGACTTCTGAATTGTCATGCTCGATGCCCACTTGTTCAAGATATTCCCATTTTCTTCTTGTCTGATTGACTTTACGACTTAACGCTGTAGTCTTTCGTCTTTCTTTCATGCATCGTTTTTCATATGCTTCCCACTCGCTCCTTTTCTTTTCATAAGTCTTTCCTTTTTCTTCAAAATACCAAGCAACGGCTTCTGCAAGCTTTTTATCTTTACGCCTCTCAACATTGTTAGCCACATATGCATTAGATGATTCTGCCATTTGAAATTTACTACGTATTTGTGTTTCTACTTATTTTTTGGATGCTAACCTTATGAATCATAAGGGGTTAATATAGGGTGTGCGAAGTGAATTCTAGGAAGTTGGAATGGTGATTGTTTCAATTTTCAAAACACCAAACAACAACCCCATACGATCTTGTAGGCGGTGTGAACCACCAACTTCCATTACTTCATCTAACAAAGGGAAATCTTCCATTGGTAAATGTGTGATAAATTTGGCCGGTTGGATGGGTTTATTGGTTAAAGCACAAAAGTTACTAGAGTCTCATGGAAGAGACGTTTAAGGGTTTTAATGATTTTGTTTTCACTGTTGGTCCCTCATTTTAACTGTCAAGTTTAGCTTGGGTTAGATCATAGTTAAAATAGTGATTGGACTATTATGCCCCTGAAACTAGAACATAAAACATGCGTTGACCTTGCCCAAATGGGTCAAGGGATGCAATCGGACTCAAATTTCTAAGGTTTGGATGCCTGACGACGAATTTTGAAAGTTATGGTGCCTTGTGATGTTTCGTGGAAAGTTTAGGGACCAACGGTGTATTTTACTCTAGGAATTACTATGAGTACCGATTTATAATATGGCAGAAGAGAAAAGTTCAATACGAAACAATATTCATCTAAAAAACAAATAATAATATCTCAACCATTCATCTATTTTAAATCTAAAGGTCTAGATTAATTATTATTTTAATATAATTAATTATTAAAGGGTATTTTTGTAAAAACTAACACACTAGTTAAAAGATCCGGTACACCCTCCTCACGAATTCATTTCATTTCAATTCCTCATTTTACACTCTCTCTTCTTGACTCTCACTAACAATGGTTTACTCGATCAAGTCCACGTCAGCAGATGTCTTCAAACTGTTTTAAAAAGCTTTTTCCCCCCAAACGATGTCGTTTTGCAGTGGATGGGTTTACGTGTGACACGTGGAGGGGATACGAGGCGTGAGGAGATGGGTTTGGGGATGCCGTAGAGATAGAAGATGCGGGGAGAAGGTGTTTCGATGTGGAGGTGGAGGTAGAAGGGAGGAGGGAGCGTGTCTAGGTGGTGCAACGACGGTTGTTGGAGGAGGAGAAGGCCATCGGAGATTGGGATTAGATGTCGGTGGGGAGTTGGGAGTAGGTTGAAGATTGTACTGTTTAGACGTCGTCTTAGTTGGGGGAGGCCTTGGCGAGAGGCTACTGATCAAAACAACTTCAGTTTGTAGTCTGCAAGTCATTAGTTTGCAACTTCTGTTTGGCAGTGACTAGATCTATAATTCATGAAGTGAGAGTCTTATATTAATGTTGTGTATCAAGTTGTCTTTGTTCCCATTTTTACCACTAGACGTTTTCTTTAGTGGTGGTGGGTCATAGATTAATTGTTACTCCCTCCGTCCCATTTTTATTGTCCATCATACCATTTTTAGATGTCCCAATTTAATTGTCCCTTGCTAAAAATAGATGCTTGTTTTACTAAAATACCCCTCATTTCAGCTACCAACACATACTTAATTATTAGGAGCATTAAATATATTTGTTGTGAGTTTCACTTTCACTCGTTGAGAATATGAGAAGAAATACAATCATTTAATGTAAAAAGGTGCAATCAGTGTTGGGTGGACAAAAGTGGACAAACAAATCTCTAACTTATGCACTAAAATTAAACCATACGAGTAATACAAAATGAGATGTTTCTTTTCTTCAAAAGGTTCTGAACTGTTAAATCTTCTGTTTAACTAGCCAAAAAAGATCGAGCTTCACTTAACATATCTTGATCGCATTCAATCTGGAGTGGCAAGTTACCTTGTCGTTCCAACCTATGCTTACCAATATGCGGTACATGATAGTTGTTGCCTCCCCGGATCTTAATGATTTCTTTCATACATGTTTGTAACGTTAAAAAAACATTGTTAAGCTCATTTGAGTGCATCCTCTCAAAAGATGTTTGAAAGGCATGGACTAATTCATCAATGTTACCCAAAACCTCTTTGTTCTTGAAGTGATTGGATTGCTCGAAAAAATCTAAGATCCAAAACATTTAAATCCGGACTATTTGGAGGTTGAAAACAAATTCAGATATCAAATCCATCTCGAGACACCGCTTCAAGGAACTCACTATCATTAACATCAATGTGCGGCTTTGCATCGTCTTGTTGAATATATATAGGACCGGTATGACCTCACGGCCATTTAGCTCTAATATCCGTTAAAACTTTTTGTATCAACCATGATCTTGTTATCGCTTTAGTCACTGATAAAATAGGCTTCGTCTCCAATGTTCCGCAATACGGTTTTTGCTTGAACGCTTAGCGGGTTCTAATGTTGTAAGCGGGTAGATGCCAATTTTTCCCGAGAAAACTTCGTTACCCGATGCATCAAATCTTGGTCGTGCTACGGCGGCTAGAAACATGACCTTTGTCATGAACTTCTTGCTTTTACAAGTTCTTAATGGTTCATTCTCACCGGGAACAAGATAGTAGCGTTTAGATGGTCTTGACATGTAAAACCATTTTTCGTCATTGTGAACCACGTCAAACATGTCATGGAACACCGGGCTAGAACTTGATAATGATCGACTAATTTTAGATAAGCAAAATTCTAACCTTGCTCTTTCGTTCTCACTAGTGAGACTTGGCTTGATGGCGTTCGTATGTGGTCGAAGTACACCTTCTTGTATTCGTCTATGCATAGTCGATTTCGAAACATTCATTGACTTTGCAAGAGAACGAATGTTGGTACGACGACGTAATGGAATTTGTGAAACTTCATCCATATCGATTTGTACTCTTTTACGTCCAACAGCGGTTGGCATCTTTGACGATAAATCAACATTTAGTCCATGGTCGACTTGAAATGTAGCTTGATGCCAAATGCGACTTACGGTCTTTGGATTTACTGAGAACGAAGAAGCTACCTCACGTATGGTACCCCTTCTCAGTTCTCCATCAAAACTTTCTTGCAACAGTGCTTGATATATGGAGTGACGTTGCTCATTAGTTGTGTTCTTTTTTGTTAATGCAATTATGGAATTCTCCATATAAATGTAGACAGTAGGGAAGTTTTAAGATGTTTAAAACAAGAGCAAAAGGGATAATGTATTTTTGATAAACTCCTTGGAGATATATATAGAGCATATGGACGGGCATGAAATCTGAAATGGATTTTTTTTGCATGGAAAGTGGCGGCAAAAATTTGCCTCCATATGTTTTGCGAATAAAAAAAAATGAAATCTAAAATGTATTTTGTGAACATAATGGCAGGTACAATTTGATTTACAATAAGTTTAACAAAATTGGAGTTAAACTGTATAAAACTCAAGTGGTTAGCGGCAAATAGAAAGAGAAAATATTTGTTCATTTAATGTTTAGGTGGAGAAAGAGAAAGGGTAAAAGTGTCCATTTGGTGGAAAAAAAGTGCATTAATTACAGTTTTCTTAATCCGTGTGTTTTTTGTCGGGGGACAATAATTTGGGACGGATGGAGTATGTGTTTGTCAGGTCATGGTAGTATTTGTGCTCATAATTTGGGTTTAGGAACTTTGCCATTTATCTTCTAATTGTGTTCTATGTATGCACTTGTGATTTTTTAAAAATAAGAAATTACAAGTATTTTTTTACGAATCCCGTGGGATTTTTTGACGAATCCTGTGGGATTTTTCTGGACAAAAATTTAAAAAAAAATCGTCTTTTTACGAATCCCGTGGGATTTTTTCTGGAGGGAAATTTTGAAAAAAAAATCGTCTTTTTACGAATCCCTTGGGATTTTTTTACGAATCCCGTGAGATTTCTTTACGAATCCCGTGGGATTTTTCTGGAGGAAAAATTTCATCTTTTTATGAATCCTATGGGAGTTTTTACGAATCCCGTGGGATTTTTCTGGACGGAAATTTTGAAAGAAAATTTCGTCTTTTTACAAATCCCATTGGATTTTTTATGAATTCCGTGGGATTTTTTGGACGGAAATTTTGAAAAAAAACGTCTTTTTACGAATCTCGTGGGATTTTTCTGGACGAAAATTTTGGAAAAAAAAGTTCGTCGAAAGTATATAACAATGCATATCTATTGAAAGATGATTTAATTCTCGTCGCGATGGTATATTTTTCATAGCTTGAAGATTTACCGTTTGCAAGATAAGGGGTTTTTTTTTTTTTTTTTTTTTTTTTTTTTTTTTTTTTTTTTTTTTTTTAAGTTTAAAGTGGGCTTTTATAGTAAATGAGCTAAAATGTCAATTTTGTCTTCCCTTTGTTATTTTTTAATTTGATATTAGCAACTAGATGAAAGGTGGATGGATGGTTGAAATTGAATTATTTGTTTTTTAAAGGATACATGTTTTGCATAGATCTCACCTCATGGCAGAATAGAAATAGGTATATTGAATTTTAAAAAAGTTTGGATTAGTTAAACTAGCAGGGTACCCGCGCGTTGCAGTGGCGGGTACCCTGAAATAAATTTTTTTGATTGAATTAATAAAAATGTCATGGGAAGTCATTCCTGTGGAAAACTAGAAGGGGGGGTTGAATAGTTTTACGTCTTTTTCGTTTTGCTTATTTTACAAAAGATAGTTTCTAAGATGAAACTTTCAAATCACTTTAATACATAAATATATATACTAGTTAATTTATGATTTAGTATAAATACTACTTATGTATAATGTACAATTTCAAAACACTTAATTACAAAAGTATAAATACAAGATTTATTTAAGGTTTTATATATATACAATGCTTATGTATAATATTTGGAAAGAATATACAATTTCATATATTTTATGTAAGCATATATATGTGTAGTTGTGTATAGATATAATTATATGTACTAGGTTGGTTTTTGTAAGATTAGTTTTATGAATGGATTTTAGTTTGATCTTTATGTGAAATCAACATATGCACAATACTATCAATTATGACTATATGTGAAATGCAAGTAAGTAATAAATCAAAGAGTGAGAGATGGAAAGATCAAACCGAGACACAAAGGATTTATAGTGGTTCGGCTACAAGGACACCTTCCTTGCCCTACTCCACTCCCCGAGTCACCTACTCGAGAGTTTTCTTCACTAGATCAAATATCTCCTTTATGGCGGAGAAAACCGTACACACCAATATACACACCAATTTACACACCAATCTTCACACCAATCTACACACCAATCTTCACACCAATCTACACACCAATCTACACATCAATCTTCACACCAATCTACTATTTTCTTCACACCAATCTTCTACACACCAATCTTCTATACACCAATCTTCTATTCTCTTCACACCTTCAAAGTACTAATGTCTTGACACCTTCAAGTCACTAATATCTTCGCAACTTCAATGCACTAGTGTCTTGACACCTTCAAGCCACTAATGTCTTCACACCTTCAATGCACTAATGTCTTGACACCTTCAAGCCACTAATGTCTTCACAACTTCAATCTACAAATGTCTTCTAGTCTTCTTCACTAGAGATCCTTAATTTCTTCACCACAAGCTCCTATTGCTACAATCTCCTATCACCACTACTATCTAACCCTTCTTCTTCACTTCAAGTTACACTTCACACTTACAACAATTCTAGATTCTTCAACTAAATCTAGTTAACTAATACATACACCTTATTCACCAAAGTATGAAAGATATACAAGAAAATATAAACAAACAACTTAGATAGCAAGATGATACTAAGTTGTAATACTTCTAATAGAAGTATTCTTCTCTTTGCACTTGAAAGAATGAGGCTTTGGATCACTTGGAAACAAAGGCTTATGAAATGAAATGATCAAAGGATTTTTAGTATTGAAATGGAGATCTAGAACAGAAAGTTTTTGTGCAAAAAGGTGGGGAAAAAATCCAGGTTTAAGGTGGTATTTATAGGCAACAAGTTCTAACAGAGGAGCGTGGCCGGCCCCCTTAAAGCATGGCCTGCCCCCTTAAAATTAAGGGGACCGCCCCTTATAATTAAGGGGGCCGCCCAACTGTAACGGCCAGAAAACTTGTCTTTTAGTGGGGAAAGTTTATTTTGGTTAAATATTTGAAATCATATATATAGTTATGATTAAAACATTTTTCCTTATTACCAAAAGTGTTTTTCAAAAATATATAATAAGATTATATAATTAAATAAACTTTGTATAAGTTAATTAAATACCCCTTTGATCATACATTGCTCTAAGCACTTTGTTTATTCATACCTTAAGTGATTTGTTGGTGAAAGTGATTATTTATTACTAAATACGTGTTTACGTCATGATCTTTGGTTTGATTAGTTTAAGTTTTGTGATTATCAAAACATAGAGATATCGGAAGATATGAATAATGTTTTTAGTCAATTATTTATATCAACAATCTCCCCCTTTTTGATGATTACAAAACCTAAACTTATTAAATCCAAAAATTAATATTTAGACAAGTATTTAGTAAGTTTACATTCACTTCTCCCCCTTTTTGTAGAATCAAAAAGGTTAGAAGACTCCCCCTTGATTTATGCTCCCCCTCGTTTGAGGGCACCAAGGTTTTGAGAAAATAATTCTTGCAAGAAAAATATTAGAAGCACAAGCATGGCACAAGCAAATACATATAGCATGATATGAACAAGTAATAATCATGGCACAAGGGAATAAGAAGCATATATTAAACCATTCAATAATAGAAAAATGATTATGTCAACCCATAATCATTGTTACAAAGGCAATACATATAGAATTCTAAATGACATAGAACATCTTATAGTGCCAACAAGGAGTGTCACCAAACTTTCTTGAATCCCAAAATGGTTGAGGAGTTTTATTTGAAAATGAGAAAACATAAGCATATCAAATGCTTGGTGGTTTAGTGGAGGTAAGCTCTTGGTTCCATGGGTGTTGGTGAGTTTGTAGAGCTTGGAGGTGGTGGATTTGAAGTGAAGTTTGTTGGTTGAGGGTTGTGATGTTGTTCAAGTGATGGGGTTTGTTGAGATCTAGTAAGAAGATACTCAATCCAAGTGAAGTGCTCATTCAAAGCAATGGTTTGTTGTTGAAGGAAGATGCAACAAGGGCAATTGTTAACATGCTTCTCAAGTGGGTTTTTGTTATGTGGTGATGATGGTGAGCTTGATTGTGGTGGATCTAAATTGCGTTGAGCAAGATGTAAAGCTAAAAGAGCACTAAGCTCATGTGCCTCTTTTAGCTCCTCAACGAACTTCAAGTGTTCGGAGGAAGGTGATGGTGGTGGAGCATGATAGTTGTCTTGGGTGAAGGTTTGCACATGCAACATTGGAGTAGCATGTGAAGTTGTAGGAAGTGGTGGTGGTACTCTAGGTGGTGGAGATATGTTTGAACTTGGGTAATCATGAAAACATGATATGGGTGGAAGAGTTTCTTCATGAGTGGATGATGTCTTCGTTGAATGAGCAATATGTGAAGTGTTGATTGAGATATTGGGATTGTTGTTTTGGGATTGAGCATGCTCATCAAAAGAGGAAGCATTAATGAGGGTATTAGTGGAAGATAAGTTGTGGGATGACTCATTTGAGTGGGTTTGAGGTTGAGTTGTTGGTGTATTTGAAACAACATCACAAGAGTTATGACAAGAATCAAGTTTCCTCCTCCAAACGGGTTTGACGGAGATCCTTGCGGTTCTTGAAATCTTTGGTTTTTGGTTGTTGGGAGATGACATGTTTGGGTGTGATGGCATTAATGATGGGAAGAGGGTATTTATAGTGTATGAGAAATGTGGTTTAGGAAGGTAAATTTTGAGGGATAGCATGGGACAAAATATGTTTGTGAATTTTGGGAAGTATAGGCTGAAATGGGTCAAAAAGTGATAAAGAAAACAGTATCCCCGACCATCAGATGGCCGGTCCCCTTAAATGGAGGCCGGTCCCCTTAAATTTAAGGGGGCCGCCCATCTGGTGATTCCCAGAATGCCAGAAATGGGTTTGTGGCAGAGAATTTTCAAAAAGGTTGTGTTTTTGGATTTGGATTCAAGTAAGTTCAACTCTTGAGGCAATATAGAGCATACTATTCATGAATGTAGAGAATATCATAGAAATGATTAAAGTAAACAATTAATTCCTAATAATCATGTCATCTACTAATACTTCAATTAAGTTTGGTAACTAAGGAAGCAATAAAGCAAACTTAGTTAAGTATGCAACTATATGAAGATAATGGTAAGTAGGATTAGTGCAAAGGAATTTAAGAATACTTATGATAAACAAGTGGGAAGATATGATTATATGAACTTTAAGACTTGTTACAAACAAGATCCATACGGGCAAACCATGATTCTCATGAAATGATTTGATTAGATTGTGGATGTCATTTTCACATAAGTTTATGACATATGTGAGAAAATAATAATGTTTTTAAAATAAAATGTTTTTAGTTTTATTCAACAATGTTTGAAAGTAAGTTTTCACTTAATGCCATAAATCTGGGAACGTAAGAATCTAATGAGAAGCAAAGTTCATACAAATAAACTAGCGTTAGGTATATATAGGAAGTGCAATTTAATCAAGTTGGAGAATGAGTATGAGACTATTACTAGTGGTGCTCAATTCAGGCTAAACACGACCGTTTTTACGGGTTACACACACCCAACTTCTCACATAGAAGCAATTCAACCGTTAGGTTAAATTGAATTTCTAGTCAATAGATTCTCCAGTAGTCATTCTCCTTTTTAGAAGAAATCGAGTTCCTAAATTTACCTATCGAAGATTACCAAATATGAAGTTTACTTGATTCACTAATACTTAGCTTAATGTTTTGAGATACATTCAAGTTAGTATCCCAAAAAAAAATTTGTTTTGTTTTAAAAAGGAAAATGTTTCTATCTTGATAAAGATCAAAATAATGTTATGATAGCTTATGAATAAGCATGTTGTTTGAAAAAGCATAAAATAGATATTCGAAAGGTTTTAATTCAAAGAAAGAAGTTTTTAAATATGATGTTTTGATTTTGACAATCAAGAAATTTTAAGTGAAAGATACACTTCAAGAAGATCGATTAAGCCCATTGTCACATATAATAGTTTCTAATAGCAACTAAAGATATGAAGAGATATGGTAGACATTAAACATCTAAATGCAATGAGATAAGAAGGGACAAAGAAAATCATCAATGAATACAATATAGACATATGAATGTATGCATGTATACAAGACACATTGTAATATTGAGTTGCTAGCAAGTCTTAATTAAAACACATCTATTAATGCAACTAGTAAGATCATATAGCATAAATGGCAAGTATTCTACTTTAAATCATAGAGGATTATCAATATAGATGAAAACTAAGATAAATGATAATAGACATAGCAACAAGAGGGTTAATTAACCTAATGTCATGTATGCATATATTGGTATTCATGATCAAAAAGCATAGCAACTTATAAATTAAATCATATTAATATACTAATTGAAGCATACTCTAATATAATGTAATGTAGGCAAGTTTTTGAAAAGAAAACTTACCTCAGGTCCAGCTTTTCTTAAGATTGGTCATGAGAGCAATAGAAGACTTCAAAAAGATTTACCCCAAAGCAAGTTGAAGAAGCGAAGTAAAGTTCCAATGCTTTAAGGATCAAGGAGTCTTGATCATAGAAACACTATCGGTCGCAACAATCATCACAAGACGTGCAGATTAAGAATGGTAGAACAAGAATCCTTCGTTATGAGGTAGTAACGAACACACCATAAAGTCAATGCACCCAAAAGTGAAACACAGACCGCCGAAGATCAAGGATAACCGCCATAATGTCAAAAGTAGCACATGTGTAGAGTGTGAAACATAATAGAGGGAACCAATGGTCATCAAATAGAAGAAAGCGAATAAAGCGATCCAAAAAGTAGTAGTTCCTTTGATCGTTAATTACCTACACATGACAGAGAGCTTGGTACCCAGATTCTCATGGGTCCGAGTTGATTAGTAGCGAACATCCAATACATTTAAATGCATATGAAGAGGATGTCATCAAGAAGTACAAGAATTCATTATTTGTTTGTTTTAACAAACAAACAATAACTTTCTTGACTAGAGAAATAATCAATGGATGTAAATAATAATAGTTCTAAATTTTTCCACTAGGTTTAACAAATTTTATTTGTTTTGATGTATTTGTCAAAAACTCATCTGCCGTAAATCCTAATCCGGTTTTATCATAAAATGACTTTTGAATGTCAAGAAGATATTTTAAAGATTTAGAGCTATTTTCGAATTTTGCCAATATTTTTGCTTTTTCCTTTTCCATTTTAATTTCATGTTTATAGTCTTGACAATTTTTACATTCAAGATCAATTTCAATATTACTTTCAAGTTTAGACAATTTGTCTTCTAAAATTATTTCTTTTTCAAGATTATTTTCAGCGGATGTTGAAGATTCATTTTTAAAAATAATTTTTGAGTCAATGTTGCAAAAATGTTTGAAGTTATTTTCCATTTTTGAAAATTCTAATATAAATTGATCATAGCAAAAATGTTTAGTTTTGGATTGTACCTTCTTTGTAGTTGTACATTCCTCACATGCATCAATACTAGTGTTCTCATTTGATTGAATATTCTCATAAGCCGTGTTATCATCGTCTTCTTTGCACTTGTTGCACCATGATTCATTCACGCTCTTTCTTTGGATTTGGTTCATGTATTCTTCGTTGTGGATACCTTCAATGATCACATTTGAACTAGTAGTACATGTGTTTATTTCAACTAAATGTTTATTTACTAAATTTTCTAGATTAACTATTTCTTGTGCAATATCAAGTATACCATCTTTGGTTTTACATTATTCTTGGTGAATCTTTAAAAGACATTTCCAAATATCATTTGCCGTTTTACAATGAAATAATCTTTCATATTTGACTTTTGGTAGAGTTTTGAAAATAAGTAATTTGGCTTTAGTGTTTTTATCAATTTTAGTTTGAAAATTATTATTTTGATTTTCAAAATCTATTTTGGTTGATTTAAGATCACCAATTGAAATGATATGCCAAAGATCAAGATCTATTGATTTCACATAATTTTCAAATTTGTTTATCCATTCAAGAAAATGATCATTTTCAAATAATGGTGGTTGTTGCATAAATTCCCCTTCTAAATATTTTTCAAATTTCATAGATCGTTACAAGTTTTAAAATACAGTCTATTTTAAAAATCTTGCTAGACGTGGCTCTGGTACCAATTGTGGAAAACTAGAAGGGGGGGGTTGAATAGTTTTACGTCTTTTTCGTTTTGCTTATTTTACAAAAGATAGTTTCTAAGATGAAACTTTCAAATCACTTTAATACATAAATATATATACTAGTTAATTTATGATTTAGTATAAATACTACTTATGTATAATGTACAATTTCAAAACACTTAATTACAAAAGTATAAATACAAGATTTATTTAAGGTTTTATATATATACAATGCTTATGTATAATGTTTGGAAAGAATATACAATTTCATATATTTTATGTAAGCATATATATGTGTAGTTGTGTATAGATATAATTATATGTACTAGGTTGGTTTTTGTAAGATTAGTTTTATGAATGGATTTTAGTTTGATCTTTATGTGAAATCAACATATGCACAATACTATCAATTATGACTATATGTGAAATGCAAGTAAGTAATAAATCAAAGAGTGAGAGATGGAAAGATCAAACCGAGACACAAAGGATTTATAGTGGTTCGGCTACAAGGACACCTTCCTTGCCCTACTCCACTCCCCGAGTCACCTACTCGAGAGTTTTCTTCACTAGATCAAATATCTCCTTTATGGCGGAGAAAACCGTACACACCAATATACACACCAATTTACACACCAATCTTCACACCAATCTACACACCAATCTTCACACCAATCTACACACCAATCTACACATCAATCTTCACACCAATCTACTATTTTCTTCACACCAATCTTCTACACACCAATCTTCTATACACCAATCTTCTATTCTCTTCACACCTTCAAAGTACTAATGTCTTGACACCTTCAAGTCACTAATATCTTCGCAACTTCAATGCACTAGTGTCTTGACACCTTCAAGCCACTAATGTCTTCACACCTTCAATGCACTAATGTCTTGACACCTTCAAGCCACTAATGTCTTCACAACTTCAATCTACAAATGTCTTCTAGTCTTCTTCACTAGAGATCCTTAATTTCTTCACCACAAGCTCCTATTGCTACAATCTCCTATCACCACTACTATCTAACCCTTCTTCTTCACTTCAAGTTACACTTCACACTTACAACAATTCTAGATTCTTCAACTAAATCTAGTTAACTAATACATACACCTTATTCACCAAAGTATGAAAGATATACAAGAAAATATAAACAAACAACTTAGATAGCAAGATGATACTAAGTTGTAATACTTCTAATAGAAGTATTCTTCTCTTTGCACTTGAAAGAATGAGGCTTTGGATCACTTGGAAACAAAGGCTTATGAAATGAAATGATCAAAGGATTTTTAGTATTGAAATGGAGATCTAGAACAGAAAGTTTTTGTGCAAAAAGGTGGGGAAAAAATCCAGATTTAAGGTGGTATTTATAGGCAACAAGTTCTGACAGAGGAGCGTGGCCGGCCCCCTTAAAGCATGGCCGGCCCCCTTAAAATTAAGGGGACCGCCCCTTATAATTAAGGGGGCCGCCCAACTGTAACGGCCAGAAAACTTGTCTTTTAGTGGGGAAAGTTTATTTTGGTTAAATATTTGAAATCATATATATAGTTATGATTAAAACATTTTTCCTTATTACCAAAAGTATTTTTCAAAAATATATAATAAGATTATATAATTAAATAAACTTTGTATAAGTTAATTAAATACCCATTTGATCATACATTGCTCTAAGCACTTTGTTTATTCATACCTTAAGTGATTTGTTGGTGAAAGTGATTATTTATTACTAAATACGTGTTTACGTCATGATCTTTGGTTTGATTAGTTTAAGTTTTGTGATTATCAAAACATAGAGATATCGGAAGATATGAATAATGTTTTTAGTCAATTATTTATATCAACAATTCCGACACCTAAATTTGCCTCGAGAACGAAATATTAAAAGATTTGGTAAACTACACTTCCCACCCTAGCATATATCTACAATCTTAGTCCCTAAGGGTGCAATAGGGTTCACACAAGTTCCAAAACACTTTCCTATATAAACCTCATTATATCATCACTTAGGGGTTTGACACCCTTTCTCTCTCAAATCAGCCGCACCCTATTTTTTCTTCTTCTCCAGTCGTTTTTTCGGCCAAACAAACACCACCGCTAACCACTTAAACTCACCGCCACCACCACCACAGTCCTTACAACTTCCCCCATCATTTTGACTTACATCACGTGCCAAGAAACACCTCCCAACACCACGATTAACACCACCACAGCTCGAGTTCATCACCAAAATCATCTCTCTCTCTCTCGTTTTGTTGATACCGGCGGTCGAAGGTAGGAGAACCCACCACCCTTTTTCTCGTTCGACGGTGGGGGATAAGTAGATGAAGTTTCAAGAGTTTTTGATTAAATAAAGATTAAAACTAATAAATATGAAGCTAAATAATTGTTTGGTATCATTTTCTTTCTTTTTGTTGTTGTCGTTGCTATTAAGTCGCGAAAACAAGGGATGCCGTGAGCTTGAGCTCACAGCCTTGTGTATCGAGTCGAGTTTTATTGAGTCGAGTCTTGGTCACAGGTTCGTGTCTAAGTTAAGATGGAGGGTTGTACATTGTATTTAAATGATTGTAATATTGAGTGTAAGGGTGTTTTTAAAGCTATTAATGTAGAATGAATGTTGTACATTGTGTTTAAATGATTGTAATATTGGGTGTAGGGGTGTTTTTAATGCTATTAGTATAGAATGAGGGTTGTACATTGTGTTTAAACGATTGTAATATTAGGTGTAGGGGTGTTTTTAATGATATTAATGTAGAATTCTAAGGAAAATGGTCTGAATTTCGATTCATGCTAGTTTTTGTTGTACACAATGCTTTGGTTGTTATAATTATGAAAATTCCTTGCTTTAAAGTGTTATAAACCATGCATCATTTTTTGTACATATGAATTTTTTGAAGAGAGAGTCCTTCCTCTATGATAAATATTATAGATTATTCAAAAACATTATCAATGTCATGGTCTTCAAATAGCATTAAAAAGGAGTAACTAACAAACTCCAATCAACTACCAAAACTCAGTATACGACAGTTAAAGAGTTGAGATCCATGAATAACCCATACATGCCATAGAACCTATCAACCAATCATAACCACCCATTTATATTTTTCACATTTTTTTTCAAAGCAACATATCTTGCAAACGGTAAATCTTCAAACTACAAAAAAATACCATCGCGACGAGAATTAAATGATCTTTCTATAGATATGCATTGTTATATACTTTCGACGAACTTTTTTTTTTAATTTCCGCCCAGAAAGAATCATATATGATTCGTAAAAATCATATATGATTCGTAAAAAATCATATATGATTCGATTCTTACAAATCATATATGATTTTTCTGGGCAAAAAAAAAAGTTCGTCGAAAGTATATAACAATGCATGTTTATAGAACGATAATTTAATTCTCGTCGTGATTTTTTTTTTTTTTTTTTTTTTTTTTTTTTTTTTTTTTTTGTAGCTTAACGATTTACGGTTTGCGAAATATTTAAGTTTTAAAAAAAGGGTGGAAGTTTATTTTTTTATTTTGATAAAAAAAAATGAGTGACTAAGATTGCTTGATGAGTTCTATGGTAAAAGTTGGATCTATAAAGAACTTTTGGCGACAGTTAAATGGCTAATTTGTGGAGTTAAAAACCACGATAAAGAATAGGGAATACGTTGAATATCGAGAAACTGTGGTAGAAATAAAAAAGAACCCGCACCATGCAACAAATGGAACAAAAACCATCCTTCCGTGGTTTTGATCATGGGTGTGTAGGAATTTATCTGAATATAATTTTAATGGAAAATGAATTAGCCAATGCATGTACTCTTACAGTACGCAGTAAACATTGATTCCGTAGTAGTAGTATACGAAAGTAAGATTGTTGAACTCAAAGAATGGCTATTCAATCCTAGGTCTATCAAATGATTTATAATGAGCTTTTGTTGGCTAACTAGAGTTAAGATTGCAATTAAATAAAAGAAAACAAGTGAACTATGTAATGGAAGAAAAGAATCAATGTCTATGAAATAATCAAAATTCTCCAAAAGGTTTAAATCGATGGAGAAACACCATTTTCATACAGTCGTAGGTGATGATTAACCCTTCCCAAGGACCACCACAGGCAGTCAGGCAATGTCTAGTTGTTTCGCGTAAACCGGAAGAGTTGGGATTAAAACATTAAATCCATTACATATTTCACTTATAGACTTCAAATCCTCCTATCAAGTATCGTTAGTAATGATATATTAACACATTAAATGATTATTAAGGTAGAATGGACTTCGGTCCAAGTTATTTAAACCTATAACTATTGAAACGCCACAATGATGTCCATCTAGAATGACCACCTCAATTAGTTACGCATTAAAACCAGTTCCTAAGTACCAAAGGGCATGAGTTCTAATAGTACCCATGTTGTGTTAGAAGCTCTCCAACCAATTAAATGGTTTTAGGTTCAAGTCCTGCTTAGGACACGTGAGATAGATAAAGTTCTTAAGTATAATGAGATTTAATCTTGTAAGCCTTATTTTCCGTAAGTACTTACTAATTACACTAGATGTCTAAGAGATACGTAATTAACACATGAACCTAACGTCATTCAAATTACCTGTCGAAGTTTCATGTCATGAATATATATAAAGTTACACCTCTTACTGGTAAGAGTAAGAGGGAGTAAGAGGGCTAGTAAGACCTTTTTAAAAAAAAACAAACACACCCTTAATTACCATCCAAACACTCCTTATAATTTATCCGTGTCTTAGAAAGCACTAGACGAAAAAACGTGCATAGCAAAGAAATTTTATGGCGGAAAACTTTTATAGTTGTGTAGTTATTTATTTTCATAACTTTGAACTAACAGAATTATTAAAAAAAAAAGAAAAGAAAAAAAAAAAACTCCTTTTCTTTTATCTCCTAAAAAAAATAAAAAATAAAATAAATTGTCAAATGTCATGCATTTTTTTATTTTTATTTTTTTTTTGAAATTTTGGGTACGAATTGTTAAGGCATTTTTACGTGGGAATTTAAGTTTGAAAGTTATTTTTGGGATTAAACATTAGTTACTTTTAAGTTTTTTAATTTTTAAGGAAAAACATGCATGTTTTATATCTAGTATAGATATAGATATAGAAATATATATAATCGGATTGGTGATTGGAAGAATAAGTCATTATCTTTTGTGGGAAGACTTCAATTGGTTAAATCGGTATTATCCTCTATGCATTATACTGGGCTTCTGTTTTCATTCTCCCGACTCGTATTATTCTGGACTTGGAACAGCTTATGCGTGGCTTCCTATGGTGTCAAGGTGAAATGAAAAGGGGCAAGGCAAAGGTTGCGTGGGAAAACATTTGCTTCCCGAAATATGAGGGCGGCCTTGGAATCAGAAGATTAGACACGTTTAACATTTCGTTAATGGTTACTCACATATGGAGCATCGTTTCTAATAAAGAGTCTTTGTGGGTTCGTTGGATTCACTCGTATAAACTGATGGGTAGGAGCTTTTGGGATGTGCCTCCTACAGCGGGCATGAGTTGGGGGTGGCGTAAGCTTCTTCAAATTCGTGATATAATTAGGGAGCATATATGGTATCATACTGGTGATGGAAAGAAGGCGTTTGTTTGGTTTGATAAATGGTGTGATGATTGTCCTCTTCGTTCCTTAAAAACGGTTAGACAAATCAATAGTGCGGGTTTTGATTTGAAAGACAAAGTGGCGGATGTTATTGAGGAGGGGGCGTAGAAATGGCAACCAAATTGGATCCAAATTCATGTTCCTCCTATTTCTCCAAATCTCGAAGACAAGCTGCTATGGCGTAATATTAATGGAGATCTTAAGGAGTTCTCAGTTATTCTTGTGTGGGATACGATTCGGCCAAGAAATGATGTGGTCCCGTGGCTTCATGTCGTATGGTACTCACAATGCATTCCACGACATGCATTTCTTCTTTGGCTCATTATGTTAAAGAAGCTTAAAACGCAAGATTCATTGAGGCAATGGGATGTTAGTCATAATACTAATTTAGTCATAATACTAATTTAGACATGTTTCAATGTCCTTTATGTGAGACTCAACCGGATTCTCATGAACACCTCTTTTTCGAGTGTGCTTATTCGTCACAGGTGTGGTCGTACATGAGGGGTTTAGCCTTTATGGATAACATTCCTTCTCATATGGAAGATATTGTTGCTTCTCTTATTCCGATATTTAGCAAGCGTTCGGTTAAGAGTGTTATTGCTAAGATTGGTTGTTGCGGCTTCATCTTATTTCATTTGGCAAGAGCGAAACAATCGCATTTTTAAGAAGTCGAGTCGTAAAGTGGAGCAACTAAGAGACGTCATCATTACCATCGTAAGGCTCAGGTTGATGTCTCTTCGTTTCAAGAATTCTGCAAACGTTACTCGTTGCTTGGATCACTGGCAGATACCGAAGTACATTCTTCCCTATGGCTTGCAGTTTTGTTCGTTTAATATTTGAGTGTCTTGGTCGGTTAGGGCTATTTGGGGTGTGGTTGCAAGGGGATGCATGCATGAGAAGTTCTTTGTTATTATTTTATGAGGATGATATAACGTAATTGGTGTAAAGGTTTGGCATGTCAAACCTGTAGTTGTTGCTAGTACGCTTGTTTAGAGCATTTAGGTTAATATGGTACTTTAACCATATTCCTTTGTACTTAACGTTATTTTTTGGTAATAATATATTTACCGGGGTAACACCCTTTACCCAAAAAATATATAGTAATAATTCAGATAATAACTAAATGTTAAGACATAGTTAATGATGGAACTATATACTGTAAGATTCATGGAGTCAATGTATATTTAACATTTATTTTTGTTTTAGTTATCCGAAGCTTATAACTTGAGAGAAACGTTCAAATCTTAAAAAATTCGGCAATCGGTAAGTGATGAAATTGCACAACACCAAATTTTCACGCTTTAGAAAATAGGAATATTTCAAAAATACCCTGTCGCAACTCCATGACATCAAAAAATGCCCTAGCTGACATTTTTACTCCTAAATGCCCTGGGCGACTGAGCAACCGGTCAACGCAACTTTTTTTTTTTTTTTTTTTTTTTTTTACCAAAATACCTCGTATTTTAATTTTTTGTATATACATTTATACATTTTTTTCCCCAAAAATAGCCCGCATTTCATATTTTTTTTCCCAAAATATATAGCCCGTATCCCAATCATTGTTTAGACAAGTGTCGCACAAATGTTCAGTTGCCCAAGGTCTATTCCGGAGTATTTTTGAAAATTGGGGCATTTTTTGATGTCATGGGATGCCTCTGGAGCAAATTTGGAATTCCCTTAGGAAATTATGGTTATTTGGTTAAAACAGCTATAGCAAGACTAATCAAGCATCCTATGTAGCAAAATTTATCTAACATTCATAAATAGGTCAACATAATAATGGTGATTGCTGTTATGAAAAATTATGCATAATTATCTTGTTAAAATATGTATAATTGTGAGAAAAATATATTGCTTTGCTTGATAAATGTTGTGTTTATTGGATGATGTCTTGTAGTTATCACTTATTGTTGGTTACTTGACATAACATTAAATTTAGTGGATTGACTGAAATTATAGTCCCCTTCATATACAATTGGATGATGAATGGATTATGATTTATGTTAAGTTGTGTTCAACATACTAAGCTAATGGAGAATTAATGAAGATGTGGCTGTGCCTGTGGGTGCCTAGTATAAGTTGCATGAAATGATTAGTGGAGCTATTAAATGAATAAGATAGCTTCCATACTTGCACATCTGTGACTTTGTTCGATGCCAATTTCGGAGGCTTTATTGTTTGAACTTTAGATGATGATTACATTAGTTTCACTTGCTGTTGATTGTAATGAGCGCTATCACTGCAACAAAACCACTTTCGGTCCCAGGATCATGTCGTCGCCAAAAGTGCTATGAGACCCACATTTTCAACCTCATTCAAGCCAAAACCTATAGTCCTATACCAAAAAGCCCACCAGTTAAATCCCTGAAGCTTCGTCAAAATATTTAAGAATAGGAAAAAAATTTCTAGCATTCATTCTCTAGCACTCACCAAAGAAAAGTTCATCGTCTGCATATTGCAAAAGCAAAACATTTGATCCATCTTCAGCAGTTCAGCTAGAGACACGCCACTAATAACCCCTTTATTACATGCATCAATAAAGGAGACTTTGACAAGTAGTAAGAAACGAAAGGAGGAGAGTGGGTCACCTTTGAAGGCCCATTTCATTCTAAGTTCATTCGAGGGGCAATGGCGGAGCTTGACCATGTAGGCGGGGGGGGGGGGGGGGGGGGGGGGTGTCATCTAGCGTAAAATGTTTTTTCTCCTATGAAGTTTTATTCAAAAAAATCTTAAATGCTATACTATTAATCGAGAGTCAAAGAAATAATATATATGATTCGATCATTCAAGTATAAAATCGAGCGTCAAAGAAATACTATATATGATTCATTCAAGTTTAAACAAGACAAAAACCATAAAACAAGTAACATGTACAATAAAATAATGAAACCTTAGGGTGCGTTTGGTTCACAGAATGTTTTTGAAGGAATTGTAATTTTTGAAAGGAATTGTAATTTGAATGAATTGTAATTCAAATGATTAAAATGTGTTGTAATTGTCATATGTTGGAATTGTAATTGATGAAATTTGTCATTCTGTTTGGTTGACTAGCAACGTAATGTAATTCAGAATAATAATAATAATAATAATAATAATAATAATAATAATAAAATAGCAATAATAATAAAATATTAATATATTAATAAAATATTAATAATAATAAAATAATAATATTATTATTTATTAAATAATAAATAATATAATAATATTAAGATTAATAATAATAAAATATTATTAATAATTAAAGTAATATAATAATAATACTAATATTAATATAATAATATAATTTTATAATAATAATAATTATTATTAGTATAATAAAAATAATAATAATATAATAATAATAATAATAATAATAATAATAACAAATAATATTTTTTAATAATAATAATAATAATAATAATAATAATAATAATAATAATTAATATTATTAATAAAATATTAATAATAAAAAAATAATATTATTATTATTTATTACATAATAAATAATTTAATAAATTATTATTTATTAAATAATAAATAATATAATAATAAAAATGATATTAATAATAATAAAATATTAATAATAATAAAAGTAATATAATAATAATATTAGTATTAATAATAATAATAATAATAATAATAATAATAATAATAATAATAATAATAATAATAATAATAATAATATTTTTTAATAATAATATTAATAATATTTTATAAATACTGATGCTTTGAATTATAAAATACTGAATTACAACGTAATTCAAAACTTTCCACCCAACTTGCTATGTAATCTGAATTCCCTCCTTTGATGTAATTGGAAAGATTGAATTACAATTACATTGCAAACCAAACAGCCTACGTAATGTAATTTGAATTACAATTACGTCCATTATGCAAACCAAACACACTACGTAATGTAATCAAATTACAATTACATCAAATTACGTCCGATTGCAACGAACCAAACGGGGCCTTAAGTGAATTCTTCTGGAAATAAACTCAAAAACTAACGTTTGAATGATATTAATGAGGGCTCTTTCTTGAAACATTGACATCTTATGAGCTTTTATGCATTGTTATCATATTTTAAGGAGTCATAATCTAAAATATGTTAACAAATTTACATATTTGTACTCAACACTAGTAACTGCTCATCGCGGGGGTGGGGATCCTCCGCCCCTGTCGAGGGGGAACCATTAACTAAAACCTAGATATAAGTGGGACACACGCTTGTATCCCTCTTCTCCATCTAATACCAAATACAATTTGAGCCATAATTTCGTGAAGAAAGCTCTAACAAACATTAGTTATCAAAAGCCATCTTAAAATCGAATTTAAAAATAAAAATCTTATGATCTTCGAGAGTTGCCAACAACCATCAAGGATTTGTCTCCCAGCAAGAAAAGTCGTTCAATTCGGCCTTATAATGGATGAGTTCACCCTAGCCAATCACAAGGATAAAAATTTTGAGGTTACCTTATACACACAACCAATAAAGTTGATTGGTTGTAATCCGAAAATCCAATAGGATCACATTTCTTAGGAATGAGAATGGATGAGTTCACCCTAGCCAATCACAAGGATAAAAATTTTGAGGTTACCTTATACACACAACCAATAAAGTTGATTGGTTGTAATCCGAAAATCCAATAGGATCACATTTCTTAGGAATGAGAATGAGAATAATGAATGAAAGGGTTACAACCATTAGCAAAATTTCCAGATAATTCAAAGTACTATACAAGCGAAAAAAATTGATTTTAAAACCTCCCAATAAGCTTTAGGTCACATTCTTAGGAATGAGAACGATAAATGAAGGGCTACAACCATTGGCAAAATTTTCAGATAATTCAAAGTACTTGACACACTAAATAAAAACATTTAGTGTTCATAATTTTTGTTGATCAAAGATAAAGGCCTACCCACGGTATCTCATGATCGTTTATGTCAATTTTCGTAGTCACTTCGGATGTGTATTTAGTATTTTTGAACCGAAGACTTATTGAGACGATATTAGTGTGCCTCAACACTAGGCTACTTAGTGGTTATGAAATTGTACTAAATGTCAAGACCGAGAGAGACTACATAAATTTCCACCAACTTTCATTGTTTAAAAAATTTATGTTATTTTTTCAAAAACAACAATTAAGAACTTAATCTTGCATCATATGTAGCAAAATTAACCTAACATACATATATTGAATTAATTTGCATGCGTTTTGTTTTATTCACACACATCATATCTTGCTTTAAATAGTTGTTCCTCACTTACAGAGTTACATCTTACTTTATCTACATGTATAATGATCTATGCAACTAAAAGAACACGATATGCAAATCATCTCGATTCTCACATACTTAAAACCTTAAAACATTAAAATTTATCAGTTGGATATAGTATTTCTTTTGAGCACATTGGCGGCAAGAGGAAATGGTGACAAGTGCCAAGTGCCAAACATAGTAATGGTTGTTGGTTTATTAAAGACTAAATTTCAAACGAAGGCAAGAGGAAATGGTGACAACTGACAAGTGTCAAACATAGTAATGGTGGTTGGTTAATTAAAAAGTAAATTTCAAACTTCGTTATTACGTAGTATTATTTTTTTAACGGTGCAAACTTCGTTTTTATTCCGTATGATTTACATACAATCGCACATTTTGTCTTTTCCACAAAGTAAGTACACTGGCTGTCTCTTATTTTGTCAACTTTTGCAAGTTTCGTCCTTTTCATAGACGACTCTTTATGGCTTCCATTAGACCCCTCACATGCATAAAACTTGAGGGCATTTTCGACTTTTCGCATGTCATTTTTGCAATATAGTTCATTAGATGTCTCTAATCTTGTCAAAAATTGTAAATTTCATCCATTTCGCAAAATAATTACATTACAATGAAGATAATTAAAAAAATAATAAAAAAAATAAAAATAAATCAGCAATTTTTACATGTTTTACCTCTACTCTCTTGTTATTTTTATTTTTCATATTTTATTTTACTAAAACCATATTTTAACATAAAACTTAATAAATAATTCAACTGTGAAGAAAGGTTTTTATTTTTATTTTTATTTTTTATTTTTATTTTTTTCTAATTCAATGTGGTTTTGTGTCAATTTTTTTCAAAATAAACTATGCATTTCTAATTTTTTTTACTTAAACTTAACAATGCGTTTTTACTGATAAGATAATTCTTTTTTCGGAAGATGGTAGATGTAAAAAATATCTAAAAAGAATCGCTGTAAAAAAGATTGTACATTTTTCACTTTCATATTTGATTTTTTTTTCACGTATAGAATTAAAAATGTATAGTTATCTTTCAGCAATCCTTACTTTTTTTTTTTTTCAGATATTTTTACCTCTACTATCTTCAAAAAAAATAAGTAAGGATAGCTGAAAAAAAAACACAACAAAAAAAAAAAAACAAAAGCTATACATTTTTTAAATTTTAACCTAAACTTTAATGTAATAATAATAATAATGATAATAATAATAATAATAATAATAATAATAATAATAATAATAATAATAATAATAATATTAAAAGAAAGTAGAGGTAAAAAAATAAGTAAGCATTGATGGAAAAAAAGTTATACATTTCTAATTTCTGTATGTGAAAAAAAATTCCAGATTCGAAAAACATATGGCTGAAAAAAAAATTCAGGTATAAAAATTAAAAATATAAAGTTTTTTTAGTGATTCTTACTTATATTTTGTAAATCTTTTTATCTCTAATATCTTTAAAAAAATGTTATCTTAACAACAAAGATGATTGTGAAGCGTACTTAAAAAAAAGTGTAAAGTTTATTTTGAAATTTTTTGACATGAAACTACATTAAATTTGAAGCAAAATCGTTAAAAAAGTTTCTGAAAAAAGTTTTTTTTTTCACAGTTAAAAACTTTTTTTAGGATTTATGTTAAAATATGATTAAAAAAAATCTGAAAATATTTTACAAGATAGTAGAAGTAAAATAAGTAAGAATCATTGAAAAATAATAATAATAAAATATCTACTGAAATGTAAATTTTTTTGCGAAAAGGGACATCTAAAGTAATTATTTCACAAAAAGAAGAAAATGAGTTAACATTTTCTGCACGTGAGGGGATTAACGGAAGCCATAATCGGCCGTCCATGTAAAGGACGAAACTTGCTAAAATTAACAAGATCAGGGACGACTAATGTACTTTGTGAAAACAACAAAAAATGCGTTTGGAAAAGTTTGAAATTTACTACTCCCTCCGTCCCATTTAAAGTGTCCACTTTCATAATGCACAAAGTTTTAGGAGATTCCACTAACTAAACTCTCCACCAATCAAATATTACTTTTACCCACTAAACTCTCATCTTATTGGTTGGAAGGTACAAGTGGACACTTTAAATAAGACATGCAAAGATTCCATTGTGGACACTTTAAATGGGACGGAGGGAGTACTTTTTATTGAATGACTATTTATTGGCCATTACCATTTGGAACCACTGTATTTGAGTGAAGGTCAAATATGACCCTAGAGATGTACAACTATCAACAAATATTGTGCAAGTTACATAAACAAATACAAAGAGTTCAAGTGTTCAATTCTTAATACAAAGAGTTCAAGTGTTCAATTCTCAATGGGATACATTCTTTAGCGGAGCAGTGGGAATGGTTGAACCATCACGCGGTGAAATCACATGTGGAGGTTGAGGCAAAAGACCGAGATCAAAGTCTCAACCCATAATCAGTAAACCAAGAAATGTCACGTAGACTCATAACTCGTGCTAGGAGAGTCAATAAAACGATACTCAATGGTTTAGATATTTGAGCAAAAGGTCAAATATTCTCCTAGGAAGATACAAGTTTCAACCCATATTATACAAGTAATACATGATAGTACTAGTACTGTACTTAGTTACTTACTAGTTACTACAGTCAATGTAGACGCGGTTGGTACAGCTCATAAAAACCACAAATGCTATTATACATCAGCCTCAAGTCACTCCTACACTGACTAGTGCTTGTGGTTGCTCAAATAAACAGAATTATTGCCACCTGTAGTCCATTATCATGTTCTTTCACTTTTTACCAACCTCAAATCATCATTCTTAAGCCTATAAACAACACATATTTCCCTTGTTTATTACTCTATTTCATTCACCCATTGTTCTTCACAACAAATTCCATAAACTCATAAAACTAAGCTGCTTTCTTAAACCCCTTCTCAAAAGTCAAAAGTCAAGCTTTAAAGTCAACATCAAGATCATATTCTCAAATCTGAAGTGGGGTTTTCTTGATTTTCAACATGCTGATTCTTGGTGAAAATGTGAACAATCTTAAAGTTTTAGATTCTTCATTTAGGTTGGTTGTGGTACCACTATGTATTGCTTCCATGTGGTTAACTTTGACTAACCATGAAGAAAATGAAATATATGGAGACTTGGAGTTTAGTAGTGTCAAGGGTCTCAAGTAAGTAACTTCATATCTTTTTAGCATGTTTTAAGTGATACCCATGAAGATTTTTTTACATATTTGGTGTTTTTTGTTATAGGTTATTTGTCAGCATTAGTGCTATTTCAGCTGGCTATGCTTTGGTGTCTGTTATTTCTTCATGGGTCAAGAACTTGATGAATAAAGCTTGGATATTTTTTGTCTGTGATCAGGTTAATTACTTTTTTATTCAATTGCAGTTAAAAAAAATAAAAAAATAAATAAAAAATAAAAATGTTAACTACTTTTTTTATCTTTCATTCATGACAACTTTAAGAAACTTTATTAAAACTAATTATAGCTCTTTTGGGACCATGTGCATTTCGGAAAAATCTATATGTTTGACATAATTTTACATTACGATATTAGCAAATAAAGAAGTGTAACATATGTTCGAATGTTTACATTATTTAAAAAATTCTTTTTAAAAGCTGGGAATATTTTGTCATAACTTTTGTGGTGATAATATAATATTAGTTACGAGGGGATCTTTTAAGTATCATCCAAAAGCCAGTAGTTATCTCGGTTTTGGGTCTTGCAAAATCACATCATAAGAATTATAGTCAATTTGTAGATTTTGCTAGTTTTTCATAGATTTTATAGTAAATTTGTAGATTTTGCTAGTTTTTCACAGATTTTATGTCTTGGTTACTCATTGTACTTATTTTGAAATAATGATATAGGTGGTGGCTTATTTGATGGTGGCATGTGGGGGTAGCATTGGAGATATAGTGTACTTGGCATATAATGGCAACCAAAAAGTAACATGGAGTGAAGCATGTGCTACATATGGAAAATTTTGTGGAAGATTAAATATCATTTTGGTTCTTCATTTTATTGCAATGTTTTGCTTCTTTGTGCTTTCTATAATTTCAGCTTATAGGGTCTTCACAAGATATGAACCTCCTTCAATTGCTTCCAAAGAAGTTGAAGATACAAGGACCTAAATTTGTGTACTATTGAGTTGTATCATAATACCATATATTTTTCTTGACTTTTTCCTTTTGTTGATTATAGTAACATTATTGTGTTGATTATCTTGATCAACCAAATTTAAGACCATTAAATGCCTTGTTTCTTTTTTCATTATTTTGGTTTCAACTACTATGTCTTTTTATTACGAGGTGCAAATAGAATGATAATTATGAAGAGTCTGATAGATGGAGTATTATCTAACATGGTTGTGCCAACATTGTTTTTCTAGCCCACTCTAATATAAGAATTATAAGTTGCTTATAATGCAAGTGATCTTATGTGCATCATTTTTTATTATTTATTTATTTATTTATTTCTTCCTTATATCTTTATATGTTAGAAACTTAGAATTGCTATATGTCACTTGAGTCTTGTTGCTTGCTTTGCTGAATGTTGAATTTGTCACTTATTTATTCTATGATGTTTGAAATATGAAGCAACAAATTGACACCTAATTTATGTTCACACTATTGATTAATAATGCAAGTAATCATTTATTTATAGAAAGTGCTTGGTTGAGACGAAAAGTAATTCTAGTTTATTCTTAATATAAAATTAATGTTATAATTAAACTAATTAGCATATCTAAATTAACAAATAAAGATATTGCGTCTATCATATAGTTTTCTTAAGTTATATCTACACTTCAGAAAGTATTGAAAAAGACATTTGTCATTTTCTTTGTTTTATTATAATCAAAACTTGAAAAAGACGAATCGTATTATATGTTAATGAAGATTCAGAATATAATAATTCTAAACCTTTACTCTTTGTTCATAAATGTTATATTGTGTGAAACTTAAAAACTCTTGAAAAATACATATAAATTTCTGAAAACATAGTACTCCAATATTTTAGAGTAAGAGATAAGCTTATACTCTCTCCGTCGTAAAAATAAATTTTTATGTTTCCATTTTTGGATAGCTCCAAATTAAATGTTTATTTCGAATTTCAACCAATTAAAAAGTAGTTTAGTGGGTGAAATGATATTTAATTGCTAAAGAGTGTATACGAAAAATGACAATATACTTCACACAAGACTCTCTTAGACCTTGTTAAGTCCTCATACCGATCTTGAACATTAGCCTGATTCTGCTAGAGTTCTTAAAATTTGTGTCCCCGCATTTCCCTTCAAAGCAACCTTTCTCACATCGGTGTTTCATCTTCAATCATTAAAATCATGCTTTGTGATTTCATAGTGAATTCCTTTCGCCTCATTTGAGTATTCACAATTCTTAAATGATAAATGCATTTGTTATATAGCAAAATGTGATTTTGACTCTGAAATTAAATGAGGGCAAAATAGTTAAAAATAGTAAATTGTAATCATCAATTCATAAACTGAACAAATATTTTGAAACAAACTAAAATAAAAATATGAATACTTTGAAAAGAAAATTTACACAACTATTGGATATTATAATCGCACATTAGCCCATTATACCATATATACTAAGCCCACTATACCATAATGGCTAAAAACCTAAATTCAACAATATAAATACAGAGACAAGAGGCAACGGGAATAATTCTGCCCCCTCACAGGGAACTAAAATACTAACATTTTGATCGATATGGCTGATAGTTCCTTCGAATTGGAGCAGCCACTTGGTAATTTTTTATTTATTTTATTTTATTTTATTTATTTATTTATTTATTTATTTTTTATATCTATGATGATGTTTGTATGTAGGATGCTTATTATGTGATGAATGTTTGGGGATTCACTTAAATTATTATTTTATATTTGTTAAATTAAGGATATTAATACTTAAATTCAGATATGAAGTATATGAAATGAGTGATATACTAGTAACTAATATGTATGTATCCCTTAGATCTATATTTGTATTGCGTCATTCGAGCTTTAAGTACAAGAATATCGGTTGTTACTTGCATCTAGGCCAAAAGTTGTGGGGAAGTTGGTGCTGCATAAATGCGTAGTGTGAACGATGGCCAAAAGTAGGATGTGATTAATCGAATAGGAAGAAATAGCAAGGTTGCAAAATGCGCTAGGAGCTAGTCGCCTAGGCGGATTGAACTTTTCTATATAAAAAAATTTAATATATTTGATAATTTGTATATTTTTAATAATTTTATTAATGTTCTTATTATTTTTAATTATATATCTTTTGAATATATTTGCAAAATTTATAAGAAAACTATATATTATTAGGGCCAATATTTATTTTTAATGGGCCAACATACCTTCAATCTTCGATTATGTGTGTTGAATTGTGATTGTTGTGTTTTTATCAACATGAATCATTTCAATTGTAGATCCAAAGGTGTATTTGGTCAGAGTGTGTGAAAAGAGGGGTTAATTGGGTAAAAAAAACCCTAATTTGAAGTTTTTATAAGTGTTGACCGATTTGACCCGCCTAGCTTGATTTGACCGCCTAACCCGATTTGAGCTGCCTAGGCGGGATGTTGACCGCCTTTTGACCAAAACGCCTAATTCGACCGCCTAGCTTCAAATCGCCACGGTAAGTGACCGCCTAGCGCCTAGGCGGCCGCCTAGACCACTTTTTACAACACTGGAATAGTCTTAAAGGTTTCTAGTGTAGGGGAAGAGCACCCATAATAGGAATGTGTATGTAACCTCAATGCGTGCAATATGTGTTGTATCGCTCTCTTCTTTTTCTCGACATTGCTATGTTCATGCATACAAGATGTTCAAGTAACTCTATGTCTCTGTTCTTTCGATTAGTATGCAATATGTGTGTGGCTTCCATTTAATGTGGCTATTTTAGTATGGAATTTAATCTTATTTGATAATTGAAGTGCTATACAATGCCCTTTGTGTTGTACATGTATATGCTTTCACATTTTTTCAATATTATTGTCTCGTCAAGTGTAAATGAAGTACTTGTGGCCTCTGAAATTATTTTAAATCTTTTTGCTGCTAGTCATTGCTCGTCATTTGTTGAAAGAATGTCCTTTGCTTACTTACTATACAGATAGGTATTTTACTTAAAAAACTTATTGGTAAAAGTTGTAAGTTTTCTCATTTAAAAGAATCACATAAATTAACCATATATTTACATGAGGAGTGCTACACTCACCTAAGGTTTACAAAAATTCATCCACTCGCTGACGTGGCAAAGTGGTGATTGGTTGGTTTTCTGTGGCCCACAGAAAACCAACCAATCACCACTTTGCCACGTCAGCGAGTGGATGAATTTTTGTAAACCTTAGGTGGATGTAGTAATATTCTATTTACATATCATAGTTTTATACACACTGCATATATTTCTGATTTTAACTGTCTCGTATGTTTCTGTTTTGTGTTACTCCAGGAGCATAAGGGAGGGGGAGAGAGAGTGATCCGAGTATAGAGGTACAAATGTACAAACATATATGTGGTATCTTCTTGTGTTTTTAGAAATTCAAAGCTATGATTATAGGTTTTTAACCATTGAAATGCGTAATTTGTTTACTTGTTCAGTTGTGTATTTGATGATTTTTATTGTTTAAGTTTACTAATGACTTGCTTTTTTATAGGAGGATTGTCCTAGACCAGATGTGATGGATTTCATCAGTAATATGCCAGATTTGGTTCTTGTTGATATATTATCTCGTCTGCCTTTAAAACAAGCGGTGACCACCGGCGTTCTCTCCTCAAGATGGAGGTTTATGTGGTGTTCTCTAAACAAACTGGACTTCGTTGGTTCCACAACTCTAGCTAAGATGGATAGGAAACTCTGTGATCTAGAGCGGGCTAAGTACATCAACCAGGTGAACAGTGTCATTGGAAGTCTTAGAAGTCACAACAGCCCAATGCTTCAGTCTTTCATGATTAGTTTTGATTTGGATAATACATGTTTCAAAGATATTGATAACTGGCTCCGGTTTGCTCATGACAAGAAAGCTGAGGTTCTTATACTGGATTTTTACAAAAATGGTCTCAAGGTTAGTACTGATGGTCGTGATCCAAAGCAATACTATGATTTCCCTTTACCTTTGTCAGATGGAAGCATGGTACACCTTTCTGAATGCGCGTCATCCAGCTCTATGGTTGTAGAGACTTTGTCTTTTAAGGAGCTCTCCTTGTTGTGTGTCAACGTGAGTGATCTAACCCTAAAATTACTACTGAAAAATTCTCCACATCTTGAAACGCTCTACATTTTTGGAGGTGGTTTGTTGACTGATGTTAATGTTGGTGGACGGGACCTTAACATGAAAACCTTTGTGTTAATGGGCTCTGAAGAGATCCAATCCGTTTCTTTACATGATTTCGATCTTGAAAAGTTTTACTTTAACGGTCTAGATGCAGAAATACGTCTCACGAATCTTCCAAAGCTTAAAGAAGTTGCATATTGGCCTAGTAAGTCTGGGGTTGAATAACAAAGTGTTCAGCACGATCTCATCTATTGCTTCCCACCTCGAGGTTCTTTCATTGGGCGTAGATCGTGAACTGGTTAGTAGTTCTTCTCTAATTTATTTATATGTTTTTAATCTTTAATGATAAGATGGCGAGATCGTTTCAATGTTTTTCCAGGAAGATTTGAATGTTAAAGCGATTCCAGAACTACTACCAAATGTCAAGAAATTGAAACTGCTTTTGCCAACTGAAGAATATGATAGTCTAATAGCATTCATCGAAATAGCTAAGAAGTGCCCGAAGTTGGAAACTTTTAAAGTCTCGGTATGTTTTTCAGTAAACCATATAGCTACATGTAAATAATGTACATAAATAGAATCTCTGCTGATATTCTGAATATTAATAAGGATGTTAATGACTTTATCTAATTCATAAACTATGTTGATATGATCTTTTTGCAGCTATACTGGTCTGCACCAATCACAAGGAACGAAGCTAAATATTATGCTATTGGTCATTGTTTTTCAAACCTCAAGCATCTTGAGATTGGTGGTTATCGTGGTATAGTTAGTGACGTTCAGATTGCTTTGTACATGATAGGCAATGCTGCTGGTACACTCAAAAAGATTGTAATAGATACTTCCATCCATCCTTATGATGCACGTTTTTTAACTACAAAGGAGTCTTTGAAGATAAAGGACGCCGGTCGATCCCATGCCAGAACCGAGTTGTCGCAATGTATGCCTCCATGGGTAGAGTTGGCCGTACTCTAATCTACATTCAGATGGTCTTGGTTTGCTGAGGCTTGTTAATGCTCTGACTCACCTTTTCAGAAACTTTCTAGCTAGTTGTTTTTAGAAGCTATTGTAGAAACTTGTTAATGCTTTTGGATCATGTTTCGATCGAGATATTTTAGTTTGTCATATGGTACTTCAGTTGCTTTTAGAGCCCTTATACGTGTTCCTTTACTTGGTCATGCTTGCATTTGGTAGGTATCAGTAGCTTTGTATTTGTGTTGATTGAATTTTTAAAGCCCTTTCACAAGCTTCATTTAAATGAAGAATGTGTCAACATTTAGTTCCTTTGTGACCTTAATGGATTCTTATATACTAACGATGGGTCAAGTAAGACCAAGATAACGCTCGATGGAATGAGCGCAAGTAACCACTTACCTACATACATGTACTACTTTTATCCCGTTGCCAAACCTTCCGATTTTCCTATGTTACAGTTTCTTTTTAGGTCAAGTGGAGTATTTTACTTCTTGTAGGTATTGTCTAATGGGTTTGACATCCTTTTCATCTTGGTACCATGCACACTTGCAATTTTATGTAGCCATATTTTGGCTAGCTGTAGATCGAGATATAAAAACATATTTTATAAGTTTTACTAGATTCGAGGCCTACCCCAATGGGGCGACTAGCGTCACTACATTGGTCGGCTATAGTCATTTGATGCAGAGTATATAATGGTAAACATTTTTATGTATTTAAAAAAAAAATTAAGATATAAATTACTATCAAAATATGTAACTAATTTTTCAATTCTGACACAAGATGTGTTTACTAAGTGTTATAAAAAAAAGGACATACGATTCAAACTAAAAACTTTCAAAATAAAGAGTAAAACTATCATTAAAAATTTGTTTCATTACATCATTACATTAATCGGATAGGTTTGCCAAATGTAAATCATTATAAGAGAATGTTTCTAAACAGTGGCGGATCCAGGAAATGTGATCACAGGGGGCATCGAACAACATCGCTTTTTTGGCGTAACTTGAAAAGTCAGGTCAGGTCGGGTCGGGTCGGGTTTAACAAAAAGGGAGCAAAATTGCTATAAATTATTCATAGATCAAATATGAGTGTCGTAGAAATACTAAAATGGTTGTGGTTTTATAACAATTTAACCAAAAAATGTAATTACTATATAAAAAAATGTAGTAACTAATTAATACGAGTAACAAAACGAAAGAAAAGAAAACTACAATGGCTAAAGTTGTATCGGTATGAAAACACAATTTCCAAAGTCATATTAACAAGTACCCTTTTAAATATAGACAAAGAGACAAACTTTATTACAAATAATATTAAATATATTACTCCCTCTGTCCCATAAAAAATGTCCAGTTTGACTTTTCAAAGTTAAACTGGTTCAACTTTGACCTTAAATATTTTTTATGTGTTATATAATACTTGATGAAAAATTATACCAATGAAAAACACACTTAAAACTCAATCCATTCATATATTTTTCATAAAATATTATATAATACTCACAAAAATAGATAAGGTCAAAGTTGAACCAGTTTGACTCTGAAAAGTCAAACTGGACAGTTTTTATGGGACGGAGGTAATATATTTTTATACCCACTCATCCCCTTCCTCTACTTTCTCACTCCCATTTCTTTGTGTTCTTTATTTTTCCGGCACAACAAAAAGTCAAAACCTCAAAACTACATTGGTCGGCTATAGTCAAATTTGTGGCAAGATAAAAAAACGACGAGGGCATTCAGAACTTTTGGGTGAGGGCACTTAACTTTTTCCCCATCAATTGAATTGTTTTTCTTATATGTTTTGTGTATCCGCAAGAAACTTGGTGGGGGGCATGTCCCCCATAACTGATAATGTGGCTTCGCCCCTGTTTCTAAACATTTATGTCATCTTCATTACATTCAACATTTTTTATTTTCTTGCTATTTTTCCCAATCTCCTACGAGCTTCAACCTATTTCCAATGCTCATCTATGACTGCAGCAATCACGCGTTTTTTCATTTTACCATGGCTCGAATTCGTTTTTTCTTTATGTTTTTCCTGTTCATTTTCATCGTTTTCTTTTCATTCTTGTTCCAACGCAATTTCTAATTCATAGTAAAAGTTTTCATCACCTTCGATTATAGGCATATTTGGTTCTTTTGTTTCTTCTTTTTGTCGTTTGATTACTTTACCGCTTTCTTCTGTAGCAACCGCATCTATGGTTCTTTTGTTTCCAGCCAACATGTTTATAAGTTAATTTGATTGATGTTTAATATATAGTAGTAGATTGATATGCAACGACATGTTTAATAGTAGTAAAAGAATTTCCAAGGGAGGTATTTCAGTAATGTAAAAAGGCAAGAATATAGAGTTAGAAAGGAGGGGAAAGAAGTGATTAAGGTAGGTAATGGAACTGAGGAAAGAACAAAAGAAAAAGAAAAGAATCTTGCGCAACAAACTAATGGTGGTAAAAAGAATGACAAGGCTGAAAGTAGTAACGAGAATAGTTTTGAGGCTCTGAAAACCATCGTAAATGAAGGAGAGGCTGAGACTGACAAGTTAAAGAATCAGGAAGGAAGTACTGGTAATATAGAGGATGTATTGGAGAAAAGGGATCATCTAGCTCAGACTGTGACAGGCGATACAATCACGGGTTTGAGCAAGAATGTTCTGAATTGAGCTCTGAGATGTAGTAGTAGTAGGAGTTGGTTAAAAATAAATAAATGTCCATGGATTTTAAAGTAGTATCATGGAATATTAGAAGTTTGAATCAAGGGAAAAAACAAAAAGAGATTAGGAAGTGGATAAGGGATGAAAGAATTCAGGTATGTGCCATTCTTGAAACTCATGTAAAAACTCAAAATCTGCAAAAAGTCTGTGAGAAGACTTTTGGTAACTGGTGTTGGGTCTCAAATGTGAGTTTTAGTCAGAATGGATGCAGAATAGTTGTAAGTTGGAACAGTGATATGGCTGATGATGATTCTACATTGTTGAAAACAAACTATGCTATGTCTTATTGAGTCAATTCCTCAAAGAACTAAAGTTTTTTGTAGTTTTGTTTATGCTGCAAATACAGGAAAAGAAAGAAAAGAAATATGGAGAGATATTAAAGATGCTAAAAGAATCTCTATCGGATGGCCATGGATGCTAATGGGAGACTTTAATGTGACTCTTAAAACTGTAGAACACTCTGCTGGTGGCTCTAAAGTTACAAGTGACATGCAGGATTTCATTGACACTATCAATGAAGTGGAGGTGGATGATCTATGCAGCACTGGAATGTATTATACCTGGATCAAGTCTCCTAAGAACCCTCAAACAAGCATCCTTAAAAAGCTAGACAGAGTCATGGTGAATGAGGAGTTAATTACAAAATATCCAAATGCAAGTGCTTGTTTTCTACCATACATGATTTCAGATCATAGCTCAATAGTGGTGAACTTCCCAAACAGTATGATAAAGAAGACAAAACCTTTCAAGTTGGCAAATTATATAGTGGAGAAAGAGGACTTTATTCCAACAATACAAGAAGGATGGAAGATGGAAGTTCAGGGGTGTAAAATGTTCCAATTGGTCAAAGAGATGAAAGGGATGAAAAAGAAGCTTAATAGCCTGACATGGAAGAATGGTAATTTGAATAAAAGGGTAAGAATATGCAGAGAAAAATTGAAAGAAGCTCAAAGTGATCTTGATGCTAATCCAAATAGTAATGAAATAAAGGAAAAGGAAGTCGAAGCTCTTAACTGTTATGATGAAGCAATTAATGATGAGGAGAATTTTCTATTTCAAAAAGCAAAAGTAGAATGGATAAGCAAGGGTGACAGAAACAACAAATATTTTCATAAGGTGCTGAAAAGTAGAAGGCAATATAATAAGATTGTGAGTGTTTATGATGACATTGGTGTTAGACTTGAAGGTGAATTAATGGAGATGCGGTTTGTCAACCACTTTCAGAAGTTCCTGGAGGCTAGTAATAATGTTAACAATCAATGGGATTCTAATGGAGTATTTGGGACAACAATTACCGAAGAAGAAGCTGTGAATATGGTAAGAGATGTTACTAATGAAGAGATTAAGCAGGCCATGTTTGATATTGGGGAGAACAAAGCGCCAGGACTAGATGGTTATACCTCTGCTTTCTATAAAAAAAGCTTGGAATGTTGTAGGGGAAGATGTATGTTTGGCTATAAAGGAATTTTTCAAAAGTGGAAAGCTATTGGGGGAGGTTAATGCCACATTAATTACTCTAATTCCAAAGGTGAGTAATTCTAATAAAGTTGCAGAATATAGGCCCATTGCTTGCTGCAATGTGCTCTATAAGTGTATAAGTAAGATTCTGACTGAAAGATTAAAACTAATCTACAAAATCTAGTTAACCTGAATCAAAGTGCATTTATACAAGTAAGGGTGATACAGGATAATATTTTGATTACACAAGAACTGTTAAAAGGGTATAATAGATCAAGTGGGCCAAAGAGATGCTGTTTAAAAATTGATATAGCCAAAGCATATGACACTGTGGATTGGGGTTTCCTTGAAAAGATTTTATTGAAGTTTGGATTTCCAAATAGAATGGTTAGCTGGATTATGACATGTGTCACCACTGCAAAGTTCACTCTATGCATCAATGGAGAAAGGAAATGTTATTTCAAGAGTGGCAGAGGGCTGGGACAAGGAGATCCCATATCTCCTTATCTGTTTAGACTGGTCATGGAAGTATTTACTTTACTGATGGCAAAAAATGTTCAACAAAGTGGAGTGTTTCAGTATCATATGGGTTGTAAAGAGCTCAAACTGACACATTTATGTTTTGCAGATGATTTTCTTGTTTTATGTAAAGGAGAAGTGGAATCAGTTAAAGTTCTCAAGAAAACTCTACTTGAATTTAGTAGCATCTCAAGCCTTCTTCCTAATATGAACAAGAGTACAGTGCTATTTAGCAATGTTAAGGCAGAAGTCAAGAAAAGAATTTTAGAAGTGCTTCCTTTCAAGATTGAGAAACTTCCAGTTAAATATTTAGGGGTCCCTCTTATCTCCAAAAGACTTGGTATTGATGAATGCAGATTGTTAATTGAAAAGGTGAAGCATAAAGTTAAAGACTGGAAAAATAAGTACTTATCCTATGCTGGTAGACTCCAATTAATTGCCTCTGTTCTTTCATCCCTGAATGTTTACTGGGCTGCAGTTTTCCTGATACCTAAGTCTGTAATCAAAGATATTAACAAAGTGTTGAAAGGGTTTCTGTGGTGTAAGGGTGAAATCAGTAGAGGTAAAGCAAAAGTGGCACGGAAGATAGTTTGCAGTCCTAAAACACAAGGTGGATTAGGATTAAGAATGCTAGATACCTAGAATGAAGCTTTATTGATAAATAATCTATAGAACATAGCTGCTAACAAAAAAGCTTTATGGGTGAAATGGGTAAATGTTGTGAAATTAAAAGGAATGAATGTTTGGAACATACAAAAGAATCAACAAGATAGCTGGATGTGGAAGAATTTATTGGATCTTAGAGATAAAGTCAAACAAAACATATGTAAGAAGCTTGGAAATGGGAAATCAACCAATGCTTGGTATGACTTATGGAGCAATGTGGGAAGAATAAGTGATATTGTGTCTAAGAGATGTAGATATGAAGCTAGATTGGAAGAGTCATTGACTGTGAAGGACATTGTAAACAATGAACAATGGATATGGCCTGAGGATTGGAGTAGAAAGTTTCCTATTTTGAATGCAATAAATGTCCCAAAGTTGATAACTCACAAAGAAGATCTTACTTTATGGAGAAGTACAGATGGCAATTTGATGGAATTCTCTACAAGAGCAGTATGGGAACATCTAAGTCAGTAATTTCAAGAAGTAAAGTGGTGTACTGTTGTATGGTTCTGTTAGGAATACAAATATTCCTGTAAAAGTCTCGGTCTCCTAATGATTGTAATAGCATTAAGTTAGCTCGTAGTTAGTTTGTTTATTAGTTAATTAGTATTAGTCTAAGTAACACCGTGGAAGAAGGACGGGTCTTCACCCACTGTATGCCTGATCCACAGCCCGGGAGTGGGCGTTTTATTGTAAGTATAAATACCCCTCTCCACATGTGGAGAGGGTTGAACCTTCACTTAATCTCAATCTAATATTTCATTTTTCTCTCAAGGTTCCTTTCTTTCCCTCCTCCTCACTTCTCCAACGCCACACAAATCACAAGGGTTATCATGTTTCCAACATAGTTAGTATTCTACAATTGGTATCAAGAGCCAAGGTTTCATCTTAGGACCTTGTAGAATCGAATTTGATGGTATTTTGTGTGGTTTTGTGAGTTTGGTGTAACTTTCTTGTAAAAACTCTTGGTTTGATCTTCTCTAGTGTTGTTATACATGTTAGTGATGTACTTTTATGTTCATTAGTGTTTGTGGAACATTGTGGTTTAGTTTGTGTTACCATTTCCTTAATCCATTTGAAGTTTGGAGGTGATTTTGGGCGTATTTCTATCTTGCGGTTAAGTCTACTGTTTCATTGCTTCGTTGCGTTTAGTTTCTATAATCTGTGGTTAGTTTGACTGCGATTACTATTTTGGGAATACAAACAAAATGCAAGGATAGTGACAGTTTTGGACCATTGTCACTGCGATTAGTTGTCTGCGATTAGTCTATTGCATTTAACTTTTCTGCAGTTGGGAGTTTTCTGCGGTTTGGTACTTTCTGCGGTTAGTGTCTTTGGTTTGCGGTTTGCTCAGGTTGCGACTGGATCATTTTGCGGTTGGAATTTTTCTGCGGTTTGGTACTTTCTGCGGTTTGTGTCCTGCGGTTAGTGTCATGCGATTAGTGTTTACTGTGGTTTACTTGTCTGCGGTTAGGTCAAGTTGCGGTTAAATTTTTCTGCGACTAGTATACTACATTGTGAGTATCTCTTACTTTGTGGTTTGGTAGTTTCTATTTTGTGATGTCGACATCTTCTAATGACATTCAAGCTGCTGGGTCCAACACCCGACCTCCGATGTTGGACAGAACTGACTATGAATCATGGGCACAAAGGATTCGTCTTTATTGTCTGGGCAAGGAAAATGTGGTTAACATCTTGAAATCCATCGATGAGGGACCCTTTCAAATGGGTACTACTAGAGACACGGTTGCAGCAACTGATCAACAACCGGCCGTAATTGGTCCTGATAGACCTCGCACTTACAATGAGCTGTCTGATGAAGAAAAGAAACGTTATGATGCCGACATCAGAGCATCGAATATCGTCATTCAAGGGTTTCCAAAAGATGTCTACAAACTTATCAACTACAACACTGAAGCTAAGGCAGTCTGGGATAATTTCAAAATGCTTCTTGCAGGGTCAAAGTTAACTAAAGAAGATCGTGAGTCTCAGCTATACGATGAATTTGAGCATTTCAAAATGAACTCAGGTGAAAGCATCACTGACTATTACGTCAGATTTCACAAGTTGGTCAATGATATGAGAGCCATCAAGATGACAATGCCCAATATACAGCTTAACTCCAAATTCGTGAATAACATGGCACCAGAATGGGATAGGTTTGTCACAGCTGTTAAGCTCAACAAAGGTCTCAGGCATACCAATCATGAACAACTCTATGCATATCTCCAACAACATGAGAAACATGCTGCTTATGATCGGCTAATGCGAGAAAAGCTCAATCCGTCAGCAACAAATGAATCTCTTGCTTTTGTTTCTAATGTTCAACAACCTAACCAAACCTCAAATGATCAATCTCAACCATCACAACCATCCTCCAGGTCTCCCCTAACAAATAGTCAATCATCAACTCCCTTACCATCTGATTTGAATATACAACTTGATTTTGGGTATTCTCACACTAACATGATGATTGATAATCTCTCCAACCAAGTTTCTCTACTGGTCCAACAGTTCAGGGCTGCACTTCCATCTACTAACAACCAACTTAGGATCTCATATAATCCACGTAATCAGGCAGTCATTGAGGATGGTCGTGTGGTAGTGCAGAATGTGCAGGGAAGACAGAACTTCAACCAAAGAAATGCTGGTAGAGATAATGGGCAGTACAGAGTTGGGAATGCTCTTCAAGCACAAGCTAAGCAGCCTAAATGCTATAATTGCGGAGGGTTGGGCCATATAGCTAGGAATTGCACTCTTCCAAAACGTCCTCAAAACTCTGAGTACTTCAAGGACAAGATGTTGCTGATGCAGGCACAAGAAAATGGGACGGTGTTGGATGAAGAAGCTCTGCTCTTTCTGGCTGGTAATGATGGGAACACCTTTGATGCTGATGTGGATGATCAGCCTGTTCAGGATATGGCTCTAAATGACCCGAATATCTTTCAAGTTGAAGAGTGTGATGCATTTGACTCAGACGTAGATGACGAACCTACTGCTCAAACCATTTTCATGGCTAATCTGTCTGCAACTGCATCCTCTTCAGAGCATCCTGATTCATCCATCACATCTGCTATCTCTGAGGTTCCAACATCTCCTAATCATGATATGAATAATCCTACAACTGTACAGGGGGCATGTGACTCGGTACAACTCAAGAATATTGTCAACACAAACGTCACTGATATGGGTAATACCAATAATATCCCATATGAAATGTATGTGAATGAAAATGGACCGCCAGTTGTACCAAGTGACATGCCGTCTATTGAATCTAGTGAACATGAGGTACATGAGCACACAATATACAACCCTGATGATTCCTTGATTACTAGAATTAACACTCTTAAGGATCAAGTGAATATTTATGAGCAGCGTGCAAAGTTTGAGCTGAATGAACGTGAGCAGAAAATGGAATGGCAACTGCGTACTTACATATCTGAAAACAATTCCAAACAAGAAACATTGAAAAGGGAACTAGTTTCTTTAAAAAAATCAATTGGATCAAACCGTCAAACAAAAACAAGAGTTTCAAAAAGTTTTGACTTCAATCAAACTCGAATTCAAAGATAAAGAAACTAAACTTCTAAATGATTTCTCAAAACTCAAAATGTTGAAAAATAAATTGGAAGATAAGTTGTACACACAGGGCCAAACCATTCAATCTGCTCAAATGATGCAAAACCATAGGAAACTAAGTGATGAATGTAGTGAACAGGATGCCTCCAAGCCCAAAGCAAGATACCTTAGAATTGGTTTAGGTGCACAACCTGAATTATATGATGCAAACACTATGCTTGAACCTAACCATGCCCCTCCTGACACGCGATCCTATGACCACATTAATGAGGCGGAGGATAGAACTAGGGTAAAACTTGTTGAACGTTTAAAGGATCCTAAATGCATTGCTAAGAATATTGTGTTTCACTATGACTATGCAAATGACAATCACTCTGCCATTTTTGTTCCTCAAAAGAGAATTCTTCCTGACAAAGTGTTTTGGAATATAGACATTGAGAAAATGCAAGCTGAAAGAGTTGTAGGTAACACACGCACTATGTTTAGAATTGCTGACCCAACCATTTACCCCCTGAACACACCTAGGCACCTCGTACCATTCACTCTTCCCACACAGTGTAACACTCTAATTGGGTTGTACGTGCTAGGTCAATTGTTCAACGACTTTGAGAAAACTTGTAAAATAAGAATTACACCTACATGGATTACAGAAGGGGAAAGGGGTTTTTAGCAAACAAAACAGTGTTACCTAACTGAAGTTATGCCATTTTTTAAACTTCTCAAAAAACATTTTGAGGGACTTAAAAACACCATTAATGATGATGTGACTCAAATGAAAAAGGTTTTTGATGAAGTGGAAAGTGAGGGTAACCAATTAGCTATTGATCTCAAATACAGTGAAATTGACTGGAAAAACATTCTCATCATGAATGAAAATTTGATTGAAAATTGCATTGAAAAAGATGTGTTTTATACTGTTACCGACTCAGCATTATCTGCTCGACAATTTCATGAAATGTCGGTTACTTTGAATGTCTTCTAGAATCGTGTAATTGAGCTTGAGGGGGAGAATTACAAACTTACTGAAAAAATTCAAAACGACGACCATGATAACATGGTCAGGAATTTCTCAAAACTAGAAGTTGATAATCTGAACCTACAATTAAAATATCAACATCTAGAAGAAAGCATAAAAATATCAAATGCCAAGACATCTTCGGATGCTCCTGAGTTTGACACATGTTTTGAATTAGCCAAAAAGGATGAAGTAATTCAAGCTCACTCAAACACGATTCGGAAATTTAAGGTCCAAATTGCACAATTAAAATCGAACAAAAGCGATGTGACCAATACCAATTACCAGAAGTCGATAGATTCTCAAAACTTTCAAAAACAGGGCATTATCAATGAATTACAACATGAAAATGAGTGGCTTCGTGCTAAAATGTCTAACACTAAACAACGTTACAAAGAATTGTTTGAGTCTATTAAATTAATACTTGACCAAAACAATGAAAGAGTCACTTCTTTGTTAAATGAAATTGAGAATCTAAAGACCATGGTGAAGGGTAAAATGCCCGTCGTTTCATGTGATCATGCAATTTCCAATGTACATGCTTGTAAGAAATATGCGTGCGATGCTGTGAATGTCTCTCTTCCCCTTAGGAACAATAAGTTAGTTCATAACAACTATCTTAGAAATCTTAAGGATTGTCTGGCCATACTTATAGAAACCATTGAAGATGAAAGGATATCTAAACTACTTGATGATGTCATTATTGGTGCTTGTTTCCTTATTAATAGAGCCCAAGAATTATTAGAATATGCTATAGGATCATGCCCCAAGAATGATAACAAGTCGGATAGGACATTTGCATTGCACCCTAACTGTGGCAACAAGCATGTCACATTTGATTTTCCCCAAACCATATCACAATCCACCATCTTGATCACCGGTAAACAAGTAGCAACTATTCAGACTAATGTTCCCGTCATTGCTTCTACAGGAGTAAAAGGTGTATCTAATGCTAGCAAGTTACAGCCTAAGTGCAATACAAAGAATGATAGGACTTTGCCGGCTAAGAGTACACTTATGAAGGAAGTAGAAGAATCATCTAGGAACAATAAAGTTATGCTTAGTGAAAGGAACCGAGTTGATTCAAACATTTGTGTTAACAATGATGTAATTAATTCGACTTCTGGTTCTATTTGTAAGACTTGTAACAAATGCTTATTTTATGGTAATCATGATGCATGTGTTGTGTCCTTTCTTAAATCCACTATGAAATCTCCAGTTATGAATGTCTCAAGTGTTAAACGGCAAAAAAAGTATGGAATAAAACAGGAAAAGTGTTCACTAATGTTGGTTATCAATGGAAACCCACTGGAAGGAAATTCACTCTAAGGGAAAAGTGCCCAATGACTAGGATCACTAACTCCAAAGTTGTGCCTATTAGGAAGTGGAGACCTACTGGTAGACTGTTCCCAATAGAAGCAATTAGTACCACTCCTAGTTCTAGTGCATCAAAATGTGAACACTCTAGTGAGATATCTGTAACATATGATAATCCAATATTTGTGTGTGCTAACCAAACGGACCCCAAATATTTGTGGGGCTCCAGCTTTTTCAGTTATCCACGATTGTCTGGTTTCAAATGCAGGTCGTACAAATCGTCCTTTGGTATTTGGACTCAGGCTGCTCAAATCATATGACTGGAGATCGCTCGCGGCTCAAGAATTTCGTGGAAAAGTTTATTGGTACGGTTAGATTTGGGAATGACCATTTTGGATCTATAATGGGCTATGGTGATTACGTCTTTGGAGACAGTGTGATATCCAGAGTTTACTACGTGGAAGGACTTGGGCACAATCTATTTTCTGTTGGTCAATTCTGTGACTCAGATCTCGAAGTTGCTTTCAGAAAGCACACCTGTTTTGTTAGAGAATTAGATGGTGTTGATCTTCTCAAGGGGAGTCGGGGCACTAATCTTTACACCATCTCCATCGAAGACATGCTAAGGTCCTCTCCAATTTGCCTGCTCTCCAAAGCCTCCAAGAACAAATCATGGTTGTGGCATCGTCATTTAAACCATTTGAACTTCGGTACCATCAATGAACTTACACGTAAGGATCTTGTTCGAGGCTTGCCCAGACTTAAGTATGAAAAAGACCGTTTGTGTTCCGCTTGTCAAATGGGCAAGAGCAAAAAGCACACCCATAAACCCAAGACAGTCAATTCAATCATGGAAGTTCTTCATACTCTCCACATGGATCTCTGTGGACCAATGAGGATTCAAAGTATCAATGGAAAGAAATATGTGCTGGTTATTGTTGATGATTACTCTCGATTCACATGGGTAAAGTTTCTACGATCTAAAGATGAAGCTCCGGTAACCATCATCAAAATCATCAAGATGTTACAAGTTCGCCTCAACAAAACAGTCAGATTCATTCGTACTGATAATGGAATGGAGTTTGTGAACAAACAACTTACTCAATTTTACGAAGGTGTCGGCATCAGTCATCAAAAGAGCATTCCACGTACTCATCAACAAAATGGAGTCATTGAAAGATGCAATCGCACCTTAGTTGAAGCTGCAAGGACTATGCTCATCTTCTCCAAAGCTCCTATGTTTCTTTGGGCTGAGGCAATTGCCACCGCATGTTACACACAGAACCGATCCTTGATACATCCTCTCCACTGCAAGACTCCCTATGAACTGGTTCATGGCAGAAAACCCGATCTTTCGTTTCTTCGAGTTTTTGGTGCACTTTGCTATCCAACTAATGACAATGAAGACCTTGGGAAACTCAAGGCCAAGGCCGACATTGGTTTCTTCGTTGGCTATGCTCCAGAGCGAAAGGGGTACCGAATCTACAACAAACGTACCAGAGACATAATGGAAACAATCCACGTTACTTTCGATGAGCTGACTGAGCAACCGGTTCCTGGACAATCAAGTTCTGGACCCGTACCAAACCTTTTATCTCCTGGACCAATTAGTTCCAGGATTGTACAGAATCCCACTCCTGCTGCTCCTTTTGTACCTCCTACAAGTGAAGAATGGAAGAAACTGTTTGACCCAATGTTTGATGAGTACTTTGAACCTCAACAGAAGAATGCTCCTGAAGCTACAGTGGTTCAACCACCAGCTGGGGTGGTGAATAGTCAAGCTAATAATAACGGTCCATCCACTTCGTTTTCATGGGATCCTGAAGCCCCCACCATCAGTCAATCAGTTACCACTTCTAATGCCCAACCTTCACCTGTACAGCGAGCGGCAACTGTAGATAATACATCTGAAGTAAATCCTTTTGCTCCACCTGATAATGAGCCATTTGTTAACATTTTTCTCCTAAATCGTTAAATGAAGTAACATCCTCCGACGAATCCAACACGGCTACCTCAGTTCCCTATTCTCAACCCCATGAATACCTTAGAAAATGGACCAATGATCATCCTATAGACAACATTATTGGAAACCCTGCACGTTCAGTCTCTACCCGCAAGCAACTTGCAACCGATGCATTGTGGTGCTTCTTCAACTCTATCCTCTTTAAAGCTGAACCTAAAAACGTCAAGGATGCAATGTCTAAACACTCATGGTTCACTGCAATGGTGGAAGAGATTCATGAGTTTGATCGACTGGATGTGTGGGAATTAGTACCACCTCCCGATTGTGCTATGATCATTGCTCTCAAATGGATATTCGAGGTTAAACTTGATGAGCATGGATATGTATTGAAAAACAAAGCTAGGCTTGTGGCAAAAGCATATCGACAAGAAGAAGGTATTGACTTTGAAGAATCCTTCGCACCTGTTGCTAGAATTGAAGCCATAAGAATATTTCTCGCCAATGCTGCAAGTCAAAACATGGTGGTTTATCAAATGGATGTCAAGACTGCATTCTTAAATGGCGATCTAAAAGAGGTAGTGTATGTATCTCAACCCGAAGGTTTTGTGGATCCAGAACGCCCTAATCATGTTTATCGGTTAAAGAAGGCTCTCTATGGGCTTAAGCAAGCACCTAGGGCGTGGTACGACACCTTGTCTAAATTTCTTCTGGCTAACAAATTTTCCAAAGGCGTTGTTGATCCTACACTCTTTACCAGAAAAACGGGCAAGAACCTTCTTCATGTACAAATCTATGTTGATGACATCATCTTTGCCTCTTCTGATCCCACAGAATGTGATCGTTTCTCCCAAGAGATGAGTTCCGAATTCCAGGTGTCTATGATGGGTCAAATGTCTTTCTTTCTAGGATTGCAAATTTCTCAAAATCCCAATGGCATCTTCATCAATCAATCCAAATACGCCAATGAAATTTTAAAGAAATTTGGATTCGACTCCTGTGATTCAGTTGATACTCCTATGATTGAAAGATCGAAACTGGATGAAGATGATGTAGGAATTCCGGTCAAACAAACCGTGTATCGAAGCATGATTGGCTCCTTAATGTATCTTACCGCTAGCAGACCAGACCTTCTATTTGCAGTTTGCATATGTGCTCGGTATCAATCCAAACCCACCAAGAAACATCTGGAAGCTGTCAAGAGAGTCTTTCGATACCTTAAAGGAACAATCCACATGGGCCTTTGGTACCCTAAGGAAACTTCTATGGCTCTCACAGCATATTTTGATGCTGATCATGCGGGTTGTCAAGATACTCATCGCAGTACATCTGGGGGTGCACAGTTCTTGGGGAATAAGCTAGTCAGTTGGTCGTCAAAGAAACAAATGAGTACATCTATCTCCTCCACTGAAGCTAAATACATTGCCATGTCATTGTGCTGTGCTCAGATCTTATGGATGCGATCTCAACTTTCAGACTATGGCTTCATATGCAACAAGATTCCCATGTACTGTGACAACAAAAGTGCAATTGCACTCTGCTGCAACAATGTCCAGCATTCAAGGACTAAGCACATCGACATTCGACATCACTTCATCAAGGAGCAAGTTGAGAAAGGAATTGTGGAACTTTACTTCGTGAGGACTGAGTTCCAGCTAGCTGATATCTTCACCAAAGCACTTTCTAAGGACTGATTTCACTTCATTCTCCCACACCTTGGTATGAAGAGTCTCACACCTGAGGATCTCATTTGTCTTCAGGAAGATCAAGAGGAGTAAAGGGGTTGCTTCACATATCCTTTGTATATAATATTATCACAAAAAGAAAATAGAAAAATATAAAATTCCAAAAATCCCATAAAAATCTGAAAAACTGCAAAAATACAAAAATATTCTTCTCACGACATGTCTCTTGTATAATCAATATTATGTACGTTTCTAGAAATGTCATTCAATAATGACACGGAATCATACATATGCTTGAGCAAGAGTTTTTCGGTTTCAAATAAAGTTCTTTTAAAAAACATGTCGTATCTCAAAACATTCTTAAAAATGGCTTGTAGTCATTTCAGGCTACAACCCGCACTTCAAAACTATGGTTTGCTATTACTTCAGATAGCAACCCGCTTTTCAAAATGGGGAAAACACGTCGCCAAAAAGACGGTTGTTCCTTTTACCGGGTTATGTTCACCTGGGCATTGATTACTTTATATCCATGTTTCCTTGATCTAATGTACGTTTCAGTGCATTATTTCTCAATAAAGAAGAGAAGTCTTCTTTTATCGCCAAATACTTTCCCTTCTATGATTTTTCCGGAAAGTGTTTGTGTAAAACTTGGTGGTACCATGAAATTTTGATTGAAAATCAAGTTGAACTCAAACTTTTGATAACATTTTCACTCAATCAATGACATCACTTATTTAAGTTTTAACATCCGTCATTGATTGAGGGGGAGAGTGATTTCTCAAAATTTTATGTATCATCCAAACGCCCCACACTTTGTACTATACAAATGCAACAAAATGATTTGTGATGGTTATGTGTCAGAATGAGAACCTTTTCAAAGAGTTTTCGTTAAAACGTCAAATCTTTTGTAAACTCATCAAATCTGACACATAACAACCTCCCTCACTGATTGAGGGGGAGCAAGAAAAAGTTCCTTTTTATCAGAAAATATTAAAAATGACCGCATTTCTCTCCCAAACGTTTTCTAACCTATTTAAATCAATTGAGATTAAAAATCTCAAAAGATTTGAAATTTTTGATCGGGGGAGAGAATGTGATTTAAATATGAAATCTGATATTCAAAATGTGATCTTTTGGACTCAATGTGCTCCCACATATGTGCTAAACTCTTTCGAATATCGATGCACATATTGAGGGGGAGCAAAAGGCGTTTGTGAAAGTTATACCAAAGACTGACCACTTATCTTTATGCATGGAGTTATAAGGTTGGTTAAGGTTAGGTATGAGTTCCCATGATCCACCAGAACCGGAAGGATCTTCCCAGGGACAATCCATAGATAGATTAGAAGTCCTTAGGAATGATTGAAAAAAAGGAGTAAAGTGAGAAAGGGAAGAGTGCGGACTGAGATAGAGCTAGGACTGGAACAAACCCAACATGGTTCTAGTGGTGAAGTCTCGGTAAGCACTGAAGGGGTTGAAGAATGAAAAAGAAATGTAATGAGAAAGGGTGAAAAGAAATAGCCCTCCATATATTCAACCTTAGGGCAGAAACCGGGTTCTATTCATAATCTACTAGCGGTTACTAAGGTAACACCGGTATTGAAGACAAGACGTCATGGATCCAGTGACGCACTGCACTAAACTTCCCAACCACTCAAGTTATCTTATAAGAGCTTGTTTCATTCTCACGGGGAACCCTGTGCCATGTATCGACCGCTCATTGCGAGCTATGTTGATACCTAAAACAGGAGACGCCTCCCCAGTCTCCAGGAGCGGATCAAAACACACTATTGAGTCTAGAGCCATGAGATCATCCATAAATCTCGATAGGACACATTCCAAATATGCTTATTGTTTCACACAGTGTGGAAAATAAGATAAAATATTTAGATTCCTATGCATTATCCTTGTGGTATTGCCAGAACATCCGAGTGATATGTAAATATTCACAATGAAGATGGAAATCCTTCTAGAGCAAACATCACTCAAGCTCTTGGTAGGTAACATGTGAGATCCATCTTGGATCAATGATCAAGTGACAACTGGAAAGCAACGATGGTGCGATTCAAAATTGAATCAAACTTGTTCCAGGATATGGATTGACGGATACTTTTGCTAAAACCTCTCAATGTGCTCACCAACTAATCTTTCGAGCACATTGATTGTGTACAATATCTTTTAAACAAAAGTATTTTTGATGTAAATGTGATTCAAAGTATAAAACTCTCTTCGTGTCTCAAAAACGTTTATCATAGGACACGCGAGTGATTTCTATAAATCTATTTCTCATCAATCCGTGAATATATTCACCGATTCACTCTATCGTGCTGTCTGCTTTGAGAAATTCCGGTATGAGAACATGCTAAGTATGAAGATTCCAAAGTGGATTCTTTGGAAAAGTCATTACTACAAGCTGGAAATTCCTGTCAAGGAGAGTCTTCTTTAAAAGAGACTCTACCTAATCACAGGTCGGTTTTCACAAAACCGGAGGGTAGTCTATCCTCGCAGAACGAATGACAAAGCCATATTCGTTCTCTATCTTTATTGCTAACTATTTTATTTCAGGGACACATATAAAGATGGTGTTGATAGCTGCAGTTTCCAGCTGAATCGGGTCAATCCATACCTCATGCTCACACATCCTCCACACTATCAGTAAAGATGAGAGACTTGCTATAACAAAATGTTGAGAGACTTCTAACAACGTTTCCACGACTCTGATGAAAAAGTCTCCTGATTCACAAACTCCAATGCAATGTCTCCAGATACAGAAGGGTGTGAGCATGATGGTCCTTTGTCACTACATCACATGAAGGCAATACAACTATGGATGAGCTTGGAGATTTACTTTGGCTGATGGTCTCAAAGAAGCTCAAAGATCACATATCTCAAAGGAATTCAAATCAAAAGTTCGCTTGCTTGAAGTACGAAGTGTGTTGAAAAGTGAAGAATCAGATCCTACGAACTACAAAGACTAAAGAATGCTTAAAGACCAAAGATCTTAATTTCAAAGGTGACCTCGCTTAGGGGGAGATTGTTAGGAATACAAATATTCCTGTAAAAGTCTCGGTCACCTATAGCTCGTAGTTAGTTTGTTTATTAGTTAATTAGTATTAGTCTAAGTAACACCGTGGAAGAAGGACGGGTCTTCACCCACTGTATGCCTGATCCACAGCCCGGGAGTGGGTGTTTTATTGTAAGTATAAATACCCCTCTCCACATGTGGAGAGGGTTGGACCTTCACTTAATCTCAATCTAATATTTCATTTTTCTCTCAAGGTTCCTTTCTTTCCCTCCTCCTCACTTCTCCAACGCCACACAAATCACAAGGGTTATCATGTTTCCAACATAGTTAGTATTCTACAGGTTCGCACAATGTAACCCCATATTTGCTTTTATCTTATGGATGGCCATTAGAGAAAGATTACAAACACGTGATAGAATAATGAGATGGAATGGTAACAATGAGATGAAGTGCCCACTATGCAGCAAAATTAATGATTCTTATAACCATTTATTCTTTGAATGTGATTACTCTCAAGAAATTTGGAAAAAACTAAAAGATAAATTGGGCTTAAGTGATTTCAGTAACAGTTGGAGGAGAGTGATTGAGTAATTTGAAGATAAACCAAATAACAATACCATTGATAGTGTTCTGAGAAGAATTGTCCTTTCCATAGTTGTGTATCACATATGGAGAGAAAGGAAATCAAGATTATTCAATAGAGAGGAAATTGATTGGATAATTCTGGTGAAAATGATCATAGAAAGTGTCAAATTTCAACTTCTTTGCCTAAAAGTTAAGAAGTCCAGACAAGTCATTAAAGTTGAACAAGAATGGGGAGTGAAGATGTGTGTTGTATAGCAACATTTTACTGTCCAAGTTCTACAAAATAGGTTGAGTTTCTTGATAAAGGGAGTGTTTGGAAGAAGCTGAGATAAGTAGGTTGTGAATATATATCAGTAAAGGGGTGTTTGGATTCAAAGGTTAACAGCAACTGAATAACAATAAAAGATTGATGTGTCATAACTAATTGCAGGCCATTACAAAGTTGAGATACCTTGTACCATGGAGTTCTATCTAGTATGGTTGTACCTATGATAAGTACCTATCTTGTTTAGTTTGGCCTTGGGAGGGGACTGAGCAGATATGGTAGGCTAAATAGGAGGCCTAACTAGTAAGAATGTACCATAATGAAGGGTCTCTCTTTGTGAAGGGTAAATGGCTTGGGTGGCCTATGTATGATGAGTGGAATATATAGTGAGGAGTGAAAGATGAACCTGCTTGGTCCACTCAATACATATGTATAGGAGGTAATGGTTGGTCATCATGGAGGGTGAGTGTTTCCAAGCAATTGAAGCCTTCCATTGAGAGGGAAATGTAGGTTGCTTGGAAGAGCCCCCCCCCCCCCCCCCCCAATGGATTGGTTATGGGTTCCTAGTGATGCCATTCTACAATTCCACCTTGTCTACTGTGGTGGCAGGTTGAGTGGCTTGGTGGATTGGAGCAATGGAAATGTAGCTAGATGGTAGGTGCAAAAAAAAGGTGAATTGATGTATTGTGAATGAAGGTGCAAAATGTAAGTGTTCTGTTTAGTCAGAGTTTAGTTGTAGCAGATATTGGATGTAAGTATGTATGATATCATAAAAATGTGAAGGTTGGTAGTTTTGTGATATGTAGGTTCTGTATTCAGATTGTATAAGATTTGGGAGTGTCCATATCTTTGTTTTTATGTTTCCTGATGTACAATCTTTTGGTATATTAAATATAAATTCACCTTTTGCACCAAAAAAATATTCAGGTAACTAATATGTACACAAATAATGTGGAAAACAAAGAGTGTATATTAAATTTTACATGCATTTTTTGGACCGTTCGGTTCCCCATCATTTGTTGGAAACATGAACACATTTATATTTTTCATATTGTTTGAGAATAAACCTTTGAATTTTATTTATTTGTTGAATAAAAGTGTTGTGTTTTATACATTCAGATATTGTTTATGTTTAAAACTTCAATTTCTTCCTTTTTTCTTTGGTTGTTACAAAGATATAAAACATATTGAGTTGATAAATGTTGATAAATATTTAAATTAACATATACTAAAAATAATTTAATGTACTTTCAATGATATTGTTGATTGTTTTCAATTGATGCAACTTTCACTTTTATTTTTTCCACAAAAAATAAAGATATATTTTTTGCAAATGTAAATTAAATATTTTAATTTTTCAAAGATTTTTTAGATTTAACTAGTTATAATGTCTGCGCACACGCGGGTTTTTAAAATTTTTTTGAATCATATATTTTTATTTATTAAAAAACAAATAATTTAATCTTTGTTTTGTTTGATTTATGATATTTAATTATAGTTTTTTATTATTAAAGATAATTATTTAAAAATTTTAATCCTATTATTAGTTGCATCTTATTTATATTTTTTATATTTATCTTATACTTATGTTACGGATAAATATAAAATGTTACCTAATAAGAAAATAATATTTTTTTTTAAATAAAATTATTACTAAATAAGGTATGAATTCATTTTTTTGAAATAGAAAATTCCCAATAGGAGTTTTGTTTTATCATGTAAAAGATAAGTTAAAATTATAATTGTGTTAAAACTTAGCGTAAATGGAGTGACCAATGGTAGATTTTAAAGCTGTCGATGTTATCATTAGGCAATTAAATTGTCTAATGCTAACATAAGTGGTTTTAAAACCAACAATTGATCAATGGTGCCAGATAGAATCTAAAACCATTTAGGTGGTAGAATCTAACACGTACATTATTAAGAAATACCAATTATGTAGTTTAATCAATGTGGGAATGTTAACAAACAATGTAAATTCATATAATGTGATTAACCTTTTCAAAACAAAACACATAACTTTTTAAGATTGTAAGCATTAACAGATGAGAATTTTATTGTATAAAAGTTTTACAAAATGACATTTAAATACGATATTAGATAATATGCACCAAAAAGAATTGAAAACATTAAAATTTCAAATAAAAAGTAAAGATAATAAACATACCTGCAAAAAAGTCGAATCTCAGGAATAAAATCTGAAAATTTTTAATAAAAATAATAGCTTTAATACAAGTTCAGGGGTAAAAAAAGATAGGAATTCCACCTTACTCTGGTGCAATAAACTTACCTGCAAAAAAGTCGAATCTCTTCCACTTACCAACGACGGATGCTGATTAAAGACAAAAAATTAGCAGATTTCATTAGGTCCACTAAGAAACTTTAGAATAAAAGATACACTTCTAAATTAAATATGCAGAGCGGCAACCACTACTTCTACAAAAGCTTTATTTTGGGCTCGCCTTAAATATGAATTATGTATTAGAAATAATAAGCAATATTACACTATAATTAAAAACTTATCAGTAACTTATACTCACAGCTTATCCCCACAAACTTATATTTTCATCCTCATCAAAATGTCAAAAATTTTATATAAGCAAATTAAACATCTTAACATAAACAACTTATAAAAAACAGGCTAACAATTATTGATGAGACGAAAAGTGTACCGCTTTTAGGGGGTCATTTAAGCCCTAAGTCGAGATTATTTGATCAAATATTGCCTTAAATCGCTCATTTTGTCATTTTAGGTACTTTGGAGAAGAAATCTGGAAAAGGAAGCATTTTGGATGTTTTTGGAGCGAAATGTGAAGAAAACGGCAAAGTCTCCAAATCAAGCTGAAAATAGTACCTGACGGCGTCACGTATTGCATGTGACGGCGTCACATTATGGCAAAAAGGTGGATATGAAATTTACACGAGACGCGCCAGAATGTTTTTGGGATTTAACACCTAACGGCGTCACCAAGGCCGTCAAGAGCAAATTACATGTGATGGCCCAGAAAACTTATAACTTGACGGCATCAAGTTAATACCAGATGGCCATCTAGTGTAAGTCTTACGCCGTCACGTGTTAATGGAGGCAGGCCATCACGTGTTAACTGTCACAACTTGCGCGCGCGGTAGCTGTTATTGTTTTGGCCATAACTTTTGCTTACGAACTCGGATTTAGGTGATTCAAAAGGCCACGCGAAGAGGACGAAAAGATCTTCGATTTGGTGAAAAAATGGTCATGACGCCATCAAATGTTAGGTCTTACGCCGTCAAGTTTTAGGTCTGACACCGTCAGATCGGGCCGGGCAGAAAACAGCCTATAAATACAACATCATAACTTCATTATTTGTAACTACGGTTGGGGTAGGTGTTTTTCCAGCAACTTAGAGGGTTTCAATCACTCCATAAACATCTTATATTGGTTTGTTGATTCTATCTTAATCATGTTTTCCATTATCATTGTTGCTTATTCTTCATTGATTATGGTTTGCTAATTCAACTTGTGTCTACTTATGATTGTATGAAACTTGTTTATAATCAATTAGATCTTATTGTGTTCTTGTTGATGCTTGTGTCTATCTTCATCAATTAGGGTGTGACAAATGCAATTAATCTAATTGGTTTAGTTTATAATTCTTGCTTCCTATTGTCTCTTGTTTACTTGGGTGATATCGATGTTAGGCTTAAGAAAACTGGCAGACTTCCAATTAGTAATATGCTTGAACGTCTTAAGAAACATGAATCGGATGTGTACTATGATTAATTGGTTGTGTTTAATGCATAAGTGACTAGTGGGGAGGCCATGATATGATACTGGGTGTCTGTCATAGGAAGAGATAGAAGCTTTTAGAGTTGAGAAAATTTGTACACACCCCCACGAATAGTATTAAGGAATACAACCCGTCAATTAAAATAAGGTGTGACAATTCAATAGTTAGAATTGGATAGCTAGCAAGGTGTAACACCCCCAAAATCGGGTCCAGCGGAAGCATATGTTACTGGGGCGCTACTCGATTGATATCATAACACAAAGTATAAGAATGGTTTTTACCTCAAATCGATTAGAAGAAATTTCATTGTCAAAAGTACTTTGTTTACATCTTTCAAAAATAGTGCGGAGATATAGGCCCATAAGAGTATTTAAACGGTCCCAAATGATTATCAGAGTCATCTATGACCATGCCATGCCATTCGCCAAGAGCCTCCAAGAGTAAGTTATCACCTCAGGAAACCTGAAATACATGCTAAAAAGTGTCAACACAAAGGTTGGTGAGTTCATAGAGTTTATAAGTAAAACAGTTGATTGAAAGAGTTTCGAATTCCTTTGATAATTGCAACAAAATGAATCGTGGGCTACGTTGTTATATGCTCATAGTTGGTTTATAAATCAGTTGAACACAAGTCTCAAGATTTGGGCCACGTTGTTGCACCCATAAAGAAACATTGGGCCTCGTTGTTGCACCCATAGTAGTTGTGTAAAACATCTGAACACAAGTCAAGTAGTAGTGAAACAATAGCATTGTAGTGTAGGATATTGCACTAAGCCTCATGACACGCAAACCTTAACATTGTTCTGCTACCATAAGAGATATATAACAATCTTATGGGACGCCCACACATAAAAATATGATGCAGGTAATAGTGCCCTCGGATACTAGGAGGTTGCCAGATTCCTATGATATTCAAATATAGTGCATTCGGTTACCATTCCAGGCTAACTTCAAATGGGGCGTCAACTGCCAATAGATCTATTCACTATATTCGCGTTCACTCGCAAGTGATTAATGGTTCATGAGATGAGGGACTTTTGGCAACAACGGTAACTTAGGCAATATCAATCAGGATAGCATACAGAGAAATACTTGTGTTCAGGTTCGTAACATTTAATACGTTGCAATAAACAAATAGAGTGTTTCATAAATCGAGTAAAATGTTTAAGATGAACGAGTAAAGTGTTTAAGATAAACGAGTAAAGTAAAGTATTTAAGATAAACGAGCATGTATCTCCCCCAAGAGTTCAAAATGATAAAAGAGGGGCTATGACTCACCTTGGCAATAAGCAGTCTGAATAGAGTAAAGTCAATTAGTGATAGTGAGCGGCACCGACACGCGACCTAGATTAGTATGGCAAATTTAGCTTACAGTTTCAGGTTTAAGACTCGATAAGTTTAAAAGTTTTGAAAAAAAAAAAATGTTTTTGGCTGTTATTGCTTGTGCTGGCAGCATTTAAGTTTGAAAACAGATTTGGTAAATATTGGCTAGTATTGGCTCTTGGAAGTGTGTAAGCGCACAAAGAATAAGATATCGAAGACGAGTAAAACTTTGGTTCGTCAGTAACCTGGAGACGTTGTATGGAAAGTAGTCCCATATAAATAGTAGATGACTTTGTATTATGAGAATGTCGTTTAAAGGCATATATATGTTTATATATAATCAAATATTAGCTGATGATAATAGTAAGTAAGAAAATTATACTTTAAATAATGGTTTTAAAATAATTTGTACACTTATAAGTTATAAATATAGGATTTTAGAAAATTGGGCATGACCCATGTATTGTTTTGGCTTGTACATGGTGACTAAATGTCATGATTAATAACAAACATTCGTTATAAAAACAAGTTTTGTTTAGTGTGAATATATCATCATATGAGGTATTGATTTATGATTTAAAAAGTAAGATTTGCGTATAGTTTTATAATTCGTTTATAAAATATGTTTAGTAAATTTTAAAATATGTCGTGAATAATGTCGAGAACGAGTGAACGAGTAGACGTGATAGGCCGGGGAAAACAAGTAACCGTGACTCTATTAGTATGACGATTTGGTTATACATTGTACTACACCATTTGTTTTACCCTAAGTCATTTTATATCTCAATTAAGATATGTATATATATATATATATATATATATATATATATATATATATATATATATATATATATATATATATATATATATATATATATATATATATATATATATATATATATATATATATAACCCAAAAGTGTTTATTTGTTCACATTTAACTTAGGCTCACCTTTTTGTTATAATCATACACAAAATTTGTCTAGCCTGTTCTAATTTAAACCTAACCATTTTGCATGTTTGTTAGACTCGACACACCACACAGGCCCAACTAAAATACTAGTTGTTACATTAGTCCTTTGCAGCCCATAGGTAAAGTTAGTTAAGTTTACAAGAGCAGGGGCTAACTCTTTCTGCTGGTCGTGTAAAGAAAAGAGAAAGAAAAGAAAGCAAGACGCCTGGTATATGCTTGCTATCAAATGAAAAGGCAAAAGAGACAACACAAGTATTTGAAGGCCAAACTTGGAAACACCGAGGCTCAAACCCAAGACCTCTCGGTGTGGGGCGTCACGAAAGAGGGGACTCGAAATAAGCAATCGACGAGAGTCACAAATCAACATTTAAATAAGCACTTGTTTTTCGTTGCCCCAAAATATGTTATACCTGAAAACCATTGGTCGAACCCAGTAACAAAACCAATTCCAAGTTCAAAACCACTCGACCTATCAAATCGTCTATCCTTTAGAAAACACATTGAAACAAAATAGCATCAATCAAATGTGATACCAACTGTGGGTTCGACCAAACAGTAGTGACTCAAAACTAACACATAACTATAAAGATTTTAAGATTGTGACTTGAGTGAAAGAGAACAAGACCAAGGTGCTCACTGTTGTGATTCTCGACTCGCCTATGCACTTGACCTCATGAACACGACACCAAACCAAAAGCTAATATAGTTAATCCAATTCAGTTACGGCGCGTACTAGGCAAGTAAAATAAGTACTTCCAATACATAAGCCAATACTCAGGTTTTAAATTGTGAGTTTATTAAATTGCCACACCAGATCAATAATAACAAAATCATACATAATCAAAAACAACTTTACAACTTGTAACATTAATTAAATCGACGAGTTTAGTAACAAAGTAATATCAATAGTTACAAGATATGAAGAAATCGAGAAGATCCTTACTAGGGGTGTAGTGAGGTTCGATTGAAGGGAGACCAGGGAGGTAAACCCGAATACGATTTGACCAAACAAAACTGAGAAGAACCCAACATGTAAGCTGCAAATCAAAACCTTGAGAGATGTTACTTGTGATTGTTTGCAAATGAGATTGGTGTGTGGATCTCCCTGGTCTCGAAAGCAATAAATAGAGGGGAAGGAAGGAAGGTGTTGACCATGCTTTCTTGACATCGATCTTGTGGATGGATGATTTTAGCAAAGGTCCCCATAAAAACTATCTCCAAAGCACCCTCGTGACCTAGCATTGGAAAGGGAAAAAGCAGAGATAGAGATGTATCATCTGTGTCGTTTCTACCTTGATGATTCTTAGATGAACCCGTGAGTTGCTTTGGGAAGAAGAGAAAGCAGTGAAAGGGATAGATCAAGATTTGTGTTTATCTCTTGGTTTCACTCAGGCTTGAAAGGATTGAGAGGGATTATTGGAGTGGTTATATCAAAACAGATGGGCGATGATTTTGAGGATGGAAAGAGAGGGAAGCGTATTATCAAAAGAGGAAGTGAGAAAAATCTGAGAAGGAGATAAGATAGGGGGCGTGGGTTGGTGTGTGATTTGTTTTATCTTTTATTAGTTTATTGTGTGTACCTCGTGTCCCGTTGAGCTAAGGTGAAAACACGATATCTTGGTTTCATAAATGCAAGAAGTATATTTCTGGAAACGTCTTTTTAAAAATAATATAAGGCAAAGTTATTGACTCCGAAAAATAGTTATAGAAATTAAGCCATTACTAATACGGTGTCGGTACGCGTGTGAGCCCGTTCAAAGTGAGATACGTCACATAGTTGTTGATGAGTATAACTCGTTGATGTAATGTTTAAATAAAAAAAAATTAATTCGTAAAAAGGGGTTAATTAAGCTCTCAAATTGATTACTTGGTATTTGACATTAATAAATGACTCGGTAAATTACGGGGTGTTACATTACCTACCCCTCAGACTGGATTCCGTCCCGGAATCCTAAGTTGTGGTAGTGGTCGGGGTTGTCTCGGGAACTAAGTGTGGGTATTTAGCACGAATTTGATCCTTACACTTCTAGGCGTACTCAGTCGGGGGATATTTGTCTTGTTGCAGGTGAAAGTTAAAGGTCTGCCTAAAATAGATATATAATTTAGTAGTGTGGGCTTTTAAGCATGGTGTAAATAAAAGGAACTTCACAAAATTAACACTTAGTCGCTCTTTAATATGCAAAAGTTTTGATATAGTGTGACCAGAGAAAATTTTTAACTCCACAAAATGAGTACCTTGAAAAATATTTTTGTAGTTTATATGGGTGCGTTTTTAAAGAAAAATCTTGGAAAGTAAAATCATTGAAGATGAATATATAGTTGGGTATGACCTTTATATCAGTTTATGAAGGTTCAAGGATAAAGTCTAGTTTCCAATGCTTGGTAGTGGTTGGTGGCTAAACATCGGGTGAATCTTATAGTTGTGGTACTTAACCCTCTTGGGCAGTATTGGGATGTATCGTGACTTATATTGTTGTGCTAGTGGTCTAATATGAATGAATCAATCAAAAATTATGTTGTGGGGTGATTTCCTTGGTTACAAGTAAGACTTGTGTATCAATAAGGGAATCTAATCGTAAGAAGCAAGTGGGCAACTTGTTTAGAGATGAAACAACGTCAAGACTTGGTGGATTGTTGTCTATAGTTTCTGACAGAGGTACGTGATTCTATTCTAAGGTTTAGTTTATATTCAAAAAAAAAAATGTTGGTTATTCTGTTTGTGAGGTAATAGTATAAAAATACTTTTCATAGAAGTAAATGGTCCATAAGATGATTTGTAAAAACATTTCATAAGATGATTTGTAAAAACAATTTATAGAGTAATAGGAAAACAATATATTATTTGCAAGATAATAGAAAAATTGTAATATAGTTTGTGATACAACAAATCGGTTTATATAGTAACTTGTGAAATGAATTGTAAAATAGTTTATAAAACATTTGGAAAAGAGATTCAATGTTTATAAAAGGAAAATAAGGCTGATTTTTTTTTTTTTTTTTTTTTTTTTTTTTTTTTTTTTAGAGTAGTAAAACGTTTCGTAGAGTGTGTTGTAGGATGGTTCGTATGTTACTAGTGACATAGTGTATTATTTTATAAGAAGGAAATAGGTAAGTAGTATTCCCGAGGGATGAATGAAGGATCATGTGTTCCGAAGATGGTGGTTCAAGTTACTCCGTAAAGTCTTAAGGCTTCAAGTCTAACTTATTGTATGCTAAAAGGTTCATTGGTTCCTTCTTTGTTTACTTCCATTAGAAGGTTTTCCTTTTAGGTACTATAGGGAGTCGTTCCTAATACGGCTAGTGGTTTAACCCTGATTCGTCAATTGTGTGTGGCTTGGGGAAGAGGTGACTGTAACACAACCCGTAGTAGTAAGTATAAATCATTAATATATGTTATGTAATGTTTAAATGGTTATGCATCATCTGCTAAGCAAATCTCCATGCATAGTTTGGTAAAGTGTAGGCACAAGGGCGTGACGTAATAAAGTGTAGAATGGTCTGTTTAGAGAGCGTAGTATTGCAATGAAAAGAGTGTTTCATTTAAGAGAAAAGTGTTGCAATGAGAAAGTATTGTAATGCCAGTGTGTTGTGAGTTGAAGTAAACTCTTATGATATACAATGCTCGTGAACATAGGAAGACATTATAGTGTTCTCAGAAATCAAATAGAAAATCAACCGGACATAACCCCATTATAACTGCTCCCAGTATCGCAAAGTTCACCTCTGAGTCAGACATAGGTGATCAGACTATGTCTCACTGTCCCTGGTTGAATATAGGTGATCAGTCTATATTCACCCGAGGTTCAATGAACTTTAAAATACTCGGCTTAGTCATACTAGTCCTATGCCCTTTAGAAAGATGTTTTGAAAGGCTAAGGCAAATGTCTAGACTCAAGGTCGTATGATAAGATTAGGTAAGGGAAAGACGTAATGTTGTGCTAAGTATGATACGTAAGCATAATTAAGTATATGAGAAAATACTTATAGTAAATAGTGAAACAAGTTAATACAAATCTTTCAATAGTAAGACACACATCTCAACAAGTATATTAGTGAACAAACATCACCAGTGAGGCATCAGCTTGGCAGGCAGGCACGTGGCGGTCATAGAATTTAGTTTTCAGAAAAATGGTTATAGTCTGGGTTTTGAAAATACCAGTTCTCTATAACCAAGGCTCTGATACCATTCTGTAACACCCCCAAAATCGGGTCCAGCGGAAGCATATGTTACTGGGGCGCTACTCGATTGATATCATAACACAAAGTATAAGAATGGTTTTTACCTCAAATCGATTAGAAGAAATTTCATTGTCAAAAGTACTTTGTTTACATCTTTCAAAAATAGTGCGGAGATATAGGCCCATAAGAGTATTTAAACGGTCCCAAATGATTATCAGAGTCATCTATGACCATGCCATGCCATTCGCCAAGAGCCTCCAAGAGTAAGTTATCACCTCAGGAAACCTGAAATACATGCTAAAAAGTGTCAACACAAAGGTTGGTGAGTTCATAGAGTTTATAAGTAAAACAGTTGATTGAAAGAGTTTCGAATTCCTTTGATAATTGCAACAAAATGAATCGTGGGCTACGTTGTTATATGCTTATAGTTGGTTTATAAATCAGTTGAACACAAGTCTCAAGATTTGGGCCACGTTGTTGCACCCATAAAGAAACATTGGGCCTCGTTGTTGCACCCATAGTAGTTGTGTAAAACATCTGAACACAAGTCAAGTAGTAGTGAAACAATAGCATTGTAGTGTAGGATATTGCACTAAGCCTCATGACACGCAAACCTTAACATTGTTCTGCTACCATAAGAGATATATAACAATCTTATGGGACGCCCACACATAAAAATATGATGCAGGTAATAGTGCCCTCGGATACTAGGAGGTTGCCAGATTCCTATGATATTCAAATATAGTGCATTCGGTTACCATTCCAGGCTAACTTCAAATGGGGCGTCAACTGCCAATAGATCTATTCACTATATTCGCGTTCACTCGCAAGTGATTAATGGTTCATGAGATGAGGGACTTTTGGCAACAACGGTAACTTAGGCAATATCAATCAGGATAGCATACAGAGAAATACTTGTGTTCAGGTTCGTAACATTTAATACGTTGCAATAAACAAATAGAGTGTTTCATAAATCGAGTAAAATGTTTAAGATGAACGAGTAAAGTGTTTAAGATAAACGAGTAAAGTAAAGTATTTAAGATAAACGAGCATGTATCTCCCCCAAGAGTTCAAAATGATAAAAGAGGGGCTATGACTCACCTTGGCAATAAGCAGTCTGAATAGAGTAAAGTCAATTAGTGATAGTGAGCGGCACCGACACGCGACCTAGATTAGTATGGCAAATTTAGCTTACAGTTTCAGGTTTAAGACTCGATAAGTTTAAAAGTTTTGAAAAAAAAAAAATGTTTTTGGCTGTTATTGCTTGTGCTGGCAGCATTTAAGTTTGAAAACAGATTTGGTAAATATTGGCTAGTATTGGCTCTTGGAAGTGTGTAAGCGCACAAAGAATAAGATATCGAAGACGAGTAAAACTTTGGTTCGTCAGTAACCTGGAGACGTTGTATGGAAAGTAGTCCCATATAAATAGTAGATGACTTTGTATTATGAGAATGTCGTTTAAAGGCATATATATGTTTATATATAATCAAATATTAGCTGATGATAATAGTAAGTAAGAAAATTATACTTTAAATAATGGTTTTAAAATAATTTGTACACTTATAAGTTATAAATATAGGATTTTAGAAAATTGGGCATGACCCATGTATTGTTTTGGCTTGTACATGGTGACTAAATGTCATGATTAATAACAAACATTCGTTATAAAAACAAGTTTTGTTTAGTGTGAATATATCATCATATGAGGTATTGATTTATGATTTAAAAAGTAAGATTTGCGTATAGTTTTATAATTCGTTTATAAAATATGTTTAGTAAATTTTAAAATATGTCGTGAATAATGTCGAGAACGAGTGAACGAGTAGACGTGATAGGCCGGGGAAAACAAGTAACCGTGACTCTATTAGTATGACGATTTGGTTATACATTGTACTACACCATTTGTTTTACCCTAAGTCATTTTATATCTCAATTAAGATATGTATATATATATATATATATATATATATATATATATATATATATATATATATATATATATATATATATATATATATATATATATATATATATATAACCCAAAAGTGTTTATTTGTTCACATTTAACTTAGGCTCACCTTTTTGTTATAATAATACACAAAATTTGTCTAGCCTGTTCTAATTTAAACCTAACCATTTTGCATGTTTGTTAGACTCGACACACCACACAGGCCCAACTAAAATACTAGTTGTTACATTAGTCCTTTGCAGCCCATAGGTAAAGTTAGTTAAGTTTACAAGAGCAGGGGCTAACTCTTTCTGCTGGTCGTGTAAAGAAAAGAGAAAGAAAAGAAAGCAAGACGCCTGGTATATGCTTGCTATCAAATGAAAAGGCAAAAGAGACAACACAAGTATTTGAAGGCCAAACTTGGAAACACCGAGGCTCAAACCCAAGACCTCTCGGTGTGGGGCGTCACGAAAGAGGGGACTCGAAATAAGCAATCGACGAGAGTCACAAATCAACATTTAAATAAGCACTTGTTTTTCGTTGCCCCAAAATATGTTATACCTGAAAACCATTGGTCGAACCCAGTAACAAAACCAATTCCAAGTTCAAAACCACTCGACCTATCAAATCGTCTATCCTTTAGAAAACACATTGAAACAAAATAGCATCAATCAAATGTGATACCAACTGTGGGTTCGACCAAACAGTAGTGACTCAAAACTAACACATAACTATAAAGATTTTAAGATTGTGACTTGAGTGAAAGAGAACAAGACCAAGGTGCTCACTGTTGTGATTCTCGACTCGCCTATGCACTTGACCTCATGAACACGATACCAAACCAAAAGCTAATATAGTTAATCCAATTCAGTTACGGCGCGTACTAGGCAAGTAAAATAAGTACTTCCAATACATAAGCCAATACTCAGGTTTTAAATTGTGAGTTTATTAAATTGCCACACCAGATCAATAATAACAAAATCATACATAATCAAAAACAACTTTACAACTTGTAACATTAATTAAATCGACGAGTTTAGTAACAAAGTAATATCAATAGTTACAAGATATGAAGAAATCGAGAAGATCCTTACTAGGGGTGTAGTCAGGTTCGATTGAAGGGAGACCAGGGAGGTAAACCCGAATACGATTTGACCAAACAAAACTGAGAAGAACCCAACATGTAAGCTGCAAATCAAAACCTTGAGAGATGTTACTTGTGATTGTTTGCAAATGAGATTGGTGTGTGGATCTCCCTGGTCTCGAAAGCAATAAATAGAGGGGAAGGAAGGAAGGTGTTGACCATGCTTTCTTGACATCGATCTTGTGGATGGATGATTTTAGCAAAGGTCCCCATAAAAACTATCTCCAAAGCACCCTCGTGACCTAGCATTGGAAAGGGAAAAAGCAGAGATAGAGATGTATCATCTGTGTCGTTTCTACCTTGATGATTCTTAGATGAACCCGTGAGTTGCTTTGGGAAGAAGAGAAAGCAGTGAAAGGGATAGATCAAGATTTGTGTTTATCTCTTGATTTCACTCAGGCTTGAAAGGATTGAGAGGGATTATTGGAGTGGTTATATCAAAACAGATGGGCGATGATTTTGAGGATGGAAAGAGAGGGAAGCGTATTATCAAAAGAGGAAGTGAGAAAAATCTGAGAAGGAGATAAGATAGGGGGCGTGGGTTGGTGTGTGATTTGTTTTATCTTTTATTAGTTTATTGTGTGTACCCCGTGTCCCGTTGAGCTAAGGTGAAAACACGATATCTTGGTTTCATAAATGCAAGAAGTATATTTCTGGAAACGTCTTTTTAAAAATAATATAAGGCAAAGTTATTGACTCCGAAAAATAGTTATAGAAATTAAGCCATTACTAATACGGTGTCGGTACGCGTGTGAGCCCGTTCAAAGTGAGATACGTCACATAGTTGTTGATGAGTATAACTCGTTGATGTAATGTTTAAATAAAAAAAAATTAATTCGTAAAAAGGGGTTAATTAAGCTCTCAAATTGATTACTTGGTATTTGACATTAATAAATGACTCGGTAAATTACGGGGTGTTACACAAGGAGTAATATATCATAGGTAGATATGCTTCACTTCTCTCGTAGAACCCTAGTTTATTTTCCTACTCATTAGTTTAAGTAATAGATTTTGGGTTAGTTGATTAGTGTCACAACTTGTAAATTCTGGTCTTTTCCCGAACTTTCAACATTTACTATTCATCGGTTACTATTCATCGATCACTATTCATCATTTACTATTCATCTTTTTCGGTGTTAGTTTGATATTCTGAGAAGCGTTTTAAAATTTTACTATTCATAAAACACTATTCACCTCCGGAGAAAAATTTGTCGTTTATGCGTGAGTTGCGTCATTTCTGTATACGTACGGTTATTTACCTAATAAACGTTATCTTATGAGCTATTATTTTGAATAATTGATCCGACAATCCCAACTATGGTCCTAACACATTTTTATACTCATAATAATAATATAAAAATTTTATTATTAAATTGCCCGGTGTTTTCAAATCAACTGTTACGTTTTCCGGTCGAAACTTATAACTCCGTCGGTTTGCGATATTTCAACCCGATCATTATTTTAACTTCCGATTCTCATCAGGAATATTATTTTACAATTTTTACAACTTCATTATATTTTATTTTATCTCGTTACAATTTATTTTTAGTTAACTCGGTACCCGGTATCACCTAAAACTAATAATATCTACCCAATTCTACACCAAAGTCCAAGAACTTCTTACATACTCATCCACCCTCCTTACCCATTACTTACACATCTTGAAAAATCTACCATTGCATTTATGTATGCATTATTACCTCCTATATATATAATACATAAACTAGAAACACTACATTATTGTTTCACTTCCAAGATCTAAAAGTAGAAACTCATCTCTTTTCTCTCTTCTCACCATGATCGGCCAAGAACACAACAACAACAAGAATCCATCATTTTTCCAAGATCAAGTCATTATCTTGTCCCTTTTGTTGTCCTTGTTTGAGTTTTGAAATAAAAACTTAAGGTTTCTTAGAATTTACTCATCCAAGCTCTATAATCTTTCTATGTAAGTTGTCAAACTCTTGTTCATAATTTCTTCATGTTATTTTTATGGTCATATGATTTCCATTCAAGATCTACATGCATATGTTAGTTATACCACTCATTTATATATATATATATATATATATATATATATATATATATATATATATATATATATATATATATATATATATATATATATAACTTTTGATCCCTAGAAATAGATTATTGTTAGATCCTTGTTAGATCCACTTGATTTATGATGTTTAGGAACCCATGACACCCTAAGAAGGTGTATGGTAAGATTAGACTAGATTTGTGGTGATTGAAAGTGGTTTGGTTGAAGTTGGAACAAGATTGGAACACTAGAAATGACTTTTGAAACAATATATATACCTACTGTCCATATTTTTAAAACGTGGGAAAATCAGTAGATGATGGGTAATTTTTGACAAAAGATTTAGAAAATAATTTCAAAAACGAAGCCGTGGGCGAAAGAACGGATTAAAACGAGTTTATAACGAAGGAGATATGATTTTTGTAAATTTAACGACGAAAACTATTTTCTGAAAAACTGCATGCTGTTTGACATTTTTCGACGGACAAATAGAGGCGTTAAACGTAACCTAGTGGGGCCGAGCTATCGAAAATATATTAGTATATACTAAAACGAATCCGTGGATATAAAGAACGAGGAAAATGAGCTTAAAACGACCAAGTTATACATGTTTTAAAAATCGTCACAATTATATATATATATATTTAGTCACTACTAGAAAATAATATAACTACGTACTAAATGAGATATTTTCTAGATTTCTTATTCAAGGAGTTTATTTTTAACTAACGAAATACGTATGACCCAAAAGAATATTTATACGACTTAACGACGTTATTTTAAGGTTTTTGATACGAGGAATATAACGCTAACATTTTCATACGAGATAATACGACAAGTTATATACTTCTATATTTGGACTTATTTTTCCTAAGTATGAAAAATACTTTACTTTGACAATAACAAGTATTTTCAAGTTACGAGTGGTATAGGTATCATGTGCATGTGCATTCATTACATCCTTTCATGATCTAAGTCGATCACTATCATTCATATTAGGTTGCGGTTTGAGATCGAACCTCATTTCTGTGTATCCACTTTTGTCATCATAGCTATTCGCACCAGGTGAGTCATAGCCCCTATTCTTTTAAATTGTTTTGTTAACGTTTTGGGGGAGAATACATGCTCGTTTTTACATAAATTACTACTTGACTCTTTGAACTCATTTGACCTTATAACTTGTTTTGAACTTTTGAACTTAATGTACTGTACGTGCTATGACCTAAAGTCTCACCTTATTGGTGGAGCGTTCTTAACCCTAAAGTCTCACCTTATTGGTGGAGCGTGCTAAGTCTCCCATGTTTGGAGCGTACTTAATCGTATATAATAGTTGTATGATGTACTGTTCGTACATTCGCATTGTTCGACACCTATTAGTAGTATGGATAGCGCTATTAGAGGTCGGCCAACCTCTCGTCCACTATGTTACGGGACGCATATTATTTAATTAGGGGCTTTGCATGGCATACATTATTATATATGTGGTACTTATATTTGTGAACTATATTGACCACAGGTGCTTGACTACCAGACATATAACTTTTGGCAGTGGGTTGTAAACACACAGGTTACAAGTCTCTTATGGCGGGACTTGTAACTGAGTGGATTTACTATGCCTTTGCTATGTGATCATTTTTTTTCTCTATATACTTTACTTGTTAAACAAACTCTATGAACTCACCAACCTCGTGTTGACACTTTAGCATGTATTTTCAGGTTTTAACCTATGGCACGCTACAGGAGATTTTGGCAGGGCATGGCATGGTCATAGAAGACTCTGATTATTTATATGGGGACCGTTTTAAACTATTTTAAGGGCCTACTTCCGCATTACTTTTAACAATGTAGATTCAACATTTTGATTAAACTATTTTATTCTAAATGATTCAAGTGAAAACCATTTTTTTTAAAACTTGTGTTGTAATACCAATTGAGTTACACCCCAGCTACACGTATGCTTCCGCTGGACCCGATTTTGGGGGTGTGACAATTAGCAACTAATTCCGCCCCTCCTTCTAAAACCCGAGATTTTTACTTGCTTTCCATAAAATATAAAAATACAAAAAGAATCATCCTTCACCTCTAGACCTAGTTAGATTAATTTCAATCATAACGAACACTACTCTTTGAGTTCAATGATCAATCCCCCGGTACTTGTCACTTTACTATACTACAACGGTCAGGTACACTGCCTGGTGGAGGATTGCAAGTTTCTCAAGATCCCTTGAGAGGTAAAACCTTTTGAAAGGGCGCAAGTCCACGCATCAATTATCACTGGTGATACCAAACGTATATCACTGGTGATACTAAACCAGCTTATAATCATCAACTTCAAATATCACTGGTGATACTAAACGTATGCTACAGAACAGATTCAAAACCACAATTAGACACAAAACAACATTCAAATGCAGTTAAAAACATAAATTCAACTAACAACTTAATTAATAAGCAAAATTACAAGAGCGGATAACAAAATTATCAAATATTTTTTACTTACACATTTCATCAAACACTTGGTGTACAACTTGATAAGAAGAAATGTTAACAACTTGATTCACATAATTATCAACCGATTCAACAACATTATCAATCGCAACAATATCAATCAAATCTGCTTCTGAAACAAACGGTTATTTAAAATCAAAAGAAGCCATAAGAAATGATGTTAATGATCGGAATAGTGATGGTGATAGGAGTGTTGATGGTGATGGTGATGCTGATCAGATCAGGATAAATAGTTTTTGGAGGGAAGGAATGAGAGCACAGGAAAAACACACACGAAGTGTTGCGGTGGAGTGCGGTGGTGTTGCGGTGGAGTCGCGGTGGTGTTGTGGTTTTCTGATGGTATAGTGATGGTGTTGCTGGAGGGAAAACGTAACTGATCATGGTGGGAAGTCGGTTAGAGAAAACACACACAAACTGTGTGTGAAAAAAAAAACGAATGAGAAAAATTAATTAAATTAATACTTTAAATAGGTGGGGTAAAATTAAGTTTAAGAGTTTAAATCTTAAATTAATCTAGACCATTAGATCAAAAAGGATGAATTGTTAGAATTTGTCCATTGATATGCATCAAAATAAGAATATGCAATTGAATTTTCCTCTATTCTTAATACGGAGTATAAACTTAATGTTATATCTAAACTAATAATTAGCATATCTAAATTAACAAATAAAGATATTCGTCTACCCATATAGTTTTCTTAAGTTATAGTCTCTAAACTTCAGAAAGTACTCAAAAAGACATTTGTCATTTTCTTTGTTTTTCTTATAATCAAAACTTGAAAAAGACGAATCGTGTTATATGTTAATGAAGATTCAGAATATAATAATTCTAAACCTTTACTCTTTTTTCATAAATGTTATATTGTGTGAAACTTAAAAACTCTTGAAAAATCTATACTACTTATAAAATGAAAACAGTCAAAGTGAAATGTGAAAACTGAATTTTTTGTCAATCCCAATAATGCCCTTATAACACTAATAGTTTATTAACCCGTGAAATTCACGGGATTAAATTGAAAATCGTGAAATAGTTGTTTTGTATTTATTATAAAAAGAAATATGTTTACATGTGATGAATAATAGTCATGTTACATAAAGTAAAATAAAGTTGGAAACGATACAAATGGCATTTTTTTTAGTATGTACTTATGACAAAATTTTTCGTAGAAAAAGAGTAACATAAATTAACAACAAAATAAATAAAATTTGTAACAACAAACATAGTAAACAATTTATGGCATTTAACAAAACCTTCAAAATACTCTTTAATATTAACATTTATAAAATATGGTATATAATTTCATAAACTATAATATGTGGAATATTAAAATAAAAAAACATAGTTCACAAAAGAAAGAATATATGAATTGTAAACACACAAACATTCTTAAAACACAAGTAACAAAATACACTCCTTAAATTGATGAAAAAAAAAACGGTGATACTATATGCATGGATATGAGTTTTATATAACAAACACATACCCATAAAAGTTTAACTAACCAGACAATTATATAAAGAGAAACGGATGTAATCTTTCTCAATATCTATCCAATTTTTGTGATTTTAATTCAACATTGTTTATCTTAATTAACCACCACAAATGGCCTAGTGGTAAGGTATGTACATTTGGGGGTGGCAAGGTAAGGGTTGGAAAAAGTCACGGGATTAACCCAGGGAAGCGGCGTACATCTTATTCAAGAAATCTTGCCACTTTTGAGAAACCTAAACAGGGAAAACCACATCCGTTTATTATTTATCTTAATTTTTATGATTTCATTCAACATTGTTTACCTTAACTACATATAATGTAAAAATGGTCAAATGTGAAAAGTGAGAGAGTCAAGGTTTGTGAAATGTTGAAAATATGTTTTGCCTATTCTACCCTTGAAATGTTGAAAGTGAATGTGGAATATGTTGAATGTTGAAATGCCATACGGATATGTTGAATTGTTGGATGTTTAAAAAGGAAATCATTGAAATGTTGAATGTTATACCACTGTCATAGTCATACCAATATTACTGTGATTGGGTTGTTTAAGTTTAAAAAGGAAAGCATGATTTTTCCCACAATATTACTGTCATACGATATATGCAAAAATCGTGTATATTACTGTCATACGATTAAATGCTAGGTGGGAAAACTCAAATTGTGTAATTGGGGTTCGTTTGGTAGGATGTAATGAAATGTTAAATGAATGGAATAAGCGACGTAATGGAATAGATGATGTAATGTAATAATTCATTACCCTTATTAATAATGTTTGGTTGGTATGATAGGACGGAATGCAATCGATAAGAAAAAGACAAAAATGGTCATAGTTAATAAGAAGTGTATTTAATATGGTTAGTTAATGGTGGGCTTTTATGTAATTTTGATTACATTACGGGCGTAATGAAAAAAAAGAAGGGAGCCTCTATGAAATGAAAATGATGGTTTTTTATGTAATGAGTGATTACATGTAATGAATCATTGTATTCCATAATTAAAAACAAACATAATTTTCTCATTCCGTCATAATGTTCTTTTCCATTCCTACTCTTATTACGATGTACCAAACATGGTGTTTCGAAATTGTTGAAAAAGTTACATTCGGTAAGTACTTCTTTAACAAGGCTGGAATACGGAAAGTATTGTATTAACGGAAGGTATTGAATCATCATTAAAATGCACAAGTTGACTTCTTTATAAAAGGCTGGAAAATAGAAAGTATTGAATCAGGGATTTGCAGTGAAAACGGAAATTATTGTACAAGGCTCGAAAACGCGGGGCTGACTTCTTCTTTGCACAAGGCTAAAAAAAATAATGTGAAATTGAAACTTATGAAACTATACAAGATTCAGACACCGAGCCTCAAACCCTCAAACCCTCAAACCCTATATAAAGCAACATAAAAGACACCCATACCATTTACCTCTCCCACCCTACAAACGGACACACTCTTTTTTCTCATATTGGCCACGCACATAATCACCGCCGCTAGTAAGCTTTGCCGCCGCCACAAACACTGCCACCACCATCAACTGATTCCGCCACCAACACTACCTGATCTTCCTCCTGTGTTTGTGTTTTCTTTGGTGATACTTGAAATTGGATATTTAATTAATTAATTTTGTGATGAGATGTGTTTGGTTAGTTACTGATCTAATGAATTTTTTGAACCTTGTGATATTGTAAAGAGATGTGTGCTTATCTATATTACTTATAATGGAGGAAGGAATCTCTCTTCAAAAAATTCAGATGTACACAAAATGAAGCAATTTTCATAATTACAACAACCGAAGCATTGTGTACAACAAAAACTAGCATGATTTGAAATTCAGACCACTTTCCTTAGAATTCTACATTAATAGCATTAAAAACACTCCTACACCCAATACTACAATTATTTAAACACAATGTACAACCCTCATTCTACATTAATAGCATTAAAAATACCCCTACACCCAATATTACAATAATTTAAACACAATGTACAACCCTCCATCTTAACCTAGACATAAACCTGACCAAGACTCGACGCAATAAAACTCGACTACATATCAAAGCTGTGACCAAGCAAATTTAGGTGTCGGAATGACATCCCGTGACATTTTTACTAATTCCATTGAAGATATTTATTTCAGGTTACCCGCCGCTGCAACACGCGGGTTCCAAGCTATGTTTTTATAATAAGGTTATGGTTGTGCATTCTTAGATTTGTAGGCAATGGTGAATTGGTGATAGTCATTATCTTGGCCTGGCAAAATAAGTACTTATTACGTTTGTTTCAACGGGAATCCAATCATCGGATGCATCGCTGACTTTTACGGTGTGTATTACGGGTGGTACGGCTATCTTTTATTTATGGAGCCATTTGATGAATCCACATCAATTCAATATAGAGTTATATATTTAACCCTCAATAATTGTTTATCTATTTTTTCTGTCTTTAATCCTTAGAACTTACGATGCTCTATTCCTAAATTGCGGTCAACGTACTATTCCATTACCTAGACCAATGCTGCTCACCTTCATTTCATTATTTTTGTGAAACTAAAAAGGACATTAATATTGGTCTAGATATATGGGTATAAGGTATGTATATATTAAAATTATATTTTGTCAGTACTTCGTGACTTCAGTTATTGTTGACAACGATTCTAGGAGTACGAGGCTTAAATGCTATTATAAGGGGCAGGAAGTGAACAAGTCTGTAACATTAGAACAGATCGATTAATGTATGTTATATAGTCTTTGCAACCAGTCGCTTTGAAAGCTTGGAATGTCGATAGTTATCAATGATATCAATTTCATGGCCCGATTCTCTTATTTATCTTCATAAATTTGTTTTTTCATTGTGTTACTTAATGGCCGTTAATGCTTTTGTTTGTTTGTATAGAGTTGTTTTCTCGCATGGTCAGTTTTATGTCGCTATTTTGGTTATTTCATGTTTTATTACAACCATAACTATTTGCCGCTAGAAAATTTAGTTGCTATGCACGGGTACTCGCCTAGTCTTAACAATGTTTGATAATTGGACATTTCAAAAAGTATGTTTCATTTCCATAGCAGTTTTGATATAAGGTTCTTAGTTATTTTAATGAATATATAAATTTGTATTGTGAAATTACTTTCCAACTCCAATTATCGAGTGGCCCTTTCGAATTGTCACAACCTCAAATTGTATCCAAACGCTTTTTTATGCACGACGCTCAATTGCTCATTATGTAAAGATTACTCTGTTAACGAAAAGTCGGTACATTGCTCACCGCTCACATCTTCAATTTGAAGCATTAGAAAAATGAGCTTTCTTAAAGCATAGCAAACCTCACCGCTCTTTTGCCAAACGAACATTAAAAATCAAAAAGCTCGTTGTTCACCCCTCATCGCCTCAAAAAACTCCAAAAAGCTCTGCGCCAAACATAGCCAAATTGATAGAAATACTTGGTAAGTGAGCATTCAAAAATACATGATATATAAACAAAAATAATGAAAATTTGTACTTGTACATTTTATTATAAACATTCATTTTTTAAGCTAAATAAATATATTTATGGATATTGATAGTTGTTTACGAAAATCTAAACACACGTTGCTATTTCATAATTATCGAACGGGTAAACCGCCAAACACTAATGTTTATCATTCCATACCGCCAAAAAGTTAAGATACGACGGAAACTACATATTTTGTATCGGTGACTAAGCTAGTAATTTATAATCCTGTGAATATCATGGGTGTATAAACTTAAACTTAGTCAAATAGAGGAAAATTCAATTGCATACCCATATTTTTGTACATATCAATGGACAAATCCCCACCCTCCATCCTTTTTGATCTAATGGCCTAGATTAATCTAAGATTTAATATGCTTAACCTTAATACTCCCAACTATATAAAGCCTTTTCTTTTTTCATTTTTTTTTCATTCGCTTCATTTTTTACACACACTTTGTGTGTGTGTTTCATCTGCTCTCATTCCTTATATCAATAAATCAGTTATATTACCATTCCGATCATCATCACCATCACTATTTCGGTCACCATCACTGTTCCGATTATCATCTCATCATCACCATCAATGTTCCGATCACCACTCCGATTACCATCAGTTTCGATCGACAGTTACCGTGTCTTTCATCATCACCGTTCCGATCATCATCACCAGCACCACTCCGATCACCATCACCGTTCCGATCATTATCATCATTTTTTATGGCTTCTTTTGATCTGAAATAAGTGTTTGTTTAAAAAGCAGATTTGATTGATATTGTTGCGGTTGATAATGTTGTTGAATCAGTTGATAATTATGTGAATCAAGTTGTTAATATTTCTTCTTATCAAGCTGCACACCAAGTGTTTGATGAAATGTGTAAGTAAAAAATATTTGATAATTTTGTTATATGCTTTTGTAATTTTGCTTATTAATTAATTTGTTAGTTGAATTTATGTTTTTAACTGCATTTGAATGCTGTTTTTGTGTCTAATTGTGGTTTTGAATCTGCTCTGTAGCATATGTTTAGTATCACCAGTGATACTTTAAGTTGATGATTATAAGCTGGTTTAGTATCACCAGTGATATACGTTTAGTATCACCAGTGATAATTGTTAGTCTATTTATTTATAAGTTGTTTATGTTAAGATGTTTAATTTTCTTATATAATATTTTGACATTTTGATGAGGATGAAAATATAAGTTTGTGAGGATAAGCTGTGAGTATAAGTTACTGATAAGTTATTAATTATAGTGTAATATTGCTTATTATTTATTAATTAAGGTGTAGCTTACAGTGTTTTGAAGTCTTTTCTGTGGTGCTCTATTTAAATGCTTGCACGGCTACCAAAAAAGCTTATGGAGTTCTTGGCATTTTTCGTGTTGTTTCTGAGTTTAATGCTGAGTATGTAATGAAGATCATTATTGGATTTTACACTAAGGTATTAATTACGTACTTTTTGTGTACAAGATGGTTTTTGTGCCTTTCACTGTAATAGACAAACACAATAAATGTTTTTGCTGATGTTATATGTGTAGTATCACTAGTGATATGTTTGATATATGTGTAGTATCACCAGTGATATGCTTGATGTATGTGTAGTATCACCAGTGATATGCTTGATGCATGTGTAGTATCACTAGTGATATGTTTGATATATGTATAGTATCACCAGTGATATATTTGATAATCTATTTCTTATTGTTGTAATTACTGATAAGCTGTCTATGACACTGGACTACTTTTGTAGACAACCTGAGAGAGCTAAAGTCAAAAGTTGAGACTGATTTGCCAAGTCTTCCACCTTGAAAAGTTTGTGACATTGTTTAAGATTTTATGGGTATAAAGAATCCTCCTAAAGGACATACGAATGACCGTATTAAGGGTGGACGTGAGAAAGCTATTGAGAAAAGTAAGAACCAAAAGAAGGATTGTAATATTTATAGTTTAATTGATCATAATAGACATACTTGTCCAAACAAGGGAAAAGTTTCAAATGTCAATGGGGCGGCGACGTAGTTGAAAGTGGAGGCGGTTTCTCAGTCGCTGCAATTGAAGTATTAGTTTGTTGATTGATTGATTTTTTTTTACTGAATTGTTAGGTTTATTTTAATAGCATTGCTAATTTTATCCTAGACTTGTATATCATTTGTGATACTATTTTTTTTCCCTGAATTGTTAGGTTTACTCAATAGCACTAGTAAAATAAAGCTTAACAACTAAACAAAAAAACCTATAAAATATACAAAATTTCACAAGTGATAATACAAATATCACTAGTGATAATACATATATACAGTTCAACTTCAAATATCACTGGTGATACTACAGGTATGACACTTTTCACATTTCCATATTAAACTAAATACCACTCAAAACTTTATCAAACAAATATTCACAAATCAAGATGGATTAAACAATTGCTCACTATGGCTCATTTTTGTGGTTTGAATCTCTTGTGACAAATAACATGGTTCAGTCAAACTAAATACCTACTATTGACTTCCAACTTGTCAACTATACACATTTATTTATAACCGTATAGATTAAAACGTAACAACGCAGCGCAACTGTTTTCATCAACTTATTTTATTTACTTTTGTTCTTCAACAATCGTCATCTTCATTGGTTCATCAACCAACACCTTCATTTTATTCCCAGATGCTTTTGGGGGAACCTTTGATATCACATGTGATATCACAGGTGATACCACCTGTGATATCACAGGTGATATCAAGTGATATCACAGGTGATATCAAGTGATATCACAGGTGATATCACTGGTGATATCAAGTGATATCACCTGATATCACCAGTGATGTCACAGGTGATATCACTGGTGATATCACATGTGTGTCAGCTTTCTATTTATTGAATCAATTGTGGTGATGGAGGAACTTGTGATATCACAAGTGTTTGAGCTTCTTCAATTTGGTTGTGGAGAAGTTGTGCTTTCTTCAACGACAATTGCACTTGTTGTTGATTCTTTTCGTTTGACGAGGCTATTTTTTGCACAGTTCTCATTCAAATCTGCATCAAAATATTTTCATAATTTTTGTTAGTGTACGAATAGTTCATTTGTTTTCAATATCATATGTCAACCAAATAACTATTTGTTATCACAATAGATATTCTACCAATCAACAATAATTTAACTTTTATATCACATGTAATACACTACTAGTCAATATTGTTTTCAAATACCGCGGTAAAACCTTTTGAAACATGCACAATCATTAAACATACAAATCCACCACAAATCAAACAGAAGCATCACAACATATCTTTTGTTTTGTTAAACCTAACTTTTAATCTCTCATATTATCACATAAATCATCACAACATCACAAAATATCAAAAATTAACTAGTAAAACACACTAATAATGATTCTATAACAGTAAAAACTAAAGTATTCGTTATTTTAGATATCGATTGTTTCATTTTCTGTGTGTTTTATGTGATTTGCACGGTTAAGTCAAATACAAATATCACTAGTGATAATACACATATACTGTTCAACTTCAAATATCACTGGTGATACACACGTATACAGTTCAACTTCAAATATCACTGGTGATACTTTTCAGTCACACATTTCATCAAACACTTGGTGTGCATCCATGTATACAAAGGTTTTTTACTCAGAAAAACTCAACCAAATGTAAACACTAAAAAACACAACCAATAAAGCAACTAAATAATTAGTCAGAAGCATCATACCTTCATCCCGAGATTCAGTAGGTTCATTTTGAACCGGTTTTTTCATGGATCTGCTTGTGCACTCGATGATTCTTCCATTTTTGTGTTTTATTGATGATTTGAACGGTTAAAAATTGTTATTTTTGATTTGTTATAGTGGTTTTTGATGATGGTTAGAGAGAGAAAGTGGGTTTTTGTGATATCTGATGTGTGGAAGATGAGAGGTAAGGGTGGGGTTGGTGAGGTAAGTTTGGTGAGTTGGCAAAAATGGTCCTTCCGTCTTTTTTATTATTAAATATTGTTTTTCTAAGTGGAGGCTTCTGATTGATCCATTGATATTTGAGGGTTTTTGAGTATCCAAAATAAAACGCCTCTAGTCAAATAAACATACACGAATCAGGCATTATCGTTGTTCAATCAACACCACGTGTTTTTTGATATAATCATTTTAATAATAGATCAATAAATTGCAACACATGTGACATTCAAATTCATTCAGAGCATGTATACATGTATAATTCAGATCCAAGTAGGAAATACATCTGTTAGAAGCATGGTAAACAATAAATGGCTGTATACATAACAAACGATTACGATCCCAATCAAGTCCATCAACGTAACATGTCCCATCAAACCTACCTTACTGTCTTAAAATGTTTAAGCCCTTGTAGTAATCGTGAATTATACCATCACTTGTTCGGGCGTGCAACTACAAAATATATCACTTTCTCTCACAAATACAATAACAGTTGCAGGAACATAACAAATGTTTAGAAACCCTAAATATAACTTTGACATATAACATAGGGAAACACAAGGCAATGATTTATTATAGAAATGAGAATTAAGAGTTAGAACCACTTTATAATAAGTTTCTAAACAATAATCAGAACACTATTAATGAAAATTTACACTGAAATTGAATACATGTGAACTACAAATAATACAAAATTGCAAGATGTGCTCTCCTCGCAAGTCTTGTCAGCTGCAATTTAAAATACCAACAATACCATGGTGATATAATTTTAACAAAGTTTACTAATTTAGATGTTCTTATTGTCCAACGATATGCAAGATTGCAAGATTCTTATATGGTTCCTTCATGAAATTAAACAATTATTTTAACACACGATACAATAATGTTAAATCTTGCATTAGGAAAATATGATCATTTAAGGTTTTTTCTTCATTTGAACCCAATACATGTCGATGAAAAAAATATAGATATCGGTTTCCAGGAACATGTTGTGAAATACTCCACGACCGAAACCCAAATCCCAGTTCCCTTTTAAAAATTCAAATAATAAAGGTACCCAAGAACTCATTCCATGTATTATATTTCCGTATAATATTTTTTTGGAAGGCATTTTCTTTCATGATATCAAAACAAATCGAGCAATTATAAGTAAGATGAAACAGCCATTCTAATTTTAAATTTAGAAGGTAGCATGTCATACCTAGTACGATTTATGTTGAAAGGAAACGACTTTTTTTTTTTTTTTTTTTACATTATAGAAAGTATATCGAATGTACTTGATTTGTGAGCCTCATTGCATCAACTATCTGAAAACAAACAGTAAGGACATTCTATGCATTGTTCAAAGTATGCAAAATGTAGATGTATATATAAGAAACTTATAGGAAAGACATAATATGCATTATTCACCTTAAGGCTACATCAGACCACCAAAAATGGGTAAGAAATCACTCATGAATAAGCCTTCACCAGCAACATATGAAAGTCCAAGAACGGTTGCAAGTTTTGGTACAAAAAACTTCTAAGTTCAAACAACCTACATCAAGTTTGTAACTTTAAACAACCAAAATAAAAATTGTACCGCAATTACATTGAGGGAATAACAGACATGCACATACCTTGCAATCATGATAGAAGTATATAAAATAAACAAAAATCGATCCAAACCCTTAGAGGACAAGTTTGTATTGGGTTGGGTCTCCCCTTGCCCCTTGTCGACCGGCCTAGGAGTCCAAGGAGGTGTTCGAGAACCTTCTTGACTCCTAGTTACACTCTAGTCCTAAGTAGGTCTTAGCAAAAAAATCACCTTCATATATGTCCATAAACTTCAATCTCTCGTATTTCAGATTAAACTAAAAACAAAAACTTCAATCTTTAGAGAAGAGCAAACAGGAATTCGAATATTTATATTATTGTATTTGAAAAGGTCATCGAAGTTTCAAGTGTCGTTACAAATGTTGAAACTTATGAGTAGGGGTGAGCATCGGGCCGGTCCCGACCCGAAACCGAATGTCTCGAAAACCAAAACCGAATCCCAAACCGAAAACCAAAACCGAATCCCGAAACCAGTTGGTTTTGTTGTATTTTTTCGGTTTTTGGCCCGACCCGTCCCAAAACTGATTGTCCCGAGCCCGAAAGTCTGAAAAATCAAAACCGAGTCCCGACCCGAGTATGGTCGGTTCAGTTTCGGGACGCTTGTTTTCGGTTGGTTTTTTTGGGGATTCGGTCGGAATTGCTCACCCCTACTTATGAGGGTTTTAAAAGGTTTCCAACTATCCCACATAGGTGGAGTTTGTAAACCAAAATAGGTATATATGTACAGGGATTTACACAAGATTAGTTTGGACTAAAATGAATTCTAGTCCGTTTACTTGGGTGGCGACGTAGCGGAGCTACGTTGCCCTTCAGAAAAGCGGACTAAAATACATCTCGTCTTTATTTTTATTCATTTTTTAACAAACTTGTATTATTATCTGCTTTATCAAGCAAAAGTTGTATGATATTACAATTAATATTAGATGTTAAAGTGAATCGAACTTACTACTTTTATGATGATTTGTGGTCTGTTAGGGATTGCTTGTTCTTTACTAGCACCAATTTTTATCTACTTATTTTAGCCTATAAGCAGATGTTAAGGTATGTTAAAGTGAATCGAACTTAATAATAGATGTTAAGGTATGTTTTTTCTTTTTTATAACTTATACACCTGTGACCCAAATCATTTGTTCTCTTTTGACTTTTTAAAGTATTTCTTTATCAACTTTAATCTTTATTATTTTTGTTTGTATTATATAGTACTTGTTAAAAATTATATCAATAAAAAATACATTTTAAAACAAATCCATTCATATATTTTACATAAACTATTATTTTAAAAATTGCATCAACTATTATATAACACAAACGAAAATATTTAAAATCAAAGTTGAAAAAATAAAACTATTAACTAATGTTCTAAACTTAACCAAAATGTGTTATTGCTTACTATGGGTTGGTCGACTTTCGAGCACAAGCTATCGGGTGTTAATTGGAACGTTGTAAGCGCTTGACTACTTTTTTTTCAATTTTGGGGCGTTCCACTAATACAACTCGTCTCACATTTAACTAATGTTCTAAACTTAACCAATGTATTATTTGGTTTAGATTTGACAAATCATTTTATATGTATTGGTGCAATTGAAATGGAGGTAATTTGTAAAAAAATAAGAGTGAAGTCTGAGTTACTATTTTTGTTGACCATTATTATTTATCAGTGAAGTAAGCATGTGCTTGAAAGTTCACTTTATGACTAAATGCTTTCTTTTTCAGTTTGCAGGATAATTTGAGGCTTGTGCAGGTACTTGACATATACAAACTCTAATAGATTTTCAATGAGAAGGTGATATGTTGCTTAAAGGTAACTTAAGTAAACTTTTTAATAAGTTATCGATAATCAATGAGAAGGTGATTTGTTGCTTAGTGGTTAACTGGTGATCCGTTTTGATTGAATATTTGAGAATAAACTTGGATCATAAGTTTTTCACCTCTTTGATCTTATTAACTTTGCACTCAGTTAAGTTTTTCACCTACATTATCTCAGGAGTACAATTCATGATGTTAGAATAATAAACACAATGCCTTTTTTCTCAATATTTTGGAGGCTTATTTAGACCATGGTTGTCAGGATCCCGATCCTGATCTTAGGATCTTACGATTTTACGATACTGCAAAGCAAAAACGATCCGGATCTTATGTAGGATCTTTGAAAGCTTAAGATCGCATAGGAACCCGATCCTATCTTAGGATCTAATCCGATCCGATCTTACTTTTCTCGAACTAGCAAACTAAAAAACTACAAATTTATGAATTTTGTTTTGTAAAATTGAAAAAACAACATGTTATAATCTTCTTATACATTTCATAACCATAATTTAGGACAACATTTCTATGAAACATTTATATACTTTTGTGTTTATGTATATAATAATTTATAAATTTGTATAATATTACAAAGGATACTTAAAAAATGCATTATGGTAGGATCTTAAGATCCCGATCCGATCTTATGATCTCGATCTTGCAAAGACAAAATCGATCCTAAGTAGGATCCCCGATCTTGAAAACCTTGATTTAGACTACTTATAGAGGTTGTTTGGAGTGCTTATTTAGACTATTTAAAAGGTTTGTTTGAAGTGCTTATTTGAACTACTTATATGGGTTGTTTTGTTGGTGATTTTACATCACCAATATGATTTAAGTGTAATGGATTGACTTAGTTGACCAATGTGTAATCATGATAAATGTTCAACAAGTCGGGATTGTGCGGAGTGCACACTTGTATGGCGTTATTGTGATTATCGCCCCGAATCACGGGGGTCCGGGGGCAGCGCCCCTGGTAGCAGGTCCAAGGGGCGGCAGCCCCTGGCAGGGTCTAAGGGGCAGCGCCCCTGGCTGGGGTCGAGTTCAGTTTACAACCGAGTTACAATCCGTTAATTTAACTAATTCGGTGGTTAAATAACTACCATGGGCAGTTACAACCGAGTTCAGTTTTTGGTCATATGTTGATTCTGTCTTCTGGTTCGGTTTTCATAACATCAAAACACATTCTCGGTTAAAAATCTGAGTTTTATCCGATTAAAGATTTCGATAGAACCATCGAAATACTTCGATCTGAAAGTGTTTACACGACACTCAGATTAGTGTGATCCATTAAATCTAACATGTTTTGAAGTGCTTATTTAAACTACTTATAGGGCTATTTTTGAGTGTTCTTATTTAACTACTTATAAAGGCTGTTTGGAGTGCTTCTTCAAACTACTTATAGAGTTGTTTTGGAGTGCTTATTTAAACTAATAATAAGGGCTGTTTGGGGTGCTCATTTGATCTACTTAAAAGGGTTGTGTTGAAGTGCTTATTTATAAGCTACTTATAGCGCTGTTTGGAATGCTTATTGAAATTACTTGTATGTGCTGTTTGGAATGCTTATCTAAACTACTTATACAGGTTGTTTGAAGTGCGTATTTAAACTACTTATAGGGTTGTTTTGGAGTGCTTATTTAAACTACTTATAAAGGCTTTTGGGGATTACTTATTGAAATTGCGGGCTGTTTGGGATTTCTTATTAGAATAACCACTTTAAGGAAGGTTAAACCACCCTGAAAATCATATTTATATAATTGTGAGAACATTGTGTAAGTACTTGCAGCCTTTTGACTTAATATTATATCTCCATGGTAAAATTTTTGTATATATTAACTTTTGTAAGACTTTACTCACATGAATATATTTTCGATTGGACAGGATGAGACAGTGGTGCATAAGAATCTTCTGCAAGAGTAAGGGCATCATTTGACAATATATACAACTTTCAGGTAAGGCCTTGGACATTGCTAGAAATTACCTATTTTGACCCATTTAAAAAAATACATGGTTTGATCCGTACCAAATTTACCCACTTGACCTGTTAACTTGCATTTTTTGTTTTTTCTTAAGCATGTGGTTTTAATTTTCATGTTGATTAGGTAAGACACTCAAGTCCTCAATTATTTGTGACAGGCGGAGGATTGTATGATGATGCAAGGTTTTTGTCGCCACCGATATCATCAAGTCCTTCATCAATATACTGAGTTTTAAACATATTGACAGATCCTAACCAACTTGACGCGTATATGATATACCCACCCTAAACAAACCATCATTCACAATCTTGATACACTTACTTACAAATACATTTCCTCAAAACTCAAGATACAATCATTTTTGTGTGTCTCTCTGCTGCTACAAAGTAGTACTCTCAAGTGTCACCTATTATACAATCGGTTCCAGCCATGTATCAAGGATGACGAAACTTGCATTTTGGTCCAAATTTGCAGGTACCTGTCTTTTAGTAGTATTGAAAGAATATGTTGGAAAAAAATGATATACAACCCGAAGACGGTAAATATGAAATTATGGACAATAAATACATACCTCACATCCATGTTGCCATGGTCTTTCTGGATATTCTCCTCTCATTTTCGAAGTTGCAATAGCCTAAAATTAATAGTAACATGAGCAGCTACTATTAGATTAAATTTTCAAGTTAGCTCAATATAATATAGGGTCATGGAGGTATAACTGATATGTGTATGTCAGTATAGAGTATACACACACATCTATATGTGTGCATGTATAAGAAGAAGGGCTCCTAGGCCGAGTATAGAGAAAATAGACGCAAAACCTTGTTTAACATCAAAAAAAAAAAAAAAAAAAAAAAAAAAAAAAAAAAAAAAGTATTAAGGTCAACCCAACCTAATTCAACCAGTTTCAACATGACCACTTTTGACCTCTTACACAACCCAGGCAACTTGCAAACTCTAGTTCCACCCAACTTTGTATGAGGAGGGTTTCCCTACCTTTAGTGTCTTAATTGGCATAAGTATCATATATTAAAAACTTTAACCCAATAAACATTTTTCAAAATCTTAATGAACAAAGATACAATATTCTTCAACATCCTCAGCCAGTTTTACCAGTTTCTTGTTAGGAGGATGATTAAAACGACATGTTGCCCCAAACCTACAAAGGCCGGTTCTGATGTAGTAAGAACAATCTGGCTCTCCTTGACCCACAGGATAAGGGTCCTGCCCCCATTGGTTCCCTTGATCTTAAGTTCAGTTGCCACAATGCATCTGAAATACTATCAGAGTTGTCAGCCACTTTGGTTCACCAATTTTGAACCAACTAAACAGGCACCACAAACATGAATGTAGTTTTTTCCATATATAACTACATGTTAAAACAACATAATTTTTTAATCTATTTTATTCTTGTTAATGTGAAACTTTTAAGGTAACGGCAGAATAATACACCTGATATGGCATTTAGATACTCTATCAAGAAACATATAACATGAAATTGACAGGGAAATAAATGGTATCCAATGTAATTAGCCGACGATCGAGGCCACTACTTCCTGCCCATGAGGCTCACGAAAGATATTCCCCCACGCACCCACAACTATTGGCACCTAAAGCATAACACGGATCGAAAGTTATGATTAAAAGGCTAATGATGTTATCACATGGTACACGTGGATTTTGGATCCAAATAATCTTCTTAGGTTAAGAAAAATGCATAAAAATAAGATGATAAGTGTCTCATTCATCACTAATTCAACCAATTTAGAACTAAGCTAACAACAGCCGATGGTTAAAAATTCACAAATAATGTTAACTAACGCTAACCTAATCAGATGATTCATTATCAAAGATACCATAGTAATACCAATTATAATATATACTAACAATTTCAACAAATATTTAACAGAGCTGCATTCCTTTTTCTAAACTAATTCAACAATATTATACCTAAGCTAACAACAACTGATATTGTGACATCATCATGTTTTGTACTGTATAAGATTTTGTTTATTAGAGTAGTATCTTATTCAATGTTTGTGTGAACAAATTAATTAATTGGTCAAATGCAGCCACTCTAAATTTAAAGTTATTAAATGGATAACTCATGAGAAAATAAAGGAACGCTGGGTCATTGTGGTCAAGGATACCAATTGGTTTGTCTTTATTTTTTAAGAGATTTTCATGGAAATTAGTTGTTATCAAAAGCCCTATGGGCTGCTTTTAGAAGAACCCAAAAGATTAAACAACTACACAACTATTGGATATTATAATCGCACATTAGCCCATTATACCATATATACTAAGCCCACTATACCATAATGGCTAAAAACCTAAATTCAACAATATAAATACAGAGACAAGAGGCAACGGGAATAATTCTGCCCCCTCACAGGGAACTAAAATACTAACATTTTGATCGATATGGCTGATAGTTCCTTCGAATTGGAGCAGCCACTTGGTAATTTTTTATTTATTTTATTTTATTTTATTTATTTATTTATTTATTTATTTTTTATATCTATGATGATGTTTGTATGTAGGATGCTTATTATGTGATGAATGTTTGGGGATTCACTTAAATTATTATTTTATATTTGTTAAATTAAGGATATTAATACTTAAATTCAGATATGAAGTATATGAAATGAGTGATATACTAGTAACTAATATGTATGTATCCCTTAGATCTATATTTGTATTGCGTCATTCGAGCTTTAAGTACAAGAATATCGGTTGTTACTTGCATCTAGGCCAAAAGTTGTGGGGAAGTTGGTGCTGCATAAATGCGTAGTGTGAACGATGGCCAAAAGTAGGATGTGATTAATCGAATAGGAAGAAATAGCAAGGTTGCAAAATGCGCTAGGAGCTAGTCGCCTAGGCGGATTGAACTTTTCTATATAAAAAAATTTAATATATTTGATAATTTGTATATTTTTAATAATTTTATTAATGTTCTTATTATTTTTAATTATATATCTTTTGAATATATTTGCAAAATTTATAAGAAAACTATATATTATTAGGGCCAATATTTATTTTTAATGGGCCAACATACCTTCAATCTTCGATTATGTGTGTTGAATTGTGATTGTTGTGTTTTTATCAACATGAATCATTTCAATTGTAGATCCAAAGGTGTATTTGGTCAGAGTGTGTGAAAAGAGGGGTTAATTGGGTAAAAAAAACCCTAATTTGAAGTTTTTATAAGTGTTGACCGATTTGACCCGCCTAGCTTGATTTGACCGCCTAACCCGATTTGAGCTGCCTAGGCGGGATGTTGACCGCCTTTTGACCAAAACGCCTAATTCGACCGCCTAGCTTCAAATCGCCACGGTAAGTGACCGCCTAGCGCCTAGGCGGCCGCCTAGACCACTTTTTACAACACTGGAATAGTCTTAAAGGTTTCTAGTGTAGGGGAAGAGCACCCATAATAGGAATGTGTATGTAACCTCAATGCGTGCAATATGTGTTGTATCGCTCTCTTCTTTTTCTCGACATTGCTATGTTCATGCATACAAGATGTTCAAGTATGTCTATGTCTCCGCTCTTTCGATTAGTATGCAATATGTGTGTGGCTCCCATTTAATGTAGCTACTTTAGTATGTAATTTAATCTTATTTGATAATTGAAGTGCTATACAATGCTCTTTGTGCTGTACATCAGTATATGTATATGCTTTTACATTTTGTCAATATTATTGTCTCGTAATCTCATATACACAAGTATAAATGAAGTACTTGTGGCCTCTGAAATTCTTTTAAATCTTTGTGCTGCTAGTCATTGCTCGTCATTTGTTGAAAAAATGTCCTTTGCTTACTTACTATACAGATAGATTTTTTACTTTAAAAATTTATTGGTAAAAGTTGTAAGTTTTCTCATTTAAAAGAATCACATAAATTAACCATATATTTACATATCATAGTTTTTTACACACTGCATATATTTCTGATTTTAACTGTCTCGTGTGTTTCTGTTTTGTGTTACTTCAGGAGCAAAAGGGAAGGGGAAAGAGAGTGATCCGAGTATAGAGGTACAATCATCTATGTTGTATCTTCTTGTGTTTTTAGAAATTCAAAGCGATGATTATAGGGTTTTATCCATTGAAATGTGTAAATTTGTTTACTTGTTCAGTTGTGTATTTGATGATTGTTATTGTTTAAGTTTACTAATGACTTGCTTTTTTATAGAAGGATTGTCCTAGACCAGATGTGGATTTCATCAGCAAAATGCCAGATTTGGTTCTTGTTGATATACTATCTCGTCTGCCTTTAAAACAAGCGGTGACCACCGGCGTTCTCTCCCCAAGATGGAGGTTTGTGTGGTGTTCTCTAAACAAACTGGACTTCGTTGGTTCCACAACTCTAGCTAAGATGGATGGGAAACTCTGTGATCTAGAGCGGGCTAAGTACATCAACCAGGTGAACAATGTCATTGGAACTCTTAGAAGTCACACCAGCCCAATGCTTCAGTCTATCAAGATTAGTTTTGATTTGGATAAGAAGTGTTTCAAAGATATTAATAACTGGCTCCGGTTTGCTCTCGACAAGAAAGTTGAGGTTCTTGAAATGGATTTACGTGTTACCAAGGAAAACTATGAATTCCCTTTACCTTTGTCAGATGGAAACATGGTATGCCTTTCTGAATGTCCGTCATCCAGTTCCATGGTTGTAGAGACTTTGTCGTTTAAAAAGTTGTCCTTGTTGTTTGTCAACGTGAGTGATCTAACCCTAAAATTACTACTGAAAAATTCTCCAAATCTTGAAATGCTCTACATTCATGGATCTGAGTTGTTGGCTGATGTTGATGTTGGTGGACGAGACATTAACATAAAACACTTTACATTAACCGGCAATCTCGAGGTCCAATCCGTTTCTTTACATGATTTTGATCTTGAAAAGTTTCACTATATTGGTCGCGATATAGTTATTCGTCTAAGGAATCTTCCGAAGATTAAAGAAGTTTGCATTGGCATAGTAAGTGTGGGGTTGAGGAATAATGTGTTCACAGCGATCTCATCTGTTGCTTCCTACCTTGAGGTTCTTAACTTGAGCATAGATCGTAGAGAGGTTAGCAGTTTTTCTCTAATTTATTTATGTGTTTTTAAGCTTTAATGATAAGATGATGGGATTGTTTTCATGTTTTTCCAGGAAGATTTGAATATTAAAGCGATTCCAGGACTACCAAATGTCAAGACATTGAAACTAACAATTCAAACCGAAAAATATGATAGTCTAATTGCATTCATTGAAATAGCTAAGAAGTGCCCGAAGTTGAAAACTTTCGTAGTGTCGGTATGTTTTCAGTAGCTACTTGTAATTAAAGTACATAAATAGAATCGATATTGATATTCTGTTTATGAATAAAGATGTTGTTTCTGAGTTTTATGTAATTCAAAAACTATGTTGATGTGATCTTTTTGCAGCTATGTTGGTGTACACCAATCACAAGGAACAAAACTCAGTATCCTGCTATTGGTCACCACTTTCCACACCTGAAGCATCTTGAGATTGGTGGTTATCGTGGTCTAGTTAGTGACTTTCAGATTGCTTTATACATGATGGGCAATGCTTTTGATACACTCAAGAAAATTGTAATAGATCCTTCCATCCATCCTTTTGATGAACTTGTATTAAATGCAGAGGAGTCTTTGAAGAGAGAGGAAGCCGGTCGATCACATGCCAAATCCGAGTTGTCACAATGTTTGCCTCCAGGGGTGGAGTTGGTCATACACTAATCCAACTTTCAAAGCGGCTCTAATTTCTTCTTCTCAGGAACTTTTTAGTTGTTTTTAGGAACTCCTTTTGGATCATGTTAATGTTTTGCATTATGTTAAAATGTTTGTGGATCAATATATTTATACATGGTGTTGGCAGCATTCAATAGGTATCATCATCTGTGTTCGTTAAATGTTTAAATTCCTTTCACATACAAGTTTATTAGAATGAAGAATGTTTAAATTCCAGCGATGGGTCAAAGTGTCAAACATCAGCAAGCTAAAACTCGATGGACTGAACGCAAGTATTATGATTTCCATGTTTGATTTATTGCATGAGTAACCAGTTTTGACCCGTTGCCAAACCTTCCGATTTATTTTAGGGTCAACCTGAATAACCAGTTTTGACCTGTTGCCAAACCTTCCGATTTTCCTGTGTTGTGGTTTCTTTGTAGGTCGTGGAGTATTTGATTTACCTTGTAGACTTATTTCTTGTAGGTATTGTCCATGGGCTTGACATTTTTTACATCTTTGTATATGACTCAGTTTTGTGCTCAATTTCGCTTCTGGTGACAAAATTATTCAAGGCGTCTTTGTTTACTATGTCATCCAAGGTGAATGGATTCTTTTTCGCATTCCATGTATCCTTATTGACTAGCAGGATACCCACACGTTGGAGCGGCGGGTACCCTCTGTGATTAGAGTTCAGGCGCCAACAAAATAACTGATTAACTGGATTAAAAAGGTGATACCAGTCCGACACAGTTCACCCATTTTTACCGCTTCCGACTGGTCCTCTCCTTTTCATTTTGGAACGGCTTTTATTGGCTAGTCGAACCGATGCCGACTCCGGATTCTGGTTGAACCCGTTGGTCCGGTCCAGTTTTCAAAATAATATGTACCATCAACTTGTTAACATATACTAGTAAATTGTATAAAGCTTCATGTGTTTATTAGTTTGTATAATGTGTATAATAACTTGTATTTTTCGTTTTAGAAGTGTTTTAAAAATAAAATTAATTAGTGTGTTTAATTAGTTTATACTTGTACCATAGATGTGTGTTTACTTGATTTGTACCAAAAGCTCTATAGGTTGTATCTATAATACTTAAAGATTAGGTACACATAATTGAGTGCACAAGTGTGAATGTGCAATACTTTCACAAAGTATGGTACAAACATGCTAAAACTTCACAAACTCTCCCAATAGGTAATTTCACATGCACTCTCATGAATTCGGTATTGAATAATCATGAATTCTGCATTGAATCTCATTGATTGATGCATCTCTTTGCTTCTCCATCCATGAGTTGCAAAAGAGTGCTTCACATTTACACCAAATATTGGGAAGGAAAACGAAGCATGGTGGAGTTACAGACTGCATAAATATTGAATTCCAAGTATTAACCACATAAACCATATTTATCGTTTAACTCTTTCAACTTCTTTCTTTGAAGTATAAATAGCACAACCCATGTCATAGCAAACCAAACCAAATCACCAAAACACACGGCTCCATCAACCAACAACGAAAAGTAACCCGACGATAAAACTAATCCTATACTCCATCTCAATTTCAAACAATCAAAACCGACTCGAAACACAAACAAGAACAACAAGTGACCTCAGGCTGTTACCATCATCGATCTATGAGAAGCTTTGCTTCATTTTTATTGTCCGAAATATATAAAGAAAGAACAAAACAATCATGTTTCATTCACTATTTATTTCGGTTTATAACAAATGTAGAACCTACCTTAGACCCTCCAAAGGATCTTGAAGCCAAAGATTTGAACCAAGCTAAAATTGTAGACAACATTTAGGGTATGGCTGTGAGTTGTTGAAGGAGAATGATTTGAAGTGGGTTTGTGATTCGGATAACAGCAATAAACCGAATGGGTTTAGAGTAGTGTTCATGTTTGTGTAGTAAAAGAGAAATCATTTGGTTTGCTGTTCGGATTGAAGCAGATGAGATGATAACAGTTGCAGAAATGATTTGCTCTAGAGAAAAAGAGAGAGGCAGTATTTGTTTGATTAGGGTTTTGGGCACAATTTCTCATATATCCACTGTATCCGAATATGGGCTGAAATTTTAATTTTCGATATGTAATTATCCGTTTAGTTTTATATTTATGATGCAGGTTTTACTAATTAGATTTTAAATTTATAATTGTCTCGTCTACCTAACGTCTACCTAATGCACTATCGGGCAGTGTACCCGGTCGTGTATGGTATAGTTGTCGGTAACGCCGAGGTCGTCCCAAGAGCTATGCGTGCGGATTATATCTAAGTTCTAGTGTCATTGGTTTTAAAAGGGGGTTTTGTAATTGATTGATTATACTAATGAAATGAAATAAAATAAAAGAAATTAAATGGTAAATGGATATCAGTAGGGAGAGAAGTGTTAACCTAATTACTACTCTTGTTATTATTATGACTAGTTTTCTATTAAATGCATCCTATCGTTTCATCTGCTCAGATGGTCAAATCGTCCAATCCTATCTTCCACCTATCTTCCCTATTAGAGGCCTACGTATAAGCTTACCTTTCTCCGGAAGAACCGGATTAACTTCGAAAGGAATGTAACGGTCCCTACAAACTGCGTTGAACGCGTCTTGTGTAAGCTTACATTTGGCATCCAAAAACTCAACCATGATGCTGAGAAGTTCTTTAAAAGAAAAGGAAGATAGAAGGAACGAAGACGGATGGGATTGAAAAACACCAAATGGCAGCGGAACAAGGTGAAAAGAAGGAGAAAAAATGGTACAAGGAAAGACAAGTATTTATACCCGCAATTACATCTAGTCAAGTCTAGATCGAGCGAACGACGTGTGTCAAGAAACATTTCAAGCAGCGGACAGGATCAGCGGTAAAAAAGATAAGGATGATAGCCAAACAGTGACCTAAGCGGTCAAATCAGTCAGAAGGTGGAAAGACTAGTAACGGTCAATGATACCTTACGATCTTATTCGTTGACAATAAAAGATCCGCCCAACAAAAGCCTCGAGCCAAGAGAGGAGCAATTAGTACCTTAGTCTAGAAACATTCACCGCACAGGCACGCGAGCAATGAACACACTAGACTGGGGGGACTTGATGACATATAATACGGACAACATCCTTAATAGGCCTGGATTGTATTACACAAACAGGCCCCGGCCCAACAAATAAACATACTGGACATCGCCAAAGCCCAAACAGAGCGCAAGGCATGGCCTAGACCAATAAGGATGCACACGGATCACCCAAGCGACACTCCTGCAGTAAGCTCATGGACCGGCCCACGGTCCAGAAGGTGATCCTCGTCCGCAATCATCAATTAAGTTTCGGATCCTTGCCCGAAAAGGGTCCCACTCCGGCCACTACCGCAAATATGCGAAATACTAGGAAACCCTAGTATCCCAGCCAACTATAAAAGGTAACCTCAATACACATTCGCGAGGTATGACTTTCTCACTCATCCCAATACGCATACATATTTATCTGACAAACATGAGTACTTACTCTCACGCCGGAGCTTAATCGTGGGGTCCTTCCCCACAGTAAGGCTAACGGTTTACCTTTATTTGTACAGAGATTCAATCTACTACTTGGATTAGTGCATAAATCATACTACGGGCGATCCATCAAGGTCGGCCAAGCACGGACTAAGCCCAATCTTAACCTATTCACACTTTTTGCACAAACATCAATGAAGCACCTCCATAACACAAATAGTCTTAACCTTTTTCCCTGAACCGCATCCTATGAACCACGACCTTTGAGACAAAACCTCTCAATAAAATCCCCTGCACCACACCCTCTGAACCACACCCCTGGACTACACTCCGTCTTAATCACACTCCTGAACGACACCACTACTTTAGCTATAAAAGAAGCTTGCACCTCTCAGGGGCCACGCATTACAAGTTTACTTGAATGGCTCATTTTGCATATTTTTGAAATCAAATGAAAAAGCACCAATGTCGTACTTTTTAAGTACATCAATCATATTCCATGGCATTAGAGGGCTTATATTAGTTGGCATGCTAGCGTGACTAAAAGATCTAGATTCAACATTGTGATTTTCGTGTTTGATTTGAATCCAGCTGTGTAATTTATCTTCATACGGTGTCTTCCCCCCGCCATATTCGTCTTTTGGTTTACATATGTGCTCACAGGGCAGCACAATTTGCGTGTTGCAACTGCATATGCTGTTGCAATCTGCACTAAATATTATTAAGGGTTATCTGCGCAAAAATACAACCTACTATTCCATTGGTCCTTTTTATCATCTAAAGATGGTTTTGTGTCTTTTTTTCACTACACACACACACACACACACACACACACACACACACACACACACACACATATATATATATATATATATATATATATATATATATATATATATATATATATATATATATATATATATATATATATATATATATATATATATATATATATATATAAAGATCCATACCTTGGAAAAATACATATAAATTTCTGAAAACATAGTAATATTTTAGAGTAAGAGATAAGCTTCTACTCTCTCTGTCTTAAAAATAAATGTTCATGTTTCCATTTTTGGATAGCCCCAAATTAAATGTTTATTTCGAATTTCAACCAATTAAAAGAGAGTTTAATGGGTGAGATGATATTTGATTGCTAAAGAGTGTATACGAAAAATGATAATACACTTCTCAAGACTCTCTCAGACTTTGTTAAGTCCTCATAATGATCCTGAACATTAGCCTGATTTCGCAAGATTCTTAAAATTTGTGTCCCACAATTCCCTTCAAAGCAACCTTTCTCACATAGGTGTTTCATCTTCAATCATTAAAATCATGCTTTGTGATTTCAGTGTGAATCAACTTATTTACTCCTTTCGCCTCATTTGAGTATTCACAATTCTTAAATGATAAATGCATTTGTTATATAGCAAAACTAGTTCTAATGCCCGCGCACTCGCGGTTTTTTTTTTAAATTTTTTGAATCATATATTTTTATTTTTTAAAAAACAAATAATTTAATATTTGTTTTGTTTGATTTATGATGTTTAATTATAGTTTTTTATCATTAAAGATAATTATTTAAAAATTTTAATCCTATTGTTAATTACAACTTATCTATATTTTTTGTATTTATCTTCTACTTGTGTTATGGATAAATATAAAATGCTACCTAATAAGAAAATATTTTTTTTTTTAAAATAATATTATTACTAAATAAGTTATGGTTTAGTTTTTTTGAAATGGAAAAGCCCCCAATAGTAAATTGTAACCATCAATTCATAAACTTAACAAATATTTTGAAACAAACTAAATAAAAATATGAATGCTTGATAAGAAAAATGAGACTAATCTGAGTAAGGGGAGTATTACACAACTATTGGATATTATAATCGCACATTAGCCCACCATATATATATATTAAGTCCACTATACCATAATGGCTCAAAACCTAAATTCAACAATATAAATACAGGAGACAAGGGGTAACGGGAATAGTACTGCCCCCTCATAGCGAACTAAAATAACATTGTCTCAAATTTATTGTCATCGATATGGCTGATACTTCCTTCAAACTGGAACACCCACGTGGTTTTTTTTTTTTTTTTACTTGTTTCTTTTTAAAATATCTTAGCTTTTTTTTTTCCTTCTTTTTTAAAGTTATGGTTAGTTATATTGTTTGTGTTATGTGAATTCTTCAACAACATATTAAAAAAAAAAAAAAATCTTATAAACTCCTGAAACTAAAAAGTAAAGGGTGTTTCTTTAAAGTTTATTTATGTATGAGTTTATCGTATTTTAGCTTATGTTTCATAAGTTTTTTGGGGGTATCTGACTTATGTACTTTATTATGTATGTGATAACTGTTAGACGATAAGTATTAGGGGATTAGACCCGTGTGTATTAGGCCTATATTGTATCTTATATATTATCTCATGTACCGAACATATTATTCATTAAAATACATACGGTTTACTAAATCTTACATGGTATCATACCCTAACCTCGATCAACCCTACTGCTTCCGCAAGTTTTAACTCGAATCTCTCTCTTTTTTTTTTTTTTTTTTTTTTTTTTTTTTTTTTTTTTTTTTTTTTTTTTTTTTTTTTTAGTTTGTAGTTTTCGTTTAAAGATTTTGTTTGTCGACCTTGTGTGTTGTCGGCTGTTTAAATTATTCGTTTGTCGACCATTGTGTGTTGTCGACCTGGTTGTCTAAAGGTTGGGTTAGAGCAAAGAAAACGGTTTCGGGTTTCGAATCGGTTTTGGAGTTGCAGGTTTCTCACTCGGAGAAGACAAAGTCTATTAAACAAAAGGTAAAGTGCGATTGGTTTGTTTATTCTAGCCCCACGTGTGAAACAAAAGAAAAGGTGTTACTTATTCCAATTGTGGCTGTTGTTTGTCGTGTTGCTACTGCCTTTCTTATTAAATTGGGTGCAAGTGGATCTCTTATTAAATTGTGAGTGTTTTGTACTATTAATTTCGAAAGGGTTTGTCGTGTTCTCCTGCTGTTTACACCATGACTACGGATACAACTCCTCCTCCACCGGTTCTCACTTTGTCGGATAAACTTATGGCTATGAATCACCTAACCACTTTTGTTCCCATCAAACTTGATGTTGATGAGATGAATTACTCCCAATGGGTGTATTATTTTTCTCACCTTTGTCATAGCTATGGCATCTTGGACTATCTTGTTGATCCATCTGAATCCTCCTCTGCTACACCTTCTTCACCACCAACTAGGGATAAGGAATGGCTAAAGGTTGATTTCATTATTCGGTCTTGGATCTTTTCCACACTTGCAGTGAATCTTCAAAAGCGGTTTGTTGTTCTTAATCCCCAAACTGCCAAAGAGGCGTAGGTGTCCCTTGCAACGATTTTTCAAGACAATAAACGCCCAAGAGCTATGGCTTTGAAGGCGGAGCTACGGAACTTGAAGCGTGGGGACTTAACAATTGATGCATACTTTCAGAAAATTGAGTCAATTGCTTCAGTGTTAAATGGTCTTGGTTCTCCTCTTAGCAATGACGATATTGTTACGTTTGCACTTGAAGGTTTGCCAAACACGTATGATGTGATTTCTACAGTTATTACTAGTAGGGAACCTTTTCCCGATCTCAAGACGGTTCGTTCTTTATTAACTACGCAAGAGATGCGTATGAAATCTAAGGTTCAAGACCCGCTTGTGGCTGCGACATCTACTTCTCCTATGGTCCTATTGGCAAATAATAATGCTTGGCGTTCGTCTAATTCTTTGGAAAAAGTGAACAAACCTTGTTTTCTTTTTGCTAAAGTTCATTGTCGTTTTGGTGAGGCGTGTCGGTATCTTCCCAATGGTGTTCATGGTAAGTCTACTTTACTACCTCGTACTTCCAGTTCATCATCTCCTATGTCGGATATGGATACCTTGCGACAATTGTTGGCTAAGTTGGGGTTTACCTCTACACCTAGCCAATCTACTACACCTGTTGCTTATACTACCACTCCCTCTCCTGTTGCTTATACCATAGTCACATGGAACGAGGATCGCTCCGGTACGGGATCGGGGATCGAGATCGTGGTTCACTAGGCACCTAAAATTCGGTTCGAAGGGGGGTAGGTTCATTTGGGATCGATTCGGTACGGTGTACCAAGTAATGTGGTACAATGTACCAACGTAGCCAATAATCAAACATATTATTATAGATTTGAAATCCAAACATTCATAATATAATACTAATCATATTCTCATAATTCATTCAAAGAAGCATAATAAAAAAGTTTTATCAGTAACATAACTTTAAAAAGCAAAATCGAGATCCAAAAGACGATAAAAATTTGAAAATTTGAAAAACTAAATTTAAAAAAGTTTTATTGACAGAGGATCTTGTTCCAAAATAACTTTAAGGAAATCAAATTGACAGAGAAATATATTCACTCTATAAATGGAAGTATATATTTGAAATCATGATAGCTCAAAAAATTAATGTAGATAATCGCGAATCGAAATTAATTGGAACAGGAATCGGAACTAACTGGATCGCGAATTGGTCAAGTCCGATTTGAATATAAATTAAATTCTGGAACGCCATTATCACCGATCCAAGTCGCGATCCCGGTCCATCCGGATCGATTTCGTACCATGTTTTGGATCGAACGAACTGGATCGCAATTCGTGGCTACTGTAGCGAATTATGTAACTATGGATTATACTATGAATAACCATCCTTATGGACCGGCTCCACTTCAATACCAATCCCAACCTCTATATTCAACCCAAGTGTTTCCACCGGGGGTTCATGGTTTACCACAGGGGGCGGGTCATAATGTTGCTCAAGGGGTTCATGGTCTACCACAGGGGGTTCAGTTTGGGGTTGCAGGTTTGTTTCCACAGGGGGTTTCGTTTGCTGCAGGTTCTCAGCAGTCGCAGGGGGTTCAAATTCTACCACAGGGGGTTCCGTTTGCAGGTTCACAACCTGGGGTTCAGTTAGGTCCAGGTGTGGTTCAGCAAGGACCATCACTAGCTGGTTTTCACCCAGGTCAACTACTAGCATCAGGTTCACAGGGTTCGGGTCAAGCAACTCTTTTACCAAATGCCTTTAATACCACCACTCTTTAGGAACCGGCTGCTGGCAACTGGAATATGGATAAAGGTGCGAGCTCTCACCTTAATGATTCTATACATAGTCTTAGTTATATTCTTAATGAGTGCATTTATCCGTCTGTTGCGGTTGGTGATGGGCGTTTCATTCCCGTCACTAACTCTGGTCATAGTATTTTGTCAACCCCTTTTCGTCCTCTTCGTTTAAATAATGTTTTAATCACTCCTCACATTGTCAAAAATCTGATTTTCGTGCGTCAATTTGTTCGTGATAATTATTGCACTGTTGAATTTGATCCTTTTGGTTTTTCTGTGAAGGACTTCCTAACTCGACGGGTACTCCTCCGTTGTGATAGCACGGGTGATCTCTATCCTGTTACGAAGCCTTCTCCCATTCCTCAAGCATATCTTACCAGTCAGTATACGTGGCATCAACGACTTGGTCATCCAGGGAGTGAAGTGTTGCGGCGTCTTGTGTCTAGTGATTCTATTTCTTGTAATAAAGAGAAGCTTCCCGTTCTTTGCCATGCTTGTCAGCTTGGTAAACATGTGAAGCTTCCGTTTGTTAGTTCGTCTAGTTCTATTACTTCTTGTTTTGACATTGTTCACTCGGATTTGTGGACATCCCCAATTCCGAGTCTTTCTGGTTTCAAGTATTATGTTTTGTTTCTGGATCATTACTCTCAGTATGTTTGGGTTTATCCGTTAATGAATAAATCTGATGTTTTGTCTAAATTTCATTTGTTTCGTAGTTATGTTCGTACTAAGTTTAAGTGTGAAATTAAATCGTTTGAGTGTGATCATGGTGGTGAGTTTGATAATACTGCCTTTCATAAATTATTTTCCACCCATGGCATTCAGTTTAGATTTTCTTGCCCTCGCACATCTCAACAAAATGGAAAATCTGAACGCATGATTCGTACCATCAATAATCTTATTCGTACTTTGTTGTTTCAAGCACACCTACCACCAAACTATTGGACCGAGGCTCTTAATATGGCTGTTTATTTATTGAATATCTTACCTTCTCGTGCCATTAATAATGAAATACCCTTTACTCGACTTTTTGGTGCAACACCTGATTACAGTGTCCTTCGTGGTTTTGGATGCCTTTGTTACCCACATATCGATACCAATCATAAACTGGACCCTGTGCCACACCTGCAATATTTCTGAGACACGCCGCCAATCATTTTGGCTATCGTTGTCTTGATCTCAACACCAACAAAATTATTATCTCTCGACATGTTACCTTTGACATGTCTTGATCTCACCACCCTGTTATATCTACTCATCCCATGGTCACACGTTCTCATGTCGGGACTACTCGTCCTAATCCTAAGTATGCTGGTCATGTGTCTACTGTTTCTCCTTCCCCTAGGTCCTATAAGGATGCTTTTAATAATCCAAATTGGCGCAATGCTATATATGATGAGTATAATGCACTTGTTAAGAATAAAACTTGGAAACGTGTACCTCAAACTGAGGGTGTCAATGTTGTTAATTGTATGTGGTTGTTTCGTCATAAGTATTTGGCTGATGGCACTCTTAGTCGGTACAAGGCACATCTTGTTGCCAACGGTAGCACGCAGATAGAGGGAGTTGATGTTGATGAGACATTTAGTCCGGTTGTTAAACCGGGTACCATTCGGACTGTTCTTAGCTTAGCTATTTCTCGCCATTGGCCTGCTTGATGTCAAGAATGCGTTTTTACATGGAGATTTAGCTGAAACTGTTTATATGCATCAACCTCCCGGTTTTCGGGATCCAGAGCATCCGGATTATGTTTGTTTATTACATCGGTCTCTTTATGGTCTTAAGCAGGCACCTCAGGCATGGTTTCAGCGGTTTGCTAGTTACATTACTACTGTTGGGTTTACTCCGAGTCGGTGTGATTCTTCACTATTTATTTACAGACAGGGTGATGATGCTTTTCTGTTACTCTATGTGGATGATATTGTGCTCACTGCTTCCTCTGATAGTTTATTACAGCAGATTATTGCTTCTTTGCATAAGGAGTTCTTTATGACTGATTTGGGTGCTCTTAACTATTTTTTGGGTGTGTCGGTTATGCGTGACTCTTCTGGGATGTTTTTGTCACAGCGTAAGTATGCTATGGAGATTTTGGAGCGTGCATATATGGTTGGTTGTAACCCTTCTCGGACTCCTGTTGACACTGAGTCTAAATTGGGTGATGATGGTGATCCAGTTTCTGATCCTAAGTTATATCGGAGTCTTGCAGGTTCTCTTCAGTATCTCACATTCACTAGACCTGATATCACTTATGCTGTGCAGCAGGTTTGCCTATATATGCATGATCCTCGTGAGCCTCATTTCTCTGCTCTTAAGCGGATTTTACGCTATGTTCAGGGGACTCTAGCATATGGTTTACAGTTATTTTCTTCTACTACTGACTCTTTGGTTGCTTATTCGGATGCTGATTGGGCTGGTTGTCCCACTACTCGCAGATCTACATCAGGTTATTGTGTTTTTCTTGGAAACAACTTACTATCATGGTCCTCTAAGCGTCAACCAACGCTTTCTCGTTCCAGTGCTGAAGCTGAGTATCGTGGTGTTGCCAATGCAGTTGCTGAGACATGTTGGCTGCGGAATCTGCTTCGTAAGCTTCATACACCGTTGTCCTCAGCAAGTATTGTTTATTGTGATAATGTGAGTGCAGTGTACTTGTCCTCTAATCCTGTTCAGCATCAAAGGACAAAGCATATTGAGATTGACATTCATTTTGTTCGTGATTTGGTTGCTACTGGTCAAGTTCGGGTTCTACATGTTCCTTCTCGGTTTCAGTATGCTGATATCTTTACCAAAGGGTTGCCGTATGCCTTGTTTGCTGAGTTTCGTGACAGCTTGAGTGTTCGGTCTCCTCCCGCTCAAACTGCGGGGGAGTGTTAGACGATAAGTATTAGGGGATTAGGCCCGTGTGTATTAGGCCCATATTGTATCTTATATATTATCTCATGTACCGAACATATTATTCATTAAAATACATACGGTTTACTAAATCTTACAATAACAAACTTATATAAGGCGCAAGTTTAAAATAAGCCCAAAAAATCTTAAGTTGAAAACAGATAAGCTTGAAAGCTCATAAAAGAGCTTAAACAAAACACAGCCAAATAACTTGGTGGTGTCGTGGGTGTTTCTTGAAGCTTATTTATTGGGTTACGAGCTTATCCGTTTTTGGCTTATGCTCCATGTTTTCTCTTTATTTTTAAGACTTATGGTCTTATATAAGTTTTTTTTTTTTTTTTTTTTTTTTTTTTTTTTTTTTTTTTTTTTTTTTTAATCATAACAAACTTATATAAGCCAACTGAGTCTTAAAATACACCAAAAAATTTAGGTTAAAAATAAACAGATAAGCTCATTAGTTCATAAATAAGCTTAAACAAACACACGGTGTGGTGGTTATGAAATTTGGTGGTGTTGTGCTTTGGCGGTGACTGTGTTTCAGGTTCATGTAGTGTCATTGTTTCGACTGTAATGGTTGTGGTTAGGGGTCGTTGTGGTCTTGTTTTGAGTCATGGTTCGTAATGCTAGCTAGTTTCCGACATTGTTATATAAGTTCAAGTCCTGTTTGAGAGTCAGGCTTGTTGAGATTTGTGTGGTTCAAGTTGTTGCCGGAGTGTTTTTGGTTGTAAGTCAAGGTTCAACATAGGCGCGATAATAGTGAAAGTCTGCAAGGGTCATGGTCATTTTGAGCTTTGTGGTGTCAAAATTGTTTGGTTTGAGATTTTGATGGGTTTTGTTTTGTGTTGTGAGGGTCGTGAATACTGTTTCCATTGCCCTTAGTGGTTATGTGTTATATTTGGGTTTGATTGTTGGATGTTCATAGAGAGCTGCTGTAGATACTAAGATCATTCTAGTTTTAGGGTCGTTGTTTGAGAGTCATTGTCGTTTAAGGGCTGTTGTAGTATGAGGGTCGTTGAGGTGATTGTAGTTATTATAATGGGGTCGTTGAGTTGGTTGTGGTTTGAGGGGTCGTTTTGGTTGTAGTATTAGAGTTGGTAATCATGTAGGGTAGTTTTAATTCTTAACATCTTGCTAGTTTTTAATTATCTCTAAATTTAATGTCTTTCAACCAAAAAATCGTGTTACGTGAGAATGTGTGTAAAAGTATGGTTTTACTACATAAATGTATGTTTTGTTTTTAAGTTTATAAAATCAGGCTAAATTTTATATCCTTCTTTTTTCTGTTTAATTCGAGAAAACCCCGCGGGCACGATGTTTGTATCTAGGATGCTTATTATGTGATGAATGTTTTGGAATTCAGTCAAATTATATTTTATATTTGTTAAATTAAGGATATTTAAATACCTAATTCACATATGAAGTATGTGGAATGTGTGATATAGTAACATGTATGTATGCCTTAGATATATATTTATTGTATTGCGTCATTCGAGCTTTAAGTACAAGAATATCGGCTGTTACGTGCATCTAGGCCAAAAGTTGTGGAGAAGTTGGTGTTGTGTAGGCCTACTCGCGTAGGAAATAGTCGTAAAGGTTTCTAGTCTAGAAGAAGAGCACCTATAAAAAAAGAATGTGTATGTAACCTCAATGTGTGCAATAAGTGTATTGCTCCCTTCTTTTTCTAGACATTGCTATGTTCATGCATTCAAGATGTTCAAGTATCTACAAGAATTAACACTTTCAGTGACGCCCCTCACTTAGCAACGATAAATGTCTGTCTCTAAAGTGGCCATGGGTCTCACTTTGGGCCCACTTTTTCAACCCAGTTTTTGTAAAACATTGACCAGGGGACCCATGTATTTTTGGGACGACATTGTCGTTCCTAAAGTATCTTACATTTAATTAATTTTTATTATCTTTTTTTTAAAAAAAAAGGTTTAAAACAAAATAGAATGATTTAAACGTTTTTATCCCAATTTAATGTTAGTAAATTTAGTGCACTTGAGGGATCAATTCACACCTGGTAATGGGTTTGGAGGTATGGAGTATACACCCATTTGGTCTCTGAATCCCCTGACTCAATAGTGGTTATGTATTGATCAAGGTACTGCTTGATCAAGGTACTGCTAGTAGACTCTGCTGCTAGTGTTGTGAATCTGCTGCTAGGATTCTGTTGATAGCTGATTCTGCTGCTAGTTGATTCTGCTGCTGATAGCATTCTGCTGCTGGTGTGATTCTGCTGCTAGCGTTTCCACTGATGTGTTAACATTACCACTGCTAGTGATAATGTTTCCACTGATAACCACTGATCCTATAATTATGGAAATTATTATGTTATAATTAATGGGCCGTTAATTATACATAATTCCATGGGCTAGGGTTTTGAGTATTCTCTATTATAAATAGAGGTCACATCATTCTGCATGCATATACGTTTTGAGATACAACTCTAAATACGAAACCCTAAACACTCTAATACGCATCTGGTTCTTGATTTGTGCCTAAAACAAGAACATCACTTGGTCTTATCCCATAGAGATATTCGTGTAACCCAGGCATAGGGTCGAATAGTTTCTATTGGAAAGTGATACCACGATTTCAAGTGAATATCCGGTACCTTCATTGATTATCTTAACCCTAAACTGGAACTGTTTTGCAGTTATACAACCAACAATCAATAGAAACTATTAGTGATAATCAATGGCTGCTGCTATGAGACAAATGGCTGCTAACTTTTCCAAGTTGGAAAAGTTTGAAGGTGTTGATTTCAGAAGATGGCAAAAGAAGATGCACTTCTTGTTGTCAAGTATGAATGTGGTGTATGTTCTCACGACTGAGATTCCAGAAGATCATGGAGATGATGCTACTATGGATCAGATGAGGGCAAGGAGCAAGTGGGAGAATGATGACTACATATGCAGAGGTTTAATTCTCAATGGTATGTCTGATTCTCTTTTTGATATTTATCAGAATGTTGAAACTTCTCAAGAACTATGGGATTCCTTGGAAGCCAAATATATGGCTGAGGATGCATCAAGTAAGAAGTTCCTTGTAAGTAATTTTAACAATTACAAAATGGTTGATTCTAGACCTGTCATGGAACAATACAATGAACTTCTTAGTATACTTGGTCGATTCACACAACACAAGATGAACATGGATGAGGCTATTTCAGTCTCTTGTATCATCGATAAACTACCTCCTTCTTGGAAAGAATTCAAACATATGCTTAAGCATAAGAAGGAAGAGTTAACTCTTGTTGAGTTGGGCAGTCACTTGCGCATTGAGGATTCACTCAAAGCTCAAGACATTGACAAGCCAAAGAGTAGCACTGCTACTGGTCCATCAGTTGTCAATATGGTAGAGCATAACAACTCCACCAAGTACAATGACAACAAGGGCAAGCGTAAGCATCAAGATAACACCAAATCTGATCTTAACAAGAAACCTAAGGTGACTTGTTGGAAGTGTGGGAAACCTGGACACTTCAGGAAAGATTGCAAGGGTGGTAAAGTTGGAAACAAATCCAATGGATCAGGCACAAGTGGAGGGAATGGTAACACCAATTCTCTAAAAGGTCAGAATGTGGTTAATAAGTCTTTTAAGATTTATTATGTTACATATATATCTGATATTTACTTTGTGCAGGATGATGATGTTGCTTGGTGGGTTGACTCTGGAGCTACAATTCATGTGTGTAAAGATAGAAGCTGGTTCAAGACCTACCAGTCAATGAATGATGGTTCTATTCTTCACATGGGAAATGAGTCAACTGCCCTGGTGCATGGAAAAGGATGTGTTGAGTTGATGTTTAGTTCCGGAAAGATTGTTTCTTTATTTAATGTTTTACATGTTCCTGATATTAGAAAGAATTTGGTTTCTAGTAGTGTTTTAAATAATTGTGGTTATAAACAGGTTATTGAATCTGATAAGTTTGTTTTATCTAAAAATGGTGTGTTTATTGGTTTTGGTTATTTATGTAATCAAATGTTCAGACTTAATATTGTTCATGATAATATTGATTCTGCTTTTATATCTACATCTAAACTTTATGATTCAAACCTTTGGCATGCAAGACTTGGCCATGTACATTTTAAAAGAATGCAAGATATGTCTAAGGATGGATTAATTCCAGCCTTTGATGTGAACACTGAAATGTGTAAAACTTGTATGTTGAACAAAATAACTAAGAAACCTTTTCAAGGAGTAAAACGTGAAACTAAAGTTTTGGAGTTAATTCACAGTGATCTTTGTGATTTACATGCTACTCCCTCTTTGGGGAATAAGAAATACTTTGTGACTTTTATTGATGATGCTTCTAGGTTTTGTCATGTTTATTTATTACATTCTAAAGATGAAGCATTAGATAAATTTAAAGTATTTAAAACTGAAGTTGAATTGCAACAAAGTTCCCTGATCAAAAGATTAAGGACTGATAGGGGAGGTGAGTACATGGATACTCTGTATTTTCAGTCTGTTGGTATAATCCATGAAACGACTGCCCCTTATACTCCTCAGCAAAATGGTATTTCTGAAAGGAAAAACAGGGTGCTGAAGGAGATGGTTAATTCCATGTTGTCCTATTCAGGGCTGAGTCAAGGGTTCTGGGGTGAAGCTATGTTAACAGCTTGCTATTTATTAAATAGGGTTCCCAACAAAAGAAACAAAGTTACCCCTTATGAACTTTGGACTAAAAAGAAACCTAACCTTAATTATCTTAGGATATGGGGTTGTAGGGCTGTTGTAAGACTCCCTGATCCAAAGCAGAAAACTTTGGGTGAAAGAGGCATTGAATGCATCTTTGTTGGATATGCTGAGCATTCCAAGGCATATAGGTTTTATGTTATAGAACCTAATGAGTCTGTTTCAATTAACTCAATAATTGAATCAAGGGATGCACTATTTGATGAGAACAGATTCTCATCTATCCCTAGACCAAGTCAAAGGATTCCAAATGGAACCAATGACAATGGTGTTTCAGAGGTTCCTGCTGATGAGGTTCCTGCTGATGAGGTTCCTGCTGATGAGGTTCCTGCTAATGAGGTTCCTGCTGAGGTTGTGGAACAACAACCTGAACCTGAGCTCAGAAGGAGCAATAGGGTGAGGACTCCAAAGTCATTTGGACCTGAGTTTCAATTATACTTAATTGAAGGTACAAGGAGTGAGGTCTCTGACCAATACTCCTATTGCTTCATTGTGGAAGATGATCCCAAAACATTTGAAGAAGCAATGAAGTCCCAGGATGTTGCTTTCTGGAAAGAAGCAATTAATGATGAGATGGACTCCATCATGGGCAATAACACTTATGTGTTGACTGATCTACCACCTGGTTGCAAACCTTTAGGTAGCAAATGGATTTTCAAAAAGAAAATGAAGGTAGATGGAACTGTTGAAAAGTTCAAGGCAAGATTAGTTATTCAAGGCTTTAAACAAAAGTCAGGAATAGACTACTTTGATACTTATGCTCCAGTGGCACGTATCAGTACCATAAGATTGCTAATTGCTTTGGCATCAATTCACAATCTGATTATTCATCAGATGGATGTGAAGACAGCTTTCTTGAATGGTGATTTAGATGAGGAGGTTTACATGAACCAACCTCAGGGCTTCATCATGCCTGACAATGAAAACAAGGTGTGTAAACTGATTAAGTCTCTTTATGGACTGAAACAGGCACCTAAGCAATGGCATCAAAAGTTTGATGAAGTGGTTTTGTCTAGTGGTTATTTACTTAATCAGGCTGACAAATGTGTATATAGCAAATTTGATGAATCTGGTAAAGGAGTCATCATTTGTCTATATGTTGATGACATGTTGATCTTTGGCACTGACCAAAATCAAGTTGATCTTACAAAAGAATTTTTGTCATCAAAGTTCTCCATGAAGGATATGGGGGAGGCAGATGTTATCCTTGGCATAAGGATTAAACATGAAAGTAACAAAATTTCTATCTCTCAGTCTCATTACATTGAGAAGGTGTTAAAGAAATTTAATTACTTTGATTGTACTCCAGTGAGTACTCCTATGGATACAAGTGAGAAGCTAATGCCTAATACTGGCAAAGCTGTATCTCAGCTTGAGTATTCTAGGGTGATTGGCTGCTTGATGTATGCCATGACTTGTACAAGACCTGATATTGCTTTTGTTGTGGGTAAACTGAGCAGGTATACTAGTAATCCTAGTGCTCATCATTGGCAAGCAATTCAGAGGGTCTTTAAGTATTTGAAAAGAACTATGGATTATAGTCTCTCATATACTGGTTATCCTTCAGTATTAGAAGGATATACTGATGCAAGTTGGATCAGTAACACTGAAGACAATTCGTCTACAAGTGGCTGGGTATTCCTACTTGGTGGAGGTGCAATTTCTTGGGCATCCAAGAAACAAACTTGCATTACCAGTTCAACCATGGAATCTGAATTTGTGGCTTTAGCTGCTGCTGGCAAAGAAGCTGAATGGTTGAAAAACTTGCTTCTTGAGATTCCATTGTGGTCTAAACCTATAGCACCTATTTCTATCCGTTGTGATAGTGCTGCTACATTGGCAAAGGCTTATAGCCAGATGTACAATGGGAAGTCTAGACACTTAGGTGTCAGGCATAGCATGATTCGTGAGCTTATCATGAATGGGGTGGTATCTATAGTGTTTGTTAAATCTCAACAAAACTTAGCTGATCACTTGACGAAGGGTTTGGCTAGAGACTTGGTTTTGAAGTCTGCTAAAGGGATGGGTTTAAGTCCAACTAGTCACTGAATGCAAGGATACCCAACTCCCTTCTAAGGAAACTTGGAAGCTGAGTTCAATGTGGAAAGCTGATCATTTGGTGGACTGAAGCACATGTATCACAAACATCCCAAGGTTGTGCTTGTTACCTGCTGAAAGGAGGATGAAGTCTTCACTTCTTAATGGTTAATTTTCTTTGAAAAAGTGCTAAGCAGGAGCATGAATTAAAGATGAACCACCTATGTAAATGTTGAAGTTTTGCCGCTTCAGGAAGCTTTGGACTTTTAGCTTTTACAACATTTATGAATTGGATATGGACACATGGCTTGTATAGTGTCAGGAGTATTTTAGTGTTTGAAAACTTGTGTGTATTTATCATCAGGTATTCAAATGGGTTGAAGGGTTCAATTCTTAGAACACCCTGATTCTCGAATATTTGAAAGTATATGTACTAATGTGGAAATTCAATCCTCAGGATATTTTCATTTATGCACTTGTTTTGGTTTTGTGTTTGAATTTTCATGCAAAGTTAGTGAACTAAATTTGGGGAGGATTGTTAGTAAATTTAGTGCACTTGAGGGATCAATTCACACCTGGTAATGGGTTTGGAGGTATGGAGTATACACCCATTTGGTCTCTGAATCCCCTGACTCAATAGTGGTTATGTATTGATCAAGGTACTGCTTGATCAAGGTACTGCTAGTAGACTCTGCTGCTAGTGTTGTGAATTTGCTGCTAGGATTCTGCTGATAGCTGATTCTGCTGCTAGTTGATTCTGCTGCTGATAGCATTCTGCTGCTGGTGTGATTCTGCTGCTAGCGTTTCCACTGATGTGTTAACATTACCACTGCTAGTGATAATGTTTCCACTGATAACCACTGATCCTATAATTATGGAAATTATTATGTTATAATTAATGGGCCGTTAATTATACATAATTCCATGGGCTAGGGTTTTGAGTATTCTCTATTATAAATAGAGGTCACATCATTCTGCATGCATATACGTTTTGAGATACAACTCTAAATACGAAACCCTAAACACTCTAATACGCATCTGGTTCTTGATTTGTGCCTAAAACAAGAACATCACTTGGTCTTATACCATAGAGATATTCGTGTAACCCAGGCATAGGGTCGAATAGTTTCTATTGGAAAGTGATACCACGATTTCAAGTGAATATCCGGTACCTTCATTGATTATCTTAACCCTAAACTGGAACTGTTTTGCAGTTATACAACCAACATTTAATAAATTTGATTTTGAAAAAGTTGTAAAAAAGATTTTTATTTGATAAAAATATCGTCCCTAAATATTTATTCCAATTTAACAAATTTTATTTTATTAAAAAAAAGTTCTAAAATAGATTAGAAAAATACTTTTATTTAATAAAAAATTCTTTAAACGTATAAGGACGGCAATGTCCGTTCTTTCGATAAGTATGCAATACGTGTGCGACTCCCATTTAATGTAGCTACTTTGGTATGGAAATTAATCTTATTGTGTTGGCTATTTGCTTTGTATGTTTTTTTGCTTGCTTTTCGCCTTTTGTCTTTTTGACTCTTTTAGTCTTTTTCCTTGTTATGCTCACTTGCACACATGCACGCATTTATGAGTTCTTTCACCCGCACACTTGCACTTTCCGGAGGTCTTCCTGAAGGAGTTTCCCTACTTTTCAGGTAGGATTGGGGTAGGGGTAGGATCTGTCTACATTATACCTCCCCATACCCCGTCCAGCGGGATTGGATATGTTGTCTATAATTGAAGTACTATATAATGATCTTGTGTTTGTAAATGTTTATGCTTTTATATTTCGTCAATATTTTTGTCTCGTAATCTCATATACACAAGTATAAATGAAGGTACTTGTGGTCTCTGAATTTATTATAAATCTTTTTCCTGCTAGTCATTGCTCGTCATTTGTTGATAGAGTGTCCTTTGCTTACTTACAACGATAGAGTTTTTACTTTAGAAACGTATTGGTAAAAGTTGTAAGTTTGCTCATTTAAAAGAATCACATAAACCACATATTTAGATATCATAGTTTGATACACACTCTGCATATATTTCTGATTTTAACTCTCATTTGTTTCTGTTTTGTGTTACTTCAGGAGCAAAACGGAAGAAGAGAGAGAGTGATCCGAGTATAGAGGTACTTTCAGATATCTTGTGCTTTACTAAATTCAGAGTACACTAGGATGATTATAGGGTTTTATCCATTGAAATGCGTAAATTTGTTTACTTGTTTAGTTAGTATTTGATGATTGTTATTGTTTTAGTTTACTGATGAGTTGCTTTTTTAAAGGAGGATTGTCCTAGACCAGTTGTGATGGATTTCATCAGCAAAATGCCAGATGAGATTCTTGTTAACATACTCTCGCGCTTGCCTTTAAAACAAGCGGTGACCACAGGCATTCTCTCCCCAAGATGGAGGTTTGTGTGGTGTTCTCTAAACAAAATGGACTTCATTGGTTTCAAAACTCTAGATAAGATGGATGGGAAGCTCTGTGATCTACAACGGGATAAGTATATCAACCAGGTGAACAGTGTCATTGGAAGTCTTAGAAGTCGCAACAGCCCAATGATTCAGTTTTTCAGGATTAGTTTTGATTTGGATAAGACATGTTTCAAAGATATTGATAACTGGCTCCGGTTTGCTCATGACAAGAAAGCTGAGGTTCTTATACTGGATTTTTACGAAAATGGTCTCAAGGTTAGCACTGATGGTCGTGATCCAAAGCAATACTATGATTTCCCTTTACCTTTGTCAGATGGAAGCATGGTACACCTTTCTGAATGCCCGTCATCCAGCTCTATGGTTGTAGAGACTTTGTCTTTTAAGGAGCTCTCCTTGGTGTGTGTCAACGTGAGTGATCTTACCCTAAAATTACTATTGAAAAATTCTCCACATCTTGAAACGCTCTACATTTTTGGAGGTGGTTTGTTGACTGATGTTAATGTTGGTGGACGGGACGTTAACATGAAAACCTTTGTGTTAATGGGCTCTGAAGAGATCCAATCTGTTTCTTTACATGATTTCGATCTTGAAAAGTTTTACTTTAATGGTCTAGATGCAGAAATACGTCTCACGAATCTTCCAAAGCTTAAAGAAGTTGATATTGGCCTAGTAAGTCTGGGGTTGAATAGCAAAGTGTTTGGCACGATCTCATCTGTTGCTTCCTACCTTGAAGTTCTTTCCTTGGGCATAGATCGTGAACTGGTTAGTAGTTCTTCTCTAATTTATTTATGTGATTTTAATCTTTAATGATAATAAGATGATGAGATCGTTTCAATGTTTTTCCAGGAAGATTTGAATCTTAAAGCGATTCCAGAACTACTACCAAATATCAAGACATTGAAACTGACTTTGCCAACTGAAGAATATGATAGTCTAATAGCATTCATCGAAATAGCTAAGAAGTGCCCGAAGTTAGAAACTTTTAAAGTCTCGGTATGTTTTTTCAGTAAACTACATAGCTACTTGTAAATAATGTAAATAAATAGAATCTCTACTGATATTCTGAATATTAATAAGGATGTTGTTACTAACTTTATCTAATTCATAAACTATGTTGGTATGATGTTTTTGCAGCTACATTGGTCTGCACCAATCACAAGGAACAAAGCTGAATATTATGCTATTGGTCACCGTTTTTCACACCTCAAGCATCTTGAGATTGGTGGTTATCGTGGTCTAGTTAGTGACGTTCAGATTGCTTTGTAAATGATAGGCAATGCTGCTCGTACACTCAAAAAGATTGTAATAGATCCTTCCATCCATCCTTATGATGCACGTTTTTTAACTTCAAAGGAGTCTTTGAAGATAAAGGACGCCGGTCGATCCCATGCCAGAACCGAGCTGTCGCAATGTATGCCTCCATGGGTGCAGTTGGCCATACTCTAATCTACATTCACATGGTCTTGGTTTGCTAAAGCTTGTTAATGGTCTGATTCTCCTTCTCAGAAACTTTCTAGTTGTTTTTGAACAAATTTATAAACCAATAATATTCTTGAATCTAAATTCAAGCTTCTTTGTTAATACCAATCACAAACCCATAATCAATATGAACTAACTGATAATCAGTTACCAACAACAATCACTGAACCAATGAACTAAACTAAATCCACCACTGCTACTCAAGTGTGGATCTATTATCTAAATTGATAATAGTTCTATTACAATGAGAATCAAAACAATATCAAAGAGAACAATAACAGAGTAATAGTGGGTTTTTGAGTTGAAGATGAATATATAAGTTCCCAGCTTATATAGTCCACTCAAACATCTTTGCCCACTTGTCAGCTTTAGTCCTTCAACTTTGAACTCTTCTCCAAAGCTAGCTAAAAGATATCAATGTATCATAACTGAAACTTACAAATAGACAATATTAGTCCCTCAACTTAATAAGCAGAATAAGATTATACTTTCAACACCCTCGCTTAATCTTATTCTGGTACAGATCAATAAGATTAAGCCTAGAACATAGCAAGCTATGTTGTTTTGTATCCAATCCCTTAGTTAGAACATCTGCTATTTGATCAGCAGTGCCTATCTTAACAGTTTCAATAACCCAGCAATAATTTTTTCCCTTACAAAATGTAAGTCAATTTCTAAATGTTTTGTTCTCTCATGAAAAATGGGATTGGCAGCAATCTTAATTGCTGAATTACTGTCACAAAATACTTTAACTGGCAAAAGATTTTTACAATTCAAATCCTGCAGAATTTTTAAAATCCAAACAACCTCAGAAGTCACAGAAGCTAAAGCCCTATACTCAGCTTCTGTGGAAGATTTAGAAATAGTATTTTGCTTTTTACTTTTCCAGGAAACTAAGCAATTGTTCATGAAAACACAGTATCCAGTCACTAATTTTCTAGTGACCACACATCTAGCCCAATCAGCATCAGAATAAGCTTTTAACTCAATAATTGGGCTAGTAGATTTCTCAATATTCAAACCTTTACCTGGAGAACCCTTAAGGTATCTTATTACCTTCAATGCAACAGCCAAATGAGATTTCAAGGGACTATGCATAAACTGACTAAGACAAGATAAAACATAAGCAATGTCAGGCCTAGTAGTAGTAAGGTAAATAAGCTTACCAATCAACTTCTGATATTCAGTGATATTCTTAAGTTTAGGATCAACATCAGTAGGTTCACTAGATAAAGCAAGATTAGGCTGCAAAGGTACAGAAGCAGGTTTTCCAGCATGTAAGCCAAATTCAGCAATCAGATCAAGTCAATATTTCCTTTGAGTTAAACATAACCCATTCTTAGTTTCTAAAACTTCAATACCAAGAAAATATTTTAGCTTGCCAAGATCTTTAATTATTAACTTGCTCTTCAAAAACAGTTTAACATTTTCAATTTCATGCAAATTATTACCAGTAATGATAATATCATCTACATAAACAAGTAATGCAATAAACATATCACCACAAGTTTTATTAAATAATGAATAATCACTTTTACTTTGCACAAAATCATTTTCAATCAATACAGAAGTTAACTTGGCATTCCACTGCCTAGGAGCCTGCTTCAGCCCATATAAACTCTTTTTTAACCTACAAACTCTTTTATCATTGGGATCATAAAAACAAGGTGGCAACTTCATGTAAACAGTTTCATCAAGATCACTATATAAGAAGGCATTGTTAATATCTAATTGAAATAAATTCCAATTATTTTGAACAGCAAGATTAATTAGACACCTAACAGTAACAATTTTAACAACAGGAGAGAAGGTTTCATCAAAATCTATTCCCTCCCTTTGATTGAAACCAATAGCAACTAATCGAGCCTTAAATCTATCAACCTAACCGTTTGACTTATATTTGATCTTAAAAACCCATTTACTTCCTATAGCATTCCTCCCAGCAGGAAGCTCAACTATCTCAAAAGTATCATTTCTATGTAAAGCATGCATCTCATTATTCATAGCATCATTCCAATGTCTATACTTAGATGCTTCCCAATAAGTTTTTGGTTCAGAATGTTGATTAAGAACAGTGGAAAAGCAATAATTTTCTTTAGATAACTTTGAATAGTTAACATATTTTTCAATACCAAACTTGACTTTAGAATCCACAATAAAATCATTGAGGTTTTTTGGAAACACAGAGGTCCTAAAAGACCTTCTGAAACCAGAATCTTGATGACTATCTCCCTGAGAATGAATTGGAAACTCATTACCCTCAGAAATTTCACTATTTATATTTTCCTCTAAGGCTGCAGACCTCTCCCCCTCACTGGTAGATGCAATTAAGTCAGAAGAATGCCCCCCAACACCCTCATTATTAGACTTAAAAGGACTGCCTAGATGAGGAGATGGACTGCCAAGCCTATTAGGGCTGGGATCATCAGTTTTCTCATCACTGGGTATGTCAGGTAGGTCATCAAGAGTATCACAATGGAAAAAATTCAGATGATTGACATCTTGATCAGGTTGAGATGTGACAGTAACATTTTGTTTAAAATGAAAGATATCCTCAAAAAACTTAACATCTCTAGAAAAAACAACCTGTTTATTATCAAGACTCCAGAGTTTATAACCCTTTTTTGAATTAGAATATCCAATCAAGACACACTTTTCAAACCTACTGCCAAATTTATCATGATTATTAACAATATTAGCATAAGCAAGACAACCAAAAGCCCTCAAATGCTCAAGAGGAGGAGCAAAATCATGCACAAGTTCAAAAGGAGATTGACCATTTAGCACAGAGGAAGGTAATCTGTTAATCAAATAGGTAGCTGTTAGAATACAGTCATACCACATATTTAAGGGAAGCCCTCCTTAAAACAAAAGAGATCTAGCAACATTAAGAAGATGCCTATGCTTCCTCTCAACAATGCCATTTTGTTGAGGGGTATAACTACATGAGGTCTGATGCACAATACCATTGTGTTCACAAAACTTAGTAAACTGCTGATTAACAAATTCAGTCCCATTATCACTCCTAAAACACTTAACTTGTTTATTAAACTGAGTTTTAAGGTAATTGTAAAAAACCATAAGATTTTCAAACACTTCAGTCTTATTTTTTAAGAGATAAACCCAAACAGCCCTAGAAAAATCATCAACAATAGTGAGAAAATATCTGTAACCATCTTTACTAGTGACCCTATAAGTCCCCCATAAGTCTAAGTGAACTAATTCACCCACAATTTAAGAAATATGTTCACTTAAAGGGAAAGGTTCCCTAGTTTGTTTAGCTTTGTGACAAACATCACAAGTAATCTCAGAATCATTCTTAGTGAAACCTAAAATTAGTTTTAACACATTTAATACTTGGTCTGCAGGATGGCCAAGCCTGCAATTCCAAGTAAATTTAGAAAGAAAACAAACATTATTCACAGACAACCTCTCAAGGTCTTTACCTTGATTTCCATCAAAGTAATACAAGCCACCAATCTGTTTATCAGTCCCCAGAATTTTCCCTGCCCTAAAGTCCTGATTTAAGATGTAACAATTAGCTTCATCAAAGGCAATTAGCAACTTACTATCCCTGGCTACTTTGTGAACAGATAAGAGACTGACACAATATTCAGGCACCACAAGGACATCATAAAGAGTTAAGTAACTAGTCAAAGGCATATTCCCAATTTTAGTAATAAAAGCTTCAGTCCCATTTGGGTGTGAAACCTTAATTTTAAGATGAGAAACATCAACAACATTAACCAGAAACTTATCACTGTATGTCATGTGCTGATTAGCACCAGAGTCAGTAATAACACCTTTATTAACAAGATTAGCATGTAATTGGCTATTAGAACAGAAAAACTTCTCAAAGTTTTCATTAAACATTCTGCTAGAGTTATAAAAGGTACCTGCCATATTGGCCTGTACAACACTCCCAGAAACAGAATTTTCCTTAATCAAGGAAATGAGGGTGGCCATTTGTTCATCTGTAAAAGCAGAGGAGAAACTAGTACTAGCAGAATTATTAGCATTATTTTTTCCTTTAGGATTTTGAACATTTTTCTTTTTACCAAAATTAGCAGGGTATCCAATTAGTTTGAAACATTTATCAATAGAATGACCATTAAAACCACAATGTTCACAAACAATAGAAGAGCCCCCAGCAGCTCTCCTGTTATCATTAGGTCTAGGTCCAGAACTAGTTCTATTAGGATTACCAGAAGTTTGAGACCTCTGAGAATTAATTTTATTACCCACATTAGAAAAAGAACACAGAAGACTGTGCCCTGTGAGAGGAACCAGAACTAGAACCAGAGACAACAACTCTGTGAGACTCCTCACTAGATATGATAGCAAATGCATCTTTAACATCAGGCAATAGATCTCTAGCCAAGATATTACTTCTTTGCATATAAGAATCATCCAAACCCATCAAAAACTGCATTAATTTCATAAGTTGATTATGTTTTTTAAAATCTTCTGCTGCATGACAAGTGCACCTAGGCAACTTGACAAGAGCATCAAACTGTTTCCACAGTGTACTTAACTTGTTAAAATACTCAGCAATTGGTGTTCCATTTTGACTTAAAGAGTGAATTTTGAAATGCATATTAAATGTGACAGAACCATCAACTCTATCAAAAGTTTCTTTTAAATCATTCCAAACATCAGAAGCCCTTTTAGAAAAAATTTGTCCCAAATATAGTTCCTCAGTTATAGAATTAAGAATCCACCCAAGAACAACAGCATTTACCCTATCCCACCGCCTCCCTAAGACCTTATCCACATTAGATCTTATACAAGTACCATCTATAAAGCCAGTCTTATTTTTTCCTTCTAAGGCCAATAACAAAGCACAAGACCAAACATTATAGTTTTTAGTACCTTTAAGTTTAACAGAGATCACAGTTAAAGAAGCAGAGTCATTAGGATGTAAATGCAAAGGGTGACTAAGGTCCAATTTGCTTATTAAAGTAACAGGTTCAGCACCATCATCATCATCTTCATGAATAGATGGTGGAGGACTATGCTCAGAATTATGCACAGACATGATGCAAACACAAACAGAAAATCAAACACTCAAAAAAGAAGAGAAAGTAGTTCCCAGGCTTTCCTTGCCACTCAAGGTGGTAGGTCAAGGGCGCACACAAGCAAAAAAAAGGCAAACAAGAGCACAAACACCAAATAAAACACACAAACAACTAATCACATCAAATATCAAGCAGAAACAGCAAGAATATTAAAAAAGATATGAAAAAGAAGGGTGTGAGAGGTGTTACAGAGCCCTTAACAGCAATATTAGCGGAATCACACACTCTTTGTATCCTTGATTCACTTAGTCAAGAACACAGAAAGCAACACAGAACCAACACCAAGAAACCACAATAATCAGCCAAATCAACTCCAAGAACCAAGAAAGAACCAGAATCAACTCCAAGATCCAAGTTCTATAAACCAATGCCAAGAATAGCCAGATCTTATACCAAGATACACAAATCACCAACCAATCTATCGATTAACCACGTTAATCAACCCAGGAAGTTAATGAGAACAAAAACCCCCAAATTTTATGAAACCCTAATTTTTTCAATAATTAGGCGTTTAAGAAAAGAGTTATAAATCTGTGCAATTAAACACACAGACAAACAATTAACACTAGTTAATTGAATTTTTTCAATCCCTAAAAAAAAATTCCGATAAGATATAGAGCAGATAAGAAGCCTGCTCTGATACCATGAACAAATTTATAAACCAATAATATTCTTGAATCTAAATTCAAGCTTCTTTGTTAATACCAATCACAAACCCAGAATCAATATGAACTAACTGATCTCAATCAGTTCAAATCACTGAACCAATGAACTAAACGAAATCCACCACTGCTACTCAGGTGTAGATCTATTATCTAAATTGATAATAGTTCTATTACAATGAGAATCAAAACAATATCAAAGAGAACAATAACAGAGTAATAGTGGGTTTTTGAGTTGAAGATGAATACAGCTTAAACTATCAATTAGGGTTCTGAGGAGAAGGTATAAGTTCCCAGCTTATATAGTCCACTCAAACATCTTTGCCCACTTGTCAGCTTTAGTCCTTCAACTTTGAACTCTTCTCCAAAGCTAGCTAAAAGATATCAATGTATCATAACTGAAACTTACAAATAGACAATATTAGTCCCTGAACTTAATAAGCAAAATAAGATTATACTTTCAACAGTTTTTAGAAGCTATTGTAGAAAATTGTTAATGATTTTGGATCATGTTTAGTTCCTTTGTGACTTTAATGGATTCTTATATACTAAGGATGGTTCAAGTACGACCAAGATAGCGCTTGATGGAATGAGCGCAAGTAACCACTTACCTACATACATGTACTACTTTTAACCCGTTGCCAAACCTTCCGATTTTCCTATGTTACAGTTTCTTTTTAGGTCAAGTGGAGTATTTTACTTCTTGTAGGTATTGTATCACGGGTTTCACATCTTTTTCATCTTGGTACCATGCATGACACTGGCAATTTAATTTTAAGTAGCCATATTTTGGCTAGCTGTAGATCGAGATATCCAAACATGTCTTATAAGTTTTATTGTTCCACACAAATTTTCTATCTCCTCCAAAAATATCACAAGAAAAGGATGTCTAATAATTAAAAGTTCTTAAGACTTTCGAGTCTCTTAATGTCTAATTTGAGATGTTAACTTCAATTCTTCATCTTTATTTTCACAAAATAAGACAAATTTATTTTTTGTATTTTTTTAAAGTGAATGGAAAAATAAGACACCAATTTGGACCACCCACTTCAAGTTAGTTGAACATATAACATCACTTAGTTTTTATGGCTTTATTTTCCATATATTGAGACTTTGTAGTAGCAATTAGTCAAGTGCCAAAGCATATATATAATCTGGTAATGGATCGCTGACATTACTTAAGAGGTGGTCTTTAAACATGTTAGTGATTTTAGTGTCATTAATCATCTTATGTAATGGTGATTTTCTCGAGACCAAATGAATTTCTAGTTAAAGTTCTAATACAAGTTCGGAGGTGTGGAGTGCACTCTTGTATAAACTAATTAACATGATTTCGGAGACGACTGGGAATATAAGTCAAAGGGTGCATTAGTGACAGAATTCATGTGGTCACTAAACCGTCGCTGATGGACATGCATGCATCTTTGATGACTTCAGTTAGCGACGGTCTTAATTGTTGCAAAACTGTTACTGGACAGTGTGTTCTATTTTTCATCAAAGGTCTGACTTTTATCATGAGTCACAATTTTTCAAAACAACTACTAATAAGTTTATATACATGTAAACATAATTCGGTCTTCCACATGAAAAAATTAATATCGAAAACAAATACAACAAATTTCTTATGTTTTGCTCTCTTTCTTCTATCTAGAATTTGAGTGTTCCTTCTCTTATTCTTATATAAATTTCTTGTAACCCAATGTGATTAATATGGTATATTAAAGGTGGAAAAATAGGTGTGTTGGTCGGGTTTGGGTCACGGGTTTAGATGGGTTTGGTTCTATACGGGTCCGGGTCTAGATGGGTCTTCTAGAAACATGGGTTTAAGTAGGTTGGTTCTAGATGGGTTTTGGTCCGGTAGACATTTTGTGTGTGTGTGTAAAAGATTTAAAAAATGAAAGAAAAGTACAAAAAAGACCAGCTAGAACCGTCTAAACCCATTGGGTAATTATTACTTCCTCCGTCCCAAAATTATTGTCTCATTTTGATTTTTTCGGTCTTTCTTTCTCAACTTTAACTCTAAATATTTTTGTTTGTGTTATAAGATTTTTGATAAAAATTATACTAATGAAAATACATTTAAAACTCAATCTGTTCATATATTTTGTATCAAAAGGTCAAAGTTGAAAAGTTAAGACCGAAAAAGTCAAAAGCGGAAAATAATTTTGGGACGGAGGAAGTATGTTGTACTTTCTTTCAAAATACCCCAATTGGAACCATCTATAATATTTGAAAAGACCCAACTAGACTCATTCCATACTAGATATTTACCCAACTAGACCCACTTTTAACCAACGGGTCTCAAGTTGCCACCTCTAGGGTAGAAATATTGTATTAGGAAAGTGGATTTTTACACGATTCATGAATTATCCAAGTACTCTTTGATTATCATTGTAACACCCTTTTTTTATAAGTTTCAGAAATAGAATTTTATATTGTTACTAGACGAGTACCCGTGCATAGCAATTAGATTTTATCGCGGCACAAATTATGAAGGTGATATTTTGGTTAGGTGTTTCGGATAATATTTATTCATACAACGTAAAAAAATCAAAATGTAACTGTAAATTATTGTAACATATAATAATTTTAAATAAAAGAACAAATTTTAATAGCTAACTTCAATATTCAAGAAATGCGATACATTAGTATTAAGTTTCTTAAATTATTTTTCAGCCTTTCATTTAAGTAAAAGAACAAATTAGTTTAACAAATTAGTTTCCTAAATTAGTTTTAAGTTTTCACTTTTTGATTTTTCCTTTATATATAGTATAGATATAGATTAGAAAAGTAGAAAAGTCTTCATCTTAGTACTTTATAGAGATAAGAACCTATAATACAAATAGTTAACAGAAAAAGACTAATGATGCAAAAGATTTATCAACAGGGACTAACCTTGCCAAATTATGAAAATTACTTGATAAGCTTTATGTATCTTTCCTTGTGATGAAGAAAACTCAAAATTTACCAAAGACATACACGTATGTATGTTTGTGTTACGGAACATGGCACCTCACAAAGAAAAGGAGGGAAAAAGCTAGTAGTTAGCTTATTATTATAAAAATTTACAAAGAGAATTAAGAAAGTAGTACAAGGTGTCAAGAACAAAGCAAGTAATTAAGTGGTGACTTGGGGTGATCTTAGAAGTAATCAAGTTTTGATAATCATATCATCTTCATGGTAAGATCATATTAAGAATTATATTAAGTATTATATTAATGCCTTTTTAAGTGTTTTATGCTTATTTGAGGTTATGAAAACCTAGACATGAATTATGATGAATCTTGATAATATAAACTTTATTATGATATAATCAAGTCAAAAAATTAAGTGGGTGAATTATGGCTAATTGTGTAGTAGAAATCATGTTTGATTTCCATGTTATGTCTAGTTTAATTTATAAAGATTGTTTGGTACAAGCTTATGAAATGCTTATACTAGTATGATTGCTTAAAGAATTATAGGAAAATGACCTTAACATGTTAAATAATCTATAATATAAGTTTGGTAACGAGTAGAATAGTTTATCATGTGTTTTGGGTCGTTTTGGACACATTTTAAGGTAAGATAAGCATGTGCTGAATTGATATTTATGGAGAATTTAAAGGGTTGTAGAAAATAGATCGTTTATCGTATTAATATGAGATAAACGCCCACTTTTAGCCCTCTTAGTCTACTTTCTAACCCAAGAGGTCTCAAGGTCTAACTCTAGGTTTAAGTGGGTCAAAGTTGCAAATTACAGCAGATACACATAAACTCTACACAGAAAGTATTTTTGTAAAAGTGTGTTTAATGATGATATAGCGCCTTATGTGATCATGCTTAAGTTGTTTAGACCCAATACATATTATATAAGTATATTAGTAAGTTCTAATATCATTAGAATGGTTATCATGTGATTAGGTACTTGTGGAAAGCTTGTGGAAGGCTAAACAAGATTTAGAGGTGAGTAACGGATTATTAACTTTATGATCATTAACTTTATGTTATTAGACTTAACATGGTGTTGGAAGATATGAAAGGTTTCGGATATTGCCGAAATAAACCATGTTTAGGATGCTCACAAGAAGTATCCTTGTCAAGTTTAAGGTGCCCAAGAAACGCACCAAAAGTCATGAAGCGTACCTAAGAAATGCACGGTGTAGAATTCATACATAAGCATCCTTTGTGGATGAACCGAGTATAGATAAGCACGTGCCCAGAAGTTATGTAGAGATCATGAAATTCATAACCAAAATCATGTAGAAGTACCTAGACAACTACAAGTCGTACCATTCATGTCATGTACAATTACAAGACAACTACAAGTTGTACCATTCATGCAATGTTGTAGTTTATCATGTTCAAGTTATTTTTGCAAGTGTTACTTTATATATGTTTCGTTCACTCACTAAGTTGCAAGGATTTACCGTTTTCAGTTCATGTTTTATGTAGGTATAAGAAGATAGATGCCGGGGGCTTCTAGAGAGCAAGTAGGAATGCATTTTGGGAGAAAATGGCTTCGCTCGGGTTAAGTTATGAGCGATCTTACTTGCACTTTGGTTACAAGCGACTCTTATTTGGACTTTGATATTTAGTGAATAAACGCCCTAAGTGTGTATAATATCAGTTTAGAAACAATTCGTTTTAATTTATGTATCAAGCTTTGTGCCTTAATCATGTTTTGTAGTTTTAAAGGGGTGTTTGGCACAACTCCGAAAACACGATTCCGCTCATGTTGAAAGTTTGCAAAACTCAAGATTTGTTTAGTTATGTACTTTTAGTAGTTCTATAAAATTTCATGTCATAACGATAAGTAGAAGTATGTTTTCTGAAAGGAAATGGGTCAAAAATAAGTGTGTACAGGCCTGAGGCACTCGGCCGGCGACTAAAGACCCGACCTGCTATGCTGCATTGGATGAAGCCGGTCTTCCTGATGCATTTTTATCATCAGTGACAGCTGGACTTCTTCCTTCTTCCAACTCGCTCTCATGTGTTCCAAATGGTTTTTGTGATAGAGTTGTGCCTATTTCATCGAGTGTACTACTTTCATGTATGTTATTGTTACCACTTGTAAAATATGGGTTGAGACTTGAATCTTCCTGGTGGTATATTTAATCTTTTACTCAAATATCGAGTTATTGAGTATTGTTTTATTGCCATCTAACAAGAGTTGTGAGCCGACGTGACATTTCTTGACTAATTATAAGTTGAGAATTTTTCGTAATCGACAGAAAGTTTTTGTATATGTATTCGATATTCGGGTTTCTCGATTAAGTTCAGTTTGTGATCTTCAAACTAAAACCGAACCAAAAACCGGTTATACAAATTAGTCTAGGTCTATAACTAAACCTAGAACTGTCCTCCAAATTTAGTTTATTTAGTTTCAGTTTGATTCGGCTAGTTTAATCGGTTCGAACCCAGATAATGGGAACACGTGCATATTACGGGTAAATGGGTGAGATTTTCTGTTCATGCTACTTGGGGTGGGAAACCTTCTTTCACTCAGATATACATAGCCTCTTCAGATTAATCCCGAGACCATTTACAACCCTTATCTGGTCGTCTCTAAATATACACACCACCTAAAGATGTTTGAATATTTACTTCATCTTAACAGTCACTAGCCCATTAAGGCCCATTACTAACAAATTAAGCCCACTAAACCATAAAGACCGAATTACCAATAGCATCACCCATAGCAGCACAAGAGGCATTTGATAAGCTGAAATTGGCCATGATTAATGCTTCTATTCTAGCTCTTCTTAACTTTGATACAGAATTCATAGTTAAGACTGATGCATCAGATGAGGGTATTGGTGCAGTTCTACAACAAAATGGGCATCCAATTGCTTTCTTAAGTAGGTATTTGGCACCAAGGCATAAGGGTCTGTCTACTTATGAAAAGAAGTTATGGGCAGTGGTGCATTCATTGGAGAAATGGAGGGGTTACTTATTAGACAAACACTTTAAGATCAAGGCTGATCACTTCAGTCTCAAATACTTGATGGAACAAAGGTTAACTACTCCCTTTCAAATCAAGTGGCTGCCAAAGTTGTTGGGGTATGATTATGAGATACTCTATAAAAAAATGCAGTAAGAATATAGTAGTGATGTTTTGTCCAGATCACCAACTCCATCACTGCAGACTATGCTCATCTCTGATATCTCCAATGATTTGCTATAAAGGATTCAAGCTAGTTGGGTGTCTCATCCAAGTATTCACCAGATCATTAGTAAGTTGGAAGCTAGTACTATCACTAATTCTAAATTTTTTGGGGTTATCACTTGAGGAGAAATGGTAAGATGGTGATTGGTTGTGATAAAGTCCTGAGACAAGAGTTGCTTAAGTACTTTCATGATGAGCCTATGTGGGGTCACTCAGGTATGGAAGCTACTTATAAAAGGCTCAAGGCTATGTTCTGTTGGAAGGGAATGAAGAAGTCATTCAAGGAGTATGTAAAGGGTCTGCTCAGTTTTTCAGTGCCACAAGCCCGATCTTGCTCCTTACCCTGGCTTGTTACAGCCTTTACCTATTCCCACAAAGATTTGGACTAACATATCCATGGACTTTATTGAGGGTCTTCCATTTTCTCAAGGTAAATCAGTCATATTGGTGGTCATAGACATTCTAAAGTAAGTATGGGCATTTCATTCCTCTATCACACCCTTTCAAGGCTACTCAAATTACCCAAGTATTCTTAGATACAGTCTACAAATTGCATGGCCTACCGAAAACAATAACAAGTGACATGGATAAGATCTTTATTAGCACTTTTTCAAAGGAGTTATTCAAGAAGTTGGGGGTTACTTTACAGCTTTCCACTGCCTACCATCCACAACCAGATGGTCAGACTGAAGTGGTTAATAGATGTTTGGAATGCTACTTGAGGTGCATGACAAGTGAACAACCTAAAGATTGGATGAGTTGGCTAGCCTTAGCAGAATTTTGGTACAACACCAACTATCACACAACCATCAACATTACTCCCTTTGAAGCGGTGTATGGACAAAGCCCTCCTACTCATATCTCATATATGGCTGGTGACTCCAAAGTGGAGGTTGTGGATAGTGTTAGTTTATGAACATAAATTAATAGTTGTGTGTTAGGATCGAACTCGAGATCACGAGATTGCACACTTTATGTATGAAGAGTAAATGAATAATTATTTATAAATGTTATATATAATTATTAATAAACACAAAACGAGTAACGACCATTAGTATTTAACGGAGAATGACTAACGACCGTTAGACAAAGAAAAGGAAAGTAATACTTGTGAATAATTGGAATGTCAAGAAGGTTCTGGAATCCCTTAGGGATGTCCATAACCAATCGGCCATAAGGGGGATTCCACCTCCTCAATGCCTTGGAGTCCAAGTTATCACTAGTATATAAACAAACCCAAGGATTCATTGTTTTCTACAACTTGTATACATAGTTCTTGGTGTTTTTTCTCTCCTTCTTTTCTTGTCTAAATAATTGATCCATCTAAACCTTTTATAAAGGGATTCGATTTTAGTAAAGCCCAAAATAGTTTTGTGTTTAAATTACTTGCATAATCTTTTACTTGAATTAGTACGCGTGTACAAGAACGTGATACAATCACACTATTGATTGTATCTTGGATTGAATAACAAAAGGGTAAGGGGTTATTCTTACAATCCACATAAACCCTTATTAGGGTTCTTGAGTTTAAGATTGCATTTTATTCTTGTTAGGGCTAGAATCACAATGGTATGTTTACTTTTATATTTGATTTATTAATTACATATTGTATGATCTTGTAATTGCTTCCGCTATGCTCACTTGATGTGTTTGGTTTATTTATATGATTGTCATGATATTATAATTCCAACAGTGGCATCTAGAGCCGTTATAATGTGTAATTAATTATCGAAACGCATAAAAATTGAATCTTGATTCGTTTAATTACATGTTTTTAGGGTTTTTCAATTCCTAATCCTAATTTTTTTTAATTGGGTCGATTGACCTATTAGTGTGTTAGGGTTTTGGTTTTGATTTTATTATGATTAGAAACCCTAGGATGTCATGTTATTGGTTATGCGTTTTAGTAAACGATCTTGGTGCAATATGTTAATTTTTAAGCATAATCCATGAAAAGTGCATGTTTGCATGGATTTAATTGTGTGATAATTTAAATGGTTTAAATTGGATATATGAATTAATTGTTAAGTTATATCGAAACATGTAAATATATTAATAGATGTCGAATTGGGGAAGACTCCAATATTAAGTAATCAATTATGTGCTATGTGGTATTTGTTTAGTTTTGGCCTACACAATCGATTTATCGATGTATGTGGTTCTTTTTCCTTTGAAGAAGAAAGCCCTAATTGAATAAATGCGTTATACACCTAGTTTGAATATTAATAGGATTATTGAATATATTTTGCATGTGGTTACATGTTTATACATATTTAATTGTTATGTTATGTATATGTTTATTTGGTTGTTTTATTTTTTTTATTAGTATTACTTGTTTTTTGTTTATTTTATGTAAGACATGTTTATAAACAGAAAAGGGTAATTTTTGAATAGAAAAATAATATGGACTAAATAAATGGCAAAATTGTTTTGGTTTTAAGAGTTTTAATTTCAAAGGATTGGTTGATTGATGTTTTTGTACGTAATGGTTAACTAGGCCCGACCGAAGTTTACACACTACAAGATGGGTATAAGGTTGGCTTCGCATTAAATTGTGGCCTTAGATAGACAACATTTTGTCTTAACGCTCGTTTGTGTGTAAATTAGATTTACCGAACAACCATTACATGTACACTGTCATCTTAAGGGTGAATTCACCACAATTCCACAATGATTATCCGAAACACTAAGCCTTAGGGCTTATGCAAAAGTACGATATAAGTGAACGATAATTGTTGGTAATTCTTTAATTGGTGAACCTGATACCTCAATCAAAACTTTGCTATTTTACTCTTAGTGAATTGGTAATAAAAATGTTTTATAAAACCAATGTTATGAAGTTGTATGCATGCTTCTTCATACATTATTTTGATCACATGTCAAAATTAATACCCTTATAAAATTAAGTCGAATGCCATCTAATTAAGAACACTTGAAGTTGTAGTTTACGTCATGTGAGAGCTTGGCTAGATTGCAATGGAAAGGTAAATTTCATAATTTCATTGCTAGCAGATCAACTGATGTAATGTATTTATGAGTTTACAGTTTTTAAGTTAGACGACTTAAATTGAGTAGGAAGTGAGAGCTTGGACTCAAGGCATTAAGATGGGGATGAAACATGCTTACATTACAAAGGTTTTGTGAATGTAAATCCCATAATGATCTAGGAATTGCAATATGATATTGGCAATTATTGTTCGACAATTACCTTGTTGAATACTATCATTACTAGCAGATCAATTGATGTAATGGTACTATGTCAATTTGGATCCTAGCTTTAAGAAAATACTATGGTTTATATGAATATATTTACCAATGGGTATTTTATTTTCTTAAAGATCTAATTATCGAAAATACTAAAATAGAAGTTTGTAATTCGTTTTAATGTATTAATGCAACGTTCAAACCGTAAATGCACTTTGGGCTTTGGTAAATTGATCCCGTTCTATTTTCAAACAAATGTTTGATTAAGAATAATTTACTTAAAAGACAAAAGAAGTCTCTTTTCTATGAATGAAGAGTGAGATACAATCCTATTTATTTTCATGAATGAAAAAGGATAATAGGAATATTAGATATGTCTAAATTCTAATATATGACTCATAGCAAATTTTTTAATAGTTAAGAAAATTGCGAATATTTTCCATAGGGATTTTATCATCCTCATTCGGTGATTAAATTCTTAGTAACAAATATGATATTTGGTTAACAAAAAATTATGTATGACATTTTATGAGTTATTATAAATTAGAATCTAGACTAATTACCGCAAAATGTTTAAAGACAAACTAGTTGTTTTAACTATTTTAAAGGTGCTACATACATTGTAGGATGGTAGACCTATTAAGGAAGAAATTGCATGCCCAATTTTTCATGTTAATAGCAGTTGGTGGATAGTCCATCATTTACATAGTAGGATACACTCTTTAATGCATAAGCAATTGTTACGTATGGACATTTAAAGGTGTAGGAAAGTTAAAAGCACACTATTTTCTTTTACTGGATATGAAACATTTACAATGTTGTCAAATTCAGTGGGAGTATTGTGTACTTATTACTAAATAAGGAATTATTGTAATGATCTTTAATTCAGTGGGAGTTACAAGCTTTGACATCTTGATAGCTAAAGATATTACTTTGCAAGTGTAGACACTCATACTTTTAAGGATAGTCTTGTACGTTTCCTTACTAGACATTGTTGTTCTATAACTACTTGTTATGCTAAAATCTATGACACAATCATATTGATCACATAAACAAATGCATGGCGCGTTGTTTATCAACTATATGAGGATGTTAAATGCACAAGTGGGAGAAATGTTATCTTTAATGTGTGCAAGAAACAACTCATAAAGATATGATTTAATGGATTCTCTTGACTGCAAGGTAAGAGAATTACATTCTAATATCAATTATACTAATCTAATTCAAGAAACACTTGGTGTTACAATTTACGTTATGTGAGAGCTTAGCTAGATTGCAACATCAAGGTGAATTTCATATTTTCATTACTAGCAGATCAACTGATGTAATTGAACTATGAGAATTTGCAGTTTCTAAATTAGATACCTATTAGAACATGTGTCAATATGATATCAAAACTACTTTAATTAGTATATTTATGAATTCATGGAATGACATAAATTAATTAAGTAATCTAATGTTGCTTCAATCTGAATATTTATGTGTTCTTGGAATGACATAAATAAATGAAGAAATAATGTTATTTACATTATTGTGAAGTAATAAATTAACTTGAAATTACTGTTGAAACCAAAAGATGGTGTTCATAATTACTTTAGTTAAACATGTTTTTGTTTCACTGTAAAGATATAAACATAAAGTCTTTTAATTGTTACAAGACTTATAATAAAGTAAGACGTTATCTTGTTATGTTTTTTAATTAAGACATATACACGAAGTCATTAAATTGTTAAATGACTTATAACGTATAGTGGGATTATAACAATTTATGTTTTTTTGAAGAGACATGGACATGAAGTGACTTTGTTAAAAGTACTTGTGTTATAAAGTATGTAATTGGCTTGAAAATACTATTATACCATTATAATGGCTTAGTTGGTAAATAGACAAGCCAAAAGGAAATATGGTTATCTTAAAATATTGTTAGATTGTCTTACAATATTAATACTAATGAAATACCAAATATTTATGGTATGTTCAGTTAGGAAAATCAAACTCTAGTTATATTGTTTGATTAAAAATAACCATGACTTCTTTTCTTCTAAAAGTTATCAAGGTTAGAATATTGAGTATGACTTGGACATACTTAATAAAACTCCAACATAGAAGATTAGTAAGATATTATCATATGATGGAATGTGATGAATGTGATGAATCTCATTAAGTCTTAAATTGACGTTATGAATTTGTTAAACTACTTATGAGTAGGTTATTAACAAATAAAAATCATGAACTGTCATTGTGTATTTGTAATATCCCAAAAGAGAAAATTGTATTGTTGCTTTGTTTGCTAAAGTATTTAAAGATAATCTTTAAATTACTAAAAGCAAGTGGGAGTTTTGATCTTTAAAAGATAAAATTACAAGATACATAATTTTCTAAAATACACTAGTAAATATCATAATGAAATTTGACATTTAAATGTTAAATATCAAGATGATGAATTCTCATTCATAGAATAGCAAAGTATCTCATATATTTGATTAATATACAGAGGGTTGTGATTTACAGGATTATTGTAAACATGATAATCATTATGATACATTACCAAATATGAAATTGGGTAAAGTATACATGATATGAATGATTAAGATGCAGTCCATAAAGATAATCCATTTTAGAAACTTGGTTTATCTTAATAGTTAGACTAGAAAATGAAGATGAGTTTCTTCAAAGATATGGTAACCCTTAGGTTTAAATTTTTGTATAGAAATCATATGGACAATATTGTGCACGTATTTAATGTATGTTTTATGACAAGATTATTAATCACACTTAAGAAATTAACTGTGATTGAATATTCTATTCTAAACACATTAAATATATAAAGATTATGATTGTCATATTTATTTTCATTAATATGAAATTGACAATGGAATATCAAAACTCTTTCTTGAGTGATTACTTGAGCGAGGACGATAAGTAATCAAAAGGAGTTTATGAATTCAAGTAAATATTTGGAAGTGTACAAAGTGCAATAATCCATGAATGGATAAATGCATGCATCTAGAAGATTATTTTTTATGTTTAATTATTAAATCCATGTTTTGATTTATAATTAAAATAAGATAATTTCTAAGTATTCTTGAAAGCTAGTGGGAGTATTATGTTTAATTTCCTAAATCATATATGTTGTAAAACATATAAAAAGTAATATTCCATATAAGTAAATGTTAAGTCTTAGAATGGAATGAAACTTTACTTGAAAGATTTAGAAAATAAAACATACAACCTTGGAATAAAAGTTTATAAACATGTGCGGTAAATGAATCTAATATAACATGATATATCATTTAGAAAGTCTGGATGGATATGTATAACATGAATAAAATCTAAGTATGACTCAAAGATTTTTCATGAACATCATGTTTTTTAGTATCATGCTTGATTACAAGATGATTTGGAAATATTAATATCTAATTAAAAGGTTATTAGATAACTTGTGTAATATTCTAAAAGAATATGTTTGATTATAGAATCACATCCTAAAATCTGGAACAGCTTCCAAATTCTATAGATGAACAATTTTTCAATTGTTGTGAAAATTGTCTTAGCCAACAAACTTGAAAGGTTGAAGGGCATCAAACATTAAACAATAGATATTAATGTTTACGGGAAGTTTTTAAGAGCATATTGTTGTTTGCATACAATGATGCTAATGAAATTGAGATGACACTCAATACTGGTTATGGTAAGGATTTCATCCTTGGCTATTACTAGTTATGCTTACTAAAAGCATAGTTGCATTATACATTAAGAGAATAAGAATACTTTAAACTTTAAAATGTTTAGAAGTTCGATTATCATAAATTGGTGGTTAAGGATGTCACACATTTTATGAAATATTATATGGCATAATCAAAATTGTTGAGTATGCACATATAAGAACTTCAATAGTTGAATTCTTGAAATAAGTATTCTTAAAATTCCGATAGATCAAAGTTGGATGATTTATGCCTTGTCAACAAGTATGAATGTCATTACTTGAGACATAATTCATCAAAAGTTATCATGCATTGATCTATTTAGTATTTGGATAAGGGATGTTAAACAATTATTATAATAAATTTAAATACATGGTATGTTTAATTTATAATAAATTGTATCCTATATTTGTATGTTTAATCCATAAATAAATGTTATTCTAAATTGTCCGTTGTCAGTTAATAATATAGGAATATTATTAAATCAAGACAAATTTGAAGGTTGGTATAATATAATTAAAGTATATTGATGCGTAGTCATGCCATTTCAGATGATATTCAATGATATCGAATATAGGACTTATCCCAACTATATGATGTTACTTATGGATCTTGTCATTAAGTAAATCATAAGAAGTTATCCTCAGACTTGAGATGCAAGATAAGTGTCATAAATGTAGTACATTTTTGTGGAACAACTTAACGCTATATGTAACTGGTAGTCATAAGGGTTGTTTTCGGAAGTATTACAAAGTTTGTGGGTTTTGCTTGTAGTCAAGATAGAATTTGTTCCTTCAAATTTATTTTTGCAGTTTAATACTGCTAGGCCCCTCGTAGGATTTTCAAGATGTTTGCATGGCCGTGCCCAAGATCTTCCCTGAATATGTTCAGATGATTTGGTAATCTTGATCAATCACAAACAACGAGAAACAGAATGGTTAATTAAGGAATGACTTTGATCCATATCCTTATTAACGTGGTATTAGAAACAAAAGGATAATAATAATGAGAAATCATTAAAAGGTTTTTCCAGGAGCCTTACTCGAGATCGTACTAGAGGCATCGGTGTGTTGCAAGACGTTAACCGATGTGATCACACTATTAAGATATGTCCAAGTGGGAGCTGTTAGTTTATGAACATGAATTAATAGTTGTGTGTTAGGATCGAACTCAAGATCACGGGATTGCACACTTTACGTATGAAGAGTAAATGAATAATTATTTATAAATGTTATATATAATTATTAATAAACACAAAATCAGTAACGACCGTTAGTATTTAACGGAGAATGACTAACGACCGTTAGACGAAGAAAAGGAAAGTAATACTTGTGAATAATTGGAATGTCAAGAAGGTTCTGGAATTCCTTAGGGATGTCCATAACCGATCGGCCATAAGGGGGATTCCACCTCCTCAATGCCTTGGACTCCAAGTTATCACTAGTATATAAACAAACCCAAGGATTCATTGTTTTCTACAACTTGTACACATAGTTCTTTGTGTTTTTCTCTCCTTCTTTTCTTGTCTAAATAATCGATCCATCTTTTATAAAGGGATTCGATTTTAGTAAAGCTCAAAATAGTTTTGTGTTTAAATTACTTGCATAATCTTTTACTTGAATTAGTACGTGTGTACAAGAACGTGATACAATCACACTATTTATTGTACCTTGGATTGAATAACAAAAGGGTAAGGGGTTATTCTTACAATCCACATAAACCCTTATTAGGGTTCTTGAGTTGAAGATTGCATTTGATTCTTGTTCGGGCTAGAATCACAAAGGTATGCTTACTTTTATATTTGATTAATTAATTACATATTGTATGATCTTGTAATTGCTTCCGCTATGCTCACTTGATGTGTTTGGTTTATTTATATGATTGTCATGATATTATAATTGCAACAGATAGGTCATTAAGGGCAAGAGAGTCTGCTATTTCATTGCTTCAGTTTCATTTGGAAAGGACTCAACAAAGAATGAAGACATATGATGATAAAGGAAGGACTGATAGAGAGTTTGTTGTTGGAGATTAGATGTTATTGAAGCTGCAACCAAATAGGCAAGTAACATTCAGTTTGCATAAGCAACACAAGTTATCTCCCAAGTACTCTGGACCATTTCAAGTGAAGAAGAAGTGTGGGTCAGTTGCCTATGAGTTATCTTTGCCTGAAAGTGCAGCTATACAAAATGTTTTTCATGTTTCTCAGTTGAAAGTTTCAAAGGCCAAGTTACTACTTTAGTTCCACTACTACATTGCTCTACCGATGGATTGATTACTACATCATTAGTCAAAGTATTGGACAGGAAGATTGCAAAGGTGGGAAACAAAGTTGTGGTTTATTGGTTAGTGTAGTGGTCTAATAGGTGAATTGATGATGCAACATGGGAAGTGGCAACTGAGATTCAAGTTAAGTAACCAACCTTTGATCATGATTCTTGAAATCAAGAATCTTCTTATGGGGAATAGATTGATGTGAGCTATGAGCCGAAAATTAGTTATTAGTTAAAACGGTTAGTGACACATGAGGTGCGCATTGATGAGGCGAAAAATGAACCACTTTTAGGGGGTCATTTAAGCCGGAATTCGGATTTATTTGATCAAATATTGCCCTAAATCGTTTCTTTTGTGATTTTAGGTACTTTGGGAGTGAAATCTGGAAAAGGAAGCAATTCGGACGTTTTTGGAGCATAAAAGTGAAGAAAACGCCGAAGTCTTAATTTTCCTTGCTGGGAACAGTAGGTGACGGCGTCAAGAGTAACATCCTGACGGCATCAAGAGCAATTTCCATGACGATCCAGTACAGATTTGATGGCGTCACAAGGAAGGGCGTCAAGAGGAAAATGCATGACGGCCTGGAAATGCATAACACATGACGGCGTCAGAAGTAGATCAAGGCAGTCCGAGAATTATTTTGGCGGCGAGGTGACGGCGTCACAAGTTTGGTCTTGACGCCGTCAGACCCTATTTCTTATATATAGTTTTCTAATTTTTACACATTAAAAGAGAGAAGTTTTGGAGAAACCCTAGTACGATTTTGGTGCGAATTTTACAGGTTTTTCAAGGGTTCCAACCCCTTGATACCTTTCATGTGTAATTAAGATAAGTGTTCTTTTAATTCAATCAATATGTCTATGTGTTGGTTGTCTATATCTTGTTCTTGTCTTAATTCCATCATGCTAGGCTAGATCTATCTTGTGTTTGCTTGGATCTAATGAAACCTAGATGTTAATTATGTGTTGATTACTTGTTTATACTTGTCTTGGATGAATGATTTATATGTTAGGCTTAAGAAAACTGGCAGATCTCCAATTGGTAACATGCTTGAACGTCTTAAGAAACATGAACCAATGCGCACTAGGTCTTTATTGGTTGTATTTAATGCATGAGCCACTGTTTATAATCCCTATGGTTGTGCTGGGCATGGTATAGGAGGAGATAAGAGCTCATAGAATTGGGGAGTTAAGTGTGCCACCCCATGAATGGTATTAAGGAATACGATCCGTCATCCATGCAATTATAACAAGTAATTAACGTGCAAAAGATGTCTAGGGAGTAGTGAAATCTAAGTAAACACATTTTCTCCATTTACTGCTCACAACTTTAGTATAATTTAGTTTATTTTCATTTCTAGTATTTTATTTTGATTGCATCTTTAGTATTGGGTTAGTTGACTAGCAACTAATTCCGCCCAAATCCTTCCAACCCGAGATTTTTACTTGCTTTCCCCACGTATCAAGTTTTTGGCGCCGTTGCCGGGGAATAGTTATTGTCTAGGTTAGAATCTCTTTTTATTAGGTCTACTTGCTAGATTCCTTTCTAGTAAGATTTTATTTTTTATTTATTTTTTTTTTAGGTTCTCTTTAGTCTATCTTTTCTTTGTGTCTTTGTTTGTAAAAACCTTTCCATTGACTATTCCGTTAGCCATTATGGAGAACGCAAATCCACCATACTACAAACCACAAAATTCACCCACTCCAAATGACATCTTGATGTTTAAACAACATGAGGATGAACCTATCTATGATGCATGGGCTCGTTTTAAATATTTACTCCGAAAAATCCCTCATCATAATTTTGATCTGTGGTCCCAAATTGAAATATTTTACCATCGTGTCGACCACTATACCAAAATGGACATTGACCATACCGCACATGGGGACCTTTGGGGATTAAGTGCTGATGAAGCATGGGAAACCATAGAGAATTGTGCCATACTTGCCAAAAAAATGGACAACCCAACAAACGTTGTTACGGATCAATTGATAGCAAGTTTAAGGGAACAAGCAAGAAGACTGTTTGGGGATAAAACTATAGATGAGATAACTGGGCATACGGGGTGGTATGATTTCACCACAATACAAGCTGAACACATAGGTGATATTGATGTGATGGAAGAGATAGTAGAAAACCCAAGCCCAATAAGTACCCCACAAGTCCTACCATCACTTAAGGAATACACACCACCCGTGACTTACCCGGAAGAAGTAGAAGAGACTATAGGAGCTCCAATAGAGGTAGAACCCTTGTACCAAACACCACTAGAGGATATAGGTTTGAATACTTGTAGTGATAACCTTACTCTTAGTTCTAGGGAATTACCTAGTGTTGATGAACCAGAACCTCAATCTTCACACAACTCTCCATCCTTAGATATACATCTAGGAGACAAAAGAGGAGCCGACCCACCCATCAACCCATGTAGTCCGGGTAGTCTTAGGATAAAGGTAATGGACTCTAAGCCTTGTAAAGAGGAAGCCAATATAGGAGTAGAAAATGGCCTTACATGCTTACATCACCCATTTATGATTGATCACAAGAAACATTATGGGTTTAAACCGGGTTTATTAGGTCAAGATGGATCCCCAACTAGTAGTCTCTTGAAGATGATAGAAAATGATCCCTTTCTAGGAGAAAATCTTAATCCACCCATTAACCCGATTGAATTTGTTAAGGTTATGATGATAGGAGCACACCCCTTTGAGCATATAATTCATCCGCCACTCTTACCTCATATGGCATATTTTCACCCTAAGGGTGTGTATCGCTACTTTCACCCGCACTTAATCCTAAGTGTAGGGAAAACATCCCCTATTTCCGTTAAATAAGGGTAAAGTCAGGCTCGTGACTCGAACAAAAACAAGCGCTTCTTGGGAGGCAACCCATGTTTTGTGTGATTTTATTTTGTTTGTTTGTTATTTGCTTCCGTATGCATGTTTTAATTTTTATTGTTGGTAGATCATATTTCTAAACTAAATAGTGAAAATACTTTACTTTGTTGTTTTGGCCTAGTCTTAACTCCACCTAAAGTATTTTTGCAAAAGATAAGTGTAAGGGGAAATCCCAAATATGTTTTTAAGAAACAAACCGATCATGACTCTCCACAATATTAAATGAACATGTATAGTCGTATTTGTTAGAGTCAAATGCTTGTATTGAGTCATAATGAAGTTTTGCAGGATTTTCCAGGAAGTAGGACCAAGTTTTTCCAGAAATTTTCCGGAAACTTAACATAAGAATTTCTGCAGGTCAATCCTGACGGCGTCACGAGTTAACTCTTTACGGCGTCAAGTGTAAAAATCTGGAAATTTTACCGGTTTTGTTTTTCTAACGGAGTCTTATGGTTTTTGTGAATTATTAAGTTTTATAATCTCCAGGAGATCTGCAAACTTCATTCCACAAGCATTATATCTTATCTTGTTTTCTAGGATTTAGTAACTTATATAGGATGCCGCCGATTTTACGCGAGGTTGTCTTGTCTATTTTCTCAGGTTTTACAGGTTATGTATGACAAGAAGATGATTTATATTCTGGAAGGGAAGCTTTGATTGTTCATTTTCTTGGAGGAAGATTTAACCTGGCCACCTTATTATCCATACCGAGCGAATCAGGGGAATATTTGATTTCATTCTCTTTACTTTTTCACTTTTATTCTTTACTTGAACATTGGGGACAATGTTCATCTTAAGTGTAAGGGGAGGGTAAAAAGATGATACCTTACATATGCACTTTCGCTTGAGTTTGTTTTGTTTGATAGTATATGTGTAATAAAACTATGAGAAATACTTGTTAGTGCAATTTTAGCGCCAAATTTAAAATTTTTTACAACATTTAGGAGTGAAACTTTAGCCATAGCAAGCGTCTCATGGATAGGAGATTGTATGACTAGCACATAACCGTATATTCAGAAAAAATTTCCACCCAAATATGTGAGGTTCGCCTTTAGATTTGATAGGAAAACCATTTACTATTAGTGCTTATGAGTGTACCGGTAGCATTTAGATTCTAGAACTTGCGTTAGTGATGCATCCCGAGACCGCTAGTGAGACTACATTCGTGTAGTAGGATTTACTACATGATAAGAGGCATTAGGATCACCCTTGTGTTAAACCCGTATTATAATTACTTGACCATTTAAGTCATATTACTTGGCTAGTTAAGTCAACTAATTTTTCCCACACCCTTAGCGTTGTACTCATTTTTAGTACACGAAACCCCTAGTACACCCCTCGGAGCCTATCTTTTCGTTTCTAACTTTAAGCATTTTACTTAAAGGAAGAATTTGTTACACCCCACTTAAATGTACAACCAAATCGCCTTAGCCTTCCGTGTATGCGCTCATTTTTAGTGCATTATTGTTATTTGTTAAACCCTAAGTTAACTATCTAATTGATTACATGGTTGCTAAGTCGAGTCATATCCTTGTACATATTGTTTTGGGACAATTGGGACTCATGGGTAAGTACTTATTTTATGGAGTAATGGGGAAGAACAACATATTATTACCCTCATACGTACGTGTAGAATATGAACATCTAGATTCGGGTGGCCTTAATTCATGGTAGATGATATCCATGTTTGAGTTAGATTCAAGAACTAGAGAGAGAGAGTTTGGAACCTTGAGATAAAAGAAGAAAGAAAAATTAGATTAAAATGAAAGGCTCACCCTCTCCACATGTGGAGAGGGATATATATAGTCCCTACAAGATAACTAATAAAACACCCACACCCGGGCTGTGGATCAGGTATACAGTGGGTAAAGACCCGTCCTTCTTCCACGGTGTTACTTAATCTAAAACTAACTAAATATTAAACTAACTAATAACTAGAGTAACTATGAGCTAACTTAATGCTATTACAATATTAAGGTGACCGAGTCTTTTATAGGAATATTGTATTCCTAACAATCTCCCCCTAAGCGAGGTCACCTTGGAAATTAAGCTCTTAGATCTTCTAGCATTATGACTTCAAAACATGTCTTAATAGCTCGTAGTCTTTGATTCTTCAATGTCTAGAAACATTGTGCATTCAGCAGAGTTATTATGATGACTGTTTGATCGTCTTGGATGATCTTTGAGTATACATCGATTTTGTCATCCAACATTTGTTTCCCAGTCATCTTTCAGCAGTATGTTTCCTTGTGATGTGATAATCTAAGAGCCGACATGCTCACACTATTTGGTGTCATGATCTTTAGCATCAGAGTTTGCAGAAGCCGTGTTAAAAGTCTTTTAGGTTGATCATGACTTTGTTGAATTGCAATGATGATGTAGTGTGAACATGTGGTAGAGGTTTGGCATCTTTTCTGCGACCAGCTACTTCAGCAACCAGCTACAGCATTCCACAGTTACAACCGCCAGAAGTTCCAAGACCGCACCTAATCGAATACCCACAGAGGGTTTTTTAAGATCGTACCGTAGCATATCAACGATTAGGTGAGTCGCTGGAGATCACTCCACGACTGTAGACTGTTTGAACCCGCAACCTGCCACAGCATTCCACAGTTACAACCGCCAGAAGTTCCTGCATACGACAGTTAGCAATAAAACGTCCGGTACTTACAGGTTTGGACTTTGAGATTGTTAACAGCATAGTGTGAAAACTTTCTCTAATCCTTACCAAGACCGTTCCTAATCGAAAACCCACAGAGGGTTTTTTAAGATCGTACCGTAGTATATCAACGATTAGGTGAGTCGCTGGAGATCACTCCACGACTGTTGATCATTTGAAACCGCCGCGACCACTAAGCGTAATCCACGAGGAATTACCTAAGTGACCTGCTTTCAGGGCTGCTTGATGTTGACCCTGGCGGGAATTTCCATTCAATCATTGGGAGTTACATGAGTAACATCCCTCATAAATGTTCTGGCAGATTGCTAAGATCTGCGTAGGACTCATGAGATTACAACTGGTGTCCTTAATGTTGAACAACCATTGTAGAAATAATTCGTGTCCCTATGAGATCTTATTATGCATCTCGAGGCTCTAGACTCAATAAGTGCATTTGGTTTTCCTATGCAGAGATTAGGGAGAGGTCTCCTGCTTCAATATCAACCATCTCTAAGAGATAAGTTGATAGGTTACACCGGTTCCCCGTGAGAATGAAACAAGCTCTTTTAAGAGAACTTGAGTAGCTTAGAAGGTTAAGTGCAGCGCGTCACTGGGTCCATGACGTCTTGATTTCAATACCGATGTTGCCTTAGCAACCATCAGTAGATTATGAATTGAACCCGGTTTCTACCCTAAGGTTGAATAAATGGAGGGCTGTTTCTTTTCACCCTTTCTCATTTCATTTATTTTTAATTCTTCAACCCCTTCTTTCTCCATTCTCACATTTCTCCTTTTTTCATAATCATACCTACGGACTTTCTAATATTATCTAGATGGTATTGTCCATGGGTAGATCCCTCCGGCTCTGGCGGATCATAGGACGGTTTTCCTAACCTTAGCCACCTTATAACTTCATGACTATCCTATGTTGCCGTAAACCAAATCATTGAAAATTTTCTCAACGTGTTTATGAGTGAAAAACACATTTTGTTAACACGTTGAGAGTTTTGCCATTTTCAAATGCTCCCCCTTAACATGTGCCCTGATGTTTTGAAAATAAATTTGCACATGTCGGGAAGAGTTGCACTTTAGAATTGGTCCACCTTTGGTAAACATGAACAGGCATTCGAGACACGCTTACATCACTAGTTAGACTAGCTTGAAATTATTACCCGGCCTGGTCAAGTCCACAAAGGTTTCTCGAAACGGTACACTCTACTCAGACAAGTCCTCTTCGAGACACGCTTACATCACTGGTTAACCCAACTTGAAATTATTACCCGGCCAGGACAAGTCCTTTCGATTGATGACTGTTTTTGTTTCGTCAATTCATTGGTGAAGTCTGAGCCTTGCACACACAAGATGCTTGCCAAATCCTTTTAGTCAATTCGCTCCCCCTTAATATGTGCATCGATATACGAAAGAGTTTAGCACATATGGGCGAGCTTACATTTTCGTCCAAACATCACATTTTATCAGATTTCATATTTAAATCACATTCTCTCCCCTGATCAAAAATTTCAATCCATTTGAGATTTGTGATCCCAATTGATTTAAATAAGTTAGAAAATGCGGGAGAAAATGTGTCCAATTAAATGTTTTCTGATAATGGAACATACTTTGCTCCCCCTTAAACTAAGAGGGGGATTCACTGCTTATTTTGCACAAGACAACATTTAGGGCACCACCAGCAAAACGTCCAAATATTGTAGATCCCCACATGGCGAGATCGGAATAAGTATTGCTATGTTTTACTGAAGGTGGTGGAGGTGAAGTGTTGTCCTTGTTGTTGTTGCCGATGTTGTTGTTGTGATGAATTCTGAGCCAATCAATAGAGTTTGAACGTCTGAACACATGGTTCGAGCTGGAACTGGCACATTCATTTTGGCTATGGAATCTGCATAAGAATATCAACAAAGATATACATACATACAGATACTCTATACCTTAATAGCTACCATTCAGCAGCATGCCACATAATAATACCAAATTCATTTAATCGAATCATAGTCAGGAAATACGTCAAACTACTATCTAGCATGATGAGCAGATAGCAATCATGCACATGGCAATTCATACAGATATCAATATTCAACTCAGGATCTTAGGAACATGATTCAAGCTAGATAACATTATACCTAAGCAAATTCTGAGAACATATGCACAATATCAACAACACTTAAGCCGAAACAAGCAACATTTGAAACTCATTCACTTAGAACATACAAATGTCATAGGAGAATTCAAGAACATCAAACACCATTGGTTTTCAAACTTCTTCTAGGTTTTGAGTCTTAACGTATTTAGGGGATTATACGAGGATACCAAAGTAACACAAATGAACCTTCTAGGTACATAAAGCTAGGAGACTATAAGCAAGTTGCACATAATGTCCTAAACTTTCTAGCAACTAACACATTTGGCCATTTGATATAAATTTTAGCAAGATCCTCTTCAACTAAACCCCATTAACCACAAAACCAAGTATGAGTTAACCATGAAATTCGTTTAATGGTGTAAAATTTTAATTCACTCTCCCCCTCAATCAATGACCATTTCTAGTCGTTGATTGAGTGACAAAAATATTTTATGCAAATCCAAGACAAACAAATTTCATACAACAAATATTCACCAAGTGTCTCAACAAATAATTTTCAGAAGAATCATAGAAAGAAAACTATTTGTATACAAAGAAGACTTCTCTTCTTTTTCAAGAAATGATGCACTAAAACGTACACCAGATCGAAGAAACATGGATATAAAGTAATCCATGCCTAGGTGAACATCACCCGGTTGGAGGAACAGCCGTCTTTTTTGGCGACGTGCTTTCCCCAGAATGAAGCGCGGGTTGCTATCTAAAGTAATAGCAAGCCATAATTTTGAATTGCGGGTTGTAGCCTGAAATGACTACAAGCCATAATTTAATGTTCGGGTTGTAGCCTGAAATGACTACAAGCCATATTTTTGAAGAATATTTTGAGGAACGACATGTTTTAGAAAAAAACTTTATTTGAAACCAAAAAACTCTTGCTCAAGCATATGTATGATTCCGTGTCATTATAGAATGACATTTCTAAAAACGTACATAATATTGATTACACAAGAGACATGTCGTGAGAAGAATATTTTTGTATTTTTTATGATTTTTCAGATTTTTATGGTTTTAAGGTTTTATATTTTTCTATTTACGTATTGGTATAAGATATGTACAAAGGATACCACACCAAAATCATTACTCCTCAGCTTCAAGACTTTTCTCCGCTTCCATCATTTGACATGCTGAAGAGTAACGTGAGCACATTTAATCCAGGGATTGATTCAGGCATTACACTCTCCCCTAATTAGTGCTTTCCCCCAATCTTGACAACCTTTCTGATGAACACCCACAATAGAAGGAAGACTTTGGACGAACACCCATAATATGAAGAGGTCTTTTGATAACCAAATACATGCCTCAGCTTCCAGACTTTTCTCCGCTTCCATCATTTGACATGCTGAAGAGTAACGTGAGCACATTTAATCCAGGGATTGATTCAGGCATTACACTCTCCTTTAATTAGTGCTTTCCCCCAATCTTGACAACCTTTCTGATGAACACCCACAATAGAAGGAAGACTTTGGACGAACACCCATAATATGAAGAGGTCTTTTGATAACCAAATACATGCCGTCTTTAGTCTTCTAATCACATAGCGGAGAATGTAGAGAAGACTGTAGACACGACCTACTTCAAGATTGCCCAATATGGAGGAACAGAATACCAACCATCTTCATCTCACCAAAAGCCTTCCAGTAACCTTATATATAACCCATCAGCCCGCAGCGTACACATGAGATGATAACACCCAACCGAGAATAAAGAATAGACTGACGACTCGACCTTCTTCAGTCTTTAGTATAACACCAAAGTAACAAGTTGAACCACTGATCATCTATAGAATGTATCCATCCTTGGATATTAAGCCCTGATCACGTAGACCTGTTGTGCGTCCTTGATGTACACATTCTCTCTCCCCTGATGGTTACGATTAATCATACCATGACGTAACAGTGAAACGTTAATACCAAGGTGACAAGTTGAACCACTGATTATCTCTGCGGCTTTTCAACACCAGAATACACGATTACGCCCGATCACGTGAACCTTTTGTGCGTCCTTGGTGTACACATTTCTCTCCCCCATGATGGTTACAATTAATCGGAATCATCATCATTATGTGTACATGTAGCCTGATGACGTATACATGAAGCATTGACTAGAAACCCTTTGTTGCTGATTGAATCAGCCCGTGAGACGATGTCGGTTAGCATTCCCTGACCATGTTCTTCAACACCTTGATAGAGAGGAAGAAGTAGTGTTGGAGAACCATGCATACCATGACCATGTTCTTCAACACCTTAATAGAGAGGAAGATGTAGTGTTGGAGAACCATGGTTTGCACGAGTCCTGAACTGACGTATTCAGGAGTCGTATGACCATTTCTCAATCATCATCCAACATGTAGATTAATATTCACCCTTTCCCCCCCCCCCCCCTCAAAAATTGCATATGCCAGCCAACTGCAATTTTTGATGATTGAACTAGTGAATATGAATACCATCAACGGTAGGAAGCTCCACTTGACGGTTCTTGAGGACTGACATGTTGTTTATTCACCCTTTCCCCCCCTCAAAAATTGCATATGCCTGTCGAATGCAAGTTTTGGTTGAATAAGTGAATAATAGAATACTCCAATATGCGCCGATCCACTTGAAAACAGAATAAGCACGGAAAGAGCATGAACTTGTTGATGAGAATGGCCATAAATAAGAAGATTCCTCTTCTTTTGTAGATAAAGTGCACTGAATCGTACACCTTTCTTTTCATTGATGAGCGGGGCCTGAAGAGTTGTCAGCAGACGCCATAATGTTGAAGAACGAGGCTTGAACCGAAGTGTCCAAACGTCATTATCTCTCTCTTTTTACATCTTCTCTTCTCTAACTCGTTACCAACCCCATTATCATTCTATCGGCTTGATATCGTGACCACTGATGGAGAAAAACCCAATATGATGAACTTGATACTGAAGTAATATGACCCGAACTTGTGACTTAAGCTTGTACTAATGCGAGACAAAGAGCGGTGTAGAGATTTCGTGCAACATCGAATCCCTAAGTACTCTATACTCTTCAACCAACCAACCATCAAGTATAAGAAGTACATCACCTCTTGGAAATCCACAACTTCGTGTGACACTGAGCACTACAACGTGACTCCTTAAAGTGATAGTTATTGTGAAATAGAGAGAAAGAAAAAAATAACTAGATATCCAAGTCCTTGTTGTTGTATTGAAAGCTCGAACAAGGACCTCGAAGAATCTTCATCCAACCTCCCCGATATCTTCAGATACTAAGTACACGCACCCATGAAATTTTTACTTCAACCTCAAATAAATAATACTGAACTATCCCCGTAGTCACATTTTTGTCAATTCAATGCCTCAATCCAGCCATTTGTGATGTTATGGCTGAACTTTGATAATGGTTTTAACCCGATCATGGTCAAGAGCTCATAGCCCATCATCACGGGATTTTACAAATCTATGGTTTAAACCGAGAAATAAGTTCTTTCGCGGGATTTTACAAAACCAAAAAGAAACCGTGAGACGGTAACAGGTTGAATGTGGCATGACTGATTTGGTAATGACAAGCATCAGTTTGGGTTAAGAATATCATGTGAGAATTACAGATCCCATCACAACTTTTAAAGTCTTTGTCCAACTAACCAACCTCGAACACAAACAATTGTGACCACTTGATGAAGGAACCCGATATACCGATCTTGAAAATGAAGTAGAATTACTCAAATTTGTTACCTAAGCTTGCATTGTTGTTGGAAGAACGGTGTAGAGAATTTGTGAACCATGCAAATCTCTAAGTACTCAATACTATCTTGACAAAGTATGAGACAGTCATCACCTCTTGCAATTATCCACAACGTCATCTACGTGTGACACTGAGTACAATAACGTAACTCCTTTAAGTGATAGTTAACCAGGTCTTCAACCATCCATCCCGACTTCTGGAAACTAGATAACCCAAGTCTTCAACTTACATCATATGCGCGAGCAAGTTATCATTGAAATCCTGCATCCAACCATCCCCGATTTCAAGATAAAATAGGTTTACTCTTTCGTGAAATCCAACTTCACCCTCAAGCAAGGGATACCAAATTAGCTTCGTGATCATTTTGTGCGGTTGAGCAATCAAAGTGAGAAGAAACATGCGCAAATTCTTAGGAGTGCCCAAGACTCATAGTCAGACCAATCAAACATAGCTGTCTGACCCAGCTGCTTGAATGTCATCCGAAACAGGACATCTCAATATCTTCAAACGGGATTTTACAACTTATGTGACTTAAACCGAGAAATGTTTCTTTCTAGGGATTTTACTAAAGTCAACAAAAGAAACCGGAAGATATATTCAGCAAGTTAAACTTAGAGAGAGATACCGGATGAGTCACAATTTGCACTAAGTGTCAAGTCGTGACAAGTCAAGTTACAATATATCAAATTGAGATTAGTCAAGTCGTAAGGATTAACTCACAACGTCAGATAACAATTTGATTAATCGAAACGACTTAAGTTACAACAATTCACTAGTTGCAAAATGATTAGCCAATCACACGAATCTCATCACTTAGTAACTTGCCAATAAGTTAGAGATAGTCGCTAAAGAGTGAGCAAACCTCTAGAGACTGACCCACTGAATCCTGACTTGTTGAAACCGGAACTGCAAAGATTCACACTACAGGAGACGGAATCGCTAGGAAACTTGCGCAAATTCTCCCCCTCAAAAAGAACATGCAGTGACCTTTTTGCCAAAAAATTGAAAGTCTGTGATAGTTGTGAATTTGACATGCGCAAAGCAGATACATGGAAGGAGATACATAAACCTACTCTAGAGAAGATGGTGATAAAGACATGCTTGTAGTAACACCTTGCTGGACTCCTCATCAATGATTTAGCAGATTAATGATTCATTGAAGTTCGGAATATGCTAGACCACTGGATGAAATGTGCTTAACTATAGAGTGAGTAAAGGGTTAAAGCACGTCTCTAAACAAATCACCTCCTGTCTTTAAGTCTGACCATCTCTTGAGAAGTTCTTGTACTACAATCCCATTAGAAGCTTGAGAAACAACAATCTCTTGATGAAGCATGATAAAGGACAAGTTAGTGACTTATACTTGCACTAAAATCGTGATTTAGAACCTATATTGAGCACAACAACGTAACTCCTTTAAATATAGGTAGTGATATATACCCAACCTTCCATCCTTAATTGTATATATTCACTTCTTGAACATCCAAGTCTAATCACCTTAAATACACTCGATCAAGGGTCACCAAACATCGTGCGTCCATCCACCCCGAGATGTTTGGGACATTAAGTATACCAACCCGTGAATTAACACACCAACCAAGTCACCGTAATTTCCCAATTCCTTCTGTTCTCGAAGCACAAACTTATCCCAAAGATAATAGTCAGATCCCGTAAGTTTTAATATGTCAAAAACCAAGTCCAGCCTATCGAATCTTTCGCGGGATTTTCTAAAAACATCAAGAGTAACCGCGAAATTAACAAGAACATCTAAGGATGAGTTGCAATACTAATCTTCAAAACTTAAGTCAACGAAGTCAAGTATCAACTTGATCAAATTGCAGCATGTCAAGTCGCAGTTTGAAAAATCGCAACAAGTCAAATTGCAGACAACCAAATTGCAATACGTCAAATCGCAAGTGTTAACTTGCAAAGTCAAATCGCAATTGGTCAAAATGCAATCAGCCAAGTCGTAACAAATCAAAACGCAATTTGACGAACCGCAATTAATCAAGTCGCAAGTTGTCAACTGTAACTCAAGTAAAAAATAAATTGCAGGCTCACTCAAATCATAGGCATCCACAATGCTGACAAACTTACAAAATCTGTAATCACATCGACACATATATGTATCCCCCAAATACTAGCTGTGACGTGTGTATCCCCGTGGAATTTGCATGACCAAAATACCACACCTTATCATCAAGTATTAACAAAAGTTTGTATCCAACATTTAAAAAAAAATCATTGGAATAACAAATTTCCGTTCTTGTCAAAAACATATAACCCCTTAAATAGTTATTAACACCAATAGTCTACCAAGAAAAAATTAATACTGCCAACTGCCAAGATAAAATTTTTACAAAATTTTCGTATAGCAGTATAGCACCAATTAAATCCAGTAGTAGTACATTTAGGCCCATTCAATTCAAGACCCAACACCAGTCCATCACACATTAAGAATTTTCGAGTCCAAACACCAAGTGACAAGTATCAAAAATTATATCCGGCCAAACATGAGTCATCATACCCGGTCTAGTCCATAAGTCCGATCCACAATCTTACCCAAAATTTCATCAATATAACCATCCTAAAATCCCACATTCATAACCCTAATCACACTTATATTAAGATAAGCGCCCCCATCTGTGTTTCATTCTCCCATCTCCAAACCTCATTTCACAAATCTCATCTCATATCAATCCTAACCAATTTCATTCGATCGGTGATGATGCAAGTTCCACTAAAAGGTCTTGAAAAGATTATAAAAGCACGGAACTATTTCAGAGATCGTGTGAATTTGTTATTGTTTTTCTTTAAATGAATCAAAGAGAGTTGATAACACAATTGTTATAAACCTCTCTTTCTCATTCGGATATAGAAAAAAAGCTTTACTTTGAAAGATAGATCGATGATGAGTTTGTTTTCATGTTTTAATCCTTAAAGATCTTGATGTAACAATGAACAACATGAACGACAAATCTGAGATCTTGTTCCTTTTATGTTATTTTCATTTGGTTTTAGTCGAGTGGGTATTAGATGAGAGAGATGTGGAGTGTTGTGGATATGTTGTAATGGTTTGATGTTGTTGGTTGCTGTTGACGGGACTCGTGTATAAACCTGTTCAACTCATCTTCTAATAAGTTTTGTATTATATTCCTGGACAGATTATGTTGTGATAGAGTTAAGGTCAATGAGTCGGTAATTTGGTTTGTGGTCAACATCTTCTTCATCTTTTCTTTGGAACAAACCGCAAGTCGAGGTAACCGCAAGTCGAAGTAACCGCAAGTCGAGGTAACCGCAAGTCGAGGTAACCGCAGACATGAGCTAACCGCAACACAGAGTTAAACGCAAGGATGATTTAAACGCAGACCAAAAGTTAAGCGCAACTTGAGTTATCCGCAGAATCAGACTCAATCGCAAGATAAGAACTAAACACAGGTTATTTGAGGTAACCGCAAGACCAGAACAAGACAAACCAGTCACAGTCGATTTTTTTGTCTTGTACCCGTTTTTAAAGTTAACCTCAACCAAGAACCCGTATTTGATTTAACCTCAACCAAGAATGTACAATAAAAAAGTGTCACGAGGACAGTCAAGACCAGCCACAAAAAGTAAGAAAGGACAAATCCATAGACCAAGTTAAGCCCAATATGTCATGCAAGAATTCGAACCAAAACAAAAACCAAAGTAGCCAATACAAATTCGAGCTCAGTCAATCCCAAGAATGTAACCTTGGCTCTTGATACCATTTGTAGAATATGAACATCTAGATTCGGGTGGCCTTAATTCATGGTAGATGATATCCATGTTTGAGTTAGATTCAAGAACTAGAGAGAGAGAGAGTTTGGAACCTTGAGATAAAAGAAGAAAGAAAAATTAGATTAAAATGAAAGGCTCACCCTCTCCACATGTGGAGAGGGATATATATAGTCCCTACAAGATAACTAATAAAACACCCACACCCGGGCTGTGGATCAGGTATACAGTGGGTAAAGACCCGTCCTTCTTCCACGGTGTTACTTAATCTAAAACTAACTAAATATTAAACTAACTAATAACTAGAGTAACTATGAGCTAACTTAATGCTATTACAATATTAAGGTGACCGAGTCTTTTATAGGAATATTGTATTCCTAACAGTACGTTAATCTTAAAGTGCTCCAAGTGTTTTGATTTTCTTAATTCGAGTCATTAGTTTAATTTATTGTAAAGTATGTAAAGATTCAAGTGTAAAGGGAATTCCCATTCCCTATGATGTATTATTTTGGATGGTAGGGTAAGAGTGTATGCACACAAAAAAATATATAAAAAAAAAAAAAAAAAAAAAAAAAAAAAAAAAAAAACGGACTACCATCCCTTTTCATTCTATATTTATTTTATGTTTTTTTGTTATTTTTCATTTATTAGCCTAAGTCGAGTCTAGTCTTGGCTTAGCAACGCCATATTGTACATATAATTGACCAAGATTGTTAACTCGTCACCAGTAAAACTTCCTTTATCCAACAAAACCGTGTATTTCATATCCCTACACCTAACGTTACAACCCTTTAAAAGACCTCTTTGATAGTTTATCCTAGGTGCTTACGCCATGTGGTGGAGGTTTGATCCTTTCCCAAGCCTATGGTAATCTATTTTGCTATGACAGGTAGTGAGAGATATCTTCCGTTTCCATATTGTAATTTATACTTTATTACACCCGAGAGATGTGAGCATCTAAACACTATTTGTGATGTGCTAGTGTATGACCTCCGTGCTTGTCTATTGGTCTTTAGTGGAACGATTATTTGTTGTAATTACTTTTATGTTAGTGTTAAATGACCCCTAACTTGTATTTTGAGTAGAATAAAAGCGCATTTGCTTGAGGACAAGCAAATCTCAAGTGTAAGGGTATATGATGAGGCGAAAAATGAACCACTTTTAGGGGGTCATTTAAGCCGGAATTCGGATTTATTTGATCAAATATTGCCCTAAATCGTTTCTTTTGTGATTTTAGGTACTTTAGGAGTGAAATCTGGAAAAGGAAGCAATTCGGACGTTTTTGGAGCATAAAAGTGAAGAAAACGCCAAAGTCTTAATTTTCCTTGCTGGGACAGTAGGTGACGGCGTCAAGAGTAACATCCTGACGGCGTCAAGAGCAATTTCCATGACGATCCAGTACAGATTTGACGGCGTCACAAGGAAGGGCGTCAAGAGGAAAATTCATGACGGCCTGGAAATGCATAACACATGACGGCGTCAGAAGTAGATCAAGGCAGTCCGAGAATTATTTTGGCGGCGAGGTGACGGCGTCACAAGTTTGGTCTTGACGCCGTCAAACCCTATTTCTTATATATAGTTTTCTAATTTTTACACATTAAAAGAGAGAAGTTTTGGAGAAACCCTAGTACGATTTTGGTGCGAATTTTACAGGTTTTTCAAGGGTTCCAACCCCTTGATACCTTTCATGTGTAATTAAGATAAGTGTTCTTTTAATTCAATCAATATGTCTATGTGTTGGTTGTCTATATTTTGTTCTTGTCTTAATTCCATCATGCTAGGCTAGATCTATCTTGTGTTTGCTTGGATCTAATGAAACCTAGATGTTATTTATGTGTTGATTACTTGTTTATACTTGTCTTGGATGAATGATTTATATGTTAGGCTTAAGAAAACTGGCAGATCTCCAATTGGTAACATGCTTGAACGTCTTAAGAAATATGAACCGACGCGCACTAGGTCTTTATTGGTTGTATTTAATGCATGAGCCACTGTTTATAATCCCTATGGTTGTGCTAGGCATGGTATAGGAGGAGATAAGAGCTCATAGAATTGGGGAGTTAAGTGTCCCCCCCCCCCCCCCCCCCCATGAATGGTATTAAGGAATACGATCCGTCATCCATGCAATTATAACAAGTAATTAACGTGCAAAAGATGTCTAGGGAGTAGTGAAATCTAAGTAAACACATTTTCTCCATTTACTGCTCACAACTTTAGTATAATTTAGTTTATTTTCATTTCTAGTATTTTATTTTGATTGCATCTTTAGTATTGGGTTAGTTGACTAGCAACTAATTCCGCCCAAATCCTTAAAACCCGAGATTTTTACTTGCTTTCCCCACGTATCAAGTTTTTGGCGCCGTTGCCGAGGAATAGTTATTGTCTAGGTTAGAATCTCTTTTTATTAGGTCTACTTGCTAAATTCTCTCTTTTCTATCACACTTCTTACAATCTCTTCTCTCATCTCATTTCTATCTCTTAATCTTCCTAATTCTGTTATGAATTCTGTTATAACCATAATTCACATTTCTGTACAAGAATCACAATTAGCCATTTAAATTTCTCTTATCTTTATAAGTTTCTTTGGTTAACTGCATTTGGATCTTATCACATCAACTTGATATAAAGTTTATTTATTTATTTATTTTTCTCTCCCTTAAACAAAGTTAGAGCACTTCTTAAGGTTTAAATGAGTACTTAAACTATGTCACATTAAACGCTTATGTAAGAAGAAGTGAGATAGGGTGACAAAATGTTACATAAATAAAAAATGGGATAATTCCGTATAAATCCAATACAAACATGTATATGTGATATATACTCAAAATACAAGTTTTAAATGAATAATAAATAATCTGATCAAAATATTTGTTAGTTAAATATAACATTTTGATGTTTAAATTGGCATGTATGAAATTACCCCTATAAATGTAGATATCATAGATTGTGAGATTGTGTTAGCAAATAATATTTGTAGGTGCAACTTGACATTGATAGAATATTATTTGAGTAGTGAATGAATAAAGAATAAAGGAATTTGAAGAAGACAAGCAAAGATAGATGCTGACTTCATGTTGGGTACAACCTTCCAAGTGGTGGGTATTTGATTTTCGAGCATAACGTGACCAACTTTTTATATTAATAACTTTACAACTGGTTTTGAATATATTCGATGTATTTCAAAAATTATTTACGGATGCTTATATTTTTAGTTATTTTGTTGCATACCGAGGACTAATTTTCACCATCTAAATCATTTGATTTGATGGACAAGATTAAACATTTAAAAGCATTTGTAAACCCACTTTCACTCATATTTTTTAAAAGTTACATATCTCAAAAACCGTAACCTATAAAAATTACACTACCACGACGAGAATTTAATGTTATATCACAAATGATATACCAAATAAGTTTGAATATCAAATTTTTTTCTTCTATTTTCAACAACTTCTAGGAATTAATCGTATTGATTTAGAGGTTCAAATATTACGTGTCATATATGGTTGGTAAGCTTAGAATGTGTATTTTCCAATGCAAAAAATAGTAAATCTTTTGGAGTTCTATGCTAATACTTATACTCATTTTACGATAACATATTGAGCGTTCGAACTTATAAATTAGTATTATGTCACATGTGATACGACATTATGAAAGTGCTTCTTTATTTAAAGATAATTAAATGTTCGTCACAATAATTTAAGTAAGTTAACGGTTATTTAGATATGTAACTTTTTTTTTTTTTTTAAAGTGATGAAATTGAGTTTTAATTAAAAAAGATGAAGTAATGTACGATATTATTCATTAGATCAAATGACTTAGATTATTGAAATTAGTCGCTCATTATGCAACAAAATAAGTGCCCCTAAATTAACTTTTCTCTATGACACGAAGAAGGATGTTTAGACTAGTTATTGGAGTATTGGACCACTATACGTGTCTCGCCGACATACTGTCTTATACGAATGATTAGTGCGCAAGTTTCTAAAATTATTCTTTTTCATCAATGGGTCATTCGCATCATTTTAGCCACCTAATAATCTAATATGAATGACTTTATCATTCACTATTAAATCAGGTTGAAACTATTCTAGGCAACTATTGCGCTTTTCTTTTCTTACAAATCTCTGCTTCTGAAATCTCTCAATTAACCAAAAATGGCTGAACTCGTTCTTTCTGCCTTGCTCCCAGTCGTTTTTGAGAAGCTAACATCTGTACTCGAGAACAAGATCACCCGTTCCAAAGGAATTCACTCCGAGCTGAAGAAATGGGAGAGGAAGTTATCCCTGATCCGAGCTCTTCTTAGTGATGCTTCTCAGAAAGAAATCAAAGATGAAGCTGTTAAACTGTGGTTAAATGGTCTCCAACATTTGGTTTACGACATTGATGATATACTAGATGCTTTAGCAACGGATGCTATGCATCGTGAGTTTGTCAACCAGTCTCGACCCATCACCATTACCAACAAGGTAAGAAAGTTTATCCCATCTTGTTGCACTAGTTTCTCATTAAGTACTAGGGTGGGCAGCAAGTTAGATAATATTTCCACCAGGTTACAAGAACTAATGGATGAGAAGGAGAAACTTGGTTTGATTGTGAAAAACGAAGGTTCAAAAGATAAAAACAGAGGTTACCAGACCTCTTTGGAAAGTGGACGGGGTATTATCGGGCGTGAAGGTGATAAAAAGGAGTTGGTTCAGAAACTGTTAAGTGTTGAATCATGTAATGAAAACTTTGGCATCGTTCCGATTGTTGGTATGGGAGGGATAGGCAAAACAACTCTAGCTAGAGCTTTGTATAATGACCAGTTAGTGAAGGATCACTTTGAACTCAAGGCATGGGTTTGTGTTTCCGATGACTTTGATAGCTTCAAGATAAGCAAAGTTATATATCAAGAAGTGGGAGGGGAACAAAAGGATTTAGAAGATTTAAATCGGCTTCAAGTAGCTCTTAGAGATCAACTTATGGGGAAACGATTTCTGCTAGTTTTGGACGATGTTTGGAGCGATAAGTGGGAAGATTGGAAGACCTTAGAGGGCCCATTTTTTGCAGGGGCTTCTGGAAGCAAAATTATCATCACAACTCGAAAGAAAGAATTGCTCAGAAAGCTGCTGAACCACGATCATCCATACATTCTAGAAAAGTTATCACCCGACGATGCTCTGTCTCTATTTGCTCAGAATGCTTTGGGTGAAAATAACTTTGACTCATTTCCAGAGCTAAGACAACATGGTGAAGGCATCGTTCAAAAATGCGATGGCTTGCCTTTGGCTCTAGAAGCACTTGGACGGTTATTGAGAAATAGGACCGATGAAGAAGAATGGAAGCGGTTGTTGGCTAATGAGATATGGATGCTAGAAGATGATGGTGGTATTCTTCCGGCACTTAGACTAAGCTACCATGATCTTTCTTCTTGTCTTAAGCTATTGTTTGCATATTGTTGCTTGATCCCCAGGGACTACGTGTTTGAGAAGAAGGACTTAATTCTGTGGTGGATGGCGGAAGGGTTTTTGCACGATTCCGTTACAAATAAAACACTAGAATGCTTGGGTGAGGAATATTTTCAAGAGTTGTTGTCAAGGTCATTTTTTCAGCATGTCCCTGATGACGAATCATTGTTTGTGATGCACGACCTCATGAATGATTTAGCCACGTTTGTTGCTGGAGAATTTTTTTCAAGGTTAGACTTAGATGTGAAGAAGGATGTTAGGAAGACAGATTTTGAAAAGTTCCGCCATATGTCATTTGTTTGTGAGGAATATATGACTTACAACAAGTTCAAGGCATTCGAAAGAGCTAATCGTTTGAGAACGTTTTTAGCTATGCCCGATGTGTTAAATAGCTGGCAGACATTCTCTTTATCAAGTAAGATTCTGGTTGACATACTTCCCCAGTTACCAATGTTAAGGGTTTTAAGTTTGAGTAGATTAGATATAGATGAGGTACCAGAGTGTGTCGGTAATATGAAGCACTTGCGGTATCTTAATTTATCTCGAACTAGAATCACACATTTGCCAGAAAGTGTATGCAATCTTTATAACTTGCAAACATTGATCGTTTCCGGCTGTTGGAGCTTGACTACGTTGCCCGACAACTTCTTAAAGCTTAAAAAGTTGCGGCATTTTGACATTCGGGATACATTGCTTTGGAATAAGATGTCGTTGGGGATTAGTGAGATGAAAAGCCTACAAACCCTTTCCAACAAAGTTATTGTTGTTGAAAACAACGACTTTTTTATATCTTGGCTTAGGAACTTAAAGAATCCCAAAGAGGAGATTTCTATTGATGAGCTGCAAAAAGTGCAAAGTGCAAGAGATATACAGGAAATGAACTTATCACAAAAGAGGGTTAGTAAGTTACATATGGGATGGAGTAATGCCTTTGATGATCGAAAAGAAGAACTTGAAAAGGAAGTCCTCGATGCGCTTAAGCCTAATAGTGATAACTTGAAAGATCTTGCAATTGTGTCATATGGAGGTAAGTTGTTTCCAAACTGGATCGGAGATCCCTCATTTCTGCATTTGACTTCTGTACGGATTGAAAAATGTGAAAATTGTATGTTTCTACCACCATTCGGGGAACTGCCATCACTTAAGAAGCTGGATATTGAAGGACTAAATGAGGTGAAAGTCGTGGGGTCAGAGTTTCTTGGGACAGGTATTGCATTTCCTAAGCTTGAAAGTCTGAGAATTACACTTATGAGGGGGTGGGAGGTTTGGTCAACCAAGAGTGATGTTGTAGGTGCAGTAATGTTTCCCTGCCTTGAAGAGCTGGATATAGAAAATTGTCCTAATTTGGCTAAAATATCACTTGAAGCACTACCTTCGCTTAGGGTTTTACGTCTAATTGGTTGTGGTGATGGTTTATTGACAAGTCTAATTCACGCAGCTTCATCAGTCACCAAGTTGAGTATAAATCGTATTACAGGACTTAGTGATGAGGTGTGGAGAGGTGTTATGGACGATCTTGGGGCAGTTGAAGAAGTAAGTATCTATTACTGTGATGAAATAAGATTCTTGTGGGAATCAGAAGCAGAGGCAAGTAAGGTTCTTGTGAATTTAAGGAAGTTGGATGTATGGGAATGTTCAAAATTGGTGAGTTTGGGAGAGAAAGAGGAGGAGGATGGATGCAACCAACTAACATCTCTTAGGATTTTGGAATTAATTCTTTGTCTGAATCTTGAGCGTTGCAATTTGCCAAACAGCATTGAAGAATTGAGTATTTGTAATTGTCCTTTAATTGCATCTGTCTCCTTCCCAACAGGAGAAGGGCACAAGCTCAAGTCACTCTACATTCATGGATGTGAACAACTACTGGAAAAGGAGGTGCTTCTCAACACAAGCATGCCAGCTATGCTTGAGGTTGTAGGTATTAGCAGTTGGAAAAATCTGAAATCAATCAATGAATTGACTTGTTTCATTCACATCACAAAACTGACAATAAGTGAATGTGAATGTATAGAGTCCATGGTTGAATTGACTTGTTTCATTCACCTCACCGAATTAAGAATACAATATTGTTCGAGTATAGAGTCATTTCCTGCTGCCGACTTGCCGAATCTCACCTCGTTAAAACATCTGACAATAACACATTGTAAAAGTATGGATGTTGATTCCTTTGGGCTTTGGCCTCCTAACTTGGGTTACCTAGAAATAGGGGGTTTGAAGAAGCCCATATCAAAGTTTGGCCCACAAAACTTCCCACCTTCTCTTGTTCACCTAGGGCTATATGGTGGATCGGCAGAAGAAGATGATGTGACTGGCGGAAGTCAATTGTCGCATATGCTTCCTTCATCTCTTACTACACTTTGTTTAGGGGAATTTGAGAAATTGGAATCAGTTTCAAAGGGACTCCAACACCTCACCTCCCTCCAACATCTCTACATTGACAAATCCCCAAAGATGAAAGATCTACCAGAAGAGTTGTTGCCTTCACTTTTGAGTTTGAGAATATGGCAATGCCCAGATGAACTGAAAGAAAAGACAAGTAGAAGAGGCTCCTATTGGCCCCTTATCTCCTATATCCCAGATGTCGACATATGGTAAAAGGTATGTCCCACTCTTTGTTTATCTTTTGACTTTTGCCTGTTTTGGAAGGGGTGTTTGGCATTGCATTTTCAAATTACTTTTCACTCATAATCAATTGCACCAAAACTGATTATAGGGTGATTACTTGTTATGGTCATTTACCCATTTTAAATGGAACTCATGATAATACTAATCCTCTATAACAAGTTGAAATATTTTGAAGAAATAATGAAACGTTTTAGTTAGGTAAGGTATTAGACATGTCAACAGCCACATGTGTTTACTACTTTATTTTTTCTACTTTCTGTTAGAGGTAGAGTGTTCGTGTTTGCATTGAATTGTATAGTAAGGCTAAAACTCGGACCCAATAAAAGTAACATGTTTATGCTGGGTAAAGCATATTAATCTAAGTAACAAAGATTCAGCTCAACTTGATCAATTGTTTTGGTTTCTAATCTACTCTGATTTTTCTTCACAGAGCTTTTTGAAATTCTTGATGGGATTCGCAGTCAGCCTTCCAAAGCGGAGCTCAAGGGTTCAAATCCAACGGGGAGAAAATTAATCCCTTTTTGGCCACGGAGGTTCACCTGCGCCGACTCCGGGCTATCCAAAAGGGTAGTCGCCCTCGGATTAGTTGGCTCGCAATATCGAGTCAACGCAAGATGCTATGTGAATGCCCATACCAAAAATTTCAGAGAAGGAGTATCTTCTGTATGAGTTAATATGAACCTTCCGCGTTTCTTCAATGCAGCTGTTATTGCTTTAGGCCGTGTAGGACTTTAACTTTGTGTCCTTTTTTGCAACTGTTATTGGTTTTTGATAATGATTGTTGTTCTACTTGACAATATGTACCTTATTTTGTCATCCGAAAGGTTTTATACAAAGAATCTGATATATTTTGTAAGCTCTTTGTTTTACTGTTTAACTATAGATCCATTATTATAATCACCACCACAGTATGTCAATAAGCTCAACCTTCTGCTAACAAGTAAATCTGAAATTTTACTATGACAGAGCTATTCAGATGGATTTATCTGACCCATTTGACATGTTTCTTTTTCATTTTCAGTCAACTCTTGTATCCCAATCCATTATTTAACCCATCAGAGATTTAAAATTAACCTAATTAGACCCATTAATATATACACTAGTATGTATAACCACATCTATAACGAACACACATACGAAATCACATAGCTTTAGAAATACATAGATGTAAGAGACTATTACCTTCTTTATAAAGTTTTGTTGGTTCTAAAATCAACAAACAAATAGGCTATTAAAATACTGTTATCTCAATTACTGAGAATTAAGCAGCCCTTCTTGATCTAATAAACCCTTTAGTGTCACTAAATATCACATATGAAGGTGACTTCCTCAAAAAGCGACTCCCTGATAGTACTTTCGGAAGATATATCCTCGTTATCCTTCATAGGACTACCTTCGTAGCTAGAACCCGGTGAAGACTCATTTAAATTAAGAAAATCGTGAACCATTTTTAAACTGGTCTTGAACCATGCCGTCTAACTTACTGGGGTAGTGTTCTGTTTTTGTTCTTCCTCTTCAATCTTTTTGTCTTCTTCAACAACGGTTTCATTAATCTTCATTTCTTCCCTATAATCATTGTTCATTGTTCACTATCACTGCCTTCATCAATCTTTGGGTATTCTTTACCCAAGGCCTTTGGTCTTGTGGTATGTGAGTTGCCAACTAACCTAGAGGTTGTGGGTTCAAGCCTCACTGGAGGCATTTGTTAGATAGGTGGTATACAATTGTTATTATAAGAATTTGGAGCGTGGCAACTTGCAATTGTCAAGCAAGGTTGCAATTGTCTAACAATTACTGTAGGATTTTATTGTAAGTGTGGGGAGTTGACGTCGCTGTATGCAATCCACCCTCTTAAACCTGCAAATAAAGTTTCAAACAAGGTTACTAGTTATCAATGCAACACAGAACCAATATGGCCAGCTTATTTTACAAAAGTTGAATACCCAGTGCCACCAACCTCCTTTAGCTTTCGGCAAGAACAGTAACCCAAGTGTCTAGTGCGATAGCCATCCGAGCAATTGGAAGAATTGCCTAAATTGAAAAACATAGAGGGGAAGAATAAAGTTAATGAGTATTATTGCAATGGAACTTATTGATGAGCCTCAGCTCACATTCAACAAAGAACATAATTTATATTTTGTGGAGCTGGGAGCCTGGGACCCGAATGTAGCCTCAGCTCAGCTCGCATTCGAAATGCTGCATTCCTTTTTTAATGCTGTTGTACCGACTCCAATGTTGATACGACAGGTCTTGAGCTTTTATGCTGAGATCCAGATGCCTTGCAGCCAGAAGATTAACAATACGTCTTTACATATGTGTGTCTATTATGGCAAATAATAAGAAAATCTGTTGAATCTTGAATTCGGGTTGATGGCTGCATAAAACAAATGTGATGAATAAATATTGTTACCATACTGGTTTAAAGCTAGATCCGCTCCAAAAAGAAAATATGTGTAACAATGGGTGGTTGTATGCATACGTAGTGTATGTGTTAAAGACATACATTGATGTGGTGGGACCCGAACTTAAAGAACCCCCAAGCGGAAATTTAAAGACATACAGGGTGTGAACTTATCACAAAAGAGGGTTAGTAAGTTACACATGAGATGGAATGATGTGTTTGATGATTCTCATGATGAAAAACTTGAAAAGGAAGTCCTCGATGTGCTCAATCCTCGTAGTGATAACTTGAAAAATCCTACAATTGTGTCATACGGAGATAAGTTGTTTCCAAACTGGATCAGATATCCCTCATTTCTCCGTTTGACTTATGTGCAGATTGAAAAAGGTGGAAATTGATGTTTCTACCACCACTTGGGGAACTGCCATCACTTATGATGCTGGTTATTGAAGAACTAAATGAGGTGAAAGTCGTGGAGTCAGAGTTTCTTGGGACAGGTATTGCATTTTCTAAGCTTGAAAGTCTGAGAATTACAAATATGAGGGGGTGGGTGGTCAACCAAGAGTGGTGTTGTAGGTGCAGTAATGTTTCCATGCCTTGAAGAGCTGTATATAGAAAACTGTCCTAATTTGGTTAAAATATCACTTGAAGCACTACCTTCGCCGAGGGAATTAAAAATAACTTACTGTGGTAATGGTTTATTGACAAGTCTAATTCACACAGCTTCATCAGTCACCAAGCTGAGTATAAGTTGTATTACAGGACTTAGTGATGAGGTGTGTGGTGATGTGTTATGGACTATCTTAGGGCAGTTGAAGAAGTTGTTAGTTATGGGGTTTAGAAAGATGGTGTTGTAAAATGAAGTTTAGCACTACTACTTCTTACTTTAAGGCGAGTTCTCTATGTCCTTAAAGCAATTTCGCCCCCGACATTCTTTCGAACAATCGTGTTTCGTGTTACTGACGAATTGCCTCCCAAGATACAATGAAGCAACGTATGTAGCAATTATTAACACTACACGAAGTGGTGATAATAACTAATATTTCTATAGCAATATTAATAGCAACCGGGTGTATTTGGAAGAGAGGGTTTGTGTGTGTTTGTTTTCGGATTTGATGGTCAGGAATGGCAGATTTGTGGCTCTATTTATTGGACGGAAAGTGACTGTTCATCAACAGTCACAACCTTCCATAACAGGCATCAGGCGTGTGGGTTGGCCAAGGGCTGTACACCTTGGCCTTTTTGAAGGTACACGACTGTTTCCTGGTGATCCGTAAGACCGTAACCACAACCAAAATGATGGTTGGTCTATAACCGTCGTCTGAATCATAGGGACGTGACTGTTCTCATTTGGCCTGTAACCACAACCAACCCGGTGCCATGCATGGTTGGGTGTGACTGTTCATACAGTCGTGATGGTTGGGATATAACTGCCGTCCCTAAGACCATACTCTAATCTACATTCAGATGGTCTTGGTTTGCTGAAGCTTGTTATTGCTCTGATTCTCCTTCTCAGAAACTTTCTAGTTGTTTTTAGAAACTACTGTAGAAATTTGTTAATGCTTTTGGATCATGTTTCTATCGAGATATTCTAGTTTGTCATATGGTACTTGAGTTGCTTTTAGAGCTCTTATGTGTGTTCCTTTACATGGTCGTGCTTGCATTCGGTAGGTATCAGTAGCTTTGTATTTCTGTTGGTTGAATGTTTAAAGTCCTTTCACAAGCTTCATTTAAATGAAAAAAGTGTCAACATTTAGTTCCTTTGTGACCTTAATCGATTCTTATATACTAACTATGGGTCAAATACGACCAAGCTAACGCTCGACGGAATGAGTGCAAGTAACCACATTTCTAGATACATGTACTGCTTTTGACCCGTTGCCAAGATGAAAAAGATGTCAAACCTGTGATACAATACCATGCATGACACTGACAATTTTAAAATCAGTGATCTAATATTGGAAGAGTGGCAGCTGGTAAGTGGTCAGGTTGATTAATGGGTCAAAACAGTTTCTGACTGAAGTGGGTCATTTGTAGCACACTAGCACGAGTCAAAAAGGTCTTGAACCAGTTCTATTGACCCGCAAACACAGCATGGACCCATTTGAGATGAACACAAACCAGTTTGACCCAAATGGGTTGAAATTGCCACCTCTACATTTATCAGAAACTGACATACTAGAGATTTTTGTGACTGACGTGATTAAATATTGCACACGGAGAGACCTTTTCGAAATAAAAAATATATCAAATAAGATGATAAGATGTAACCTTGCTATCTAGCTGAACTTTAGCAACTCTACGAGCAGTATCTTGTAATTGTGTAAAGAGCATCTCAAGTTCTTCCCTGGGCTTTTGAGCATCCTGAAGCTTTTCTTGCCAAACAAAACAAGATAAAAGAGAGACCATTTCTTCTATCTTTATGTCTTTGAAAACACCATTAAACATGAGCTCTGTTAACACCAATTCATCAGCGCTGCTAATTTCGCAAGCAACTTTTCCCTTCAACTCCACAACATCGTCTTCAGTGACATATCTATATCAAATAACACATAAACTTAGTTCTAAACAGGATATGCATATGGTTTCTTGGAAATAGAAGTGAAAGCCACATCTCATGTTTAATATGATAAAGGTACTAACTTCGACCGCTTTACTTACGCATGGGTCAAGTCAAGTCGTATTTTATTTCTAACTTGTCAAACAGGTAAATCGATTAAAAAAATAATAATAATAATAACATAGTTTTTGTACCCCAAATATATTCAAAAACAAGTTGTACTATACTAAAATAACATAGTTTTTGAAACACGTATGATACACTAACGTTGATCACTAATTACTTTTGTAGAAAGTTAAAAATAATTTGGACAAAATATGTGTAATAGGCTAACCATCCCAACCCGAACCATTTCAATCCATTACAAAAGATACCAATTTTGACCCATTACCGGACACGAGCCTTTTGCCACCTGAATCCAATAACTTTTTAAGAAAGGGGTGATCATTCTAACAGAATGATATCCTGACTAATGGGAATGCAGTTATGAATTAATGCGCAATTTATCAACAGTAGATCACAAACTTCAACATATAAAGTATTTTCTTACCCTAGTCTTCGAAGCACCCTTTTCCTTGCTTTGAGCTCATCTTTGAACGCAAGTGCAGAAGTAGAGCGCATCCAGAGACGGAGATAGTGGGGGAGCCGGAGGGTGCTCGGCCCCCTCCAACACGCTCAATCACTTTGCTATTTACCTTATAAAATTTAAGCATATGACGCAACTATAGGCAAATGACCCCCTTAACTTTTAAGAAAAAAATTCTGGCCCCCGTTATTCCTAATTTCTAGCTCCGTCCCTGAGCGCATCGACTTCTTGATTGCTTTAATTTGAGCTGTGATATCTTTCTTCTTGTGCAAGACTGTCAGCTTTTGTTCAATAAGTGGAGACTTTGCAACTTCATGCTTCTGAAACAGGTTCTCTAGGGCCTCAATCCTTCGGACTGCCTTCCTATATGAACCACTTTGGACCTATCAAATATATATAAACAAGCATGAGACTGTGTAGACATAAATAGGAACTAGAAGATGCAAAAGCTAAGTTGAAAGAATTGCAACCTCATGCCTTCTTAAGGGTCCAAGTAGGGTATCCCTTGTTTTGAAAATCTGGAAAGAACTTCATACACCTTTTTCAACGTATTTTCCCGATTTTCTAGCGGCAATAAATCTTTTTCTATTACGAGACGGACACTACTCAAGTTATCTATCTGTTCATACAGAAATCATGAATCAGATGCTTACTCATATACTGGCAAATGTATGTTCAATAAATGAGATTGTACAATCTTAGATACGACAAGCCTAAAAGGGTATTTGGAGTAATAATCATTTGAAATAATTAACCAGTTCTAGCGTTTGAATAAATGGACTCAGTTTTTACTAACAGAATTGATGGCTTAACTGGGGATGAACACTACCAAGCTACAAGCATTTGGCTCAATAGTAACATCTCCGGTCGTCAAACCCACATCAGAGAATTCTTCTTTGAACTCTCTATACTTTTGGTTACTTAGTGCCTTTATGGGAGATGTGTATATTACTCTTTGCTTATTCCGCAGTGACATTGCAATAGCATATGATGCCACAACAGTTTTCCCTTGGCGCCTCTGTAATCAGAGCGTCTAGAAACACCACCATCCCGCCCACCAAGACCACCGCTATACCGATCTCTAGAAGATGAGGTACCACGACCACCATGGGCAAGCTCCACCTGTTCAAATAGCATTTTTGTGGGTTTTGGTTTAATTCTTCATATTTTTAGTGGATTTTAAATTAGGGTCAAATTGAGTTTTTGGGAAATTGGGGTTTTTGTGAGCCGGGTGTTTTTTTGTTTGGATTAACAGCGTTCCCCAGTCATATTTTTGAAAAATAAATTCGTGTTTCTTAGTTTTTTTAAGAGAGAAGAGAAAAGAATAGGAGAGTAAGGCCTTGTTTGTTTTTAAAAAAAGGGTAAATTGCAAAAATGGTCCTTAATGTTTCACGAATTTGCAAAAACGGGACCGAGACAAAAAGTAGCGCAAAAAAAACACCCACGTTCCATATTTTCGTAAAATCGCCACTGAGAGCCATTTTCCGTTAATTTTCCCGTTAAGTGCCACGTATTTGAGGGTAGTATCGTCATTTCACTGTTCATGCTTATCTCCCGCCAACTTTTGGCTCTGTGCTTTGTATCAATGTGATTAGACCTCAATGGCTAATTTGCAAAGTTATTTTCAGCTTTCATATTAAATTGTCATCGCCTTCACACACACACACAAGCAGAAAAACACACACACACACACACACACACGTAATCAAATAATTATCATTCCCTTTTCCAGAAGAATGTCTCGCTGTCTTGATCTCGTGGTTGCTTGCAACTCATTTGTCATATCGGAAATGATGCTAACCCATTACCGGCGAGAGGTTGAGGAGGACATTCATCATGCACAAGAGTTGATGAGTAGGTACCAAAAGCTGTCTGATATGCTCAGTCTTAGGGGGGACCTGATTTTGGAGCTCCAAAACATAAGGGGCTCGAGAACTGCAAGGGCCAATGTGAACAAGCTTAGGAGGATTCAGTCAGCTGATATGAGAAAGATGAGGGGGTTGATGAGGATGCTTAGGCAAACAAACGACAGCATTGTTTCCAAGATTGAGTTTGCTGTGAGGCAAACTTACATGTGAAGGGGTTGGGTGCTGGATGCTGGGGGTGGGTTGTTTTGTTGTGCTTTGTTGTGTATGATGAATGTAGGTAGTAGGTGGTTGGGCACTTGTGGAGTTGTGGTTTCTTTTGTTCATTTTAGTGCCATTGTCGTAGTGTCGTAAGCTAGGTAGATATTGTAGGTGATGATGTAGGTAGGGGTTGTGGGTTCCCATAAGGTTGTAAATGTACCCTTATGGTTTATGAATGGAAGGGATCGTTTGATCCCGTTTGTCTTGTTATACATTGTTCAATTCGTATCACAAACATATTCACAAACATGAAACTGACATAATTGAAACCATAATACAATACACAAACACATACGTTTAAATGCTACTAATCGAAGCAAATAACAGAACCACAAAACAAACAGAAACATATTATGCAAATAACAGAACCCCATATGAAATACTTCAAATTTACATAATATTGTTCGGCATGTACCAAAAAAGTTTAACCCATCAGAATGCCTGCCCACACCCTTTGGTGTATTCGAAACAGAGGTAGAATAGTTCAAGTTACATTAGTCAAATTACATTACTAAATACAACCAAATTAAAGTGTTTTAGTTTCTACACATTACATATTCCCAATAGATGGACCCATATGTCAATCTTCAAACCTTCTACTGGATGAATCAATGTGATCAACACCACCTGCACAGTCAATATATGCAATGAAACGAGGTTACTATAATAGGCAATGCAATGTGTCCAAAATATTTGCTAAACAGTTCATTAGACTCACCTAGTCAAAATAACACCACATTGTTACCCATTGATCTTGGTGCCCGTAGACCCAGTATGCAATTAGTTATTCTTGGTCTCAAAATACCACCACCCTTTGCTCCCACATTCACTGAACCAACACCTGGTGGGTTCTTAATAGAACCACCGTCTCTAATGACAATACCAGCCATTTTGTTCCTGTTAACAACATCAGCCTCATCAACCTCATCAACCATCTTTCCTTTTCCCTTATCCACAAACCTCTTCACCCTCTTTTTATGCTTCCCGAATTCTGGTTGTGAAGCATCAACATCATCCACTTTCCTATAAGTTTTTGAAGTGCTAGTCCTAAAAGGAGTTGAAGTAATAGAGCACCGCAAGCTAACATCTTCTTCTACCCACCCAACAACCTCCCCACCATCACCCTCTGCATCAATGTTGTTTAAATAGTAGGGAGATAACACCTGTTTTGTGTGAGCAACAAACAAGTCTACAAAGCCGGCACAACAACCTAGCTCAATCATTGTATGCACATCATTGTCTGTGTGAATCAGCTTCAAACCTTCTTCTAATGATTTACCAGGCACACAAAAGAACACAGGCCATTTTTCTCCCCTAATGCGTGAAAACATATCATCCAGACCTAGGAAAAAGACATGTCTATCACAGACAAAGCCACACATTTTAGAAACATTCCCTTGTACATACCTTAATGGACCAAATTCAAAGACTCCATTATTGTGCATGCGGAACAGAACTTCACCCCCATAACCAAGTAAATTTGCCACAATTTTAAATTTAAACTGTCAAGACATACCAGCACCTACGAAACTAATGGTATACATGCTAAAGTCAATGCAGAAGTAGTCAATGAATCAATTATGCAGGCTCAAGTGAAGCAGAGCAATGCAGTGTTGTTTATCTCACCACATAGTTGTAGTTTAGGTAATAAGTTAATGTGGTGATATAGAAACCAATCTATTTTGTTCCTGATACACTCAAGATACATAATGTGAAGACTTACTTATAACCAATGTGAACACGCAGTACTTTCGTAATGCAAAACACTCTCTATAGCAGTATTTAGTAATGCCAAACACTCTCACTTATGATATTCTAACACCCTACTTAATGCAAATACTCTGCTTATCCTAAACCTAGGAAAGGGGATGCATATAAAAGTCTATCAAACATATCATAGCATCCTACGTAAACAAATTTAAAATGGCACATAAATGAAGTATACCACATTAACATACCAAGATCCGTATGCTCTTCCTTCACCTTCCTCTTCTTTCCAGTCCCATTTGCCATTCCCCTCTTCATTTTTTCAGTAACTATACTCGGATTAGAACTCCCATCCTTCTTCTTCTTGCCAGCCTCCTTCTTCTTGCCAGTCCCAACAGGCCTTCCCCTCTTCCTTTTTTCTGTAACTGTACTCGGATTAGGACTCCTCTCCTTCTTTTTCTTGCCACTCCCAACAGGCCTTCCCCTCTTTCTTTTTTCTGTGACTGTAGTCGAAATAGGAATCCCCTCCGTCTTCTTCTTGCCACTCCCAACCGGCCTTCCCCTCTTCCTTTTTTTCTCTGCAACTACCTCATTGGAGCAACCGCTAGCACCCACATTTGGTTTGTTGAAGGTTCTATTCCACATCCATTGAAGAATTTCTTCAATCATCTCCTTCCCTATGTTTGCATACGAACCATACTTGGCAATAACTTTATCACCAAATTCATCCAAAACAACCTCAAAGACTTCATCATTTAATAAAACCTTGCCCCACGACATTTCAGATGATTCCTCCCCCCCCCCCCCAATCAACAAGCACTTTCCCTTTTCATTATTATCATTATTCGCCATAGCTGGGTTTAGTTGTTGCGATTTGATTTTTTTTTTTATGTTAGGGTTTGACGGTTGATTATCTACACAATCGTGGGTTGGTTTTGGGGATTTATTGTACCCTAAAGAAGCACACAGCTTTAAATGTACATAGTTTACATTGTTTGCAAAAATAGTCCCCCAAAAGTTGGCGGGAGATAAGTATGAACAGTGAAATGACGATACTACCCTCAAATACATGGTACTTAACGGGAAAATTAACGGAAAATGGCTCTCAGTGGCGATTTTGTGAAAATGTGGAACGTGGGTGTCTTTTTTGCGCTACTTTTTGTCTCGGTCCCATTTTTGCAAATTCGTGGAACGTTAAGGACCATTTTTGCAATTTACCCTTTAAAAAAAACTCTTTTTTGCCACTTTTGTCTGCAGGCGGGCAGACAAATGAAATGAAGACCATTTGTTTTTTTTTGAAGAGATAAGAGGATAAAATCACTTCTTTCCTCTTCCACAATTCACACATAAACCACCTCTTTTTTCTACTTCTTTCAACAAAACCCTACTCATCTCTTCCATCATCCACCATCACAACCTCCACCTCCCACCATCCACCATCTCAGCCGCCACCTCCCACCTCCTACCATCTTAGCCGCCTCCTCCTACCACTCAGCCGCCACCACTCACCACTCAGCCGCCGCCGGCCACCCTTCTCCTCCGCCGCAAAAAGGTAAGGTTTTCTTTTTTATGGTTAAGTATGAATTTAAAGAAGAAATTGCTTTTTATGTGGGTTATAGTTAATGGGTCTTGATTGTTTGATTTTTTGTGTTTTGGGTTTCATTTATTTGTTATGTTTAGGACTTATCATGGGTTTTTTTTGCTTGATACTGTGAAAAAATGATGTTTCATAAGTTTCTTTTGATGATTTGGGTAACATGATGTTAAATAGTACTAATTTGTCTACAAGTTAATATATTGATTACTGAATTGTGTTAAGTGTTGGTAGACTTGAAACACATACTATTTGGATAGACTTGAAATAGGATGTCATCTCAGTGTGCAATTTTTGTTCGGTTTTTGTTGTTTAGTTAACGGAAAAATCTTTTTGTTTAGTTAACGGAAAAAGGGCATTGGCGAAAAGAAAACTTGAGTTGGTGAGCCCCCTGTAGCCAGCTAGGAGTGTTTTGTGTTCAGGATTCATGACGGAATTTTCGACTCCCAAGTTCTATAGAAATTGCATTATTATCTTTGGCGCGTAGTGTCAAAAGTTTAGTTTTCATATTGTAGTCGATATTAACGTCGGTCATGCTTAAAATGACCCATACAGTTGAACCCCAAGCACGGGAAAAGGGATCTCATACAGGTAGTAGAAGCATGTGTTTCTAAAATAGTTATGAAATGCGCTTAGGACTTGTCGTATCTGGTTCTGAAATAGCAAAAGCATCTTTTTGAACTATGCTTACCATTAGGCTATTTTTCTGAGTTAGCGTGGGTTCAGGTTAATGTAAGTGTAGATGTGAGGCTATTTTTTTCATCTAATGTTTTGTAACTTAATCACATGTTTAGTAACCTTAATATTTTATCATACCTGTAACTATGATACTGTACTATTACAAGAAAATTTGAGCAGCTAACTTTAGTCCAAATTTTTGATTATTTTATAAGGGAAAATTTGAACAGGTTTATTTGTTAAATATGTATGTTAAATGTATTCGTGTATGTATATAGATAAGATATGCTAGATTAACTGAGAACACATTTCTTAGGCATAAGTTGATTAACTGAGTTTTCATGGAAAATACGTGCTATGGAAAATACTATGGCTTCTATTTTAGGATGTTAATTGATCATTTTAAAGTACAATGATTGCCAAACTACCAATAATCAAATATGTAGTATATAAATACTAATATGCTTGCCTGAGATGATCAAATATGTGCTATGGTTTTTGTTTTAATGTGCAGTCTATGTTATGAACAAACTTCACTGTTTTATGTTAAAGTTTTACTGATGCGTAATGAATTTGCTTATGTTATGAGTATGCCCCTTATCTCAGGCTCTATTACGGACCTTACGCCTTTGCCTCCAGGATGCCATTAATAACTACGAGTCTATAAACTGTTATGTATATTCTCATGTATTTTCTTTGAATGTCATTATATATGATTCATGTATGTCAGATGGATATTTGATTTTATTATTAGGCTATAGATGTATTCTTTTTTAATAATTACTTGCCACTCAATTGCAGTTATTTCTTCACTGTGGCAACATAAGGGAATGCATCGGATCGACAATATATGACTAATTTAAGAGATCAAATCGCGCAACAATTAATGCAAGTGATTTAACATGGGTCCTAATTTGATACATGTTTGTAGTATTTTGATAATTTATGTGCTTTGCAATTTTTATGTTTTGAACCATTATATATTGGTATAATTTGAACCATATGTATTGTCTTTAATACTGTCTTTTAAGTGATATTGGTATATTTTGAACCATTATGTATTGTCTTTAACACTCCGAATTTTAAGCAATTGCTTGTTTTGCATTCAATAGCACAAAAAACTAGTGAAAAAAAAACAAACAAAAAAACAAAAACAAACAAAAAAAAAACCTTCAATAGCACAAAAAAATACTAGTGAAAAAGAAAAAGAATGAAAAAAAAGGAAATAAGTACTTCAATAGCAAAAAAAACAAACGGTCTTTTTCTTGCAGATGAAGAGCTTTAGATGTACCTGATGAGTGCTCAAACACTCATAATTTTTGGTCTAATCTGAACTGCAAAACATACAAAAACACTCAAATATGCATCAAAATACTAAAAATATTTCAAAATCGTGTTTTATATGTTTTAGATGCAAAATGAGCAAAAACAGACGAAAAACGTACAAAGTTTGCAAAATTGGCAGTTTCAGTCCCCTAACTTTCGTAAAATTACAAATCAAGTCCCTGGTCATTCAAAATATGGAAAATTATCACCAAAGGTCCTTTTACAATCATAAGTTGTCATATTTTGTCCTTTGGTGAAAAATCATAAAAGTTTTGGAAAATTACAATTTAGTCCCTGGAGTTTCAGAAAATGACAGAATTGGTCCCTGGTGGGATATTTTTTGATGAAAAATCATTTTTAGTCCTTGGAAATTCAAAATGTCAATATTGGTCCTTGGATAAATTTTTTCACAAAATGGCAAGAATGGTCCCTTAACTTTGAAAAATGCCATTTTTAGTCCCCGTGAATTTTAAAAAATGGTAAAATGTAAATTTGGTCCTTGTGTTATTGGTTCTTGGCAAATTACACCCTTGTGGGTACTTTGGACATTTGGCAAAATCAGCCCCTCATTTTCAAAGAATAACAAAATTGGTCCTTGTGATTATATACATAAACCAAATGGACCCTTATGTTACTAAACCTAAACCAATCCAAATACAAACCAAGCCCCAGCCCTGATCCAACCATCCACCCTAGCCCACCTTAGCCCAATCAAAACTGGCCCACTTCCCTTAAATATTAAAAACGCCCGGTCAACACAGTCAACCCCCCCAAACCGTCCACTGTTCATCTTCCTTAATCCTTCCCCTAATCCCCCGTTTTTCTGCAACCCTGCTCCTCCTCCTCACCTTCTCCACCAACTATAATAAATATATTCACCTACATTCAACCCCCCTTCTCCCCTCATTTATTACCACACCAAACCCCACCAACTGCCATATGGAACATTTCCCGCCAAAAAGAATTTAAACGGTGGGGATCAAGTTTAGTCCATCCAACGGCCAAGAGTGAGTGAGAAAGAAAGAGAATATCTCCAGGGATTATATAAGTCAAGAAAAGCAAGAAGAAAAGATTATTAGAGTAGTAGTAGTGTAGTTTTAATTTTTCATGTCGCTTTAATTAGTTTTCCATGTTCTAGTGTAATTCCTAGTTTATAAACATTGTACTCAGTATTTTAAGTGTATTTTAAACCTAATTCAAGAATCAATTTCAGTTTTAAGTTCCAATTCAGTTTATGCCATTTTTATATGAAAATCTCACTTTAGCTTTAATGTTATTGAAAGTTGTTTTTCATTGTTTCAGAAGCTTAACATAAGTCATTTATGAGCTTTCATAAGCTCAATTAGTATTAAAATCACTTTTAGATCATAAACTAAAAAAATACTAAAAATACAAAAAAAATTAGATAGAAAATAAAAAATTCAGTGTAGAAGGAAGAAGAGAGCAAGGAGCTTGTGGATTGTGTACTTACCTGGTATTAGAGCTTCAAGGGAAGCATAGGGTTGTGATTCAAGTTCCTTGGTTCCTCAGTTCTTAGCTTAGATTACTTGTAAGCATATTTCTCCATATTAAGCAGTTATTGTAGTTAGAGCTTATTTGTTGCTTATTAGTGCTTCTTCTGTCTCCTTGTTGTTTACTAAATAGATTACAGTTCATATATCCAAGTTGTATTACAAGTTTCATTAGGTTTAGTCTAAAATCAGATTTTAAAGGGGTGTTTGGTTTAACTCAGTTCATGGGGATCTTGTTGTTGTTTCATTGTTGTTTTAGTTTAGGTAGATTGCATTAGGGTAAATTAGGTTAAAACAGGTCTCAAAACCAAGTTTCAATAGCAAGAAAGTCAAAACATCCCTTGATTCACTTTGACAGTTAACTGTCATGGATTATGGGTTCCAAATTCATCCATGTTAGTTTATTACATGTTCATATAGCCTTATACCATCTTAGTATAGCTTAACATAACACATTTCATCAGTAGTGATCAACCAAAGTTGGAAAAAGTCAAAGTTCAAGTTTCTTATAAAAAGTCAAATTTCCAATTTTCAGAAAATATCAAAACTGGTAGGATTTTTGTAGAATTTTGTAAGATGTTTTAGGATTTGAAATTTTTAGGACTTGTACTCTACCACCTCAGCTTTATGTTCCCCCCTCCTTTTATTTTTGGGATTTTTTGTGTGGGCCCCAGCTTGCCCCAAAGTAGGCTGCAGGCATAGCCACTGCCCTGCTGCAGCAGCATCCACCCTACCACCACCACTTTGGTGGTGGTTTCTGACCACCACAGTGGGTCCCACAGGCTCCCTTGGGTTCTTTGGACTCCCCACATGGCCCCTACCTAGTTCTAGCAATCTTATACCTTTAGGTGCCCTTGCCCCCCCCCCCCCCCTTTATTCAGGCTGCAAGTGTGGGCAGTGGACTGCTTATATCAAAGTTAAGCCATTTGCTTATTAGAAGCATTTGGCTTATCCAGAGCTCAATACTTGTTACTCTTGTCTTAGTTTGGTCCATCTTACTTATTTCCACCATTTTCCACCCCTGTGGACCCCACTGAGGGTCATTTGCCGTCACAGTTGACCAAAGTCAACTGTCTCACCATTTAGCTTATATTTTGCTTATTTTTAGTTTATAAAAAGTTTGTTTTTACAAAAGTTTGCTGTTTTTATATGTAAAGTAAGTTTGTAAAAGAAAAATCAAGAAAAAACAAAGTTAATATTAAGTGATAGTTTCTATTTAATGTAATTTAATTTTAATTTTCACTTTTAAATTTTTGTTAAGTACTTGTCATTTTTATATTTTTATTAATTTCCTATTATATTAAAGTATTTATAATAATTTTTTTAGATTTTTATTTTATCATTTAGTATTTTTTAGAATTAATATTAGTTTTATTAATTATTAATTAATATTAAGCTTTAAATAGTATAATTAGTTTTTATAAGTTAAAACCTAGTTTTTATATTTTTTTATAGCTTTTATATGTTATAAAATAATTTTAGAAATTTTTCTAGAATTTTTACTGTTCATTTAGTATTTTTCTTAATTTAAAATAGTTTATTTAGGTAATTAATAATTAATTAGTAATTAATTAATATAAAAAGCACAAAAAGACAAAAATACTTATTTTTAATTTTAAAACTTATTTTTAGTTATTTTATAATTTTAGAAATAATATTGTATTTAAGTTATTTAAGAATTAATAATTAGTTTTAAATAGTTTTTAATTAATAATAAATAATTAATTAGGGTTAAAATTTATTTTCTTTTTCTAAAAATTTTCTTTCACTTTTAAGTTTGTAAAAAAGTCATTTTCACCCCCTGGGTGTTTTCAGATTTCCGTTTTCACTTTTTTATTTCGTACGTTTACGTTTTATTTAAACGTAACGTACGCGTTTTTAGGTTTAAATCGTTTCTGGTTTTTCCAAACGTCCAGTCTTGTTTATATAGCTTATTTAAGCTATTTCATTGTAGATTCATTAGGGTAATCAATCTCAAACCTTTTCCCATCCAAATTCACCCGATCACATAACCGTTTGTTAACCATCCACACCTCGTCGGGACTTAACGACCCGGGGAAACCTTATACTTCCACGGAGCATTGACTCTAGGCAGTCTGACCATCTTGACCACATCCGTGGTTGACTTTGGTTGACGGTTTAGCATCAATCAAATTTTTGGCGCCGCTGCCGGGGAGGTGTGCGCGCTATTCTAAACGGTTTTCTGATTAGTGATTTTGGAATTCATTCCTTTGTACATTTACCCATCCTTGTTCATATCTTTTCATAAAAAACCCAAAAATATTTTTCCTTACCCTCTATCCCTTTGATTCTACCATCTTATACCCCTCTCATGTATAATTCTAAATGACATCTCTCGATGACGATTTCTTTAAACAATGGGCCTTTGAGAGCAAAATTGAAAAACTTATGGCCTTGTCAAAAATATCGAGATGTCGTAGTGATTATGATGGACCTTCGATTCCTATTCCCTCTCCGGTGAGGGAAATGAATCAAGAAACCGAGATGACAAAGGACCATGTACTTCCCTCTGACGATGGAAGTGCTAAATACGTCCAACCTACGGTTATCCAAAAACCTAAGCTCACAAATGCTCCTAAACCTTCAAGAATCAATCCTGATCTTTCATGATATAAGGTTATAAGGTCATCAAGCAAACATACAGAGCTTAGGGCAGTGACTGAAAAGAACGACTTGCCCAATCTTCACGATTATCAAGAACCAAAACCCGAGATCATAACGGAAGTGGTGGAAATTGCTAGCTCTAAGAGCACACCACTTGTCCCACCTCCGGATTTTATCCCTTGTGTTGGTTATGGTGAGCCACTTTTTGGTTTGCCATGTCGTTGGTGTACATGTGTGCAATGCGGTAATGATATTCAATACGGGAGTTGTTTGTTTTGTGGGTCGAGTAATTCATTTGCTTATGATCCTAATCAAAACTCATTCAACGACTCTTCAAATTTTTCCAATTACCCATCACATTCATACGAGCAAGAATCATATTACCCAAATTTCAATAATGCTTCGTATCAAGATACACCAAGCCAGACTCAACAGTTTTACTGTTATGAGTACTGTGGTGGTCCACACTACAGTTCTGATTGTCAATCAGGAAACACGCTTGTCTATAAGCAGTTTCCTGATAACAATTATGACTCAAGCATATATGACTCACAGCCACATCAGTTTTACTGTTGTGAGTATTGTGGAGGTCCATACACTAGCTCTGATTGTCAAACAGGGAATCCATTTCCTTGTGACAATTACGACTACTCGTTTCAAGACCCACCTCCACAGTACCAAATTACCCAAGCAACTCCTCGATTCCCGCAAGACCTTTGTGATGAGGTTCTTGAGGCATTTAAAAAATTTAAGGAGGGGTTAGCTACTACATCGTTTCAAGATTCTCGTGAAAAATCAATGGCAGAATTACTTGCTGAAGAACGAGAAGCTAGAAACGAAAAGAGCATGGAAGAATTACTTGCTGAGCAAAGAGCGGCTAAAATACGTGCCAATCTTTGCTATGCTGCTCTTTATGATGACGATGATGACAGTGATGATGATGAAGATAACATTGTCATTATTCAAAACGATTCATCAGATTCGTCAGTTGTGATTCCTTCCATGGATAATCAGGGAGGAAATGATGAGACGGAGAAATTACTAGCAGAAGATCAAATGGAACTCGTACAATCCATGAATGCTAGCTCCTCTCCACTCCCTCAGTCTGTTATCACACCCGAAGTTCACACTCACTCTCTGATCATGGGGGATGAGCATCTTAGCACTGTTCCTAATAAGGAATCGGACGAATTAATAAAGTCTAGTGTTGAGATCCTTGTCCCAATCCTAGGAGAGTCACAGGGAACTTTGGATGATATGTGTGATATTCCTTCCCCCATTGAGTGTCCTAAAGATCAATTTGAGACTTTCTCAGATTTTAGCGACGATTGTGCATCTTATGGAGATATTGAGTATGCTGAGGCATCACTCCCACAGTCTGAAGCCGATCTTGGAGAAATTGAAAGTCTCCTATATCATGATCCGTCACTCACTTCTTATCCCGACAATCCAATAGAGAATGATAATCTCTTTGTTCCCGAAACATTTAATACGACTCTCACCAATCCTCTATTTGAATTCGAATCTGAATTCACTATGATTTCTAACAATCCAATCTTTGACGAGGATTGTGATGAGTCCACAATGGAACATGAGTTCACAAATTCACATCTTGTGAATAATTCTCTTCATGAGGAGTTCTCCGGTGAACTCACTCATCATGTCACGACTCCTCCGGAGTTTGATAGCCCGGGGGGAGGTGCTCTCAAACTTGAGAATTTGCAAATTCCCACCCACCCTCCCGGGTTGTTTACCAGCTTACCCTTTGAAATCCAAACTCAGGCTATTGAGCCTCCTCTTGAGGAAGAAGATCAAATCATGATTTTCGTCATGGTTTTCTTCCTTTTCTTCACCTATAGGGTGACTTCTTCTCTTCTTCACTCCTTCGGGAATGAGGATACTATATTTGATCCCGGCATTTTCATGTATCATTATCTTGAGCCGGATACTTATCTCACCGGTGTGGAACTTTCACGTGCTTCAAATGTTTGTCCAAACATCTTGAATGAAAGTCCGATAGAGATTGTCTTTTCCACATCATGCTTCCCCAAGGACAAATGAATTCGGGGTTGAATCAAGCTAGCGACTCGGTAAACAAAAACAGTAGCATTCTTATAGGGTTTTCACCCTAAGTGTGGGGGAGTCCCCCATGCTATGGTTACAAGAGTGAAAAACAAAATGGTGTTTTCCACGCTTAGCTTGTAATGTTGCCCTTTTACGTTCAAAATGTCGGCATAATATCCGGGATTTTGAATATTGAGGACAATATTCATGCTACGTGTGGGGGGTATTTCGCTATTCTAGCGAATTTTATCACATTTTACTATATAATACCCCCGTTTTAGCCAAAATTTCAAAAAATTTAAAATTTTTTCACTGGTGCTTCAAAATTTTTGTGGTAATCAGTCCGCCTTGTCTAACCGACAAAAGGGATTGGCTAGTCCAGGAGCAAACGGCTCTTGGTAAAGACATCTCAAATCCGTTTACGGCTTGCAATTTGCCCAAAATTGTATGGTTCCTCAACTCCCCAAAAACAAATGAGTTGGCTAGCCCGCAAGATTATGGCATGTGGTAAAGGCCGTGAAAAATCCATAATTGGTAATCAGCTCACCAAGATGTTGACTATTCCATCAAGAGCTGGCTAGTCCAGAAGCAAACGGCTTTTGGTAAAGACTACTCAAATCCATTGACAGCTGGTGGTTTGCTCAAAATCACACGGTTATCAGGTGTGCCACAGTTCTTACACCTGGCTACTCCAGAAGTGATGGCTTTTGGTAAAGAATTTCAAATCCATCAAGTTTTCAAAACAGTATTGCTAGGGACTAGCAATAGTTTAGTGTGGGGGATTGATGAGTGCTCAAACACTCATCATTTTTGGTCTAATCTGAACTGCAAAACATACAAAAACACTCAAATATGCATCAAAATACTAAAAATATTTCAAAATCGTGTTTTATATGTTTTAGATGCAAAATGAGCAAAAACAGACGAAAAACGTACAAAGTTTGCAAAATTGGCAGTTTCAGTCCCCCAACTTTCGTAAAATTACAAATCTAGTCCCTGGTCATTCAAAATATGGAAAATTATCACCAAAGGTCCTTTTACAATCATAAGTTGTCATATTTTGTCCTTTGGTGAAAAATCATAAAAGTTTTGGAAAATTACAATTTAGTCCCTGGAGTTTCAAAAAATGACAGAATTGGTTCCTGGTGGGATATTTTTGGATGAAAAATCATTTTTAGTCCTTGAAATTCAAAATGTTCAATATTGGTCCTTGGATAAAATTTTTTTCACAAAATGGCAAGAATGGTCCCTTAACTTTGAAAAATGCCATTTTTAGTCCCCGGGAATTTTGAAAAATGGTAAAATGTAAATTTGGTCCTTGTGTTATTGGTTCTTGGCAAATTACACCCTTGTGGGTACTTTGGACATTTGGCAAAATCAGCCCCTCATTTTCAAAGAATAACAAAATTGGTCTTTGTGATTATATACATAAACCAAATGGACCCTTATGTTACTAAACCTAAACCAATCCAAATATAAACCAAGCCCTAGCCCTGATCCAACCATCCACCCTAGCCCACCTTAGCCCAATCAAAACCGGCCCACTTCCCTTAAATATTAAAAACGCCCGGTCAACACAGTCAACCCCCCCAAACCGTCCACTGTTCATCTTCCTTAATCCTTCCCCTAATCCCCCGTTTTTCTGCAACCCTGCTCCCCCCTCCTCACCTTCTCCACCAACTATAATAAATACATTCACCTACATTCAACCCCCCTCCTCCCCTCATTTATTACCACACCAAACCCCACCAACTGCCATATGGAACATTTCCCGCCAAAAAGAATTTAAACGGTGGGGATCAAGTGATGAGGCGAAAAATGATCCGTTTTTAGGGGGTCATTTAAGCCCGAATCCGACTTTATTTGATCAAATATTGCCCTAAATCGTTCCTTTTGTGATTTTAGGTGTTTGGAGAGTGAATTCTGGAAAAGAAGCTATCTTGGACGTTTTTGGAGCATAAAAGTGAAGAAAACGGCAAAGTACCAAAAATCCATGCTGAAGATACAAGGTGACGGTGTCAAGACTACCTTCTTGACGGCGTCAGACATGGAGAATTAAACACCGTAGCTAGTGACGGCGTCAGAAGGCTTTATGACGGCGTCAAAGTGGCAAGAATAAAATACCGTGGGTGGTGACGGCGTCAACTAGGCCGTCATAAGTGGATCAAGGCCGTCCGAGGAAGTATATGGCGGCGAGGTGACGGCGTCAGAAGTAACTCTTGACGCCGTCAGAGTGTTTTTCCTATATATAGGTTTCTAGTTTTTTTCATTAAAAAAGAGAGAAGTTTTGGTGAAACCCTAAAGACGATTTTGGTGCCTCTTTTACAGGTTTTTCAAGGGTTCCAAACCCTTGAGACCTTGCATTGTAATTGAGATAAGTATACTTTCAATTCAATCAATATGTCTATGTGTTGGTTGTTTATCTCTTGTTCTTATCTTAATTCTACTATGCTAGGCTAGATTTCCTTTGTGTTTGCTTAGATCTAATGAAACCTAGATGTTGATTTTGTGTTGATTACTTGTCTATTCTTGTTTTGGATGAATGATATTATATGTTAGGCTTAAGAAAACTGGCAGATCTCTAAATGGTAACATGCTTGAACGTCTTAAGAAACATGAACCGAGGCGTACTAGGTCTTTATTGGTTGTATTTAATGCATGAGCCACTGTTTACAATCCCTATAGTTGTGCTGGGTCATGGTGTAGGAGGAGATAAGAGCTCATAGAGTTGGGGAGTTATGTATGCCACCCCACGAATGGTATTAAGGAATACAATCCGTCATCCATACAAGTGTAACAAGTAATTGACATGTAAAAGATATCTAGGGAGTAATGAAGTCTAAGTAAACACAATTTCTCCAACCACTGCTCACAACCTTAGTTTAATTTAGTTTAATTTCATTTTCATTAGTTTATTTTAGTTATATAATAGCTTTGGGTTAGTTGAATAGCAACTAATTCCGTCCACTCTTCCAAAACCCGAGATTTTAATTGCTTTTATAAAAATATAAAAATACAAAAATAATCATCTTTCATCTCTAGAACTATTAATTAGGCTTTCTAATCCTAGCGACACTATTCCTAAGCTGAACGATCAATCCCCCGGTACTTGTCACTATACTATACTACAACGATCAGGTACACTGCCTGGTAGGGGTTGTAAGCTTCTCGAGATCCCTCGAGAGGTAAAGCAAGGTGCGATTCCCACGCATCATCAAGTTTAGTCCATCCAACGGCCAAGAGTGAGTGGGAAAGAAAGAGAATATCTCCAGGGATTATATAAGTCAAGAAAAGCAAGAAGAAAAGATTATTAGAGTAGTAGTAGTGTAGTTTTAATTTTTCATGTCGCTTTAATTAGTTTTCCATGTTCTAGTGTAATTCCTAGTTTATAAACATTGTACTCAGTATTTTAAGTGTATTTTAAACCTAATTCAAGAATCAATTTCAGTTTTAAGTTCCAATTCAGTTTATGCCATTTTTATATGAAAATCTCACTTTAGCTTTAATGTTATTGAAAGTTGTTTTTCATTGTTTCAGAAGCTTAACATAAGTCATTTATGAGCTTTTATAAGCTCAATTAGTATTAAAATCACTTTTAGATCATAAACTAAAAAATACTAGAAATACAAAAAAATTAGATAGAAAATAAAAAATTCAGTGTAGAAGGAAGAAGAGAGCAAGGAGCTTGTGGATTGTGTACTTACCTGGTATTAGAGCTTCAAGGGAAGCATAGGGTTTTGATTCAAGTTCCTTGGTTCCTCAGTTCTTAGCTTGGATTACTTGTAAGCATATTTCTCCATATTAAGCAGTTATTGTAGTTAGAGCTTATTTGTTGCTTATTAGTGCTGATTGATGCTAAACCACCTAACTTATATTGACCAAATAATGGTCAACAAAGTCAAATATCCTAGGTCAATGCTCCGGGTAATATAAGGTATCACCAGGTTGTTAAGTCCCGTTGAAGTGTGAATTGTAACTTTAGCGTATTCGTGATCGGGTAATTATTCACAGAAAAGGGTTAAGATCAGAATTATTTGGAATTTATTAACAATTATAGCTTAGGAAAGCTACGTGAGTGATTACGAGAATTTAGATTACGAAGATTTGAGCTAAAAACTAAAAACGTACGTTTTAATTAAAAAACGTATACAAACGCACAAAACAAAAAGTACAACTGAAGGATGGGAAGGGTTAAAAGTGTAAAATTAATATTTTTACAATCCTAATAATTAAAGAAAATTTTAAGAAAAATAAAAATTATTTTTACACTATTTAATTATTTATTATTAATTAATTACTAATTATCTATTTAATACTAATTAAACTAATTAGAATTATTAAAAATACTAAAAAGACTTAGCAAATTAAGAAAAATTTTATAAATCTAATTAACCATCATGGGAATCCTAAAAAATTATAAAAAGTTAATTTAATGTATTTTTAAGCTAATTAATTAATTATTAATCTAATTACTTATTAATTACTAATTAAACTAATTATATTATAAAAAATAGAAAATGAACAGTAAAAATTCTAGAAAAATTTATAAAAATGTTTTAACTAAAATAAAAGCTATAAAAATTATAAAAACTAGTTTATACTATATAAAATCTAATTATGCTATTTAATTGATTAATATTAATTAAAACTAAATTAAACTAAAATTAATTAGAAAAACCACTAAAAGACAAAATAAAAATCTGGAAAAATTTATAAAATTATTTTAACCTAAAATAGAATTTCTAAAAATATAAAATTGATATATTACTTAGAAATAAATTAAAAAGAAAAATAAATTGATAAATCCTATTAAATAGAAGCTATCACTATTTTTAAAGTTGCTTTTTTTGGATTTTTTCTTTTTCTAAACTAATTATAAACTAAAAACAACAGCTTTTAATAAAGACACTTTTAATTTAACCCAAAGAATAAGGACTTGAAGTGCTTATTATACCCACAGTTGACTTTTGTTGACTGTGGAGTATTTTTAGCTCAAATGAGGAGGTGTGGGGTCCACAATGGTAGAATATGGTTTCTCTGAGTCTGATGAACAATAATAAGCAAGTAACAAACAACAAATAAGCTTCAATAAGCCAAAAAGCTAAAATAAGCACTTTGCTTAATTGTGTTCTGAGGCAGTTATGGGACAGAGTTTGGGGACAAAACCAAGTGGGGTCCACTATCCTAGGGGTCAAACAAAGGGTTCAAAATCACTCCCTGGTAGGAGGGGGGTTGAGGGGAACCAAAAACAATGGCTGAGGGTCACTAAGGTGGTCAGAAAACCACCACAAAGGTGGTGGTGTGGACTGGACACTCAGTTAACTGAGCATATGAAACAAGCTTCAAGCTTGATGCAGCCCTAGTAAAAGGGTTTGTGAGAGAAAGTTTGAGCTTGAAATGTGAAAATGGGTTGCTAAGCTACTTAGAAAGCCAAAGATCACTGAGACAAGCTCAGTATTGAGCTTGTAATGGGCTTGTGGTTGTTGCTTACTCACACTGATATGGGTGGGTGTGTTCAGTTGGGTGAATCAAATGAGATGGCCAAATAAGCCTCATGTATAAGCTCACAACTCAAACCTAAGCTACTGCATAAGGATATAAACCAATTGACTTCCCAAATATCACAAGAAAACAGCTTAAGCTATAATAATCAACCAAATGCAAACTTATGAAATGTGTCCTAAACTAGCCAATACCCCTGGTGCAGGGGAGTAAGCAGGCTAAAGTGGTCACTTGGGGCTCAAATTTGAATGACCAAATGAATTTCACTATTAGATTTCTTTGTTTCTATGAATCAACAACCTGGCACAGAGTCTAAATCAAAAAAAAAAAACTTTTTATTTCCATTAACTGTAAGACCCTAGAACTTGGTTTGAAGTTTGCCAAAAATATGAGTGTACAGATTTTGACTTTTGAGTTTCAGCACAGGTTTTGACTTTGATGAATTTTCACAGACCCTAACTAATTAGTTATGATATGTTATACCTAAATGCAATTAAATATGACAATCTAATCTAATTATGAACTGAATCAAAAGGTTTTGGCAACACAAACCCCTACAGTTAAGCTGCAAGGGTGATTTATCATTAGATTTTGACTTTACTGATGCAAATGACCAAAACCAAACTTGGATTGAACTAATTAGAGCCTAGGAATGGTAAACTAACAAATCTAAACTATAAACAACAACTTTAACCAACTAATTTAAGCAATGCCAAACACTCCTATTAGAACTGTTTTCAATAGATTTCAAAGCATATGATCAAATTAACCTAAGGAACTGATTTGCATTAATCTAATATGGATTAGCTGGCATAAATAAACATAATTGAACAGTCAATAAGCCATGAACAGTAGAACTAGAAAAGTAACAAAAATCCTTACAAGAGTGCTTATCCAAGCTGAGAACTAGAACAAGGAGCTAGAATCAATCCTATTGACCTCCCATGAGGTCTCTAATACCAAAAGCAATCCATCTTTCACCCTGCTTCTTTGCTTATACCTCTCTGATGATTTTTTTTGATTTTCTATTATTTTTGTCTAATTTCTGAGTGTTCAAGTGGGATTGGTCTCAATACTTTTTTTACTTAAGAAAACTTAATAATAAGCTAATATAAGCTTAATGAACCACTGGATAACAACTTTTAACAAGTTTTAGTGAATTTATCAAATTCACTTAAAGGTGCTAAATTCGAATTAACAAAGGGTAGCTTGAAATTAAAGATGAATAAAGTTTACACTATATTAAAAAGAGTTATTACAACATTCTTTAACTGATGATCCTGACTGGGAAGTAAAATACATTAAAATTGACTAGAAAAAAATAAAATTACACACCCTGCTCAATCCCATGCTTCATTCATTTATACTTGACTTGTAGGGTTTCTGAGACTTCTTTGGCTTCTTCCCATCACTTTCTGAGGCCATTGGATTGGTCAAAGATGATTTTGGCCGTTTGATTAGTTTGGCGCCAAAATCATCTTTTGGAGTTTTCTCAAATTATTGAGCCAGGGAGTGGGTTTTTGGAGGGTTGTGTTTGGAGTGGGATGCAAGGGGGTTGGATTGAGTGTAGCAGTGGATATGAGGGTGGGTTGGTGATGATTATGTTGCAGGGTAGGGGGTAGGCTGAGGTGGGAGGGGTGAGTGGTCAATGCGGGTCAAAATTGGAGGGTTAGGGGTGTTATTTTAAACCGGGTAAGGTTTTGGGTGGGCTCAAGTTTAAGTGGGCTGAGGAGTGGTGAGGATGGGCTTGGTTTGTTTGGTGGGTTTAGGATTTGGTATAGATAATAAACAAGGGTCCGTTTGGTATTTTAACTAAATCACAAGGACCAATTTCGTAATTAACGAAACTTGAGGGGTGTGTTATGCCAATTTCCTAAAATTGTCCTAAGGGTTAATCATGACAAATCTGAATAGTATAAGGGTTATAAAAGGTAATTTTCCATTTTTGAAAACCCGGGGGACTTGTTTTGCCATTTATGAAACTTTAGGGACCAATTTTGTAAATTCCTCAAACTTTTCATCCAGGGATCACATGTGATTACTTTTGAGTTTCTAAGGACCAAAAATAACTTTTCTTCCAAAAATTCCCCGCCAAGGACCAAATCTGCCATTTTCTGAAATTCCAGGGACCATTTATGTTAATTTTGGATTTTAAGGGGTAAAAGTGTAATTTTCTCAAACTTTATCACCCAAGGACTTATTTTGATAATTTTTTACTTTTCTTTGCCTTGGGTTGACTTTTCTTTCATTTTAAACTTTCAGGGACTAGTTTTGCCAAATTTTGAAACTTGAGGGACTGAAACTGCCAATTGTGCAAACTTTTTTGGTTTTTCATTTGTTTTTAAACATTTTGCATCTAAAACATATAAAACACACTTTTGGGATAATTTGTGTATTTTGATGCGTTTTTGGGTGTTTTTGGATGTTTTGGCAGTCCAGATACGATAAAAATGATGAGTGTTTGAGCACTCATCAAGTGCTTCTTATGTCTCCTTGTTGTTTACTAAATAGATTACAGTTCATATATCCAAGTTGTATTACAAGTTTCATTAGGTTTAGTCTAAAATCAGATTTTAAAGGGGTGTTTGGTTTAACTCAGTTCATGGGGATCTTGTTGTTGTTTCATTGTTGTTTTAGTTTAGGTAGATTGCATTAGGGTAAATTAGGTTAAAACAGGTCTCAAAACCAAGTTTCAATAGCAAGAAAGTCAAAACATCCCTTGATTCACTTTGACAGTTAACTGTCATGGATTATGGGTTCCAAATTCATCCATGTTAGTTTATTACATGTTCATATAGCCTTATACCATCTTAGTATAGCTTAACATAACACATTTCATCAGTAGTGATCACCCAAAGTTGGAAAAAGTCAAAGTTCAAGTTTCTTATAAAAAGTCAAATTTCCAATTTTCAGAAAATATCAAAACTGGTAGGATTTTTGTAGAATTTTGTAAGATGTTTTAGGATTTGAAATTTTTAGGACTTGTACTCTACCACCTCAGCTTTATGTTCCCCCCTCCTTTTATTTTTGGGATTTTTTGTGTGGGCCCCAGCTTGCCCCAAAGTAGGCTGCAGGCATAACCACTGCCCTGCTGCAGTAGCATCCACCCAAAGTGGTGGTTTCTGACCACCACAGTGGGTCCCACAGGCTCCCTTGGGTTCTTTGGACTCCCCACATGGCCCCCTACCTAGTTCTAGCAATCTTATACCTTTAGGTGCCCTTGCCCCCCCCCCCCCCTTTATTCAGGCAGCAAGTGTGGGCAGTGGACTGCTTATATCAAAGTTAAGCCATTTGCTTATTATAAGCATTTGGCTTATCCAGAGCTCAATACTTGTTGCTCTTGTCTTATTTTGGTCCATCCTACTTATTTCCACCATTTTCCACCCCTGTGGACCCCACTAAGGGTCATTTGCCCTCACAGTTGACCAAAGTCAACTGTCTCACCATTTAGCTTATATTTTGCTTATTTTTAGTTTATAAAAAGTTTGTTTTTACAAAAGTTTGCTGTTTTTAGATGTAAAGTAAGTTTGTAAAAGAAAAATCAAGAAAAAACAAAGTTAATATTAAGTGATAGTTTCTATTTAATGTAATTTAATTTTAATTTTCACTTTTAAATTTTTGTTAAGTACTTGTCATTTTTATATTTTTATTAATTTCCTCTTATATTAAAGTATTTATAATAATTGTTTTAGATTTTTATTTTATCATTTAGTATTTTTTAGAATTAATATTAGTTTTATTAATTATTAATTAATATTAAGCTTTAAATAGTATAATTAGTTTTTATAAGGTAAAACCTAGTTTTTATATTTTTTATAGCTTTTATATGTTATAAAATAATTTTAGAAATTTTTCTAGAATTTTTACTGTTCATTTAGTATTTTTCTTAATTTAAAATAGTTTATTTAGGTAATTAATAATTAATTAGTAATTAATTAATATAAAAAGCACAAAAAGACAAAAATGCTTATTTTTAATTTTATAACTTATTTTTAGTTATTTTATAATTTTAGAAATTTTATTTTCATTTTTCTAGTATTTAATTAATATAATATTGTATTTAAGTTATTTAAGAATTAATAATTAGTTTTAAATAGTTTTTAATTAATAATAAATAATTAATTAGGGTTAAAATTTATTTTCTTTTTCTAAAAATTTTCTTTCACTTTTAAGTTTGTAAAAAAGTCATTTTCACCCCCTGGGTGTTTTCAGATTTCCGTTTTCACTTTTTTATTTCGTACGTTTACGTTTTATTTAAACGTAACGTACGCGTTTTTAGGTTTAAATCGTTTCTGGTTTTTCCAAACGTCCATTCTTGTTTATATAGCTTATTTAAGCTATTTCATTGTAGATTCATTAGGGTAATCAATCTCAAACCTTTTCCCATCCAAATTCACCCGATCACATAACCGTTTGTTAACCATCCACACCTCGTCGGGACTTAACCACCCGGGGAAACCTTATACTTCCGCGGAGCATTGACTCTAGGCAGTCTGACCATCTTGACCATATCCGTGGTTGACTTTGGTTGACGGTTTAGCATCAATCAGTACCTCTTGAAGAGCTTTAGATGTACCTCTTCTTCTGCAGACATGGTTTGCAGATGAAGAGGTAAAAGCTCTGAAAAAACAAACGACACCTAAATTTGGCTAATTTTCTCTCCAAAACTTTCTTCCCAAAAGTGGGATAATTTGGAAGGAAGTTATATTAGAAAACTTTTAATATATAAAATTACTTAAATGACCTAATATAAAACATAGCTTTTATATATAACAAAGGATATAATTGTGAAATAATCAATTATCTCTTCTTTTCTCTCCTAACTCGGGAACACGACATAGAAAGTCAAAATATCATCCCTCTCCTCTTCTTTTCTGCCTATTTTTGTCTCTTATTTTCTTTTCTTTTATTTCAAAACTCATGAACAGAGTGTAAATGAAGAAAAGGGTCAGGGATGACATTATATATGGGCAAAAGGGTAACGGATGACATTATATATGGGCAAAATAGTCATTTAATAGGAATAACGGGATTTGACAACAAATAATGGGATGTTGACCTGAACATTACGGGTCAAAGGATTCAATCGGCCTAAAAACCCAAGGTTTGGACTCACGGCGACGATTTTCCCAACTTTCAGGCCCAGCGATGATTTTTGTCAAGTTTAGGGACCAACGGTGTATTTTTTTGTATAAAAAAGATAAAATAGCACTAAAAAGGTAAAATTGTATGAAATTTTTTATTGATCGAAATGACTTCCTTCAAATTGGAACACCCACTTGGTATTTTTTTTAGGGCTTATTCTAAGAATATCCTAAAGGTATAAGGATACTCACCCCATGTGCCCCGAAAAATTCCAACTTCTCCAAATGCCCTATGGGTGAAGGTCGCTCCTAAATTCTTAGGCGACTCCTCTAAAATCTTGTAATCCCCCGTAAATTTCCCTATAAATAATAAAAGTAAATCGAAGACTAATATATCATTTTGTTAATTAATAACGTTTTTACCAATAGATTTTTTTATATATATTTTATTATCAAATATGCTATGTTACTTAAAATCATTACGATACTCATGATCCCTTTTTGCTTAGAACGATGCTCACACATGTACCACTATAGTCTAAAATCGCGAGAATATTAAAATTTTCTTTATTCGTTACGAACCTGCATTTTCGAGACATTTTTCAAAAATTACTATTCATCGGTTACTATTCACCAAACACTATTCATCATTTCACTATTCATCGTTTTTGGAGTCGGTTAGTGATATCGAGATGTTTTTCAAAATTTTTACTATTCACTCTCGGACTCACGTAAACGTCTCACTAATAAATTTCTAAACTTATCACTAATCACAATTAAGATTTTACTAATTTTAAAATACACCTAAACGGACCCTAAATCTCACCCTAAGCCCAACACATTTCTCGGCCTGTTACTATTCACGGCCCAATCCTCTTAAGGCCCATTTTCTATATTTTGTTTCCAAACCATTCGACTAGACACGCTAGAAACGAGCTTCGTACTCCCAACTCTTACACACGACTCACACACATTTTCGTACAATCTCTTTTCTCACCTAGCCAACTTTGAGTGTGTTGATTTTTAGTTTCTCACATCGAGTCTAGATACGTTTTTACTAGGAAAAAGTATTTGTCTAAAAACGATTTCATAAAATTTCAACTAATCCAAAACTAAACAGTTTTAAACCCCGTTTGTTTCTATAAAGTCCTAAAATTATTTCTAACACAATTTTAAGTCTAAATATTACATTTGATCAACCATCACCAAGCCTAGCCAAAGTTTCAAAATTGTTTACTTAATAAATGGCATTGTCAACATACATTTTAAAACAAAGATGGTACCTCCCTATTTCATGCTTACACAATGAATATTTTAAGTCCTAGGAAAGTACAAACCATTTTATAATCACAAAACACACGTTCCTTTTGAAAGAAATAGATATGTCGACATGCATTTTACAAACAATAGAGTACCTTCCTTGATTCATGCTCACTCAACCTCATATTATAATCACTAGGCAAGTACTACCACCTTTTAAAATACATATCACAAGTACCAAATTCATTTCATAGTATCAATACCCACGTTTTTTTTTCTTTGAATCTTGAGATGTCGACACTAGAAACCAAGATATGGAGTAACTTGTTACTCTTGCACATCTAGACTTTTGGTACACTCCAACCTCACATCACATTCAATGTTAGACACTAGAACACTCAAAAACCTATATATATAAAGCCATGCATGCAAGCTTGCGTTTTATATTTCCATGCACAACCAAAAACTCACCAAAAATCTTTAAGTCTTTAGTCTAGCTTGGGTCGAAGCATTGGGTAGGAATTCAAGGGATTCGTGTGGGTTTAGGAGAAACAAGTTATTGTTTGTGAACCTTGGTCGAGCACACATACACACTACGTACTCATATCACTCACTTCTCAACTCTACGTCTTGTTTTAACCACCATTTTAGTGTCGTAAGTCCTAACAAAACTCTTTTCAATATTTATATAAAACTTTCATTTGCATTATTTTTTATACGCGACACACACAATTGCATCTCTTTATTCGAAAACTAAATATACAACATATATATATTTTACGTTCGTCTATATATTTCACACCTTAACAAATAAACTAGGTAGAGTTTTGAAACTAAAAAGCTACGTACAACCTATTTTAGAATACATTTCTAACGTATACAAACAAGTATCGAAAACTCTTAAAATTTTTCTAAGTCTTTTGTTTTATAAAAACTTGTCCCATGCTAGCCCAAAACTCCCGTAGGCCCATTGGATCTAAAAAGCTTAACGGGCCTTACATTTCGTTAAAAGCCCATAAACTATCAAATTAACTTTTTGAACTAATAAGCTGGTAGAATAAGCTCAATAAGCTGTTTTGAAACTATTTAAGAAATAAAAACATTAAGTTTTGAAAATTGTGAATTTTGGACTAAAATTGCAAATTTTATGAAAATCGGGTTAAAAGTGTCAATTTTTCAAAGTTGTGGTGAAAACTGTCATTTCGAAAACTTAAGAGTGAAAACTAATTTTTATAAACTTTAGGGTGAAAAGTGTAAGAAATATAAAGTTTTGGACGTAAAATATAAATATATTTAATTTTGGACTAATGACGTAACGCTAACGCCGTTAGGGTAAAAAGTGTAAATTTTTAGAAAATACAAGGGCCATATATATATAAAATTAGTATTTTTATTTTTACTTTCCATTTTTACAAATTCACGTAGCGACGTTACGTTTATTTTCAAACTATTATTTTTATTACTATTATTATTATTAAACGTTACGTTTATTTTCAAACTATTATTTTTATTACTATTATTATTATTAAACGTTACGTTTATTTTCAAACTATTATTATTGTTAGACGTTACGTTTATTTTCAAACTATTATTACTATTACTATTTTTATTATTAAACGTTACGTTATTTTCAAAACTATTATTACTATCACTATTTTTATTATTAAACGTTACGTTATTTTCAAACTATTATTATTATTACTATTATTAAACATTACGTTTTATTTCAAACTATCGTTATTATTAAACCTTACGTTATATATAACTAAACTAAACGAACAATATACTATGAAAACCAAAAGTCTTACAAACGTCAAATTAACAAATCATGCATTTAAAAACTACTCGCGATTAAAATATTTAGACTATCAAACCCTAAAACTTGCCATATATTATCTAGGTCGTGTGTGGAGCCGTTTCCATTTTGCAAACTGAGTATCGATAATTTTATTCACTAAACCACTAAGGTGAGTTCATAGCCTCGCCTTTACTTGTTTAAATGTTTTATAAACCCTGCGAGGGGGATACATGCTAGTTTTTACAAACTGAACACAAGTATTTTCTTGGTATGCTTTACCTGATCTCGTTATTGCTTAAGTACCTTTCCTTGCTAAAAGTCCCTCATATCATGAGCCTTAGTCACCCAGGAGGTGAACGTAAATAATTGTGGATAGATCTATTAGGGACTGACCATCCCCGTTTGGGAGTTCGAGAAAACAACCAAACGTACTTTATTTGAAATCTAATAGGTTACTGGCAAGAACCTATCCCGAGGGCCCCCTGTTACTATAATCCATCATTCGTGATGAGATCTGTTAATCGGTTGAGCGTCACGAGCTTAATGCAATAACAACTGTTTTTTTTACTTATAATTGCATGACGGTGCAATTATCACTTATAACTTGTGTTCAATCTTTTAAACTTAAACCTATGAATATCACTCAACTTTTGTTGACTTTTAGCATGTTTATCTCAGGTCTATAACAAGCAAGGATGGGACGGAAGAGCACGAAATTCTCATAAAGGCTATAAAATTTTATCATCATTCGAAAACCTATTTAACAAATTTGAAAAACCACTGGGACCTCATTTTGAAAACTCTGATATTTATAAAAATTCGAATGATAAATATTTTTAGAAAATCATTTTCTACTGAAAAACTATGAGCTGTGAAGTAACACCCAATCTTTATTCCGCTGCAAATATTTCAAAATTGGGGGTGTTACAAATCTTGCCAATTGTCCCAGGGTGGGTAGGTCTTGTTTGTTTTGGTTTTCGTTTAAGGATCGATGATGGTTTCTTGGTATAGATCTATAATAAATAAATTAAAAAAATGAAGTTTAAATAATGGCCTGAGATCATTTGTTCTTTATTTTTGTTTCTAGTCTTGTTGTGGTTGTGTGAGATGGGTTTGTGATGTGTTAGGGTAGGATATATCTTGATGTATTAGGGTAGATCTTGATGTTGTTGTTTGAGGATGGTGATGGGATTAGGACATAGTGATTAGTTTATTGTTGTTCGATAGGGTAGCCGGAGCGGCGGTGGTGGTTGGAGTGGGTGGTGGTGGTGGTCGGAGTTAATGGTTTTATTGTTGTGGGATAAGTTAGCATTCAGTTTGTGGCGATGTTTGTTGTTAATCTGTGGAGTTTGTTAAACTCCATGGATCGTTTTGAGCACTAGGGTTAACAATAACAATGATAATATATGCAGCGGAAAAAGAAGAAATCAAAGTTATTGACAACAAGGTTTTTCCCACAATCACCTCCAATTATATTTGATCAGAATATAACGTGTTACCTAATTGTAAAAGGGATCTAAGACACCTCAGATCTTGAAGGATACGAACTAACTCTAACCAACTCTAGTCTAGGCGTTTATAATACACGCCCTAGACGCACACACCTTTAACTAGACGTCTACATATTGAAAGACTTAATAAAAACCAATTCCCTGTATTATCTTAACTACTTATAATGTATGTTTGGTCAAAGTGAAAAGTGAAAAACTGATTTTTGGGTCAATGCCCATTTTGCCCTTGTCAATGAATGGAAATTGAATGCACCTCCTCAATGAATGCCTGGTCAAAGAGCTTCTTTCATACACTTCTTATTTTGATTCATCATTAGAATCAAATAAGCGTGAGTTTCTCCAACACATTTAATGTATACGCGTTATACAAATCCTTCCCATAATATGTACAAGATCCTTTCAAAAGCATAACTTCCTCTCCGAATCAAAAAACACTGACACAATTGCAAATCAAAACACGAGCATCGTCAATGTCAAGAAATATTGGTTAAATACAGTGATTTGTACATTGTCAATATGGACATATTGGTAAGTATCCAATATGATATATTTCGATTGATCATGTTATAATTTGTTTGTGTTTAAATACAGTGATTTGTACAATGTCACCATGATGTATTTCGATTGATTATAGAATAATTTACTTTTGTAGGTAGAATGTGATTGATGAAGATTAACCAGGTAGATGATTTAGATTGATGAAATGGTTATTTGTAGTTTATGTTCTATGTGTGTTTCTAATGCACGCCACCTGTTTGATAAATTGTGTTTGGGTAATTGTCATTTGTAGGGCAAAAATAGAGCACATGATGATTCCTTATAATGAAGAGATGATGTTGATTCCAAGCGCATGTTCAAAAGTACCCTAATGCTTCGAATTTATAGTCTTTAAGGTGTGTTTCCAAGCACTTTGGTTAATCTAATGGTATACAGTAAGAATTTTATTCTTTTTCATATTGTTTTGTGACCCATTATACTTGATGCATTTTTGCAGACAAGCGCATCAAAAAAACTTAAAATGCAGAATCTACAACGGCGATGACATAGGTAATGGAAAATTTGGTCACGTCTATATAACAAGAGAAAAAGGGGTAAGTAAATCAGATGCAACTTGAATTCTTAGCACCGTCTATCTTACTTTACTAATGCATTTTTACGGGTTGTTTCCAATGGCTTACTGAAACAACTTATAAAGGGACATTTTTGGATAGCTTATTGAAATTGGTGCATAAATGGGCTGTTTGGGAATGCTTAATGGAACTAATTATTAAGGGAAATTGATTGTTTGTGATTGGTTGGTTAAATTGCTACATTTAAAGGGACTTTCCAAGATTGTTTATTGAACCCAATTAGAAAAGGGCACCTTTATAAACAATTTTTATAAGCAATCATACCCCTTTGTATCCAACACTTTAAATAAGTGAAATCAAGTTTATAAGAAACGGTTTGAGTAAGCCATCCCAAACATTCCAAAATTTTATTCTAACAGACCGATTGTCATTGGAGGTTCAGGTCAAAGAGGCTGAGAGGGTTGAAGCAATCATCTGATAATGATTATACCATAAAAAAGCGATAAAACATGGGCCACTTTAAAGACTTAGATGACGCCAAGCATGGATGTTGGTACATTTTTTCATTGGGCACTTAACAAATATGTGCAAGTACGCATTTTTTTGAGTACTTGACAACAAGGTTGGTACACATTCATCAGAAGGCGACACTTTACACCGACATTAATTTGCATATCTAATAAATGTCGATAACACATTCCAACCTAACAAACCATGGCCTACATTTTTTTTTTCATTCCTAATGATTAGATGTGCGAGAGATGGGTCCTTTTCTCCCAAGAAATATGAGTTAATATCCTTTTAAAAATACACTTTTGCTGTTTTTTTGTAAGCCAAGCTCTTTTAATCGTTTGGACTTTAGATATCTATTTCTTAATTGTTTACTTCTCATAAGTAGCTAAATAAGAAAAACACAAAAGACATATGTAACACCCCCAAAATACCGCAGCGGAAGACTGTGTCATAGGGGTGCTACTTCATAATACAAAGTACAAGTTATAGAAAACGAACTCTAAATGAGACGTTTTGAAAAGTTACCATTCGATTAATGAATTCAAAGTTACAAACATGAGATTCCAAAGTATGATACATAAATGTATACAAAATGTTTTGAATGGTAAATGATAAAAGCGTAAGTCTTCAGAATATGCAGCTTGACTCTAAGTTCCACGCATTAGCTATCGCCTTACTAACCTGAGATAAACATGCTAAAGTGTCAACACAATGGTTGGTGAGTTCATAGAGTTTGTCTTAAAACAGTTGAAAAGCCTTAAAAGAATGTTCACATAAGAGACTTGTAACATGTGTGTTCACAACCCACTGCTACAATATAGTATGATTAAGACATGTATAATAGTTCATCAAAACAATTAAGCGATTAGTAGTGAGTCTCTACTTCATCTCCGAAGACCTCACTTGGGAGCCAATTCACAAAGACAACTGGGAGCCACTTCCCAAAGAAAACTGGGAGCCACTTCCCAAAGACAACTGGGAGCCACTTCCCAAAGATAAGTACTAGCTACTAAATAGAATAACGCAATTAAGTATAACACAGTCATGTATGCAATCAAGTATAACACAGTCAAGAATAAATGTTTTGAGTATTTGTACAAGTAAGCAAGTAGTGAGCATGTATCCTCCCCAAGAGTTAAAACAAGTATGAAAAGAGTAGGGGCTATGACTCACCTTAAGTCTATGTAATGATAAATGAAAGTGGTAGTCGAATCGTGAATGTCTCTAAGAGCAGCCTATAATAGAACGTTGCGACTTAGGTTTGGAGTAACGTCTAAGAATACGAAGAATTGCCTATATATGTCTTGCATAATGTTCATGATGTAGTACTTAGTATATAGTGTAAGTCTTTAAATATAAATGGCTTATGAAACATGTATAGGTTGTATATCTCTTACTACCGTTCAGGCCGACATAATTCAGAAGTCATGAAGTAAACGTTCGAGGAGCCAGGACACTTTAATTCGTAAATCCACAACTCATCTCGACGGCTTACTTAATGAACTCCTCACATGAGGCTCCCTACTATTGTAGTATTTGATAACATATATATATATATATATATATATATATATATATATATATATATATATATATATATATATATATATATATATATATATATATATATATATATATATATATATATATATATATAAGCTTTTTGATCTTTAAAAGTTATATGGTCTTTAGTCGTGGCTTTGCCGTGACCTTGGTCATTGTTACCATGGTCTTGAGACTCAACCTTAGCTTTAGCCATGGTTGTGGTCTTGGCTTTAGGTCATTAGACCTCTTGGTCTTAGTGAATCATAACTATAATATAGTGACTTTGGTCTAAAATGGGCTGTTAAGAATTTGAAGAAAATTATCACTCGGAAAGCGTTTTCAGGGCTCGAGGTTCTTTGTTCCTGAACGAAAACGTCGTTCCAGACAACTTTCGTGTTTTAACTTTTTGATGAATCGGAGCAGAAGTGGGACTTTCAAAATCATAATTTGATCAGAATGCTATTTAGGCAGTTTTGCCGTTTTGGTTTCGCTAACTTCAAATGGTCATAACTTTTGACTCGTATACTCGTTTTGGGTGATTCAAATTGCTATGTTTTCCTTGTTAAGTCCTCTTTAACAGTAAGTAAGTGTCAAATATCAAAGTTATACTATTGTGGTCGTGGTTTTCCATAAAAATCACTAGTTTGCTTGTTTACTTGTCATAAGTTAACATATGTATACCAATACTTGTTTTATCCATTTTTAAATATCATGAACACAATACAAAGACCATATATAGCATGAAAAGAACACAAAGAGCATGAAAAAGATATTGAGCAAGAAAGTGTATAAGGGTTTCTTACAACTTTTGGCTTTCACTTAAGAAAGGAAGTCAAGTATGAACTAGGACACTAAACCTATGCTTGTAAACCCTTCACCACAACTCTTGTAACCCTTGATAGCCTTGATCTAACCCTTGTGAAAACCATTTAACTTCAGCCCTATTAACCTTGTGTAGCTCCTAATTCAACCATGGAATCACCAAACAAACTTAAGAACTAGGTAGAGAATACTAAGACCTTGAACTTTGTAGTGTAACTTGTAGTTTGAAGATCAAAGGATCATGGTGCTAGGGATTTGTTGTGTGGCATTTTTGGTGATGAAAAGATGAAGATCAAAGTGTTTCTAGTTGGCTATTTATAGCATGAATGAGGAGGTTAGGAAGCTAACTAGGAAAGTGCTTAAACTTGGAGACAAAGTTGTAAATAAGTATTGATCTAATGGCTAAAGTCAAGATTTAACCACACATGGTGACTCCCCCCCCTCCTAAGTCGGTTTGCCAAGGATAAGGGTGACTAGATGAGTAGTCATGGTCTTTGGATGATAATATCCTAAGTATGTAGCTAGTTTTGACTCCGTAAATTTCTAACCGTAAGTTATTAAGTCACGAAACGTAAAACCGGGTATCCTAAAAATATGAAACTTATAAATATGCTAGAACTTATCAATATACTCCATAATAAAGTATAAAATGAGTGGTAGGATCTATCGGGTGCTAAAACCCTGCTAAAAACTGGAAACACGGGTCTAAAACGCGTAATTCGCGTAAAACGCTGAACTGAAAAACGTAAAATTCCAAAACTTTTGGAATTGTTCTAAAATGATAGAAAATCATATTTCTATTGTTTATAATGTTTTATGGATATATCGGGATGCTGGAAGGACGTTTAAACCTAAAAGTAAATCTCGGACACGGCTTTGTGATTTTTGCAGAAATGATCCGACGAGCGTCAAACTCTCGGATTATCGTTAAAATAGTTTAACTTACGAGAATATGAAATAAAAATTTCTAAGATGAATAGTGAAAAGTGAATAGTAAAAAGTGAAAAGTAAAAAGTGAATAGTAAAATTTTCGGGAATAAAAGTTAACCTGAAATTGCGAATTGTTACAACATAGTCAACGTTTTTTATTGATAGCTTTTCATGAATTAAATACTTAGTGTTGTAATGTAACTACTCATTAAGTTTGAGCAACTTTGATTATTGTATAATTATGTTGATGTGATAATTTTAACAGGTTAGACGCTTTTGTATCTACACTCCATACCATGGTAATGTTGACCCAGTTACTTATGGATATGTCAAATTAGTTTATGTTTTATATAGGAGGTTGTATGAGTTTTGAATACACTTTGATACTGCTGATATATAATATGCTAATTGTATAGCATCTACTTTACATACCAAGTTGGCATATCTCCCTGGATCCTTGTGAATCGTTAACTTATTGGTAAATGGTTAACAACCTGTGTATTGAAAATGCTTAACAACCTGAGTATGAAAAACTGGACACTCGGTGATCCAACATCTCTAGAAATGGCACCACTGGTAAGAAGATAATTTTAATCACTTATGCGTATTTCCTTACTTTTATATTAGTCTTAAAAATTTATTTTCTTTTCATCAGGTAGCTTATGTTGCTTGGAACATGGGTGAGTAGGATGAGATGGCATAAGACATATTCGAACCGGATGATGGTGATGAAACCAAGCTTAGGGTGATTTGGAAAATTGCCTCCACATGTGATAGGATTCATTAATGACATATTTTTAAGTGTGTACTGTTAGTTCGGATGGGAAAGGTACTATTCGGACTCTCAATTTTTCAGTTTTAATTGTTCGTTAGGAGATTTAACGATGTATTATTGATGATGATTATATAAAATACACTCAAAATTGTAATTTGTTTAAATTCATTTATATGAAACAATGTGCATGTTTAATACATGTTTTACGTTATTTAACATGTTAAACATATATAAGTATCTTTGGTAGTTTAAACCTTCTCGGTATCAATGAATCAATGATGGTAGAATTATATCAATGGTGGTAGAATGATTACTGTTTGGGTGTTCCAGTCCTATATGTCCATATAAACCTGACATTTGGTTAAAGTATGTGAAATATAATTAAGGTGCTACTAACGTTTTAACTAGCTTTAGTTAGTTTGGTGTTTTCCTTTAGTTAATTTGACAACTAATCACATTATCTTATGATATCATGTTGAAGTTTTGCGAACGAATTAGTGGTTCTCATTTCGGTGTGGGTGTCACCCGAGACCCAACCCGTTTAAAGTTTGCGATTATTCCATACATGTGTGGTCAAATTATTCTTATTTTACATGTTATGTCATTTATTGTAAAGTGGTCTTTGCTTTTATTCATTAGTAAATATCATGGACCTATTATTGTCATGATATGAAGAAGAATATACAAATATTGAAGGTGCATTTCTTCACTGTTATGTGAACTTGGCAAAAGGGGTGGGTATGTAACGTGTAAACTGAGCTATGTGAACTTTTGATACTCCGAAACTGAGTATAGGTCAACATGAGATCTTGAATTTATGTATTTCTTATGATCAGGAGCATAGGAGCATATCTGGAATCTAAAGATGAAACGAGTTCAGAGAGGAGATTGATGACGAAGACGATATTAGTTCAATATGTATGCAAGAACAATAAGTCACTTTGTAGCTTCTCTATATAATTTTATTCTGACATGCATTGTGTACATTTAAGATTTAATATGAGGGACAAAGGTAAGATTGATATGTTGTGTGAGAATGTATTGTTTAGTTGTGTTTTGTTAGTTTTGCATTACAAAAAATAAATTTAAGAATCTTAGTATGGTTGAAAATATATATTGGGATTACAAGAAAACAATTTCAAAATGAAGTTTGCTTACCTTAAATTTGTTGATAGTTTGGTCACTTCGGTGATTTAGATCCTTGTCATATGTTTATAGAATTTCATTGTTCCTTCCTGCTCTTAAAAGTTTGTAGCAGCCTCTTGCGTAACTAGCATAAATAGGTGGTGTAATACTTTTTATCCATGTACACACATGTTTAAAAATTAAATATGGCTAAGTTTATAAGTTTATTATTAACAGAAACATAAATAAATAAAAAGACGAGATTGTATAACAGCAACGACACATAGTTTTTCAAAGGTAATTATCTATATCTATACTACATATAAAAGCTAAATGGTCAATGTGGAAAAGTGAAAAGTCAATATGTGGAAATGTTGAAAAACTTATATTAGGTAAGAAAAAACTTAAAAATCATGAAATATTGAAACTGAAAAAGGAAATGTTGAAACATATGTTTCAAAAAGAAACTATTAATATATATCAAAATTCGGGTTGACCCGGTACGCTTCAAAACCGGCAGGTTGACTCGGTTTAATTTGACCCATTTTTTCGAACCAACCAGCCGGGTTGACCATGCTTAAATTGACCCGTTTTTTGACCGGAACAATTCAACCGGTTGAACCACTCTGATCGAACCGGGTTTCAAAACATTATAATCCTCAAATCCTCAAATTTTATTATTTTTCATTTATAACACATAAACTATTTTTATCACTAAAACTATCTATCGCTATAAAATTCCGTTGCTATGCACGGGTACTCGTCTAGTGTTTATATAATACAGAATTAGGGTTACAAGAATACTATGAAGGACTAAAATATAAATCTTCCTTTGCAAGCAAGTCCTTCTCCATCTTTTGTATAATTCCTTCTTGTCGTATTAAGTCCCTATTATTTCATTCTTTCTTGTTTTGTATCATCAAATCTAATAGACCCAACAATCTTCCCCTATTTGATGATGACAAAACAACCATGAATCTTGTACGAACTTCACTAGATGAAGTAGAAAAGTTGAGATAATTAAATCTCGCCATGAATGAAACAATCTTTGTCTTCCCCTTAATTCATGCCATGTCACTCCAAAATTTCTTCCCCTTTTTGTTATCAACAAATAGGGAATGTAAGCAATATAAACTTCTTCTCGAGTGGTGCATGTAGATCAAATGATTAAACACATCATAATATGCTTCCCCTGAAATCAATGTGTTAACCATCTATTGAATCTTCAATTCTGTAGGCTCTATGTAATGATCACATGTGAAGAAAACCAAATATAAAGAACTTGATGAAGAAGTAGAATAACCCAAATTTGTGTCTTATGTCTTGTACTATCCACGTGACTTTGAACTTATACCTAAAACCGAATATATAAGTAGACCGCAATCTCTTGACAAAATCCTCATCTTCAATGAGACACTGAGCACAATAACGTAACTCCTTCAAGTGATAGTTAACTAGGTCTTCGTCCATCCTCCCCTTAACCTATGAAAACTAGATTTGACAAGTCTTTGTCACCACCGTATAAAACAAACAAGTTATCTTCAAAGTGTAACACCTACTTTGAGATATGATAAGAACACAAACTTGTGAAACTCAACTACGACATCAAATATGTGATAATCAACCCTCTGCGTAATCAATTAATCCAATAAAAACGAGCCATAAATCTTTTAAGAACATAAACCAAACTCCTTGTGTGTGTGAACCAATAATCCATGTGTGTGTAAACTATCTCATCCGAAAACCAAATCCATTTGCTGACTGATATCGAATAATACAAGTAGTAGAAACAATATATCGGATATAGCTAGCAGTAGAAACTTTGACGCGCAGCAGCAGAAAAATTTACAACTAGCAGCAGTATTGAGCAGCAGAAACATTTTTACCAGCAGCAGAAAATAATAAACACAGCAATAGAAAAATCATAGGAGCAGCAGTATTATTTGTCGAGCAGCAGTATCAAAAACATTAACGCAGCAGTAGAAACCACAAACCTGCTGTTAATGTTCCATTAATATGTTCTTTGTACTCCTTTTACTGCCCCACCAGTACATTCATTCGACCAATAAAAATAATCTTATTGTCCCACTCTCTTGAAGATCTCGTATATCATTTGACCAAAAACAGTACGTTTCCTTTTATTCATTCTGCTCTGACTTGTATGGTACCAGTAGAGTTACTTATTCACGCAAATACTTTTTATTCAAAATCATTTTCGAAGACAATTAATATGAACCACCACACGAATAAAAAATATCAAACCAGTAGAGTCACTCAGTGAGGATATTACTTTGTACACTTTAAAAGTCTCCAACCCACTATAAGCATTAACCAATGAAATCTTGTACGAATATTTAAGTGTCCAAGCCTCACGTTTGCAATTTGTATGAGATGAATTAAATCTTCGACCAATTTAATAATCCAAGGATTCAATTCAATACGAGATAATAGCAAACTTTAATATGCAGAAGGCAACAGATTACCGATTCATTTAAAACCTCCACCAATAATATTTTGAAGCGCTTACAAGATGAATATTTGTGATTCATCCAATTGACACAAGGCAATAAACGACAATCCATTAATATACCATCGCCCCCACATGATGACACTATCCCACAAACAATTCGTATGACATTTAATTATTGTCAATCATTCAGAAAATGACAAACCAATTAACTAATATATCATAAGTAGTACGAGGTTTATTCGAATCAATCAAAGAATATATATTAAGTCCAATATACCATGTACCTTTGTATGATCCGATACCCAAAATAAATGACGATTAACCTTGAGAAAACTTTAACAGCAGATCATAACTTTACACAGTAGTTTTCTTCGACAACACAACCTTGTAGATCCCTAGGTAACGAGCTAACCTATCTTTGATGCCAATTGTGGAGTTTGTTAGACTCCATGGATCGTTTTGAGCACTAGGGTTAACAATAACAATGATAATATATGCAACGAAATAAGAACAAATCAAAGTTATTGACAACAAGGTTTTTCCCACAATCACCTCCAATTATATTTGATCAGAATATAACGTGTTACCTAATTGTAACAGGGATCTAAGACACCTCAGATCTTGAAGGATACGAACTAACTCTAACCAACTCTAGTATAGGCGTTTATAATACACGCCTTAGACACACACCTTTAACTAGACGTCTACATATTGAAAGACTTAATAAAAACCTATTCACTGTATTCTGTTTATATAATACAGAATTAGGGTTACAATAATACTATGATCAAAATGTTCAAGTTTTAAAGTTGATACGTGGGAATCGCACCAGGCTTTACCTCTCGAGGGATCTCGAGAAGCTTACAACCCCCACCAGGTAGTGTACCTGATCGTTGTAGTATAGTATAGTGACAAGTACCGGGGGATTGATCGTTCAACTCAGGAATAGTGTCGCTAGGATTAGAAAGCCTAAAAACTAGGTCTAGAGGTGAGGGATGATTCTTTTTGTATTTTTATATTTTTTATAAAAGCAATTAAAATCTTGGGTTTTGGAAGAGTGGGCGGAATTAGTTGCTAGCCAACTAACCCAAATAACTACAAATGCAATGAAATTTAAATGACAGGAATGAAAATGAAACTAATTATACTAGTGTGGTGTAACAATAATGAGGAAAGTTGTGTTTACTTAGGTTTCATTACTCCCTCGATATCTTTTAATGGTTGATAGCTTGTTACAATTGCATGGATGACGGGTCATATTCCTTAATACTAGTCGTAGGGCCGTGTACAATATTCCCTAACTCTATAGGATCCTACTTCACTCCTATGTCGAGCCGTTAGAAGCTCCTAACATGGGATCATTAGAATTCTCCTACGCATTAAATACAACCAAAAATCGTAGTACACCTCCGATCATTCTTAAGACGTTCAAGCAAGTTACCAATGAAAGTCTGCCAGTTTTCTTAAGCCTAACATCGAATACAATCATTCGTAACAATTATAAACAAACAATCAACCCATAATTAACATCTAGGTTTCACTACATCTAAGCAAACATAATAAAGATATAGCCTAGCATGTTAAATCGAAGACAAGCGTAAGATATAATCAAACAACACATAGACATATTGAATGATTTGAAGGAATACTTATCTTTAATTGAACACGAAAGATTCAAGGGGTTGAAACCCTTGAAAAAGTGATAAAATTTGGACTAAGGTTTATTCCCTCAAAGTTGCATGATTGGCTCTAAACCGTCAACCTAAATTGACCAGGTGATGGTCAACAAGGTCAAACAGCTCAGAGTCAATGCTCCGCGGAATATAGTGGTTTCCCCGGGTCGTTATGTCCCGACGAGGTGTGGATTGTAATCAAAACGGGTTTGTGATCGGGTGAATTTGGACAGAAAGGGTTTTAAGTGAGTTGTGTGATTACGCTAAGGAAATACGAATGAGAACGATTTAAACAAACTATATTAACAATAACGTGAAACCTAATTATCCTAAAACGTGATCTAAAAAATTTAAAATCAGAATTTGCTTATACGTAAGCAGAAAAATAAGCCAAACGGCTTAAATAGAAGCTATCACTTTATTTATGTTTTTGGTTTTTCTTATTTTACAAACTACTTTTGATAATGTAACCTAAATTTTAAAAACGTAAAAGTTAATAAAACGCGAGTTGCAAATAACGTACGAAAAGTAAAATTAACGCAACTAAAACATGAATTCGAACAAGGAATGAAAATTAAAACTCAAAAACTAATTAAAAGTCTATGGGAATGATAATAGGAAGTTAGGGAACCCTAAAACGTAATCTAGAATTAAAAACGCGAAAGTTAATTAAATAAAACGCGAGTGCGCAAAATAAAACGTGAAATTTGAGCTACGCTAACCCTACGGACATGAAAATTATATTTTTACGATCCTAACGATAAAAGAAAATTTTGAGAAAAAGAAAAATATTTTTTTGGCTTTTTAATTATTTATTATTAATTAAATACTTATTAAACTAAATGTAATTATTAAAAATACTAAACCATTTTAGAAAATTATGAAATTTTTTATAAAATTACTTAATGATGATAGTTAACTAGGAAAATTATAAAAAGTCCCTACAGCTTATTAATAAGCAAGAAATAAGCTAACTATCTAATTAAGCTAAAAAGGAAAACAAGGGTTAAAAGTATTAATTGTGAAGAAATAAACGAAAAAAGACCCAAGGGCGCCTGGTTTGTGATGTTGTGTTTGGTGTGTCTGTGTACAAGAGGTCCCAGGTTCGAATCCTACAACCCCCCATTTTTTAATTATTTTTTTTTTCACTTTTTCTTTTGTTCACAACATTAAACACAAACAAAAACTTGTAAACAGACTCAACTTAACAACAATTGAAACAAATCTTTTGAATTTAGAACAAATTTTAGAATCAGATTAAGTTTCAAAGTTTTTGCTTCCCTTTTCTTTTTGTGACTGCCAAAATAAGCTACTAGGCCACATAAGCTCCAACAAGCTAAAAGCTAAACAATTTAACAATAACAAACAACAAGATCAATAACAACCAAAGATACAACCACAAAATCAAGAAATCCAAGAAAATTCAGCATATGATCAAGCAAGTTAGTAGCAGCAGTGGTCAAAAGTCAGGCCAAAAGAAGGCTTAAAAATAAGCAACAAATGAGCAGTTATGGGGAAACTAGCTTCTAACTTCCAATAACTTTCTAAAGAGCTTCTAAAAAACAACAATTATCAAGTAAATTAACCCAGAAATTAGAACTCCAGGCTCAATTTTATTCTCTCAAAAAGCTGGTGCAGGGCAGTCAAATGGGGCTCACTTACAAGTTACAAGCCACTACGCAGCTTATTAAATAAGTTCACTGACCTAAAAGGAGTGTGGAAACAATAAGCTGGGCCAGAGGACTTCTCAAAGAACCCATGGAATCACTGTGGGACCCACTGACAAGCTCACAAGGAGCTTGTCAAGGTGACTGCTTGGCCAGATCTATGTGGTGCAGGGCAGCAGAAGGTTCAACCCACCAACTTAAGACCTAAGTTTCAATAAGCAAATAGAATTCAAACTTAAATTTTCTTTTTGACACTGATTCACAAGCTGACAAAGTTTTTAAAACAGCAAAGATTACAAGCTAAGATACAAAATTGAGCAATCTACAAACCTATGAACATGAGCCTACAAAGCTGGAACATGGCAAGAATAAGCAAAACAAGCTAAAAGAAGCTACTGAATAAACCATTAAATTAACTTAATAAAAATTACAAAAAATACTATAACTAAGATGAGCAGCAAAACAACATTGACCTAAGAGCACAAAACATGAAACCTAATATTAAACCCTATAGAAAATCACATGTTTATTCAGAAATTCAATAACTGAAATTTGACTTTCTGAATTTTTGCTTTAAACTTTGACTTCAATGAAACTTGTTTGATCCCTGTGAACTTATTATGATGTAATAAGATAATTTGAACCTAGATCAAGTGAGCTTACCAACTTTATAACTATCATGAGGATTTGAAATCCTCAATCCCTAACAGTGGACTCAGAAATAAGGTATAAGGCTCACTTTGACTTTAAACACTATTATCTACTGAATTTATACTAGATTAAACTTAAATGCAGCCTAAGGGAGATGTTCAAACCAAGTATACCCTCTGAAATATCAATAAGACCAGCAAAACAATCTATCCCAAACACCCCTTAAGGAAGTGTCTGTGTGGCATTTTCAATGGGAATCAAGGATTTTTGAGGCGTAATTGAGCAAATTAGTTTCAAACAAGTCTACAAACATATGATAAGCAAATTTCAAATAACAAATAGCAATTTCCAATAACCCACTGAAATAAGCTAAAGTGAGCTAATCTCACAGTTAGCTACTACTTTAATGAAAACATGAGCAAGCTACAAAAGTTGCATTAGAAGTTTAGAACATATCTAATAAGCAAATAGTAACTAAAATAAGCTAAGAAAATCAGTCAATAAGCACTAAGTAAGCAATGAACAGGGGAATGAGCTGAGCACTTGTTTTGATAAAAATAAGACTTATTATTAAATTTAAAGACAAGAGTTTACACAGAGATTGAAAACTAACAATACTTAAACTAAAATTAATTCTCATCTAAATTACACTACTTCCTAATACTAAAAACCTAACTGCCAAAAAATGGCATACACCCTTGCTATTTATACAAAGATATATTAAACTAGGGTTTGTTTCCTTTTTGTCTTGTTCCCTGAGCTCCTTTTCTTCAAATCCCATCCGTTGGTTTCCTTTGATTTGATCTCAACCATCAGTAGTGTTTTGGCGGGAAATGGTGAAGTTACAATTTGGCAGCTTGTATTTGGCAAGGGAACAATATTTGGAGTCTTATGGAGGAAAGGGAGGGGTAGGGGTGGCTTGTGGGAGTAGTGGTGATGATGAGGTTTGGAGTGTGCAGGTTGTGGCAGGGAAGTAGCAGCAGGGTAGGGGGAGGGTTCACGTGGTTTTGTTTGAGGATGGGGGGAAAAGGTTTGGCTGGGGAGTTATAATAAAAACGGGGTGGAGGGTTTATTATTTAGGGTTTGGGTTTGGATTGGGTAATGGGAATGGGCCAAGGTGAGTAGTAGTGGGCTTGGGTGTTTTATTTTTGGCTTAGAAAAAATGAAGAGTCCATTTGGTTTGTAACATTAGTTTGTTTGTTATATTTAAGTTTAAAACCAAAAGGGACCATTTGTGTAACAATCTGAAAGTCCAGGGGCTGGTTTTGCAATTTCCCCTAAGTTACTCATAATGGTCAATATTTCCAAACCATAATTAAATTTTTCCATTTTCAAAACACCCGGGGACCAAATCTGACAAGTTTCAAAACTTGAAGGACCAATATTGTCAGTTGTTGAAAATTATATTCCAAGGACTTATTTTGACATTTTAAAATTCCCAAGGATGAAAATGATTTTTTCTTTCAAAATTATCCCACCAGGGACCAATTCTGCCATTTTCTGAAATTCCAGGGACCATTTATGTCAATTTTGGATTTTGAGGGGTAAAAGTGTAATTTTCTCAAACTTTTTCACCCAAGGACTTATTTTGATAATTTTTGACTTTTCTTTGCCTTGGGTTGACTTTTCTTTCATTTTAAACTTCCAGGGACTAGTTTTGCCAAATTTTGAAACTTGAGGGACTCAAACTGCCAACTATGCAAACTTTGTTCGTTTTTCATTTGTTTTTAAACATTTTGCATCTAAAACATTTAAAACACACTTTTGGGATAAATTGTGTATTTTGATGCATTTTTTTTGGTGTTTTTGGATGTTTTGGCAGTTTATATAAGACAAAAATGATGAGTATTTACACACTCATCAATCCCCCACACTAAACTATTGCTAGTCCCTAGCAATCTTTTGAGAAAAACTTGATGGATTTTAAACTCTTTACCAAAAGCCATCACTTCTGGAGTAGCCAGGTGTAAGAACTGTGGCACACCTGATAACCGTGTGATTTTGAGCAAACCACCAGCTGTCAACGGATTTGATTAGTCTTTACCAAAAGCCGTTTGCTTCTGGACTAGCCAGCTCTTGATGGAATAGTCAACATCTTGGTGAGCTGATTACCAATTATGGATTTTCCACGGCCTTTACCACAAGCCATAATCTTGCGGGCTAGCCAACTCATTTGTTTTTGGGGAGTTGATGAACCATACAATTTTGGGCAAATTGCCAGCCGTAAACGGATTTGAGATGTCTTTACCAAGAGCCGTTTGCTCCTGGACTAGCCAATCCCTTTTGTCGTTTAGACAAGGCGGACTGATTACCACAAAAATTTTGAAGCACCAGTGAAATTTTTTTTTAAATTTTTGAAATTTTGGCTAAAACGGGGGTATTATATAGTAAAATGTGATAAAATTCGCTAGAATAGCGAATACCCCCCCACACTTAGCATGAATATTGTCCTCAATATTCAAAATCCCGGCTATTATGCCGACATTTTGAACGTAAAAGGGCAACATTACAAGCTAAGCGTGGAAAACACCATTTTGTATTTTCACTTCTGTAATCATAGCATGGGGGACTCCCCCACACTTAGGGTGAAAACCCTATAAGCATGCTATTGTTTTTGTTTACCGAGTCGCTAGCTTGACTCGACCCCGAATTCATTTGTCCTTGGGGAAGCATGATGTGGAAGAAACAATCTCAATCGGACTTTCATTCAAGATGTTTGGACAAACATATGAAGCACGTGAAAGTTCCACACCGATGAGATAAGTATCCGGCTCAAGATAATGATACATGAAAATGCCGGGATCAAATATAATGTCTTCATTCCCGAAGGAGTGAAGAACAGGAGATGTCACCCTGTAGGTGAAGAACAGGAAGAAAACCATGATGAAAATCTTTATAAGATTTTCTTCCTCGAGATCAGGCTCCGTAGCCTGAGTTTGGATTTCAAAGGGTAAGCTCGTAAACAACCCGGGAGGGTGGGTGGGAATTTGCAAATTCTCATGATTGAGAGCATCTCCCCCCGGGCTACCTAACTCCGGAGGAGTCATGACATGATGAGTGAGTTCACCGGAGAACTCCTCATGAAGAGAATTATTCACAAGATGTGAATTTGTGAACTCATGTTCCGATATAAACTCATCACAATCCTCATTCTGAATATCAAAGAGTGGATTATCAGAAATCAAAGTGAATTCAGATTCGAATTCAAATAGAGGATTGGTGAGAGTAGTATTGAATGTTTCGGGAACAAAGTGAATATTATTCTCAATTGGATTGTCGGGATAAGAAGTGAGTGACGGATCATGAGATAGGAGACTTTCAATTTCTCCCAGATCGGCTTGGAAATCGAGGAGACCATCATCACTTTCCAATGAAAGTGGATCGATGTGAGCAAGTTCATCAGCGAACTCCTCAAGAAGATGATCCGCATCAGTTTGTAGAACTGATGCCTCAACATACTCGATGTCTCCATAAGATATACAATCATCGCTAAAATCTGAGAAAGTCTCAAATTGATCTTTAGGACACTCAATAGGGGAAGGAATATCACACATATGCTCAAGAGTTCCCTGTGACTCTCTCGGGATTGGAACAAGGTTCTCAACACTAGACTTTATGAATTCGTCCGATTCCCTTTCAGGAACAGTGTCAAGATGCTCGTCCCCCATGATCAAAGAGTTAGTGGGAACCTCGGGTGTGATAGCAGTTGTTTGAGATTGAATCTCAACTGCTGGGGTATCAACTGATGAACTTGAAGTTTTATAAAATTCAAGGATGTCAAGTGTATCCTCATCATCACTGTCATCAGGAATAAAACGGAACAAAGAGCTAGATTTGGCTGCTTTTTCTCTTGCAATGGATTCCCTCACAGATTTTTCATATGCATCTTGGGAATTTATTCTAGCAGCATGCTCTTCAGCAAGCAATTCTTCCATGGATTTTTTATGAGTGTGTCTTTGGGCAAAGTCTTGAACTAAACCCTTAAGCTCATCAACGATTTTCATCATATTTTGCATTTCTGGAAGAAGTGCTTGATTCATATCGTACTGTGGAGGTTGGTTGTAATAAGGTATGTCAAAATTGTCACAAGGATATGGATTCCACGTTTGACAATCTGAGCTGAAGTGTGGACCTCCACAGTAATCACAACAGTAAAACTGATGTGGCTGTGAGTCGTATGTGCTAGAGTTATAATCGTTATCAGGAAACTGCTCATAGACAAGCGTGTTTCCCGATTGACAATCAGAACTGTAGTGTGAACCACCACAGTACTCACAACAGTAAAACTGCTGAGTATCATGGTGTGGTAACTGATGGAACGAATCAGTCGTGTCATGGTAGGAATAGCGATCTGGGTTATAGACAGACCCGTTTCCGGATTCTACCATGCCACAACTGGGGCAATTGCCACCATTATAAGGATTACCACACCAATGGCAAACCAGAAAGTGTGGATGAGACATAGAAAGAATCAAAAGGTTTGGGAGGGGTAGGGATGAAGAATCAAAGATGTGAGAGGGTTAAGGTGAATATTTTTGGGTTTTTTGAAATACATTTTGTACAAATGAGAAAGAAAATGTTTTTGTGTTTTTTGTGTTCGTTGAAAACTGATTTAAAAAGTTTTCGTGAACGGTTTTGTTTTGAAAATAGGAAAATATGAACAAAGGATGGATAAATGTACAATGGAACGAATTCCAAAGACACTAATCAGAAAAACCGTTTAGATACGCACACAACCTCCCCGGCAGCGGCGCCAAAAATTGATTGGCTCTAAACCGTCAACCTAAATTGACCAGGTGATGGTCAACAAGGTCAAACAGCTCAGAGTCAATGCTCCGCGGAATATAGTGGTTTCCCCGGGTCGTTATGTCCCGACGAGGTGTGGATTGTAATCAAAACGGGTTTGTGATCGGGTGAATTTGGACAGAAAGGGTTTTAAGTGAGTTGTGTGATTACGCTAAGGAAATACGAATGAGAACGATTTAAACAAACTATATTAACAATAACGTGAAACCTAATTATCCTAAAACGTGATCTAAAAAATTTAAAATCAGAATTTACTTATACGTAAGCAGAAAAATAAGCCAAACAGCTTAAATAGAAGCTATCACTTTATTTATGTTTTTGGTTTTTCTTATTTTACAAACTACTTTTGATAACGTAACCTAAATTTTAAAAACGTAAAAGTTAATAAAACGCGAGTTGCAAATAACGTACGAAAAGTAAAATTAACGCAACTAAAACATGAATTCGAACAAGGAATGAAAATTAAAACTCAAAAACTAATTAAAAGTCTATGGGAATGATAATAGGAAGTTAGGGAACCCTAAAACGTAATCTAGAATTAAAAACGCGAAAGTTAATTAAATAAAACGCGAGTGCGCAAAATAAAACGTGAAATTTGAGCTACGCTAACCCTACGGACATGAAAATTATATTTTTACGATCCTAACGATAAAAGAAAATTTTGAGAAAAAGAAAAATATTTTTTTGGCTTTTTAATTATTTATTATTAATTAAATACTTATTAAACTAAATGTAATTATTAAAAATACTAAACTATTTTAGAAAATTATGAAATTTTTTATAAAATTACTTAATGATGACAGTTAACTAGGAAAATTATAAAAAGTCCCTACAGCTTATTAATAAGCAAGAAATAAGCTAACTATCTAATTAAGCTAAAAAGGAAAACAAGGGTTAAAAGTATTAATTGTGAAGAAATAAACGAAAAAAGACCCAAGGGCGCCTGGTTTGTGATATTGTGTTTGGTGTGTCTGTGTACAAGAGGTCCCAGGTTCGAATCCTACAACCCCCCATTTTTTAATTATTTTTTTTTTCACTTTTTCTTTTGTTCACAACATTAAACACAAACAAAAACTTGTAAACAGACCCAACTTAACAACAACTGAAACAAATCTTTTGAATTTAGAACAAATTTTAGAATCAGATTAAGTTTCAAAGTTTTTGCTTCCCTTTTCTTTTTGTGATTGCCAAAATAAGCTACTAGGCCACATAAGCTCCAACAAGCTAAAAGCTAAACAATTTAACAATAACAAACAACAAGATCAATAACAACCAAAGATACAACCACAAAATCAAGAAATCCAAGAAAATTCAGCATATGATCAAGCAAGTTAGTAGCAGCAGTGGTCAAAAGTCAGGCCAAAAGAAGGCTTAAAAATAAGCAACAAATGAGCAGTTATGGGGAAACTAGCTTCTAACTTCCAATAACTTTCTAAAGAGCTTCTAAAAAACAACAATTATCAAGTAAATTAACCCAGAAATTAGAACTCCAGGCTCAATTTTATTCTCTCAAAAAGCTGGTGCAGGGCAGTCAAATGGGGCTCACTTACAAGTTACAAGCCACTACGCAGCTTATTAAATAAGTTCACTGACCTAAAAGGAGTGTGGAAACAATAAGCTGGGCCAGAGGACTTCTCAAAGAACCCATGGAATCACTGTGGGACCCACTGACAAGCTCACAAGGAGCTTGTCAAGGTGACTGCTTGGCCAGATCTATGTGGTGCAGGGCAGCAGAAGGTTCAACCCACCAACTTAAGACCTAAGTTTCAATAAGCAAATAGAATTCAAACTTAAATTTTCTTTTTGACACTGATTCACAAGCTGACAAAGTTTTTAAAACAGCAAAGATTACAAGCTAAGATACAAAATTGAGCAATCTACAAACCTATGAACATGAGCCTACAAAGCTGGAACAGGGCAAGAATAAGCAAAACAAGCTAAAAGAAGCTACTGAATAAACCATTAAATTAACTTAATAAAAATTACAAAAAATACTATAACTAAGATGAGCAGCAAAACAACATTGACCTAAGAGCACAAAACATGAAACCTAATATTAAACCCTATAGAAAATCACATGTTTATTCAGAAATTCAATAACTGAAATTTGACTTTCTGAATTTTTGCTTTAAACTTTGACTTCAATGAAACTTGTTTGATCCCTGTGAACTTATTATGATGTAATAAGATAATTTGAACCTAGATCAAGTGAGCTTACCAACTTTATAACTATCATGAGGATTTGAAATCCTCAATCCCTAACAGTGGACTCAGAAATAAGGTATAAGGCTCACTTTGACTTTAAACACTATTATCTACTGAATTTATACTAGATTAAACTTAAATGCAGCCTAAGGGAGATGTTCAAACCAAGTATACCCTCTGAAATATCAATAAGACCAGCAAAACAATCTATCCCAAACACCCCTTAAGGAAGTGTCTGTGTGGCATTTTCAATGGGAATCAAGGATTTTTGAGGCGTAATTGAGCAAATTAGTTTCAAACAAGTCTACAAACATATGATAAGCAAATTTCAAATAACAAATAGCAATTTCCAATAACCCACTGAAATAAGCTAAAGTGAGCTAATCTCACAGTTAGCTACTACTTTAATGAAAACATGAGCAAGCTACAAAAGTTGCATTAGAACATATCTAATAAGCAAATAGTAACTAAAATAAGCTAAGAAAATCAGTCAATAAGCACTAAGTAAGCAATGAACAGGGGAATGAGCTGAGCACTTGTTTTGATAAAAATAAGACTTATTATTAAATTTAAAGACAAGAGTTTACACAGAGATTGAAAACTAACAATACTTAAACTAAAATTAATTCTCATCTAAATTACACTACTTCCTAATACTAAAAACCTAACTGCCAAAAAATGGCATACACCCTTGCTATTTATACAAAGATATATTAAACTAGGGTTTGTTTCCTTTTTGTCTTGTTCCCTGAGCTCCTTTTCTTCAAATCCCATCCGTTGGTTTCCTTTGATTTGATCTCAACCATCAGTAGTGTTTTGGCGGGAAATGGTGAAGTTACAATTTGGCAGCTTGTATTTGGCAAGGGAACAATATTTGGAGTCTTATGGAGGAAAGGGAGGGGTAGGGGTGGCTTGTGGGAGTAGTGGTGATGATGAGGTTTGGAGTGTGCAGGTTGTGGCAGGGAAGTAGCAGCAGGGTAGGGGGAGGGTTCACGTGGTTTTGTTTGAGGATGGGGGGAAAAGGTTTGGCTGGGGAGTTATAATAAAAACGGGGTGGAGGGTTTATTATTTAGGGTTTGGGTTTGGATTGGGTAATGGGAATGGGCCAAGGTGAGTAGTAGTGGGCTTGGGTGTTTTATTTTTGGCTTAGAAAAAATGAAGAGTCCATTTGGTTTGTAACATTAGTTTGTTTGTTATATTTAAGTTTAAAACCAAAAGGGGCCATTTGTGTAACAATCTGAAAGTCCAGGGGCTGGTTTTGCAATTTCCCCTAAGTTACTCATAATGGTCAATATTTCCAAACCATAATTAAATTTTTCCATTTTCAAAACACCCGGGGACCAAATCTGACAAGTTTCAAAACTTGAAGGACCAATATTGTCAGTTGTTGAAAATTATATTCCAAGGACTTATTTTGACATTTTAAAATTCCCAAGGATGAAAATGATTTTTTCTTTCAAAATTATCCCACCAGGGACCAATTCTGCCATTTTCTGAAATTCCAGGGACCATTTATGTCAATTTTGGATTTTGAGGGGTAAAAGTGTAATTTTCTCAAACTTTTTCACCCAAGGACTTATTTTGATAATTTTTGACTTTTCTTTGCCTTGGGTTGACTTTTCTTTCATTTTAAACTTCCAGGGACTAGTTTTGCCAAATTTTGAAACTTGAGGGACTCAAACTGCCAACTATGCAAACTTTGTTCGTTTTTCATTTGTTTTTAAACATTTTGCATCTAAAACATTTAAAACACACTTTTGGGATAAATTGTGTATTTTGATGCATTTTTTTTTGGTGTTTTTGGATGTTTTAGCAGTTTATATAAGACAAAAATGATGAGTATTTACACACTCATCAATCCCCCACACTAAACTATTGCTAGTCCCTAGCAATCTTTTGAGAAAAACTTGATGGATTTTAAACTCTTTACCAAAAGCCATCACTTCTGGAGTAGCCAGGTGTAAGAACTGTGGCACACCTGATAACCGTGTGATTTTGAGCAAACCACCAGCTGTCAGCGGATTTGATTAGTCTTTACCAAAAGCCGTTTGCTTCTGGACTAGCCAGCTCTTGATGGAATAGTCAACATCTTGGTGAGCTGATTACCAATTATGGATTTTCCACGGCCTTTACCACAAGCCATAATCTTGCGGGCTAGCCAACTCATTTGTTTTTGGGGAGTTGATGAACCATACAATTTTGGGCAAATTGCCAGCCGTAAACGGATTTGAGATGTCTTTACCAAGAGCCGTTTGCTCCTGGACTAGCCAATCCCTTTTGTCGTTTAGACAAGGCGGACTGATTACCACAAAAATTTTGAAGCACCAGTGAAAAAAATTTTAAAATTTTTGAAATTTTGGCTAAAACGGGGGTATTATATAGTAAAATGTGATAAAATTCGCTAGAATAGCGAATACCCCCCCACACTTAGCATGAATATTGTCCTCAATATTCAAAATCCCGGCTATTATGCCGACATTTTGAACGTAAAAGGGCAACATTACAAGCTAAGCGTGGAAAACACCATTTTGTATTTTCACTTCTGTAATCATAGCATGGGGGACTCCCCCACACTTAGGGTGAAAACCCTATAAGCATGCTATTGTTTTTGTTTACCGAGTCGCTAGCTTGACTCGACCCCGAATTCATTTGTCCTTGGGGAAGCATGATGTGGAAGAAACAATCTCAATCGGACTTTCATTCAAGATGTTTGGACAAACATATGAAGCACTTGAAAGTTCCACACCGATGAGATAAGTATCCGGCTCAAGATAATGATACATGAAAATGCCGGGATCAAATATAATGTCTTCATTCCCGAAGGAGTGAAGAACAGGAGATGTCACCCTGTAGGTGAAGAACAGGAAGAAAACCATGATGAAAATCTTTATAAGATTTTCTTCCTCGAGATCAGGCTCCGTAGCCTGAGTTTGGATTTCAAAGGGTAAGCTCGTAAACAACCCGGGAGGGTGGGTGGGAATTTGCAAATTCTCATGATTGAGAGCATCTCCCCCCGGGCTACCTAACTCCGGAGGAGTCATGACATGATGAGTGAGTTCACCGGAGAACTCCTCATGAAGAGAATTATTCACAAGATGTGAATTTGTGAACTCATGTTCCGATATAAACTCATCACAATCCTCATTCTGAATATCAAAGAGTGGATTATCAGAAATCAAAGTGAATTCAGATTCGAATTCAAATAGAGGATTGGTGAGAGTAGTATTGAATGTTTCGGGAACAAAGTGAATATTATTCTCAATTGGATTGTCGGGATAAGAAGTGAGTGACGGATCATGAGATAGGAGACTTCCAATTTCTCCCAGATCGGCTTGGAAATCGAGGAGACCATCATCACTTTCCAATGAAAGTGGATCGATGTGAGCAAGTTCATCAGCGAACTCCTCAAGAAGATGATCCGCATCAGTTTGTGGAACTGATGCCTCAACATACTCGATGTCTCCATAAGATATACAATCATCGCTAAAATCTGAGAAAGTCTCAAATTGATCTTTAGGACACTCAATAGGGGAAGGAATATCACACATATGCTCAAGAGTTCCCTGTGACTCTCTCGGGATTGGAACAAGGTTCTCAACACTAGACTTTATGAATTCGTCCGATTCCCTTTCAGGAACAGTGTCAAGATGCTCGTCCCCCATGATCAAAGAGTTAGTGGGAACCTCGGGTGTGATAGCAGTTGTTTGAGATTGAATCTCAACTGCTGGGGTATCAACTGATGAACTTGAAGTTTTATAAAATTCAAGGATGTCAAGTGTATCCTCATCATCACTGTCATCAGGAATAAAACGGAACAAAGAGCTAGATTTGGCTGCTTTTTCTCTTGCAATGGATTCCCTCACAGATTTTTCATATGCATCTTGGGAATTTATTCTAGCAGCATGCTCTTCAGCAAGCAATTCTTCCATGGATTTTTTATGAGTGTGTCTTTGGGCAAAGTCTTGAACTAAACCCTTAAGCTCATCAATGATTTTCATCATATTTTGCATTTCTGGAAGAAGTGCTTGATTCATATCGTACTGTGGAGGTTGGTTGTAATAAGGTATGTCAAAATTGTCACAAGGATATGGATTCCCTGTTTGACAATCTGAGCTGAAGTGTGGACCTCCACAGTAATCACAACAGTAAAACTGATGTGGCTGTGAGTCGTATGTGCTAGAGTTATAATCGTTATCAGGAAACTGCTCATAGACAAGCGTGTTTCCCGATTGACAATCAGAACTGTAGTGTGAACCACCACAGTACTCACAACAGTAAAACCGCTGAGTATCATGGTGTGGTAACTGATGGAACGAATCAGTCGTGTCATGGTAGGAATAGCGATCTGGGTTATAGACAGACCCGTTTCCGGATTCTACCATGCCACAACTGGGGCAATTGCCACCACTATAAGGATTACCACACCAATGGCAAACCAGAAAGTGTGGATGAGACATAGAAAGAATCAAAAGGTTTGGGAGGGGTAGGGATGAAGAATCAAAGATGTGAGAGGGTTAAGGTGAATATTTTTGGGTTTTTTGAAATACATTTTGTACAAATGAGAAAGAAAATGTTTTTGTGTTTTTTGTGTTCGTTGAAAACTGATTAAAAAGTTTTCGTGAACGGTTTTGTTTTGAAAATAGGAAAATATGAACAAAGGATGGATAAATGTACAATGGAACGAATTCCAAAGACACTAATCAGAAAAACCATTTAGATACGCACACAACCTCCACGGCAGCGGCGCCAAAAATTGATTAGCTCTAAACCGTCAACCTAAATTGACCAGGTGATGGTCAACAAGGTCAAACAGCTCAGAGTCAATGCTCCGCGGAATATAGTGGTTTCCCCGGGTCGTTATGTCCCGACGAGGTGTGGATTGTAATCAAAACGGGTTTGTGATCGGGTGAATTTGGACAGAAAGGGTTTTAAGTGAGTTGTGTGATTACGCTAAGGAAATACGAATGAGAACGATTTAAACAAACTATATTAACAATAACGTGAAACCTAATTATCCTAAAACGTGATCTAAAAAATTTAAAATCAGAATTTACTTATACGTAAGCAGAAAAATAAGCCAAACAGCTTAAATAGAAGCTATCACTTTATTTATGTTTTTGGTTTTTCTTATTTTACAAACTACTTTTGATAACGTAACCTAAATTTTAAAAACGTAAAAGTTAATAAAACGCGAGTTGCAAATAACGTACGAAAAGTAAAATTAACGCAACTAAAACATGAATTCGAACAAGGAATGAAAATTAAAACTCAAAAACTAATTAAAAGTCTATGGGAATGATAATAGGAAGTTAGGGAACCCTAAAACGTAATCTAGAATTAAAAACGCGAAAGTTAATTAAATAAAACGCGAGTGCGCAAAATAAAACGTGAAATTTGAGCTACGCTAACCCTACGGACATGAAAATTATATTTTTACGATCCTAACGATAAAAGAAAATTTTGAGAAAAAGAAAAATATTTTTTTGGCTTTTTAATTATTTATTATTAATTAAATACTTATTAAACTAAATGTAATTATTAAAAATACTAAACTATTTTAGAAAATTATGAAATTTTTTATAAAATTACTTAATGATGACAGTTAACTAGGAAAATTATAAAAAGTCCCTACAGCTTATTAATAAGCAAGAAATAAGCTAACTATCTAATTAAGCTAAAAAGGAAAACAAGGGTTAAAAGTATTAATTGTGAAGAAATAAACGAAAAAAGACCCAAGGGCGCCTGGTTTGTGATATTGTGTTTGGTGTGTCTGTGTACAAGAGGTCCCAGGTTCGAATCCTACAACCCCCCATTTTTTAATTATTTTTTTTTTCACTTTTTCTTTTGTTCACAACATTAAACACAAACAAAAACTTGTAAACAGACTCAACTTAACAACAACTGAAACAAATCTTTTGAATTTAGAACAAATTTTAGAATCAGATTAAGTTTCAAAGTTTTTGCTTCCCTTTTCTTTTTGTGATTGCCAAAATAAGCTACTAGGCCACATAAGCTCCAACAAGCTAAAAGCTAAACAATTTAACAATAACAAACAACAAGATCAATAACAACCAAAGATACAACCACAAAATCAAGAAATCCAAGAAAATTCAGCATATGATCAAGCAAGTTAGTAGCAGCAGTGGTCAAAAGTCAGGCCAAAAGAAGGCTTAAAAATAAGCAACAAATGAGCAGTTATGGGGAAACTAGCTTCTAACTTCCAATAACTTTCTAAAGAGCTTCTAAAAAACAACAATTATCAAGTAAATTAACCCAGAAATTAGAACTCCAGGCTCAATTTTATTCTCTCAAAAAGCTGGTGCAGGGCAGTCAAATGGGGCTCACTTACAAGTTACAAGCCACTACGCAGCTTATTAAATAAGTTCACTGACCTAAAAGGAGTGTGGAAACAATAAGCTGGGCCAGAGGACTTCTCAAAGAACCCATGGAATCACTGTGGGACCCACTGACAAGCTCACAAGGAGCTTGTCAAGGTGACTGCTTGGCCAGATCTATGTGGTGCAGGGCAGCAGAAGGTTCAACCCACCAACTTAAGACCTAAGTTTCAATAAGCAAATAGAATTCAAACTTAAATTTTCTTTTTGACACTGATTCACAAGCTGACAAAGTTTTTAAAACAGCAAAGATTACAAGCTAAGATACAAAATTGAGCAATCTACAAACCTATGAACATGAGCCTACAAAGCTGGAACAGGGCAAGAATAAGCAAAACAAGCTAAAAGAAGCTACTGAATAAACCATTAAATTAACTTAATAAAAATTACAAAAAATACTATAACTAAGATGAGCAGCAAAACAACATTGACCTAAGAGCATAAAACATGAAACCTAATATTAAACCCTATAGAAAATCACATGTTTATTCAGAAATTCAATAACTGAAATTTGACTTTCTGAATTTTTGCTTTAAACTTTGACTTCAATGAAACTTGTTTGATCCCTGTGAACTTATTATGATGTAATAAGATAATTTGAACCTAGATCAAGTGAGCTTACCAACTTTATAACTATCATGAGGATTTGAAATCCTCAATCCCTAACAGTGGACTCAGAAATAAGGTATAAGGCTCACTTTGACTTTAAACACTATTATCTACTGAATTTATACTAGATTAAACTTAAATGCAGCCTAAGGGAGATGTTCAAACCAAGTATACCCTCTGAAATATCAATAAGACCAGCAAAACAATCTATCCCAAACACCCCTTAAGGAAGTGTCTGTGTGGCATTTTCAATGGGAATCAAGGATTTTTGAGGCGTAATTGAGCAAATTAGTTTCAAACAAGTCTACAAACATATGATAAGCAAATTTCAAATAACAAATAGCAATTTCCAATAACCCACTGAAATAAGCTAAAGTGAGCTAATCTCACAGTTAGCTACTACTTTAATGAAAACATGAGCAAGCTACAAAAGTTGCATTAGAACATATCTAATAAGCAAATAGTAACTAAAATAAGCTAAGAAAATCAGTCAATAAGCACTAAGTAAGCAATGAACAGGGGAATGAGCTGAGCACTTGTTTTGATAAAAATAAGACTTATTATTAAATTTAAAGACAAGAGTTTACACAGAGATTGAAAACTAACAATACTTAAACTAAAATTAATTCTCATCTAAATTACACTACTTCCTAATACTAAAAACCTAACTGCCAAAAAATGGCATACACCCTTGCTATTTATACAAAGATATATTAAACTAGGGTTTGTTTCCTTTTTGTCTTGTTCCCTGAGCTCCTTTTCTTCAAATCCCATCCGTTGGTTTCCTTTGATTTGATCTCAACCATCAGTAGTGTTTTGGCGGGAAATGGTGAAGTTACAATTTGGCAGCTTGTATTTGGCAAGGGAACAATATTTGGAGTCTTATGGAGGAAAGGGAGGGGTAGGGGTGGCTTGTGGGAGTAGTGGTGATGATGAGGTTTGGAGTGTGCAGGTTGTGGCAGGGAAGTAGCAGCAGGGTAGGGGGAGGGTTCACGTGGTTTTGTTTGAGGATGGGGGGAAAAGGTTTGGCTGGGGAGTTATAATAAAAACGGGGTGGAGGGTTTATTATTTAGGGTTTGGGTTTGGATTGGGTAATGGGAATGGGCCAAGGTGAGTAGTAGTGGGCTTGGGTGTTTTATTTTTGGCTTAGAAAAAATGAAGAGTCCATTTGGTTTGTAACATTAGTTTGTTTGTTATATTTAAGTTTAAAACCAAAAGGGGCCATTTGTGTAACAATCTGAAAGTCCAGGGGCTGGTTTTGCAATTTCCCCTAAGTTACTCATAATGGTCAATATTTCCAAACCATAATTAAATTTTTCCATTTTCAAAACACCCGGGGACCAAATCTGACAAGTTTCAAAACTTGAAGGACCAATATTGTCAGTTGTTGAAAATTATATTCCAAGGACTTATTTTGACATTTTAAAATTCCCAAGGATGAAAATGATTTTTTCTTTCAAAATTATCCCACCAGGGACCAATTCTGCCATTTTCTGAAATTCCAGGGACCATTTATGTCAATTTTGGATTTTGAGGGGTAAAAGTGTAATTTTCTCAAACTTTTTCACCCAAGGACTTATTTTGATAATTTTTGACTTTTCTTTGCCTTGGGTTGACTTTTCTTTCATTTTAAACTTCCAGGGACTAGTTTTGCCAAATTTTGAAACTTGAGGGACTCAAACTGCCAACTATGCAAACTTTGTTCGTTTTTCATTTGTTTTTAAACATTTTGCATCTAAAACATTTAAAACACACTTTTGGGATAAATTGTGTATTTTGATGCATTTTTTTTTGGTGTTTTTGGATGTTTTAGCAGTTTATATAAGACAAAAATGATGAGTATTTACACACTCATCAATCCCCCACACTAAACTATTGCTAGTCCCTAGCAATCTTTTGAGAAAAACTTGATGGATTTTAAACTCTTTACCAAAAGCCATCACTTCTGGAGTAGCCAGGTGTAAGAACTGTGGCACACCTGATAACCGTGTGATTTTGAGCAAACCACCAGCTGTCAGCGGATTTGATTAGTCTTTACCAAAAGCCGTTTGCTTCTGGACTAGCCAGCTCTTGATGGAATAGTCAACATCTTGGTGAGCTGATTACCAATTATGGATTTTCCACGGCCTTTACCACAAGCCATAATCTTGCGGGCTAGCCAACTCATTTGTTTTTGGGGAGTTGATGAACCATACAATTTTGGGCAAATTGCCAGCCGTAAACGGATTTGAGATGTCTTTACCAAGAGCCGTTTGCTCCTGGACTAGCCAATCCCTTTTGTCGTTTAGACAAGGCGGACTGATTACCACAAAAATTTTGAAGCACCAGTGAAAAAAATTTTAAAATTTTTGAAATTTTGGCTAAAACGGGGGTATTATATAGTAAAATGTGATAAAATTCGCTAGAATAGCGAATACCCCCCCACACTTAGCATGAATATTGTCCTCAATATTCAAAATCCCGGCTATTATGCCGACATTTTGAACGTAAAAGGGCAACATTACAAGCTAAGCGTGGAAAACACCATTTTGTATTTTCACTTCTGTAATCATAGCATGGGGGACTCCCCCACACTTAGGGTGAAAACCCTATAAGCATGCTATTGTTTTTGTTTACCGAGTCGCTAGCTTGACTCGACCCCGAATTCATTTGTCCTTGGGGAAGCATGATGTGGAAGAAACAATCTCAATCGGACTTTCATTCAAGATGTTTGGACAAACATATGAAGCACTTGAAAGTTCCACACCGATGAGATAAGTATCCGGCTCAAGATAATGATACATGAAAATGCCGGGATCAAATATAATGTCTTCATTCCCGAAGGAGTGAAGAACAGGAGATGTCACCCTGTAGGTGAAGAACAGGAAGAAAACCATGATGAAAATCTTTATAAGATTTTCTTCCTCGAGATCAGGCTCCGTAGCCTGAGTTTGGATTTCAAAGGGTAAGCTCGTAAACAACCCGGGAGGGTGGGTGGGAATTTGCAAATTCTCATGATTGAGAGCATCTCCCCCCGGGCTACCTAACTCCGGAGGAGTCATGACATGATGAGTGAGTTCACCGGAGAACTCCTCATGAAGAGAATTATTCACAAGATGTGAATTTGTGAACTCATGTTCCGATATAAACTCATCACAATCCTCATTCTGAATATCAAAGAGTGGATTATCAGAAATCAAAGTGAATTCAGATTCGAATTCAAATAGAGGATTGGTGAGAGTAGTATTGAATGTTTCGGGAACAAAGTGAATATTATTCTCAATTGGATTGTCGGGATAAGAAGTGAGTGACGGATCATGAGATAGGAGACTTCCAATTTCTCCCAGATCGGCTTGGAAATCGAGGAGACCATCATCACTTTCCAATGAAAGTGGATCGATGTGAGCAAGTTCATCAGCGAACTCCTCAAGAAGATGATCCGCATCAGTTTGTGGAACTGATGCCTCAACATACTCGATGTCTCCATAAGATATACAATCATCGCTAAAATCTGAGAAAGTCTCAAATTGATCTTTAGGACACTCAATAGGGGAAGGAATATCACACATATGCTCAAGAGTTCCCTGTGACTCTCTCGGGATTGGAACAAGGTTCTCAACACTATACTTTATGAATTCGTCCGATTCCCTTTCAGGAACAGTGTCAAGATGCTCGTCCCCCATGATCAAAGAGTGAGTGGGAACCTCGGGTGTGATAGCAGTTGTTTGAGATTGAATCTCAACTGCTGGGGTATCAACTGATGAACTTGAAGTTTTATAAAATTCAAGGATGTCAAGTGTATCCTCATCATCACTGTCATCAGGAATAAAACGGAACAAAGAGCTAGATTTGGCTGCTTTTTCTCTTGCAATGGATTCCCTCACAGATTTTTCATATGCATCTTGGGAATTTATTCTAGCAGCATGCTCTTCAGCAAGCAATTCTTCCATGGATTTTTTATGAGTGTGTCTTTGGGCAAAGTCTTGAACTAAACCCTTAAGCTCATCAACGATTTTCATCATATTTTGCATTTCTGGAAGAAGTGCTTGATTCATATCGTACTGTGGAGGTTGGTTGTAATAAGGTATGTCAAAATTGTCACAAGGATATGGATTCCCCGTTTGACAATCTGAGCTGAAGTGTGGACCTCCACAGTAATCACAACAGTAAAACTGATGTGGCTGTGAGTCGTATGTGCTAGAGTTATAATCGTTATCAGGAAACTGCTCATAGACAAGCGTGTTTCCCGATTGACAATCAGAACTGTAGTGTGAACCACCACAGTACTCACAACAGTAAAACTGCTGAGTATCATGGTGTGGTAACTGATGGAATGAATCAGTCGTGTCATGGTAGGAATAGCGATCTGGGTTATAGACAGACCCGTTTCCGGATTCTACCATGCCACAACTGGGGCAATTGCCACCATTATAAGGATTACCACACCAATGGCAAACCAGAAAGTGTGGATGAGACATAGAAAGAATCAAAAGGTTTGGGAGGGGTAGGGATGAAGAATCAAAGATGTGAGAGGGTTAAGGTGAATATTTTTGGGTTTTTTGAAATACATTTTGTGCAAATGAGAAAGAAAATGTTTTTGTGTTTTTTGTGTTCGTTGAAAACTGATTTAAAAAGTTTTCGTGAACGGTTTTGTTTTGAAAATAGGAAAATATGAACAAAGGATGGATAAATGTACAATGGAACGAATTCCAAAGACACTAATCAGAAAAACCGTTTAGATACGCACACAACCTCCCCGGCAGCGGCGCCAAAAATTGATTGGCTCTAAACCGTCAACCTAAATTGACCAGGTGATGGTCAACAAGGTCAAACAACTCAGAGTCAATGCTCCGCGGAATATAGTGGTTTCCCCGGGTCGTTATGTCCCGACGAGGTGTGGATTGTAATCAAAACGGGTTTGTGATCGGGTGAATTTGGACAGAAAGGGTTTTAAGTGAGTTGTGTGATTACGCTAAGGAAATACGAATGAGAACGATTTAAACAAACTATATTAACAATAACGTGAAACCTAATTATCCTAAAACGTGATCTAAAAAATTTAAAATCAGAATTTACTTATACGTAAGCAGAAAAATAAGCCAAACAGCTTAAATAGAAGCTATCACTTTATTTATGTTTTTGGTTTTTCTTATTTTACAAACTACTTTTGATAACGTAACCTAAATTTTAAAAACGTAAAAGTTAATAAAACGCGAGTTGCAAATAACGTACGAAAAGTAAAATTAACGCAACTAAAACATGAATTCGAACAAGGAATGAAAATTAAAACTCAAAAACTAATTAAAAGTCTATGGGAATGATAATAGGAAGTTAGGGAACCCTAAAACGTAATCTAGAATTAAAAATGCGAAAGTTAATTAAATAAAACGCGAGTGCGCAAAATAAAACGTGAAATTTGAGCTACGCTAACCCTACGGACATGAAAATTATATTTTTACGATCCTAACGATAAAAGAAAATTTTGAGAAAAAGAAAAATATTTTTTTGGCTTTTTAATTATTTATTATTAATTAAATACTTATTAAACTAAATGTAATTATTAAAAATACTAAACTATTTTAGAAAATTATGAAATTTTTTATAAAATTACTTAATGATGACAGTTAACTAGGAAAATTATAAAAAGTCCCTACAGCTTATTAATAAGCAAGAAATAAGCTAACTATCTAATTAAGCTAAAAAGGAAAACAAGGGTTAAAAGTATTAATTGTGAAGAAATAAACGAAAAAAGACCCAAGGGCGCCTGGTTTGTGATATTGTGTTTGGTGTGTCTGTGTACAAGAGGTCCCAGGTTCGAATCCTACAACCCCCCATTTTTTAATTATTTTTTTTTTCACTTTTTCTTTTGTTCACAACATTAAACACAAACAAAAACTTGTAAACAGACTCAACTTAACAACAACTGAAACAAATCTTTTGAATTTAGAACAAATTTTAGAATCAGATTAAGTTTCAAAGTTTTTGCTTCCCTTTTCTTTTTGTGATTGCCAAAATAAGCTACTAGGCCACATAAGCTCCAACAAGCTAAAAGCTAAACAATTTAACAATAACAAACAACAAGATCAATAACAACCAAAGATACAACCACAAAATCAAGAAATCCAAGAAAATTCAGCATATGATCAAGCAAGTTAGTAGCAGCAGTGGTCAAAAGTCAGGCCAAAAGAAGGCTTAAAAATAAGCAACAAATGAGCAGTTATGGGGAAACTAGCTTCTAACTTCCAATAACTTTCTAAAGAGCTTCTAAAAAACAACAATTATCAAGTAAATTAACCCAGAAATTAGAACTCCGGGCTCAATTTTATTCTCTCAAAAAGCTGGTGCAGGGCAGTCAAATAGGGCTCACTTACAAGTTACAAGCCACTACGCAGCTTATTAAATAAGTTCACTGACCTAAAAGGAGTGTGGAAACAATAAGCTGGGCCAGAGGACTTCTCAAAGAACCCATGGAATCACTGTGGGACCCACTGACAAGCTCACAAGGAGCTTGTCAAGGTGACTGCTTGGCCAGATCTATGTGGTGCAGGGCAGCAGAAGGTTCAACCCACCAACTTAAGACCTAAGTTTCAATAAGCAAATAGAATTCAAACTTAAATTTTCTTTTTGACACTGATTCACAAGCTGACAAAGTTTTTAAAACAGCAAAGATTACAAGCTAAGATACAAAATTGAGCAATCTACAAACCTATGAACATGAGCCTACAAAGCTGGAACAGGGCAAGAATAAGCAAAACAAGCTAAAAGAAGCTACTGAATAAACCATTAAATTAACTTAATAAAAATTACAAAAAATACTATAACTAAGATGAGCAGCAAAACAACATTGACCTAAGAGCACAAAACATGAAACCTAATATTAAACCCTATAGAAAATCACATGTTTATTCAGAAATTCAATAACTGAAATTTGACTTTCTGAATTTTTGCTTTAAACTTTGACTTCAATGAAACTTGTTTGATCCCTGTGAACTTATTATGATGTAATAAGATAATTTGAACCTAGATCAAGTGAGCTTACCAACTTTATAACTATCATGAGGATTTGAAATCCTCAATCCCTAACAGTGGACTCAGAAATAAGGTATAAGGCTCACTTTGACTTTAAACACTATTATCTACTGAATTTATACTAGATTAAACTTAAATGCAGCCTAAGGGAGATGTTCAAACCAAGTATACCCTCTGAAATATCAATAAGACCAGCAAAACAATCTATCCCAAACACCCCTTAAGGAAGTGTCTGTGTGGCATTTTCAATGGGAATCAAGGATTTTTGAGGCGTAATTGAGCAAATTAGTTTCAAACAAGTCTACAAACATATGATAAGCAAATTTCAAATAACAAATAGCAATTTCCAATAACCCACTGAAATAAGCTAAAGTGAGCTAATCTCACAGTTAGCTACTACTTTAATGAAAACATGAGCAAGCTACAAAAGTTGCATTAGAACATATCTAATAAGCAAATAGTAACTAAAATAAGCTAAGAAAATCAGTCAATAAGCACTAAGTAAGCAATGAACAGGGGAATGAGCTGAGCACTTGTTTTGATAAAAATAAGACTTATTATTAAATTTAAAGACAAGAGTTTACACAGAGATTGAAAACTAACAATACTTAAACTAAAATTAATTCTCATCTAAATTACACTACTTCCTAATACTAAAAACCTAACTGCCAAAAAATGGCATACACCCTTGCTATTTATACAAAGATATATTAAACTAGGGTTTGTTTCCTTTTTGTCTTGTTCCCTGAGCTCCTTTTCTTCAAATCCCATCCGTTGGTTTCCTTTGATTTGATCTCAACCATCAGTAGTGTTTTGGCGGGAAATGGTGAAGTTACAATTTGGCAGCTTGTATTTGGCAAGGGAACAATATTTGGAGTCTTATGGAGGAAAGGGAGGGGTAGGGGTGGCTTGTGGGAGTAGTGGTGATGATGAGGTTTGGAGTGTGCAGGTTGTGGCAGGGAAGTAGCAGCAGGGTAGGGGGAGGGTTCACGTGGTTTTGTTTGAGGATGGGGGGAAAAGGTTTGGCTGGGGAGTTATAATAAAAACGGGGTGGAGGGTTTATTATTTAGGGTTTGGGTTTGGATTGGGTAATGGGAATGGGCCAAGGTGAGTAGTAGTGGGCTTGGGTGTTTTATTTTTGGCTTAGAAAAAATGAAGAGTCCATTTGGTTTGTAACATTAGTTTGTTTGTTATATTTAAGTTTAAAACCAAAAGGGACCATTTGTGTAACAATCTGAAAGTCCAGGGGCTGGTTTTGCAATTTCCCCTAAGTTACTCATAATGGTCAATATTTCCAAACCATAATTAAATTTTTCCATTTTCAAAACACCCGGGGACCAAATCTGACAAGTTTTAAAACTTGAAGGACCAATATTGTCAGTTGTTGAAAATTATATTCCAAGGACTTATTTTGACATTTTAAAATTCCCAAGGATGAAAATGATTTTTTCTTTCAAAATTATCCCACCAGGGACCAATTCTGCCATTTTCTGAAATTCCAGGGACCATTTATGTCAATTTTGGATTTTGAGGGGTAAAAGTGTAATTTTCTCAAACTTTTTCACCCAAGGACTTATTTTGATAATTTTTGACTTTTCTTTGCCTTGGGTTGACTTTTCTTTCATTTTAAACTTCCAGGGACTAGTTTTGCCAAATTTTGAAACTTGAGGGACTGAAACTGCCAACTATGCAAACTTTGTTCGTTTTTCATTTGTTTTTAAACATTTTGCATCTAAAATATTTAAAACACACTTTTGGGATAAATTATGTATTTTGATGCGTTTTTTTTGGTGTTTTTGGATATTTTGGCAGTTTATATAAGACAAAAATGATGAGTATTTACACACTCATCATTGCACCCTCAAAGTTACACACTAATGAATGAAATTTGGAAAACTATATATAGATTACAATGGGTGACGGCGTCATGTATTGGGTTGTGACGCCGTCAACTCGCCGCCATAATAGAAATCGTATTGCCTAGATCTGATTTTGACGTCGTCATGTATAAATTTCTTCTGGGTCGTCACTAATACTTGGACCATGACGGCCTTGGGTGACGCCGTCATGTCCAATGCACAAAACTCTCTGGATCGTCACGTGTATTTTCCACATCCACCTCTTTTGTAACTCTTGACGCCGTCATTAAGGAATTTGTGACGCCGTCAGGTACTGTTCCCAGCAAGGAAAATTAAGACTTTGCCGTTTTCTTCACTTTTATGCTCCAAAAACGTCCAAAATGCTTCATTTTCCAGATTTCTCTACAAAAGTACCTAAAATGACAAAAGGAACGATTTAGGGCAATATTTGATCAAATAATCACGAATCCGGGCTTAAATGACCCCCTAAAAACGGTTCATTTTTTGCCTCATCAAAAGTCATATGTATAAAAGAAAGTGTGAGGGTATATATGTAATTACACTAAAAGAAAATAAAAAAAAAAAATCCCACCAACCATGAGACATTTGGCAAGATTTTAGAGGAGTCACCCAAGAATTCAGGGGCGACTTTCGCCCATGAGGCATTTGGAGAAGTTGAAATTTTTTGGAACAAATGGGGTGAATACCCTTGTACATTTGCGGTATTCCTAGAATTAGCCCTTTTTTTTATTGCTATTTGTTTCTTTTTAGTTTTTATATACATCTTGGTGGTAATTTAAATAGGGATAATTACCAAAATAGATCGTTGACTTTTTGACTAGTCACTTTTTAGACTTTAAAATTTCACTTTCCAAAATTAGATCGGGCAACTAAAAAATTAAGCAACTCGATAAGAGTTTGACACGTGTCCAATATTTAATTATTAAAGTACAAAAATTAGAATGTATTTGTAAGGTATGTGTAAGTATTGTGTAAGGTATTTTAAGGTTTTTTACATGGGCAACTACCTATATATTGGGAGACTTGTATTGGGCAACTGTTTTTTTTTCCTTTCACCACTTTTAACAATCATACGGTACAAAGATTAAGTTCATAATTTAGCTTTAATGATACTTAACGTTTATAAAACAAATTAATATAGTCCTAAACACTTCAAAGCACACTATATATATATACTATATACCCCATCAATCTCATAGCTTCTTCAACCATCACCACCACCACCAGCAAGCATATTTGAATACCACCTGACATCTCCACCACCACCACCGTATCTGAATACCACCTGACTGCACCACCATCTGCCATTGCCGTCTCTGCTGAATGTTTTTCTCGCCTCCACTCTGTCGCTCTAAGGTTGTTGCTTCCTGATGAGGCGAAAAATGATCCGTTTTTAGGGGGTAATTTAAGCCCGAATCCGAACTTATTTGATCAAATATTGCCCTAAATCGTTCCTTTTGTGATTTTAGGTACTTGGAGAGTGAATTCTGGAAAAGAAGCCATTTCGGACGTTTTTGGAGCATAAAAGTGAAGAAAACGGCAAAGTCTCAAATTTCTATGCTGGGAACAGTGCATGAAGGCGTCAAGAGTTGCTCTTGACGGCGTCAGAGTCCCAAGAATAAAATACCGTGGTTGATGACGGCGTCACATAGGCCGTCATAAGTAGATCAAGGCCGTCCGAGGAAGTATTTGGCGGCGAGATGACGGCGTCACACCATTGCTCTTGACGCCGTCACCCCAGTTTTCCTATATATAGTTTTCTAGTTTTTTACATAAAAAAGAAAGAGAAGTTTTGGTGAAACCCTAAAGACGAATTTGGTGCAACTTTTACAGGTTTTTCAAGAGTTCCAAACCCTTGATACCTTGCATTGTAATTGAGATAAGTGTTCTTCTAATTCAATCAATATGTCTATGTGTTGGTTGTCTATATCTTGTTCTTGTCTCAATTCCATTATGCTAGGCTATATCTCTTTTGTGTTTGCTTAGATCTAATAAAACCTAGATGTTGATTATGTGTTGATTACTTGTTTATTCTTGTCTTGGATGAATGATTTTATATGTTAGGCTTAAGAAAACTGGCAGATCTCCAAATGGTAACATGCTTGAACGTCTTAAGAAACATGAACCGAGGCGTACTAGGTCTTTATTGGTTGTATTTAATGCATGAGCCACTGTTTACAATCCCTATAGTTGTGCTGGGTCATGGTGTAGGAGGAGATAAGAGCTCATAGAATTGGGGAGTTATGTATGCCACCCCATGAATGGTATTAAGGAATACAATCCGTCATCCATACAATTATAACAAGTAATTAACGTGTAAAAGATATCTAGGGAGTAGTGAAGTCTAAGTAAACACAATTTCTCCAATTACTGCTCGCAACCTTAGTATAAATTAGTTTAATTTCATTTTTAGTATTTTATTTTGATTATATATTAGTTTTGGGTTAGTTGAATAGCAACTAATTCCGCCCACTCTTTCAAAACCCGAGATTTTACTTGCTTTCATAAAAATATAAAAATACAAAAATAATCATCCCTCACCTTTAGAACTAGTAATTAGGTTTTCTAATCCTAGCGACACTATTCCTAAGCTGAACGATCAATCCCCCGGTACTTGTCACTATACTATACTACAACGATCAGGTACACTGCCTGGTGGGGGTTGTAAGCTTCTCGAGATCCCTCGAGAGGTAAAGCCTGTTGCGATTCCCACGCATCACTTCCTCCAGTCTTATCTTTAATGAAACTAGGCTGTTGTAGGATGTAATATGCAAAAGCATACATAAACAATTTGTTATTTTTTAATGGTTATGAACAAAACATTTTTACAACTATAAACAATGAATGATTATCTAGTTTCAATTGATCAGTGTTGTTTGAATAGGATGCTTTTTTTTAACAAACAGAAGCATGTAATCAGCAGGTTGACTTTCTAAAGTCAAAATGCAATTGGAATAACAAAATTTGACTATTAAAGTCAACACATTTTTCTTTGATTGCCTTTGTCCCACCTAGAAATGTTGATGTTGATTAAACTTTGAAGTTCATTGCTACTTACTTTCTAGTTTCACAAATTTAATGAAACAGAACATAAACATTTGAATTCAAATTCGATAAAAAAGAACACAAAAATAAAGATTTCATTGAAAAAAAATAAACATTACATTAAACAATTAACAATGAAACTTTTGACATTTTTCGGGATCAAATGACAAATGTAGGTTGTCATAATCCAAATACCCATCATCTGATGAGTCTTCCTCTTCCTGATCCGGCATGTTTTTGCTTTTTCTGTTTGCCAGCATATTCTTCCAAGTGTATTTACACTTGGTTGGTTTTTCTTTTGCAGCTTTTTCTGTTTTTTCAAATTGTATCAAAAAAAATTTCTGAAATTTAAACTTTTCTTTCATATACCAATCCACCGCTTCTTCAAATGTTCCCTCTTCCTCTATTTCTTCCTCTTCAGCTTCTTCTTTTTCAAGTATGAAAGCTTTTTCTTCAAACTCCTCTATTTTTTATTGTTGTAGTGCTCCTACCTTTTCTTGTTTCTCTTGCACATCAATTTTTGAGCTTGATCCCATTTTTGATATTGTATACCTTTAAGTTTTTTTGAATGATTTTGTTGCTTACAAATGTTCCAATTTATAACCATTGCTTTAGGCAACTGAATGGTTTATTTGGAAAAGACACACGTCATAATACTTTTGCGTTGAACGTTGTATACTACTACATTTTGATAATGCCAATGGAACGTAGGTTATACAGACATTTATTACACAGTATTCCAAAACTTCATTTATCAGTTATCACTTATAACTTACGTATTAAACTAACAACTATTTACTCAACAAAGAAACACACACCCTCATCCTAATTCGTCACAACAATAAACCTATATTTTCAAGTTAAGTCATTGAATGGCAGCTTCTTGTTCAAAAAATAATGATTTTAGTAAGATGGTGGTTAACGATGCTATGGTTGAATATGTCTTGAGTAAATATGGCACTAAATGGTATGATGACGAGGAAATGGCTGAGGTGATTCTAGAAGACTTGTGCCAAAGGGAGAACAATCGACATGATGTTGCTAATGGTTAGTGTATACCTTTCTTTCTTTTTATGATTATTCTTAGTTTAATTGTATGTGTTTATTAATTGTCGACACTTCATATTTGTGCACCTGTTGAAGCGCTTGGCAAGAGGGTATCAAAGCTTGAATCACTTGGCAACAGGGTGTCAAAGCTTGAAGTAATGTATGGTACTCTCAAGGAGGTCAAAGAGGAAAAATTGGCAATGGTGGCAAAGGCTATAGCAAAACTTGATGCTGTTTTTGGAAGGCCCAAGGAGGCACAGGAACCACCCAAACAAAATGAGGTAATAGTTATTGATTCTGATTCTGACACCAGCCTTTAGTTTTATGAGGATACACTAAAAAAACCTTTAGCTTCTTTGGTGAACAAAAGACCTCCTAAAACATGGGTAAAGAAAATTCCAATAAGTTCTTTTTCTAAAAAAAAAAAAAAAAAAAAAAAAAAAAAAAAAATCCCGTTCTAAAAATACTCCATCAAGTCTTGACTCAATTGATGATTCAAGTTCTTCTGATGAGAGTTATGATGCAAAAGGCCATGTTCATCTGAAGAAGAGACGCATGTCTAAGGTTTCAGCTCCAAGAGCACCAAGAATAACGAATTGCGTTCTAGGCCTTCCAGCTGGTCAGAAAAGTTTGGGGACAAAATTTGTTATGTATTTTTAATTCTAGTTGTTGATGTTTTGAGACAATGTATTGTGTATCTTTAATTATAATGTCCTATGTTTGCAATATTTGTCATTAGTATTGATAATTAGTAATGTCTTATGATATATATGATATATATGATCATTGGAAAATGTATTATGTTTGCATACTTTGTTGGGTATATCAGAAATGTGGCCATGATAGTTAACAAAGAACATGTTCAAATACACTTGATTTCCACCTCATTTGAAGAAAAACTAAGCTAATATAGATGGTAACATATACTTTGGTTGATGAGGCGAAAAATGAACCACTTTTAGGGAGTCATTTAAGCCCGGAATTGAATTTATTTGATCAAATATTGCCCTAAATCATTCCTTTTGTGATTTTAGGTACTTTGGGAGTGAAATCTGGAAAAGGAAGCAATTCGGACGTTTTTGGAGCATAAAAGTGAAGAAAATGCCAAAGACTTAATTTTCCAAGCTGGGAACAGTAGGTGACGGCGTCAAGAGCAACATTTTGACTGCGTCAAGAGTGATTTTCATGACGACCCAGTACAGAAATGAAGGCGTCACGAGGAAGAGCGTCAAGAGTAAAATACGTGACGGCCTGGAAAAAGTTATAACGTGACGGCGTCAGATGTAGATCAAGGCAGTCCGAGAATTCTTTTGGCGGCGAGATGATGGCGTCACCCATTTGGTCTTGACGCCGTCAGCCTCAATTTCCTATATATAGTTTTCTAATTTTCATTCATAAAAAAAAGGAGAAGTTTGGAGAAACCCTAGAGGCCGAACCTATTACGAATTTTACAGGTTTTTCAAGGGTTTTCAGCCCTTGAACCCTTTCATGTGTAATTGAGATAAGTGTTCTTCTAATTCAATCAATATGTCTATGTGTTGGTTGTCTATATCATGTTCTTGTCTTAATTCCATCATGCTAGGCTAGATCTATCTTGTGGTTGCTTAGATCTAATGAAACCTAGATGTTGATTATGTGTTGATTACTTGTTTATGGTTGTATTGGATGAATGATTTCGATGTTAGGCTTAAGAAAACTGGCAGATCTCCAAATGGTAACATGCTTGAACGTCTTAGGAAACATGAACTGACGTGCGCTAGGTTTTATTGGTTGTATTTAATGCATGAGTAAATTCTAATGATCCCATGTTAGGAGCTTCTTAGCCGGCTCGACATAGGAGTGAAGTAGGCACTTATAGGATTGGGGAATTAAGTGCGCCACCCCATGAATGGTATTAAGGAATACAATCCATCATCCATGCAACTATAACAAGTAATTAACGTGTAAAAGATATCTAGGGAGTAGTGAAATCTAAGTAAACACAATTTCTCTACTTATTGCTCACAACCTTAGTTTAATTTAGTTTTATTTTCATTTCTAGTATTTTATTTTGATGGAATCTTTAGTATTGGGTTAGTTGACTAGCAACTAATTCCGCCCAAATCCTTCAAACCCGAGATATTTACTTGCTTTCTAAAAAATATAAAAATACAAAAATAATCATCCCTCATCTTTAGAACTAGTATTTAGGTTTTATAATCCTAGCGACACTATTCCTAGCTGAACGATCAATCCCTCGGTACTTGTCACTATACTATACTACAACGATCAGGTACACTGCCTGGTGGGGGTTGTAAGCTTCTCGAGATCCCTTGAGAGGTAAAGCCTGGTGCAATCCCCACGCATCATTGGTAAATCATGACTTACTTAAATCAGTAGCATGTATAAAGTTTCATCTTTTGAACATTCTCAAGACCAACAAATGAAACCCATGTATAAAGTTTCATCGTTTGACTATTAAAGTCAAGATAAACGAAAAAAATCCTAAACTACCCATGGCCAACTTGTACTTTTGTATAGTTATGACAAGTGTCATGCAGTTATTGGGCAAGGGTATGTTTGGGCAACTTTTATAGGTTTTGGGCAACTCTGGTCAATTTCAATAATTATTTTTCATTAGGAACTGTGACTTAACTAAATACTGTGCCAATTTGGTTCCTACACAATTTTTTGGGCAACTTTTTAGTTTATTGCGTATTTAAGAATGCTTGATCTACTTCATTTCCAAAAATATTCTTCTACAACACTCTTCTTAGATACGCAACTACATTTCCAAATACATGGCGTCTACGATACCAATTTACGATCAAATCGCAAATGACACTGGTTCTAGGCGTATTGATATGGTCCTCCATACTATTTTTGCTACGGAGAGAGACGCCAACATGGGTGATGAGAAAGATTATGGGAGGATGATCGCGGAAATAGAGGTACGTGTTAAGCACAGGAATGCTATCTTACTGGAGCTTGAAAAGTTAATTGGGAACTATGCTGTGGTGAATGAACCCTTGGTCCGTCTTAAGGTATCGCAGCAGGAGGATTTGGAAGAAATTGAGTACTTGAGTAAAAGGCGACAGGAAAGTCTTCGCCGTGCCGGTGATAAGTCAAGGATCATGAAGAAGTTAATGCAGTTTAAATATTAAATTTCTTACTGTTTGGGCCAGTTGTGAACAACCATCTTTTTCAAGGTAAATCGTCTTTTGTGGTGGTATTTTGGTTATTGATTGGTCCCAAACGGTCAACCTAAATTGACCAGGGAAATGGTCAACTAAGTCAAACGTCTCAGACCAAATCTCCGTGGAAGTATAGGGTTTCCCCGGGTCGTTATGTCCCGACGAGGTGTGGATGGTTATCAAACGGGTTTGTGATCGGGTGAATTTGGACAGGAAAAGGTTTGTGATTGATTTAACTAAGGAATTTACAAAGAAATAGCTTAAATAAGCTATATGAACAAGACTGGAAAGTTAGAAAAAACCAAAAACGTTTAAAACCTAAAACGCGCACGTTCAATTTAAATTTACGTGAATGTACGAAATAAAAAGTGAAAACTGAAATCTGAAAACCCACAGGGGGTGAAAATGACTTTTTTACAAACCTAAGGTTAAAAGAAAATTTTTAGAAAAAGAAAATAAATTTTTACATTATTTAATTATTTAATATTAATTAAATACTATTTAATACTTATTATTAATATTTAAATAACTTAAATACAATATAATATTAATTAAATACTAGAAAAGTGAAAATTAAATTTCTAAAATTATAAAATAACTAAAAACAAGTTTTAAAATTAAAAATAAGTATTTTTGTCTTTTTGTGGTTTTTATATTAATTAATTACTAATTAAATATTAATTACCTAATTAAATTATTTTAAATTATAAAAAATAGAAAATGAACAGTAAAAATTTTAGAAAAATTCCTAACATTATATTATATTATATAAAAGCTAGGAAAAATATAAAAACTAGGTCTTACTTAATAAAAACTAATTATACTATTTAAAACTTAATTATTAATTAAACTAATATTAAATCTAATAAATACTAAATGACAAAATAAAAATCTGAGAAAATTACTAAAATTACTTTAATATAAAAGGTAATTAATAAAAATATAAAAATACCAAGTACTTAATAAAAATTTAAAAATTAAAATTAAAATTTAAATTATATTAAATAGAAACTATCACTTAAAATTAATTTGTTTTTTCTGGATTTTTCTTTTAGAAAACTATTTTATAACTTAAAACATGAAACTTTTACAAAAACAAATTTTGTGGAAATCAAAAATAAGCACTTTGAGTGCTTTTTGGCTCAACAGTTGAGTTTTGTTGACCAAGTGAGGAAATAAGCTCAAACTAGCTTAAGTGGGACCCACAATAGTTGAATCAGGTTCCAATAAGTTAAGGGAACATGATTAAGCTGGAAAAAGCCACTGAGGTCCACATAATAAGCAAATAAGGAGAATTAAGCACTCCAAAAACCAAACAGGCACTCAGAAAAGGGACAAGTTTGTGGGGTGATTCCAAGTGAGTCCCAGAAGGTTTGAGGTCAAACACTTGGTCAAAACATGAAAAGGGGTAGGAGGGGGTTGAAAGGAACAAATATGGGGTAGTGGGGCCCACTGAGGTGGCCAGAAAACACCCCCAAAGTGGTGGTGTTGGCTGAGGTGTTGCTGCAGCAGGGGAACCCCTTCCCTGCAGCTCACTTTGATTCAAGGTGGGTCCCACAATAAAAATCCTAAAAATGTAATGAAGGTAGGACTCAAGAGTTGAGCTGGGATACTATGACTCCTAAAAAGATCAAGTCTTGGATCAAAGCCTAAAAATCAAATTAATTCCTTGAACTTTTGGAAAAAATGAAGAACATGCATTTTTGACTTTTCAATAAAACACCTACTTTGACTTTGTTGAATTTTGAGTGGATCCTAATGACTTAATCTGATATATTATGCAATGATGAAACTAAATTAAGCTACTTTAACAAGTTTTAAAGCTTATGATGATGATTTGGGTTCAACAAACTCCAACAGTGGACTGTTAAGGGGTGGTGAGGGTGATTTTGACTTTTGGTCACCAATGGCCTGAATTTTAAGACCTATATAACCTAATTAGACCTAATGCATGTTAAATAAACTAAGAACAACAACTAAAACAGCCAAATTCCCACAGAAGCTAGCAAAGCCAAACACACCTTAATAACTTAACTGTTTTTTACTTTCAAAGGATTTGGCATATATGAGCTTAGGTTTTTTCTAGACACTGATTAATAAGCTCTAACTATGATTTGTAAGCAAGATTTGACTGATGACAAGTACTTGGGAAAGCTCTACTTACTAGTGCTAATATTTTTGGATTTTATGAGTTTTAATGCAATATAGAAATAAGTGAGCTAAATTATAAGACAAGGAAACAAAAAGCAAATAACAACTTAAAATAATCAGATTGAGATTGGATTCAAGCAGATAAGTACTCAGAATAAGATAAAATGCAAAATGTACTTAAAGAGTGAATTGCAACTCACAGAAGATCCAAGCTAAGGAATGGAAGAGAGAAGCTGAAAAGGGCTTATGAATCAACACTAAGAGATCCTATGGTCTTCTCTATCAGTTCTGAATAAGCAAATGCTTATTTCTCTTTAGCCTTTGACCGCAGTTGACTTTTTGTGGGATTTTGAGTATTTGAGAATAAAGCAGCACCAATGAGATTTACAAATCACCAATAACTATGAAAAGCTAAGACAAGCTATATTACAGGGTTCAAGCTTGTGCCAGCTCATGAAATCAAGTCCAACATACATGAAATCTTAAACCTTAATTTGAAATTTTAACTGTGAAAGATAACATGTAAGAAAACCAAATTGCATTACTTTAAAAGTGATTATATTACTGAACCAAAAGATTACAAAGCTTAATTATGAAAGATTACATTAATTCAAGCTAAAATTCGATCCTAAATTATACTAAGAACTACAATTACTAACTACTGCCTCTCTTCCATCATTTTCTTGACTTATATAGTTCCTTGGGCCTTTCTCTTTCATTCCCACCAATAGTTTGAGCTGTTAGATCCCTCAAATCAATCTGAGCCGTTCAAATTCTTTTTGGCGCGAAAATGGTCAAGGTCAGTTGGGGATTTCTTGGAGGATTTTGTGGGTAATAAATGGAGTTTGGAGGTTTGTGGTGAGCTGGGGGAACAAGGAGAAGTGGAGGTATGGAGGGTGGAGTGCTTGTCTGAGTTTTACAGGCCAAATGGTTGGGGAAGGAGGTGGTGTTTGACTTTGGAGTTTGACCAGGAAAATAAACGGGGGAGTAATATTAGTGGTGGTGGGCTGGGGTTGATACATGGGCCAAGGGATTTGGTTTTGGGCTTGGTGAGGGTGTTTTGGGTAAATGAATTACAAAAAGGGTCCATTTGGTTTATAAATATATCACAAGGACCATAGATGTAATTTTCAGAAAGTTAGGGGGCTGTGATGTTTTTTCCAAGTGTTAACAAGCACAAAAATCACCAAGTTTCATATTCCCAAGGACTAATGACGTAATTTTTGTAACACCCCCAAAATACCGCAGCGGAAGACTGTGTCATTGGGATGCTACTTCAGGGCACAAAGTACAAGATATAGAAAACGAACTCTAAATGAGACGTTTTTGAAAAGTTACCATTCGAATAGATAAAAGTCATAGTTTACAAAACAAAGATCCCAAAGTAGAATAATACATAAGTTTTTAAAGTGTATCGAATGGTAAACGATAAAAGTGAAAGTCTCCAAAAGCATGCCCTAAGACTCTCAGCTCCACACACCTGCTATCGCCTTTCTAACCTGAGATAAACATGCTTAAACTGTCAACACAAAGGTTGGTGAGTTCATAGAGTTTGTCTTAGTACAGATGAAAAGCCTATAAAGAATGTTCACACAGCAAAGGCATCGTAAATCCACTCAGTTGCAAGTCCCGCCATAAGAGACTTGTAACCTGTGTGTTTACAACCCACTGCTACAATATAATATGATTAAGATATGTATAAGTTCATAACAACAGTTAAGCAATTAGTAGTGAGTCTACACTTCATCTCAGAAGACCTCATGTTTGTATGTATGTCTCAATGGTTGTGTCCAGCAACTTAATCTGGGGCCATTGGAAATCTGTATGTATGTATCCATGGTTGTGCCCAGCAACTTAATCTGGGGCCATTGGAAATCTGTATGTATGTATCCATGGTTGTGCCCAGCAACTTAATCTGGGGCCATTGGAAATCTGTATGTATGTATGATTACTGGGTGCCATTTCCCAAAGTATAATAGTAAGTATGTGTGCATGTATCAATCATGTATGTATGTAATCAAGAATAATGAAATCAAGTATAATGTAATCAAGTATAATGTTACGTGAATCCGTACAAGTAAGCAAGTAGTAGCATGTATCTCCCCCAAAGAGTTGATAGAACAATTAAAAGAGTAGGGGCTATGACTCACCTCAACTGATGATACTGATGATAATATGAAGTGAACAACAATGCACGGTTAGCTGCCGCAACCTAAAATGAATGATGAATGATCTCATTTAGATCACCAAATGATGTTATGAATGTCCATGCTCATGTTTCTATACCACTCTAGTCTTTGGAAAACACTTGTGTTATCAAAAATATATAATCCAAGAATTTGGAAAAATATTGCTATTAGAAAATATAATAAGCTAGTTGTAATATATATATACTTATATATATATATATATCGTATGTTTCCATGTTAGCGTTGAAATCCTCGGGTTGTAATCCTTGTAATATCGCCTTGAAATGATGAAAACATTCTTGTAATAACTAATACTACATTAGTTATAAAGCTTGGTACTTAATATTATGTCTAGCTTATAAAAGTACTTCGTAGTTTTGGTGCCATTTTTATTAAAAGCTGTCAACTAAAAAATGGTTTTAGCCGATATTCAAACGTGAATATCTTTGTCGTTATAAGCCCGTTTTACTTGTTCTTTATGTCCACGGTTACGTCTTAGTATATAGTAATATATTTTGGAAAGCTCGGCTCCTCCGGGTTACGTCTAAAGTCTCTTTTTGTCCAATGAAAAACGTCCAACGCAAACATTTTCAGAAAACTACTTTTCGTCTACAATCTTGCAAAAATCATAACTCCTTCGTTATAAACTCTTTTTAATCCGTTCTTTCGCCTACGGATTCGTTTTTGAAAGTATTTTCTAAAAATTTTGCCAAAGTTCACTTGGTGTTTACTGATTTTCCAGATTTTCACAAAATGGGACAGCATGTCTAAAATATGTTCCAAATCAAGTTTTCAAGGTTTATAACTAATTTCTACCATCACCAAACCTCTTGTAATCACCACATAGCTAATCTAATCCTACCATACACCTTCTTAGGGTGCCATGGACTCCTAACCAAGTTATTATAGCAAGGGGATTCATAAATAAAAAGTTAGGGTTTGTATGTTTCATTTTTGACAAAATAAATGGTGGTATAGCTAGTTGTACATGGTTTTTAGCATGATACTCATGAAATACATGTAAATATAAGATGATCCATGAAAAAATAAAGTTGATAACTTACTTGATAAAATGAGGTGATTAGATGATGATTATGCTTGATGTTCTTGTGTTTTTGTTGCTTGATTCTTGATTAGGCATGTAAAAGGAACAAGTTTAGTGTTATAGCTTTTGAAAAATGATCACTTGATCATGGAGGATGAGTTTGGTCGTGGGTTTGAAAGAGGAAGGAGATGAGAAGAACTTTTCTCTTATCTAAAATGTTGGATTATGATTCTTGAATTTGGTAAAGTAATGTTTTTAGAGGTTTATTAGTTTTAAACTAATGAGTTAATGCATAGGGTTAAAAGGGTGTCTCATGGGCCGGTTTTTCAAGGGTAGAAGGGGGGGGGGGGGTAGGGTGCTTGTGATTTAATTAGAAAATCTAGTGTAGCGTTAAGTGTTATTACGTGTTATTCGTTAAAATCGGGTACCGGGTTTAATAGCAATAAACGTTCACAAAGTTAACCGGGATGAAAATAATGTTATAATAATGATAAAAACATATTAAAAATATGTTGGGTACATTTACTGAGTGATCGGGTGATTATTGTTTAGTTTTCACGAAAACCGTCGTTATATTCATACGCGTACGTTATAAATAAAATAAATTTCCAAAATACTGGGTAACTGAATGTTATAACTTTTATGATGTTAAAATGGATATAAAAATATGTCGGGACCATTGTGGGAATATTTAGATGTATTCGTCGTGTATAAACCGGGTGTTAACGTTTACTATAAATACTTATACGTAAAAACGTTAAATGTATCAAATATATAAATTTGGAAATCCTGAGAGTGGTATAACATGAAAATGCTGTTATGATGATATGCAAACTATCTCCAGTCCGTATGTAGTGTACTCAACACTAATGAAATGAATTCGCACCTAAACCAATCCGGTTACGCGAATTTGAATACCCGTAAACTAAATTTACGATGAAATGAGTAATGCAAGTGAATAGTGAAAACTTTTCCGGAAATGAATAGTGTTTAGTGAATAGTAAATTTCCCAAATGTTTCTCAGAATATCAAAATGACCTCGAAAATGATGAATAGTAAAACGATGAATAGTGTTTTGATGAATAGTGATTTATGAATAGTGTTTTTCCAAAGTTCCCGAAATGACCTGAAATGACCTGAAATGATGAGTTGTGACAATTTTCCAATTTAATCTCCAGGGACTATTCTTGCCAAAAATGAAACTTTAGGGACCAAATATGTAATTTCTCCAAATCTTTTACCCAAGGGCCATAATTGCCAACTTTTGATTTTTCAAAGACTTTTGTTGACTTTTCCATCCAAAAATATTTCCCAGGGACCAAATCTGACAAAATTGCAACTCTAGGGACTAATTTTGTAATTTTCCAAAACTTTTCCAATTTTTCACCAAAGGACTAGATATGACAATTTATGATTTCAAAAGGACCTTTGGTGACTTTTCTTTTCAAATAAGTGCTCAGGGACTATTTTTGCCAAATTTTGAAAGTTGAGGGACTAAAACTGCCAATTATGCAAACTTTGTACGTTTTTCATTTGTTTTTACTCATTTTGCATCTAAAACATATAAAACACAATTTTGAAATATTTTCAGTAATTTGATGCATTTCTGAGTGTTTTTGTATGTTTTGCAGTTCAGATTTAACCAAAAATGATGAGTGTTTGAGCACTCATCAGTTATAAAAGTAATGGAAAACAAGTTTGGTACTAGGTTATGATGTATTTTGTTTATGGTACGTGTTTAGGTAGTTTTGTTTATGTATGATGGTGTTTAGTCCTTCTATCAGGTCTGAAATAGATGTATTTTCACAACGGTATTAATGAATAATTAGTTATTATGTTATTTGTTTAAATGTTTTTGTTGTTTAATTTTTATTAGTAATACTTGAGGTATGATCCAGATAACAAGGTCCATTAATATGTGTATTAGCCTGTTTTAACCCAAAAACAGAGTTTTTCATGTATTATGCAAGAAAGAGTTGACTTTTGATTGTCAAATGTTGCTTTAACGAGGAGTTACACAAGTAAGTTGCTATACACATCTCTTAAAACACCTGTAAGTAACTATATACAAGCTATCTGGATCATAAGATCTTTAAGCATTGTGTCTGATTGTGCTGATTATGTTTGTACTTCATATGGGTTTGACAACCACTATGATTTGTTAACATGGTTTTGTGTGACACATAAATACCTCAAGAAATTAAACAAGAATGTTAAATTCAAACATAAATACCATTCATTATTTACCTGGGTAATTACAGAGAAGTTCCATTAAACCATCAAACAACATCAAAATAAAAGACCAGCAAACCAAACCAAAGTACCTACACGACTGAGAAACACAAAAGAACCTAAACAACCATTAACCTTTAGTCCTAATCATAGTTATTCAAGGTGGCAATGGCATGCTCCTTCTTGGATATAAGAGCACGAACTTCTTTCAGAATGGCCGCAAAGGACTCGAGCAAACGGACCTCCATCACTTGAACCTCACAAAGGGATTCATAGGTAGCATCAGCAGCTTCTTCTTCATCGAAGTTAAGGTCAAAAACCTCATCCATTCTCGCTGAACGCTTGTCAATACTGATACGGAGCTCATCACGTCGCTCACCAAGCCACATGAACATCGTTTCATTCATCGGAATTTCTTGAGAGAACAGGAACTTTATACATGTATGTAGTTCATCTGAACCACTCATCTCTTGAAGTTCTTTCAGATTAGGTTTTTCAGCCATTTCTTTTATGAATCTCTGGTTATGGTAAAGTAAGCTAGGTTTTGTGTTGTGTATAACACCTATAAGAAAGGCATGAAACCATACAATGAGTAACTCTAATTATATAAAATACAATAAATTACTAGTAGTAAACAAGTGGTAAACGTAATCATTGCAGAAATTAAACCGGCATTAAATTGTTACAGATTGGTTGTCTTCCCAGGCAGACTTTTTTGGTCTAATGCATGTCAATCAAATCAATATTTACTAGTTATAATTAATGTGAAACTGAACCCAATCACTATTTTTTTTTTATTTCATAACTTGCAAAACTCTGTTTTATAACAATGTGAAGCTTACAAAAATTATAAAGACTAGTATGTTACATTTGTATTTGTTGGTATTTTCTTTTGTTAATGTTGGTTTGCTTTAATGGGTTTCATTATGTATAGTTCAAACTCTGATGGTTTAGTTGTATATTTAATCTAGCGTTAAGTAACTTTGACTTTTGTAGTTTCACTTTTATTTTTACCACTTACTGACAAATTCCCACAGTAGCCGTGGGCAACTTGTACTTTTGACCAACTTGTGTATACTTATGACAAGTGTCAGGTACATATTGGCCAAATTTTGGTTGGGCAACTTTTATAAACTATGGGCAACTTTTTCAATGTTTATGCAACTTGGCCCAATAGAAATGTAAAACCAAACACCACTACTTATCATCAATGAAATTATATACTTCTATTTAGATGCTTTATGTTTCTCTATTTACATTAGCATGTATATGCAGTATTGTACTATAGTGGAGTGTTTGGAACAACCACTTTGAGTAATAAAGTCAACGTAAACCAAAAATTAATTACTAACCCTTGTAAACGTTTGTCACACCCCCAAAATCGGGTCCAGCGGAAGCATACATGTAGCTGGGGTGTAACTCAATCGGTATTACAACACTAGTTCAAAAATAGTTTGCACTTGAATCATTTAGAATAAAATAGTTAAATCAAAATGTTGATTTTACACTGTTAAAAGTAATGCGGAAGTAGGCCCTTAAAATAGTTTAAAACGGTCCCCAAATGAATAATCAGAGTCTTCTATGACCATGCCATGCCCTGCCAAAACCTCCTGTAGCGTGCCATTGGTTAAAACCTGAAAATACATGCTAAAGTGTCAACACAATGGTTGGTGAGTTCATAGAGTCTTGTGAAAAAGAATGTAATGCATTGAAATAAAGATTTCCCAGCAAAGGCATCGTAAATCCACTCAGTTCCAAGTCCCGCCATAAGAAACTTGCAACCTGTGTGTTTACAACCCACTGCCAAATGTAATATGTTTGTAATAAATCAGTCATAAGGTTGTTGCAAAGGCATTGTAATTCCGTAGTAATAGTGGTGGAAAAGTATCGTAATTCCATAAGTAATTTTTGTATGTACAATAGCCATGGCGATGTCGCCACAAAATGAATCTGACCATAAGCAAAACGCATAAAATGAATATTGATTGCACTAAGTTCAAGGCACCGAAAAGGTTTTCTAGCTATATGTAGGAGGTTACGCTCCCAAGTAATTGTAGGTAATCAAACATACCCATGTAATTGTAGGTAATCAAACATACCCATGAAATTGTAGGTAATCAAACATACCCATGAAATTGTAGGTAATCAAACATACCCATGAATTGTAGCTACCGGTCCTTAACTTAGGCAATCTTAGGAAATCGGTAAATAGTTTAACTTTATGCACTCATGTCCATGAGTAAATAGCAAGTATGTAGCAAGTGAATTGTTTTGTACTCGGATAATCAAACAAGTATTTAGATAAAGCTGAAAATGTTTGAGTAATCAACCATGTAAAGCAAGTAATGCGTTTAAGTAAAACGAACATGTATTCTCCCCCAAAGAGTTTGCAAAACAATTTAAAAGAGTAGGGGCTATGACTCACCTGATATGATGGTACCATGAACATGTAATGAGCTGAAAAACAAGGCGCACACACTAGCCGCAACCTAATATGAATGATGTACGATCTACTTTAGATCATGAAATGATGTTATGAATGTCCATGCACATGTCCCTATACCACAGTTAACTTGAAAATACTTGTTATTGTTAAAGTAATATGTTTTTCCATAACTTGGGAAAAATAAGTCTAACTAGACTTATAAAACTAGTCGTAATATATATATATATATCGTATATATATAAATGGTAGTGTTGAATTCCTTGCTTTGAAAACCTTGAAATAACGTTTAATAGTCGTATAAATAAGCTTGTAATCATAAGTACTTCGATGGTTAAGAATTTGGCACTTTGGTAGTATTTATAGAAAATATAGGATTTAGTACGTAGAAGTATTATTTCTATTAGTGACAAAATGGTCTGGTAAAACTAGTCGTGAAATAGTGAATATTAAGAGTTAGGAAAGAAGCTCAGTAGTTTTGAGAAGATTTTCACCATATCTAAAAAGTCACAGAAGTGAAGTTTGTCCATACAGGTCTCGATCATAAAGATAATTAGCCGTCAAGTGAGGTATTTGGGCTGTTTTGGCAGATTCTGGGCAGTTTTTGGGAAAGTTTGGAAGTCCATAAATTGTTCGTTATAAATCCTTTTGACAAACGGTTGGATGTTTTGAAAACTAGGCTGGGTGAACTAACTTTTTGTCAATGATAGAAATTTTCCAGAAATGAGTTTATCAATGAGTAAATTGGCTCTCAACATGATGTCTTACAAAAACTGTTTCTATACTTGGTAATATTTTGCTAAAAAGCTGATGTAAATAAATAGAGTTTCGCCGATTTTGAAACGTGTATATCTTGGTCATTATAAGCTTGTTTTCTACGTTCTTTATATCCCCGAAATCGTGGGACAACATACTAATGTATTTTTGATAAGTCCGGATGGCTAGATCAAGTTTTACACCTCAGATTGCCCATTGAAAATCGTGGGACAGCATGTACAATTTTCAGAAAATAGTTTTCGTCGTTAAACTTGCAAAAATCATATCTCCTTCGTTATAAACTCGTTTTAATCCATTCTTTCGCCTACGGATTCGTTTTTGAAAGTATTTTCTAAAAATTTTGCCAAGGTTTACTTTGTATTTACTGATTTTCCAGAAATTAACAAAATGGGACAGTAGGTATATTTACTTGTTAGAAATCCATTTTCAAGGTTCAAAACTAGTTTTAACTTCAACCAAATCTCTTGCAAACACCACAAAGCTATACTAATCCTACCATACACCTTCTTAGGGTGCCATGGGTTCCTAATCACTAGTAATCATGTTAATTTAACAAAGGAACACCTAAATCACAATCTAGGGTTTGTATGTTCAAAAAGTTAACAAAAATAATGTGGTATAACTAGTTTGTGCATGAAATTAAGCATGAATACCATGAGATACATATGTTAATTAGATGAAAACATGAAAATAAATTTGATAACTCACTTTGAAATATGAGGTGATTAAATGATGAGAAACCTTGGATTACTTGTGTTTTTGTTGTAAGATTCTTGATTAGGATGATGAAATGAACAACTTTGATGCTTTGTACTTTGAAAAATAATGGATTGATCATGGATCTTGATTAAAGTCGTGAGTTTGATGGAGAGGATGAAGAAAAATGAGTTTTTGATTTTTGATCTAAGTATATATGTGTAAAAAGGTGTTTATGTATAAAAAATCTAAATCAATGGCATTTTAGTAAATACTTGGTCAAGTTGACTAGATATTTTGAGGGGGGGGGCTGCACATGGTTGATGAGTATGTAGGAAGCTTGGTGTTATCTGGTTCACGGAGTCGGTTTTGGTTCCGTTAATCGCTAAACGTAAAGTTTTAAATCGCGAAACATAAATTCGGGTATCGTAAAAATATGAAACTTGAAAGAATGACTAAACTTGTCAAAATACTCCATAATAAATTCGGGTATCGTAAAAATATGAAACTTAAACGTTGTTAAAACTGGAAACACGGGTTAAAAACGCGTAATTCGCGTAAAACGCTGAACTGAAAAACGTAAAATTCCAAAACTTTTAGAATTGTCGTAAAATGAAAGAAAATCATATTTTTGTTGTTTATATTGTTTTATGGACATATCGGGGTGCCGGAAGGACGTTTAAACCTGAATGTAAATCTCGGACACGGCTTCGTGATTTTTGCAGAAATGATCTGACGAGCGCCAAACTCTCGGATTACCGTTAAAATAGTTTAACTTATGAGAATATGAAATAAAAATTTTGGACATGAATAGTGTTTTGTGAATAGTAAAAATGAATAGTAACTTCCCGAGATAAAAATTTGAAATTTCGACGTTTGAAACAGGACATGAAATTACGAGTTGTGACAACGTTATATGGTAACTTGTAAACGGTTTATACCGTGACTAATAACCCACTTACATACCAGAATTACAATATCAAAGTAAACATATTTTTGGGTGCAAAATGTGACTAATACCACTATTAAAGTCATACCGAGTTTGACTATTAAAGTCATGCCGAATATGAGTATTCAAGTGAAATTATTGTGTGGTTTGGCTTTATTTTCAAAACTCAGTCCTTATTGAATATGACTGACTTTGTGGTTTGGGTTTACTTAAAACTGTGTGGAAATATTCTACAGTGTTTTCATGTGACTAAGTTTGTGCTTTGGGTTTTTCTATTTAAGAGTGGGCATAGGGTTTTTCTTTTTTCCACATCTTCTTCCTGATTGTCACATCTCATTCCTCACCTCATATCTTTTTACTCCCCATTGTAGTAAATTTCTTCAGCATTTTTGCATCACTGGCCGAAGAATATGTCTAGTCGTAAAAGACTTAAGAAGATAAACCCTGACGATAGGGAATGGTCCAACAAGGTACTAAGAGAGGTCATATTTCTTGAGATTTATGAGCAATATGGACCAAATATGCAATTGCCACCTAAAGATCTAGAAGACCTAAGACGGGAAGTATACGGTGAGGAACAACCAGAAGGTGTTAAACCAAGTGGTAGCAATACAATTAAGGTACCACAGTTACAAGTGGAAGGTACTAGTAGCAATAGAAACGACGGCAGAATGCAATTTCTAGCTCCATGATGCGTGGGAATCGCAACAGGCTTTACCTCTCGAGGGATCTCGAGAAGCTTACAACCCCCACCAGGCAGTGTACCTGATCGTTGTAGTATAGTATAGTGACAAGTACCGGGGGATTGATCGTTCAGCTTAGGAATAGTGTCGCTAGGATTAGAAAACCTAAATACTAGTTCTAAAGGTGAGGGATGATTATTTTTGTATTTTTATATTTTTATGAAAGCAAGTAAAATCTCGGGTTTTGCAAGAGTGGGCGGAATTAGTTGTTGTTCAACTAACCCAAAACTAAGATATAATCAAAATAAAATACTGAAAATGAAATTAAACTAATTTATACTAAGGTTGTGAGCAGTATTTGGAGAAAATGTGTTTACTTAGACTTCACTACTCCCTAGATATCTTTTACACGTTAATTACTTGTTACAATTATATGGATGACGGATTGTATTCCTTAATACCATTCATGGGGTGGCATACATAACTCCCCAATTCTATGAGCTCTTATCTCCTCCTACACCATGACCCAGCACAACTATAGGGATTGTAAACAGTGGCTCATGCATTAAATACAACCAATAAAGACCTAGTACGCCTCGGTTCATGTTTCTTAAGACGTTCAAGCATGTTACCATTTGGAGATCTGCCAGTTTTCTTAAGCCTAACATATAAAATCATTCATCCAAGACAAGAATAAACAAGTAATCAACACATAATCAACATCTAGGTTTCATTAGAACTAAGCAAACACAAAGGAGATCTAGCCTAGCATAATGGAATTGAGACAAGAACAAGATATAGACAACCAACACATAGACATATTGATTGAATTAGAAGAACACTTATCTCAATTACAATGCAAGGTATCAAGGGTTTGGAACCCTTGAAAAACCTGTAAAAGTTGCACCAAATTCGTCTTTAGGGTTTCACCAAAACTTCTCCTTTTTTTATGTGAAAAACTAGAAAACTATATATAGGAAAACTGGGGTGACAGCGTCAAGAGCTCGGGTGTGACGCCGTCATCTCGCCGCCAAATACTTCTTCGGACGGCCTTGATCTACTTATGATGGCCTATGTGAGGCCGTCATCAACCACGGTATTTTATTCTTGGGACTTTGACGCCGTCAAGAACAACTCTTGACGCCTTCATGCACTGTTCCCAGCATAGAAATTTGAGACTTTGCCGTTTTCTTCACTTTTATGCTCCAAAAACGTCCAAAATGGCTTCTTTTCAGAATTCACTCTCCAAGTACTTAAAATCACAAAAGGAACGATTTAGGGCAATATTTGATCAAATAAGTTCGGATTCGGGCTTAAATGACCCCCTAAAAACGGATCATTTTTCGCCTCATCATATACCCTTACACTTAAGATTTGCTTGTCCTCAAGCAAATGCGCTTTTATTCTACTCAAAAGACAAGTTAGGGGTCATTTAACACTAATATAAAAGTACTTACAACAAATAATCGTTCCACTAAAGACCAATAGACAAGCACGGAGGTCATACACAAGCACCTCACAAATAGTGTTTAGATACTCACATCTCTCGGGTGTAATAAAGTAATATAACATTATGAAAATGGAAGATATCTCTCACTACCTGTCATAGCAAAATAGATTACCATTGGCTTGGGAAAGGATCAAACCTCCACCACATGGCGTAAGCACCTAGGATAAACTATCAAAGAGGTCTTTTAAAGGGTTGTAACGTTAGGTATAGGGATATGAATTACATGGTTTTGTTGGATAAAGGAAGTTTTACTGGTGGCGAGTTAACAATCTTGGTTAATTACATGTACAAGATGGCGTTGCTAAGCCAAGACTAGACTCGACTTAAGCTAACAAATGAAAAATAACAAAAACATAAAATGAACATAGAATGAAAAGGGATGGTAGTCCGTATGTTTTTTTTTTTTTTTTTCTTTTTCCTGTTTCTATTTTTTTTTTCTTTTTCTTGATTTTTTCGATTTTTTTTTTTTTTTTTTTTTTTTTCATACACTCTTACCCTACCATCCAAAATAATACATCATAGGGAATGAACGTTCCCCTTACACTTGAATCTTTACATACTTTACATTCAACTATTCTAATGACTCGAATTAAGAAAATCAAAACACTTGGAGCACTTTTAAGATTAACGTACATATGGGGGTAATAATATTATGTTCTTCCCCATTACTCCATAAAATAAGTACTTACCCATGAGTCCCAATCGTCCCAAAACAATATGTACAAGGATATGACTCGACTTAGCAACCATGTAATCAATTAGAAAGTTAACTTAGGGTTTAACAAATAACAATAATGCACTAAAAATGAGCGCATACACGGAAGGCTAAGGCGATTTGGGTGTACATTTAAGTGGGGTGTAACAAATTCTTCCTTTAAGTAAGATGCTTAAAGTTAGAAACGAAAAGATAGGCTCGGAGGGGTGTACTAGGGGTATCGTGTACTAAAAATGAGTACAACGCTAAGGGTGTGGGAAAAATTAGTTGACTTAACTAGCCAAGTAATATGACTTAAATGGTCAAGTAATTATAAAACGGGTTTAACACAAGGGTGATCCTAATGCCTCTTATCATGTAGTAAATCCTACCACACGAATGTAGTCTCACTAGCGGTCTCGGGATGCATCACTAACGCAAGTTCTAGAATCTAAATGCTACCGGTACACTCATAAGCACTAATAGTGAATGCTTTTAGTGTCAAATCTAAAGGCGAACCTCACATTTTTTGGTGGAAAATTTTTCTGAATATACGGTTATGTGCTAGTCATACAATCTCCTATCCATGAGACGCTTGCTATGGCTAAAGTTTCACTCCTAAATGTTGTAAAAAAATTTAAATTTGGCGCTAAAATTGCACTAACAAGTATTTCTCATAGTTTTATTACACATCTACTATCCAACAAAACAAACTCAAGCGAAAGTGCATATGTAAGGTATCATCTTTTTACCCTCCCCTTACACTTAAGATGAACATTGTCCCCAATGTTCAAGTAAAGAATGTAAAAGTGAAAAAGTAAAGAGAATGAAATCAAATACTCCCCTGATTCGCTCGGTATGGATTATAGGTTGGCCAGGTTAGATCTTCCTCCAAGAAAACGAACAATCAAAGATTCCCTTCCAGAATATAAATCATCTCCTTGTCGAAAATAACCTGTAAATCCTGACAACAATAGACAAGAAAACCTCGCGTAAAATCGGCGGCATCCTATATAAGTTACTAAATCCTAGAAAACAAGATAAGATATTGTTGACATAAATAATGTATGAAAACGTTATTTATATTTTTCGATATCTCTATATTTTGACGATCACAAAATGTAAACTCGTCAATCGTTTGATTACTACGTAAACAAGTATTAAGCTAGTTTATATCATTATATCCAACTTAATCACTTAAGGTATGAATAAACAAGTGCTTAATACATCTCATGATCAAAGGGGTATTTAATTAACTAATACAAAGTTTATTTAATTATATAATCTTATTATATATTTTTGAAAAACACTTTTGGTATTAAGGAAAAATGTTTTAATCATACTAAATATATGATTTCAAATATTTAACCAAAATCAGTTAGTTTTTCACCAAATAAACTTTCCCCACTAAAAGACAAGTTTTCTGGCCGTTACAGTTGGGCGGCCCCCTTAATTATAAGGGGCAGTCCCCTTAATTTTAAGGGGGCCGGCCATGCTTTAAGGGGACCGGCCAGGCTCCCCTGTCAGAAACTGTCAGATTTCTTCCCCTATAAATACCACCTTAATTCTGGAATTTTTCCTCACCTTTTGCACGAAATTTTCAGATCTACAATCATCTTAAACCCATCAAAAACCCTTTGATCATTTGTATATTAATCCTTGTTTCAAGTGATTCAATCCCTCATCATCCATTCTCATTCTAAGTGCAAAAGAAGAACTCTCTACAACCAAGTTCAAGAAGTGTTGAAGAGTTGTTGTGTATAGTGTATATATATTCATTTGTGAATATTGTGTTGTGCTTGTTGTTATTTGTTTAGAAGATATAGAAGTTGTGTAGATAGTAGAAGTTGATTAGTTGTGAAGTAGGATAGTTGTGAAGATTGGTGTGTAGAAGAAGGTGTGTAGAAGATTGGTGTGTAGAAGAAGGTGTGTAGAAGATTGGTGTGTAGAAGCTTGGTGTGAAGATAGGTGTGAAGATTGGTGTGTATATTGGTGTGTAGATTGGTGTGTAAACTGGTGTGTATATTGGTGTGTACGGTTTTCTCCGCCATAAGGGAGTTTGTTGACATAGTGAAGAAAACTCTCGAGTAGGTGACTCGGGGAGTGGAGTAGGAACAAGGAAGGTGTCCTTGTAGCCGAACCACTATAAATCCTTGTGTTGTGGTTTGATCTTTCTAACTCTTCTCATTACTTATTTATTTACCTTTACTAATTAGTTTAGTTAGTTAGTTATTATACAATTGTTCATATAGTGCAAGCATTGAATTCACATAAACAAGAATCGAAGTTTTTAAAACAAACTTGTGCTTATAAATTTTAAAAGGACGTAAAACTATTCAACCCCCCCTTCTAGTTTTCCACAATTGGTACCAGAGCCACGTCTAGCAAGATTTTTAAAATATAGTGTATTTTAAAACTTTTAACGATCTATGGAATCTGAAAAATATTTAGAAGGGCAATCTATGCAAAGACCACCACTATTTGAAAGTGATGGATTTTTATATTGGAAAAATCGATTCGAAACTTATGTGAAATCAAAAGATCTAGATCTTTGGCATATTATTACCAATGGTGATTTTTTACCTATTCAAAATAACCCCGAAACTAAGAAAGATGAAATCGTACCTTTTGAAAAACAAAATGATGATTTAAAAAGAAAACTTGCTAAAAATAATGAAGCTAAAATGGTAATTTATAATGCGCTACCACGTAAAGAGTACGAAAGGATCTTTATGTGTGAAACCGCAAAAGAAATTTGGAACTCTTTATTAATAATTCACCAAGGTAATAATCAAGTCAAAGATAACAAAATAGATCTACTTGTTCAACAATATGAACAATTCACGATTCCGGAAGAGGAATCAATTGATAATGCTTTTGCTAGATTTAACACTATCATCACAAGTTTAAAAGCACTTGATGAGAATTTCTCTAGTAAGAATTTTGTTAGGAAATTTCTTAGAGCTCTTCACCCAAAATGGCGAGCTAAAGTGACGGCTATTGAAGAATCAAAGAATTTGTCAACACTACAACTTGATGAATTAATTGGAAACCTGAAAGTTTACGAAGCAATTATAAAGAAGGACTCTGAAATGGTTAAAGGAAAACGTGAGCAAAGCAAGTCAATCGCCTTGAAAGCTAGAAAGGAATCCAACAACGAAGATAGCTCATCTTCCGAAAGCGATGACGAAGAATATGCCATGGCCGTAAGAGACTTCAAGAAATTCTTCAAAAGGCGAGGAAGATTCGTTAGACAACCACACGATGAAAGAAGAACATCTCAAAAGAATAATGATGACAAGTATAGCAAGAATGAGAGAAAGTGTTTCAAGTGTGGTGATCCGAATCACCTCATTGGAAAATGTCCAATGATGACAAGAGATCAAAATCAAAGAGCATTCGTTGGAGGTGCCTGGAGTGATAGTGATGAAGATGAGAATGAAACAACAAAGGATGAAAAGTGTCTCATGGCCAAATCATCAAGTGAGGTACGTTCCGAATCCGAATACTTTAGTGATGAAAATCTATCATTAGATGAAAAAGATTTAGATAGTGAATACAATAGATTATGTAAAATAGGACAACTAGTTATGGCTAAAAATAAATCATTAAAATACATAAACAACCAACTAGAAAATGAAGTGCTTGAACTAAAAATTAAAATACGTCAACTTGAAAAAGGAAAAGAAATTGTTGAAGAATGTAAAACATGTCAAGAGCTTAAAAGTGAAAACAACATACTTAAGGATGAAATTTGCAAACTTGATAAATTTGAAAATAGTAGTAACTCACTTAGTAAAATTATAAGTATTCAAAGAATATCAGGAGATAAAACCGGACTAGGATTTAACTCAACTGAATCTTCAACAAGTGGAGCTAAAAACGTTAAATTTGAAAATGAACCAAAACCTTCAATACTTAATCCCAAACATTTACTCATAAAAAATAAAATAATACCTATCGCTAGTAATGAAGAAATAAAACCATTCTATAAACCATCTTTAAAAACCGAAGTTGGATTATCTAAATCTAAAACAAGATCTAAAACTCCACCACCTAGGAAACCAAATAATTCATATCCTAGACCTAAAACACCTCAACCAAGAACAAACCATAATAGACGAAACTTTAACTATAATCAACAAATGTGGAATTTCAATCCGTGGGGAATGTTTCCACCTTATATGCATCCAAGTCAAATACAAAACATGTTCGGACCAAATAACTTTGGACAAATGAAACAATGGGCACCAACGTAAATGATATTCGCCATCCAAACATGGAACTTTTCATTGTCACCTCTTGTCCGATTTACTTCTTGAAGACCTTGAAGATTAACGCATTAAAGACAAAAGGTACACACTTCCTTTTAAGTTCCTTGTCTAGAAATGCATGCTTAGTTTAATATGTTATATGTATGTGATCTTACTTGACTTATTAATCTCTATCTTCTTCTATATTATATCTAAATATACATATATACATATATATATATATATATATATATATATATTTATATACTTAGCTATATTTAGGATCTTATAACCTAGGAAATTCATTTGTTGATTTTCTAGAACTAGAGATTGTTCGTTTACGAACATCTTTTTTCCCCTTTTGCCTTATTGAACTTAAATGTTCAATCAACACTCATGCTGATGAAGTGAGATGAGTCGAAAAATCTATGGATGAAACAAACTCCCGGCTTCCATTGCATACGTCTCCCTCCTACGTTCTCGTCTTATAAGCCCATACTAATATATATATATATATATATATATATATATATATATATATATATATATATATATATATATATATATATATACTTATGAACTTTCCACAACGTTCTCGTGTACTTGACAACTTGATAAATTTCATCCGAAATGATCAAGAAAATTTAATTGGCAAATTGTCGATTGAAAGTGTCAAGTAATTCCTTTCGTGCGAATACCCTCCAACGTATTTTTGATTAAATATAAATCTAATACATACATACGAATAAATATTTTTCTTGCTCTTTCCAGAAACCAAAATCACAAAAATTGATTTTTGGAGGGCGGCCCCCTTAATGTTTAAGGGGACCGGCAGCCAAATGAAGGGCGGCCCCCTTAATGTTTAAGGGGGCCGGCCATCTGATAGCTCAAACCCGTTTTTCTCCTTTTTCCTTTTGCCAAACACTCCACTTTTTCATACTCCCCTTCCACTGCTTCTGCTGTGACGAAAACCAAAACCCAAAAACCTCTCAAATCACTTCCAAATCACATAATTCGGGTTAATTCGCAAAGGGCAAATTCATCTAACACAAACACCATTACTTATTGTAAGTTTTTCATAACACATTTCATCTAATTTCATCTTATTTGATCATACTCATGATTATGCATGTTTTATAAAATTCGTCAAATTTCATAATTTCTTTCAAATTTAGCCTTAAAACTTCATAACCAAATGCTTCCCCTAGGATTAGGATGATTAATCAACACTAGAAACTAGTTATTATAAACTATCATGTCGAAAATTTTTGAAAAATTTCATACACTCCTTTTCAAAATTTTTACATTGTTGAATAATGTCTTGAAAACGTATTAAAACTAACTACATTATACTTGTGTAACTTGTAAAACTTGAAATTACATTTTTCAACTAAGAAAAATTATATTGGTTCACAATATAGGGGTGTTTGGATTATGTCCAAATAATATCAAAACATAGCTTTTATAATTTTTATAAAACTTTATTATAATTATAAACCTTAATATTGTTTATCGAACTCGTCAAAATATATAATTCATATGTATATTGACGCACTTGAGTTATAAGTCAATAGTTAAGGAAGCGTTTGGTTTATTACTAAAAATGATTTTTTTTGTTAAAAATACAAACCATCTTTTTCAAAAACAAATTACATGCATAAGAAACTCGCAAGAAATAGCTAGTTTTACAATCTAATGTGAAATCTAGCAAATTTCATGATATATTAAGATGTTTAAAGGGGCGTTTGGATTTGTCCATAACTACTCATTAAACTTCATAAAATATATCTAGAACGAGTTAAAAACAACATTAAGGAACATGGTAATCTACTTCTTAGGATTAGTGACGAAGTATGTTTACGTTCCAACATAAGCCTTAACTATAAACATGTACTTTTATCTTTCTTTATATTTATTTTGGTCTTTTTTGAATTGTTGATGTGATTAGGTGAAAATGCCCAAAGCAACTACCGAAGATCTTTCTCACACTAAAAACTACATTCCCAAAGTTTCTCAACTCCCTACCACATCTCCTTCTATTGGACTTATCTATCGTCAAATTGAAGATAGAAATATTCATGAGGGACGTGTAGTAGATCTTGCTTTTGCTCAATCCGAGTACATAAATCGCTTGTTTTCAAGCATCAACTTCAATTGTCTTTATGAAATAAATGAACCCATCATTCCTCGTTTCATAATGGATTTCTATAGCCAAGTCACCGTCCAAACCAATGATCTTGGTTTCATCACCATCTCTTTCATGATTCAAAATGAATTTATCACCCTCACTCTCGAACAATTTGGTCATATCCTCCAAATTCCATTTAGAGGTCAAGCCGTTTTCTCAAACGAGTGGGACCTCGAATCTCTTAATCGCTATCGACCAACCTTCGGTCCATATCTCGACGAAATTCCTCATCCCGACGAAATTCGTCAAGTCCTTGGTATAGATCGTGCCACCACAAATCGAAAAATAAAATCCAAAAACGTTCAAATTTCTCCATACCAACTTCTCCTCAAAGAATTAAGCCCACACATGAAGCGTTGGGAAGAACTCATTCGTGAGAATGCGTTTGGTACCGGAGGTCACCGGGACCATCTCCCGGCTAGCCTTGCTCACATGTTGTATTGTATAGCTGTCGAAAAGCCATACAATTTGGCCTACTTCTTTATCAAACGGATTGAGTGTGCTAGAAAAACTCCCAAAGCCAATCTTCCTTATGGAATGTTCCTTACTCGTATCTATCGTCATGTTATCGAGTACTACCCCGATCTTGACAATAGTATTTATGAATCCATCTATCCCACTCTTCGTACTCTCGCTCTAAAACAAGCTCGACGAACTCGAAGTGACAAGGGTAAACCTCGTCGTCATAGCTTTCATGGATCATCCTCAAGGCAAGATGATGACGATGAGGAGGAAAACATCGATGATGTTAGTACCCCTTCGTTTTCTGAGTTCGTTGAAAATTTAGAGGATCTTGACTATCCCAACTATTCTACTCCATCTCCAAGTGATCAAACTGAAGAAGTGCTTCATGAACGAACTACCGAGATGCTTAGAAGACAAAAGAGCTTGCATGAAGAAGTTAGAGGTGGCTTCAAATCTATTGGGAAGACTTTGAAGGGGATCTTCGGAAAGAAAAAGAAATGATATGATCGGATTGTGCTTGTTTAACAATGTTTTATTTTTATGTCTTGTGTGTTATTTGTCCGAAGTTTATTCGAAAATACTTGTTATTTGAATATGTGTTTAGGATGATAACTTGATATCTTTATGCATGTTGCTCTTGATCTATATATATATATATATATGTTTGCATGATTAGTTAATGGTTATATAACTATTTGACATATATGCTTTCTAATAAACCAAAACAAATGTGAGATGTCCAAATTGAGCTTGCTGCATATTCAAACCAGAACACAACATTTTTCCAGAAAATTTTTGAAAATTTTGGTTTCTGGGTCGTCAGATGGGCGGCCCCCTTAAATCATAAAGGGCGGCCCCCTTAAAATTAAGGGGACCGGCCACCATTTAAGGGGACCGGCCTTCTGAAACAGTTTTTACACTGTTTTCTTTTGCATCATGTGATCCCTTTTGCTAGTCCCAGCTACCATTACTCTTAAAAACCAAACTGATTTTGGAATAAAACATTACAATTTCAAAACAATTCCACTTCTAAACATGTTTTCCCACTATATAATTCCCATGCATGTTTAATTCACAATTCATCATCCTCATCACTCATAACCATCATCATGTCATCACCAAGAACCACCCATTCAAACAATGCCAAGAAACAAAAACTTGTCATTATACCACCCAAACAACTCTTCATTGATCTTACAAATGAAGACAACACCACTCCATCTCCACCACCTCAATGTTCATCTCCTAGTGCACCAAATGCACCCTCAAAAACACCTTCAACAAATGGAAACTCCACTTCCTCCATACCATCCACCTCATCCATAAATGACTACATCAACACCCACTTATCTCCTCCAACAATTGATCAACCATCACAACCTACCAATGAGAACACATCTCTTGCACTCACTCTCTCATTATCACCCTTAACACCCCTTGATGCACATTTCTCATCATCTCCTATCAACCCACCAACCTATAACCCCGTCCCATGGAGCTTACTTGAAGCTCATGGAGACACTTGCCTTTGTTGCATTCACAACCGAACAATTGTGTTCGGATTAAGAGATGAGATCCAATACATGTTTTCTCATATTGAAAACATGTTGCATCAACCACCAACAACAAACATAACACCTCCACCACCATCAACAAACACACCTCCACCATCACCATCTCCATGTTCACCATCCATTCCTCCCAATTAAACATGTATGGTGGTTCACAAATAAAAGTATGTTAAACCTTTTTGGATGGCAAGCTCTAGAGAGGACTCTCATATTTGAGACTTGGTTTATTATTTCTATGATGATTGTAAGCCTTTTAAAGGCTTTTGTTAGTTGTAGCATTATTTGTTCCTTTTGTTGAAGTAATGCTTGATGTATTATTTTCCTTGATTAATGAAATGGTTATGTTTAGTCTATATTTTTACATGCTATATACATATATATGTTGCTTGCTACTAAATATTTTTGCAAGATATCCATTTCTCGATTCCTTTTGGCCTCAAAACGAGGGGGAGCTTACATCAAGGGGGAGCTTCCATTAAAACGGGATAACCTTTTTGATGCTCACAAAAAGGGGGAGAAGTGATATAAACTCACTTTAATACTTGTATATAGACTAATTTTCGACTAATGAGTTTAAATTTTGTAATCATCAAAAAGGGGGAGATTGTTGACATAAATAATGTATGAAAACGTTATTTATATTTTTCGATATCTCTATATTTTGACGATCACAAAATGTAAACTCGTCAATCGTTTGATTACTACGTAAACAAGTATTAAGCTAGTTTATATCATTATATCCAACTTAATCACTTAAGGTATGAATAAACAAGTGCTTAATACATCTCATGATCAAAGGGGTATTTAATTAACTAATACAAAGTTTATTTAATTATATAATCTTATTATATATTTTTGAAAAACACTTTTGGTATTAAGGAAAAATGTTTTAATCATACTAAATATATGATTTCAAATATTTAACCAAAATCAGTTAGTTTTTCACCAAATAAACTTTCCCCACTAAAAGACAAGTTTTCTGGCCGTTACAGTTGGGCGGCCCCCTTAATTATAAGGGGCGGTCCCCTTAATTTTAAGGGGGCCGGCCATGCTTTAAGGGGACCGGCCAGGCTCCCCTGTCAGAAACTGTCAGATTTCTTCCCCTATAAATACCACCTTAATTCTGGAATTTTTCCTCACCTTTTGCACGAAATTTTCAGATCTACAATCATCTTAAACCCATCAAAAACCCTTTGATCATTTGTATATTAATCCTTGTTTCAAGTGATTCAATCCCTCATCATCCATTCTCATTCTAAGTGCAAAAGAAGAACTCTCTACAACCAAGTTCAAGAAGTGTTGAAGAGTTGTTGTGTATAGTGTATATATATTCATTTGTGAATATTGTGTTGTGCTTGTTGTTATTTGTTTAGAAGATATAGAAGTTGTGTAGATAGTAGAAGTTGATTAGTTGTGAAGTAGGATAGTTGTGAAGATTGGTGTGTAGAAGAAGGTGTGTAGAAGATTGGTGTGTAGAAGAAGGTGTGTAGAAGATTGGTGTGTAGAAGCTTGGTGTGAAGATAGGTGTGAAGATTGGTGTGTATATTGGTGTGTAGATTGGTGTGTAAACTGGTGTGTATATTGGTGTGTACGGTTTTCTCCGCCATAAGGGAGTTTGTTGACATAGTGAAGAAAACTCTCGAGTAGGTGACTCGGGGAGTGGAGTAGGAACAAGGAAGGTGTCCTTGTAGCCGAACCACTATAAATCCTTGTGTTGTGGTTTGATCTTTCTAACTCTTCTCATTACTTATTTATTTACCTTTACTAATTAGTTTAGTTAGTTAGTTATTATACAATTGTTCATATAGTGCAAGCATTGAATTCACATAAACAAGAATCGAAGTTTTTAAAACAAACTTGTGCTTATAAATTTTAAAAGGACGTAAAACTATTCAACCCCCCCTTCTAGTTTTCCACAGATATAATGCTTGTGGAATGAAGTTTGCAGATTTCCTGGAGATTATAAAACTTAATAATTCACAAAAACCATAAGACTCCGTTAGAAAAACAAAACCGGTAAAATTTCCAGATTTTTGACTCCTGACGCCGTCAAGAGTAAACCCCTGACGCCGTCAGAATGAACCTGCAGAAATTCTTATGTTAAGTTTCCGGAAATTTCTGGAAAAACTTGGTCCTACTTCCTGGAAAATCCTGCAAAACTTCATTATGACTCAATACAAGCATTTGACTCTAACAAATACGAATATACATGTTCATTTAATATTGTGGAGAATCATGATCGGTTTGTTTCTTAAAAACATATTTGGGGTTTCCCCTTACACTTATCTTTTGCAAAAATACTTTTAGGTTGGAGTTAAGACTAGGCCAAACAACATAGTAAAGTATTTCCATATTTTAATTTAGAGACATGATCAACCAACAATAAAAATAAAACATGCATACGGAAACAAATAACAATCAAACAAATAAAATCACACAAAACATGGGTTGCAAAGATTAACCAACAATACAATTTAAAAGCCGAACATGCATAATATTTGTTAAAAGAAAAAAATAGAAAGTGTCCAAAGCCAACAGAGGCTGAATCCTAAACTATTACAAGACCAAATGTTTCAAATCATACAACCGAGAATAAATTGTTCAACAACTACAGATATCAAAATGAATCACTGAGGGGGAGGACCAAAGCGATAATCGTAGCCAGGTGGGAGGTGCCCAGTATACCCATAGGGAGGGTAGTCAGTCTCTCGGCCTGGGAACGGGTCAATCTGCAGGTGAGGCTCAAGCTGATCTCGGGTGGAGAGGTGTTGCATCTGGCGGATGGTATGATCGTACATCCAATCAAAGCGTTGGTCAGTAGTGGCTCGCCACGCATCCATCTGACCCATCCAGGCACCTTGGTGTGCCTGCCAGTCTCCCCGACTCATGTGTCGGTAGTAGTCAGCCGTCCCCTCCTCATACCCAGCAAACTGATGCTGCTGGGGCATTCCCTCATCATCATCATCATCATCCTCACCATCAGGCCCTGCTGCCACGTACCAGGTGTAGGACCCATCCACCATCTGCATCACAATGCTCATCTGCCTAAGGGATTTCGCCCTCACTACCCTACAGTTCCCGCAGTCGCTCAAGTACCCCATGATCTGAGGAGTAAGAAGACCATAGGAACGAGCCAACCGGGTCACGAACATCCCCCCATAAACCTTGTCAATATCCCTCTCACCCACACTGGTCCTCAAATAACTGGCCACCCAAAACGGGATGTTGCAGTAGACATCCGCAGAAAAGATGGTATACAAGTAGAACAGGTCCGAAGCAGTGATACGGTGAGTAGTGCCATGACGTGCAGACAGGCTGTATGTGATGCACCTGTGAACTAGCCTAACAATGGGGTCCCTGATCGATGCAGCCCCAGTAGTCGAGGTGTAAACCCCATCCCCTATGGTCGGCCAAAAAGTGATACACCTCATCTCACTCCTCTGAGTCTCTCCATGTAACAACCTCAATAGAAAAGTCCCATCAACCTCCTCACTAGTATATAACCCAAGCCTCCAACCAAACTCAGCCACTGAACATGACCTCAACTCTCCCCCTAGCCTAAAATACACAGTGGTACCCCCCATATCTGCCCTAGCCTCAGTCTGATCAAAACGGAAGGTCGCAAAGAACTCCCTCACTAACTCACTATATACTGTCTCTCTAAGCCTAAACAACCTCTCCCACTGCGGACCCGCAAACCCATCTGTGCGGATCCTCCCTAAAAATGCAGCCTCCAACCCACTGGCTCTCAGAAAATCCCAGTCAACCACAGCCCCAACATCAATATGGTGGTTACACAACTCTGCATACTTGGTGTTAGTACCAACATCGTCAAACTCGCTCCAACTGTGGACTAATTCTCCATAATTGACCCTTTGAGATCTAGAGGAACTGCCCTTATGTTGACGAGATCTTTTGCTCATTTTCCTGGAAAAAGGTGGAGTGAACGGAAACGATTAGAACGCGAATTTTTGATGAACTTTATGCAGTCAGACACATCTGACGCCGTCAAGAGTAATCCTGACGCCGTCAGATGGATCAGAATCAGAACCATGCAAATGCGAGGGAAAAAATCAATTTTCAAACTCTTAACCCATTACCCAAACGCTCCTTTAATCAGGAAACAGGGGTGGGGGGGTCAAAGAATCCGAGGCATGATGGGTTTTCTCTAAATTAATGCATGATTTGAGTGAGACAACATCATCAAATGGTAACCCCATGATTACAAATCACCAATTGGATGGCATTACGATTTGCAAATAGTGGGTCAAGAGTGGGGTTTCGGGCGAAAGGGGTTTCCCAAATTGACGGGTCCTAAGGGTAATTGATCGAAAAAGGATGAAGAAAACTTACTTACAAAGTGGAAATTGGATGCGGAAGACGTCGAATTGGGAGGTGGAGAATCGGAGTAGCAGCAGCACCTTGGGTGAGATTTGTGGGGTATGGGTTGAAAGTGATTGGTTTTGGGTTAATATTGCTGATCCATCGAGCTGACGGCGTCAAGAGTTAAATCTGACGTCGTCAGATGCCCGTGTAAGGTAAGGTTTGGAGTAGTTTCATGTTCAGTCCCTGCTCTTTGCGTGAATAACTAAACATTAGTAAAACCCATGAGTAGCTTTTCCGTTAACGAGGTCCACCAGGGTCGAACGTCTCATTACTGTCACGGAAAGAGGTAAGGTTGTAGAAGGGGTCGGGTGACGTTTTGGCTAAGTTGATTCCTATGCACGGGTCATTGGTGTGAGAAGAAAGATGTTGTTCCATAGGGGGTTTCAAATCAGTGGTGTTTTTGAGGTGCGACCTCTTTACACCAGGTTTAAAACCAAAAGAACGTTTTTTGGATGAGATCGGGAATGTAGTTCGCAAACATCCAACGAAAATGTTATGGATTTGCGAACTTTTCTCTGTATGGGGGTGTTCATGAGAACAGGGGGGAGTTAATGGTAAAGCATTTGAGGAAAATTTCCTGCTATCCTCTTGGTCAAACACCAAAGGGGTTGACACCTCGAAGACTTTTTCAATTTTTTTAGGTATGGAATTTTCTTCGATCTTTTCTTTGACCCTTGATATGAATTGGTCTGCGAAATTCATAAAAGCTTTATGAGTGCTTTCCATGCGTGCCTCTAGGTGCTGGATTTGTTTTTCCTGATTATCCATGAAGGTTACCATTATCCCTTCGAATTCCTCTTGTCGTGAGCGTTCAGGAAAATTTTGGCTGATAACCTTATTCCTACGTGGATTAGGATTCCACACGGGTTCAGCAACAAGTTTCCCAATACTCATCAATTCTTTTACCTGCTTCTCGATGCTTCCTAACAATTGTTCTTGGGTGGCACATGCGTAATCAAGTTTTACCTTGCTTGGGAGCATCGGGTCCTCCCATCCTTCCTCTTCGTATTGTGCCAACTCCTCAAGAACTTTCCAGCACTCGTCAATGCTAAGTCTATCTAGCCTACCCTTGGCTGCGTAATCAATGGCTTTCCTTGTTTGATAGTCAACCTTATCGTAAAAGATTTGGATCTGAAGCCATGGTTCGATCCCATGATGAGGAACTTTTCGGAGTAGGTCTTTATATCGAATCCATGCTTTATAAAAGGTTTCATTTTGACGTTGTTGGAACATCAAAATGTCATTTCTAAGCTTAGTAGTTCTCCCTGGTGGGAAAAATTGAGCAAGGAAACGAGTGGTGAGATCATCCCATGTGGTGATGGATCCCGCGGGTAAACGCTCAAGCCATTGACTAGCTTGATCCCGTAGAGAGAATTGGAATAGGCGTAAACGGGTAGTCTCTCTAGTTTCAACACCTAGGTCTATGGAATCTACGATTTTGAGAAAGTCCTTAAGGTGTTGGTTTGGATCTTCGGAACGAAGTCCATGGAATGCACATCCGCTTTGCACCAACCGGATGGTGTCGGATCGCAAGGGGGTCACATTGTCTCCGGTGAGCTCAATGGTGTTTCGGTAGCCTTGCGGCGCCAAAAACTTGATGCGTAGGAATCGCAACAGGCTTTACCTCTCGAGGGATCTTGAGAAGCTTACAACCCCCACCAGGCAGTGTACCTAATCGTTGTAGTATAGTATAGTGACAAGTACCGGGGGATTGATCGTTCAGCTTAGGAATAGTGTCGCTAGAATTAGAAAACCTAAATACTAGTTCTAAAGGTGAGGGATGATTATTTTTGTATTTTTATATTTTTATGAAAGCAAGTAAAATCTCGTGTTTTGGAAGAGTGGGCGGAATTAGTTGCTGTTCAACTAACCCAAAACTAAGATATAATCAAAATAAAATACTGAAAATGAAATTAAACTAATTTATACTAAGGTTGTGAGCAGTATTTGGAGAAAATGTGTTTACTTAGACTTCACTACTCCCTAGATATCTTTTACACGTTAATTACTTGTTACAATTGTATGGATGACGGATTGTATTCCTTAATACCATTCATGGGGTGACATACATAACTCCCCAATTCTATGAGCTCTTATCTCCTCCTACACCATGACCCAGCACAACTATAGGGATTGTAAACAGTGGCTCATGCATTAAATACAACCAATAAAGACCTAGTACGCCTCGGTTCATGTTTCTTAAGACGTTCAAGCATGTTACCATTTGGAGATCTGCCAGTTTTCTTAAGCCTAACATATAAAATCATTCATCCAAGACAAGAATAAACAAGTAATCAACACATAATCAACATCTAGGTTTCATTAGATCTAAGCAAACACAAAGGAGATCTAGCCTAGCATAATGGAATTGAGACAAGAACAAGATATAGACAACCAACACATAGACATATTGATTGAATTAGAAGAACACTTATCTCAATTACAATGCAAGGTATCAAGGGTTTGGAACCCTTGAAAAACCTGTAAAAGTTGCACCAAATTCGTCTTTAGGGTTTCACCAAAACTTCTCCTTTTTTTATGTGAAAAACTAGAAAACTATATATAGGAAAACTGGGGTGACGGCGTCAAGAGCAAGGGTGTGACGCCGTCATCTCGCCACCAAATACTTCCTCGGACGGCCTTGATCTACTTATGACGGCCTATGTGACGCCGTCATCAACCATGGTATTTTATTCTTGGGACTTTGACGCCGTCAAGAACAACTCTTGACGCCTTCATGCACTGTTCCCAGCATAGAAATTTGAGACTTTGCCGTTTTCTTCACTTTTATGCTCCAAAAACGTCCAAAATGGCTTCTTTTCCAGAATTCACTCTCCAAGTACCTAAAATCACAAAAGGAACGATTTAGGGCAATATTTGATCAAATAAGTTCGGATTCGGGCTTAAATGACCCCCTAAAAATGGATCATTTTTCGCCTCATCACTCCACAAAAGGCCACAATCAACAATACAAGGCAGCTTCCGAAGATATATGGGAAACATAAGTATTAGATTGTTTTGTGGTGGGTTTCATTTTTCCATCTTGATAATGTTCAAAAGATGAAACCTTGAAACATGGTTGTAGATTGGTTTACCCTGTTATGTTGTTGTTTGATCATCATTTTTTTTTCCATCAGGTAAATTTATATTAATCTCTAACTAATTTGTACAAAGTGTATAAAACAATTTAGGACATGGCCAAAGAAACAGAATGTATAACAAAATAAGACATCCAAAATGTGAAAAACACTATACAACTTGTCTGATGTCCAACATAACCAATTTGCAAAGATTCAAACTCTCATCCAAATTAAACATTCACAATCAAGCGTAAACAACGAATTAAACATAGTAATTTTAATTCATATTGATCAAAAGTAAGAAACATTCCATACATAACCTATTTATTTCCATTGTAAAAGCATTGAAACACCATAAGCATGAAATACTAGAAAAATACAAACATTCAAACACCAAAACTGTTCGAACCAGAGCTGTATTCCATGCTTTCATCCCTTTGCCTCCTTTCCTTCCTTTCTTTGAGTTGTTGATAGATAATTTCAAGATCACTAATCCGTTTTTCCAAATTTAAAGGATCCCTCTGCCCGATACCATTACCACTTTCCTCTACCTCTTTATGCTGATCTAAAACCACATTTCGCGTCTCCTCCACCACATTTTGGTTATGGTCCACTACTTTTTGCGGCGGCTCCACCACATTTGGTTGCGCCACCACATTGTCCTCCTGCTGCTCATCTGAATTTTCTTCCTCATCCACTCCAAAAACTTCATCCCAATAAAAATCTTGTCTGTGAACCCAGTTAAGTATTTGTGTCCTCATCCAGGGGTTAACCTTTTTATAAGACCCATATTCTGATACGGGTTCATACCCGAATTCATTATAGACTGCGTCAAACAACAAGGTGTTGTTTAAGACGAAGGCGTATTCTTCAGCATCATTTTGAAACGGTGTAGTTGCTGCCATTGTTAATTGTGTATATTGTAAAGGGAATATGTGTATTTTTGTGTGTTCTTACCCAAACAATCGAGGGTTTAAATAGCCTGGGGAAGTGGTTCAATGGTTCCCAAGAGGATAAGCGGGAAAAAGGGGGATAAGGACCTCCAAAAGCGAATTTTGAAAACAGGAAAACACAATGGCCTGTGTACCAACTGCCAAGCACCCATTTAGACATCCATTTACTTTTATAGACATTCATTCGAATGCACATATTTAAATATGAATATGATTGAAGTATTGAATATTGAATGAATTTACCTATTGGACTCATTTTTGTAATATAACCTGTTGTTTAAATATGAATATGATTGAAGTATTCAATATTGAATGAATTTATGTGCAGTGGAGATCCAGTAGAAAAAAGTATATGATATGGAACAAATAGAGAATTAATGTGCCATGACAAATCATGTCCATACTAAACAACCACAACAAATGGATGAGAGTCGCATTTGCATCAACAATTGAAAAAGGAAAAACCATAAACTTAATTTTCATTTTAATTCAAAGTCATTACAATTTGAGGGTTACAACCATTTGATAATCAAGCATTCAACATAAACATACAAAAACAAGTACGAAAATATAACCCCAAAAGACAACAATTATGGTGATACTCTAATCTTCATCAGAGGAGAGTTGTTCATGAACCTCCATAAGCTTAGCTTGGCGCTCCTTCTCATGAATCCCGTCACTGATATCATTGACTAGAGCAGTCAACAAAAGAATCCTTTTACGCTCCCTTTCCTGTGTTTCAACTAGACAATGAAGAATTTGAACTGCTTTTTGGTTGAATGAACGCAGATGATGATTCTCATTGAGTGTAACCTGACGGTCCTCTACTTTCTTTTCGAGTTGATTACGCTCATCCAAGTATGTTTTCAAACAACCCTTCTCTTCAGTAATTTCATTGTTGAAATAGAACTTGAATGCTGTTGCCAAATTATAAGACCCAGATGATGCTTTGATTTCATTGATGTGATAAGTTAGGTTAGAAATATTATTTAGTAACTAAACCAGGAATATAAATAGGGGATGACATAACTACTGTACTAACCGACGCAGGAAGTTCATGTTCCCCATGCAAAACTATCAATTCAGCATTGAAAATAACAAAAGTTTTACATATAACAAAATAAGCCCTTGCACATAACATTCTACTTAAAAAAAAGCCCATGACATACACAAGTTCAACGTATAAAATAAAACACCCTAAATAAGTACCTAATAAACCAATGAGTGTCGTATCTTATAATATATTTTGGGAACTCAGAATTCTTGGGTAGACTCAATCAGTATGGGATGATAAGAAGGAAAAAGATGATATGGCAAAAAAAATTGTATTTGCACCAAAGACACTTCTTCGACATCCTCTATTTCCTTCTTATCATTCTATATTAATTGAGTATGGTTAGTGAATGATGGTCTCATTGCTTCGATCCTCCTCAAAACAATGTTAAATGTCTATTGCAACATACTTTGTACAGCTGTAATAGGCTAAAATCAACATACTTAACCCTTATGAGTCCCCCCAACAATTCCTTTTGTTTTTTCATCACTCTTTGACCAAAAGGTTGCGCCAACTAAATTGCTACTAGAAATAAAAGTTAAACATATTATATTTGTTTTGGTTACATAATGTTTACACTCTGTATTACAGTTATATTAGTGTAGTCATTTTTAACAGTTAATTGCACCTTTTAACATTAAACTAAATTCAACTATTTATTACATTGAACTTCAAATAAATAAAGAATGCTTAATTCAAATGGTGCCTCTTGGTTTGCCCTCTTATTCATCTATATTGGCAGGGTTCTATTCAGCCAATTTACATCATCCAATCTTAAACACTAGTAAAACCGAATACTGTTTATGAAACCTAATCTAAAACATAACCAACAATGTCTTCATCCACAACAGTTTCATCATCCAAGAAAAGACCAGCAACTGATACAAATATTGAGTTGCAGACAGAGAAACCCCCAAAGTATGTAGTTTTATTTTTGTTTTTTCTTTTAGAAAATTAATTACTTGTATATTATGTGTCGTAATTTTGTTAATCTTTTGCAGAAAGTAATTGGTTGACGAAAAAAGTGTATCAAAGGATGAGAAAAATAAATGTATGTTACACATTAATTTTTTTGTAATAATCTAATAGAAACTAATTTATGCTTACTACAAATTAATTTGGTTTATTTATATGTAACAGGTATTGTTGAAGAAAAAAAAACAACCCTAAGTCAGATGACTATGTATGGGACTCTGACAAAACATACATTCAGTGGGAAAACGAGTGTGAGTTAAACATGGGGCGAGAAGAAAAGGAAGCAGCATCAGAGAAACAAAGAAAAAAACGACTCGCAGAAGATCATGCAAACCAACTGGCCAATATGCCACGGATGAATTTGTTTGAAGCTGCCCAACCAGAGGATGCTGATGAGGAGATTGAACACGAAGATATTGAAGAATTTGACTACGAGTCGGCCCATTTAGGATTAGACTCATCTCCTGATAACTAAGATTGTTGTAGTCATTAAGATTTCGAAAAATGTAATCCCTAAGGTTGTTTGAAACTATTGAATTTAATAGTTATGTAATCGCTGTATAACCTAACTTACATATGTTTCAACGTTTCTACTCGACTAACGCATCTAACTTATGTAAATATCACAGGTATTAGATAATAAAAATTGGAAACCAAAATTAAGGGGGAAAACATAGTTAAACTTTTGCATACCTATAGAAATGGCACCCATTGTGGTAGTTACAAAGGATCGTCAAATTCAGGAGGTGTAGGAGGGGATATGGTTTCCAGATTGATTATCAATGAATGGCTTCGCAATCCTCTTGGGGTACTGTCTGGCGGTTTGGTACCACGGACGGACGGCCTCGTCATTTCTTGTTACCAATTTAATTAACGGTTTTAAAGCCTAGGGAAAGAAGGAAACAACCAAAAAACTTTATGTCAAGAATGCAATAGAAACAAACACAACACAAGTAATTATGTAGTTTATTAAACCGCATCACGTTATTCATTTCTCAATATTGACACACGATGTTACATGTCTATTACAGCTTACTTTGTGCAACTAAAATAGGCTAAAATCAACATACTTAACCCTTCTGAGTGCCCCCACCACTCCCTTTTGCTTTTTCATCACTCTTTGAGCAAAAGCTTGCACCAAGCAAATTGCTAGATTGATGAAATAACAAAAGGAACTGTTGTGGACACTAAGAATGGCTAAGTATGTTGTAACATCGTTTGTCAATATTAAAAAATGAATAACGTGATGGACTTTAAAGTAAAAATATTTTAGTTAATAAAGCAACACGCATAACACAACAACGTTGGGCTGTTAAGCTAACTAAGATTACATAAAGTATGATACAATTGTAGATTCTAGATAAAAGTGAGTATTAGGACTCGTGTTGAATGGGATAATGATGGAGTGTGGCCTGTCATGAAAAATACACACTATATCATTATCGCAATCAACACCCCTCAATGATAAAGATACGTCTTTATAGCGTTGTTGTTGATGTTCGAGAGTTTTTTTGAACACTGTCCATAAAGACACGGCTACAAAAAAGCCACTAACTTGTGATCAAGATCAACCACACAAACGATACTAGGGACGGTGTTCAAATTAACTCTCGAACACCATCAAAAATGCTGGAAAGACGTATCTTTATAATTGAGGTTTTACAGATGAAGTTCAATGTAACAAGCTGTGTATGGCCACATTACTTGGTAGATGGATGATTTTAGATTATATGTAAATTCCATATCAAAGCATTCAGCCATCAAGTAATTCGGGGACCTATTACATACCTTGATACATTCAACTTCAAATTCAAACACTTTCATAGAATCCACAAGTACATCAAACTGCAACTTTACTTTCTTAAATATACCCTTTAACAAATATAAACTCAAAGTATTGCCTCATTGTGTTAAAACCATATGTGTTACCACATATGTCAAATTATATGTAAGTCATATGTAATTTTTGGGTCCATAATTACAACATATGTCCATATAAGTATTACGTTTCTTTTGGTACTTAATTAACACATATGTGAAACCATATTACTCAATCAAAGGTGTTAATTTACTCATGAAAATGTAATCTTATCTGAAAAAACTTGACTCCGCTTCTGCCGCCACAGCTGTAGCCAAGTCCGATTATCCTTCATGGTGGCCGTCTCTTATCTTTAAAAAAAAATAAAAAAAATAAAATCGTAAGCTCATGTGGATCTAAAGAATAACACATCTATCTGAAAACAAAAGAATATACATAACTTTATCAGCAGTCACCGATACAGTACCGACAGCGGCAACTTTCCGGCGACAAGCCAGTTGCTGCGGAGAGGCGCTGTAAAAAAAACACTATTTTCAGATATTGAAATAAAATACAGCTCAGATCTACAATTAAGATGTACAAATCTATGAAAAATAACATCTAACACTTGATTAGTAGTAACATGTTGTTGTTGTCTTCTTTAACTATTTTCGTCAGCTACGGTGGTTGTGAGATTCGGTGGTGATTGGAAGTTTTGAGAAGAAGAGAGTGTGAGGATTGTGGTGTAAATAAACGAGGGTTGTGGATTGTGTATGTGTAAATAAGAGAGTGTGTGTAAATAAATGAGGTGGGTATGTGATTAATGAGGATTAGGTGAGAAGATAGTATAAAATTAAATTAAAACACAAAAAGTTGCCCAATACAAGTTGCCCAAAAAGTACGAGTTGCCCTATACATTATACCTTACACATACATGTACTATAATATAAAATAATAGGACACGTGTTAGACCCTTGTTGAGTCGCTCAGTCGACAAGTTGCCCTGATCCGCTGGAGGAAAATGATTTAAAAACATCTATTCAAGGAATGTGCTTTTGGCGACTGATCTGTTTTGGTAATTATCCCATTTAAATATTATTTTTAATTACGATTAGTTCTATTATTCGGTTTGTGAACTTTTCAACAACATATTTTCTTTTTAAATAAAAACCCTTCTCTCATAAAATACTAAAACTAAAAACTAAAAGGTGTTTATTAAAGTTTATCTATGGACTTATAAGTTCATCTAATTTTAGCTAATGTATCATTAGTTCTATTTTTTTTATTATTATTGCTATTATTTTTTTAATTTTGAGGCTAACCGGCTTATTAGTTTATATGTGATAACAAACTTATATACCAGCACAAATTTAAAATAAGCCTAGAAAATCGTAAGCCGAAAACAAATGAGCTTGAAAGCCTATAAATAAGCTTAAACAAACACACCCAAATAATTTGTTTAAGCTATTTACGGCTTACGAGCTTAACTGTTTTTGTCTTATGCTCCATGTTTTTTTCCTTACTTGTATCTTAGCTTGAAAAACTTAGCATAAATAAGATTTGTGGTTTTTATCACATAAAATCATATGTTTTTTTTAAACTAGGGTTTATATCGGGAGTTAAAGTGGAATTAGGGTTTTATGCTTTCATTACATAAAATCATGGTTTTAATATTTTAGGGTAATTGTTAGAAAACATTTAGTTTATACGTAAAGTGGTAAATAGAAGTTGAAAACTTTGGTACTTGACATATAAAGATATTTATTCAAAATGAACTTAAGTGAACATGTTTATTTAGAATGTGAGTTTGGTGACATTAGTTGGTTGTTGTCATTAGTCTAACTGATAACGTTTAATAAAAAAAATTAGCCATGAAAAATGGATAAGCATAAGTTTAATTTAAGTGGAAATTTACCGGTGGTTACACCGTGCCACATAACAAAACCCATCAAAATCTCAAACCAAACAATCTTTACACCACAAAGCTGAATTGACCACAACCCTTGCAGACCTTCACTATTGTCACACCCATGTTAAACCTTGACTTGAACGATGAGCACCAAATGCATCACAAGCAAGATCACAACCCAAACACTTTCGCAACAACGTGACCCACAAATCTCAACCACCTTATAAACCTTGGCAAGACTCTAAAACCTGACTTGAACTTATATAACCAGTGGCGAAGCTAGAAAATTTTCAGTGGGGGGGTCAGGATCTAAATTTTTTTATTGCTTAGTGTATAAAAAAAATCACAATTAAAATGGGGGGTCGAAACCGAATATACCGAAATTTTTCTACACGAAAACTATATACCCCCTACATCGCAAATAAAAATTCGGGGGGTCGGGCGCCCCCTCTCGCCCCTATGTAGCTGCGCCATTGTATATAACAATGCTGGAAACTAGCATTACAAACCATGACTCAAAACAAGAGCAGAACCCCCTAACCATAACCATTACAGCCGAAACAACGACACTACATGAACCTGAAACACAGCCAACGCCAAAACACAACACCACCAAATTTCACCACTACCGCACCGTGTGTTTGTTTAAGTTTATTTATGAACTAATGAGTTAATCTATTTATTTGTAAGCACAACTTTAATTTCTTGGTGTTTTTTAAAACTTGTTGGCTTATTGAATTCGAGGACGAATTGCGCCTCTCGATCCACCTCTTGATCCACGACCACCTCTTCTAAGATCTCTATTTTTGTTGCCACGTTCCATATTTGTTTCTCGGTATTTTTTTTCCACCCTCCACAAACACTCCAATATATACAATTCAAATCCAACGGTCATATTTTTCATTTGCAACGTTCGACTTTTTTTTCCCGTGCATGAAAGTTTGATGCACCAGCTCCTTGTCGTGCGTGAAGGGAGGGCCGCCGGCGATGTTCCCGTGCGTGAGAGATCCCGCCCCGTGCCTTACCGTACCCACTCCCACCTCTCTTATGACTTGCTCTTTTATAGGAGGATTGTTCTAGACATGGTTCTTGTTAAACACTTCATTTTTTTAATTGTTCGTCAACAAAAATATACAGTTTAGAATAAAACCATCATTACAATTTTCTTTTTCTTACTTGTTGCACAATTACAGTTTATAATTAACAAATTAATTTATATTTTTTTTAAAGTTTGTAATAGTAATTTTAAGCGAGGGTAATATGGTTAACTTGATCTATATTCCCTATCTATTTTTATAAGTATACTTATACATTTAATTTAAGAGCGCTAGGTATCCTTGTGTCATCCCATTGGTGCCGTGAGAAAAAGTCCAAACCAAAAAACCGCCTCCCTCCTATAACATTAATTTTTGGTGCCGTCGTGCACCCTTGGACCCCACATATTTCTTTTTATTAATAAATCAGCCCATTTAACTTAAATCAAAACACGGTTCAGTTTTAGCACTAAAATCATTCTCAAAATAAAATAAAATTACGGTTTCAATGATGCTCTGCCCAGATAATATCCAACTAAAACTCTTATGAAAAGAAATTAACACACAAATATCCTAGACTAAAACTCGGCTCAACCAATATACCACATGGCCCAAATAACAACTATCCTAAACCTAAGACAAAATAAACTACTCAGAAAACCCTATCTTTTACTCAAAAAACCCTATCTTTCACTTCACATACTACACGTAGTCAAGAAGCTCAGCCACCAAAACACCATGTTTCTTTCTTAAATTCTCTTGCACAAAACTAATCAACACCCTTTTTAGCAAATCATTTAATACAATTACCTACTTAATTCTGATGGTGAACCGAAGACACCATGAACATCTTTTATTAAGCATCTTATACTCTCATACAAACTGAAAAAAACGGGATAACGCCAAAAAAAAGGAAAACGCGAGGCTGGGTACCGTGCTTGCGCCGTCCTGTTGCGTTTTTCGGGACCATTTGGGCTGGTCTTGACGGCTTAAGAAGCGAAAACACGAGCCACGGTGTGGAGCTTGTGCCGTCCGGTCGCGTTTTACCGGAAAACACCGGCCTTGGCGCAGGGTACCCGAGGCTCTAAGACAACTCAAGAACACGTGGATAATAAATACGAGAGATAAGGTGTAACTGGCTAGTTACTGACATAATGCCATCAGCATGTCTTATACATTATATTATAAGTATATACATTTCCCGTGGCCTTCCATGAACAGTGCCCCGGTTACTGTTCTTTCTACAGTAACGGGCTTTTGGGCTTTTTTTTTTTTTTTTTTTTTGGGCTTGCTACAGTAACCAGCCTTGGTTTTTTTTTTTGCCTGCTACAGTAACCGGATACTAAGTCCAGCCCGGTTTATTTGTGGCCCATTTTTTTGAGATTACTCGGACCCGGGTGAGCACGCATACCTTAATATTGAAACATCCCGCGACAACGTGCGGGTTTAAAACCTTGTTTTATTACAAAGTATGAAATGATAAAGTTAGTAGCAAATTTCTAAATAATTTTTTGCATTCAATGGGCCATTCGCATCTTTTTAGCCACCAAATATGACCATAACAATAAAATTTTATACCCCACCAATCCACTATCAACCATTCAACCCAGGCTGAAATTATTCTAGGCAATTATTGCACTTTTCTTTTCTTACCAATCTCTGCTAGCAGCTTCTCTGTAATCTCTCAATTAACCAAAAATGGCTGAACTCGTTCTTTCTGCCTTGCTCCCAGTAGTTTTTGAGAAGCTAACATCTGTACTCGAGAACAAGTTCACCCGTTCCAAAGGAATTCACTCCGAGCTGAAGAAATGGGAGAGGAAGTTATCCCTGATCCGAGCTCTTCTTAGTGATGCTTCTCAGAAAGAAATCAAAGATGAAGCTGTTAAACTGTGGTTAAATGGTCTCCAACATTTGGTTTACGACATTGATGATATACTAGATGCTTTAGCAACGGATGCTATGCATCGTGAGTTTGTCAACCAGTCTCGACCCATCACCATTACCAACAAGGTAAGAAAGTTTATCCCATCTTGTTGCACTAGTTTCTCATTAAGTACTAGGGTGGGCAGCAAGTTAGATAATATTTCCACCAGGTTACAAGAACTAATGGATGAGAAGGAGAAACTTGGTTTGATTGTGAAAAACGAAGGTTCAAAAGATAAAAACAGAGGTTACCAGACCTCTTTGGAAAGTGGACGGGGTATTATCGGGCGTGAAGGTGATAAAAAGGAGTTGGTTCAGAAACTGTTAAGTGTTGAATCATGTAATGAAAACTTTGGCATCGTTCCGATTGTTGGTATGGGAGGGATAGGCAAAACAACTCTAGCTAGAGCTTTGTATAATGACCAGTTAGTGAAGGATCACTTTGAACTCAAGGCATGGGTTTGTGTTTCCGATGACTTTGATAGCTTCAAGATAAGCAAAGTTATATATCAAGAAGTGGGAGGGGAACAAAAGGATTTAGAAGATTTAAATCGGCTTCAAGTAGCTCTTAGAGATCAACTTATGGGGAAACGATTTCTGCTAGTTTTGGACGATGTTTGGAGCGATAAGTGGGAAGATTGGAAGACCTTAGAGGGCCCATTTTTTGCAGGGGCTTCTGGAAGCAAAATTATCATCACAACTCGAAAGAAAGAATTGCTCAGAAAGCTGCTGAACCACGATCATCCATACATTCTAGAAAAGTTATCACCCGACGATGCTCTGTCTCTATTTGCTCAGAATGCTTTGGGTGAAAATAACTTTGACTCATTTCCAGAGCTAAGACAACATGGTGAAGGCATCGTTCAAAAATGCGATGGCTTGCCTTTGGCTCTAGAAGCACTTGGACGGTTATTGAGAAATAGGACCGATGAAGAAGAATGGAAGCGGTTGTTGGCTAATGAGATATGGATGCTAGAAGATGATGGTGGTATTCTTCCGGCACTTAGACTAAGCTACCATGATCTTTCCTCTTGTCTTAAGCTATTGTTTGCATATTGTTGCTTGATCCCCAAGGACTACGTGTTTGAGAAGAAGGACTTAATTCTGTGGTGGATGGCGGAAGGGTTTTTGCACGATTCCGATACAAATAAAACACTAGAATGCTTGGGTGAGGAATATTTTCAAGAGTTGTTGTCAAGGTCATTTTTTCAACATGTCCCTGATGACGAATCATTGTTTGTGATGCACGACCTCATGAATGATTTAGCCACGTTTGTTGCTGGAGAATTTTTTTCAAGGTTAGACTTAGATGTGAAGAAGGATGTTAGGAAGACAGATTTTGAAAAGTTCCGCCATATGTCATTTGTTTGTGAGGAATATATGACTTACAACAAGTTCAAGGCATTCGAAAGAGCTAATCGTTTGAGAACGTTTTTAGCTATGCCGGATGTGTTAAATAGCTGGCCGACATTCTTCTTATCAAGTAAGATTCTGGTTGACATACTTCCCCAGTTACCACTGTTAAGGGTTTTAAGTTTGAGTAGATTAGATATAGATGAGGTACCAGAGGTCCAGAGTGTGTTGGTAATATGAAGCACTTGCGGTATCTTAACTTATCTCAAACTGACATCACACGTTTGCCAGAAAATGTCTGCAATCTTTATAATTTACAGACATTGATCGTTTCCGGCTGTAGGAGCTTGACTACGTTGCCCGACAACTTCTTAAAGCTTAAAAAGTTGCGGCATTTTGACATTCGGGATACATTGCTTTGGAATAAGATGCCGTTGGGGATTAGTGAGATGAAAAGCCTACAAACCCTTTCCAACAAAGTTGCTGTTGTTGAAAACAACGACTTTTTTATATCTTGGCTTAGGAACTTAAAGAATCTCCAAGCGGAGATTTATATTGATGAGCTGCAAAAAGTGGAAAGGGATATACGGGAAGTGAACTTATCACAAAAGAGGGTAAGTAAGTTACATATGGGATGGAGTAATGCCTTTGATGATCGAAATGAAGAACTTGAAAAGAAAGTCCTCGATGCGCTTAAGCCTCGTAGTGATAACTTGAAAGATCTTGCAATTGTGTCATATGGAGGTAAGTTGTTTCCAAACTGGATCGGAGATCCTTCATTTCTCAGTTTGACTTCTGTACGGATTGAAAGTTGTGGAAATTGTATGTTTCTACCACCACTTGGGGAACTGCCATCACTCAAGAAGCTGGTTATTTATGAGCTAAATAAGGTGAAAGTCGTTGGGTCAGAGTTTCTTGGGACAGGTATTGCATTTCCTAAGCTTGAAAGTCTGAGAATTACAAATATGGTGGGGTGGGAGGTTTGGTCAACCAAGAGTGGTGCAGTATGTTTCTACCACCACTTGGGGAACTGCCATCACTCAAGAAGCTGGTTATTTATGAGCTAAATAAGGTGAAAGTCGTTGGGTCAGAGTTTCTTGGGACAGGTATTGCATTTCCTAAGCTTGAAAGTCTTTGGGTCAACCAAGAGTGGTGCAGTAATGTTTCAACGCCTTCAAGAGCTGGAAATAGCTAATTGTCCTAATTTAGCTGAAGTCTCACTTGAAGCACTACCTTCGCTGAGGGAATTAGAAATAAGTTCCTGTGGTAATGGCTTATTGACAAGTCTAATTCACGCAGCTTCATCAGTCACCAGGTTGAGTATAAGTGATATTACAGGACTTAGTGAAGAGGTGTTATGGACTATCTTGGGGCAGTTGAAGAAGTAAGTATCTATTACTGTGATGAAATAAGATACTTGTGGGAATCAGAAGCAGAGGCAAGTAAGGTTCTCGTGAATTTAAGGAAGTTGAGAGTAGACTTTTGTTCAAAATTGGTGAGTTTGGGAGAGAAAGAGGAGGAGGAGGATGGATGCAACCAACTAACATCTCTTAGGGCGTTGGAATTACAGGAATGTTATAGTTTGGAGCGTTGCAATTTGCCAAACAGCATTGAAGAATTGAGAATCTATAGTTGTCCTTCAATTGCATCTGTCTCCTTCCCAACAGGAGAAGGGCACAAGCTCAAGTCACTCAGAATTGTCAATTGTGAACAACTACTGGAAAAGGAGGTGCTTCTCAACACAAGCATGCCAGCTATGCTTGAGGTTGTATGGATAGACAGGTCGAAAAATCTGAAATCAATCAATGAATTGACTTGTTTCATTCACATCACAAAACTGACAATAATTGGATGTGATTGTATAGAGTCAATGGTTGAATTGACTTGTTTCATTCACCTCACCGAATTAAGCATAGATGATTGTTCGTGTATAGTGTCATTTCCTGCAGCCGACTTGCCGAATCTCACCTCGTTAAAACATCTGACAATAGCACATTGTAAAAGTATGGATGTTGATTCCTTTGGGCTTTGGCCCCCTAACTTGGGTTACTTACGAATAGGGGGTTTGAAGAAGCCCATATCAAAGTTTGGCCCACAAAACTTCCCACCTTCTCTTGTTGAGCTATTTCTATTAGGTGGATCGGCAGAAGAAGAAGATGATGTGACTGGCGGAAGTCAATTGTCGCATATGCTTCCTTCATCTCTTACTAAACTTTATTTATGGAGATTTAAGAAATTGGAATCAGCGGGACTCCAACACCTCACCTCCCTCCAACATCTTGCAATTGGTGGTTCCCAAAAGATGAAAGATCTACCAGAAGAGTTGTTGCCTTCACTTTTGAGTTTGAGAATCGAAGGATGCACAGATGAACTGAAAGAAAAGACAAGTAGAGGAGGCTCCTATTGGCCCCTTATCTCCTATATCCCACTTGTCTACATAGATTAAAGGCATGTCCCTCTCTCTACCTTTGACTTTTTACCTTCTGTATTTTGAAGGGGTGTTTGGCATTGCATTTTGAAATTAGTTATCACTTATCAAGTCACTCGTAATCAATATTGATTACGAGTGACTTGATAAGTGAAATGTTTGGTTTGGTTTGGTTTGGTTTTGTTGTGTGTGTTTCGCCGTGTACTTTTGTCTTCCGGGTTCCTTTCTCTTTAATCGTCTTGTTTAGAGAGTAGGAATGCCGTTTATTTGTATCGTTTTTGTGTTTTTTATTTATTTTGTTGCCTTTCAAAAAAAAAAAAAAAAAATAGCCATGTCAACAGCCACATGTGTTTACTACTTTACTTTTTCTACTTTCTGTTAGAGGTAGTTTGTTCGTGTTTGCATTGAATTGTATAGTAAGGCTAAAACTCGGACCCAATAAAAGTAACATGTTTATTCTGGGTAAAGCGTATTAATCTAAGTAGCAAAGATTCAGCTCAACATGAACAATTGTCTTGGTTTCTAATCTACTCTGGTTTTTCTTCACAGAGCTTTTCAAAATTCTTGATGGGATTCCCAGTCAGCCTTCCAAAAGCGGAGCTCAAGGGTTCAAATCCAACGGGGAGAAAATTAATCCCCTTGTGGCCATGGAGGTTCACCTGTGCCGACTCCGGGCTATCCAAAAGGGTAGTCGCCCTGGATTAGTTGGCTTGCAATGTCGAGTCGGAAACCTAGGTAAAAAAAATGCAAGATGCAATTGTTGATGCCTCTATCAAAATTTTTAGAAAGGGCGTATCTTTTGTATGAGTTAATATGAACCTTCTTCGTTTCTTCAATGCAGCTGTTATTGCTTTAGGCCGTCTAGGAGTTTAACTTTGTGTCCTTTTTGTAACTGTTACTGGTTTTTGATAATGATTGTTGTTCTACTTGAGAATATGTACCTTTTTTTGTCATCCGAAAGGATTTATACAAAGAATCTGATATATTTTGTAAGCTCTTTGTTTTATTGTTTAACTATAAATCCATTACTATAATCACTACCATAGATATGTCAATAAGCTCAAGCCTACGGCTTCTGCTAACAAGTAAATCATGAAAGGATTTATCTGACCCATTTGACATGTTTCTTTTTCAATTTCAGTCGACTCTTGTTTCCCAATCCATTAACCCATCAGAGATTAAAAATTAACCTAAACCCATTAATATATACAGGAGTATGTATAACCACATCTATAACGAACACACATACGAAATCACATAGCTTTTGAAATACGTAGTTGTAAGAGACTATTACCTTCACTACCACCACCCTCTCTTTATCTTTTTTTCCTGCTTCTCTCTCTAAAATTCTGCTTCTCTCTCTAAAATTAACACCATCACCATTCTCAAAAAACATAAAATCAATCAAACACCAATTTTCATTCATCATCTTTGCATTTCAACTTTGCATAGGGAAACATTTAGTTATCGGATGTGTCAGAAGCAAATGACTGAATTCATTGCTAGATTGTCATGATAAAACCTTTAAATATTTGGATAAGTTTTTGGGTTTTTGTAAAATATGCAAACATGAAGACTTTAAATCATCTAATGAAAAAAGAAATTACTCAAAAGTAAATAAATATAATTACTTTTAGCTATCCTTTGAAAGCTTTCTTTTATAGTTCTACCTATCTTAAGTTAATCAAACCACACAGGTGAAGACTAACTAACGTCTACAAGTATAGTGATGCTGCAAATACAATGTCTCTCTTAATCTTGGAAAATGCATCTTCAAACTTGGCTTCCAGTTCAGCTTCCCCAACTGATTTTGCAGCTAATATTAATTGCTGAAGAATTTCTTCCATTCTCCTGATACCTCTGATCAATACTTCCTTCAAATACTTGTGTAACTTCCATTATCTCGTAAAATTTGGATCCTTTTGCCCATGAATAAACAGCTTCAATAATATCCGGCCGGAATGAGCTCACAAAACTCTCGACGTCAATTGGACCTGTCAAAACAATTCTAAAATCAGTGATCTAATATTGGAAGAGTGGCAGCTGGTAAGTGGTCAGGTTGATTAATGGGTCAAAACAGTTTCTGACTGAAGTGGGTCATTTGTAGCACACTAGCACGAGTCAAAAAGGTCTGGATCCATTTCTATTGACCAGCAAACACAGCATGGACCCATTTGAGATGAACACAAACCAGTTTGACCCAAATGAGTTGAAATTGCCACCTCTACATTTATCATAAACCGACATACTAGAGATTTTTGTGACTGAGGTGATTAAATATTGCACACGGAGAGACCTTTTCGAAATAAAAAATAGATCAAATAAGATGATAAGAATGTAACCTTGCTATCTAGCTGAACTTTAACAACTCTACATTCGGTATCTTGTAATTGTGTAAAGAGCATCTCAAGTTCTTCCCTGGGCTTTTGAGCATCCTGAAGCTTTTCTTGCCAAACAAAACAAGATAAAAGAGATACCATTTCTTCTATCTGTATGTCTTTGGAAACACCATTAAACATGAGCTCTGTTAACACCAATTCATCAGCGCTGCTAATTTCGCAAGCAACTTTTCTCTTCAACTCCACAACATCGTCTTTAGTGACATATCTACATCAAATAACACATAAACTTAGTTCTAAACAGAATATGCATATGGTTTTCTTGGAAATAAAAGTGAAAGCCACATCTCATGTTTAATATGATAAAGGTGCTAACTTCAACCGCGTTACTTATGCATGGGTCGTCAAGTCAAGTTGTATTTTATTTCTAACTTGTCAAACAGGTAAATCAATTAAAAATAATAATAATCATAACATAGTTTTTGTACCCCAAATATATTCAAAAACAAGTTGTACTATACTAAAATAACATAGTTTTTGAAACACGTATGATACACTAACGTTGATCACTAATTACTTTTGTAGAAAGTTAAAAATAATTTGGACAAAATATGTGTAATAGGCTAACCATCCCAACCCGAACCATTTCAATCCATTACAAAAGATACCAATTTTGACCCATTACCGGACACGAGCCTTTTGCCACCTGAATCCAATAACTTTTTAAGAAAGGGGTGATCATTCTAACAGAATGATATCCTGACTAATGGGAATGCAGTTATGAATTAATGCACAATTTATCAACAGTAGATCACAAACTTCAACATATAAAGTATTTTCTTACCCTAGTCTTCGAAGCACCCTTTTCCTTGCTTTGAGCTCATCTTTGAACGCAAGTGCAGAAGTAGAGCGCATCCAGAGACGGAGATAGTGGGGGAGCCGGAGGGTGCTCGGCCCCCTCCAACACGCTCAATCACTTTGCTATTTACCTTATAAAATTTAAGCATATGACGCAACTATAGGCAAATGACCCCCTTAACTTTTAAGAAAAAAATTTTGGCCCCCGTTATTCCTAATTTCTAGCTCCGTCCCTGAGCGCATCGACTTCTTGATTGCTTTAATTTGAGCTGTGATATCTTTCTTCTTGTGCAAGACTGTCAGCTTTTGTTCAATAAGTGGAGACTTTGCAACTCCATGCTTCTGAAACAGGTTCTCTAGGGCCTCAATCCTTCGGACTGCCTTCCTATATGAACCACTTTGGACCTATCAAATATATATAAACAAGCATGAGACTGTGTAGACATAAATAGGAACTAGAAGATGCAAAAGCTAAGTTGAAAGAATTGCAACCTCATGCCTTCTTCAGGGTCCAAGTAGGGTATCCCTTGTTTTGAAAATCTGGAAAGAACTTCAGACACCTTTTTCAAGGTATTTTCCCGATTTTCTAGCGGCAATAAATCTTTTTCTATTACGAGACGGACACTACTCAAGTTATCTATCTGTTCATACAGAAATCATGAATCAGATGCTTACTCATATACTGGCAAATGTATGTTCAATAAATGAGATTGTACAATCTTAGAAAACGACAAGCCTAAAAGGGTATTTGGAGTAATAATCATTTGAAATAATTAACCAGTTCTAGCGTTTGAATAAATGGACTCAGTTTTTAGTATTTAAGGGTCAAATACTCAAATAATTAGTTTAATACTGACTGCAACAAAACTGATCATTTACAGGTACACTAAGACAAACCAAGTCCCTCTTCTTTTAATCCAATTTCACAAAGTACCTCGTCAAACCACACCTCTTTCTCTATCACGCATATAATGTACCTCGTCAAAAATAATCCATGCCACCTCTCTTGTGAGCTTGGATCCTTTGTATTGCATACTACGCCAGATTTCCGTGGTCATTTCCTAAAAAAAATTCAAATTAGATAGATATAAAATTTACTAACAGAATTGATGGCTTAACTGGGGATGAACATTACCAAGCAAGAAGCATTTGGCTCAATAGTAACATCTCCGGTCATCAAACCCACATCATAGAATTCTTCTTTGAACTCTCTATACTTTTGGTTACTTAGTGCCTTTATGGGAGATGTGTATATTACTCTTTGCTTATTCCGCAGTGACACTGCAATAGCATATGATGCCACAACAGTTTTCCCTTGGCGCCTCTGTAATCAGAGCGTCTAGAAACACCACCATCCCGCCCACCAAGACAACCACTATACCGATCTCTAGAAGATGAGGTACCACGACCACCATGGGCAAGCTCCACTTGTTCAAATAGCATTTTGGTGGGTTTTGTTTAATTCTTCATATTTTTAGTGGATTTTAAATTAGGGTCAAATTGAGTTTTTGGGAAATTGGGGTTTTTGTGAGCCGGGTGTTTTTTTCCGCCTTCCCGAGTTATATTTTTGAAAGAAAGAGAAAAGAAGTGGAAAGAAAACAAAATAAATTCTTGATTCAGAGTTTTTTTAAGAGAGAAAAGAAAAGAATAGGAGAGAATTTGGCTAATTTTTTTTTCCAAAACTTTCTTCCCAAAAGTGGTATAATTTGGAAGGAAGTTATATTAAGAAAATTTTAATATATAAAATTATTTAAATGACCTAATATAAAACATAACTTTTATATATAACAAAGGATATAATTGTAAAATCATCAATTATCTCTTCTTTTCTCTCTTAACTCGGGAACACGACATAGAAAGTCAAAATATCATCCCTCTCCTCTTCTTTTTTGCCTATTTTTGTCTCTTCTTTTCTTTTCTTTCATTTCAAAACTCACGAACAGAGTGTAAATGAAGAAAAGGGTCAGGGATGACATTATATATGGGCAAAATAGTCATTTAATAGAAATAACGGGATTTGACAACAAATAACGGGACGTTGACCTGAACATTACGGGTCAAAGGATTCAATCGGCCTAAAAAACCCAAGGTTTGGACTCACGCCGACGATTTTCCCAACTTTCGGGCCCAGCGATGATTTTTGTCAAGTTTATGGACCAACGGTGTATTTTTGTGTACAAAAAAGATAAAATAGTACTAAAAAGGTAAAATTGTATGAAATTTTTTATTGATCGAAATGACTTCCTTCAAATTGGAACACCCACTTGGTATTTTTTTTAGGGCTAATTCTAAGAATATCCTAAAGGTATAAGGATACTCACCCCATGTGTCCCGAAAAATTCAAACTTCTCCAAATGCCCTATGGGCGAAGGTTGCTCCTAAATTCTTAGGCGACACCTCTAAAATCTTGCCAATTGTCCCAGGGTGGGTAGGTAGGATTTTTTATGTTATCCAAAGGTCTCGGGTAGGTCTTGTTTGTTTTGGTTTTCGTTTAAGGATCGATGATGGCTTCTTGGTATAGATCTATAATAAATAAATTTAAAAAAAAATAAAGTTTAAATAATGGCCTGAGATCATTTGTTATTTATTTTTGTTTCTAGTCTTGTTGTGGTTGTGTGAGATGGGTTTGTGATGTGTTAGGGTAGGGTAGATCTTGATGTTGTTGTTTGAGGATGGTGACGGGATTAGGACATAGTGATTAGTTTGTTGTTGTTCGGTAGGGTGGCCGGAGCGGCGGTGGTGGGTGGTGGTGGTGGTCGGAGTAAATCATTTTATTGTTGTGGGATAAGTTAGCATTCAGTTTGTGGCGATGAGTTTGTTGTTAATCTGTGGAGTTTGTTAAACTCCATGGATCGTTTTAAGCACTAGGGTTAACAATAACAATGATAATATATGCAGCGGAATAAGAACAAATTAAAGTTATTGACAACAAGGTTTTTCCCACAATCACCTCCAATTATATTTGATCAGAATATAATGTGTTACCTAATTGTAACAGGGATCTAAGATACCTCATATCTTGAAGGATATGAACTAACTCTAACCAACTCTAGTCTAGGCGTTTATAATACACACCCTAGATGCACACACCTTTAACTAGATGTCTACATATTGAAAGACTTAATAAAAACCTATTCCCTGTATTATGTTTATATAATACAGAATTAGGGTTACAAGAATACTATGAAAGACTAAAATATAAATCTTCTTTTGCAAGCAAGTTATTTTCCATCTTTTGTATAATTCCTTCTTGTCGTATTAAGTCCATATTGTTTCATTCTTTCTTGTTTTGTATCATCAAATCTAATAGACCCAACAATCTTCCCCTATTTGATGATGACAAAACAACCACGAATCTTGTACGAACTTCCCTAGACGAAGTAGAAAAGTTGAGATAATTAAATCTCGCCATGAATGAAACAATCTTTGTCTTCCCCTTAACTCATGCCATGCCACTCCAAAATTTCTTCCCCTTTTTGTTATCAACAAATAGGGGAATGTAAGCAATATAAACTTCTTTTCGAGTGGTGCATGTAGATCAAATGATTAAACACATCATAATATGCTTCCCCTGAAATCAATGTGTTAACCATCTATTGAATCTTCAATTCTGTAGGCTCTATGTAATGATCACATGTGAAGAAAACCAAATATAACGAACTTGATGAAGAAGTAGAATAACCCAAATTTGTGTCTTATGTCTTGTACTATCCACGTGACTTTGAACTTATACCCAAAACCGAATATATAAGTAGACCGCAATCTCTTGACAAAATCCTCATCTTCAATGAGACACTGAGCACAATAACGTAACTCCTTCAAGTGATAGTTAACTAGGTCTTCGTCCATCCTCCCCTTAACCTATGAAAACTAGATTTGACAAGTCTTTGTCACCACTGTATAAAACAAACAAGTTATCTTCAAAGTGTAACACCCACTTTGAGATATGATAAGAACACAAACTTGTGAAACTCAACTACAACATCAAATATGTGATAATCAACCCTCTTCGTAATCAATTAATCCAATAAAAACGAGTCATAAATCTTTTAAGAACATAAACCAAACTCCTTGTGTGTGTGAACCAATAATCCATGTGTGTGTAAACTATCTCATCCGAAAAACAAATCCATTTGCTGACCGATATCGAATAATACAAGCAGTAGAAACAATATATCGGATATAGCTAGCAGTAGAAACTTTGACATGCAGCAGCATAAAAATTTACAACTAGCAGCAGTATTGAGCAGCAGAAACATTTTTACCAGCAGTAGAAAATAATAAACACAGCAGTAGAAAAATCATAGGAGCAGCAGTATTATTTGTCGAGCGGCAGTATCAAAAACATTAACGCAGCAGTAGAAACCACGAACCTGCTGTTAACTGTTCCATTAATATGTTCTTTGTACTCCTTTTACTGCCCCACCAGTACATTCATTCGACCAATAAAAATAATCTTACTGTCCCACTATCTTGAAGATCTCGTATATCATTTGACCAAAAACAGTACGTTTCCTTTTATTCATTCTGCTCTGACTTATAAGCAATATGTACCATCAACCGACCCTACTTCTTGAATGGTACCAGTAGAGTTACTGATTCACGCAAATACTTTTTATTCAAAATCATTTTCGAAGACAATTAATATGAACCACCACACGAATAAAAAATATCAAACCAGTAGAGTCACTCATTAAGGATATTACTTTGTACACTTTAAAAGTCTCCAACCCACTATAAGCATTGACCAATGAAATCTTGTACGAATATTTAAGTGTCCAAGCCTCACGTTTGCAATTTGTATGAGATGAATTAAATCTTCGACCAATTTAATAATCCAAGGATTCAATTCAGTACGAGGTAATAGCAAACTTTAATATGCAAAGTACAACAGATTACCGATTCATTTAAAACCTCCACCAACAATATTTTGAATCGCTTACAAGATGAATATTTGTGATTCATCCAATTGACACAAGGCAATAAACGACAATCCATTAATATACCATCGCCCCCACATGATGACACTATCCCACAAACAATTCGTATGACATTTAATTATTGTCAATCATTCAGAAAACGACAAACCAATTAACTAATATATCATAAGTAGTACGAGGTTTATTCGAATCAATCAAAGAATATATATTAAGTCGAATATACCATGTACCTTTGTATGATCCGATACCCAAAATAAATGACAATTAACCTTGAGAAAACTTTAACAGCAGATCATAACTTTACACAGTAGTTTTCTTCGACAACACAACCTTGTAGATCCCTAGGTAACGAGCTAACCTATCTCTGATGCCAATTGTGGAGTTTGTTAGACTCCATGGATCGTTTTGAGCACTAGGATTAACAATAACAATGATAATATGGCTATGTTTGGCGCGGAGCTTTTTTGGAGCTTTTTTGGGTAATGAGCGGTGAGAATGAGCTTTTTTATTTTTGATATTTGTTTGGCATGAGAGCTGTGGGCTTTGCTATTTTTTAGGAAATCTCATTTTCCCAATGCTTCTTTATGAAGCTGTGAGCTTTTTTGGCTACTGCTCACAGCTCACAGCTACTGCTCACTGCTCCTGCTCAATGCTACTGCTCACAGCTACTTTTGCCAAACATAATATGTAGCGAAATAAGAACAAATCAAAGTTATTGACAACAAGGTTTTTCCCACAATCACCTCCAATTAAATTTGATCAAAATATAACGTGTTACCTAATTGTAACAGGGATCTAAGACACCTCAGATCTTGAAGGATACGAACTAATTCTAACCAACTCTAGTCTAGGCGTTTATAATACACGCCCTAGACACACACCTTTAACTAGATGTCTACATATTGAAAGACTTAATAAAAACCTATTCAATGTATTTTGTTCATATAATACAGAATTAGGGTTACAATAATACTATGATCAAAATGTTCAAGTTTTAAAGTCATATGTATAAAAGAAAGTGTGAGGGTATATATGTAATTACACTAAAAAAAATCCCACAAACCATGAGAAATTTGGCAAGATTTTAGAGGAGTCATCCAAGAATTCAGGGGCGACTTTCGCCCATGAGGCATTTGGAGAAGTTGAAATTTTTTGGGACAAATGGGGTGAATACCCTTGTACATTTGCGGTATTCCTAGAAGTAGCCCTTTTTTTTATTGCTATTTGTTTCTTTTTAGTTTTTATATACATCTTGGTGGTAATTTAAATATTATTTTTAATTACGATTAGTTCTATTATTCGGTTTATGTGAACTTTTCAACAACATATTTTCTTTTTAAATAAAAACCCTTCTCATACTAAAACTAAAAACTAAAAGGTGTTTATTAAAGTTTATCTATGGACTTATAAGTTCTTCTAATTTTAGCTAATGTATCATTAGTTCTATTTTATTATTATTATTATTATTATTGTTATTATTTTTTTAATTTTGAGGCTAACCGGCTTATTAGTTTATATGTGATAACAAACTTATATAACGGCACAAATTTAAAATAAGCCTAGAAAATCGTAAGCCGAAAACAAATGAGCTTGAAAGCCTATAAATAAGCTTAAACAAACACACCCAAATAATTTGTTTAAGCTATTTACGGCTTACGAGCTTAACTGTTTTTGTCTTATGCTCCATGTTTTTCCTTACTTGTATCTTAGCTTGAAAAACTTAGCATAAATAAGATTTGTGGTTTTTATCACATAAAATCATAGGTTTTTTTTGAAACTAGGGTTTATATCAGGAGTTAAAGTGGAATTAGGGTTTTATGCTTTCATTACATAAAATCATGGTTTTAATATTTTAGAGTAATAGTTAGAAAACATTTAGTTTATACGTAAAGTAGTAAATAGAAGTTGAAAACTTTGGTACTTGACATATAAAGATATTTATTCAAAATGAACTTAAGTGAACACGTTTATTTAGAATGTGAGTTTGGTGACATTAGTTGGTTGTTGTCATTAGTTTAACTGATAACGTTTAATAAAAAAAATTAGCCATGAAAAATGGATAAGCATAAGTTTAATTTAAGTGGAAATTTACCGATGGTTACACCGTGCCACAAAACAAAACCCATCAAAATCTCAAACCAAACAATCTTTGTAACAATTCACATTTCAGGTTAACTACTATTCCCGAAAATTTCACTATTCACTTTTACTATTCATTTTTCCCGAAATTTGATTTTTGTTTCTTGGCCTCGAGTGATAAATCATTTCTATAGCAAATTAAAAGTTTGACACTCATCAGATCATTTTCGTGAAAGTTAATAAGGAATTACACGTTTTAGGGTAAAACGTCATTCAAAAATTCTACGCACAACGAAACTCGACCGCGTTAATTTTCCCCGTATTAGAAAAATGTTTGACACACTCATGATTTATTTTAGAATAAATCATGACTGAGAAAAACATGACCAAAATAAACCTCGGCCGTGAAAAACTGGAATTTTCAGTTTTAAGCGTTTTTACTGAGCCGTAACCTTAGCCTATACCTGCACCGCGTTTCTAAGACGATTTGAGTTTTCACATTTTTGGAATAAGTCAACATATTTTTCCTCCTCCTTTGACCAAAAATCATTCCTTGATTTTATAAATCATTCCTTGATTTTTAGGCTTACGGTTTTATGTCTAAAAGACATTTAATACCAACCGACACTAGACTGAACCCAGTCTAGATATTATAAGCCATTTTAAATCATTTTTATCCTATTAGAAAAGTAACATTTTACTTTTCTCAATTTTACGCAATATTCGTACGTTTTACGTATTACGCGTTTTAGACCCGTGTTTCCAGTTTTAGCAGGGTTTTAGCACCCCAATGGAACCTACCACTCATTTTATATTTTATTATGGAGTATTTTGACAAGTTTAATCATTCTTCCAAGTTTCGTATTTTTACGATACCCGGTTTTACGTTTTGTGACGTAACAACTTACGGTTAGCACTTTACGGAGTCAAAACTAACTACATAAGCTTGGATAATACCATCAAAAGTCAACACTTCCTCCCCAAGTTAGTAAACCGCCATAGGGGGGATTCACCACCCATGTGTCTTGATCTTATGCTTAGTACCCTTGGATGAGAACATGTGTTCAACTTGGTGAGCAAGTGTTGACAAGTCAATGAAACTAACCTCCTTAAGCTCCTATAAAAGCCCTCCTCCCCTTGTTTGGCCGTCCCACATCACACACACAACACACCATTCCATTTGCTAATTTACTCCAAGTTTCATACAAGTATCAAGTGCTACAACAACATAGAAACACTAGTTTGGTTTTGATTCATCAAACTACTTCCAAACCCTAGAAACTTTGGTGATTTCTCTTGAGTTTGAATCTACTCAAGGCACCTTAACTTTCATCATATCTCTTTCAAGAATACAAGTGTAGAAAGATTGCATGAAGTGAAGTAGGGTGAAGCTAAAGTCTATCAAAGTCCGTACCTTACATGTTACTTACCTTTCTTGTAGAAAGCCAAAGTTGTAAGCAAACTCTAATACACTTCCTTGCTTAAATATCATTATCATGTTATTTACATATCATTCATGCTATATTTTGTCTTGTGATCATGTCCATGATGTATAAATATGAGTAAAACAAGTTATTGGAAATGATTGTTAAGTTAAGTTACTTAAACAAGAAAACTAGTGACTTTCTTGGTAAAACCTGATCAAAATGGTAAAATTATGATATTGGATCATTACATATTTCAGTAGAGGACCTAATAAGGAAACCATAGCAATTTGAACAACCTAAAACTAGTACACGAGTCAAAAGTTATGACCATTTGAAGTTACCAAAACTTTGCGGCAAAACTGCCTAAATACCTTCTGTGACAGAACCTTAAACACGCAAAAAGAGGTCTTTCTGGTTCGTTTCATGAAAAAGTTAAAACATGAAAGTTGTTCGGAATCACGTTTTCTTCAAAAACTCAGGAGCACATCTCCAGAAAACCAATAACGAATGAGATTTTTCTCAGTTTATTAACAGTTATTTTACATATATATGACTATATAATGGTTATGGTTTAATAAGACCAAGAGGTCTTATGACCTAGATTCAAGACCACAACCATGGCTAGAGCAAAGGTTGAGTCTCAAGACCATGTAACAATGACCAAAGGTCATGACAAAGCCATGGCTAAAGACCATATAAACATGCCAAGGCGAAAACATGAGTTAAGACCATATATACATACCAAGGCGAAAACATGAGCTAACGACCATATAAACTTACCAAGGCAAATACATGAACTAGAGAAGTTAGCGATAACTTAAACATGCAATTTGGATCTACTCCATCTAAAGAACCATGAGAACTTACAAGTAATTGTCACACAAGATTTAAGAAACTCATCCTAATAACAATCTTCATGTGAAAATAAACTTTCCTAAGTTTATTCAAGTACTTGGACATGTAACTTTTCGGATCAAAACTTATATACATATATATTTTATCAACTACTACAATAGTAGGGAGCCTCATGTGAGGAGTTCATTATGTAAGCCGTCGAGATGAGTTGTGGATTTACGAATTAAAGTGTCCTGGCTCCTCGAACGTTTACTACATGACTTCTGAATTATGCCAGCCCGAACGGTAGTAAACGATATATAAACTATACATGTTTCATGAACCATTTCTTTTCATATACTTACACTATACAAAGTACCACATCATGGACTAAGTGCAAGATATATATTGGCATGTTTGTGTTTCATTAGACATTATTCCAAACCTAAGTTATAACAATTATTCTAGGTTGCTCGTAGAAGTTCTTACGGCATATCCATCATTCTCATTATACATCATCCAACTCAAGGTGAGTTCATAGCCCCACTTTCCATTACTTAATTGTTTTACAAACCCTTGGGGGGAATACATGCTATTTTTAACCGAGCACAATGTTTTTAAATTGTATGCTTGCCTGATTGTTTTATTATCACTAAGTATCATCCTTGCCAAACCGAGATCCCTTATTATGAACCATTTAATCACTAGAAATAGTGAGCGCGAATATTGTGAATAGGCCTATTGGGATTGACGAATCCCATTTGTGTTGAACAACTACGAGTTCAAACAAATGCATTAATATTTGAGACATTAGGTATGACGGCAAAGTACCTACCGGGATAACTCCGCCAATTGATATTGGTACCCGTTAACGTTTTGGTGTCATAAGCTTAGTGAATTAATAACCGTTCCGGGCGTATAACAACGTAGCCCATCTTTGTTTTCCAACCATTGGTGTAAGCCTATAACTCACACTACCAACATATTGTGTTCAAACATTAAACAAACTCTATGAATATCACTCAACCTTTGTGTTGACCTCTTAAGCATGTATTTCAGGTTCATGATGATCAAGGATGGCACGGAAGCGCACGGATACTCAAGAGGGCTATAAATTTTATTATCATTCAAAAACTCATTTAATGTCAATTGTAAACATGGAACCATCTGGGACCTCATTTTGTAATCTCTGATATTTATATAATTTGAATGATAAATCTTTTAAAACGACTCAATTAGAGTTCGTTTTCTATTGTTATGACTGTTGTGCCGTCGAGTAACACCCAGTTTAAATTCCGCTGCATCCATGAATTGGGGGTGTTACAGATTGGTACCAGAGCCATGGTTATAGAGAAACGGGTCTAATTGAGACCTAAACTATAACTACACATACAAGCAAAAGCATTTTTATAGCCTTCCGCTCTCCGTGTCTTCCATTCTCCAGACGATTATGGACTTATTAAGCATTTTATACTACATGAACCTATTAGTATATTGATATATACACACTAGGCATTCTACACCACACGAACATATATAAGTATATTAATATATACATTCGAGTTATTTTCAAGCATTTTATCTAAACAATGGACTAAACATATATGCACATGCCTATTCTAGGGCATTTTGGCACAACCACATCCTCCCAATCATGTTCCTACTCCAACATTTTATGTCCAAAATATTGTAACTTATTGCAATGGTCTTTCCTATTTCCAAGACATTGTATGATACAATGGTATTAAGGGCTTGTAACCAACTAACATCTATTAGGATTTTGGAATTAAGGGCTTGTAAGAATCTTGAACGTTGCAATTTTCCAAACAACATTGAAGAATTGAGTATCAAGAGTTGTCCTTTAATTGCATCTGTCTCCTTCCCAACAGGAGAAGGGCACAAGCTTAAGTCACTCAACATTTACGAATGTGAACAACTACTGGAAAAGGATGTGCTTCTCAACACAAGCATGCCATCTACGCTTGAGGTTGTATGTATATGGAGTTGGAAAAATCTGAAATCAATCAATGAATTGACTTGTTTCATTCACATCATAAAACTGACAATAAGTTAATGTGAATGTATAGAGTCAATGGTTGAATTGACTTCTTTCATTCACCTCACCAAATTAAGTATAATTAATTGTTCGAGTATAGAGTCATTTCCTGCTGCCGATTTTCCGAATCTCACCTCGTTAAAACATCTGACAATAAGTGATTGTAAAAGTATGGATGTTGATTCCTTTAGGGTTTGGCCTCCTAACTTGGGTTCTTTATCAATAGGGGGTTTGAAGAAGCCCATATCAAAGTTTGGCCCACAAAACTTCCCCCTTCTCTTGTTGACCTACAGCTATATGGTGGATCGGCAGAAGAAGATGATGTGACTGGCGGAAGTCAATTGTCGCATATGCTTCCTTCATCTCTTACTAAACTTGAATTATGGGATATACTTTCATATTGCAATTCCTAGATCATTATGGGATATACTTTCACAAAACTTTTGCAAAGTAAGCATGTTTCATCCCCATCTAATGCCTTGAGTCCAAGCTCTCACTTCCTACTCAATTTAAGTCGTCTAACTTAAAAACTGCAAACTCATAAATCCATTACATCAGTTAATCTGCTAGCAATGAAATTATGAAATTTACCTCTTCATTGCAATCTAGCCAAGCTCTCACATGACGTAAACTACAACTTCAAGTGTTCTTAATTAAATAACATTTGACTTAATTTTATAAGGGTATTAATTTTGACGTGTGATCAAAATAATGTATGAAGAAGCATGCATACAACTTCATAACATTGGTTTTATAAAACATTTTTATTACCAATTCACTAAGAGTAAAATAGCAAAGTTTTGATTGAGGTATCGGGTTCACCAATTAAAGAATTACCAACAATTATCGTCCACTTATATCGTACTTTTGCATAAGCCCTAAGGCTTAGTGTTTCGGATAATCATTGTGGAATTGTGGTGAATTCACCCTTAAGATGACAATATACGTAATATAGTGATATAGGTAAGTCTAGAGTCGGCACACAAGCGGTTGTAGAGAACCGGTAGGTGCATGGTCTTTAAAAACCCCTCTCTACAAGCACATTGTATGGCAACCTTCGGTCCGCCTTTCGCACACTATGTACAAAAACATCAATCAATCAATCCTTTGAAATTTAATCTCTTAAAACCAAAACAATTTCGCCATTTATTTAGTCCATATTATTTTTCTATTCAAAAAATTACCCTTTTTCGTTTATAAACTTGTCTCACATAATAATAATCAAAAAACAAGTAATATGTAATATAAAATAAAACAACCAAATAAACATATACATAACATAACAATTAAATATGTATAAACATGTAGCCACATGCAAATTTAATTCAATAGTCCTATTCATAATCAAGTCTAGGTGTATAATGCATTTATTCAATTAAGGCTTTCTTCTTCAAAGAAAAAAGAGCCACATACATCGATAAATCGATTGCGTAAGCCAAAACTAAACAAACACCACATAGCACGTAATTGATTACTTAATATTGGAGTCTTCCCCAATTCGACATCTATTAATAAATTTACATGTTTCGATATAACTTAACATTTAATTCATATATCCAATTTAAACCATTTAAATTATCACACAATTAAAATCCATGCAAATATGCACTTTTTCATGGACTATGCTTAACAATTAACATAATGCACCAAGATTGTTTACTAAAACGCATAACCAATTACATGACATCCTAGGGTTTCTAATCATATTAAAATCAAAACCAAAACCCTAAAACATTAATAGGTCAATCGACCCAATTAAAAAAAATAGGTTTAGGAATCGAAAAACCCTAAAAACATGTAATTAAACGAATCAAGATTCAATTTTTATGTGTTTCGATAATTAATTACACATTATAACGACTCATGATGCCACTATTGGAATTATAATATCATGACATGCATATAAATAAACCAATTAACATCAAGTAAGCATATGCGGAAGCGTTATAACAAGATCATATAACATGTAATTAATTAATCAATAATAAATAGTAAACGCACCTTTGTGATTCTAGCCCAAATAAGAATCAAGTAATGCAATTCTAATCACAAGTATTACTTTCCTAATCTTCGTCTAACGGTCGTTAGCCATTCTCCGTTAAATACTAACGGTCGTTACTAGTTTTGTGTTTATTAATAATTATATATAACATTCATAAATAATTATTTTTTTACTCTTCATACGTAAAGTGTACAATCCCACGATCTCGAGTTCGATCATAACATACAACTACTAAAATAATGTCTATAATCTAACAAATATTTGTTACGAGAATGATATAATAGGATAATGATGGAGAACGCTTGAATCAAACCATAACCATAAACCAAAATAAAAAGTGAACCATCCATACGAATCAAATCCACCTGAAGTAACGCAAAGCAAAACTAAAGTACCAAACCGAATTAGTGGTGGTTGCAGGAGGTGGGTTGCTTTGGTTATTAAGAGAAAGGTGATTCATGTGATATGTATTCAAATGGTTTTTATCCCACATTGCTTCTGAATAAGAGAAAATCCAAGTATTTATTTACATAACTTTGGTTCATTTGTAAATGTGTGCCAGACTAATTATTGGAGTATTGGACCAATATGTGATGAAATGATAAAGTTAGTGGCAAATTTCTAATAATTTTTTGGGCCATTGGCATCTTTGTAGCCACCGAATATGACCATAACAATAAAATTTTATACCCCACCAATCCACTATCAACCATTCAACCCAGGCTAAAATTATTCTAGGCAATTATTGAGCTTTTCTTACCAATCTCTGCTAGCAGCTTCTCTGTAATCTCACAATTAACCAAAAATGGCTGAACTTGTTCTTTCTGCCTTGCTCCCAGTTGTTTTCGAGAAGCTAACATCTGTACTTGAGAACAAGATCACTCGTTCCAAAGGAATTCACTCCGAGCTGAAGAAATGGGAGACGAAGTTAACCCTGATCCGAGCGCTTCTTAGTGATGCTTCTCAGAAAGAAATCAAAGATGAAGCTGTTAAGCTGTGGTTAAATGGTCTCCAACATTTGGTTTACGATATAGATGATATGCTAGATGCTTTAGCAACTGATGCTATGCATCGTGAGTTTGTCAACCAGTCTCAACCCATCACCATTACCAACAAGGTAAGAAAGTTTATTCCATCTTGTTGCACTAGTTTCTCATTAAGTACTAGGGTGGGCAGCAAGTTAGATAATATTTCCACCAGGTTACAAGAACTAATGGATGAGAAGGAGAAACTTGGTTTGATTGTGAAAAATGAAGTGTCAAAAGATAAAAATAGAGGTTACCAGACCTCTTTGGAAGGTGGACGGGGAATTGTCGGGCGTGAAGGTGATAAAAGGGAATTGGTTCAGAAACTGTTAAGTGATGAATCATGTAATGAAAACTTTGGCATCGTTCCGATTGTCGGTATGGGAGGAATAGGCAAAACAACTCTAGCTAGAGCTTTGTATAATGACCAATTAGTGAAGGATCATTTTGAACTCAAGGCATGGGTTTGTGTTTCCGATGACTTTGATAGTTTCAAGATAAGCAAAGTTATATATCAAGAAGTGGGAGGGGAACAAAAGGATTTCGAAGATTTAAATCGGCTTCAAGTAGCTCTTAGAGATCAACTTATGGGGAAACGATTTCTGCTAGTTTTGGACGATGTCTGGAGCGATAAGTGGGAAGATTGGAAGACCTTAGAGGGCCCATTTTTTGCAGGGGCTTCTGGAAGCAAAATTATCATCACAACTCGAAAGAAAGAATTGCTCAGAAAGCTGCTGAACCACGACCATGCATACATTCTAGAAAAGTTGTCGCCTGATGATGCTCTGTCTCTATTTGCTCAAAATGCTTTCGGTGAAAATAACTTTGATTTATTTCCAGAGCTAAGACCACATGGTGAAGGCATCGTTCAAAAATGCGATGGCTTGCCTTTGGCACTAGAAGCACTTGGACGTTTATTGAGAAATAGGACAGATGAAGAAGAATGGAAGCGGTTGTTGGCTAATGAGATATGGATGTTAGAAGATGATGGTGGTATTCTTCCGGCACTTAGACTAAGCTACCATGATCTTTCTGCTTGTCTTAAGCAATTGTTTGCATATTGTTGCTTGATCCCCAAGGACTACGTGTTTGAAAAGAAGGACTTAATTTTGTGGTGGATGGCGGAAGGGTTTTTGCACTGTTCAGCTACAAATAAAACAATGGAATGCTTGGGCGAGGAATATTTTCAAGAGTTGTTGTCTAGGTCATTTTTCCAACATGTGCCTGATGAAGAATCATTGTTTGTGATGCATGACCTCATGAATGATTTAGCCACATTTGTTGCTGGAGAATTTTTTTCAAGGTTAGACATAGATATGGAAAAGAATGTTAGAAAAGAAGCTTTCAAAAAGTACCGCCATATGTCATTTGCTTGTGAGGAATATATGACTTGCAACAAGTTCAAGGCATTCGAAAGAGCTAATTGTTTGAGAACGTTTTTAGCTATGCCGGATGTGTTAAATAGCTGGCAGACATTCTACTTATCAAGTAAGATTCTGGTTGACATACTTCCCCAGTTACCACTGTTAAGGGTTTTAAGTTTGAGTAGATTAGATATAGATGAGGTACCAGAGTGTGTTGGCAATATGAAGCACTTGCGGTATCTTAATTTATCTCGAACTAGAATCACACATTTGCCAGAAAATGTCTGTAATCTTTATAATTTACAGACATTGATTGTTTCCGGCTGTAGGAGCTTGACTACGTTGCCCGAAAACTTCTTAAAGCTTAAAAAGTTGCGGCATTTTGACATTCGGGATACATTGCTTTGGAATAAGATGCCGTCAGGGATTAGTGAGATGAAAAGCCTACAAACCCTTTCCAACAAAGTTGCTGTTGTTGAAAACAACGACTTTTTTATATCTTGGCTTAGGAACTTAAAGAATCTCCAAGCGGAGATTTATATTGATGAGCTGCAAAAAGTGGAAAGGGATATACATGAAGTGAACTTATCACAAAAGAGGGTTAGTAAGTTACATATGGGATGGAGTAGTGCCTTTGATGATCGAAATGAAGAACTTGAAAAGAAAGTCCTCGATGCGCTTAAGCCTCATAGTGATAACTTGAAAGATCTTGCAATTGTGTCATATGGAGGTAAGTTGTTTCCAAACTGGATCGGAGATTCTTCATTTCTCCGTTTGACTTCTGTACAGATTGAAAAATGTGGAAATTGTATGTTTCTACCACCACTTGGGGAACTGCCATCACTTAAGAAGCTGAGTATTCGTGAGCTAAATGAGGTGAAAGTCGTGGGGTCAGAGTTTCTTGGGACAGGTATTGCATTTCCTCAGCTTGAAAGTCTGAGAATTACAAATATGAGGGCGTGGGAGGTTTGGTCAACCAAGAGTGGTGTTGTAGGTGCAGTAATGTTTCCATGCCTTGAAGAGCTGTATATAGAAAAGTGTCCTAATTTGGCTAAAATATCACTTGAAGCACTACCTTCGCTGAGAGAATTAGAAATAATAGACTGTAGTAATGGTCTATTGACAAGTCTAATTCATGTAGCTTCAGCAGTCACCAAGTTGAGTATAAGTCATATTACAGGACTTAGTGATGAGGTGTGGAGAGGTGTTATGGACTATCTTGGGGCAGTTGAAGAAGTAAGTTTCAGGGGTTGTAATGAAATAAGATACTTGTGGGAATCAGAAGCAGAGGCAAGTAAGGTTCTTGTGAATTTAAGGAAGTTGTTAGTATGGGAATGTTTAAAATTGGTGAGTTTGGGAGAGAAAGAAGATGAGGAGGATGGATGCAACCAACTAACATCTCTTAGGATTTTGGAATTATGGAGATGTTATTTGGAACGTTGCAATTTGCCAAACAGCATTGAAGAATTGAGAATCAGTAGTTGTCCTTTAATTGCATCTGTCTCCTTCCCAACAGGAGAAGGGCACAAGCTCAAGTCACTCAAAATTGACAATTGTGAACAACTATTGGTAAAGGAGGTGCTTCTCAACACAAGCACTCCAGCTATGCTTGAGGTTGTATGGATAGACAGTTGGATAAATCTGAAATCAATCAATGAATTGACTTGTTTCATTCACATCACAAAACTGAAAATAAGTCATTGTGAATGTATAGAGTCAATGGTTGAATTGACTGGTTTCATTCACCTCACCTCGTTAAGAATAGTAGATTGTTCGAGTATAGAGTCATTTCCTGCTGCCGACTTGCCCAATCTCACCTCCTTAAAAGATCTGACAATAAGAGATTGTAAAAGTATGGATGTTGATGCATTTGGGCTTTGGCCTCCTAACTTGGGTTCTTTGTCAATAGGGGGTTTGAAGAAGCCCATATCAAAGTTTGGCCCACAAAACTTCCCACCTTCTCTTGTTCACCTATACCTAGATGGTAGATCGGCAGAAGAAGATGATGTGACTGGCGGAAGTCAATTGTCGCATATGCTTCCTTCATCTCTTACTATACTTCGCTTAAGGGAATTTGAGAAATTGGAATCAGTTTCAGCGGGACTCCAACACCTCAACTCCCTCCAACATCTTGAAATATGGGAGTGCCCAAAGATGAAAGATCTACCAGAAGAGTTGTTGCCTTCACTTTTGACTTTGGAAATCAGAAGATGCACAGATGAGTTGAAAGAAAAGACAAGTAGAAGAGGCTCCTATTGGCCCCTTATCTCCTATATCCCACAATTCCACATATACAATTAAAAGGCATGTCCCTCTCTCTCCCTTTTAATTTGACTTGTGCCTGTTTTGGAAGGGGTGTTTGGCATTGCATTTTCAAATTAGTTTGGTAAAGCATTAGCCATGTCAGCAGCCACATGTGTTTGCATTAAATTGTTTAGTAAGGCTAAAACTTGGACCCAATAAAAGTAACATGTTTATGCTGGGTAAAGCATATTAATCTAAGTAACAAAGATTCAGCTCAACTTCACCCTTAGCCCTAACTAATTTGTGTGCTTTAAATCTTTAATGATTAGATGATGAGATTGTTTTCTTGTTTTTCCAGGAAGATTTGAATGTTGAAGCGATTCCACGACTACCAAATGTCAAGACATTGAAACTGACAATTCAAGCTAAAGAATATGATAGTCTAATAGCGTTCATTGAAATAGCTAAGAAGTGCCCGAAGTTGGAAACTTTCGTAATTTCGGTATGTTTTCAATAGCTACTTGTAATTAAAATACATAAATAAAATCGATATTCTGTTTATTAATAAGGATGTTGTTTCTGATGTCATCTAATTCATAAACTATGCTGATATGATCTTTTTGCAGCTATATTGGCGTGCACCAATTACAAGAAAGAAAACTTCGTGTACTGCTATTGGTCACTCATTTTCACACCTCAAGTATCTTCAGATTGGTGGTTATCGTGGTCTAGTTAGTGACTTTCAGATCGCTTTGTACATGATAGGCAATGCTGCTTATACACTCAAGGAAATCGTAATAGATCCTTCCCTCCATCATTTTGACAAAAGTGCACCAACTGCAGAGGAGTCTTTGAAGAGAGAGGAAGCTGGTCGATCACATGCCAAATCCGAGTTGTCACAATGTTTGCCTCCATGGGTGGAGTTGGTCATACTCTAGTCCACCACCATTCAGATGCTCTGTTTTCTTCTTCTTCAGGAACTTTCTAGTTGTTTTTAGGAACTGCTTTTGGATCGTGGTAAAATGCTTTTGGATCATGCTAATGCTTTGGATCATGTTAATGCCTTTGGATCATGTTAAAATGTTTTTGGATCATGTTAATGCTTTTGGATCATATGTTACATGGTCTTGCCAGCATTTCAGTAGGTATCATCATTTGTGTTCGTTGAATGTTTAAATTTCTTTCGCATACAAGTTTCATTAAAATGAAGAATATGTCAACATAGCAATGCTTAGCTTCTTTGTGACCTTAATGGATTATTATATTCCAGCGATGGGTCAAACGGCCACCAAGCTAATGATGCTTGATGGAATGAATACAAGTATTATGATTTCCCATGTTTGATTTAAACTGCATTCATTCTTATACGCAACGCATGAGTAAAGTAGCTATAACCATCCGAAGTTAGATGGTTGAAAGGAGACTGCAATTCAGTTTAGTGTCAAAGTTTAGGGTCAACCTGAATAACCAGTTTTGACCCGTTGCCAAACCCTTCGATTTTCATGGGGAGTATTTGATTTACCTTTGTAGACTTATTTCTTGTAGGTATTGTCCATGGGCTTGATATCTTTTTCATCTTTGTATATTACGTACTTAGTTTTGTGCTCAATTTCGCTTCTTGTAGTAAGTTTCCATGGGTCATTTTTGCTCATGTTCCAACAAGGTTGATGGTGTGTGACAAAATTATTCAAGGTGTCTTTGTTTACTATGTCATCCAAGGTGTACGGATTCATTTCGCATTCCATGTATCCTTTTCGATTGATTTCATGTCCGTTTTCATCCCTAACATTGGTAATGTGACCTACTGACCTTGACCTTCACTTTGATCATTCGGCACCACCTATTTCGCGCCCATATACATGAACTCGTGTGCTTTTTTGCTGATGAGCCAGAATATACAAATGAGTTGCTCAAACTCGTCAAGTCTGAAGAGACAATATCTCAAACAATATAGTTGGAATTGGTAAGAATGGGCATGATGAAAATAAGAAAATACCACTTCAAAACTGGGAATCTGATATTGATTTTGACTTTTGTGTTTGACTTTGAGAAAATGGATCAAAAGGAGTTAAAAAGAGCAGCCTGTTTTGGCAAAAATGCTATTGTTTTGAGCTACCACAAGCAATAGTGCTGGAGTGAGTTTCAACACAGGCTCATATTCGTTTCTTGTAAAAAACTTGTTAGTTATGTTTTCCCACGTGTACAATTCCTATTTGCCACAATCCATCCACACGGATCACAATCCCAACTCCACTCAACCCCCTCATCTCCACCGTCCAATCCCCAAAACCAAAATCAACGGCTGAAAACCAAACCCCCAAATTCCAAAATTTCAAACTCCCGCTCACCCACACTCCTATAAAACACACACTCATTCCACCTCATCACACACACTCAAAACACACAGTAAACCCTAACATCAATCAAACAATCAATCACCGCCAATGGCCCGAACAAAGCAAACAGCTCGCAAATCAACTGGCGTCAAAGCCCCTCGCAAGCAGCTCGCAACAAAAGCCGCTCGCAAATCAGCTCCTGCAACAGGCGGAGTCAAAAAGCCGCACAGGTTTCGCCCCGGAACTGTCGCATTACGAGAGATCCGTAAGTATCAAAAGAGCACTGAGCTCTTGATAAGGAAGCTGCCGTTCCAGAGACTAGTGAGGGAGATTGCGCAGGATTTTAAGACGGATTTAAGGTTTCAGAGTAGTGCGGTTGCTGCATTGCAGGAGGCGAGCGAGGCGTATTTGGTTGGGTTGTTTGAGGATACTAATTTGTGTGCGATTCATGCTAAGAGAGTAACGATTATGCCCAAGGATATGCAGTTGGCTAGGAGGATTAGGGGGGAGAGAGCTTAGTGTGATTTGTAATATTGAATGTTGGATCTGTAATGTTATGTTTTTACTAATGGATTAATGAAATATTGAAATTGTTTTAGTATAATTTTTTTGTTTATAAATGGGTCTGTTTCTGGTCATTCAGTATGGTATTTTTATCTTGGTAAAGATTAAAGGGAATTGATGATACATTAGAGGCTATTAACAACAGTAATGAAATAATGCTTTCAAAATATAATAATCTAATATAGAGAATTATAATTTTGGCAAACAAGATTTATCTGCTATTCAACAAGAACAACTATTGGAATTGTTTTCAGCATAAAATTTTCTAGAAATGGTCTTAATATTGTCCAGCTATAAATCAACTATTAATTTCTAGTGATTAACAGATGATCTGCTAGAGCACATGATGACATTTTAATTTAATTTATAAAAGTGTTTGATAAATTAGTTGTAGCTAAAATTTTTAATGTGTAAAATGACGTAATGCTAAATGCTAAACACTAAATGTTTATTCAATGAGTATTGAGAAACTAGTGTTTTTAAAATTTTATAAATGATATATGTTTTATTTTAAACGAGCTTTGTAATATAATGCTTATGAGCATTTATGGTTTTTGTGATCAAGTTGTGCCTATTACATTGAGTGTACTATTTTTATGTATGTAGGGATGAACATTTTGAACCGAATACCGGAACCGAACCGGAACTGTACCGGTACCATACCGAAACGGTACCGATCCCGATATATGGTACGGTACCGGTACTATGAAATAAGGAGGAAAAAAATTCGGTACCACTAATTCGGTACGGTACCGGTACCAAATCGGGAAATTCCCGAAAAAAAAGGGGAAAATCCCGATTTCCCGGTACCGGTACCGGTACCGATACCCGAATCCCGTTCGATACGGTACCGGTACCCTAATTTATGCTCGGGAAAAATTCGGCACCACTAATTCGGTACAGTACCGGTACCGTGCTCATCCCTACATGTATGTTATTGTTACTACTTGTAAAATATGGGTTGGGACTTCTCTAAATGATAAAGAACGGTAGGATCACCCTGGTCCCATGCTTCCTAAGGATGCCAAACGAACCCCCCCCCCCCCCCCCCCCCCCAAGGAAAAAATATGGGTTGGGACTTGAATCTTCCTAGTGGTATATTTGATCTTTTACTCAAATATCGAGTTAGAGTATCGTTTTATTGACATGCAGCAAGAGTTGTGAGCCGACGTGACATTTCTTGATTGATTATGGGTTAAGAATTTTTCATATTGACAGAAGATTTTTGTATATGTTTTCGGTATCCAGGTTTCTCGATTAAGTTCAGTTTGTGATCTACAAGCTGAAACCTGACCAAAAAACCGATTATACGAATCAATCTAGGTTTATAACTAAACCTGGAACCGTCATCCAAATTCAGTTTCAGTTTGATTCGACTAGTTAATCGGTTCCAAGCCGAATGATGGAAATCCCCACATATTACGGGGTAAACGGATGAAATTTTTATGTTTAGGTTACTCGAGTAAGGCAAGCTTTTCTTGACTCATATGTACACGACTTCGTCAAGTTAATCGCGAGTCCATTTTCGACCCTTCTTCGGTCCCTCTCAAATACACACCTAACAATATTCATCTCAAGTTCTCAATAGTCAACTAGCCCATTAAGGCCCATTATTAACAATAAAAGCCCACGATAACTTCACCCTTAGCCCTAACTACAACAATATAAATAAAAAACAAATCAGAGGCACCCGAATACAATAATACTCATTGGGAAGTAAAATTCTCTCAAATTACTCAATCTCATTAAATTCTGGTACGATTCCCTTTCAATTAAATCAAATGCAATATTGAGTATCAATTTTTAGTTTCTAATTTGATGTATTGAAGAAACCCCTAAATTAGATCTGTTAAATTGTTTTGCAGTTAATTGTGAATTTTCTTGATCGATATGGCTAAGAGTTCGTTCAAATTGGAACACCCACTTGGTAATTTTCATTCTTTTTATAAAAAAAAAGGCTAATTTAATTGGTTATGATCTTGGTGTTATAACTGTTTTTCTGGTAGGGTTTTTTTTTTTTTTTTTTTTTTTTTTTTTTTGCTATAAGTCTTGTTATGTGAATTATGTTTTTATTTTTAGGGGTGTTTGTTTTCATAAGCTCAAATTTTCCGGCGTATTTTGAGACATATAATGTTTTATTGGTTTTGTGGTACTGGATAATGATACTTTTTTAATATAATAAATTAATGTATTAGCTTAGATTGAGGAAGATTCTGTAATTAATTATATATTTTGCAGATAAGATCAGGCCACATTTTATATTCTATTCTATCCGGAAAAAACTGGGATCATGATGTGTTGTTTTCTGCATCGTTTTGTTTTTGGGTGAAATATAGTTTAATTTAGTTTAGGTGGATTTAGTGCTTGGTTTGTTTAGAGTTAGTGTTGAGCGATTATACGTTTGGAATGCATATAATGGTGTATTTTGGTACATTTTGAGTAATAATATAGAACACAAAGCAGGGATGAAAGTTGTTTTTTTCTCAACGTATGGGCTGTATTTTGTATAGTGACAACCACTATATGCGTGTGTACATTTAAATTGATCTTATCTCATAAACTAAATGCGGTCCTGCAAGTGTTAAAGTGATAGTTGAAGTTGCATTGTTATACACTTTACACTATACAATTGATTGCACGTGACTCGAGTTATATTTAATTTGTATCTGAATATTTCAGAGAGGCGCCAAGCCGAAGCTGCTCGCATCAGGGAGAAGTATCCCGACAGAATTCCGGTATTATAGATATTTTATTGTGTTTTCTTAGTTTGTTTATAGGTCTCTTGTTATTTGCCAATTAATGTTCTATTTTACTGTTTTATAGGTTATTGTTGAGAAAGCTGAAAGAAGCGACATTCCTGACATTGACAAGAAAAAGTTGTCACTTCTTTATATTGACACTTACAAATGTAATTTGTTAACATGGTTTTCGGTACTGATTAATTCTTACTTGATTGATGTATGTAGGTACTTGGTTCCTGCTGATCTTACAGTTGGACAGTTTGTTTACGTTGTCAGAAAGAGGATCAAGCTCAGTGCTGAAAAGGCCATCTTTATCTTTGTTAAGAACATCCTCCCACCTACTGGTTAGTACAAAGTCTTTAAGGTGCTATTTTGATGTGGCAACCGGCTGGTTGAATTGTGTTAGGTCAAAAAAATATATCATAATCTGATTCTTTTTATAAAAATGATATATGATATAAAAGGTTTTGTGCATTTCAATTATTTAAAGTTTTGCAGTGCTACCATTATCAACTGTGTTTAGCACACTTTGTACGGCTTTGAGTCGTTTGACAAGTATAAACTGTTTATGTCCTCGAGCTTTCCAAGTCTGCTAGTGGTTTGTGTTCTTTTATTTACCTAATGATAATGTATGATGTGATTACAGCTGCAATGATGTCTGCTATCTACGAGGAAAACAAAGACGAGGATGGTTTCCTTTACATGACATACAGTGGTGAGAACACGTTTGGATTGCTCTGAAGTTCTGCGTTTTCGATGATGAATCAATGTAAATAGGCTTCAAGACGACGATGAACGTGTACATCCTTTTATCACGGTTCCTGCTTTGTTTAGTTTTGCATATTGACTATTTCTGTGAACGGTTTTATAGTATAGAAACTAGTGGTATCTGCGTGGTATTGACTTGAGACGATTGAATGTTTGTGCTACACGTCTATTGTCGTTTGTCTCTACTTTGAGCATGATAATTGTTAACATCTTGTTGGAGACAGAAATAAAAAGGTCATCTATATGGTACTTGAAATTGCATTTCGGCTTGGCTTTATCACTTCATTTTTGTTAATTTGGTATTTGAGGCAGTTTAATTTGAAATTACATATAGAAAAAAAAAAAAAAAAAAAAAAAAAAAAAAAAAAAAAAAAAACCCTAAACTTCTCTGGCGACAAAAAAGAAACAACGACTCAAAAAAAAACCCTAACTTCTATTTGATTTTCTCAATCGATCTATTCTCTGATTGATTGTTATCATAGGGTTTCTTCTTGGATCGTGTGTTTGGGATACCTTACGATTTTACGAACCCCTTTATAGGGTTCTTGAATCGATCTTGTGTTATTGCAAACGATCATATTCATTCACTCTTATCTTTAACTGTTCGATTGTAATTATGATGGAAGGTTAGTTTCTTGAATCTTATTGTTATAAACCCTAATCGCTAAGATTAGGGTTTCTTTATCTTTTTTTGTATCGCATGCTGCTGGTATTGGTGTGTTTTCTGTTTGATTTGGTAAAGTGGTGGTGAGAGATGGAAAGGGGTTTTTTGAGTCCTAAGCTTGGTAAGAAGGATGCTAGTGTTCCAATGGTTGATGTTGATGTTTTGGATGATAATGTGAACAAGGGTAACGATAAGGTTGTTTTGGATGATTTGGAGCAGTCCTCTCATGGTTCAATACAGCCTAATGTGGAGCTATTAATTGCTAATGCGAATAAGAAGTTTGATGAAGCAATGAATAAAATTGATAGTGATATTGGCAATATGGCTTCATCTTCTGAGTTGAACAATTCGAGTGGTAGTGGGCCTCCTTCTAATGCACCCAAAGTTGATTCTACTAGTGGTAATGGAGTGAAGTCGGTTTCTTATGCGGGTGTTGCTTCTAACGAATCTCATAAGCACGTGTCTAATTTTCGGAGATTAGAATGCAGTAAAAAGAAGGAAAATGTTGACCTTTCAGTCCCAATGAAAGTAGTGGAAGAGGTGAACATGAGATTTGAGCATACACTTTATGGATATTTTCTTGGTCAGCGTCTTGCTTTTCCTGTCGTGGATTATTATGTTCGCAATGCGTGGGCTAAGTATGGGTTACAAAAGGTAATGATGAACGCTAAGGGGTTCTTTTTCTTCAAGTTTACTTCGAAGAAAGGTGTTGATGATGTGCTTGATAATGGTCCCTGGTTGATCCGTAATGTTCCTATTATTCTTAAACCTTGGAATTTGAACACTAATTTGTTGAAAGAGGATTTAACTCACATTCCGGTGTGGGTTAAATTTCATGATGTTCCTTTAGCGATGTTTTCTAATGACGGGCTTAGTTTGCTTGCTACTTTGATTGGGACTCCCAAGAGATTGGATGCTTTTACTAGTCAGATGTGCAAAGAATCTTGGGGTAGGAGTAGTTTTGCTAGATGTATGATTGAAGTGAAGTCGGATGAGGTTCTTAAGGATAGCCTTACTGTTGAGATTCCTTTACTTGATGGTTCGGGTTCGACAATTGAGAAGATCCGTGTGGAATATGAGTGGAAACCGCCTCGCTGTGTTGAATGCAAGGTGTTCGGACATGTTTTGGTGGATTGTCCGAAGGGTGTGCTACCGACTGCTCAACCTTCTAAGCATGTAAAAGATGGTTTTCAGACTGTTAACAATAAGAAGAAGGGTAAGCAAGCTGGTTCGAATCCGGGTCGCGAAGGTTTTACCAAACCTGTGGTGGGTAAGCATTTTGAATATCAGCCCAAAAAGACTCTTCCCGAACCTAAGAAAGCTAAGGTCAGTATGATGAAGGCTTCTGATGTGGCTAGTACGAGTGGAATCAAGATCACTACTTCTAATCAGTTTGATGCTCTTAATATGGATGATACAGATGGGTTTGGTAATCCTAAGGTTGTTACTAACAAGGAAGTGGATGCTGGCAGTACAATGGAAGTTGATAATGATGAGTCGGTTAAGACTGGTACTACATCACAAGACCCTCTTGTGAGTGATATGCAAGAACCGCGTGTGAGTGATTCAATGGAAACAATGGAAGTTGGTTCTACTCCTATTGCTGAGAAAATTAGTAAGCTTGAAGAGCTACTGATCGATGGGAAAGCTATTCTTGTGGATGATGCTGGTCATCCTATTCCGTCTACCTCTGTCACTAAGAGGACTAATCCCTTTTCAAAGGTGGGTGAGGTTGTGGTTTCTGATAGCGAGGAGGAAGAGGTTATTAACACGTTAGACGAATCAGCAAATCTTTTTGGTGGTGGTCATGAGCGTGAAGATGAGTATGATTATGATGATTATTCGAAGCAAATTGATGATCTTCCAGGGGAATTGGATGCCCTTAATGCCTTTTATGGTGTTAATCTCCAAGGTCGTAGGAAGTAGGTTATCTTTTGTCAGAGTCACTACTATTATGTGATTTATGGTTTGTTTTCTTGTTTTGAAAATAGGAAGTATCTTGTTATGTAAGCTCTTCGCCTATGTAATGGGCTGAAATATGGGATTCACCCACATCCATTGTACTTAAACGTTTTTTGGAGTAATATATTTACCGGGTCGTTGACCTTTTACCCAAAATTACATATAGAATGCTTTGTTTGCAAGTAATGTGAAAAATCAGTGTGTTCCAGATTGATCATTGATAATTCTACTCATGATGTTTGACCAAAATGATTAAAGGTGAGGATAGTGATTTCCTTTAGATTTAGACATCAGTGTAATTGTACTTCACTTTTTGATTATTTGGTAATAAAAGAATCAGAAAAGTATAATTGTATTTGACACATTGCAAAACCACTTTACATGTTTGAACATCCTCTAAAACCTTTATCATTCAACTTGTGTATCTGATCACAAATACTTGTTTCGGTCCAAATTTTTTTACCATGCTCCGCATAGCTAGTTAAATTATTTCCTGCGGTTAAATTATTTAGTATCTTACCGTATATGTGAGAATATTTTCATAATCGAAAGGAGTGACCTAATAATTGAATCAATCCAAACATACAACCATAAATTGCTATAACAACATTATAATTACTACCAACACTGCATTTGCAACAATGCAGCCAGTGGTTTTCTTACAAACTCTACCCAAAACTTCCAACCACAACAACATGAACTCGCCCGACTTGCTTGTTCTGGCGGGACCTACTTCATCAGTCGATAGAGATGTTGCAAGTACTAGAGTTGCAAAGCTAAATCTGGTTGCTGAGAATCAACCATCATACCAGTAGATTGTTTTACAGGAGACCCTAATGATTGGTATCCGATATTCAAATCAGGAGGACGCGAATCTTGTTGCTTTGGTCTGGATTGCAGCTGCATTTGAGGTGGGACCCCTCTCCAATTCGGCGGTGCCTGAAACCGCGACAAATCTGTTGTCATCAATTGAGGGAAACCGACATTATTTCTGTTTTGGAGATGAACCTGAGCCTGAGCCTCATTGATGGTTCTAACAGGTTGAGGAGCAAACCCATGGACTGGTTGTTGGTAGTGGACCCCGGGAACTGGAAACTCACCACGAAACCGTGAAACTTGAGGTTGTTGTCGGTCACGGGCCAAGTTATAGTCCGAGGATATTTGCTTGTGGGGGTTCGGGTTTTCTGTTTGTGGTGGCTTAAGGAACCCTCCGGTTCCTCCTAATGACATCCAAGCCTGAGCAGCAGTTAAAGCAACATTGCTTGAATCGTCTCTGTTTGAACCAAAACCAAAATCATTTGAGTTATTCTGCTGCTGTTGGTGTTGTGCTTTCTCAGCTAACATTTTCATCATCTGAACCGGGTCACTAAGGCCATGTTGTTGTTCCTGTTGACGGGTCATATTATTGTCCATTTGAACCTTTCTGTTACCATCACGATTCACAGCTACTGGTCTTATTTCTTGTCGATAGGGAAAATTATTGATTGCAGGAGCCATTCTATTACTATCAAGACCAACTGTGGTCGGGTTTACAGCTACAGGTCTTATTTCTTGTCGATAGGGCAAACCGTTGGTTGTAGGAGCCATTCTGTTACTATCAAGGCCAACTGCTGTCGGGTTCACAGCTACGGGTCTTACTTCTTGTCGATAGGGCAAACCGTTGGTTGTAGGAGCCATTCTGTTACTATCAAGACCAGGGTTCACAGCTACGGGTCTTACTTCTTGTTGATAGGGAAAACTGTTGATTGTAGGAGCCATTCTATTACTATCAAGACCAACTGTTGTCGGGTTCACAGTTACGGGTCTTACTTCTTGTCCATAGGGAAAACTGTTGATTGTAGGAACCATTCTATTATTATCAAGACCAACTGTTGTTGGGTTTCCTTTGTTACTGTTCGGATGGTTAAAAGATGGCAAGGACGCAAGATTTCCGACTGGTTTTGATGGTCTTAGAGACAGGATATCAGAAGGGCTAGAAACCGGCCTTCTTGCAACAAAATCAGCAGCACTTACATGTGTCGGGGGTGGACGATTGAGTTCCATTTGTGTTGAGTTCTGATGTAAAACATTTGAACCGGAAAACGAAGGATTCGCATGCAATGAAGACAAGAAAGGAGGTCCCGGGGTAAAATTCTTACCGGCTTCCCTTGGAGACTCTCTCCGCACAGGGATCCCGGGGTTAAAACCACCATTTATCTCCTTTCCGTCCACAAGGATTTTAGTAGCTTTATGATTGTTTGGGGCTGTAAATCTGGAACCCTTTTTGTTGTCTTCAACATTAAAGAGCGCAAGAAAATTGGGTACTTTCAAGATGCGGTTTTCAGGTATTGTTGGAAGTGGTTCGTATTCTCCTACCCATCCACGACCATATTTGACACCTTCCGGTAAAGCTTGCTCTATTGTTTGAGAGGCAACTTTCCAAGCAACAGATCCGAGGGTTGCAGCAAAACGAGCCAAGCTTCTAGCATAGGCAAGATCCGCATGGAGCCCAACCTGAATCCCAAAGATAATAACCGTATGAGTGAGCAGACAATTACTATCAACAGGAGAAGATTTAGGGGGTGTTTGGATGCACATTCTGAAAGTGATTTTGTGATATGAATTAGCTGCTGTGGTATATATCTGCTTTTTTTTTTTGTTTGATCTTGTGATAATAAAATCAGATGTTTGAGTGTTTGGCAAATCTTTGATCGTTAAAATTAATAGATACAAATGACCAAAAAATACATTTTTGTTAAAAAAAATAAACAATTGAAATGGGAATTAAACTCTCTTAATTTAGATTAGTATAAAAAAGAAATTTTGTTTTACCTTTAGATAATCAGTTTCAACTGATTATCCAGAAGTGATTTTTGACCTCAGAAGTAAAATCATTTATCAGACATTAAAATCCAATCAGATCATCAATTTCAAAAGTCCAATTTTAACACCCCCTTGATAGTATTGCGACATACAGGAATGAACTGCTTGCTTTCACCCTCGAAGGTTGATAATACAGAGTCTGAATCAGTCGCTGGTTGGACAGATATGTTGTATGTTGCACGTCGGTCTTCTTCATTTATTGATGGTTTCCTTCCAAGTTTAGGCATTACACCTTTTCCTGTAGAAGCAATTCCGTATAAAGATATGCAAGTGAGAGGAATGTAATTTTCTAAATTACACAAATTAATATAATGGAATAAATAGTCAACAGTTGCATAACATGAAAACAGTCGTACAAAGATACATGTTCTTGGAGTTCCAAATTAGAGGATTTGGAAGGAAAAAAATGTTTTTATACTAGTCAAACTTGAGCATACAGATCTCAGCTTAAGTACACTATGGAAATGTAAATAGTGAGTGTGGGCGGATCAAGGGTCTATCTCTATACTATATAACTAGGATACGCAGAACAAAGTTATGTACTACTATTACCATAACATAATTCAAATATACTCTTACCATTATAATAAATAGTACACTCAAAGTTAAGAATAAATTAGCATACCTTGTGCCCCTTCTAGATCCACCTTAGGTGTCGGAACTGTTTCAAAACACAAAATTCACGTAGTTATTAATCTACTTTTCCAATCTCAAAAGCAGAGACTGATCACTGATTTGACCAAGGATAGATTTTATGCAAGAAGATACCTGGTAGTAATTCTTGATCTTTATCTAGATTGTTATCACCTAATGACGAACTCTCATTAACGGGCATTTCACCACTATTTTGTCTTGAAGGACTACTCTGCCTTATAGGAGTCTCGGCGGGTGAACCATTTGGAAATTCTTCTGTTCTAACATTGGCACCAGATAAAGTTTCAGAGCAAAAAGGTTCAGGTTCAGGTTCAGGCTCAGGGTCCGGCTTCCTTTCATTCAAGGACACTGACTTCTTTAGTTGTTTTTTAGGTAGCGAGAAACTTGGTACCGTTCTCTGCTCTGACTTGGGTTCTATCTCAGATCGATCAACATTAGTCCTTAGCCTCTGGAATCTTAGTTTCGCCTGCTCTTGAATAGAGCTTGCCTTCCCAAATTATTAACGTGGTGAGATCAACAAACTGAACAAGCCGGCTAACAAAAAATGGAACTTTTTAACTTCCAAAGTGAATACCTGTTTATAGTATATTGTATCTGGTGCATTGTATTGCATCGCGTTGCTGCAAATCAGAAGCACGTCACTCTGCATTAAGAAAACCACATGTCACAAACACATACAGCATTGAAATTACCCATTAAGCAGATAAGAAGTTTTAGGTGTTTGGATGAGTCTGCATATTTGCTAAATTTACGCAGATAAGCAATTCAAACTCCCCGTAAGTGAAAAAGCAAACTAACCTCAAATTCTTTCAAAGTTAAATACGACCCTTTTGCAAGCTTTCTCCTCACAGTAGCAAAGTCCATCGGACGCTTAATCACATCATAATAATCAGGAAGCTGATACAAACAACAATGTCAATTACTTAACTACATCAAGCTTCAATTTACCAGAATTACAAGAAATTAACACCAAACACAAGAAGCAACTCAATATTACCTCCTCAGGATCAACAGGCCGAGCATAAACCCCATAAATATCTTTTCTGCCACAACGAATCCAGCAACAAATTACATGACGAAAATCAAATATAACATGATATCAAAGGGGTGTTTGGATTAGCTTATTTTTTGAGCTTCTGAGCTTATTTGAGATTGGAATAGTCAATAGCTCAACTTTTGAGGCTTATGAGCTTATCAACCTCTTCAACTTCAAATAAGCTCATAAGCTAATAATCCAAATACTTACTTTTGAAGTTTGTCAAGTATAAACTCTAGAGTCTTCTTATCCGGCATCCGTTCCATCTCTTTTGGACCATCCGACTCCATCCCTATTCAAATTCCCAACCACAAATCACACATTTAGTAACAAATAGCATAACGCCAAACCAAAATACACACACAAAACACATTTTCACAAACCACGATCATAATCCGACCCTCCTGCTTCTTCTTCCTCACCACCGCCACCGCCACCATCATCATCATCATAGTCATATTCTCTCAAATTCCTTCCTCTTATCTGTTAAAACACAAAAACATAAGAAAGAGTGAGACACATGAAACAAGTGTGTGTGTTTTAGTGTGTGAGAGAGAGTGTAAGTAACAAAGAGTGGCAGAGAGAGAAATGTAGACAGTTTTAGATTCTATATCTATATATATAACTCCGATTTTTTAGTTAAGTTAGTTTTGACAGTTGTCTCAATCCGTTATTCTGTTACAATCACTCACACACACAATCACCTATACATACACTTTCCTGTGTATATATATATATATATCTATATATATCCCCAATTCTACTTAAATTTACACACTAATTACACCATTAAAACACACACTAGATTCACACACAGTAATTAGTAAAAATTTTAAAAGCTAAAATACACACACTAAATACACCATAAAAAACACACACACACACAATAATTAACAGATCTAACAAACTACCTCATCATCAACTTCATTATAATCATCTTCTTCAACCACAACTCTCCTTCTCTTCAACCTCGCATCACCATCCTCATCCTCACTCTCCTCCTCATCTTCATACTCCGGCGCGTGGTGGCTCACGCGCCGTCTGTACTCATCCGGCGCGTGACTCTCCACGCGCCTATCATTTTCACTCGTCAACCTCATCTTCTTCTTACTACTATTATTACTATGGTGATGGTGATGATTATCTTTTCTAGTGATGACGTCATCGTGAATAACGAACTCATCGTCAACAACGAACTCGTCGTCGTCGACGTAGTCATCGATGTCGAAGTTGTACCTGACGTTGCGGCGTCTCCGGCCGGAGCTGCGACGGTCAACGGCCGGAGACGGGGAGGTCCGATCTGTGTTGTTGAGTGGTGGTCGGCCTCGTCGCTTCTTCTTCACGATCTGGTGGACCATTTTTTTTAGTGTGTGTGTGTGTGTTTTTAGTGTGTGAGGGTTTTTTTTTCTCTCTCTTGTTTTTACCAGCTGCCGTATGGCAGAAGAGTGATGAGGTATTATTTTGTTAGGTTTGGAGACGAAGGGGAATCCGAGCCTTAAGTTTGGGTTTTGGTACTAGAAGATGTTTTGTCGTTTTGTGTGAGTATGATTGACAACACTACAAATGGAAGAGTTTGAATTATTTTTGGTTAGGTAGAAATTTATAACCCTCCTCAAAAACAAAATAATTGTTTAAATTTGTAAAAGCAATGTAGTAAATAGCGTGAGGCGTGGTGTGGCGTGACGCGGTGTGGCGTGACGCTGAAGTCAAGCTTCAAGCCTTATGAGTCATAGCGAAGCTATGACGTTTTCTAAGACTTGACTCAATGCGGCAAAATTTTTTTTATAGATTTATATATTTATATCATATTTCATACATAAGAGTAGTCATTTTCGTTATTTCATTAAATAAAACTTTTTTCATCAGAATAGTCGTCAAAACTTTCTTCACTCATTATATGAATGGTAGAACCACATAATTAAATTAAAAACTTGAAATTAATTTATAAAGTTACAATGCCCAAAGTCAAATCCCTTATATCAATAATATAATGTACAAATGAATCTCTCTTCAAAATTTTCAGACTTACAAGAAATAAAGCATGATTTACAACACTTTAATGCACTAAATGTTGAGAATTACAACAAAACAAGCATATGTTACAACAAAAATAAGCTTGGAGTAATTTTCATACCACTTTTCTATCAAACAACATTAATGCTATTAAATAGTAGTCATTAAAATACCCCTTAAGTAAAAAATACTATCTTATAAGCATTATTTACAAGGATTCAAAGCACACATAAAACTAAAAAAAAAATATTCACCTAATACAATTAATACACTATTAAAAACACCCCTTCATCAAAAAATACAATTTTTTAACCACAAAGTACAATATAATTAACACATTATTCGAGATCCAGCAGCAGCCTAAAACATAAATATGTTACTTTTGCTTTACGAGTGACTTATGGTTTAAATTTATACAAATATCATAAAAATTACGAAACAAAAAAGCTACAAAAAAAAATGAAAAAAATACGTTGGCTAAAAATCAACCCCGCTACAACACGCGGTATAAATGAAAAATATTTACTCGCCACAAAATTAGTCACCAGGTACCCACCGCCGCATTGCGTGGGTACCCTGCTAGTATCAATAATTCGGTAATTCTAGCTCAAATATTAGTAAATCCTTTAAAAGCTTCAAAATAAGGCACCACGCCTCGCGCTAAGGCGCGCTTTATCGAGCTTTTTCAAGCTTCATCACGCGCCACACATTAACAAGACGCCTTGGTCTGTTTTGTAACGTCGAGACCACGCCTCGCGCCTTAGCGGCACTAAGTCACACCTTTTAGAACCATGGTAGAAATAGTAAATAAATTTGAGATGTGTTTTAATTTAATCAATCAAATATTATTTTGATTACAAAATTCATTTAAAGTTTCAATCAAGGGGGTTTTTAAGTTTGGATCTTACTTATCATCATTTTCATCTTTGCAAGATCGTGATCGTTAGATCAGATCGGAATCTTATATCATATATCATGAAAATGTAATGTCAAAATCACATTTTCGTCTTTCAAAAATCGTGATTATCAGATCAGGGAATCTTACATCATATATCATGAAAATGTAATGTCAAAATTATGATTATAAAGTGTTTAATACAATTAGCAATTTGTTTTTCATATCCTATGAAACTTAATACATAAATTTGTAGTTTTTTAGCATGTTGTTCAAGAAAAGTAAGATCGGATCGATGGAAATCTTAAGATCCTATATTCAAGATTGGTATTCTATTAAAATCTTATCTCAGCAAAAATCCTATATAGGATCGAGATCGTTTTTGCTTTATAGTATCGTAAAATTGTAAGATCATAGGATCAGAATCTGGATCTTAACAACCATTGTTTCAATAGTATTACATTATTGTGTGATTTTTGTGTTAGAGTGACTTGAACAAAACACTTTTCAAACTTGGTTATTATTTCATTATTATTTTTTTGTTTAAAGTGTGTACATAAAGTTTGATGCCAGTAATTAAATTCATATGGTGACTCTTTATTACTAAGATGCAACATGAGATGCAAATATGGACACTTTAAACTAGTCATTATACAAAAATTGAACAAATTTGAAACTCGGATGGTTTTTGTGTAAGATCAAATAGAAGACACATGAAATTTGGTTACTAGTGGATGAAATATTATCAAATTTGAATTTAGTGTTAGATATAATAAATTTGATTGGTGAAATTGTGTTTATCGGTTATTCTCAAACTTTATGAATTTTAAAATGGACATTTATTTTGAATCATAAGAGTATTGTATATCTACTTGTACTTTAGAGTTATGATAGGATTTTTAAGAAAAATGGTATGTATAAAAATGGATGTGATGATGACCAAATTTATCATCATTACTTCAGTTTTACAGTTTTGCATCAACACTCAGTGATTCACCAAATTAACCTCTAAACACATGAAATGCGGTAATAGTGACCATTAAACCAACCAAACAAATATATCTCGTTTAAACACAAACACGCCTCATAATACAGTTACACAAACATATGAATTGGTTCGACACTTCGGCTGAGTTGGTGACCAAATCATGTCCAAAATATAGTGATCACGCGTTGTTGGGGTGTTGCAGTGGTGTTAACGCGTTCTTGAAAGTCAATTAAGTTGCATTATTCATGTAGTTTGACCAAAATGCAAAAAGTTCAAACAACTTTGAAAATGCAAATACAAGTTTTGTCAAAAACCTTGGTGTATAAATATCAAGGCAATGAAAACATATGAAAATGCTAGTGAAGTCTCTACATTGACTGAAATCGCACAAAAAGTACTTAGAAATTAGAATGGAGACCATTGTCGATCATTTATGATTTAAATCTGCAACATATATAAACAAAATAGTTCTACTTATTTATTTCTCATTTTATGTAAAACAAAAATCAAAGAACAAACTAGTGAAACTAGTTCTGTAGTGTGGATGTTTTAGGAAAAGGAGACAACATTTTGCTTCATTATTAATAAAGGAAAGCTAAAGCGTATTATTTGGTTGAAAATAATAAATGGTATTAATGAAAATATAATTTAACACTATGTGTCGTGTCCAATGTTCCATTGTTAATAACTTTTTAATGTACTATAAAAACTAATTGATGACGCAAATATTTGTTAAAGAAAAATGTTTTAATTATGTTTTGTTAAGTCATGTGATTTTAACCTATAATCAAATAAACATGCACAAAAATTATACTGAAAACACATTTACTTGAATACATAAATATGTAGTTGTAATCATACTTTCTATTTGACGTAAAATTATTCAAACATCAATGCATATTGTAGCGTTACTTTACTTTACTTTTCAAAACTTTCAAAACTAAGTCATAATATACTTACATTTCTCACTTTTAGTTTTGTTAAAAGGATATACATTCCCTCTGTAAATAAATATTGACAAATCAATCCTTAGCCACATTAAGGTTTTGATGATAACTACGAGTAGCAAATTAGCTCTGAAATTTGTAGTCAATATAAATCAAAACTTGTTTATTTCATTTCATTTTCTTTTAATACCTTCGAATATACACAACAAATATTTCATATTTTTTGCTCTTTAATAAAACAAAGGTCACAATCATTATAACCTCACACATAATCAACATTGGGAGGTAGTTATGATAATGCATTGAAATTGAAGAATAACAACAATAATTCTATATATTAATACCAAACCAACATGATTGGTACCTCACGTCATGCAATCGACTGATGGCTAAGTCAACACTTTTACTCTGAATTATCGTGACATTTACATGTATTTCAGGTAATAACATGTGACAGTAACAGACCACCCTACCCAAAGAAAAAAAAGTTCATATCATATGTAACTAAAGTTAAACCCCAAAGATATTTTGCAGATAAAAATAAAAAGAAGGGATGGGTTAAAATATAAAAGAAAAAAAAAATGTAGCTGGGATGCATTAATGATAAGGGTGAGAATATACAGGTGGTAATAGTGGTAGGACCACTCCCACTAAATTTTATACTGTAGAGCCTTTAGAGGGTGTGGGCCCGCTTGACTGCTATCCTCCAACCACCATCCACCACGTAGTAATGCCGACTAGCAAAAATCCAAATAGTCCATGAAATTAGCATGTAGTAATAAAAGTTCAAAAAGTCATACAAATTTTGTATTTTTTTGAACAAAAAAGTCATACACAATTAGCATATAAAGTTTCACTTAGAAGAAAAAGTATAAAAAAGATAAAAGGGTTTCTTTAAAATAAAGAGAGATATGGTGCAATTATTATTATGATTTATGCAAATATTAATGAGCATTTAAAATGATAATAAAGCAATTTATGCTAGGCTTTTACAGATGGATAAGTAGGAACAAACTTATTTGATTTATTAGTACGTGAGTTGCTCACCAATTTAAAAATTGTTTTATGTTTCGCTGAAGTCATTTGTAAGACATATTATAAGATACGTGGTATAGGTGTGAAAAGAAAAATTGTCATTCAAAAGAAAAAGAAAAAAAAAATGTTGTGCACAAAACATGTACGAGTTATATATGGCATATGGTTTTGAAAATGTCGGTTCGCCGTTCAACTTTTATCTGAAATTTATTTTGGATCCAATGTGATTTCTTTTTATAAATTGCATCTAGTTCGGGAAATCTTCAACTATTTTCTACATATCAGATGTTATTTGGATGAAACCCATAACCATGTTGCAAACATTCTCTTCTTTCGGACTCACAAAAATGTTTATGCCAGTGAAATTTGAACTTGAGACCTCCACCGGAGAATCTCAAACTCCCGCCACTAAACTACACGTTTGTTATTTGTTAGTACTAATTATTTATAACAAAAAAGTCGTACACGAATCAAAAAAATTTGTAATTAAGTTATCTCCCTTGTATATATATTTATTTTGGAAATAAACCCACATTCTATTTGCATACAAAATATAACGTCGTTAAAGTGTTAGCTTTCTTTCTTTTCTATTTTTCTAAGAAACATGCTCTTTAGAATGTGAAATCTTTATTACAACGACAAGGAAACAAAATTACAACAAGATGGCCCCAAAGAGGAGTACCAAAGGAAACCACCTCAAAAACAAAAAATAGTAAAATACCAAAACATTTACGTTGTTTGTATGCTTTCATGTCAAGGTCACTCCTAACTTCACTTTGTACCCATTCAATTCATTCATATAATCACAAAACAAGTAAGGTACCACAAGTCATATGTATTTAAGTCATCATAAACATTTTAAACGTAAAAAATTTGCCCAATGAGACCAATATTGATGGTTTTCAAAGAATATATAAAAAGTCTCTCCATTTGGCCTAAGCTAAGAAGCGTCAATCAGGGGAGTTTGGTTGGTTTCAAAAAATTATTATAGGTATAGTTAGTATTAAAGTGAGAAAAGAATAAGAATAAACTTGTAAGAGCTTTAGGTATCGTAAATTTTATCCGACTGTGTTATAGTAAAAAGTGCTGTCACCTCAATTTTTTCTACTATAACTTAAAACTTATAATTTAACTAAAAAAACACTCTCTCTCCATCACTCAAGTTATAAGAACCTATGGCTTGGCTAGTGATTTTTGCGCCACTCCCTATAACTTAAAGGGCGGTATGACCTAGTGCCATAAGGTCGCAGCATAAGGCTAAAACGCGCCCTATGACTCAGGGTACCGTGTACTCTAAGGGCACATCTATTATATTATGGTGGATTTCATACATATTCCTACTAAACATATAAGTTTCATTGTTTCAGGTTAGCTAACGTAGACAAGTATTTGAATCAAATATATGTGACCTAGCTGTGGTAATTCATATGCCCACTTTTGACGCTTTTCCTGACAGCCTTTAAGATGTGTGTCTAGTAAAAGTCTCAAAATTGTGAACTTATGTGAGAGTGTCTAGCTACTAACTAAAAATCATTCTTGCATTCATATACCCAGTTTCTAGCAAATGATTTAGGGCCCATCGATTTATTAGCGTATTGTTATTTTTAGATATTTAAACGTAGCGGTGAAAAAAAAAAAAAAAAAAAAAAAAAAAAAAAAAAAAAAACGATCCAATTTAATAAAAACCAAAAAACGGTTTAGGGAAAACCGGTTTCCACTGAATCGAATCGCCGGTTTGAGAACCGACTTAAACCGAACCGGTTCTGAATAAAACAAGTTTAACCGAACCGGTTCTAGGTCATAGATCCGCCTTTTCTCTCTAAAAACCGGTTTTAAACCGAAACTGGTTTTGAAACCGGTTTGGTTTGAAAAAAAAAAAAAAACACACACACACACACTTTGTGCTCCTCTATATATACGTATTCAAGGTTTTAAGACAACACAGTTCTATGTTGATTCTTATTAAGGGTGGTGTCAGTCATGATCTCATGTCTCACTCACGCCTCACCACCCACCAATAATATCATTCCACCTCATTCATGGCTTTCTCATACCTCACCATGCTTTTTTAGTTGCAACCATGATCCCATGCCTCACCTAATTTTATTATTTTTATTTTTTATATTCATAATTATATTAAACAATTTAATAAAAAAACATAATATTTCATTAATAATTAAAATAAAATTACAGAAAACTTGGAAAAAAAAAAAGGAAATAACTAGTCATCGAGGTATGGTAAGTCTTGAGCCGCTACGTGCTTCGTAAGATTATATCGGAGACGGTAATGGATATCTTCGTCGAGTAACTCCGATAGTACACTCTCGTCATAAACTGGCGCGACCGGCTGATCTATTATATGAACCGGTGATATTGCCATCTGGTCGGCTTTTAAAATCATATTGTGAAATATAATACACGTATAAACAAGTTGTCGAATCTTTTCGACCGACATAGCCCGGAGAGGACGACTGAGAATCATCCATTTTGCCTTAAGACGACCAAAAGCTCGTTCGACATCCTTTCTTGCAGACTCTTGTAGCTTCTTGAATCTCTTTTGCCTTAAGACGACCAAAAGCTCGTTCGACATCCTTTCTTGCAGACTCTTGTAGCTTCTTGAATCTCTTTTCCTTCGGGTCAGTTGGATACTTATATGCTTTAACAAACGTTGAATATGTAGGATAGATTTCATCGGTAAGATAATATCCACATTTGTAAAGTCGTACATTTACAGAAAATGAACTGTTTGACGCCGTTTCATTTCGCTCTGTAAGATACAATGGAGACTGATTCAAAACATTGATATCGTTGTTTGCACCGGGAGGACCAAAAAACGAATGCCAAATCCACAAATTATTTGAAGCGACGGCTTCAAGCATAATAATCGGGTATTGGTGATCACCTCTCTTATATTGGCCTTTCAAATGTCTAGGACAATTCGCCAAACGAAATGTGTACAATCAATGCTACCAAGCATTCCATGAATGTGATGTTTTTCTTCATGTGCCTCGAATAAGCGTACAACGTCATGGGCTGTCGGCCTACGTAAGAACTCTCGAAATTCAATTATCGCCTGGCAAAAATGATCAAGGCATTATCCTACAAAATATTAAATAGAAAAAAAATAAATAAAAAAAAATAATAAAACGAAAACTTTATAAAAAAATACCGAATAAAATAAATAAAAATGAGAAGGTTAACTTGACGTTCTTCGTGCCATGTTTAAATATTCATTAAATCTATCCGGAAGTTCACCCGTTGCGAGTTGCCGAATGGCTGATGTGCATTTTTGTAATGTCGTGAAACTTTTTTTCCCCTTGCATCTTGGCCCTCTTGAAACCATTCGAATCTCGCTTCAACATCACCAACAATTCTTAAAAACAAGCTTTTATCCATACGAAACCTATCATGAAAAACATGGGCGGGAAACTTTGGTCGTTCGACGAAATAGTCATTCATTAGAGTTTGTAAAGCTTTTTCACGAAAACGGGTGACAGACTCCCGGGTTTCGGTAGTGCTTGCCGTGCCTTCAATGGAATCATACACAGCTAAATAGGTTGATAGGGTACTACCGGTACCGGATAACAATAGTTCGGAAGAGTCGGCGGGAAAAATTAACTCATCCTCGGATGAAGACATGGTAAAAAAGATTGTTTGTGTAAAAATATGTGAATTGTTTGTGTGAATTATAGATGATTTATAAAGGATTTTTTTTTTTTTTTTTTTTTTTTTTTTTTAATTGCCAACGGTCACAAACAAGCTCCCTAACGTCTATATTTTGCTCCCCAACGTTCGAATAATCAATGCTTCAATTCCATGCCTCTGCAGTAATCTTTGCCGAATATCCCATGCCGATTTCATGCCAAATGGGAGGAACGGTGTTGCCGCTCGGCATCACCTTATGCCGAAGCATACCGAAGACCATTGCCACCACCCTTAGTCATTTTTCAACAACAACAACAACAAAAAAAAAACTTGCTCCATTATTAGATTTTTTGATTATTACTCATTAAAGATGGACCGTGATTCTGTATGAGTTTTGTAGACTAAATGCCATATAAAATGTTGATACCATAATTTTATTCAACAATGTTCTTTTTTTAAGTATAGCCTGTTGTAAAAGAAGTACATCAAAGTGACTAGAATCACATCTAGTTGTGTGAAACTGTTGTTACTTGTTACCCTTTCAGTATTAGACATCTATCATTTCGTAGTAAATATTGAAGTATATTGATTTAGAACTCAAGATTACTATTTTTTTGTAGTCTGAGAATTTTCATTGTATTATGAGCCCTAAAGATGTGCCTAATTTTACGCCTAAATTTACATGAAAACATCGTGTTGGTTGCAGACTTGCAATTACGGGTCTCATTTATTCACAAACCAGTAAAACACTGACACATATATATAAGCATGTAATTAGTCAATGATTTAGTCATGATTTTGAAGCATGTTTAAGGTGAAATCAACTTCCCATGTTGGTATTATAAAATCCAAAAAAAAGGTTATTTTGAGTGATCCACATTGATAGCCAAACAGTGGCCTGGGCCATGAAGGATGGCTGGATGAAGACATATGGCCATGAAAATATCATGTCTACACGTGAGTCCATGCCATTCATCCTAATTTCATACCCCTCATTTTACATGTGGGTTGAAGTCAATAGTAATCATATATACATGACTGAGTGAGTGCATCCTTATCTTCAAACGTGAACTAGTGACCCATAATTGTAAACCACTTAAAGTGTCATTGCGATAATAGCTCAATGGTGAAGACATCTAGAGTGAAACAGGGGTCATGAGTTCAAATCATGTCGTTGTATTTTACTAGTTTGGTGTTTCACGATCGACTTTTCTCCTCTATTGGTTGCCGGACTGGTTAGTAAGGGCCGCACAATTTTTTTTTACTAACATATTACTAGTTTATTTAAAACCGGATGAAAACTACGTCGTATAGCACTGCTGATCTACAGTCCACTTTTCCCGCCAAAACCCTCCAGGCTCCCGGAGCCCAAGTTTCCCAGCCGTTTCCCAGCCCACCTTGGCCCAGCGATGGTCCGATAAAAAGATAAGGATAAGTTGGATAAGATACCGGTGAACCACACAATCCTAAATCACACATCAAAGCTGATAATCAAAGGAAGGGAGATGTTGGGTGTGCGCTGATGGTGTTGGGTGTGTGACGATCGTGTGTTAACTCGATTGTACCAGGTAACAGTTTTATGGTTTTGGGTTTAATTGTATTTAATTTTGATGGATTTGAGAATTAGGGCTTGCGGTGACAATGATACAAGTCTTTTTGGTAAACTTATTAATGGGTGTTTATGAGTATTTGTTTGAGAATTTCATATGTGAATTGTAATCATCAAAGCTGTATGCGAAAAATTAGGGCTTATAGTTTTTATGTTTAGGTTAAGTTGAATTGGGGGTTAAGTTGAATGATGCCTATTATTTTGCAAATTGACCACTTTGTGGGTTTTATCGTGTCTTGCAGGTTTCTTCTCGCCTTTGGGTGGTGTTACTTTTTTGCAGCTGCAAACTGTATTTGTTGAAGGTAATGTTGTAGTATTGTCGTTTGTTTATCTTCTATATTTGTTTAAGAATGTTTGTATGTTAATCGTTTAAGCGATCGTTTGTGAGTGATTATCTATATGTGAAGCCCGAATAAGTTGTTTAGCGTGAACCAGAGAGATAATGTGATTATTGTTACTGGTACAAACAGATTCGGTAAGATTGACTCAACCGTTTAGAGACCGGGTATCATTTTCTAATTTTATGCGAGTGTTCTCATTTCTTTCTTTGTCAAATGTCTATCTCATAATTAGTTTTACACCTTTAGATAGACGGATTCTACTTTCATTATCTTAGTAATTGATGGCTTTATAACTAGATTTCGATAAACAACTTTACGACTATTACAACATAACTCAATCATTTGTAAAACACATATCCAAACACTCCTTAATCTATGATAGATATGTGTTTTTATGCTAATACTACTTTTTTCATTTTCCTAAGTGAATTGGTACATGACTAATTGATTAAATTTGACTGTTTGGGGTTCATATTTAATTTTGACAGGACATTTAATTTTGAGCAGGACATAACCAGTGAGCATCCGAAAAGATTCTTTATTGCTGAAATCGTTCGAGAGAAGATTTTAAACAGGGGCATACGACGAAAGCATGAAATGATCCTTTGGTATGGTACAAGGTTGGTTTAGAACTTGGTAACATCCACGTTTAAGGCTCAATCAAACCATGAAGTAAGCTTTTATAATAAAGTTTTTTATTTGTAATTATCTTAGAAGTCCATTATTCATGTTTCTTAACTTTTAATCAAGCAGCGGCAAGGACTCTTGGAGCTATAGCTATAGGAGGTGTGGCTGCTGATAAGGGTGGGAGAACACGCTTCTGCTGCAGCTGACGCATTTCAGGTGAGTTTCAACAAAATTGTTCTCCCAGAAGCTGTTTAACTTTTCCCGGTTATGTCTACTTCTAAACTCCCGCTGAGTTATATATTCAATAGTTCCATTTATACGCGAGCATTTTCTGAAGCAGTGGTTGTGCCAAAAATCAGCAGGTTACACGCAAGCATTCTGTGAAGTAGTGGTCGAGGCAAAAGCAGCAGGTTACACTGAACCAGACCCCAAGGATGATCTTGCTGCTCCATATGTAGTCAAAAGGATATTTGTAGAGGTTTATATTTGTTTTTCATTTTATTTCCATGACAGAATTTAAGTTTCATTTTGGAGGGTATCAAGATTCCGTTCAAATCTGTTTCTAACTTAGTGGAAGGTGTTGACGAATGCCAGCTAATGAGCAAAGGTCATGACTAACCTTTAAATTAGAAAATAATATTTATTGAAACCGCGAAAATGGTTCGCTAACCCGCTATAACTTTGCAGGTATAACAAGAACTGGTGACGCCACCAGTGATACAAAATGTTCTCACTCACTGGTATGACAACATTGAACAGGTAAGTGTTTTGGCTTATATAATGTATTGAAAGTCCTTATTTTAGATACATTAATAGGTTGCATTCGGCTGCTGATAAACTTCCTCCAATTTATGTCGTCTGTTACACTTGCTTATAGTTACATCGTAATTTTGAGATCTTCTTTCTGATGTGGGTATGGGCATAGCTAAAAGAGTAACTTAGCAAATTAGGCTGCATAGTAATATAATTTTGGCCTGTAACGTAGTAACTGATTGGAACCTAATTGTGGTTCTGATTTCAGGATATAGTAGGCGAGAAAGGAGCATTTTTAAAAGAAAGGAAACCTGGAGTTTTGCAAAACTTGGTTTCATGATGCAGCTAGATAATCAGTGAGGCTGCAATTTAGATGAAAGAATTACATAGGTTAGATGCCTCCAAATAGAAGTTGAGGTAAAAGGTTTATTACCCTTCCCCGCATAGTATATCTAAAATGGCATTTTCTTCGGATGAGCTGCAAGAGATGCATCAACAGGTATAAAACTATGTTGGCAAATTTGTAGGATACAATGACAAAAATCTAACTAATTAGAGTATTTTTATATCTCTGTAGAGTATTTTTACTACATGTATAAATTTTGTTTCTATTCTTTTGGGTCTTGAAATTGGATATAGGGGTCTTTGTTGAAATCCCAGGGTGCCACTGCGACATTATTTAGCATAGAAATTGGTTGTTAGTGCAAATAATTGATACTTGAGCAACTTTGACTGAAATTGGATGATAAGTAGTACCAAATGATCAGTTTAGTGGGAACGTTTGACCTGTTTTGTTTTTTGCCCTTTAAAACAACGAATTGGCTGCATATAATAGCAGCCAAGATATCTCTGTACATGGAAAAAAAGACGCTATGTCATAAATTCATAGCAGATCAATGTGCCGTGGAAGTGGGTGCGTTTGGGTGTTAAAATGGGGCCTGCAATGGTTGTTGGAAACGGCTGAAACGGGTATGTTTGGATGGGTTGCCCACATAAGCTTCTGCACTTGAAAGTAAGGTTAAACAAACACCCTCTTATTTTTGCTAAGCCCTTTTTTCTGCTTATCTTTTTTACTTAGCACCTTATTCGACTCAAATGTGGAAATAAGCTCCGAATCTGAATTATAAACCGGAAAAATTAGCTTCCGAAACTTTTTGTTAAGATGGTACCCCATGGCCAAGAAATAATGTTAGGGATCATCCGGGGATGATACAGGTACGCACCTTAGATAGAAATATATTGAATATTAATTATATCCAGTGTTGAGAAATACTAATTACCCGAATAATGGTTTGGAACATGCAGTTTGCTGGAACAGTTGGCCAAGATAGGACAGAGTACTTGCCAAGGAATGACGCCTAATAAGGTGAGCTTGACATGGGTTCTTTTCGGAATGTAGGGTGACGAGATGTGCCTATGCATTGGCTTTTCAGAATGTAGGGTGACGAAAGGCAGGTCAAAAACGAGTCAAAAAGGGTCATTTTTTAGGCTAGATATGCAAAGGTCAGGGATTGGGTCAAAACATGTAATCTCAGGTTTTCTATTTTACCTTTTCACAGAACCATTGCTTATACAAGAGGCTTTGTTTTAATTGAATGTGATGCAAGTATATATTGAGTGAGTGTATGCTTGCTTAATATCATGTACTAATCAGTTGGGGAAAAAAAACATGCCCGCCCGCAACGCGGCGGCCAACGCCATTCTCGTGTTTTCTAAATCAACCTAAATTATTTAACTTGGAAATGTTTTATTTTGGTCAGGTAACCCAAAATGTAACTATTTTAGAAGGGTTTTTCTAGGGCAAAAGTTAAGCACATCAATAGTACTACGGGATTCATAAAAAAGGACTCAAGGACTCAGACAAAAGTATACTTGTCTGTACTTTTCTGTGAGTCCCTGAATACTTTTCTGTACTTGTTGGTGTACTTAACTTGTGCCCTTAGGGCACAAGTTAGAAAAATCCATTTTAGAAAATCAAAAAATATTACAGAAACGCTATATGGTGACAAATGTTTTGTAGATGATGTATAAAGATTTATATAGGATACAATATTAAGGTGACCAGGGGCGATACCAGAAAATCTTTTAAGAGGGCGCAAAAGTTGAGAGTAAATGTTAGGTCGAGTCATGTCACTAACTCGGCCTTTGTTGATGTAATGACAACGTTTTTTTTTTTTTTTTTTTTTTTTTTTTTTTTTTTTTTTTGGTAAAAAGAATACGTCATTAAACATGAACGTTGAAAAACAAGTACAATACTTGAGATAAGATCTCGCTTCAAGTGACAAATCAAGTGAAGAAAGATCTCACCCAATCAATTTACACTATAGTTTTTAGTGAAACATAAGTGACGTCTAGGAATTATAGTTCGGACCAAAGAGAGCTAGATGTAATCAATATACACTATAGTTTTGAGACACGGCTTTACTTTGAATGAAAGTGAACTTATTTAGGTAGAACCTAAACTAGTTGTAATTATATGGACAATATTTAGGACATTCTTACATTTCCTGATCGATATTAATACGAATAGAGAAAGCAAAAACAAAAATTTAGATAACAAAATTTGGGGTAGCACAAAAATCGAACAGTAGATCTCACCGAAAGTAAAGAATGTCCTTAACCATTATACTATTTATTCTCTTACAAGCAAAACAAAATTGCACATCATTATCATCCAAAGAAAATCGGCATTGATAGAAGCCTTAACATCTACTAGAAACTTTGTGGGGGGCAACTGCCCACACTGCCCCCATTGTAGTACCACCCCTGAAGGTGACTTAGAAGTCCAACGTCCTCGTATGAGAGAGGTATCGGGTGTTATTCAATAGACTAACATCTTGTGGGTGGCACTAGACTGTGTCCCAAATGGTCACCAGTATACCTCTCTTAAACCGCATATATCTTAGTCGTAAACTAGCCATCCTAGGTAGTATGAATACAAGAAAACATTCATAATGCTAGTAAAGGTGGTTGTGGTGGGTATGTGATGGTGGTAAAAGTGGTGGTGGTGATGTTGATTTGTGGTGAAAATCATTAATATTTTGGCAGAAAACGAGAGGAGAAGGAGTGTTTATGGGTGTTGCGAGACATAGCAAAATTGAGATAGATCTATCATAGAAATTGAGTTGGATCTTTAGCGACGACACGAGGTGACCTTTAGTGTAAAACCCGAAATTCTGAAACATGTGAAATACCTAAAATACCATCTAATTTCGAACTTTTGAAGAGACTTTATATAATCTAAAACATTACGTTCCAATTTTAACCTAAGTATTTAACGCGTTGGTATTTGATCAACCAACATTATACGAATATGAAACTTTTGCTAAACTAATTTGTTACACGTTTCTATGGTAATCTTAGCCGAATATTATTAATATGTCACAAACGTTTATGGACTTGTATTGTGACCACATTCGTGATTGACTTGACCTCCTTGATTTGCTCCCTATTTGTGGTAACTTATTTTTTTTTATGTAGCCCTACACGTTTTCTTGTTATTATACGGATCTCCCATAAGTTTGTTCAACACACACAATTATATATATATTCTTAAACATACACCTAATTCTATTTAACAAAACCTAAAAGTCACAAAACCCTAAATAAACCTAAACTATTAATGGCGGCTGCATGCTCTCTGTTCTTTCTGCCTGATCGATCAAGAAGTGGTGCAAAGGAGCTCTCTAGGCATAGTATCCTGTTTCGACTAAGGGTTTGGACGTGGGTTCTGGTCCATATAGGGACGTTTGTTCGTGAATTAAAACTGTTCGAAAGGTGGATGAACATGTGGAGTTGGCGGCTGTTGAGGGTTGATTCTGTTTGGTTCGTTGAAGCATGATTCTCGACCTGGTGTTGTTGTTTGTCTTCTTACTTCATGCTACGAAGGTATAAGTCACGACTTCAACTTGGTTCAATTTCTCTTACTCTTTTCTATGCGATTTCTGTGGTGGTTCCTGTTTCAACTACACACCTTAAGCGTTTACTAAAGAACACATAAAATCGTTGTTAGTCACATGAAATAACGATTTTGATAACCGATCTAGTCAACTAATATAATGTGTACGTTATATCGAATTGCCACCGCTTGAAACTTGCTAAAAATCCTTGCATACAATAGAATGTACAATAGAGATGGGAAACATGTGGGAGTTTGTTGTCACGTATGGTTTCAAAACATAAAAGGTAAACCCACAACCTGATCTTAGTCGGATGGATTTTTGAATTCTTTTAAAAACGTATAACAGATAGATGCAATGACTTTATTGATTTCAAAATGTTTAAAACAAGAATAGGAGACCCACAAATTGAATATATTTTGTATGGGAGTATGTGGCGTGTGTGTGCATACATGGGGTCACGTAGGGTAGTAAACATGTGTGGATTAACATCAGGTTGTATTACATTTGTGTGTCATGGGATGGAATAAACAAAAGAGGTATTAAACGTGGTGTGTGTGTAACATGATGTGTGAGTTTATGGGGCTTAAAGATTAGTCACGCTTAACATATTAAATTCGAACATAAGAAGACCAAGAAATTTAAAAGATATTATATACCTTTCTGTATGAATCTTTCAAACATGTCATGAGATAATAATAATCATCTTATTATACGATTATAGTGACACCTTTATAAGCCCAAATTGTAAGTAATAACGGACGAATAGTTACGGGTTAAAAACATGTATGCTAGAAAGAACAGAAACTTGTCACGTTAATCTTGGGGTAAAGAGGGTGGTTCATGATTTCATTTGTGAATCGCATGCATGGGCCACATATTTATCAACCTGAATATTAGTATCTAGTATATATATATAGTTTGCAAATAAATTATGAGAAGGCTAGAGTTATGGCAATATATATGATAATGAAGTAGAAAAAGAAACTTACATGCATGAGACAGTAAGGCGTTGGACGTGTATATACATTCATGTGAAAAATTATATTTTGGTCGTCGCGATCTAAAATAATGTCGAGAGTACGTTTAAATAAGTTATGAAACGATGGGTCTAAAATTTTCCTTTTAATATAAAATTATAGTATAAACCTCAAAATAATTTATTTGACATTTTAATATTAAATTTTGATAATTTATATTTATAACCCTAAACTATTTTATTGCTCATTTTAATTCTTAAAGATTATTTAATTGACATCTGTAACCCTAAGGTATAGAGTTACTAATTCGAGGAAGTTACTAAAAATGGAAAGCCGACAAAAAAGAGTAATCTGATTTAGAATAAGTTATTAATAATTAGCCGATCATTAATTCGTGTAGATTCGCTGAAGAATGAGTGACTTCCTATTCCTATAGTTATGCTATGTTTCGTTGGCGGTTTAAGGTACAGATATTCTACCCTATCTCAGTAACGGTTCTGATCTCATGATTTTTCGATCCTTGACTTTGATTCGTTTGCTATGATATGATTCATTGATATAAGCCTTTGCTATGATCCCTTTGATATGATTCGTTGCTATCCATTTTGTTGATTACCTGATTACTATCTCCTGGTTGAGATTCTGTTTGATTATGATATGATTCATTTGTTATGGATATGCTTTGTTTGATATGATTTTGTTCTTATGCCCGAGTTTTTATTCTATTCATGGAGGTACCATGGGCGTGTTAGTGATGGCACCACTGACATGACACTTTCTGGGGAGGTGTGATTGTTCCCTGGCATTCCCTTCTGTTTGATATATGTGCACTATGGCCAATTAGTTATATATGTGTCCAGTCATGAGCTGGCATGTGTATTTTGTTTAATTCAGGGAGTGTATGGATGCATCCTAGGTTCTGTTTTGTTCTGAGAAGACAGTGACTGGCTGTACGTGCCTTGTACCCCTTTCACTTCTGGTACATTGGAGTTAGCTACTCTATGTACACCCTATGAATTGAGGGATATGTGATTATGTGATTTGAGACCTATTCGAGTATCTCGTTAGGTCGGCTCGTGGCTTTCCTATGTTTCTTATGTCTATTCGAGTATCTCGTTAGACGCGCCTTTGTTGATACATGCTCTTGATTCTCTTATGATTTGTTTATGCTTGATATATATATGATGCTTCATTTCATTTGACTTATGATATTCGTTCAGTTATTCGTTGATCTCTTATGCATTTGACAGATGATATTCCGTCCAGCAAAAACCTATGATTTCCTACTTCTTATACTTATATACATTTCATTCATTCGTTTGCTTTGTTATATATCTGTTCACTGGGCTTTTTAAGCTCAGCCGCATTTTCCTTTCCTGCGGCAGGTTTTAGGTTGGAAGCTGGGTTTGGGTGAAGAGAGAGCATATGAGCTTTAGTGGACTACCCCATGGACTAGAAGCCCATTACATCTGGACTAGTTTGGACTTGAATTAGATTAGACTTTGTTTAGTTTGTATTTTTCTTTCTTTTATAGTTTTAGTATTTCTTTTGTAATGTTAGATTTTTCCTTTGTAACCTTTTGTTTTAAGTCTTCCGCTTGCGTTGTATGCTTTGTATGCTTTGATATGTCACCATACTGTAGCGCTCCGAACCCATATCGGGTTGGGGTGTTACAATTATGTATCAGAGCTCAGGCTGCGACTTGTAGTACATAAGTTATGGCCTGTGAGTTTTGGACCCTTAGGTTTGCACCTTAGAAACTTTAGGAATAACTTTGGAAGGTTTTGCCTTAAGTTTCTCCCCTTAAGAGCTTTATTACGACCGGTGAGGATTGGGTAGATATATGATTAGACGTTGGTTTTTTCTGCTTCCGTTTTACTCTGATTTATGCCTTTTCTTTTCGTTGAGCTCTTACAAGAGCAATCGTTTCGGAGACTTAGAAGACTTATTAGGATTTGCGACATGTGTTTAGGATGCCTTTAGACTTCGTAGTGTACCTTATAGGTTTCTTTCTCTAGAGTTATCCTTTTGAACTTCGATTCTTGATTCGTTTGACATTCGTTTAGATGCCTTTTGTTCGTTCGGAGATTCGCGTATGTATGAATCCTACGTGTTCCACACATTCTATAACTTCTCCTTGTTTTTGATTCTTTATTCATTGTTGATTTTGACCTTACCTTTTCTACCCCTATGATCGTTATGTGACTTTTCATCGTATACATTCGATTTGGCCGATGCTTTCTGGAGATATTTGGAGATGATCTTGTTTTACTAATCTATTTACATTGGAGATGTTCGATTCGATATTATTCCGGATATGGATATATGGTGTTGCCAACAACTATCATGCTATATTAGTCATATTTGTCGATTTAGGAAACTCATAATTCTGCACCATGGTTCTCATCCTAATAATCGTTTTCGATCATCTTGATTTTTGAAAACTCGTGCGTTAGTCCCTCGTGGTTTTGAAGAAATTTCATTTGATGAAACTCACCTCGAGAGTTATCCGGATTGCTTGGAACGTTCGCCGTGTATCATTGATTAACTTCCATTCTATTCATGGAGAAGGATGATGATTAGCTATGTTGGAAGATGGAAGGAAGCAGTTTGGAGCAAAGCACACAGTTCTATCAACTCTATTCATCTTAATTGTACTAATATGCATAGAGTTTTGAAGCAAGAGCTGGACAAGATGGTATGAAGACGGTGGTGGCTACATTGGAGATTTCCACGCACAGGAGGAAGGACAACATAAGTAGAGTTGCAGTGAAGCATTGACTAGGACGGCTTGGTTCACACTTCCAGTAGAGATATAGAGGAGTTAGACATCTTGGCATTGGAAGAAATTTTGGTTCGTGACGCTTTAGATCTTGATTTCATTCCTATTCGTATGAATTATTCGACTTTTCGGTTATGATTTATGATACGTTTTGATACTCTGGTTTGTGATTTGGGACGTCGGTATGAATATGTTATCCCATCTCCCTATGAGACTCTTGGTATGTTTGAATATTCGACTTGTGATTCTATAACTTTGGCAAGTCCTTTTACCCGTTTAGAATTTGGTAGGAGTTGATGAAGATTTATCGCTTAGTACCATCGATATGCTTGCTTCGTAGGTTATGTGTTTCGTGTATCTCCTTGTGGGATATCCCCTATCATCTGTCATATGCTACCCATTGTTCCGCATTCGTTGAATCAGATTGGTTATGATTTATATTCTATTGGAGAGCCTGGGGCTATCCAAGTGTGTTAGGATCGAGTCATGGGAAACTATTTTGTTTGTGAAGAATTCTTTTGGAAGAACCTCCCCGAGAGTGAGGATATTTGTAATGATATTTTGTGATTTGCTACGACTCCGTATAACTTTAGTGACTTCAATTTCGCGGACGAAATTTTCTTTTTAGAGGGGAAGAATTGTAAAACCCGAAATTCTGAAACATGTGAAATACCTAAAATACCATCTAATTTCGAACTTTTGAAGAGACTTTATATAATCTAAAACATTACGTTCCAATTTTAACCTAAGTATTTAACGCGTTGGTATTTGATCAACCAACATTATACGAATATGAAACTTTTGCTAAACTAATTTGTTACACGTTTCTATGGTAATCTTAGCCGAATATTATTAATATGTCACAAACGTTTATGGACTTGTATTGTGACCACATTCGTGATTGACTTGACCTCCTTGATTTGCTCCCTATTTGTGGTAACTTATTTTTTTTTATGTAGCCCTACACGTTTTCTTGTTATTATACGGATCTCCCATAAGTTTGTTCAACACACACAATTATATATATATTCTTAAACATACACCTAATTCTATTTAACAAAACCTAAAAGTCACAAAACCCTAAATAAACCTAAACTATTAATGGCGGCTGCATGCTCTCTGTTCTTTCTGCCTGATCGATCAAGAAGTGGTGCAAAGGAGCTCTCTAGGCATAGTATCCTGTTTCGACTAAGGGTTTGAACGTGGGTTCTGGTCCATATAGGGACGTTTGTTCGTGAGTTAAAACTGTTCGAAAGGTGGATGAACATGTGGAGTTGGCGGCTGTTGAGGGTTGATTCTGTTTGGTTCGTTGAAGCATGATTCTCGACCTGGTGTTGTTGTTTGTCTTCTTACTTCATGCTACGAAGGTACAAGTCACGACTTCAACTTGGTTCAATTTCTCTTACTCTTTTCTATGCGATTTTTGTGGTGGTTCCTGTTTCAACTACATACCTTAAGCGTTTAATAAAGAACACATAAAATCTTTGTTAGTCACATGAAATAATGATTTTGATAACCGATCTAGTCAACTAATATAATGTGTACGTTATATCGAATTGCCACCGCTTGAAACTTGCTAAAAATCCTTGCATACAATAGAATGTACAATAGAGATGGGAAACATGTGGGAGTTTGTTGTCACGTATGGTTTCAAAACATAAAAGGTAAACCCACAACCTGATCTTAGTCGGATGGATTTTTGAATTCTTTTAAAAACGTATAACAGATAGATGCAATGACTTTAGTGATTTCAAAATGTTTAAAACAAGAATAGGAGACCCACAAATTGAATATATTTTGTATAGGAGTATGTGGCGTGTGTGTGCATACATGGGGTCACGTAGGGTAGTAAACATGTGTGGATTAACATCAGGTTGTATTACATTTGTGTGTCATGGGATGGAATAAACAAAAGAGGTATTACACGTGGTGTGTGTAACGTGATGTGTGAGTTTATGGGGCTTAAAGATTAGTCACGCTTGACATATTAAATTCGAACATAAGAAGACCAAGAAATTTAAAAGATATTATATACCTTTCTGTATGAATCTTTCAAACATGTCATGAGATAATAATAATCATCTTATTATACGATTATAGTGACACCTTTATAAGCCCAAACTGTAAGTAATAACGGACGAATAGTTACAGGTTAAAAACATGTATGCTAGAAAGAACAGAAACTTGTCACGTTAATCTTGGGGTAAAGAGGGTGGTTCATGATTTCATTTGTGAATCGCATGCATGGGCCACGTATTTATCAACCTGAATATTAGTATCTAGTATATATATATAGTTTGCAAATAAATTATGAGAAGGCTAGAGTTATGGCAATATATATGATAATGAAGTAGAAAAAGAAACTTACATGCATAAGACAGTAAGGCGTTGGACGTGTATATACATTCATGTGAAAAGTTATATTTTGGTCGTCGCGATCTATAAAATAATGTCGAGAGTACGTTTAAATAAGTTATGAAACGACGGGTCTAAAATTTTCCTTTTAATATAAAATTATAGTAAATTTTAATATTAAATTTTGATAATTCATATTTATAACCCTAAACTATTATATTGCTCATTTTAATTCTTAAAGATTATTTAATTGACATCTGTAACCCTAAGGTATAGAGTTACTAATTTGAGGAAGTTACTAAAAATGGAAAGCCGACTAAAAAGAGTAATCTGATTTGGAATAAGTTATTAATAATTAGCCGATCATTAATTCATGTAGATTCGCTGAAGAATGAGTGACTTCCTATTCCTATAGTTATGCTATGTTTCGTTGGTGGTTTAAGGTACAGATATTTTACCCTATCTTAGTAAGGGTTCTGATCTCATGATTTTTTGATCCTTGACTTTGATTCATTTGCTATGATATGATTCATTGATATAAGTCTTTGCTATGATCCCTTTGATATGATTCGTTGCTATCCATTTTGTTGATTACCTGATTACTATCTCCTGGTTGAGATTCTGTTTGATTATGATATGATTCATTTGTTATGGATATGCTTTGTTTGATATGATTTTGTTCTTATGCCCGAGTTTTTATTCTACTCATGGAGGTACCATGGGCGTGTTAGTGATGGCACCACTGACATGACACTTTCTGGGGAGGTGTGATTGATCCCTGGCATTCCCTTCTGTTTGATATATGTGCACTATGGCCAATTAGTTATATATGTGTCCAGTCATGAGCTGGCATGTGTATTTTGTTTGATTCAGGGAGTGTATGGATGCATCCTAGGTTCTGTTTTGTTCTGAGAAGACAGTGACTGGCTGTACGTGCCTTGTACCCCTTTCACTTCTGGTACATTGGAGTTAGCTACTCTATGTACACCCTATGAATTGACGGATATGTGATTATGTGATTTGAGACCTATTCGAGTATCTCGTTAGGTCGGCTCGTGGCTTTCCTATGTTTCTTATGTCTATTCGAGTATCTCGTTAGACGCGCCTTTGTTGATACGTGCTCTTGATTCTCTTATGATTTGTTTATGCTTGATATATCTATGATGCTTCATTTCATTTGACTTATGATATTCGTTCAGTTATTCGTCGATCTCTTATGCATTTGACAGATGATATTCCGTCCAGCAAAAACTTATGATTTCCTACTTCTTATACTTATATACATTTCATTCATTCGTTTGCTTTGTTATATATCTGTTCACTGGGCTTTTTAAGCTCAGCCGCATTTTCCTTTCCTGCGGCAGGTTTTAGGTTGGAAGCTGGGTTTGGGTGAAGAGAGAGCATATGAGCTTTAGTGGACTACCCCATGGACTAGAAGCCCATTACATCTGGACTAGTTTGGACTTGGATTAGATTAGACTTTGTTTAGTTTGTATTTTCCTTTCTTTTATAGTTTTATTATTTCTTTTGTAATGTTAGATTTTTCCCTTGTAACCTTTTGTTTTAAGTCTTCCGCTTGCGTTGTATGTTTGGTATGCTTTGATATGTCACCATACTGTAGCGCTCCGAACCCATGTCGGGTTGGGGTGTTACATTTAGCAATGAGATGTCGTCGATAAAAGGTCGGTCAAAGTCAACATCCCCCTTTTTTTATTTATTTAACTTAATTTATAATTTATAAATCATTGTGTTTTGACGTTTGAAACTTTTAGTGACGACACGTGTCATCGCTAAAAGTATTGGCAGGATAAAGTAAATGCTACGAGGGAAACTGAAATTTTCGTGGCCACCTTTAGCGGCAACACAAATTTTAAAGATAAATTTTTATTATTAACAATATGATCCAACATTGACCATACACTAAATTTTTACTATTAACACCAGCTAAAACCCTATCTAGCCACTTATAGAATCAAATTGGATGTGATATCACTTACTTAGTTAGACGATACTTTCATATTTGACTTACGTAGTTCAAAACATCATCGTGATATATTGAAGTTGGATCCTCGTGATCATGTTTCGACTTCTGTTATCGTTATTTATTTTCTTGAGGAACATTGTAAGAAAGAGAAAGAAATGGTGAAAAATGGTGTTAATTTTGCTTTTGATGTTGTCTATCTTCCTATCAATTTTAAGTAAGTGTTTAATGAAAGACCGGTATAATATTGAATGTGATAACGCTTGCTTAGTTAGACGATACTTTTACATTTGATTTACGTAGTTCAAAAGTTAGATCCTAGTGATCATGTTTGGTCATTGTGATGATATTAGAAAAGAGGTAGACCCCACCACCTAACCCATTTAACTATCACCTATAATCCAATGTACCCAAACCAACCTCCCCTCATCATCAAACGATACTACTCGTATCAATTAATAGTTCTAGTACTACTACGTTATATAACGTATTATTAGTAACGAAAATACTTATTTCTGTAATGTCACACCCCCAATTTACCTGACTTGCAGCGGAATGGAATGCCTGGGAGTGTAACTGTCATAGCACCATAACAAGGAAATATTGAACGACCTAAAGTGTCGTTTGGAAAATACATATCGTTTGATTTATTTAAAAGCATCCAGTGCTACAAAACATAGGTCCCCATAGGTTGAAACATTTACAGAAAACAAGTTCAGGAAATGTCAAACGATAATTTACACAAGTGCATGAAAAATCCAAAATGTAATGCGTCATCCCTGGCACATCCTAATGTGACTCCATGCATGTAATATGATAATGCCTTAGTTACCTGAAAATACATTGCGAAAACGGTCAACACGAATGTTGGTGAATAATCATAGGTTTGTAAGTTAAATCGTATGTACATAAGCCACAAGTATAAAGTAAACCGACATAAATGTCAAAATGCTACATTGTCCCTTAAGCTCATGACCCCGAAGCTAGACTTTGTAATGCCCCAACAGAGTGTTTACCAGACACTCACTTGATAAGACATGAAATGCATTCGTCCCGTTGGAGCAACCCAACGCGAATGGAGGCGTCACCCTCAATAGATCTATTCACTCACTCTCGCTTAGTACTTGAAATTAACGGTCCATGATATTGAAAGGGGACTTGTTATGAAGTGGTAGTAAGGCAACTTAAGCAATGTATGGAATTTGTAATACTTGGGCATGTACGAAAGTAATTGATGCAATGTATTCTCCCCCGTGGGATTTGAAATCAAATAAGTAATTGAAAACGGGGCCATGAAAACTCACCTTAACTGATGAAACTGTGATGAAATGAAGTGAACACCAATGAACAATTTGCTGTCGCAACCCAATATGATGGTACCATGAACATGTAATGAACTGAAAAACAAGGCGCGCACACTAGCCGCAACCTAATATGAATGATGAATGATCTCCTTTAGATCCACAAATGATGTTATGAATGTCCATGCACATGTTTCTATACCACTCTACTCTTTGAAAAACACTTGTTGTTATCAAAAGTATATATTTCAAGAATTTGGAAAAAATATTGCTATTAGAAAATATAATAAGCTAGTTGTAATATATATATACTTATATATATATCGTAAGTACCAATGTTTGTGTTGAAATCCTCGGTTTGAAATCCTTGAAATAACGCCTTGTACTAATGAAAATATACTTGTAATCACTAATGCATCATTAGTTATGAAATTGGGTACTTGATTAATATTTCTAGAAAATCTAGAATTTAGTACGTAGAAGTATATTACTTCTATTAGTGACAAAACGGTCTCATAAAACTAGTCGTGAAATCGTGAATATTAGGAGTTAGGAAAGAAACTCAGTAGTTTTGAGAAGATTTTCACCATATCTAAAAAGTCACAGAAGTGAAGTTTGTCCATACAAGTCTCGATCATAAAGATAATTAGCCGTCAAGTGAGGTGTTTGGGCTGTTTTGGCAGATTCTGGGCAGTTTTCGGGAAAGTTTGGGAGTCCATAAGTTGCTCGTTATAAATCCTTATGACAAACGGCTTGATGTTTTGAAAACTAGGCTGGGTGAACTAACTTTTTGTCAATGATGCAAATTTTCCAGAAATGAGTTTATCAAGGAGTAAATTGGCTCTCAACATGATGTCTTACAAAAACTGTTTTCTATACTTAGTATTATTTTGCTAAAAAGCTGATGGAAATAAATAAAGTTTCGCCGATTTTGAAACGTGTATATCTTGGTCGTTATAAGTCCGTTTTACTTGTTCTTTATATCCACGGTTTCGTCTTAGTATGTAGTAATATATTTTGGAAAGCTCGGCTCCTCCGGGTTACGTCTAAAGTCTCTTTTTGTTCAATGAAAAACGCCCAACAGCAACTAAATTTCCAGAAAATACTTTTCGTCTACAATCTTGCAAAAATCATAACTTCTTCGTTATAAGCTCTTTTTAATCCGTTCTTTCGCCTACGGATTCGTTTTTGAAAGTATTTTCTAAAAATTTTGCCAAAGTTTCCTTGGTGTTTACTGATTTTCCAGATTTTTACAAAACGGGACAGCATGTCTAAAATAGGTTCCAAATCAAGTTTCCAAGGTTAAAAACCAATTTCTACCATCACCAAACCTCTTGTAATCACCACATGACTAATCTAATCTTACCATACACCTTCTTAGGGTGCCATGGACTCCTAACCAAGTTATTAGAGCTAGGGGATTCATAACAAATAAGTTAGGGTTTGTATGTTTGTTTTTAGCCAAAATAAAGTGTGGTATAGCTACTTGTACATGGTTTTTAGCATGGAAATCATGAAATACAAGTAAATATAAGATGTTTCATGTAAAAATAACTTTGATAACTTACTTGATAAAATGAGATGATTAGATGATGATTATGCTTGGATTTCTTGTGTTTTTCTTGATTGATTCTTGATTAGGTAAGTAAAAGGAACAAGTTTGGTGTTTTAGCTTTTGGAAAACAATGGTTTGATCTTTGTTCATGGGGAAAGTCGTGGGTTTTGGTGTAGAACAAGAGAAAAATGAGCTTTTGATTCCTAAAAATTCTTATGTTTATGTTTTAAGTGTTTTAGAAAGATATTTATGCAAAGGTTCATATATGCATGAGGTCAAAGGGGGGTTCATGGCTGATTTTTCAAAGGGTTCAAAGGAGAAAACTTAGTTTTTGATTTAATTAGGAAAGTTAGTAGATGATTAGTGGTATAAGTATAGGTTTTAGGTGTTTGTTTGTTAAAATCGGGTAACGGGTTTAATAGAGATAAACGTTCACGAAATTAACCGGGATGAAATAAAGTCATAATAATGATAAAAACATATTAAAAATATGTTGGGTACATTTACTGAGTGATCGGGTGATTATTGTTTAGTTTTCACGAAAACCGTCGTTATATTTATACGCGTACGTTATAAATAAAATAAATTTCCAAAATACTGGGTAACTGAATGTTATAACTTTTATGATGTTAAAATGGATATAAAAATATGTCAGGACCATTGTGGGAATATTTAGATATATTCGTCGTGTATAAACCGAGTGTTAACGTTTACTATAATTACGTATACGTAAAAACGTTAAATGTACTGAATGTAGAAATTTGAAAATCCTGAGAGTGGTATAACATGAAAATGCTGTTATGATGATATGCAGACTATCTCCAGTCCGTATGCAGTGTTCTCAACACTAATGAAATGAATTCGCACCTAACCCAACCCGGTTACGCGAATTTGAATATCCGTAAACTAAATTTACGATGAAATGTGTAATGCACGTGAATGATGAAATCTTTTCCCGCAATGAATAGTGTTCCGTGAATAGTAAATTTCCCAAAAGTTTCTCAGAATATCAAATTGACCTCGAAAACGATGAATAGTAAACTGATGAATAGTGTTTTGATGAATAGTGTTTGATGAATAGTGTTTTTCCAAAGTTCGGGAAATGACCTGAAATGGTGAGTTGTGACAGTCTTCCCCCCTAAAAGGAACTTCGTCCCGAAGTTCAGTTTATGTTGGTCTCTGAGAATGTATTGGTGAAAAGGTGATGATATTCGAGAATTCCAGCGAACTCTAACGATAGGAATTCAACTCTGATTCAACTGTTTGACCACACGGTCCATGGTTTCTGTTGGTTCTCTTACAAGGTCTGAGATTGTCATTTGGGATGGATCCCTTCCAATGGAATCATGAGTGACTCATCTGAAAGTCATTTCTGGGGATTTGAAAATGTGAAATATGTTCGTGTAATCCTGTTGTTCTCTGACAATGTTCAAGTCTGACGGCCACTAGGCCTACCCTGTCTGAAATATAAATGGTCCAGTGTATATTGGTGTAGCTTTCCAAGTTTTCTGAATGATAACATGCCTTTCCTAGGCTGAACTTTCTGCATAACTCTGCAGAACTTGAAGTTTTAATGGTTTACGACTTATTGAACTTGTAACTGATTCTTGACTTGTAGAAAATTTCTGGTTATCTCATGAATGCCTACTGAACTAATGAGTTGAGCTTTTTCTGAGTTTGGCCCATCAATCGATGGTCTGCGCTTCTTAATGGTTTAAATGTGGTACTGGTAATATATACTGCTGAATTCTGCCAGAACTCAAGTTTGTATGCTAGTTGGTCGATTCTAAAATGAATCTTAAATAGTCCAATATGCTAAAGGTTCAACCTTTCTTGTTATCCAATTTGTATCATGCCAATCCAAATGATGTGTGTTATGTACCAACCTAACTTCTGCCAGTTTCCCGTTGTTGGTGTGATAACCATTGTTGTAGATGAATTTGATTTATGTTAAATGATTTGTCCAACCATTTCTAGGGTCAATCACTCATGCTCTGAGCATACTTTCCTATGTGTGAATTGTTCTGTGGCTTTGACCATCGGCCTGAGGATGATCGGTGATGTTTCCATCTAAATGGGTTTCTGAAAGAAATTCTGAAATGATTACATGAAGTCCAAGGTGAATCGGTTTCCTTAACAGGAAAATAACTGAAATGGGTACAATAAACCTTTGTGACTAATTCCACAACGTTCGGTCCTTCGAACTTGGCGTTATCTGAAAGCGGATAGAATATAGGTAACAATTTGATTCCTTGTTTCAAACAATTGTCCTTTGTGAAAACTTACTGCAGGAAAGTTTAGGTATGGATGAGGCCATGTTTAAATGAAATGCTCTACAGTCTCAATTAGAAGCTTGGTTCATTTCTATAGTATTGTTCTGTGGACATTAATATTAAGTTCAATCCTGTAGCTCAGTCTAGCTAGCACCTTTAAATGATAGACTTTGATAACTAAGTCAGAGATGATGATTCGGATGGTCTCGCAGTATCTTAGAATTTGTTGTTGAGTTACGAATTCTCTCACGATATACTTCTAGTCCTGGTTAGTAGTTCTGTAGTCCTTTCGTTGCTTTTATTGTATAGAGGAATCCTACATGCAATTGATTTGGAAAGTCTCTTCTAGGGAAGTCAATGGGAAAAATCCAACTTAATGGCTAAGTGAGTGACAGGTAGGGTAAGTATCCAGGGATAGTTCGGCAAAATGGATGTTTATGAATGAGTTCCTTTGTCTACAAAACTTTTGGATGAAGATTGTTATCAACAATCCTTTGAAAAGGTAATTATTTCCTTCATGGCATAATCCTTCCTGAATTTTACATAGGTGATCAGGCTATGTATAATTGAGGACTAATGATGCGATGTTGGATTTTGTCAAAATATCATAACTTTTCTCAAAAGTTTTAGATGGTGTTCAACGCATTGTTATTAAAAATGGTGTCCTGATGTTTTGTTTCAAGTAACATGAAAATTGCTTCGCGTAATAATAGTAAATACTTGGTGTAATGACAGAAAAATCAATGTATAGGATGGTAATAAAATAGCTTACTTCAGAAAATTTTTCTGTAAAACAGTTTCCCCATATGATAGTAAAATAGCTTGAATGGTGCATTGGATACGTGGGTGAATCTTGTCGAATGGTAATAGTCTACTAGATGTCATCTAGTTCATGGCAAGTGGGAATGGAAAAGGAAATGACAATGATGGTACTAGTGTATGGAATACTACCCTCTTTCGCGCTACCTCGCGACATCCAAAAGGTAAAACTAAAGTACACACTGTGGGAAGGCCAATAGTGTAATAAGTAACTGATGGTGGTGATAGTACCTGAGTAGTAAGTGCTCTACTAGTGATGGAAAGAAAACACACTATCTTCCTTGCAATAAGCATCCTAATAATTCCATTAAGATTAATTCTGAATACACTACCAAAAGGCATTCTATGTACGGGCTGAATGATAGGAAAACCCTGTTCCTATGGCAAATCAATAGTACTAATGGTGGTGTAAATGCAACTGGTGGTATAATGGTAGTGGAAGATGGCAAGGCATCTTCAATGTCGGAATCCGATAAAAGAATGACAGGGTAGGTATCTGAAGACATGTCACTTGTGAACCAGGTCAATGAAATAATATATATATATATGAATATGAGTATAAATAACTCGCACAGGGTATGCATGAAACAACATGAATCATGATTATGCACTTATGATGAAATGATGAGATGCTATGATGATGTGGTTATAGTCTAGGGTCCAAGATACATCCTAGTTCTCTATAACCTTAGCTCTGGTACCAATCTGTCACACCCCCAATTTACCTGACTTGCAGCGGAATGGAATGCCTGGGAGTGTAACTGTCATAGCACCATAACAAGGAAATATTGAACGACCTAAAGTGTCGTTTGGAAAATACATATCGTTTGATTTATTTAAAAGCATCCAGTGCTACAAAACATAGGTCCCCATAGGTTGAAACATTTACAGAAAACAAGTTCAGGAAATGTCAAACGATAATTTACACAAGTGCATGAAAAATCCAAAATGTAATGCGTCATCCCTGGCACATCCTAATGTGACTCCATGCATGTAATATGATAATGCCTTAGTTACCTGAAAATACATTGCGAAAACGGTCAACACGAATGTTGGTGAATAATCATAGGTTTGTAAGTTAAATCGTATGTACATAAGCCACAAGTATAAAGTAAACCGACATAAATGTCAAAATGCTACATTGTCCCTTAAGCTCATGACCCCGAAGCTAGACTTTGTAATGCCCCAACAGAGTGTTTACCAGACACTCACTTGATAAGACATGAAATGCATTCGTCCCGTTGGAGCAACCCAACGCGAATGGAGGCGTCACCCTCAATAGATCTATTCACTCACTCTCGCTTAGTACTTGAAATTAACGGTCCATGATATTGAAAGGGGACTTGTTATGAAGTGGTAGTAAGGCAACTTAAGCAATGTATGGAATTTGTAATACTTGGGCATGTACGAAAGTAATTGATGCAATGTATTCTCCCCCGTGGGATTTGAAATCAAATAAGTAATTGAAAACGGGGCCATGAAAACTCACCTTAACTGATGAAACTGTGATGAAATGAAGTGAACACCAATGAACAATTTGCTGTCGCAACCCAATATGATGGTACCATGAACATGTAATGAACTGAAAAACAAGGCGCGCACACTAGCCGCAACCTAATATGAATGATGAATGATCTCCTTTAGATCCACAAATGATGTTATGAATGTCCATGCACATGTTTCTATACCACTCTACTCTTTGAAAAACACTTGTTGTTATCAAAAGTATATATTTCAAGAATTTGGAAAAAATATTGCTATTAGAAAATATAATAAGCTAGTTGTAATATATATATACTTATATATATATCGTAAGTACCAATGTTTGTGTTGAAATCCTCGGTTTGAAATCCTTGAAATAACGCCTTGTACTAATGAAAATATACTTGTAATCACTAATGCATCATTAGTTATGAAATTGGGTACTTGATTAATATTTCTAGAAAATCTAGAATTTAGTACGTAGAAGTATATTACTTCTATTAGTGACAAAACGGTCTCATAAAACTAGTCGTGAAATCGTGAATATTAGGAGTTAGGAAAGAAACTCAGTAGTTTTGAGAAGATTTTCACCATATCTAAAAAGTCACAGAAGTGAAGTTTGTCCATACAAGTCTCGATCATAAAGATAATTAGCCGTCAAGTGAGGTGTTTGGGCTGTTTTGGCAGATTCTGGGCAGTTTTCGGGAAAGTTTGGGAGTCCATAAGTTGCTCGTTATAAATCCTTATGACAAACGGCTTGATGTTTTGAAAACTAGGCTGGGTGAACTAACTTTTTGTCAATGATGCAAATTTTCCAGAAATGAGTTTATCAAGGAGTAAATTGGCTCTCAACATGATGTCTTACAAAAACTGTTTTCTATACTTAGTATTATTTTGCTAAAAAGCTGATGGAAATAAATAAAGTTTCGCCGATTTTGAAACGTGTATATCTTGGTCGTTATAAGTCCGTTTTACTTGTTCTTTATATCCACGGTTTCGTCTTAGTATGTAGTAATATATTTTGGAAAGCTCGGCTCCTCCGGGTTACGTCTAAAGTCTCTTTTTGTTCAATGAAAAACGCCCAACAGCAACTAAATTTCCAGAAAATACTTTTCGTCTACAATCTTGCAAAAATCATAACTTCTTCGTTATAAGCTCTTTTTAATCCGTTCTTTCGCCTACGGATTCGTTTTTGAAAGTATTTTCTAAAAATTTTGCCAAAGTTTCCTTGGTGTTTACTGATTTTCCAGATTTTTACAAAACGGGACAGCATGTCTAAAATAGGTTCCAAATCAAGTTTCCAAGGTTAAAAACCAATTTCTACCATCACCAAACCTCTTGTAATCACCACATGACTAATCTAATCTTACCATACACCTTCTTAGGGTGCCATGGACTCCTAACCAAGTTATTAGAGCTAGGGGATTCATAACAAATAAGTTAGGGTTTGTATGTTTGTTTTTAGCCAAAATAAAGTGTGGTATAGCTACTTGTACATGGTTTTTAGCATGGAAATCATGAAATACAAGTAAATATAAGATGTTTCATGTAAAAATAACTTTGATAACTTACTTGATAAAATGAGATGATTAGATGATGATTATGCTTGGATTTCTTGTGTTTTTCTTGATTGATTCTTGATTAGGTAAGTAAAAGGAACAAGTTTGGTGTTTTAGCTTTTGGAAAACAATGGTTTGATCTTTGTTCATGGGGAAAGTCGTGGGTTTTGGTGTAGAACAAGAGAAAAATGAGCTTTTGATTCCTAAAAATTCTTATGTTTATGTTTTAAGTGTTTTAGAAAGATATTTATGCAAAGGTTCATATATGCATGAGGTCAAAGGGGGGTTCATGGCTGATTTTTCAAAGGGTTCAAAGGAGAAAACTTAGTTTTTGATTTAATTAGGAAAGTTAGTAGATGATTAGTGGTATAAGTATAGGTTTTAGGTGTTTGTTTGTTAAAATCGGGTAACGGGTTTAATAGAGATAAACGTTCACGAAATTAACCGGGATGAAATAAAGTCATAATAATGATAAAAACATATTAAAAATATGTTGGGTACATTTACTGAGTGATCGGGTGATTATTGTTTAGTTTTCACGAAAACCGTCGTTATATTTATACGCGTACGTTATAAATAAAATAAATTTCCAAAATACTGGGTAACTGAATGTTATAACTTTTATGATGTTAAAATGGATATAAAAATATGTCAGGACCATTGTGGGAATATTTAGATATATTCGTCGTGTATAAACCGAGTGTTAACGTTTACTATAATTACGTATACGTAAAAACGTTAAATGTACTGAATGTAGAAATTTGAAAATCCTGAGAGTGGTATAACATGAAAATGTTGTTATGATGATATGCAGACTATCTCCAGTCCGTATGCAGTGTTCTCAACACTAATGAAATGAATTCGCACCTAACCCAACCCGGTTACGCGAATTTGAATATCCGTAAACTAAATTTACGATGAAATGTGTAATGCACGTGAATGATGAAATCTTTTCCCGCAATGAATAGTGTTCCGTGAATAGTAAATTTCCCAAAAGTTTCTCAGAATATCAAATTGACCTCGAAAACGATGAATAGTAAACTGATGAATAGTGTTTTGATGAATAGTGTTTTTCCAAAGTTCGGGAAATGACCTGAAATGGTGAGTTGTGACATGTAAATTTTCAAGTATTTAGTAATGGATCGACCATCAAATCAAAACTAGTAAAGTTGTTGTCTCAAAGCATAAAACAAAATGGCAAACCAAATTAGTTCCAAGAAATCCCTAGATCTCATAGCTCCACTTTACCAAAAACAAAATCCCACCGAATCATTTCTTCTTCTATAATTTGTTAGCTAGTTTCAACTAAAAACATTACATTTCAAATTTGGTTGAGGATAACATACAAATATGGGATGAGAAAATATTTAAAATAGTTCCATTAGGAAAAGATCATTGCCAATGAATACATAAAAATCTATCCAAACAAATTGTCATTATAATGAACAATACAATCTTGAGGTCCTGCCCATTCTCCGTTGTTGGTTCCTTTCGGGATCCAGATCTTTCTGTTATCATCATCAAAAAGTTCCCACTTAAATTCACACAACTAATTGTAGATTCGACCAAAAGAATGCAGTCATTCGGTGATCTGTAGTCACCTAAATCTTTTCTTAGCCACTTCTGTTCTTGTATGCAATCCTTGAGTTTTGAAGGGAACTTGACCTCTATCTTGTTGAACTTTCTACAACACTCCATAAACGAGAATGCTCAAGTGATGATCGAGATATGTGAACAAACCAAGTGTCTTCATATTCAATCGAGTAGAGTCATCACATTTTATTCTATTATACTGATAATGCTTATACGAAACAACATCTTTTGAATGACGAAAGTCAAATACGACGAGTATCGATGTTTATAAGCAAGTCGAGAATATTCAAGTGATTATCGATATATATGAACCAACCAAGTGTTTTCATATTCAATCGAGTGGAATCATCACATTTCATTCTATCATATTAATAGCGCTTATACGAAACAACATATTTTGAATGATGTAAGTCAAATACGACAAGTATTGATGTTTATAAGCAAGTGTTTATTCAAGTGATGATCGATATATATGAACAACCAAGTGTCTTAATATTCAATCAAGTGGAATCATCGCATTTCAATTTATTATGTTGATAGCGCTTAGTTACTTTACTTTACTTAACAAGTAGGGTTGGATCAGTTGGAAAACCCCTTGCCTCTTAACCTAGAGGTCAAGGGTTCGATCCTCACTCCCTACAAAAGGCCGGAGGTCCTTTTCTACCTTAGGTAGAACCGGAAGCAGCCTCTCTACCTTTGGTAAGGGTATGGTTGTCTACGTCTCAACCTCCCCCATACACCGTGGAAGACGGTATTGGGACCCATAACCCGTGGAAGACGGTATTGGGAGTTACTTTACTTTACTTTACTTTACTTTACTTTATGTTGATAGCGCTTATACAAAGCTGTTGGTGTTTATGGGTTTAATAAAATGTTTTTAACATTTAAATCATATAATACAACCATATATATTTAATCAAAGAGGCACAAGCATGCAAAAACACCAATTTGGTATCATTATGATTTATACACTCAATCTAAATACCTTATTTGCTCGGAATGATCAAACAAACAAATAATCAAAGTTTGATTATTCTCTATGTTTGATCCACACTACACGTTTGCAATACCCGTGGAATGCTAGTCCACCCAAATTGTATACACCTTAATCCTTAGCCGAAGCAAGACTAAAAAGCAAAATCCAAAATCCTTTGGATTTGTAATGTTCGACCGGCTACAAGGGAGAAGAGGGGAGAGGAGAGAATTATTATTCTTGTGTTTGATGTGTTTCAAAAGATTTAAATTTATGTACTAGTTACTTAAAACACACGGGAAAGTATACCCTTTCGCTTATAGTAAAGTTTAGATAAGACCACGTCATCCCAAGGGAGAGGTGCGTTTTCAGATTTAATATAATGGTTTACAAGAAAGAACTCAATGATTTTCACTATCACGAGATGGGTTAGTAAATTATAATTATTGTTTACCATGATGATTTAAAGTATGAATGTTTAGGCCGAGAACATGAGTCTAGAAATAATCACAGAACTTTATGCAATCATAAACAAGGCATATAAACATATGAATAATGGATAATTATCATAGCAAACATATCTACTCGATTATGCAAGAAAACTCTTTCGACTTATAGACTCTAGCATACCAAGCGCAATGAGAATGGTTTATGACTAACACATATGTAGGCATTTTCTCCTAATCAAGTCGTTAGACATGAGAATAGACATTAACCACATCATAATTCGACTATATCAATTGTTTAACTATCTGATTTCCACAAGCATGGCAATTTTCTCGTTATAGACAGACGACTTATAATCAATCATGAAAATAGACCCTTTCGACCTATGGCAATTGCAATGACTAACCAAACAATAGACAGTTAAACAAATCATAACATATCTGTAGGTCTAAAAGTTATGGATCTAAGCAGCCTTTGTAAGACAATAGACACCTTAGATAAATCCAAACTATCTATATGAGAAACTCTAAAGAATGTATACTTGATGTTAACATGAAATATTAACACAAACAGTAAGAACAACACAGAGAATTTACTACCTTTGTATTTGCTATTAAACTTGAAACTTTGGCATAGAACACAATGCTATAGGGGGTCTTTTATACTAGAAGTAAAACCCTAACCCTAACTATACAAAACATGTGAAAGGATGCATACATATCTTTTCCTAAGATATCTAACCTTGTGCATATCATTTCCTATAATATCTCCTAACTTATCTATTCTTGTTAAACAAGACAAACTTAACTAGTTAAAAACATAAACAGACTTAACTTAGTCCTGGCAGACTTAACTATCTACCTGACTTAACTATAACAGACTAAAGTCTGTTTACAAATAATTCCCAACAATATCAAGCATACCAACATATATATTATATGCATACAAAAATGATCAATTCCGTATCATGAATCTCATAGGACCTAAACTAACATAAAAGACTACTCCATACTGAGATCAATAACACACATAGCAGACTCAATAAAATAAGAAATTTTCATATTTAAATAGATAAGAAATTTACCAAGGATTACAAGAGTGCAAATAGCGATTCTAGAGATTACAACCGAAATAGCAACTACCCAATTAACCAAACTAAAGCCTCTTATCCCAGCACTTCCAAGATGTTTCACAACCAAGAATAAGTACCAAAGTCATCCAAATGTGTATTGGAGTGTATATGGATTAAGGTAAGGGTGATTTTGGTGTTTAATCAACCCTCACAAGTTGTGGTGATTTTCTTTTGTGTTGTATTCTCCACTGAGTTCCACCAGTTTTTATAAGTCCAAGAGGTCCCCAAGAACGTGTATGAAGAGTTTCTTTGGACAAGTGATCAGTCACAATGAATGAAATGTCCCATCAATAGGAGCTTGTAAAACTGCCATAGAAGTATGTCATGCTTTTCTAAATAATCACCGTAGATTTGCCGGACACCATTGTACTTCCTATAAAACCGATGTACATTTAAGTTAGTCATAATTCTTACACGACTTACGACACCCCCGTACTTTCACCAAGATCGGCGTAATTTTGGACTTTTACTCTTGTTTAATATTTCTAAGTCTTTCCTTTCAACGACCATTTGGTTGTGGTAATTTTAAGCTTCAATCCTTGCTCCTTATTGATTCATCGATCCTGCACAATCATATATCTTAAGTATCAAAATTTCTATTATTAAGTATAAATGTATATTTGTAGTGTTATCAGAGTTATGGGATTGAAGGATTAGGCCTTTGTATTTATACTAAATACATAGCCTTTTAGATCCTTCTTAACCTAATCACCAAGTTAATCCACCTCCTCTTTTCCCTTTGTGTTAGTCGACCCATATTAAGTGTATATTAGGCTTGACACAGTAAGGAGAGAAAATCTCCATCATTTTCATTGCCACGTCAGATTGGGTGCCCCAGTAAGGGCTACAAGTTCAATTTTTTTTACTTTAAACCGTTTACAACGGTTATATTTCAAAAGTTACAAACAATATGTGTCAATCGCGATCTCGACCAAGATACACAAAAATCACGTAGCGATCGAGTGGCCACCGTAGCACAATTGACTTGGAATCGATCGTTAGAGTCAATCGAGCTTTCATTCTATGTCTAGCCTTAGGGATTTCCTAATCTTTGATTTGTTTATTTATTTATTAATAGAATACTAATAAATAACTAATAAGTATTTTAACATATTTGTTGATATAAATAATGCGTAAAAACGTTATTAATATTTTTCAATATCTGTACGTTTTGACGATCACAAAATGTAAAATCATTAAACATAAAATCATTACGTAAACAAGTATTTAGTGACAAAATATCATTACATCCAACTAAATCACTTAAGGTATGAATAAACAATTGCCTAATACATTTTATGATCAAAGGAAGGTTTATTTAATAAATACAAATTATATAAAATGGTATAAACATTTTATATATTTAGAAAAACACTTTTGGTAATTAAAGGAAAATGTTTAATGCATAATAAATATATGAATTCAAATTTTTAACCAAAACCAGTTAGTTTTTCACTAAATAAACTTTCCCCAGAAAAAAACAAGAAATCTGCAGGTTTCGTCTGGGCGGCCCCCTTAATTTTAAGGGGGCCGGCTACTCTCCCCTGTCAGATTTTGTCAAAATTTTTTTTCCTATAAATACCACCTCAAACCTGGTATTTTTACAACCTTTTGCACAAAAATTTTCAGATCCAATTCTCTCTAAACATCCTTCTAAAGCCCTTTGATCATAAGATTATTAATCCTTGTTGCAAGTGATCCAATCTTTTCATTCCCTCATCTCTCTAAGTGCAAGAGAAGAATACTTCTTCCATTTCAAATCAAGAAGTATTGAAGATTAGTTGTGTAGTTTGTATATATCAATTGTAACATTGTGTAGTACTTGTAATAAGTAGATCTAGGTGGGTTTGTAATTAAGTATAGTAGAAGTAGTGGTGTGAAGAAGAAGTAGTGGAGTGGTGTGAAGTTGTGAAGTAGTAGTGGTGTGTACATGTTGTGAAGAAGGTGTGTAGTGACTAGTGGTGTGAGATTGGTTCTAGCTACTATTAGGACTCGACATTCAGCTTAGTGTCGTTAATTGGTGTAAGCAAAAGTTGTGTAAGGTTTTCTCCGTCATAAGGGAGCTTGTTGACATAGTGAAGAGAACTCTCGAGTAGGTGACTCGGGGAGTGGAGTAGGGCAAGGAAGGTTCCCTTGTAGCCGAACCACTATAAATCCTTTGTCTCGCGGTTATATCTTTCCAACTCTAACTTATTACTTAGCTTACTTACTTACATCTCGTATATAGCTATAATTGTCTATATTATACATGTGTTGATTTTACATACTTAGCTTACATCGTTATTATTTTTCATACCTCGATATAGTTGTTCATATTGTTCAAGACTTGAGTTCACATAAGATCGAATCAAAGTTTTAAGAGTAAACAAGGCTTCAAAACTAAACTAAGTTTTCATAAATAAAAAGGGACGTAAAAATACTTGTCCATATTGTTATTATTTACTTGCGTAGATATAAGTACTTATAAGTATACAAGTATTGATCTCACATAAACTAGAAACGAAGTTTTGTTTTAAACAACTAAATTTTCATAAAATTAAAAAGACGTAAAACTATTCAACCCCCCCTTCTAGTTTTCCACAATTGGCATCAGAGCTACGTTAAACAAGATTTTTAAAATAAACTGTATTTTAAAACTTGAAACGATCTATGAAATCTGAAAAATATTTAGAAGGACAATCTATGCAAAGACCACCACTATTTAAAAGTGATGGTTTTCTTTATTGGAAAAACCGATTCGAAACTTATGTGAAATCAAAAGATCTAGATCTTTGGCATGTTATTACTAATGGTAATTTTCCTCCTATACAAAATAATCCTGAAACTAAAAGGGATGAAATTGTACCTTTTGAAAAACAAAACGATGATTTGAAAAAGAAACTTGCTAAAAACAGTGAGGCTAAAATGGTAATTTATAATGCGTTACCACGCAAAGAATATGAAAGAATTTTTATGTGTAAAACCGCAAACGATATTTGGAACTCTTTACTAATCACTCACCAAGGTAATAGTCAAGTCAAAGATAATAAAATAGATCTTCTTGTTCAACAATATGAACAATTTACGATTCCGGAAGAGGAATCAATTGATAATGCTTTTGCTAGGTTTAACACTATCATCACAAGTTTAAAAGCACTTGATGAGAATTTTTCTAGTAAGAATTTTGTTAGGAAATTTCTTAGGGCTCTTCATCCAAAATGGCGAGCTAAAGTTACGGCAATTAAAGAATCGAAAAATTTTGCAACTCTACAACTTAACGAATTGATCGGCAACTTAAAGGTCTATGAAGAAATAATAAAGAAAGACTCCGAGATGGTCAAAGGAAAAAGGGAGCAAAGCAAGTCAATTGCGTTGAAAGCTAAAAAGGACTCTAGTGACGAAGAATGCTCAACCTCCAAAAGTGATGAAGAGTATTCTATGGCCGTACGAGACTTCAAGAAATTCTTCAAAAGATGAGGAAGATACGTTAGGCAACCATATAATGAAAGAAAGTGTTTTAAGTGTGGAGATGCAAATCATCTTATTAGTGAATGTCCGAAATTGTCAAGAAGTCAAAACCACAAGGCCTTTGTAGGAGGAGCATGGAGCGATAGTGATAATGATGAAAAGGAGACAACAAAAAATGAAAAGTGTCTAATGGCAAAGTCATCCGATGAGGTACGTTCTAAAACCGAATACTATAGTGATGAACATTTATCTTTAGATGAAAAAGAATTAGATAACGAATATAGTAGATTGTGTAAATTATGTCAAAAGGTAATAGCTAAAAATAAGTCACTAAAACATATTAATAATCAATTAGAAAATGAAGTACTCGAATTAAAAATTAAACTACAACATTTAGAAAAAGAAAAAGAAGTTTTTATAGAATGTAAAACATGTTTAGAGGTAAAAAATGAAAACGAAAAACTTAAAGATGAAATTTTCAAACTTGACAAGTTTAAAAATAGTAGTAACTCACTTAAGAAAATAATAAGTGTTCAAGAAACTTTGGGAGATAAAACCGGTCTAGGATTCGACTTAACTAATGTTTGAACTAGTGAAAATAAAAATAGTAAGTTTGAATGTGAATCTAGTAAACAAAAACCATTAGACTCAAAACATAAGTATGTACCTATAAAAGATAGAAAAATACCTATTACGAGTGATGAGGAAGTAAAAAGTTTTTATAAACCATCATTAAAAGCCAAAACCGGATTTTCTAAACTAAAATTAAGATCTAAAACTCCACCTCCAAATAGACCAAATAATCCTCATCCTCGGTCTAAAACCCCTCAACATAGGAGAAATCAAGGTAGACAACACTTTTCTAATAATAGTCACCCAATGTGGAATTATCCATATCAACCAAGCTTTAACCCATGGGGAATACTTCCACATACATGCATCCTAGTCAATTGCAAACCATGTTTGGTTCAAACAACTTTGGACCAATGAGACCATGGGAACCAAGTGGCTAAGTTGTCACTTTTGGAAAATATTGGTATCTCATCTACAAATGGCTTCTTTAAGTCAACATGGCATCTTGAAGTGTTTGAAGAAAATTCATTGAAGACTATAAGGTACGCGTTTCTTTTAAGCTCATCGTTAAAATTTATATTCTTAGATTAACAACTAGTTAGATTAATGCTTAGTTATATAGCTAGTTATACTTACTTACTCACGCATTATGAACCCCTCTTAGTTGACTTTCCTAGGAGTATAATAAAATTGTTCGTTGTCGAACAACATAGAAAATGGAAATCTTCTATGTCCACTGATGAGGCGAAAAATGAACCGTTTTTAGGGGGTCATTTAAGCCCGGAATTGAATTTATTTGATCAAATATAGCCCTAAATCGTTCCTGTTATGATTTTAGGTACTTTGGGAGAGAAATCTGGAAAAGGAAGCAATTCGGACATTTTTGGAGCATAAAAGTGAAGAAAACGCCAAAGTCTTAATTTTCCTTGCTGGGAACAGTAGGTGACGGCGTCAAGAAGAAAATCCTGACGGCGTCAAGAGTAATTTTCATGACGGCCCAGTACAGAATTGAAGGCGTCACAAGGTAGAGCGTCAAGAGTAAAATACGTGACGGCCTGGAAAATGTTATAACGTGACGGCGTCAAAAGTAGATCAAGGCAGTCCGAGAAGTATTTTGGCGGCGAGATGACGGCGTCACCAATTTTGTCTTGACGCCGTCAGCCTCAATTTCCTATATATAGTTTTCTAATTTTAATTCAAAAAAAGAGAGGAAGTTTTGGAGAAACCCTAAGGCCGAACTTAGTACGAATTTTACAGGTTTTTCAAGGGTTCTCAGCTCTTGAACCCTTTCATGTGTAATTGAGATAAGTGTTCTTTTAATTCAATCAATATGTCTATGTGTTGGTTGTCTATATCTTGTTCTTGTCTTAATTCCATCATGCTAGGCTAGATCTATCTTGTGTTTGCTTAGATCTAATGAAACCTAGATGTTAATTATATGTTGATTACTTGTTTATGGTTGTATTGGATGAATGATTTCGATGTTAGGCTTAAGAAAACTGGCAGATCTCCAATTGGTAACATGCTTGAACGTCTTAAGAAACATGAACTGACGTGCACTAGGTTTTATTGGTTGTATTTAATGCATGGGTAAATTCTAATGATCCCATGTTAGGAGCTTCTTTGCCGGCTCGACATAGGAGTGAAGTAGGCACTCATAGGATTGGGAAATTAAGTGCGCCACCCCATGAATGGTATTAAGGAATACAACCCGTCATCCACGCAACTATAACAAGTGATTAACGTGTAAAAGATATCTAGGGAGTAGTGAAATCTAAGTAAACACAACTTCTCCACTTATTGCTCACAACCTTAGTTAATTTAGTTTATTTTCATTTCTAGTATTTTATTTTGATTGCATCTTTAGTATTGGGTTAGTTGACTAGCAACTAATTCCGCCCAAATCCTTCAAACCCGAGATTTTTACTTGCTTTCTAAAAAATATAAAAATATAAAAATAATCATCTCTCATCTTTAGAACTAGTATTTAGGTTTTCTAATCCTAGCGACACTATTCCTAGCTGAACGATCAATCCCCCGGTACTTGTCACTATACTATACTACAACGATCAGGTACACTGCCTGGTGGGGGTTGTAAGCTTCTCAAGATCCCTTGAGAGGTAAAGCCTGGTGCGATTCCCACGTATCATCCACTAGTAGAAAAGTCATAGTGATGAAGTGAAATGAGTCAAGTGGATTAATTATTAACATAGAAGTAAGATTAGATTTCTCGTGTTAGAAAACTATGGATGAAACAAGCTCTCGTAGACTATGGCATTAAGTTAGATAAGTGTGCGACAGCAAAGGAGCTATAGAAGTTAGGATATACCCTATTCAACACTCTTACATCAAACATATAGAACAACTTCATCAATCACTTATGATCATAGGTTATGTAGAAAAGGTAGCTTTGGAAGATAACATTGCCGATATGTTTACCAAACCCCTTAAGCATGAACTATTTAATCACTTGCATTTAGGATTAGGAATGATGGAGCAAATTGATTAAATTCTTGGAATACTTAAAATCTTCTGAAAAATCTAAATTCTGAAAATTTCTTTTCTGTCAGATGGGCGGACCCCTTAAATTCATAAGGGCGGCCCCCTTAAACATTAAGGGGACCGGCCTCACTTTAAGGGGGCCCGCCATCTGAGAAATAAATTTCCAAGTTTTCTCTACTTTTTCACTAATCTGAGTCTAGGATTCTATTTTTTTACAAAATCAAGAATTGGGATATTTTGTTATTGCATCAATATGTTTTCAAAGGAAACCCCAATTCAATTTTTAAAATCATTCTTAGGTTTAGGAGAACTCATTGTTAAATAATGATAAAAACGTTTTTCTATCAAAACATGCACAATAGTCTCACTCTCGTTGTTTATATATATATATAATCCAATATATACATATACATGACACTTAGAAGTGAGCAAAGCTAAATCAAGGAGATCGAGGATCGTTTCTTAGGAAAATTTGTTTTTCTTTTATAGGAGTCGAAACGATCTTAACTCCGTATTTGTTTCATATAGGCATACACTAGAACAAAATCAAGAATTACACTATCACATTTGTTCCATCACTAGTGTCTCATTTATTAGTTGCTTTTGCCCTTGCACTATGTTAGTCATGTTAGGTAGAATGTCTTAATTGCTTGATCTATTACTTTAGTAAGTTTGCATGCATGCGTAGTTGTAATTATATTACATGTTTATTTGCCTATATACTTTTCATGCATATTCCATTAATATAATACATGCATAGTTGCCTAAAGAGTTGGACTTGCCTCATAATCTTTACACACTCAAATCTCATAACCTTTACTCACCCATACCCTTCTACCTTACACTCAAACCTCATAACCTTTACACACTCAAACCACCAAAGTGAAATGAAAAACCAAGGCATCCCTTCCGTGAACATCGCTATTTCACTCTCACGAATCACACCACTTGATACTCATCTCCCATCCTCACCAATAACTCCATCTAGTCATCCTCACAAAAAGATTCAACCATGAAACCATTCTCTACACTCTACAAAGTGTGTCATCACCACTACAACTTAACCCATGAAGGTCAAACCATACTTCATGATACACAAACCTCATGTTCACTCAAATGAACCCTTTCACAAACCACATCATAATAACCAACCATCCATCACATCACTCAAGTACACCTTCATCTCACCCTTCACCTCCAACACATATCACCATAATCCACCATGGATTCACCAAAAACTTCCATTTCCAAAACATCAAAGAAACAAAAGATCCTCATCATCACTCCTAAACAACTCTTCATTGACTTAACCAAAGATGACAACACAACCCCATCACCTCAACTTCAATGCCCATCTCCTAATGCACCAAATACACCATCCAAAACACCCTCTACTCGTGGAACATCCTCTTCTTCAATACCGTCATCCTCATCCATCAATGACTACCTAAACTCACAAATGTTTCCACCATTAAGAGTATCACCACCACTTCCTAACAACACACATGATATTCCCATGTTGCATATCCAATCATCCATCCCTAATCACAACCCAACACCTCCATCATCACCTTCGTCCGAATAATGAAAGTTCGTTGAAGAGCTCAAAGAAGCTCATGAGCTAAGTGTCATGCATCTTATTCTATGCAACTTGGACCAACCACCTTTATCACCCTACTCAAGTTGTCTCCCTCACTCACTCCACTTAAAGCAAGTTGAGCATCATACCCACTATTGTCCTCGTTTCATTTACCTCCAGAAACAAACCATTCTCTTGGAAGAACACCTCACTTGGATTGAATACCTCCTCACTAGGAAAAACTCAAACCCATCACTCACTCAGGACACCAACAATTCATCAATCGCTCAAAACCCACAACTTACCATTGAAAATGCTCCGTAGACATCACCCTTTCATTATCACCCATAACATCCCTTAATGCACATTTCTCCTCATCACCAATCAACCTACCAAACTTCAATCCTATCCCATGAAGCTTACTTGAAGCCAACTACCATGCTTCCCATCAACAACCACCAAACTCTCCAAACACCATTCCAACAAAAATCTATCTCCACTAAATCCAACTACCATGATTCCCATCTTCAAATAAAATCTCCACAAACCTTTTGTGTTCCAAGCAAGTCCAAGAGACCTCAAGTTGGCAACTTAGTATTATCTAGTGTAATTTGCTAGAAAAGCTATATATATATATATATATATATATATATATATATATATATATATATATATATATATATATATATGCTTATGTATTAATGATTATGTTTTCAACATAATCTATTCTTGTTAGTTATCTAATATTTGTTGCTTGTGCTCTAAATATATTTGCAAGAATTTCATATCTCGATTTTTTTATGACCTCAAAACGAGGGGGAGTACATGTCAAGGGGGAGCTCATACATCATTAGGATAACCTTTTTTATGCTCACAAAAAGGGGGGAGAAGTGATATAAACTCACTAAATACTTGCATAAATAATAATTTTTGATTTAATGAGTTTAGATTTTGTAATCATCAAAAAGGGGGAGATTGTTGATATAAATAATGCGTAAAAACGTTATTAATATTTTTCAATATCTCTACATTTTGACGATCACAAAATGTAAAATCATTAAACATAAAATCATTACGTAAACAAGTATTTAGTAACAAAATATCATTGCATCCAACTAAATCACTTAAGATATGAATAAACAATTGCCTAATACATTTTATGATCAAAGGAAGGTTTATTTAATAAATACAAATTATATAAAATGGTATAAACATTTTATATATTTAGAAAAACACTTTTGGTAATTAAAGAAAAATGTTTAATTCATAATAAATATATGAATTCAAATTTTTAACCAAAATCAGTTAGTATTTCACTAAATAAACTTTCCCCAGAAAAAGACAAGAAATCTGCAGGTTTCGTCTGGGCGGCCCCCTTAATTATAACGGGCGGCCCCCTTAATTTTAAGGGGGCCGACACACAATTAAAGGGGCCGGCCACGCTCCCCTGTCAGATTTTGTCAGAAATTTTTTTCCTATAAATACCACCTCAAACCTTGTATTTTTACAACCTTTTGCACGAAAATCTTCAGATCCAATTCTCTCTAAACATCCTTCTAAAACCATTTGATCATAAGATTATTAATCCTTGTTTCAAGTGATCCAATCTTTTCATTCCCTCATCTCTCTAAGTGCAAGAGAAGAATACTCCTTCCATTTCAAATCAAGAAGTATTGAAGATTAGTTGTGTAGTTTGTATATATCAATTGTAACGTTGTGCAGTGCTTGTAATAAGTAGATCTAGGTGGGTTTGTAATTAAGTACAGTAAAAGTAGTGGTATGAAGAAGAAGTAGTGGAGTGGTGTGAAGTTGTGAAGTAGTAGTGGTGTGTACATGTTGTGAAGAAGGTGTGTAGTGACTAGTGGTGTGAGATTGGTTCTAGCTACTATTAGGACTCGACATTCAGCTTAGTGTCGTTAATTGGTGTAAGCAAAAGTTGTGTAAGGTTTTCTCCGCCATAATGGAGCTTGTTGACATAGTGAATAAAACTCTCAAGTAGGTGACTCGGGGAGTGGAGTAGGGCAAGGAAGGTGTCCTTGTAGCCGAACCACTATAAATCCTTTGTCTCGCGGTTATATCTTTCCAACTCTAACTTATTACTTAGCTTACTTACTTACATCTCGTATATAGCTATAATTGTCTATATTATGCATGTGTTGATTTTACATACTTAGCTTACATCGTTATTATTTTTCATACCTCGATATAGTTGTTCATATTGTTCAAGACTTGAGTTCATATAAGATCGAATCAAAGTTTTAAGAGTAAACAAGGCTTTAAAACTAAAATAAGTTTTCATAAATAAAAAGGGATGTAAAAATACTTGTCCATATTTTTATTATTTACTTGCGTAGATATAAGTACTTATAAGTATACAAGTATTGGTCTCACATAAACTAGAAACGAAGTTTTGTTTTAAACAACTAAGTTTTTATAAAATTAAAAAGACGTAAAACTATTTAACCCCCTATCTAGTTTTCCAGAATATTATTTATTAATACGCTATATAATAAATACATAAGAAAAATTGACTTATAAATCATTTTGGTGTTAATATAATATACATACATTATTTATATTATAACTTATGGTATCTAATCGTATTTGTGTTTGACTCCATACGCCAACATATACTTAGCTGTATACTTATGTAATGTGCCTTAGCTCTTATTTGCGAATGGCACACTTACCTTGTAATTATACAAGCAAAGATTAGCATCTAGCAACACGCCAATGGCCCTAAAATATGTGAGGGTTCTTTAAACCTTTTAAGGATAATGGTTTATCATCAATTTTTTTCCCAAAAACTTAGTTAAATATAATACATGGACTAAAAGCATTCTTATTTGTTTAACTATTCAGTTTCTTGACTTTATATATTGAAATAGATTACCAAATTAATTCAAGATTCATCAATCTTAATTATATTTGGACATGGCCATGTGCAAATCTATTCAAATTGTCAAGGGATCCAGAAGTATCCAATTCTATGATTCTTGAAGGAACAAATACCATCTTGACAACATAAGTTAATAATGTGTTTTTCACATTATTATTTTTATAGCAGGTTTGTTCAGGACAACATTTGATCATATCAAAGAAAAATGTTCCACACACGCATAAGCTGCGAGTGTCTCAACTCTCAAGTATAAGGAACCAATTGACTTAACCATTTACAAGTTTTCACTTCAGAAATTCATGTAATGAATTCTTGTAGGCTGGATTCATCCAATATTTATCTCCATAAATACATGTGAATCTGATTAGTATAACTATTAAATATTCATTCATGCATATACTCAACATTCTCATATTTGTTTTAATTTGATGTTATTCCTATATCATCAAACGACAATGGATAATTTAGAATAATAATTATTGTGGATTTAAGCATCCAAATGTTTAAGGCAAATAATATAAAAGAAAATGATGCAGCATCAAGTACATCAATTTCAATAAATAATATCAATGTTTACATTTGATTATTCAAATACTAAAAACATAGATTACATAATACTACTAGGAGGTCGAAGCCCAATACCCCTTGCATGCTCAACATGTTTGGTCAAAGACACTGGCTTTGTGAACGGATCAACTAGATTATTATTTGTATGAACTTTACTCATTTTGCCTCTTTCAACTACTTCACAAATTTAATGAAATTTGCGAAGAATGTGTTTGGCACCTCTTATAACTAGAGGTTCATTTGCTATAATAATAGCTCCACAATTGTTGCAAAGCATTTCCATTGGTCTTTCAATACTAGGAACTACGCCGAGCCCAAAAATGAATTTCCTTATCCAAATAGCTCCATTGTAACTGCTGAAGAGACTATGTATTCAACTTCTGTAGGAGACATTACTATTCTACTTTGCTTAGGACATCTCCGGTCAATTGTGCCTCCATTCATCACGAAAATGTAGAATGATTGAGATTTGTATCATCTTTATCAGTTTCGAATCCAACATTCGTGTAGCATTCAACACCCAACTCTTCATCGAAACCATCGCAACCAAGAAACATATCCTTGGTATTTCTCATATACTTTAATATGTTCATTACAGTTGTCTAGTGATTTTTACCTGGCTTCTATTGGTATCTACTTGTCAAATTCTGTGTGAATGCCACATCAGTACTTGTGCGTCTTACAACGTATATGATGGATCCTACGGCCGAAGCATAAGGGGTTCCACTCATTCGCTTTATCCCTACCGGTGTTGTAGGTCTTTGAGACTTTCTCAATTCTACATTATGCTACATTGAAAGACTTCCTTGTTTAGAACCTTCCATCCTAAATTACTTTTGGATTTTGTCAATATACGCACTTTGACTTAGACCTAGTAATCACTTTTGTCTGTCTTTATAGATCTTGATTCCAAGAATGTGTAAAAATGATTAAGTTGGTTAAAATGAAGGACTACACATGTAAGTTGGATATACTTGAAGCATAAAAAATGTAACTTTGAATGAAAGTCCACAAAAATGTGTGATTTTATTTGTTTTATTTTTTTTAACCCGCATGACTATATGCGGATAATTTATTGGCCACATTTGTAAGTGTGATTGATTTTTTATACATTCATAAGTGTGGTAAAAACATAAACATTCTATACGTTTATTCAAGCGTAGAGATTTAAATGTGTACATTCAACATTTTTTTTAAGGGTAAAGTACCTTATTTCACGACTTCAGTGCCCAATGACTCATATGAAAATCTTGTGAGACGAACCAAAAGTTATTGCAAGATAATGTCATAGTTTTCTCAAGAATGGAAAATATAAACTACAACACAAAAATGGGGGCCATAACAACAGCACTCTCCATATACGAAAAATTTACATATTCACCAACATGGCGTACGTAATCATCATATGTATCCATTTGGATATTTGAAAATTAGGAATATCTATATGACATAAATTCATAATTTAGACACTTGCAACAAAGATTAATTATTTAGAGTACGCAAGAGGTTCATGAAAGGTAAAATACATCAAATGAGCATATTGACATGACTGAAGCCCTAGATTGAGGAATCTCAAAGCCACCCCACTTGAACTCCTTGTTGCACCGAGACTATTGCCATATTTGTATCTCCATACAAATGTGGCAATAGTCTCGGTGCACCAAGGAGTTCAAATGGGGTGGCGTTGAGAATTGTTAATCCAGGGCTTTCAGTCATGTCAATCTGCTCATTTGATGGATTTTCAAACTCAAATCCACGTATGATGTTCGCTAGTATAAACTGCACAACTTCAAGAGCAAAGGAGATTCCTGGATAAATTCTTCTGCAACTGCCAAACGGAATCAGCTCAAAATGTTGACCTCTGACATCAACTTCCTTTTTACATGTCAAGAATTTATCAAGTTGATATTCAAATGGTCATTCCATATATTATAATCATGTTGAATCTTCGAGATATTCACCAAAAGCGGAGTCCCTTTAGGGACGATGTAACCACCTACAACGCAGTCTTCAGCGGACTCATGACGAACAGAAAGTGGCCCAACCGGATAAAGTCGCATTGTTTCTTAATTTAATAATGGCTTGAAGATAGACCAAGTTCTTTGTTAGATATTGTGACTTCACCTCTTAAGGGCAGTTTGGTAATATTAGTAGTAAGGGTATTTTGGTCATTTTGTTAGTAGCCTAAGAAGTATCAGGAAACTTATATGTCGGTTTTGTATGTCGGTTGTTTAGCTATATATAGGATTAAACACAGAACTTGTAACCTTAGACTCTCTTCATAATAAAATTATCAGTTTTTGGCACCCAATGTTATGATCTTATTTTGCTCATGTTCTAAATTTGTGTTGCTGGTCTTTTGCCCCTCTGATTATGTTTCCCCTGATCCTAACAAATTGGTATCAGAGCCACTCGATCGATTGAAGCAAGTTGCAACTATTTTGGGTTTCTGAATCGACATCAGCTCTTTTGGTTGATTTCAAGATTCAGTATCTTGATATCATTTGGATTTGTTTCTGCTTGGTGTTTTGTTGATTCGTTCAATTTGAAGATGACATCAAGTCTGAATTTGTTTCGTGGTTGTTGTCGGTCAGTTTTGAAAACATGAGGTTTGTTTCAATCAATTTTAGCTTCTGCTAGTTTGATATGTTGAAGATGTTTGTTGATTGGGATTAGGGATAGTTAGAACTTGTGTTGAATCGATATTAGGTTTGTGATTTGAGATTTTTTGTGGATTGACCTGATATTGCTTAGGACCAATTTTGGTTTAGAATTTGTCATGGGCTTATATTGGAATTCGGGCCTTGATTTTCGTACTAATAATCATGCCCTTGGAACTACAGATTGTTTTGAACTAGTTATTGGGTTAGAATTTGGTGCTTTGGCTAAGAGGGCTTTGATTCAGAAAATAGGATTTTGGAATTGTGCCAATATTTGTTAGTTCTTTGATTTCATTTGGAAGTTGGCGACTGAATTTTGAATTTCGGGTTTGCTCGTTGTTTTTTGTTTTGAGATTTGGAATAATCAGTCATGGTGGAGCTATTTGATGATTTGAATATATGGATAGTTTTTTGTGATTGGTCATATTTGGATTTTTGATGTGATCGTTTGTTTGAAGACTAGTCCGTAGTGATTAGGTTATTTGGGTATTTGTATTCGTATTTAGACTGTAATTCTTATTGGATAAGTGGGTCATTGGTATTATTATCCATATCATATTTGGAGCGTTTGAATTACTAGGGCTCATTCGTCAAGTTATATATTAGCTTGAGTTTGTTTGATACGGATAATAAGTTTGAAGTTGGACTGTAATACTTATCAATAAGTGGGTCGTTAGAATTTGAATTTGGTATTAGCATTTGAAGATCGATTTGGTGCTTGAAGACTTGGTTCAAGTCGTTTGAAGTTTGTTTGATCGTTTGGAATTTGTCATATTGGAAATTTGGATCTTTGTTTGTCGGGTTTTTTGAAGTTTGTTGCCCGAATTTGATTGTCTTTGTTGAAGATCATTCGAGCCGATTTGTCGGTTAACATTTGATAGTTCATTTTGAAGACAATTGGCATTTGTTTTTGATCGTTTTCGGATTCGATCGTTTGTTTTGAAATTGGCTAGTATCTCTAGCCTTTGGAACTTTGAATTTGATTTGAAGCATGTGGAGGAGTTTAACTCACACTTGTGATGTTGGCCTCATTCACGGTGGTGAACGTGAATATTTGGTTGCCTACTACTCAGATTTGGATTATGTTGCGAATCTTGATGCTAGAAGATCCTTATGTTTTCACCATTGGAAATTTGGTTGTAAGTTGAAAAGCTTCATTACAACCATCAATTCCTTTGAGCAAGTTTCGCCATTGTTTTGGATTTGCTCAAAATTGGAGATATGGTGTTACTTAGGAGTTGAACTCAAGGTGGAGATTGTTAAATATTGTGACTTCACCTCCTAAGGGCAGTTTGATAATATTAGTAGTAAGGGTATTTTGTTAGTAGCCTAAGAAGTATCAGGAGACTTATATGTCGGTTTTGTATGTCGGTTATTTAGCTATATATAGGATTAAACACAGAACTTGTAACCTTAGACTCTCTTCATAATAAAATTATCAGTTTTTGGCACCCAATGTTCTGATCTTATTTTGCTCATGTTCTAAATTTGTGTTGCTGGTCTTTTGCCCCTCTTATTATGTTTCCCCTGATCCTAACATTCTTCAAATCCGAGTCTTCTACTCTTCTTTCTTTTCCTACATGGTTTTCAATCTCTTGTTGGGCTTTCTTTAACACAAGAGGGTTGTTAACTAGTAACGCTAACGCCCATGTTAGAGTCACAGTTGTGGTGGTGCTGGCTGCGGCCAAAATGGCAAAAAAAAAAAAAAAAAAAAGCAAGAAACTTAATTAGAGTTTATAACTATTAATAAATGATACTACGGATGATAGTACTACTAGAATTAATGTAAAACAATTGTACCAAACATGTAGATTTGATAATAGTATCAATGCTAAAGCCATAAAATCTTGTTTTAGTTCTTCCTTGACACGAGATAACACAGCGGTCATGAAGACATCATCTAGCTAGCTTCTGTGTTAAAATCATCTTCTTCTTGTGCTCTTGTAACCATCCATCGAGTGGCCATCTTTTTGGCTGTCTTCTTCATTTCCGTTCCATAACCTCCTAGATCTAATCACCTCAAGCCTGGAATAACATCCTCACATGCACCCAATAGTTCCATTAACCGCCTAGTGCTAAGATGATAGCTAGAGACTAGAGATGAGAGTGCAGGATCTAGATTTGTAAGAAATATTCGACTTTGGGGTTTTTTGACTTGTTTGTCAAGCGAAAACTGATACCCGAATAACATCCTCACATGCAGTCATCTTCAGGATTAAGTTCTCGAACCATTCTAATTTCATGTCAATCATTACCACTGCCGATGAGCCCTTATTTTTCATCCAAGTTCTATACATGTCTATTATGGATGAAATCTGAATTCACTTCAGGGACTTTGATATGTGCTAGCATTTGAACACGCCGACGAGACGCCAGTTCCTGAACAACTATCTTGCGCATCTCACGGCAGTATTATCCATTTGGTGCAAGTGCAACCATAGCATTGTTGTAGCCCATCAACTCTCCTGCCATAGATTTTGGTCGGCTGGCAATGACTCTATCATTGGTAGTCAAGCACTCTTTATAAGCCATCTCTGAATTGCTGACAATTAGAACCTAATAGCTTGTGAAGAACTCGAGAACCAGAAAAAAGATGCAAGTGACCTCGGCCATGAGCCTGTAGCTTCCGGTGCTGACTCACCCAGTCCCTTCATAACTATCTTTTTTATCCACGCCAGATGACCAAGAAGAAGAAAACATAGGCTGGATAGGAAGATATAAGTGATAAAAATAAATCCATCAGATACTTTTGTTGCAAGAGAAGGTTCACAACACTCATATATACAAACAAGTGTACGTGTGCAACATTGCATTATATGGCTAAGTTAGCTTCAGTGGCTCTATATGATGTTGATGTTTATCAATTATCAACACGTGGATAACACATTTACACGACACGTACTAGTGTACAAACTGTATCACATTTTGTGATATATATGACCAACAAACTTGTGTGTCTAGGTTAATAAGTAACTGCAGGTTGCATGGCACTACCCACTGCCCAGTAACCAAATAAAACAAACTAACCTTCAAGAACTATAAGATAAAAAGATTGACACCTATTTACCTTTCATATACTAACAACATATGAACCAATGTTAGATTATGAGTTACATTACGTTTAAACTTTCATATACTAGATCTTTTAGAATATAAATAGGAACACTTCGTTTTAACAAACAAATTTGTTGAGTCTTGTTCTAGCAAAGGCTAAATCAGTCACAAATCGCTTTGTCTACTCAACGTACAACTTTGTTTTTTAAATTCTGATAACATGCTTAAATAGAATGCAAACTGTAGACGGGACATCGTTTGTCAAATTTCCTAAAGGTATTCCTACTCTGAAATGATAGAAATAAACCGAATTATTCGTAAGCTAGGTTCATTTGATAATGTTCACATTTTATGAGTGTGTTTATGTATGATTTGGATAAACTTCTTTGTGGCCACGAACGTTCACTTGTGTTGACTCCGGCTATCTAATAGAGTATTCGCCTTGGGATTATTCGGCTCGTAATTTCAAGTCAAAAACTCAGGAAAAAAAATGGATAAACTAGAATACAAAAGTGGGGGCCATAATAATAGCACTCTCCATATATGAAAATTTTACATATTATCCATTTGGATTTTGAAGATTATGAATACTTATATGATATAAGTTCATAATTTAGACACTTGCAACAAAGATTAATTATTCTTAGGATCCCTTGTGAGTCAAGATCCGGTGGTCTTGGAGATGAAAAGTGGTCGAAATTCATGTTGGTTTCGAGTGAAAGAAAGTAAAGAGAGTGTAGAAGAAAGGAAGATAAATATATTAGATAAAGTTTACACACACTTTCACACACCCTCATGGAGAGACAAGAAGGGTATCTATGAGTGGTGATAGAACCACAAAAAAAATCTCACAAAAACTCTTCCAAAACGAGGCGTTACTCCTTGATTGGCTAAATAAAAAAGAAGAGAGAGAAAATATAAAAAAATATACCAATAAGAAATTGACACCTCATTTTGTGAGAGTTTTTGTGGGAGTTTCTTTCTGGTTCTATCACCACTAAGTATTTATAGGCTTTACACATCACTTCTTTGCCACTTAAACACTAATGGTCCCTAAGGACAGAGCTATCAACATATCTAATTCAATTCACGTGTAAGACACCAACTTAACAAAATATCAAAGCTAACAATTACTTAGCATACGGAAGAGGTTCATGAAAGGTAAACCAATAGAAGCGGCTGGCATGCAAGGGCGGTACAAGCCTAGCGAGACTCTCCATACAAATGTGGCAATGGTCTCGGTGCAACAAGGAGTTCAAGTGGGGTGGCTTTTGGATTTGTTAATCCAGGGCTTTCAGTCATGTCAATCTGCTCATTTGATGGATTCTCGAACTCAAAACCATGTATTATGTTCGCTAGTATAAACTGCACAGCTTCAAGAGCAAAGGAGATTCCCAGACAAATTCTTCTGCCACTGCCAAACGGAATCAGCTCAAAATGTTGACCTCTGACATCAACTTCCTTTTTACATGTCAAGAATCTCTCAGGTTGAAATTCAAACGGGTCATTCCATATGTTAGAATCATGTTGAATCTTCCAGATATTCACCAAAAGCTGAGTCCCTTTAGGGACGGTGTAACCACCTACAACGCAGTCTTCAGTGGACTCATGAGGAACAGAAAGTGGAGCAGCAGGATAAAGTCGCATCGTTTCTTTAATAATTGCTTGAAGATAGACCAAGTTCTTCAAATCCGAGTCTTCTACTCTTCTTTCTTTTCCTATATGGTTTTCAATCTCTTGTTGGGCTTTCTTTAATACAATAGGCTTGTTAGCCAGTAACGCTAAAGCCCATGTTAGGGTCACAGTTGCGGTGTCGCTGGCTGCAGCTAAAATGGCCTAAAAAAGGAAGAAACTTTATTAGACTTTGTAACGATTAATAAATGATGTGATAGTAGATAGTACTACTAGGAATAATGTAAAACAATTGTACCAAACATGTAGATTTGACAATAGTATCAATGCTAAAGCCATAAAAATCTTGTTTTAGTTCTTCCTTGACACGAGATAACACTGCGGTCATGAAGTCATGGTCTTTGCTATCATCTAGCTGCTGTTTCTTGTGCTCTTGTAACCATCCATCGACTATAACATCCAACTCTTTGGCTGTCTTCTTCATTTCCATCCCATAACCTCCTATATCTAACCACCTCAAGCCTGGAATAGCATCTGATGGCATAACTACACCCAATAGTTCCGTAAGCCGGCTAATGAGCTTTTTGACTTGATCTGCATTTTGTTTGTCAAGCGAAAGCTGATACCCAAATAACATCCTCACAGTCATGTTCAGGATTAAGTTCCCAAACCATTCTTTCATGTCAATCATTACCATTGCCGATGAGCCCTTATTTTTCATCCAAGTTCTATACACGTCTATTATGGATGAGTTCACTTCAGAGACTTTGATATGTGCTAGCATTTGGACACGCCGACGAGATGCCAGTTCTAGAACAACTATCTTGCACATCTCGCGCCAGTATGATCCATATGGTGCTAATGAAAACATAGCATATTTGTAGCCCATAAGCTCTATTGCCATGGATTTTGGTCGGCTGGCAAAGACTCTATCATTGGTAGTGATCAAGCACTCTTTTGCCATCTCTGAATTGCTGACAACTAGAACATGATGGAGACCAAGTTTGATGGTGAAAATTGGTCCAAACTTGTCAGCCATAGAACCTAATAGCTTGTGTAGAACTCGAGAGCCAGAAAATAGATGCAAGTGACCAATTATCGGCCATGAGCCTGTAGCTTCCGGTACTGACTCACACAGTCCCATCATAACTCTCTTTTTTATCCACGCCAGATGACCTAGAAGAAGGAAACATAGGCTGGATAGCAAGATTATAAGTGATAAAACTAAATCCATCATATTCTTTTCTTGCAACAGAAGCTTTACAGAAATTAAAGATAAGGACTCGTAGTTAACAGAAGAGTATAATGTATATCACAAACAAGTGTACGTGTGCAACATTTCATTATATGGCTAAGTTAGCTTCAGTGGCTCTATATGATGTTGAAGTTTATCAGCACGTGGATAACACATTTACACAACACGTACTAGCTAGTATACAAACCGCATCACATTTTGTGATATGACCAACAGGCTAGTGTAGCTAGGTGCCTAGGTTAAGTGGTTGCATGGCACTGCCTGTAACCAAATAAAATAAACTAACCTTCAAGAACTATAAGACAAAAAGATTGACACCTACTTATTTTTATACTATAAATGACAACCTTGAGTCCAGAAAGAAATTAATTGTGAAGAAAAAAGAAATAGAGAGGATCTACAAAATGCAGTAAAAGATACATGAGTAACTTTACAGAACAATGATTCGGGTGTGGATTCAGCAACTTTACCATGCTAAAGAAATATTAAATCTTGTGCTTTAGAGCTGAAGAGAAAACTGCATTGAGAATGCCTAAAACCAGAAGCAAGCTAAACAATGTAATATCAATTATATTTAGGGCAAAATATCTATTAATGTATTATACTTGGCACAAATGTGACTTTCGTGTACTGAACAAATAACTTTCCTTATATGATTACTAAACTTTTATTTTTTGGTCTTTTTGATGTACTTTTTAATATTTTTGCTCATGGATTTTTAAAATTTTAAAGGGCAAAAACGTCACAAAATACATCAAAAAGACCAAAAAATAAAAGTTGAGTACCCATATAAGGAAAGTTATTTGTTCAGTACACAAAAGTCACATTTATGGCAAGTATAATGCATTTTTAAGGATTTTGCCCTTATATTTAGTCTGAACAAAAACTAAAATTTGATCATCATGATAAATAGGCAAGTGTTCCGTACATAGTAGGTTTCTTTTTTAAGGATGCTGTAGGCTTATTGTGTTTGGGTTGGCTACCGTAAGCATATCTCATAAACCATTCTTCTGCAAAATCGCAACGCATTATATAGTGTTCGATTGGCTTGATTAGCTCAAGTAGTGTTTGGGTTAATAGATGATTATTAGCATATTAAGGACTAAAAAGTATGTTTTAACGGGTTAAAAACGTTACGGTCTGTAAATAATGCTTACTAACAGCTTAAATTTGTTGGATTATTTGTTGAATTCAAACACTCAAAACTTCAAGTGTCATATCCAACAACGAATGTCTTTGTGAAATCGATGTACATAAACATCGCGTACCCACCCCTCTACATTACCTATATTTATTTATGAGCGGCTAAATTAAGTGTTTTTTTTTTTTTTTTTTTTTTTTTTTTTTTTTTTTTTTTCAAAAAGAGTCTTAAATATAATGAGCCAACAACGACGTTTTTGAAGAGTTAGATTTTTGTTTATCACATTGTTTTATACCTATTTCCACGAGCATTCTCGACAAGTCTTTCTGATTTCATTAGTAAGTTTGATCTTAGTGTGTTTCTTTTGGTGCATCAGATTTCCATAGACGCAAAAGAAGCTTATATATTGCATTCCATCAACACAAGTTAATCACAGATAACATGGAGAGTGCATGTGTAAGAAATACACCATCTCCATTCAACATGGCCAACGGGATCGATTGCCTATTGAACTTACTAATTTAATCACTACGTTTGATCTTAGTGTGTCTCTTTTGGTGCATCAGATTTCCATGGACGCAAAAGAAGCTTATATGCTACATTTGAGCAGCACAAGTTAATATTAATAGACAACATGGAGAAAGTGCATAGAGTTGCAAAGGAAGCTTGATACACCCGGGCCCAAGCCCAAGCCCATAGCCTATTTAGGTCTTACGGTTTTACTCTACTTTATCTTATAAATACTACTGTAATCATTTATTATATTCAATCAATCAAAAGTTAATAAACAAATCTCTAGTTCTTTTCTTCTATTTTCTGACGGAGCCAGCACACGCTTGAAGTGGTGTCTTATCCCGATACAACCTTTAACCGGGTCGTATCAATTGGTGCTTTCATTGAGAGCTCTCGTTGAGAGAGTTTTTTATTAGGGTTCCAATCTTCAAAAAAATAAATAAAAATACTGTTCATCGAGCACTGTTCATGGTAGTGGTCACCGGGGGTACTGTTCACAGGTACTATTCATCGTTACTATTCATCATACTGTTCATTGGTACTGTTCACCATAATTTTTTTTTTTTTTTTTCTGTTATCGAGTTAATCTTCATGGGATCGAGCGGATGTGATCGGGACGCGGAATATGCACTATTAAAGCTTTTGCAAATGGGTACGATTGCCGAATACGAGAATGATTTTAAGATTCTTATAAATCAAGTAACAGAGATCTTAGAATCTTTATTTAAATCGATTTATATATCAGGACTTAAACCGCTTCTACAATGTGCACTCTTAAGGTTCGCGCCTACAACTTAAGGAGAAGCCTATTCCATGGCCCGTATAATGGAGGCTCGTTTTGAGATAATTGAAGGGAAAAATCTGAACATTGAAGAGAAAATAGATATCGTTCTATCATGGCCAAGTGAAGAAGCTCCATGTGTGATTAAAGAGTCCTTAGATGCTAACGAAGATATTTGTGTTATTGAGGTTAGTAGAGTGATAAACGATGTTTTTGATATTGGACAGAGTAATGTGGAAAGCATGGAAGTTCGTAGTGAGTTTAGCGAATTTTCAGAAAATAAAAAAAAGTGTGAAAGATGTTGTTGTGGGTGGTGGTGAAGCGTGTAGGGTTGACGAAGATGAGTCGCATATAGTGATATCGCTACATAAGGATGGAGTTGATATATCTGATGGTAGTATAGATGAAATAAATTTGGGTTTAATCAATGAGTTTGCGATTAAGATGTTAGAGGGTAGAGATGTTCTCGGTGAGAGTTTAGTTGTTAGTTTGAAGTGGGTATATCGCAAGAAGGGTCGTGGGGTAGCAAAAGATGGAAGAATGGTGTTGTGTTATGTCCACGGCAAAGGAATACGAAAGAAGAAAAAGGTGAAGGCTGCAATTCAAAGAAGATTATGGGATCCCGGATTACGCCAATGTTGCAGGAGGATGGACTGCCCAAACTACTTAAGAAGTCCAAACGTATGACATAAAGTTTATGTCATATAATCTATCTTTATTTACGTGTCTTTATTTATGATTATTTTCATGCTTATTTAGGGAATTCAATTAAGAATGTTTTAAGAAAACACCTTGAGGGCAAGGTGGTTTTGAAGGAGTGGGGAATGATACACCTGGGCTCGAGCTCATGGCCTATTTAGGTCTTAGGGTTTTACCCAACTTTGTCTTATAAATACTATTGTAATCATTTATTATATTCAATCAATCAAAAGTTAATAAACAAATCTCTAGTTCTTTTCTTCTATTTTCTGACGGAGCCAGCACACGCTTGAAGTGGTGTCTTATCCCGATACAACCCCTAACCGGGTCGTATCAATTGGTGCTTTCATTGAGAGCTCTCGTTGAGAGAGTTTTTGATTAGGGTTCCAATCTTCAAAAAAAAAAATAAATAAATAAATAAAAAATACTGTTCATCGAGCACTGTTCATCAGTAGTGGTCACCGGAGTACTGTTCACAGGTACTATTCATCGTACTGTTCATTGGTACTGTTCACCAGAATTTTTTTTCTGTTATCGAGTTAATTTCATGGGATCGAGCGGATGTGATCGGGACGCGGAATATGCACTATTAAAGCTTTTGCAATTGGGTACGATTGCCGAATACGAGAATGATTTTAAGATTCTTATAAATCAAGTAACAGAGATCTTAGAATCTTTATTTAAATCGATTTATATATCGGGACTTAAACCGCTTCTACAATGTGCACTCTTAAGGTTCGCGCCTACAACTTAAGGAGAAGCCTATTCCATGGCCCGTATAATGGAGGCTCGTTTTGAGATAATTGAAGGGAAAAATCTGAACATTGAAGAGAAAATAGATATCGTTCTATCATGGCCAAGTGAAGAAGCTCCATGTGTGATTAAAGAGTCCTTAGATGCTAACGAAGATATTTGTGTTATTGAGGTTAGTAGCGTGATAAACGATGTTTTTGATATTGGACAGAGTAATGTGGAAAGCATGGAAGTTCGTAGTGAGTTTAGCGAATTTTCAGAAAATAAAAAAAAGTGTGAAAGATGTTGTTGTGGGTGGTGGTGAAGCGTGTAGGGTTGACGAAGATGAGTCGCATATAGTGATATCGCTACATAAGGATGGAGGTGGTATATCTGATGGTAGTATAGATGAAATAAATTTGGGTTTAATCAATGAGTTTGCGATTAAGATGTTGGAGGGTAGAGATGTTCTCGGTGAGAGTTTGGTTGTTAGTTTGAAGTGGGTATATCGCAAGAAGGGTCGTGGGGTAGCAAAAGATGGAAGAATGGTGTTGTGTTATGTCCACGGCAAAGGAATACGAAAGAAGAAAAAGGTGAAGGCTGCAATTCAAAGAAGATTATGGGATCCCGGATTACGCCAATGTTGCAGGAGGATGGACTGCCCAAACTACTTAAGAAGTCCAAACGTATGGCATAAAGTTTATGTCATATAATCTATCTTTATTTACGTGTCTTTATTTATGATTATTTTCATGCTTATTTAGGGAATTCAATTAAGAATGTTTTAAGAAAACACCTTGAGGGCAAGGTGGTTTTGAAGGAGTGGGGAATGATACACCTGGGCTCGAGCTCATGGCCTATTTAGGTCTTAGGGTTTTACCCAACTTTGTCTTATAAATACTATTGTAATCATTTATTATATTCAATCAATCAAAAGTTAATAAACAAATCTCTAGTTCTTTTCTTCTATTTTCTGACGGAGCCAGTACACGCTTGAAGTGGTGTCTTATCCCGATACAACCCCTAACCGGGTCGTATCAATTGGTGCTTTCATTGAGAGCTCTCGTTGAGAGAGTTTTTGATTAGGGTTCCAATCTTCAAAAAAATAAATAAATAAATAAATAAAAAATACTGTTCATCGAGCACTGTTCATCAGTAGTGGTCACCGGAGTACTGTTCACAGGTACTATTCATCGTGCTGTTCATTGGTACTGTTCACCAGAATTTTTTTTCTGTTATCGAGTTAATTTCATGGGATCGAGCGGATGTGATCGGGACGCGGAATATGCACTATTAAAGCTTTTGCAATTGGGTACGATTGCCGAATACGAGAATGATTTTAAGATTCTTATAAATCAAGTAACAGAGATCTTAGAATCTTTATTTAAATCGATTTATATATCGGGACTTAAACCGCTTCTACAATGTGCACTCTTAAGGTTCGCGCCTACAACTTAAGGAGAAGCCTATTCCATGGCCCGTATAATGGAGGCTCGTTTTGAGATAATTGAAGGGAAAAATCTGAACATTGAAGAGAAAATAGATATCGTTCTATCATGGCCAAGTGAAGAAGCTCCATGTGTGATTAAAGAGTCCTTAGATGCTAACGAAGATATTTGTGTTATTGAGGTTAGTAGCGTGATAAACGATGTTTTTGATATTGGACAGAGTAATGTGGAAAGCATGGAAGTTCGTAGTGAGTTTAGCGAATTTTCAGAAAATAAAAAAAAGTGTGAAAGATGTTGTTGTGGGTGGTGGTGAAGCGTGTAGGGTTGACGAAGATGAGTCGCATATAGTGATATCGCTACATAAGGATGGAGGTGGTATATCTGATGGTAGTATAGATGAAATAAATTTGGGTTTAATCAATGAGTTTGCGATTAAGATGTTGGAGGGTAGAGATGTTCTCGGTGAGAGTTTGGTTGTTAGTTTGAAGTGGGTATATCGCAAGAAGGGTCGTGGGGTAGCAAAAGATGGAAGAATGGTGTTGTGTTATGTCCACGGCAAAGGAATACGAAAGAAGAAAAAGGTGAAGGCTGCAATTCAAAGAAGATTATGGGATCCCGGATTACGCCAATGTTGCAGGAGGATGGACTGCCCAAACTACTTAAGAAGTCCAAACGTATGGCATAAAGTTTATGTCATATAATCTATCTTTATTTACGTGTCTTTATTTATGATTATTTTCATGCTTATTTAGGGAATTCAATTAAGAATGTTTTAAGAAAACACCTTGAGGGCAAGGTGGTTTTGAAGGAGTGGGGAATGATACACCTGGGCTCGAGCTCATGGCCTATTTAGGTCTTAGGGTTTTACCCAACTTTGTCTTATAAATACTATTGTAATCATTTATTATATTCAATCAATCAAAAGTTAATAAACAAATCTCTAGTTCTTTTCTTCTATTTTCTGACGGAGCCAGTACACGCTTGAAGTGGTGTCTTATCCCGATACAACCCCTAACCGGGTCGTATCAATTGGTGCTTTCATTGAGAGCTCTCGTTGAGAGAGTTTTTGATTAGGGTTCCAATCTTCAAAAAAATAAATAAATAAATAAATAAAAAATACTGTTCATCGAGCACTGTTCATCAGTAGTGGTCACCGGAGTACTGTTCACAGGTACTATTCATCGTGCTGTTCATTGGTACTGTTCACCAGAATTTTTTTTCTGTTATCGAGTTAATTTCATGGGATCGAGCGGATGTGATCGGGACGCGGAATATGCACTATTAAAGCTTTTGCAATTGGGTACGATTGCCGAATACGAGAATGATTTTAAGATTCTTATAAATCAAGTAACAGAGATCTTAGAATCTTTATTTAAATCGATTTATATATCGGGACTTAAACCGCTTCTACAATGTGCACTCTTAAGGTTCGCGCCTACAACTTAAGGAGAAGCCTATTCCATGGCCCGTATAATGGAGGCTCGTTTTGAGATAATTGAAGGGAAAAATCTGAACATTGAAGAGAAAATAGATATCGTTCTATCATGGCCAAGTGAAGAAGCTCCATGTGTGATTAAAGAGTCCTTAGATGCTAACGAAGATATTTGTGTTATTGAGGTTAGTAGCGTGATAAACGATGTTTTTGATATTGGACAGAGTAATGTGGAAAGCATGGAAGTTCGTAGTGAGTTTAGCGAATTTTCAGAAAATAAAAAAAAGTGTGAAAGATGTTGTTGTGGGTGGTGGTGAAGCGTGTAGGGTTGACGAAGATGAGTCGCATATAGTGATATCGCTACATAAGGATGGAGGTGGTATATCTGATGGTAGTATAGATGAAATAAATTTGGGTTTAATCAATGAGTTTGCGATTAAGATGTTGGAGGGTAGAGATGTTCTCGGTGAGAGTTTGGTTGTTAGTTTGAAGTGGGTATATCGCAAGAAGGGTCGTGGGGTAGCAAAAGATGGAAGAATGGTGTTGTGTTATGTCCACGGCAAAGGAATACGAAAGAAGAAAAAGGTGAAGGCTGCAATTCAAAGAAGATTATGGGATCCCGGATTACGCCAATGTTGCAGGAGGATGGACTGCCCAAACTACTTAAGAAGTCCAAACGTATGGCATAAAGTTTATGTCATATAATCTATCTTTATTTACGTGTCTTTATTTATGATTATTTTCATGCTTATTTAGGGAATTCAATTAAGAATGTTTTAAGAAAACACCTTGAGGGCAAGGTGGTTTTGAAGGAGTGGGGAATGATACACCTGGGCTCGAGCTCATGGCCTATTTAGGTCTTAGGGTTTTACCCAACTTTGTCTTATAAATACTATTGTAATCATTTATTATATTCAATCAATCAAAAGTTAATAAACAAATCTCTAGTTCTTTTCTTCTATTTTCTGACGGAGCCGGCACACGCTTGAAGTGGTGTCTTATCCCGATACAACCCCTAACCGGGTCGTATCAAAGCTTTAGAGAGTCGATCGGTGGGCGATGCTATGTTGGAAGTTGTATAGGGGTCGAATTTGGTTCTTAGCTCGGTAAGTGTTTTTGTGGTATATGTGGACGTAAAGGCCTTTGAGGTGATCTTTAGTGTAAATTTATACTATTAATGAAGCTGATGTATTTTGTTATTGCAGATAGGCTGGCAACTTATGCTGGCCTGCAGCGGAGCGCGGACTTGACAATACTTGTTTATTCACGAACCATAAAAACACTAACACATATGTTTAAACATCATGATTTTGATGCAAATTCATATATTCAACGAACAATCAAATAGCTAGTAAAATATCGTCAAACTAGACATATTCATTTGGACATGTGGACCGGTTGACATGTTTAACGTAAAATCGACGTCTTGTGTTGGTATTATAGAATCAAAAACAAGATAATTTTTTAGTGATCCACATTTGTAGCCAAACAGTGGTCCGGGCCATGAAGGATGGCTGGATGGAGACATATGGTCATGAAAATATAAGCCATGTGTTCACACGGTTGTTAAACCATGTCTACACATGAGTCCATGCCACTATCAACTTCCACTTTTGCGGTTCATCCTAATTTCATACCCTCATTTCACATTTGGGTTTAAGTCAATAGTAATCATATACATGATTGAGTGCATCCTTATCTTCAAACGTGAACTAGTTACCCATAAGTATAAACCACTTAAAATGTCATTGCAATAATAGCTCAATGGTGAAGACATCTAGCTAGATTAACATCTTGAGGCCGGGTGGCACTAGACTGTGTCTTAAAATGGTCACAAGTATACCTGTTAAACCACGTAAATCTTAGTCGTAGACTAGCCCTCTTGGGTAATTATGAATAAACTGAACATTCATAAGTTTACACGTTTGTGTGTTAACGCGTTTGTAGGAAGGGTTTTTGCTATATACTAGTGGAATCTACAGTAGAATAATGATGAAAAATAGTGCAGGACGAAGACTCGAAAAATGAAGTTTCCATATTTGCACATCCATATTATCACGTTATCTATTTGACTTATAAAGTAATCTTTTTTGCTTTGCCACATTGCCGTGTGGTACCATTTCGAATTACCGTGGAAGTAGTCCATTTAAGTTTTTTATTTTTTTATTTTAAATGATAATTAACTATCTCACAAATTATACACCACAACTATCTCATATGTCCTAAACAGTACTTGAACCAATAATCATTTGGTTGGAGAGATTATCACACAACAAGATGTACCATTGAGACACAAACGCTTTGTTGTAGTCTGGTTTAAATATAAGTAACATTAATAAACAAGTACCGGTATGAAGTCATGCTCGTCAAAACCGAACCAGAATGAAGTTTCAATCGGTCATTATTCATTAGTGAATTCGGTTGTGGTGTTTGTACAACAATGTCACATTTCGCCTAGACATGACATCAAAGATCGAGTCAACTCAACATTTCATATTTAACATGGTTGTCACCGACCGAGTTATCACAAGGACATTTCATATTAAACATGCTTGGCCTGGGTATCATAATTGTTGTTTTCGCAACGGTATTGCATGTCTAAATCGTGTTACTAGTTTGTACTTCGATACTTGTGGTACTCAAGGGCTCAAGGCCGAGATCGGGCATACTAGCGAAAAGATACACACTAATAAACATAAAGGTGCACACCAAGAAAACCAAGTACTAATTATTATTCTACTCCGCGACAGATTCGTATTGAATACTAGATTATTAGCCACATATGAGCCAATATTAGAGTACATATTATATTACGTGTAAGCTTTCATATACTAGATCTTTTAGCATATAAATAGGAACGCTTCTGTTTAACGAACGAATTTGTTGATCGAGTCTTATTCAAGCAAAGGCTAAATCAGTCACCGATCACTTTGTCCACTTAATGTGCAACTTCGTTTTCTAAATTCTGATCATCTATACATTTGTTCGACACTTCGACATATATGGTAACATGCGTGCTTAGATAGCATACAACTTGTAGATGGGACATCGTCACATCGTTTGCCAAATATGCCATATCTAAAGCCATCCCAACTCTAAAACGATAGAAATAAGACGAAATATCGATAAGGTTCATTTGCTAAAGTTTACGTTTTGTGAGTGTGTTTATGTATGATGTAACTGTACACCGCAACTGGATTTTATTAAATCTATACATCGTCATCGCTATATATACGCGTATGCTCGTCTAGTAACTTCTAACCAAAACTCAAACAAGTATAACTCGTATCATTTATTCGTCTATAAATTACGAAGATGTATAGTAATTTCACTATCTACAAAACTAGTGATCACAAACTTATCGACAGGAGATAAGTTTCTAAGAAATGAACATGGTTGCAAACAATATATTTCTCGTTCGCACTAAAGCAAGGTGAATCTATAAAATTGTTTATTTATTGATCTTTACGAGATTTTGATGCATACATATCTCAGTACATCACATGTGACTACCTTTAAATTCACATGTAATTAATTACATTTCTTATAATTTAACTGCCTAATAATATGGTTTGTTACTGAGTAGTATTATTTTTTTTTTCAAAAGTAGTTAGAGCTAAATTTCACAAATGTGAGGGTTTTTGTCTTTTTTATTTTTTGTTTATTTATTATTTATTATTTTTTGTTGTTGTTAAACCTGGTTTCTGACCTTTTAGCCGACTAATCCATAGGATTTTCGTTTGTGATTAATGGTCTCTGCTTAATGTACTAGTTTGGTTGTGTTTGACGCGGGACTTATAAAAACTTATGAGGGCTTGAGTTTTTAAAATAAGTTATCTTATAAAATAATGTAGCTTATAAAATAAGCTCCGTTTGCACGCAGGCTTACGAAAGCTTTATAAGCTATAAGTCTTCATAACCCTAATTAACTTGAAACAGATTTACGAGGAATTATATTTAGTTAAATTACTTAAATACCTTTCAAAGTATAATTGATTATCACGTAAAAAACTAAAATATATTTGATGAATGTAATTTGATGTATTTTATGCGATTTTACATTAAGTTTCAGTTATAATTAATTCGCCAAATAAGTTTATAAAAATATATGTTTTAGCTTCCAGCTTATAATCTAAGCACTAACTCTAGCTCTAACCTAGTCTCAACTGCAACTCATTTCGTCAAACACACCCTTATTGTTCCTTATGTAACTACACTACGCAAACCATGCCCTAGAAGCATGGTTCTAAAAGGTGCGCCATGCCGCCGCAGAGGCATGAGGCGTCACCTCCACGCCACGCAATAGACCAAGGCGTCGTCTTAAGGCTTGGCATGAGATGAGGTGCGATCAGGGGTATGGCGTGGCACCTTTTTTTTAGGCGTTTAGGGGATTTACTAGTAACTGGAATTTGGGCATGGTATTTGGGGTTTACTGGTATTTTGCATTTATGGATTTATTAGTATTTGAAGAAGATTATATGCAAAGAGAGTTTCTTGACTTTATTGCTTGTGTATAACATTTTTTGTAAACTCGATGTATATGAAATATGATATAAATCTATAAATCTATAAATAATTTTTGCCGCTTTAATTCTTGCCTTAAAAACACCACACTGCCACGCCTCACACTAAGACTTGAGAATTGATCATGTCACCACGTCATAGTCACACCTCACGCTATTTATAACATTGCCTAGAAGTCACTAGCCCTTTCCTTTGTTGGTGCAAATGTGTGTGGCTAGGAGTTAAAGACGCACTGAAAGTTTGAAGTGACTTATGGAGTATGGACAATGGTATATAAAAATTCAAATAGCAATTATTTTTTTGCAATTTAATAACATGTATTTGAGTAATTTTTATTTTTAATGGCACTTTTATCAATACACGAAAACTTAAAGTTACCACCACTACTAGAAGTGCTTTTACGTGTTGTTTTGTTCTTAATTTTTTGTTTCTTTAATGAATCTTCTTATATCAATATATAATTATATATATTATGAATCAGGTGGCAACAATATTTATTTACACCTCACACCATGAGGTGAGGAGATTAGTGTATGAACTAAACAAGTGCATTTAAAGTGATTGTGCCAATGCATTGGCTATTCTCCACCATTATTGGATCTTGTTTACACCATCATTCTAGATGGTTCATATCTATTCCAAGCTGGTTAAAATAACCCAATGTCCCAATCATATCACTTATAATTTATTTACCTTTTTGAAAGCTTAGTGGGGAGCTTTTGTATGTGGAAGTTTAATACTTTAATACTCCGTATCATGCTTATTTTTGATAAGTTTGAGCGTAAACTTGTGTTTGTTGTAATTTTTTTGTATCAAAATTGTATCTTCTTCTTTTTTCTAATATAATTTTTTGCTTCTAAAAAAACAATTACATGCACATTTGCGTTGAATGTGATCATTTTTTACATCGTTTAGTTAACTAATCTTTTTCTTGGAGTGGACGATGTGGATGATGTTATAGCTTGTTATAGTCATCAAATGGTGTCTATGGCTCCGCCCATGGGGTGTGTGTGTGTGGGGAATGGGGGTCACAAGGGTCATGTGTCCTTTAGCGAAAAATGTTGTAGTGGAAAATTTTTAAAATATCTGATTTTTTTTTTTTTTTTTTTTTTTTTTTTTTTTTTTTTTTTTTTTTTTTTGTAATTTACCCCTCCTAATAAACCAATTTGTAGTATAGTTTTTAAAAATTATTAAAGTATGACCCCTCAAGCAAATATTTATAGTGTAGTTTTTAAAAATTATTAAAGTGTGACCCCTCAAACAAATATTTCTGGCTCCGTCATACGACACTGGCACCAGCGTCATAGCTATCACGAGCGATTTTCTTTTGATTTTCATTTGTTTTCTTTGAATTAAAACATATATGTTGTTCCATTCATGTAAAAAAAATAATGGGCTATGAAAAAAAAAATTATTAGGCAGTCATCAATGAGAGCTTTCATACTATCTACTACAGAATCAATCACTTTTTCTTGTGTGTGTTATATGGCAAACCTGACATGACGGAGTGTATAACACACATATAACGTATATTGCCCGTCTCTTGACTCTCTTATTATTGTTACTAGTTATAATGCCCGCGCACACGCGGTTTTTTTTTTTTTTTTTTTTTTTTTTTTTAATTTTTTGAATCATATATTTTTATTTAGTAAAAAACAAATAATTTAATCTTTATTTTGTTTGATTTATGATTTTTTAATTATAGTTTTTTATTATTAAATATAATTATTTAAAAATTTTAATCATATTGTTAATTGCATCTTATCTATATTTTTTGTATTTATCTTCTACCTGTGTTATGGATAAATATAAAATGTTACCTAATAAGAAAATAATTTTTTTTTAAATATTCTTATTATTACTAAATAAGGTATGGTTTAATTTTTTTGAAATGGAAAAGTCCCCAATTGGAGTTTTGTTTTATTATATAAAAGATATAGAACGTAAGCAAATGATCATTTGTTACATCGTTTAGTTAACTAATATTTTTTTTGGAGTGGTCGATGTGGATGATGTTATAGCTTGTTATAGTCATCAAATGGTGTCTATGGCTCCGCCCATTGGGGGGGGGGGGGGGGTCACAAGGGTCACGTGTCCTCTAGCGAAAAATGTTGTAGTGTAAAAATTTTAAAATATCTGATTTTTTTTTTTTTTTTTTTTTTTTTTTTTTTTTTTTTTTTTTTTTTGTTTGTAATTTACCCCTCCTAATAAACCAATTTGTAGTGTAGTTTTGAAAAGTTATTAAAGTGTGACCCCTCAAGCAAATATTTATAATGTACTTTAAAAATTATTAAAGTGTGACCCCTCAAGCAAATTTTTCTGGCTCCGTCATACGACACTAGCACCCGCGTCATAGCTATCACGAGCGATTTTGTTTTCATTTTCATTTGTTTTCTTTGAATTAAAACATATATGTTGTTCCATTCATGTAAAAAAAAATAATGGGATAAGAAGAAAAAAAAAAAAAAAAAAAAAAAAAAAGTTATTAGGCAGTCTTCAATGAGAGCCTTCATACTATCTACTACAAAATCAGTCACTTTTTCTTGTGTGTGTTATATGGCAAACCTGACATGACGGAGTGTATAACACATATAACGTATATTGCCCGTCTCTTGACTCTTATTATTGTTATATAGAACGTAAGCAAATGATATCACATTAATTGGGTGCCATTTCATGAAGATTTATTATATGATCAAAGCTTGTAGGGCATTCACTATGGTAGTTTATGAAAAAGGTTTATATAATGATGAAGAGGTCTAAGAACTTATAAACCATAGTGAGCATGCATTTCAAGCTTATGTGTCATGAAGAGGTCTAGGATATTGAATTTTTTCATAATTTAATGCTTTTAATTATGTTTGAAGTTTAAATCACTTGAAAGGGTTTATAACATAGTTGTGAATTATTTGGGTAACATTGAGCAGAGTCCGGTTAAGTTAATACACAAATTAAACATCTCTTTTGCTGGTTAAAAGTAGTATTTTTTATAACCATATGACCAGTTACACACTTACACATGGTTATAAAACTAATTTATCACGATAAAAGTTTAACATAAAATAACACAGTGGTCTTTTATGTCGTTCTAGATTTGATGCGACATATGCATGTTTTTCTTTTAGCTATTATCATGTTTTTTCTTAACTTATGTAAACTCATTTACAAAAAAATTGGTCGGCATAAAAAGCTAAAACCCAAATGACAAGTCTGACTAAACTATAGTTTAGGAAGTTTTGATGTTTGAAAATACAACTTTTAATGTTTTTTTGTTTGATTGATATAAATGATCTAGCAAGCTATATATACACATGAAAACACATGCATTTACATGATCATATATCCCTTTTGTTTGGTACTCATCTAATCGATTCGATCGATGTCGTTCTTGCAATTATAGCTCAAACAAAAATGAACCAGACATATGCATGCAAATGTTCTTTTATATAAATAGATACACATATATACAACGCCGAAACATGCAATAAAACTAACGAACAAATAGGCTAATACGCGTCTAGCAAAATGTAAACCATTTAATCACTGAACATTTACCTCATACAAAAGCCAAATGTAACTGAAAATATCTATTAATTCATGACTAAATTGTTATTAACCTTTAAACATATGAGGGTACGTGATGGAAATGATGAGTATGAACTATGAAGAAAGGACATATTTGAAAAATACATGTAATATCAAAACCCGAATTGAATATTCAACGAAGAAGAGACTAATGATTGACACCTACGTTGACATTTTGCAATAATCCAAATTAGAATGTTAATGACACCACATACACAGAATGATCGACAGAAATTGATATCTCATATATAGTCCAAAGTTGACTCTAGATGTTAGTATTTCATTTTTAGTGCAAAATAAGTTATTTTGTAAATACATATATAAAAATCGGAGAGAATCAAATATGAATGTCAAATATATCTGTTGCTAAAAAAAGAATGTTAAATATGGATATTTGTTATGCTAAAGTTAAAATAGAAGTGACACATATGTTATTCGTTTCTAACTAATCGATTCACTTAGAAACTAGCTATATGAGATCAAATGACTAGTACAACTCCTTTCCAAAAAACAATAATACAAGCTAAAAGTTTTACTAATACAACTTAAAACATATGTGTAAATGTTTTACAGATATTCAAATTATGTGAAAGAAAAACAAAAAATATCGTTTATAGCCCGGGACGGACCGAGAGGGGTTTCCAAAGGTGCAAAAGAATTTTATGGATTTTTCTTGCGTAGTAAAAAATTATGTCAAATATACATACATATTTTTCTTAAATGAACATGATTTTTAATTTTTGAGTTACGATTTTTGATATTTTTCATAAAATGAACCTGATCACTCTCGATCCACTTTTTATAACATAAGTATGCAAGTTTTATTTAGTACACCAACATTCGTTATTCTGTTAAAGAAGTTAAAATTTTAACAGATTTAACAAATTAATTACTCCAATATATTAAACAAATATAAGATTTACCCATTTTACATTTTTACTCGACAAGAACATTTTGTCATCTGTATATTCCCCAAATTTGACAAACATATATAATCTCGACCACATGGACCAATATTTAGGAATTTATTGTGCCACTTAATAAAGCATGTAATACACGCTAATCGTACAACTCAAAATTCCAGAATCATAAGTTACAATTTTTTCTTCCATACGTTCACACTCGTATTTTGTAATTTTGTTTTCATGTTCATCTATATATAAGCACCATGACCTATACTCATTCAATACTATCCATCAACACATACATAACTTGACACAAAACTCACGCTAGCTAGTCAACATGGCCTCATTTAACTTGACTGTTTTCTTGTTTTTCTTGTTTGTGTTCGTGTTCGGGTCAAGTGTGTTGTGTGAGTCAGTTCCCGGGCTTTACGTATTTGGAGACTCGTTAGTCGACGTTGGAAATAATAACTACTTGTCCTTGTCCCTTGCAAAAGCCGATTTTCCTCATAATGGTGTGGATTTTCCTACCGGGAAAGCTACCGGTCGATTTAGTAATGGGAAAAACGCCGCGGATTTTCTAGGTATGCTTCTGTATTTCTGCCAAAACAAAGAATAAAGAAGCTAAATATTCGTGTGCATCAGTTTCATAGAGTTGTGCATTGGATTTGTTAACTGCTTACCATGCACAACTTTTGTAAATCGTGATGCACAACTTTTACTAATTTACTAAAGAAAATTTAACTTTGCGCAATTTTTACAAGCTCATTAAAAACTTCCTAAGCATTTGTAAATATATGTACCTTTTTATATGGATGAGTTACTGATTTGATTTGTTTTGGTGACAGCTGAAAAGGTCGGATTACCTTCTGCGCCACCATATCTATCACTCGTGTCGAAGTCGAAAAAGTTGAGCAGCAGTAGTGCAACGGTCGTCACAGGAGTCAGTTTTGCATCTGGAGGTGCCGGGATCTTCAATGGAACAGATGAACTATTTGTAAGTATACATAAATCTTTATGATTTTGTGATTCATTTATTCATATGATTAAATGAACAAAACTTAGATAACAAAATTTGGAAATCACTTAGGATATAAGATCCTAAGCAACACACGCACTTATATCTTGAGCAACACACTTGCACACGGCACACCTACACTTGCCGGAGGTCTCCTTGGAAGCAGTCTCTCTACTTTCGGGTTTATCCCGAGAGTATCGGTAGGATCTGTCTACATCCCGAGAGTACACATGTACATAAATCTTTGTTCATTTGTAATGATTTTGTGTTTCATCTAGATGAACAAAACTTAGATAACAATATGTGGAAATCACTTAGAATAAGATAATGAAAATATGGTGTAGGATGATCAATGATGTACTGACGTAGGAAGAACATGTGTTGGGGTGATAGTTATGTTTGGTCTTTTAGTTAGTAATTAAACTTGAATGAAAATGCCATTGTGGACCTGCAAATGTCTTTTTGATAACATGATAGATTTGAATACTTTACCATTATGGTGAGTAAATCGGTAGTAATTTTGTAATTTTGTGAACATTTGTGAGTGGCCAAGCCGACTTCTCCAAAAGAAAAACTATACTCGGTTTGGGTATGGCTGACGGTGAAGTTAAGGCTAGTTAAGGCTTATAAATTAGTCGACAAAAATGTCGGAATAGGCTTTGTTACGAAAAAATAATTCACCTAATTTAAGTTTCTTGGTAAAGTAAGTGAAAATGATGTTTTTAATTTTTTATTTTAAAGAACATTTTGTTCAAATTTTTTTAAAGAACATTACTTTATTAGTACTTGCTTTAGAAAAAAAAGCCATATTTTGTCAACCAAAGGTAATTCATAAATTATGGATTGCCCAGGTTACAAGGTACACTCACATTTGCACTAGCTCTTTTCCTTTTTAGACAGAAATGAAACCATTAAAAAGCTTTAAAATAAAAAATAAGCACTTGGAAGCATTTTAGTGAGGTCCAGAAAAGCCACTTAAAGATTAGCATGCATGGGAATCATATTCTTTACGTAAGTGACCATTCTTCCGCGTTATAAAAAATGCTAACTTTTTTATATGACTTTTTGGAAATCATACAAACTTTATTTTTATCCATATCTGTATAAATAATGCACATATTCACAGTCTCTAAAATTGGTTGTGTATGAAATCTGAAGAACACAACTTTGTGTAAAAATAAAAAAGGACATGCGGTGAACGTGGATCAAACACGTGACCTTCAGATCTTCAGTCTGACGCTCTCCCAACTGAGCTATCCCCGCAGATGTTATTTGTTCCAAATGTATAATTTTAATAACTATCTATCACTAACATTTTTATTTATTTTATTTGAAATACAGAAACAGTCAATTCCATTGACCAAGCAAGTAAGCTTCTACTCATTAGTCCATGATCAACTAGTTCAACAAATGGGCTCAGAGCAGGCCCAAGCCCACTTAGCCAAGTCTTTATTTTTGGTTGTTATTGGAAGCAATGATCTTTTCGGCTACTTCAACAAGGACTCCAAAGTCTCTAAGCAATACACACCACAGCAATACGTCGATCTCATGGTTTCGACACTCAAAGAACTTATGAAGGTAAAATTTTTGGATTGTTGTCTTATAGATCAATGTAGCTTAATTTACATCGTAGCAATGGTTAGAAACTAGTGTATAAAAGAGAATGATTACAAATGGTTGCTTTTTTATTACAGAAAATGTATGAGATGGGAGCGCGTAAATTTGTGGTAAGTGGAGTGGGCGTGATTGGTTGTTGTCCCGCGCAAAGGAAGCAAAACAGCAGTGACTGTAAGATGGAAGCAAATCATTGGTCTGTGAAGTACAATGAAGGTCTAAAGGCTTCGCTACATGAAATGAAATCAGAATCATCGGATATGCACTATTCGTATTTTGATACATACGATGTTATGAATGGCCTCATCCAAGATCCTGAAAAATACGGTAATTGCCTTATTTTCTTATGTGATAACTCGTTTAACAAGAAAATTGCGCAGTTTGGACTTAAGATGGACTTGAAAATATCTCATGATATTGGTTTTGTTACAGGAATTACGGAGATAAAAGCAGCTTGTTGCGGTCTTGGCAACCTAAAATCCGACATCCCTTGTATCCCAATTTCAACATATTGCCCAAACCGGAAAAACCATCTGTTTTGGGATCTCTACCATCCTACAGAGAGTACATCTAGTATTTTTGCTGGCCATATCTACAGTGGATCACAAGATATTGCAACTCCAGTGAACGTAGAGCAACTCGTTAATGTCTAAGACATGAACATGAAGATATACACACATATTTATACATTCATTTTGTGTGTTTGTCTATAGAATATTGAGATTTACACACATGTATATGCATATATGTCAAATCACGTGTTTTTTCCCCTTAAATCTTGTCGTAATAGCTTTAGTTCATTGATCATATTTACGTACGTTAGTTTTTGGCATTTCTGGCATTTGATAAGTTTGTACTTTGAAATATGTCATATGATGGTATAAAGATTTGGAATATGACATAGGGATGGAAATCTTACAAGGCGATTTGTATGCATGATTTGTCTTGTTACAAAAAGCTTTTAAGACGTACTTCAATCTAATTCAAGAAACTACAAAAAGCAAAGATACACAAGGAGTGGTAACACCCAATAACACTAAAATACCCGTTACGTCAGCGTCACATCATTTCAATACCAAATAAAATAACAAAAAAAAAAAAAAAAAAAAAAAAAAAAAAAAAAATAACACCAAATAACACCACATTTTTGTACCCACTTTTTATTTTTATTTTTTAAATTACAATTTACAAATTCTACCCTCAACAATTTTTTCATTAAACAATCTAAAACTTAAAAATACAAATTACAAATACTTTACAAAAACAAACATAAATTTATAAAACATGTGAAAATATCAAATAAAAAACAAATTAATATTTTTTTAGCAAACTAAATAAAAAAAATGTACTTACTTTTAATTAAAAAAAAAAAAAAAAAAAAACCTACAAAATCACAGGGACCAAACTGCAAAAACCACAAGGACAAATTTGCAGAAACCATTAATATATCTTTTTCCCCATTATCCCTACCAATCTACCATCACTACACACACACTCACACACTGAAAAACACACACTATACCCATACACACACTCGCTTAAATATTGAGGGACTGTTTGTAAATTGCTTTTTGTCCCTGCTATGTTACAACGTACGTTGTTGTAGCAACGTAAAACGCAACGCATCTCTAACGCGAAGGATGACGGAGTAGACATAACGCCATAACGACGTTGATAAAATGCCATGTCGGACGTTTTTGCGTTGGGGCGTTACCACTTCTTGCCCTCTTATTCAAAATGTCCTCAAACGGGCAAACTGAAAAAAACTATCAAATTGATCAAAATTAAAGTGAACAATTAAATTAACTTTATAAGAACACCAATGCAATAAATAAACAATTAATTTAGTAAATGCCCATAAAGAATTGAAAAGTGTGCTTTCAAGCGAGATAAGATTGATTAATATAAGCAATTAATTATTCATTAAAAATTTTTCTAGGCTAATGATTAATGAGACGAACATATTATTGGACCTTTATACTCTTTATGTATTCTAAGCCCATGTATTGTATAGTGGTAGGGCTTAGCCCATGTACATGTAATCTTACTTTGTACGTGTATATAACTGTTACTTTGCTAATGAGAACATCATCCACATTTACAGCCATAATACATTTATTATGGTATCAGAGACCTTATTCTAATCCCTAAAATCTCTCTCAATCATACTACGCTCCTCCCCTAAAATCTCTCAATTATACGCTCCTCCTTCACCACAAAGAATCAACAGTACACTGACCTCATGGCTGGCGACGACAGTGCTCCACCAAAACCTCAAACTCCAAATGAAAAACCCTTTGGCATCACCAATATCAAAACGTACATCCCCCTCGTTCTTGATCTCAACGAGTTAAACTATGACTCGTGGAGTGAACTCTTCATCCTCAATTGCAACAGTTTTGGAGTGCTCAACATCATCGAAGGGACATCGTCTAACAACGATAAAGCCACTAAAGAATGGGGCAAACTCGATTCGTTGGTCAAGTTATAGATCTTTCGAACCATAAGCAAGCCTCTTCTCCAACGCATACTGAAGAAGAAAGTGACTGCTAATGACATCTTGAAGAATCTCAAGGCGATCTTTCATGACAACAAGACTGCTCGTGCTATGCAACTTGATACCGAGCTTCGAATCATTGAACGTGGATCACTCTCCATCACCGAATAATGTCACAAGATATCTCGCATCGCGGACCTATTGGCTAACATCGACTCGCCCGTTGATGAGAAAAATCTGGTCACCTATGCCGTTAATGGCCTTGGAGACAAGTATGAAGGTGTGGCGGGGATTATCCATCACTGAGACCCACCACCAACATTTTCTCAGGCTAAATCTATGCTACTACTGGAGGAAATTCGTCTTAACCACAAGACCACTCGTCACTCTGCTCGTGACTCCTCTTCATCCTCACCATATGTCCTGCTTGCTGTTGCCTCGAACAACCGCAACAACTCCACTGGTGCACAACTTTGTCGCAACTTCCAGCGTGGTTCGTATAGTTTTGGTGAACGATGTAAGTATGTTCATGCTAATCCCACTGGTGCTCGGAATGGGAACAATAACAACTGAGGTTCGTCAGCTCAATGGAATAATACCACAGGTCATGTTATGCATGGACATCGTGTTACTTTTTCTCCTACTATACGTGGTAACATAGGTTATGCACCTGACATGCATCAGAATCGTGCAACTCATAATAATACCGTTGGTGCAAACATGTGGAGTGGTCCTTCTATGTATTCCCAGACCCATCCTACGAATGGCTCCAAGGGAATTCTTGGTCCAGTTCCAACCAATGGACCTCAGGTTGCATTCGGCCCAACAGGAGTGCAAAGTTCCACAGGCCCAACTAATTATAAATGGGGTCCTCATGTTGTCTATGGTCCTTATGTTGATCAAGCTATTGCTCTCCCGCAAGCCTTCAATGCCATGACTGTTCAAGACTATGGCGATTCTGGATGGTATATGGACACCAGCGCTACATCACACATTGCATCGGATGATGTATACTTACTACCATTTCTAATAAAAGCAATATATTGTCTATTTTTGTTGGTAACGGTAGTGCAATTCCCGTTATTAATTCCTGTCATAGCATGTTGCCTACACTCAATAGACACTTAAATCTCCATAACATACTTGTCACACCAAACATAATTAAAAATTTAATTTATGTCTGCCAATTTACTCGTGATAACAATTGCTCTATTGAATTTGATCCCTTTGGTTTTTTTGTGAAGGACCTATGGACCCGCCACCTGCTTCTCCGATGTATTAGCAATGGAGACCTATACCCTATTTTGCCTCCTACATCATCTCCTACTGCTCTATTGTCGATCAATCAATCTATGTGGCATCAACGGTCACACGGGAAATGAAGTGTCGCGTTTTTTAGTTTCCAATAAATTGATTGATTGTAATAAAAAAAGTCTACAAATTTGTGCCATGCTTGTCAAATTGGCAAGCATGTTAGACCACCTTTTTCACTTTCTGATTCTCGTGTTGAGAATATGTTTGATATCATACACTCGGATCTTTGGACTTCACTGATTCCGAGTGTTAGTGGATTTAAATATTATGTGCTTTTCTTAGATCATTTCTCTCATTTTCTTTGGATTTACCCATTGCGTACGAAAAGTGAAGTGTTTAATAAATTTTTACATTTTCGTATGTATGTGCAAACACAATTTAAAACTGAAATAAAGTCCTTGCAATGTGACCATGGTGGTGAATTTGACAACCACCAATTTTATTCCCTTTTTGAAAAACATGGGATTCAATTTCGATTCTCATGTCCCAAAACATCCCAACAAAATGGTAAATCGGAGCGCATGATACAAACCATAAACAATCTTATTCGTACCCTCTTTTTCCAAGCAAATCTTCCCCTACAATTTTGGGTCGAGGCTTTACATATGGCTATACACTTACTTAATATTTTACCTTCCACGACCATTCATAATGAAACCACATTTGCCAAATTATTTAACAAGTCGCCATCCTATAACCACCTACACATCTTTGGGTGCTTATGTTACCCACACCTTTACCCCTCTCACAAATTATAACCACGCTCTACCCGTTGCATTTTTCTTGGCTACCCGTTACACCATCGCGGATATTGATGCCTAGACCTAGCTACCAATAGAGTCATTACATCCCGCCATGTCACGTTTGACGAAAATGTATTTCCCTATGGCACCACCACTTCTACATCTTGTGTGTCTTATAATTTCTTAGACACTGATGATACCCCATCCACAATATCCATTCGCCTATTAACATCACCCAACACCACAACTAAACCCAATACAACATCTCCTGGTCCAGATCCTATACATGCTCCCAATGAGCCTAACCCCACACCCCACACCCAACTCCCCCACTTCAACTTCACCAGACCTCTCCATAAACACCCACTCACCTCTTGACACCAATCAAAACGGGGCCCAACAACATCAACAACAGTCCACGGTTGACTACCAGCCTCCACCAATAGAACCACTAAATACCCATCAGAACCCGACTCCCTCCCAAACTCAGCCGACTTGAACTAACTCTCAAACTCACCCCATGGTCACTCACTCAAAAGTCGGTACTGTCAGGTCAAATCCAAAATTCTTTATGCACGTGTCCACCACCTCTCCCATTCCACGATCTCATATCCATGCCCTTCATGATCCAAATTGGCAACATGCTATGCTAAACGAATATAATGCTCTTATCAGTAATGGTACGTGGGTTCTTGTTACCCTACCACAAAATGTGAATGTAGTTCGTTCTATGTGGCTCTTTAAACATAAGTTTCATGCTGATGCGTGGGATTGTGCCCTCGCAAAAGGTTTTACCTCTCAAGGGATCTCAAGAGGCTTGCAATCCTCACTAGGCAGTGTACCTGACCGATGTAGTATAGTGTAGTGGCAAGTACCGTGGGATTGATCGTTTTACTTGGAGAATAGTGTCGTTAGGATCAAAACTTAATTAAACTAGGTCTAGAGGTGAGGGATGATTCTTTTTGTATTTTTATATTTTATGGAAAGCAAGTAAAAATCTCGGGTATTGGAAGAGTGGGCGAAATTAGTTGCTCGTCAGCTAACCCAATTAACTATAAATGCAAAAAAAATAAAATAACAAGAAAGTAAATGTTGAGAAAAACAATAATGAAAGAATTGCGTGGATGACGGGTTATATTCCTTAATACCATTCGTGGGGCCGTGTACGATCTTCCCTAACTCTACAAGTTTCTACCTCTTCCTATGTCGAGCCGACAACTAGCTCCTTACATGGCCTCCTTAGTAGTCACTCATGCATTAAATACAACCATTAAAATCGTAGTACTCATCCGATTCATGTTTCTTAAGACGTTCAAGCATGTTACCAATTGGAAATCTTCAAGTTTTCTTAAGCCTAACATCGATATCATTCATCCATTACAATTAATAACAAACAATCAATAGCTAGGTTTCATTACATCTAAGCAAACACAAACAAACCTAGCCTAGCATGTTAAAGTAAAGACAAGCATAAGATAGAATCAAACAACACATAGACATATTGAATGATTATTGAAAGACTTATCTTTATTCAAACATGGATGAAAGAAGGGTTTGAAACCCTTACAAGAAGGTTGAAATTCAACCTAGGGTTTGTGGTAAAAGTTCCTCCAAAAATTCTCTCCCTAATGAATGAAAATTAAAGAACTATATATAGAGATTACACGTCTGACGGCGTCACGTTGTAATTCTGATGCCGTCAACTTGCCGCCAATACTCTTCACGGATTGTCTAGATCAAGATCTGACGCCGTCATGTGTATTTCTTCTCTTGGCCGTCACGTGTAATTTTACTCTTGACGGCCTTGGCTTCCCAAAGCATGACGCCGTCACTCTTTAAGTCCCAAAAATATTCTGGCACTTCTCGTGTAACTTTTTATCCACCTCTTTGCCAATACTTGACGCCGTCACATGCAAGTCTTGACGCCGTTAGGTACTATTTCCAGCTTGATTTTGGAGACTTTGCCGTTTTCTTCACTTTTCGCTCCAAAAACATCCAAAATGCTTCCTTTTCCAGATTTCTTCTCCAAAGTACCTAAAATGACAAAAGGAACGATTTGAGGCAATATTTGATCAAATAATCACGACTTAGGGCTTAAATGACCCCCTAAAAGCGTAACACTTTTCGCCTCACCAAATACCCTTACACTTGAGATTTGCTTGTCCTCAAGCAAATGCGCTTTTATTCTAATCAAAATACAAGCTAGAGGACATTTAAAACTGATATAAAAGTAATTGCAACAAATAATCGTTTCACTTCTACCAAAAATAAGCACGGAAATTATACACTAGCACCTCATAAATAGTGTTTAGATACTCACATCTCTCGGGTGTAATAAAAGTATATATCGCAATATGAAAATGGAAAATATCTCTCACTACCTGTCATAGCACATAGATTACCATAGGCTTGAGAAAGGATCAAACCTCCACCACTTGGCGTAAGCACCTAGGATAAACTATCAAAGGGGTCTTTTAAAGGGTTATAACGTGAGGTGTAGGGATATGATAAACACGGTTTTGTTGGATAAAGGCAATCTTTACTGGTGGCGAGTTAATCATCTTGGTCAATAACATATACAATATGGCGTTGCTAAGCCAAGACTCGACTCGACTTAAGCTAATCATAAACTAATACAAACATAAAATAAACATAAAAGGAAATGGGATGGTAGTCCGTATGTTTTTTCTCTTTTTCTTTTGCTATTTTTTTTTTTTCTTTTTCTTGATTTTTCGACTTATTTATTTATTTATTATTTTTTTTGCATACACTCTTGCCCTACCATCCAAAATAATACATCGTAGGGAATTTGCATTCCCCTTAAACTTGAATTTTTACATACTTTACAATCGACTATTCTAATGACTCGAATTAAGATAATCAAAACACTTGGAGTACTTCAAAACATTAATATTCATATGGGGGTAATAAATGATGTTCTTCCCCATTATTCCATAACAATAGTACTTTACCCATGAGTCCCAATCATCCCAAAACAATATGTATAAGATATGACTCGACTTAGCAACCATGTAATCAATTAGATAATTAACTAAGGGTTTAAACATTTAACAATAATGCACTAAAGATGAATGCATACAAGGAAGGCTAAGGCGATTTGGGTGTACATTTGGGGTGGATTGTAAACAAATTCTTCCTTTAAGTAAAATGCTTAAAGTTAGAAACGAAAAAGATAGGCTCGGAGGGGTGTACTAGGGGTATCATGTACTAAAAATGAGTACATCGCAAAGGTGTGGGGAAATTAATTGACTTTGTTAGTCAAGTAATTATGACTTCATTGGTCAAGTAATAATGATACGGGTTTAACACTAAGGTGATCCTAATGCCTCTTATCATGTAGTAAATCCTACTACACGAATGTAGTCTCACTAGCAGTCTCGGGATGCATCACTAGCACAAGTTCTAGAATCTAAGTACTACCGGTACACTCATAAGCATCTTTTCCTAACAAATCTAGGGGCGAACCTCACATATTTGGGGTAAAAAATTTTGAGTGGTACGGTTTTTCGTGCTAGTCATACAACTCCTATCCATGAGACACTTATTAAGGCTAAAGCTTCACTCCTAAATGTTGTAAAAAAAATTAAATTTGGCGGGTAAAATTACCCGAACTAGTGTTTCTCTTAGTTTTATTACACACCTACTATTGAGCAGACAAAATCAAGTGCAATTGCATTCTCTAAGGTATCATCATTTACCCTCCCCTTACACTTAGGCTGAACATTGTCCCCAATGTTCAATAAAAAGGATGTAAAAGTATGAAACAAATACTCCCCTGATTCGTTCGGTGTGGATAATACAATAACATGGTTAGATCCTCCTCCAAAAAAATGAACGTTGAAAGCTTCCCTCCATAAATATAAATCATCTTCTTGTCCAATATAACCTGTTAAACTTGAGAAAACAATCATAGCAAACCTTGCGTAAAATCAGCGGCAAACTCTATATATACTAAAATCATAGAAAGCAAATTTAGATATAATGCTTATGGAATGAATATTTGCAGATTTCCTGTAGTTTATAAAACTAAAGATTTAACAAAAACTCTACGACTCCGGCAGAAAAACAAAACTTGCAAAATTTCCAGAATTTTACACGTGACGCCGTCAGGTGTTAATCCTGACGTCGTCAGAAGTGACATGCAGAAATTCTATGTTAAGTTTCCAAAAAATTTCTGGAAAAACTCACGCCTTAATTCCTGGAAATCCTACAAAACATCATTATGACTCGATACAAGCATTTGACTCAAACAAATACTAATTTGCATATTCGTTTAATATTGTTGTGGTTCATGTTCAATCTCGTTCTTAGAAACAAATTTAGATTTCCCTTACACTTATCTTTTGCAAAATACCTTTATATGTAGTCAAGACGAAATTAAAAACAAAATAAAGCATTTTCACAATTTATTTTGAAACATGAGCCACAAACAATAAAAATAAAACATGCATACGAAAACAAATAAAATCAAACAAACAAACAATCAAACAAATAAAGCTTGGGTTGCCTCCCAAGAAGCGCTTTTCTTTATTTACGAGTCTTGTAGCTAGACTTACAGTCACCCTCTATCCTATATGAGTGAGTTCCTCACCGAGGACGTCCTTAGGGTCGAACTTAGCGTGTAGTTTCCTATCGGTTCTCTTAGTTCGGTATGACTTCTCAAACTTCTCTCCATCCGGATCATATAGAATCATTGATTGGCTCCAAACGGTCAACCTAAATTGAGCAAAGGATGGTCAACTAGGTCAAACTGCTCAGAGTCAATCTCCGTGGAAGTATAGGGGTTTCCTCCCGACGAGGTGTGAATTGTTATCAAACGGGTTTGTGATAGGGTGAATTTGGACAGAAAAAGGTTTTAGATTGATTAAACTAAGGAATCTACAAGGAAATAGCTTAAATAAGCTATATGAACAAGACTTGAAATTAGGAAAAACCAGAAACGTTTAAAACCTAAAAACGCGTACGTTCAATTTAAATTTACGTGAACGTACGAAATAAAAAGTGAAAAATGAAATCTGAAAACCCCCAGGGGGTGAAAATGACTTTTTTACAAACCTAAGGGTGAAAGAAAATTTTTAGAAAAAGAAAATGAATTTTTACACTAATTAATTATTTAATATTAATTAATTACTGATTAATACTAATTATTAATATTTAAATAACTTAAATTCAATATAATATTAATTTAATACTAGAAAAATGAAAATTAAATTTCTAAAATTATAAAATAACTAAAAAAAAAATTTAAAATTAAAAATATGTCTTTTTGTCTTTTTGTGATTTTTATATTAATTAATTACTAATTATATTAATTAAACTATTTAAATTATTTAAAATTATTAAAAATACTAAAAAGATTTAGATAATTATTAATTTTTTTTTAAATCTAATTAACCATTACAGGTATCCTAAAAAATTATAAAAAGTTTATAAAAATTATTTTTAGACTATTTTACTAATTATTAAATTAAATATTAATTAATTACTATTTAAACTATTTAAATTATAAAAACTAGAAGATGAACAGTAGAAATTATAAGAAAATTCCTAAAATTATTTTATAACTTATAAAAGCTAGGAAAAATATAAAAACTAGGGTTTTCTTTATAAAAACTAATTTTGCTATTTAATACATTAATATTAATTAATAATTAATAAAAATAATATTAAATCTAATAATTACTAAATGATAAAATAAAATTATGGAAAAATTACTAAAAGTAATTTAATATAAAAGAAAATTAAGAAAAATATAAAAATGTAAAGTGATTAATAAAAAATTAAAAAGGGAAATTAAAAAAAGATAAATTAAATTAAATAGAAACTATCACTTATTATTAAATTGGTTTTTCTGGATTTTTCTTTTTACAATACTACTAAACAAATGTAAATAATGAACTTTTGTAAAAGCAAACTTAGTGGAACTAAAAAATAAGCTATTTGAGGGCTTATGATTCCAACAGTGGACTTATGCAAGCTTAAATGAGATTTTTTATGTTGAAAAAGCAATTAACAAGCTAAAGATACTGAACCAAAGACAAAGTAGACTAAAAATAAGCTAATGATACTGTAAATAAGCTAGAACATGCAGATAATCACACCAGTGAGCCACAATAAGCAATTAAGCTAAACTCCACAACCTATCAAGCTCACAGGCCAAAATAGCCCATCTGCAGGCCTAATTGGGGCCCACCTGGGTGATCAAGGGTCCAAGGTGATGGTTGATCTAAAGAGAAGGACTGAGAGGCTTTCCAATGAACCAAGGTTCAGGGGTTGGGTCCCACAATTAAGCACTATGGGGACCTGGGAAGTTGAGCTGATATGGGCGGGTTTAAACTGAGTGCAGGCCAAAGATAAGCTATCAATAAGCTTATTTCAAGGGTATTAAGGGTAAACACGCAGAGGGTATGCTAGAGGGGGGCCTGAGTAAACTAATGGGGGTAGATAAGTAGGGACTAAGCCTAATAAGCACTAAATAAGCTAATCAAACAAACTGCAGCCTAACTAGCCTATGAGGGCATATAAGCAGGCCGAAAAATCTATTAGGAAAAATTATGAAAAATAAAACAAAAATAGTAACATGGGAACAAGCTCACCAAGAAGCTGCAAATCCATTTTGAAGACCTGAGAGCTTGAAACAGAGAAATTAAAAATGTTTGTTTGGGGACCTGTGGGATAGGTATGGTGAAGGGCTGCAAACTTAAACAAACAGGCAACTTAAAAGCCAAATTTCAATGATCAAATGGTGTCCAAATCCAAAAATTCTTTTTGTTATAGATTCACAAGCTACCAAAGTTTACAAAACAACAAGTTTCATCTATTTCCAATTAGAAACAAACATTACAGAGGCATTGGAATGTTGTCCCATTTTGACAGTATGCAATTTGACTTTTTAAAGATTTTGACAAAAGTTGACTTTGATGAATTCTCACAGACGCTAGCTGATTCATTGTGGTAAATCAAACCTAAATGGAACTACTTTCAACAACCTAAACCATATTTGAACTAGATTAAAGGATATGATGCTCAGTATTGATAACATCTTAGCTGTTGAGATTATTATGACGCAATGTTGACTTTCCTTTGAAAATGAACAAAGTAAGAGTTGTACTGAACTAGTAATAACCTAAGAACAATAAACTAGCACACCTTAACTCTTTTTAACAACAATAACATAGCCATTCAAGCAATGCCAAATACCCCAATTGGTGTGACTGTTTTTGTTTTTACAAAAGGTTTCACCAATTTTAAGCTCACATTTTAAAAGAAACTATCCCATAAGCTATAATTAAGACTGAAAAGCAAAAGTAGATTAATAAGTAGTGAGTAATAAGCAGGGTGAAAAAGCAGTAATAAGCAGTTTCAATAAGCAAGTAAAAAATAAGTAATATAATCTAAACTTGAACTTTGATTAACTGAAATTGTAAGTTACATCACTAGGTTGAACAACTTAGATAAACTAAAACATTAGCTAATTAAATTACATTCTAATGATTATCTAAAACTAGTTAACTACTTGCCCTGGCTGCTTCCCTCTCTCTTTTATTTATACTAACCCTTTAGGGTTAGTAAAACCCACTTGAGCTTTTCCCACCTCTTTCTAAGCCATTGGATCCCAGAAATTGATCCCCACCATTGAAACATATCTTTGGCGCCAAAAGAGTATATCCTTTGTTCCTGTTGCTTGGAGGGTTTTCAAAGCAATTAATGCTTGTTGTCTTTTGTGTTTGGAGGGGGGGGGGGGGGGACAAGTAGTGGGAAAGGTGAGGTGGAAGGATGGGGAAGGTGGAGTGTGCAGGGATCAAGTGGAGAGGGAAAAGAGGTGGGTCAACGTTTGGTTTGACCGGGGTTAAATAAAAACAGGGAAGGGATTATATTTGTGTGGGAGTGGGCCGAATGTATTGGGCCTGGAGTGGGGTTATAAGGTGGATTGGGGTGTGGCTGGGTTGTATTTGGTAGTAATAAGGTGTTTTGTTTGGTTTGTTTAACTAATAAAAGCCCAAGGACCTATTATGTCATTTGCTGATTTTGAGGGGCTAAAGCTGCCAATACTCCAAAATAACCATAAGGATCAAAATTTCCATGTATCAATATCCCACGGACCATAATTGTAAATTTTCCATTTTAAAACACCGGGGACCAAATATGTCAATTTTCAAAGTTGAGGGGCCTGTTTGCCAATTTGTGAAACTTTTAACCAAGGACCAATATTGAACTTTTTTTAATTTCCCAAAGACTTAAGTTGACTTTTCTTTGAATTAATTTGACCAGGGACTAATTTTGACAATCTTTGAAAGTTCAGGGACTGAAAATGTCAATTATGTAAACTTTGTTCGTTTTTCATTTGTTTTCAATCCTTTTGTCCCTGAAACTTATAAAAAAACACAGTCCAATGATATTTTTAGTATTTTAAAGCATTTTAAAGTGTTTTTGATTGTTTTTGTAGTGCAGAAGGAACAAAAATGATGAGTATTTAGACACTCATCAATCATCTTCATATGCCACGATCTGTCACCTTCCTTAGGTGGCTTGGCCCAATTCCATTTACATTTATCACATTCCCTTTTCCATTTGTTCATCCCTAAGTTGATAGGCATCATTCTTAGGAATTCAATCATTTTCCTAAATACTAAGGGGTCCTCAAAGGGGTTTAATTCCTCATCCCTAGCTATGAGTTGCTCCACCGAATGTGTTCGGTTTATGAGCTCCTCCTCTAAATAAAATGGGCGTTGAGGTCCTATGAAGTCTCCATTGATCCAAGGTGCATATCTAGATGGTTTTCTATTCATGTCTACCCAATGGGGTGTTGGTTCATTCTCATTATCGTAGCTATGCTTCTTAACATCGTAGACCGACCAAGTCTCACCTTCTCTTACCGCTATCTTAGATTCCTTACAATCAATCATGGCACTAGCGGTCGCTAAAAATCCTCTTCCTATTAGTAATGGGCATGTAGTGTCACTAACCATATCAAGGACATGAAAATCCGCTAAGATAGTTAATCGTCCTACGTGAACTACTATATCTTTGATCATTCCTACCGGGTGGGCAACACTTCCATCCGCTAGACCAATTATCACTTCCGTCTCCTCTAACTTTCCTAGCTTAAGTGTGGTGAAAAGGGATAAAGGAATCAAGTTGAGACTTGATCCTAGATCGGCTAGTGTGTCAAAAGCTTCGGAGTTACCTATCCTACAAGGTAAAACAAATATACCTGGATCATCAAGTTTCTTAGGTAGTTTGTTTTGAATGAAAGTCGTCCCATTTTTACCCAACTTAAGTCTTTCTTCATACTTTTCTAAGAGGGCATTGTAGTAGGGGGCACGGGCTAAGACATCAATGACGGGGCGCTCAAGGTGAAGTTCCTTAAATTCATCGCCAAGGTCTTGTGTAGGAGATGTTTCAACAATGCTATTGACCGGTTTAATGTAGGATGTTTTATTCAATTGGTCCTTTGGAAAAATTTAGGTTTGTTTGAAACACGTGCTTATGGCATTGGCTGAATAGTATTGTGGACAAGAATTAGGAGACAAAACTAATGATATGGCGTTAACGTTTAGTTTCGGGTTCTTGACCGTGTTGTTAGGGAGTGCTCCCATTTCTCGGTCATTGAGAACTTTCAACAATGTGTCAATCTTATTTGTCATCTCACTTTGTTTTTGTTTGAAATCGTCTTCAAACTTTGTTAAACGAACTTCTTGAGATGCCATAAAATTAGACATCAATCATTCAAAATTATTGGTACTAACATAGTTGTTGGAAGGATTGTTATTGGAAGTACAGTTAGGGGGTGGACCGTTTGATTGGTAGCGATTAGGTGGAGTGGAAGAATTGTTTTAGGGTGTATTTTGGTTTTGTTTCCACCTAAAGTTTGGGTGATTTTTCCAAGAGGGGTTGTATGAATCACCATAAGGGTTTGGCTAGGGTTTGAAAGTGTACTACTTGTCTCCCGCTCCGTCGGTACGCGAGGATTCGTAATCCACAAAAGCTTGTTTGGGGAGTTCCATGCAAATCACGAGTGTCGTGGGGACCACTACATAATTCGCATGAAGAAGTGATTTTGTTCACTTGGCTTGAATGTTTAGGAGCTTCGTAGGATTTCATTAGAAACTTGACTTGGTCTTCAAGTTCCATGATCCTATGGTCGGGAGTGCTTGAATTGTTCGAAGGCAAAGATATTGTCTTGACCGGTTTGTTCAAATCACGGGGATTATTCCAACTTTCGTTGTCATAGAGAGCAAGATCTTCTATGAGTTCCCATGATTCTTCCACACTTCGATCATGTAACTTGCCACCAGCCGCTTGGTCAGTGGTTTGCCTCGTGGAGAGATTAATGATATGGTCATAAAAGATTTGGACTTAGAGCCAAAGATCTATGCCATGATGAGGGACTTTTTAGAGCAAGTCCTTGAAACGAGTCCATGCTTCATAAAGGGTTTCACCTTGACATTGTTGGAACATCAAGATGTAATTTCTTAGCTTGGTGGTTCTCCCCGGTGGGAAAAATTGAGCAAGGAAACGAGTGGTGAGATCATCCCAAGAGGTGATGGATCCCGCGGATAAATGCTCAAGCCATTGACTAGCTTGGTCACGTAGAGAGAATTGGAAGAGAAAAAATTGGGTCGTCTCTCGAGTGTCAACATCATGATCTATGGAATCAACGATTTTAAGGAAATCCTTGAGATATTGATTAGGATCTTCGGAACGAAGTCCATGGAATGCACATCCTCTTTGCACCAACCGGATGGTGTCGGATCGCAAGGGAGACACATTGGCTCCTTGAGTGAGCTCAATGGTGTTTCGATAGCCTTGGTGGCTAGGACGGGAGTACTCTCCTAAAGTGCGGGGTCCAGGAGGTTGGTTTGGTTGTGGTGGGTTTTGTTGTAGTGGGTTGATGGGTTCAAAGATATTAGCACCTTCAATGATTACGGATGGTAATGGTTACGAATAAAGGAACGAAGAAATAAGATAGACTAAAAAAAACCTATAAAAATAAAATAAAAATCTTACTAGAAAGGAATCTAGCAAGTAGACCTAATAAAAAGAAATTTCAACCTAAATAATAACTATTCCCCGGCAGCGGCGTCAAAAACTTGATGCGTGGGATTGCGCCCTTGCAAAAGGTTTTACCTCTCAAGGGATCTCAAGAGGCTTGCAATCCCCACCAGGCAGTGTACCTAACCAATGTGGTATAGTGTAGTGGCAAGTACCAGGGGATTGATCGTTCTACTTGGGGAATAGTATCGTTAGGATCAAAACTGAATTAAACTAGGTCTAGAGGTGAGGGATGATTCTTTTTGTATTTTTATATTTTATGAAAAGCAAGTAAAAATCTCGGGTATTGGAAAAGTGGACGGAATTAGTTGCTAGTCAACTAACCTAATTAACTACAAATGCAATAAAAATAAAATAACAAAAAAGTAAATGTTGAGAAAAACAATAATGAGAGAAACGTGTTTACTTAGATTTTACTACTCCCTAGCTATCTTTCATTAATTGAATAGTTTGTAACAATTGCGTGGATAACGGGTTATATTCCATAATACCATTCGTGGGGCCGTGAACGATCTTCCCCAACTCTACAAGTTTCTACCTCTTCCTATGTCGAGCCGACAACTAGCTCCTAACATAGCCTCCTTAGTAGTCACTCATGCATTAAATACAACCATTAAAATCGTAGTACACATCTGATTCAAGTTTCTTAAGACGTTCAAGCATGTTACCAATTGGAAGTCTGCAAGTTTTCTTAAGCCTAACATTGATATCATTCATCCATTACAATTAATATCAAACAATCAATAGCTAGGTTTCATTACATCTAAACAAACACAAACAAACCTTGCCGAGCATGTTAAAGTAAAGACAAACATAAGATAGAATTAAACAACACATAGACATATTAAATGATTATTGGAAGACTTATCTTTATCCAAACATGGATGAAAGAAGGGTTTGAAACCCTTACAAGAAGGTTGAAATTCGACCTAGGGTTTGTGGTAAAAGTTCCTCGAAAAATTCTCTCCCAAATGAATGAAAATTAGAAATCTATAGATAGAGATTACACGTCTGACGGCGTCACATTGTAATTCTGACACCATCAACTTGCCACCAATACTCTTCACGGATTGTCTAGATCCAGATCTGACGCCGTCATGTGTATTTCATCTCTTGGCCGTCACGTGTAATTTTGCTCTTGACGGCCTTGGCTTCCCAAAGCATGACGCCGTCACTCTTTAAGTCCCAAAAACATTCTGGCGCGTCTCGTGTAACTTTTTATCCACCTCTTTGCCAATACGTGACGCCGTCACGTGCAAGTCTTGACGCCGTCAGGTACTATTTCCAGCTTGATTTTAAAGACTTTGCCGTTTTCTTCATTTTTCGCTCAAAAACGTCCAAAATGATTCATTTTCCAGATTTCTTCTCCAAAGTACCTAAGATGATAAAAGGAACGATTTGATGCAATATTTGATCAAATAATCACGACTTAGGGCTTAAATGACCCCTAAAAGTGTTACACTTTTCGCCTCATCACATACAGATGGTTCTCTTAGCAAGTACAAGGCACGCCTTGTTGCCAATGGTCGTAGTTAGAAACAAGGCATAGTTGACCGTGATGAGACTTTTAGTCCGGTTATAAAACCGGCTACCATACGGTCTGTTCTTAGCTTGGCAGTCTCTCGTGCATGGCCTATACATCAGCTTGATGTGAAGAATGCATTTCTTCATGGACATTTATTAGAGACAGTTTATATGCACAAGCTTCCAGGTTTTATTGATCCCACTCACCCTCGTCATGTTTGTCTTCTCCAGAAATCCATCTATGGCCTCAAATAGGCCCCCCGTGCATGGTTTCATCGGTTTGTTTGGGATGCCTCTCTATGTAAATAAAGAATTATAAACAAGTGGGCTTATTTGTATCCGGAATAACATAAGTATGAAGTCAATAAACACTAAGTACAACAACCGATTACCTACTAGGCTATGATTGCAACTACTATCTCAATTCCTATTAATATTCGACTGCTATATCAATTTCCTTTGATATTCGACTATTACCATACCTTTCCTACATAAAAGCAAGCCTCATCCTACACCATACACTGAAACGACAAATCAAACTACATCACTGGTAACCCCAGACTTTAGTCCTCATAAGTAACCACACCTTTTCATCGACACCACTCCAACATATGACACACAAAGAACTTCGGGACGAAGTTCCCCATAAGGGGTAGAGACTGTAACAATTCATATTTTCAGGTTAATTACTTTTCCCGGAAAATTTCACTATTCACTTTTACTATTCATTTTTCCGAAATTTTCCCGAAATTTGATTTTTGTTTCGTGGCCTCGAGTGATAAATTATTTCCATGGCAAATTAAAAGTTTGACATTCATAAGCTAATTTTCGTGAAAGTTATTAAGGAATTACACGGAATTACACGTTTTAGGGTAAAACGTCATTCAAAAATTCTACGCACAACGAAACTCGACCGCGTTAAGTGACCCCGCATCAGAAAAATGTTTGACACACTCATGATTTATTTGAGAATTAATCGCGACTGAGAAAAACATGACCAAAATAAGCCTCGGCCGTGAAAAACTGGAATTTTCAGTTTTAAGCGTTTTTACTCAGCCGTAACCTTAGCCTATACCTGCACCGCATTTCTAAGACGATTTAAGTTTTCAACTTATTAGAAAAAGTCAACATATTTTTCCCTCCTCCATTGACCAAAAATCATCTCTTGATTTTATAAGTCATTCCTTGATTTTTAGGCTTACGGTTTGATGTTTAAAAGACATTTAATACCAACCGACACTAGACTGAGCCCAGTCTAGACATTATAAGTCTTTTTAAATCATTTATATCCTATTAGAAAAGTAACATTTTACTTTTCTCAATTTTACGCAATATTCGTACATTTTACGTATTACGCGTTTTAGACCCGTGTTTCCAGTTTTAGCAGGGTTTTACCACCCAAATGGAACCTACCACTCATTTTATATTTTATTATGGAGTATTTTGACAAGTTTAATCATTCTTCCAAGTTTCGTATTTTTACGATACCCGGTTTTACGTTTCGTGACTTAACGACTTACCGTTAGCAATTACTGGGACCAAAACTCACTCCGTAAGCCAGATAATACCAAGTTTGTGCATCTAGTCACCCTATCCACCATATGTCCGACTATAGGAAGCTTCACCATGCCTTGGTGGCTTATGATAAGCCTTGGACTTTAGGATACATGTATACTAAGTAAACTTGGTCTCCAAGTGTTGGAAAATATCTTAAATACTTGCACCTCCTTAAGGCAACTTCCTAGCACCTTCCTAGCACCTCCTTAAACTCATATATAAGCCCTCCCCAACCCTCCTAGTCGTTCACAACACAAACATCCTCTCATTTGCTAGTTTACTTCAAGTTTTGTGCAAGAAATCAAGTGCAACATCCACACATAAACCCTAGTTAGGTTTTGATTCATCAAACTACTTCCAAACCTTATAAACTTTGGTGATTCTCTTGAGTTTGAATCCACTCAAGTCACCTCAACTTTCATCATCCATCTTTCAAGATTACAAGAGTAGAAAGATTGCATGAAGTGAAGTGGGTTGAAGCAAGTCTATCAAAGTCCTATCCTTACATGTTAACTTCCTTTCATCTTTGAAAGCCAAAAGTTGTAAGCCAAACCCTAACATGATTCTTGTTAAATAATCATATTCATGCTATTTACATATCATTCATGCTATATATTGTCTTGTGATCATGTCCATGATGTATAAAAATGAGTAAAACAAGTTATGATATACATATGTTAACTTATGATCTTTAAACAAGTAAACTAGTGACTTTTATGGAGAACCACGACCAAAATAGTACAACTATGATATTGGATCATTATCTATTACATTAGAGGACTTAACAAGGAAACCATAGCAAGATATATATATATATATATATATATATATATATATATATATAGGCACTACTTCATATTCTTTACTCTGATCCTAAGTCGCAACATTCGATTATAGGTTGCTCGTAGAAACCTTCACGATTCAACCGTTACATTCATTACTTGCTATCTTACTTAAGGTGAGTTCATAGCCCCACTTTCCATTACTTAATTGTTTTACAAACCCTTGGGGGGAATACATGCTATTATTTTTCTACTCGAACACAATGCTTTCTACTGTATGCTATTCGATTATGTTTTATTATCACTAACTAACATCCTTGCCAAACCAAGATCCCTTATTATGAACCATTTAATCACTTGCGAGGGTTACTTGCGAGTGAGCACGAATATTGTGAATAGGCCTATTGGGATTGACGAATCCCATTTGTTTTGACTAAGTTCAAACAAATGCATTAATATTTGAGACATTAGGTATGACGGCAAAGTACCTACCGGGATAAATCTGCCGATCGATATTGGTACACGTTAACGTTTTGGTGTCATAAGCTTAGTGAATTAATAACCTTTCCGGGCATATAACAACGTAGCCCATCTTTGTTTTCTAACTATGAGTGTGAGTCTATAGCTCACACTACGATTATTGTGTTCAAACGATTTAACTACAAACACTACGATTATTGTGTTCAAACGATTTAACTACAAACACTACGATTATTGTGTTCAAACGATTTAACTACAAACACTACGATTATTGTGTTCAAACGATTTAACAACAAACACTATGATTATTGTGTTCAAACGATTTAACTACAAACACTACGATTATTGTGTTCAAACGATTTAACTACAAACACTACGATTATTGTGTTCAACGATTTAACTACCAACACATTGTGTTCAAACATTAAACAAACTCTATGAATACCACTCAACCTTTGTGTTGACCTCTCAAGCATGTATTTCAGGTTCATGACGATCAAGGATGGCACGGAAGGGCACGGATGTTCAAGAGGGCTATAAATTTTATTATCATTCAAAAACTCATTTATTGTCATTTGTAAACATGGAACCATCTGGGACCTCATTTTGTAATCTCTGATATTTATACAATTTGAATGATAAATCTTTTAAAACGACTCAATTGGAGTTCGTTTTCTATTATTGTGACTATTGTGCCGTCGAGTAACACCCAGTTCGAATTCCGCTGCAACCATGAATTGGGGGTGTTACATACTTTATGTTGATGACATCATCCTAACTGCCTCATCTGCTACATTACTTCAGCATATCATATCATCTCTTTATAGTGAGTTCTGTATGACTGACCTTGGCCCGCTTAACTACTTCCTCGGCATTTCTGCTCGACGTACATCATCCGGTCTGTTCTTATCTCAGACCAAATATGCCATTGAGGTTCTTGAGCGGGCCCACATGCTCAACTGCAACCCCTGCAAGACCCCTGTAGCCACAGACACCAAACTAGGACCAGATGGATCCACTGTAGAGGACCCATCCCTCTACCGCAATCTCACTGGAGCTTTACAGTATCTCACATTCACTCGGCCTGATCTTTCATATGTTGTACAGCAGATATGTCTTTACATGCACGATCCTCGAGAACCTCACCTCAACGCTCTCAAGAATATCTTACGTTACGTTCGTAGGACTTTAGATCACGGGTTACAGTTATATGCATCTTCCACATCTCAGCTTGTGGCTTATTCCGATGTAGACTGGGCCTGATGCCCAGCCACTCGACGTTCGACATCTGGCTACTGTGTCTTTCTCGGTGACAAGTTGCTTACATGGTCTTCTAAGCGACAACACGTCACCTCTCGCTCTAGTGCTAAGGCAGAATATTGTGGTGTCGCTAATGCTGTCGTCGAGACTGCTTGGGTTCGGAATCTTTTAAGGGAATTACACTCGCCGCTTCGTACAGCTACATTGGTATATTGTGACAACATTAGTGCGGTTTATTCGTCTTCTAATCCAGTTCGGCACCAACAAACTAAGCACATTGAGATTGATCTACATTTTGTTCGTGACTTTGTTGCTACTGGCCATGTCCATGTTTTGCACGTCCTATCTAGATACCAGTACGCAGATATCTTCACCAAAGGACTTCCTCTCCATTATTCACAGAGCTTCGGTCCAGTTTAAGCATCCGACCTCCTCCCGCTTCAACTGCGGGGGCGTATTAGTGGACCTTTATACTCTTATGTATTCTAATCCCATGTATTGTATAGTTGTAGGGCTTAGCCTATGTACATGTAACCCTACTTTGTATGTGTACATATGTGTTACTTTGCTAATGAGAACATCATCCACATTTACAGCCATAATACATTTATTAGAACCTTTATGTGATGAATACCATTAGTATTTAAGATTATCACAACAACAATACATAATATCGTATAAACAATATATAAAAAAGCTAAAGGGTAGACTGATCATACATTTTCCCTATGATGTTAAATCAGGTAGGGTTTCTAATATGTGTCATCAACCACATGTAAGTTTAGTTTATTAAATTAAACACACACTTTTTTATATATATAAAAAAATAAATTTAATTTTAATTAAATATATTCACAAATTACTATAAATTAATGTAATTTTGAATTTAATAATCTCCGACTTTACTTTTATATAAACTCAAAGGTGTGCCGTCAGGACACATTTTAGAATGTAAACTTGATTGATCTTGTTTAGCTTTAATAATACTATATATAAGATGTTAAACATGGCTGCAATAACCAAAAACCATAATTCACCATAAATCATAAGTTGATGATTAGATATCCATGTATATTGGAAAGTTAATCACAAGTTCACAACTTAATGATTAAGCAAGCCTACCTAATTATGCAAAGGGTGACAACATTGACAATATTATTTGGAATTTTTAAACATAGAGTGGGGGACTATGTCGCTGCATGTTGGCCTCTTGATACATCACGTCTTTGTAATGGTCTCATGTAGTATACTAGTATGTCACATTTCCATACACAAGAGCTTTGTTTGGTTTCAATATATAACAATATAATTAAAACCTTAAAAATCAAACTCAGTAAAATAATACATAGGAACATAAAATGTAAAGGGAAATCTAAACTCGTGGCTTTGATCGATTGGTGCCGCAAATAACACAAATGAGGTAAATCACGTAACATCGTGAGTAGAAAAACACGAGTGTTTACGCATGATACGTAGTAAGGGTTATAGTTTCTTTATTGTGTGACATTAGGCTAGTCATATGTTCGGTTTCTCTTGAGTGGTAAGAATTATGAGATAAGAGAGTTTATCGAAAGTCGGAGTGATCTTTAGTTTGTTTATCTACGAGTCTCACATAAGACTAGCGTTTATTATGTGTAAACGTAGAGAAGATGAACTTGGTATGTTTCATGAAATGCACGTGTATTTATAGCATGGTACTCGCGCAAAGCAACAGGAGCGAGTACTATATTTAGAGGTGATCTTTTTGTAAACAACATTTTTCGATGATTACTGATAGTCTTTAGTGGTTGTGTCTTTGTGATGTGAGATGGTAAAGAGGGTAATATGTAACATTATTATTTTTTTAGAGTTATGATTTCAAAGTATGAATATATTAAATTTATTGTAGTAGTTATATCTTATCATTATAACATCAAATTCACCGATATTAAATAATGTGTAAATAGCGGATTTTTTTTTATTAAATTTCCAAATGTAGCAAGTTGTGTAAACTTAAAAAGCATAAGACTTCTATTTATAAAAGTCTTAAATAATTATAGATAGTATATAATATAGATAAGGATGCATTTAGTGTTGTGTGAGACCCGTGAATGTGATCCAAAGGTGTAGGGAGATCCATTTGGGAGTCATCCTATGAATAAGACAAGAAGGACATGTGGCCAGGTATACTTGACTCTGGGCATTATGGGAATATTCGAACGAGGCACGACCTATATGTCATAGCGAAATGTCCGCGACACTACCTCTGCACCAATGAGGTGTCTACATGTGGCAATAGTACAATAACGGCTTGGGAAGACAAACTGTCATGTGAGTTGTGGGCTTGATTCTCCATGCGAGGTTCATTTTAAGTTGCGTATCTTCACTATTGGGCTACAATCGAGAAAACAAGAACCATAAGGAGGATTTGAACTAACTTTTAGGGAGGGTCGAATGATATATCATTTAGTTTGAAAGGACCAAACATTTTTATTTATAAAGTGTATCAAATATGATGAACCAACACTCATTCACTTCACGTCAACATGACATCGAAAATAACATCGATATACATAAAACCCACACTTGTATCACTCTAAATTGAACCTACTAAAACACCACATAATACACACATACACACCAAAAACACGCAACAATCTCAAAATCAGTCATGTTGACGCCAAAATAACTTCAACCGCTTTATGGTATAACACCGATAATAATTTTGTGATATCCCGTACTCTTACTCTATTTCAAATCTTGTTAGCATGTATGAAATTCACATGACATTTATTTTAGTAGATAATAATTTTTTTCACACTTAAGATATAATGCAATGAATTATTTAAACGTTCTAACATATTACTCATTTAAGATATTTTCTCATCTAATTATTTTTTTCTTCGTGAAAAATATGTGTACACATGCATATAATTATTAACGAGACAAATTTTGGGGCCTGAGCGGTCGCTCACCTTGCACACCCTCAAAACGGCCATGAATTAAACAGTGTCACATTTTGTGATATATATGACCAACAAACTTGTGTGGCGTGGTTGCATGGCACTGTCAAGTAACCAAATAAAACAAGAAACATAAAACAAACTAACCTTCAAGAATTATAAGACAAAAAGATTGACACCTAGCTATATATTTATTTTTAGAAAAATGACAACCATAAGTGCAGAAAGAAAATAATTGTGAAGAAAAAATAAAAATAGAGAGAATCTACAAAATGCAATAAAAGAGGCATATATGAGTAACTTTACATAATAGTGATTCGGGATTCAGCAACTTTACATAATTGTGAAGCAAATCGAAGAAACTATTGTTCTGCAAAATCACAACGCATTATATAGTGTTCGATTGGCTGATTAGCTCAGGGGGTGTTTGGGTGCTTAGATGATTATCCTCTTATTAAGGATTAAAGAATTTGTTTTAATGGGTTAAAAATGTTAGGTTCTGTTAGTAATGCATACTGTAACAGCTTAAATTTGTTGTATTATTTGTTGAATTCAAGCACTGAAAACTTCAAGTCTCATATCTAAGAACGAATATAATGTGTTGGTGAATTGAGTGGATAAATTTAGTAAATTGAGTTCTGCTTTTTTCAAAAGAGTCATATATATAATGAGCCAACAACGACGTTTTCGTAGGTTTTTGTTTATCACATTGTTTTGTACCTATTTCCACAAGCATTCTATACATGTCTTTCAGATTTCATTAGTATAAGTTTGATCTTATTGTGTTTCTTTTGGTGCATCAGATTTCCGTAGACGCAAAAGAAGTTTATATATTACATTCCAGCAACACAAGTTAATCACAGATAACATGAAGTGCATGTGTAAGAAATACACCATCTCCACTCAACACGGCCTACAGAATCGATTACCTATCGAACTTACTAATTTAGTCACTAAGTTTAATTGATCTAAGTTTGTCTCTTTTGGTGCATCAGATTTCCATGGACGCAAAAGAAGCTTATATGCTACATTTGAGCAGCACAAGTTAATATTAATAGACAACATGGAGAAAGTGCATAGAGTTGCAAAGGAAGCTTTAGAGAGTCGATTGGTTCTTCTTATCCCTATTTTGAATAAATAAGACTTGAAATAACAACGGGGTGATAGATATTATGTTGGAAGTTGTATAGGGGTCGAATTTGGTTCTTAGCTCGATATATAAGTGTCTTTGTGGTATATGTACACGTAAGGCCTTTGAGGTGATCTCTTTAGTGTAAATTTATGCCATTAATGAAGATGATGTATTTTGATATTGCAGATAGGCTGGCAACTTATGTTGGCCTCAATAACGTGGATCTAATGGTCTAACGTTCAATGCAAAATATACCAATTGTGAAATAAAAATGATATAAACACTAAAAATGCTTTTTCTTATAACTTGTAATGTAAAAATGTCATCAAGTAATTGTTTACAGAATTTGTACTATATATACATAATGAAACGGTACAAAGAACCATTGTAATGGTTCGGTTCTAAAGGTATTCGACCAACAGTTGTGATGGTTCGAATGTAACTGTCAATTGACAGTTATTTTATAAGAGTTGACTTTTAAATACGGGTTGACTTTGACTTCGGGTTTGACCATGAGAATGGGTAGGAATAAGGATTGGGATTAACCCAATATTCTCCCCCTTAATCTCAATCATTATCTCCTAGATCTTTAACTCCAATGAGTTGCCTCATGGTTAGAAATTTGATCTTCGGTAGTGCCTTCGTTAGTATGTCAGCCTTTTGATATTCTCCGCTTATAAATTCAACTTGTAAGTCTTCTCTTTCAACGCATTCACGTATAAAGTGATACTTTGTATCAATGTGTTTACTTCTTCCGTGAAAGACGGGATTCTTCATTAGTTCTATAGCTGATTTGTTATCAACCATAATAGTTACTTTTTCTTCATTTGAGTGTGTAAGCCTGCTAAGTAGTCTTTTTAACCATAATGCTTGTGTTGCTGCTGCTGTTGCTGCAATAAATTCAGATTCGCAAGATGATAATGCTACAGTGGCTTGTTTCTTCGTGCTCCAGCTTATTGGGGAATCACCATAATAGAAAATGATTCCAGTAGTTCCTTTGCCTTCTTGAGTGTTGACTCCGTAACTACTATCGCTAAAACCTTGTATCTTGTTTCCTCCATTATGTCTGTAGGTGATACCGTAGTTGATTGTTCCTTTAACATAACGTAGTACTTGTCTTATTGCCTTTATGTGTTGCTCTTTTGGTTCCTGCATAAATCGACTAAGTAATCCAATGGAATAACTTAAGTCGGGTCTTGTGTGAAGTAGATATCGTAGACATCCAATTAAACTTCTATATTCTGTTGAGTTGACCATTGTTCCTTCAGTATTCTTAGTTAGTCTTGTTCCTGGATCCATAGGTATTAAAGTTTCGTTGCAGTCTGTCATTCCAACGTCCTTTAGGATTTTTGTTGCGTAGGCAGATTGCTTTATTGATATGTTTCCTTCAGCTTGTGAAACTTCTATTCCTAGATAGTAAGCTAATAATCCAAGGTCACTCATTTCAAATTTGTCTTCCATTTGAGCTTTAAATTTTTCGATCTCTTTCTTGGGTGTGCCTGTGATGATTAAGTCATCTACATAGACTCCTACAAGTAGAGTTGTATCTTTTGTGGCTTTTGTGTAGATCGCTTGTTCTAACGCACATTTCTTGAAATCTAAGGATTTCAAAGTTTGGTCAAGTTTTATGTTCCATGCACGTGGTGCTTGTTTTAGTCCGTAAAGTGCTTTAATAAGTCTGTAGACTTTTCTTGAATTTTCTTTCTTTATGAAGCCTTCCGGTTGTGAAACATAAATTTCTTCTTTTAAATCTCCATGTAGAAATGCAGATTTTACATCAAGGTGATGTACTTCCCATTTGTTATTAGCAGCTATGGCGAGTAATAATCTTATAGTTTCCATTCTTGCTACGGGTGCGAAAACTTCTTCAAAATCTATGCCATGCTCCTGAATATATCCTTTTGCTACTAGTCTTGCTTTATGCTTGACTATATTTCCATTTGCATCTTTCTTGGTTTTAAATACCCACTTTAAACCTATTGCTCTATGTCCTTTGGGTAAAGTGGTTAGTTCCCATGTATTATTTTTATTGATGGAATCTATTTCGACCTTCATTGCTTCAATCCATTTTTGGTCGTTTGATGCTTCCTTATAATTCTTAGGTTCATCTTCAACAAGTAATAGTCTCTCAGTGTCTTCAAGTAAATCAGTCATAATTCTAAATCCTCTTACGGGTGTATGATCATATTGTGAGTGTGAAGATGTGGTTGATGTTGAACCACTATTCTGATGAGTTGACTGTATTGAGTTGATTGGTGTAATCTGAGGGTTTACTCGTGATGAAACTGTAGATGGTGTATTAGGTGTTTGTGTTTGAGAGGGTGAGTTTGTTGCTGATGTTGTATAATTATCATCATCAAAGTTGTTGTCGTTGGGAAAGTCATTGTAATCATCATTTTGTTGAACGTTATCATTATTAGGTTGAATATCTTCTTCATGATGTTCATGTGTATTTTCAAAATTTTCTATTCTGAAATCAACCCATTCAGGTTCATTATTGGTGTGTTCACTCATGTAGTCTTCCCAATTCCATGCTTCATCCTCTTTAAACTTAACATCTCTACTAACACATATCCTTTGTGTTGTTGGATCAAATAATCTATAAGCTTTCGATCCTTGTTCATTTCCTAAGTATACCATTTTATTACTTCTATCATCAAGCTTGGTTAAGCGTTGTGATGGTACCTTAGCATATGCTATGCAGCCGAATACTCTTAGATTTTCTAGGTTTGGCTTTCTTTGTTTAATTGCTTCATATGGAGTAATGTCTTCTAGTGCTTTTGTAGGTACACTATTTAAAATGTATATAGCATGTCTGACGGCTTCAGCCCAAAAATTTTGTGGCATGTTAGTTGCTTTCATCATACATCTAGTGGTAGACATGATTGTCCTGTTTCTTCGTTCTACTACTCCATTTTGTTGTGGTGAGTAAGGTGCGGTAAGTTGTCGTGAAATACCATTATCTTTGCAATATTGTGTGAATTCATTTGATGTGAATTCTCCACCTCGATCAGTTCTGAACATTTTTAATGTCGTCCTTAATTCTTTTTCTATTGTGTTCTTATATTCCTTGAAAGTATCAAATGCTTGATCTTTTGTTTCAAGAAAATATGCCCACATATATCTCGAATAATCGTCTACTAGTAAGAATATGTATTTCTTTCCAGATGGTGTTGGTGGTGTGATTGGTCCGCATAAATCTCCATATACTAAATCTAAAGGTGATGTAGATCTAGTTTTAGCTTTCTTTGGAAATGGTGCTCTACTATGTTTACCAATTAAACAAACATCACAGACTTGTGTTGTATGTTTAATGGCGGGAATTCCTTGAACTAACTCTCTTTGAGCCATAAATTTTAATGATTCAAAGTTGAGATGTCCTAGTCTCGCGTGCCATAACCAGGTGTTATCTTTCAAGTTTGCAAGTAAGCAAGCAGGTGTTCCTATTCTTAGACTTGCTTGATATAGACGGTTTCTTTGTCTAGTGACTTTTAAGAAGATTTTGTCGTCCATGTCATAAAGTCGTAGTTCATTATCTTCCATTACAACTTTACATCCAATTTCGGTGAATTGTCCAAGGCTCAATAGGTTGCTTTTAAGACTTGGAATGTAATAAACGTGTGAAATAATTCTTTGTTTCTCGTCATCACATTCTATTAGAATTGAACCTTTTCCTTTAATCTCTATGTGTGATCCATCTCCGAATTTCACTTTTCCACTAACTTTCTCATCTAAATCTTTGAAATGTTCCTTTACTCCAGTCATATGGTTACTTGCTCCATTGTCTAAGTACCATAGACTATCCATATTTGTTTCTTTACCTTCTACAACTTCTTCGTGAAGAGATATGTTTTGATCTTCAATTTTTGTTACTATAGGGTCTTCTAAAATTGCCATTAATAATGTAGGTTCTAAGTCTTCCTCGACAAGATTAGATTGCACAGTTGTTTTCGGTTTTGAATAACACTTGTTTGCAAGGTGTCCCTTTTTGTTGCATTTGTAACATATAACTTTACTAAGGTCAAAATCTGGCCTTTTGAAGTTGTTTTGAGAATGTTCTCCTTCCTTTTTCTCTCCTTTAAATTTATCATGGTTTTTGTAGTGTGAATACTTATGTTTTCCATTACCACGTTTAAAATGTCTCCCTCTACCTTCGTGTCTTGTGAACATCAATTTTTCTTGATTGTTCTCTTGTTTTCCTTTCTTATATTTTATCCTTTCTTCATAGGTTTTAAGTCTTCCTATGACTTCTTCAAATGTCATAGTGTTTAAGTCTGAATATTGTTCTATTGATGCTACTATTTGCAGATACCTATCCGGTACAGCATTTAGTAATTTTCTGACTAAATTTGTGTCTTTTATTGTGTGTCCTAGACTAGCGGCTTTGTTTACTAGAGTTGTTAGTTTTCCTGTAAAGGTGTCGATGGTTTCATCTTCCTTCATAGTCAACATCTCCATTTCTGATCTGAGTGTTTGAAGTCTGGCTTGTTGTACTCTTTCTTCGCCTAAGTGTCTAGATCTTAAAGCGTCCCATATTGCTTTTGGGGTTTTGTGCTTTGTTATTTGAACTAATTGTTCTTCGGGTAAGGATTGGTAAAGGTATGCTATTGCAAGTTTTTCTTTTTTCTTATCAGATGATTGAGTATTTTCAGTTGGCTCAATCGTTTCCCATAATCCATTTGCTTCTAAAATAATTTGCATGTGAATTGCCCATAACGAGTAATTCGCTGGTTTTAACATTGGGCATTGAAATTGAGGATTGGTGTTGTTTACACCAGTCTCTTTATTTCCACCGTTTCCACCGTTTGTCATTTTTTAAAAAAATAAATGACTAAGTAATCTCCTAAAATCTAACACTAATTGTGTTATAAAGTTTTTATAGCGCGCTTTAAAGGGTTTGTTTTTTTTTTTTAAAAAAAACTAAGAGATTATAAAAATAAAATTGAAATAAGCCTAAAGTTAATTACTCCTTAAAAGATATTTCTAAATATAATAAGCAGTGTAAATTTCACTAGGTTATTATATAAAATATGATAAGATACTAAATGTTATTTTTCTTAAAGTACTTATCAAAAATAAAAAACTATACTAGGTATATTATTTGTAAAACGAAATTAATACTCTAAGTATAATAAAAATAAAAATAAAGGGTGGATTGTGGAAAAATAGAACCTGGAGGGTGTTTATATAAAAACGAATCCCTAATAATGTTTTGTCCGGTTCTTTTTTGCCCTAGCGTTTTATTACGCCTCTTTTTTTCTTCTTTGTTATCTCTTTGAGAGATAAGTAAACTCTGACTCTTTTGAGTGAGATCGTACTGCTATGTTCTGGTGGTTGACCGCCGGATGTTGGCTTGTGGTTGACCACTTCTTCTTCACGGATATGTGGTGTTCCTGTTGGGATTATTCCTCCGTGTATATATTGAATCAAGTGGTGATTCAAGAATAAGGGTGCTATGAATCGAATCGTTGAAATACAGGTGTGTTTGTTCCTTGTATTGATTCAATAATGAATTTGCCCCCTTTTTTTTTGATGACAAAACCGTATGGTTTTTTTCTGGGTCGAATGATGTTTTGATAAAAACAAATAAAAATGGGTCTTGTTATTTTCGGTATGATTATGAATAATTTCTGCAAAAAATATAAAGGGGTGCCTTCTAATTGATGCCGGTAATTTAAAAATTATGGGGCGACAATTAGTTGAAGTTATCCCTTGATTGAAACGCAACTATTGCTGTTGTTGTGTTCGTTGTAATTTGCAGAAAAATACCGAGACCTATTTTTCTTCGATTCACAGATTGAAAAAAAATAAATGGTATATGATGAATTGGTTAGTTTAATCCAAACCGCTCTGATACCAATTGTTGGCCTCAATAACGTGGATCTAATGGTCTAACGTTCAATGCAAAATATACCAATTGTGAAATAAAAATGATATAAACACTAAAAATGCTTTTTCTTATAACTTGTAATGTAAAAATGTCATCAAGTAATTGTTTACTGAATTTGTACTATATATACATAATGAAACGGTACAAAGAACCATTGTAATGGTTCGGTTCTAAAGGTATTCGACCAACAGTTGTGATGGTTCGAATGTAACTGTCAATTGACAGGTATTTTATAAGAGTTGACTTTTAAATACGGGTTGACTTTGACTTCGGGTTTGACCATGAGAATGGGTAGGAATAAGGATTGGGATTAACCCAATAACTTATTGCCTATAGCTTTGTCAAACACAACACCAAAATGAAATTTACACGTACCTGATTTAATGATAATAAATTAACATTTCACTACGTCTTAATTGACCATTTACTGATTTAAGGAAATTTACACCTACCTGATTTAATGATAAGATTATTGATCCATTTTCAGTTGAAGTTGATAAGCTGGCCTATTTTGTTTGTTTGCTATATCTGCTAGTATCAATAAAAAATAAGAAACGTCCCATCTTGAACTAACTTTAGCAAGTTATACTTCTTTCAAAATCATCTGGCCCTGACTCCTGCTAGCTGCCACTTTCCTAGTGTCTTATTCTTGCACGATACTTATGGTCTAGAATCCACCCTTAATGCTATATAACAGCCTTCATAAGGTCCATATCATTATACCAAGAAAATGATACCAGATTTTAAAGAAAAGATATATTACACTATGATTAACTATTGGTCATGGTGGTGGGAAGTTGACAACGGAAGCGACAATGTTGCTCGCACCATTCTCACTCTTTTGGTTCCGATACTTGTTCTTTTATGGTACAAATGGACCATATCGTATACCAAAAATCCCAGACCCCGTTTGCCACCAGGCCCGTATGGTTTACCCGTTATAGGGTATCTTCCTTTTTTGAGTTCCAACTTACACGAAAGATTCACCGAGATGAGTCACAAATATGGCCCCATCTTTAGCCTGTACCTGGGAAGTAAGCTTCATGTTGTGGTGAACTCCATTGATCTAGCAAAGGTTGTAGCTCGTGATCTCGACCAGACTTTTGCTAGCCGCAATCCTCCGGTCACAGCAATTACGGCAACTTATGATTTACTTGATATTGCATGGTCCAATAACAACACATACTGGCGTAACACGCGTAAACTTCTGGTCAGCCAAGTGTTGAGCAACGCAAATCTTAATGCGTGTCAGGGGTTTAGAACAGATGAAGTAAGAAAAACATTTAGTCATGTTTATGCAAAAATGGGGGAAAAAGTTGATATTAACGAAATTGCTTTTGAAACCGAACTTAATGTTGTGACAAAAATGTTATGGGGACGTACCGAATCAGGTGATCTTTTAGAAGGGTTTCGAGAAGTGGTGTTCAAGATGGTGGAGTTATTGGGGGCACCAAATATATCAGATTTCATTCCGAGGTTATCATGGTTTGATCTACAAGGAATACAGCGTGAAATGCAGAAGCATCATGAACATCTTGATCGAATATTTGACAACGTGATCAAGGCAAGAATGGAGGGGGTGCTTCACGATGATGGAAGATTTTCTGCAGATCATGTTAGAGCTTAAAGACCAGAAAGATAGCCCAACATCATTGAACATGGTTCAAATAAAGGCCCTACTGTTTGTAAGTCTTCATAAACTTTTTATAGTATTTCCAAAGCATTTATATTTACTATACCAATAAACTTTCACCGTATTATCTTAGCCTTTAAACTTATTTTTCCTAATGGTTTAGCCCTGAACGATTGTGGTCATTTCTAGCAATTTTACACTGTTAATTTGGCTCAGAGATCGATATAATTAATCAATTATAGAATGAAAGTTATCTCGTTAATCTACCAGAATGGTGAAAGTTTGGATGTTTTAGGTACCATTGTTAAGCCTTTTAGTAGAATGCAACTTTTTCTTAACAGAACATCTTAACAGCATCAACAGATACAACATCCACAATGGTCGAATGGGTGATGGCAGAAATTTTGCATAATCCAGATGTAATGAGAAGAGTTCAAGAAGAATTAACAACAGTTATTGGTATGAGCAATATTGTTGAAGAATCTCATCTCCCAAAGTTAGTATATTTAGATGCAGTAGTTAAGGAGACATTCAGGGTACATCCTCCACTTCCTCTACTAATCCAGAGATGCCCAAATGAATCTTGCACGGTGGGTGGATACATTGTTCCAAAGGGTAGTATCGTCTATATAAACGTTATGGCGATCCATCACGACCCCAAGAATTGGACCAATCCGTTGGAGTTCAAGCCAGAGAGATTCTTGAACGGAAAATGGGATTACAATGGATATAATTTGAAGTATTTACCATTTGGATCTGGCAGAAGAATATGCCCGGGTATTCCTTTGGGGGAAAAGATGTTAATGTACATATTAGCATCACTTTTGCATTGTTTCGAGTGGCGCTTACCTAAAGAGGAAGAGCTTGAGCTTTCAGACGAGTTTGGACTTGTGACAAAGAAAAGAAGACCACTAATAGCCATTCCCTCTCAAAGATTACCCGAAGCTAGCCTCGACTCGTGAATCAATATGTTATTTTATAAAGGGTTAATTGTCAAAAACTCGAAATACTATATCTATACTATATAATAAATTGAATAATGTACTACCCATGAATCATCCAACACATTATATTTTTTGATGTGTCTAGATTGTGATTGGCTGGATAGTTAATGCGTACAACATAACAATGCCATTCTTTCTTCACACCTTTTCATAAAAAAACGCATCATGAAACTCATTCAGTTATCTCGTTCAAAAAAATCAAATCAATGATCATGTTTTTGGTAACTAATTAATCATTCAAACCTTTATAACCGAATCTCATAGACCAATTCATACAAGATAACACGCTCCAATATCAATTCATATCAGTTTCAAAATAAAAATCATATTCAAAACAAAATCAAAATCTCCCTTCTACTGCGTTTCACCGAATAATTTCGGTAAGATTTAATTATATTGAATCGGTATGGTTTATATTATTTTATTTATTATTATTATTATTATTATTATTATTATTATTATTATTATTATTATTATTATTATTATTATTTTATGTTTATGATGCAAACCGAGTAATTCAATTCAAACTGGTTTTTAATTGTTTCAATTCAATCGATGCTACAAGTTCCTATTTAATTTGTTTTTTCAATTTAAATGTTAGTACAAGTTTTGGTTTAATTTGTTTTTTTGTTTATGATGAATAAATTTATTAATCGTAGAAGTAATTTGTTATTTCTGATATGAATATTGATTGGAAACTAATTTTTTTTAATCAAGTTCTTCGATCACATGGCTTTTTTTTTTTTTTTTTTTTTTTTTTTTTTTTTTTTCATTTCAGGTTGTGTGTTTTAGGATTCATGATTTTGGCTGTCAAATATTTTTTGTTGATTTATATTATAAGGATATCATCGTGTGGGGTAAGCTAAATTTATAATTATTGATGATGATTATGTAAGGCATAGTGGATGTGTTTAATGGTTCAGTGGATGTATAAGGCATAGTGGATATCTTCTCCTAATCAAGTCGTTAGACATGAGACTAGACATTAAACATATCATAATTCGACTATATCAATTGTTTAACTATCCAATTTCCACAAGCATGGCAATTTTCTCGTTATAGACAGACAACTCATAATCAATCATGAAAATAGACCCTTTCGGTAATGCGTAATTATGATGAGCAAGCGGACAAAGATTAGTAGTGAACTATGTAAGAACATGCTTGCATCACTTACATGAATAACAACGTTGGTACATTGCATGTAATGTAGGAACAATGTCACCGATAGAGGTAAAATAACGCTCTTTTGTAGCGATGGGGTTTAGTAGATCCAATTTGAACAACAAAATTAAAACAATTTGCTAAAACAACAAAATACATCATATTAAAAATATCAACTTGAATAATGAATAGAAATGACAAAATACATAATTTTGGCTTGAAGCCACTTGTAAATTATAATAACATATTTTTTAGTTTTAGACATAAGCAACAGTTAAATAGTTTATTGAAAAACAAAACCGGTGCACCGCACATGTTATGAACATGAACTCATTATTATCATTACGCCCATGCAAAAATGTCATATCGAAGCAAATAAAAAATATCAACTGCTCCTACAGGGCTACACATAAATAAAACATACTCTAGAGGCCCAATGCAAGTAACAACACAAACACAATAATAAATAAGATGCAAGGTAATAAATAAGAGTGTGAAAAGATCAAACCGAGATAAGAGTATTAACAGTGGTTCGGCTATTAAGACTCCTTAGTTATAGATTGTTGTATATTCCTTAACAAATCAACAAAGATCACCCGCGGCAACCTTAGTTATAGATTGTTGTATGTTCGGCAATTTACACAAACATTAACCGATGAACACTTAGATACAAAGTCTGTGCGTAGCACGGGTTCGGAATGCTCGTAAAATATATAATTAGCACTTAGCACTTTGCATCCTTTGCTTTGAAAAAATCGTCCGATTTTTATAAAACAAAGTTTTTAGTTTTTACGGTAAGTTTTATCAAAAAAATTCTAAAAGGTGTATGTGTTGGTTCTCGACGCACTCTTGCTTAATGATAATTTTTGAACATTGTAATTTATTATGTGTTTCGAAACTCTATTGATTTAATAATATCGTTTTCGGACGACTTTTATGGGTTAGCTGAACCGGTGGTGCCTTCGGTTTCCGGTTGAACTCGTTGGTCCAGTCCGTTTTATAAAACCATGTGTAAATTGTATGATTTTTTTTTTTTTTTGGGTGCAAAAGGTAAACTTATATTACTTCTCAACCAAAATGCACATCATAAACAATCAACTGATATGGACATGCCCAATATCAGATAAAAGAGAAATACAACACATGATACAATAGATCCTATACATCAGTATACACCAGCACTCTGTTTAGAAGATAAAACAGAGAAGCTAATATGTGACAACTGGCAAATAAGGGAGTTATTTTGAAAACCCGCATTACATTAAAGTTCGTTTATAAAATATATTTGGAATTTTATTCGTAACGAACTTGAAAAACCAATATTTTGGTTGATTATATCTAAAAATTTTATGGAATCAATTTGGATTATCGATGTGATGAGAATTTATTTCGAAATTCTATTGGCACTACGTTGACTCCGGCACTAGGATAACCTAACAGAAATTTTATGTCTTGAGTCTACGGATTCGACTATATATATATATATATATATATATATATATATATATATATATATATATATATATATATATATATATATATATATATATATATATATATATGAACGTATTGTGATATTTTTGGGAACGAGCTCGGTCCGAGAAAGAGTTGGAGTATTTTACAAAGTTACGGGTTTTGGTCCGTGTATTGTACACCTAGTCACCTTACCCTAAATATAATAACACTTTTGTTATTATTATTATTATTATTATTATTATTATTATTATTATTATTATTATTATTATTATTATTATTATTATTATTATTGTTTTAAGAAAAGAAAGGAAAGAAACAAGTAAAAAGATAGAGTAAACTACAAATCGTCTTTGTGGTTTCTGTCATCTCACACCACAAAAACATTCACCAAAATATTATCACCTCCTCCATCTCTCATCTCTCTCTCTACAACCCTAGCAGCCGCCGCCCCACTGCTGCACCACCGCCGCCCTCACGACCCAACCAACACCACCATTTTAATCATCTCATCGAGATCTATCATTTGGCATAACTCACGCGCGAAATAAACACCTCTAACATCACGAATCCACCACAAATTCGTCATATCTTTCTTGTTTTTGAAGATTCTTTACGATTTAATCTTGGTAATCAAAGGTGAGACGAGTTGAGACTCGTATTTTGGTGAGAAGCGTGACCAAGGGTCACGAATCTTGTATTTTCTTTTGAGTTTATGAATAAAAACGTGAAGTACATGTGGGTTTTGAATGAAAACATTATTTCTAATAAGTTTGGTATCCGGGTTTGGTGTTTATCTTTTGGGTCGAGTTTGAAACCGTGAGCCGTGGCTCACGGCTTGGTTTTATTTTCGAGCCAATATGGTTTTCTTGATGATTTTGGGCTCATGGTCATGGTAGCAAGGATGTTAATGTTTGTGGAGTATTGTTTTACTTGAAGTTTGATTTGATATGGATACTTGTTGTGGCTCATGTGGAACCGCGACCCTAAGGGTCCGTTTGGCTGTTTTGGTGTGCTCGGATGAGCCTAAGCCGAGACCAAAGTGGTCTTGGGTTTGAGTCACCTTGACTCGTGGTGTAGCCAAGACCCAAGTGGGTCTCTCGGCACGGGTTTGACTTGGTAAAATCGACCCGGAACACATATATTTTGATGTTTCTTGATATTGTTCCATGTTATTGTTATTGTTGTAATTACTGTTACTTGTTATTTTAATTGTTGTTGTTGTTGGGATATATTACTATTGGTATTTTGGTACTATTGTTGTTACTTTGGAACCGAGAATGAATTGGAACAATGATTATTTTGTGAAGTGTTGTCGATTATGTGGATGAATGGGGACCGATTGTGAGACGGTCAAACTAGAATGATGGAGATAGGTTAGTCGGGTGCCGTAGTCGGACCCTATTGTTGTAGCACGTGATTTGGGTATTGTTGGACGGAGATTGATTACTTGGTTTGACTTGATTATTATTTTTATTTTGGACTTGGACAATGAGCCGAGAGTGATGACTCGGACATGTGACCATTTCGTATAACTCGATAAATATTTATAATCAAACGTAAATAATAAAACTCGTAATAATATTATTGGTAATATAAACGTTTATATAAATATATATACGTGAGTAACGTATATATAAATATATAAATGCGTATATTAATAATAAAAAGATCACGAGTAATATTATAACAATAACGTAACGATAAATATTATACTATGAAAGTGGTGTAATAAATGTCGGGAGCGTTATTATAATTAAACGACTATAAATAACAATGAAATCTTGACGTTAAACAAATATTAAATAAAATAATTTCTTTTAAATAAATAAAGGAAACTATCGAGTTATACGGGGTCGTGGTCACTTGAGTCCAAGTGGTTTATTATTTGTGACGTTTGTGTTGTCACGGATATATGACGATTAATACATTCACTTTCAATAACTACGTAACTTATTTAATCGACGGGTTAAATAAGAGCTATTTAGTTAATTAAATTGAGTATATTAATGGGCATCGTATCCTACGACGCCCATAGGTTGTGGTATGGGTACGAGAATAATAAATTACTAAGTATCTCGTGAGGTTGCCAAATTGACGAATTTGGTAAGCTTAACGGTATAATTAGAGAATTTATTAAACTTTGATATATACCATATAGTACTTTATGTGCAATGTGCGACCTAGGATTCGGGTATAATCTTAGAATGATATATTAAGTAAATAAATATGGGGGATTACCAAATCGACGGATTTGATAAACTTCGATGATTTATTTAAATAATATATAGGACTAATATTAGACCTATAGATTGTTTTATTACCCTTTTTGTTGTGACTTCTTGGTTTGAGTTGAGTCGACCCACCACCCGTATGGATACCAAACGCCAAACTCCAAACTAATACGAGATTTATACGAGAAATGGATTTTCGGAAGTATAATGGAATACGTTCGGGTTTGGGAATATTCGATTTTGAGGAAATGATTTCTGAATGAGTTGACTTTGTTAGGTCGTGCCGAGTCCGTAGTTGCCGTCTTTTGAGTTACTATACATCTTACCTCTACCGATTTCTTATTGTTGATTTCTGGACTTGAGGTGAGTCATAGCCCCACTTTTTAATCTTGAACTTTGTTTTCAATACTTGGGGTGAGAAACGTGCAAATTATTTTATGTGGACTATTATCGCTTCTATATTCTTTCTAAAACTTGCTATGCGTATGGACTAGGATGTATTGTCAGCTTTAGTCACATTTTATGTGTACTATTCAAGGTTGGCTTATTTGTATTGTCAGCTTTAGTCACACGGTTCGTGTGTACTATTCAAGGTTCACTTATTTAGATACTGTAGCGTGCACCTATAGGTTCTTGATACTTCGGAGGTTATCCGAGTATTTATGATATTGCGGGGGGCCGAATATCTATGTTAGAACAGAGGGTATCCGTGTGTTAGAATTGGAGCGGAGGGTATCCGCAGGCTTTTAGCGAATCCTTAGTCTAGCTAGCAAGCATTTTGCGTATATGTCCACTATATTGTTAGATGAATTTAAACCTATGATCTTACCAGCGAAAGCTGACTTTTAGCACGTTTTCTCAGGAAATTAAGTGATGCTCTATGGATGCTTGGATTGGAGGCTTGGTAATGGCACCGGTTATGAATCTACTTTTCTAAAACTCTGATAAACTATTGTGGACCTACGTTTATTTCTTTTGGGCCTGACTCTGAATGAATGTTGGGATAAATGTAAACTTTAAAAACCCGTTTTGGTTGTGTTTTTCTTATGTTTACTTTATCTCGTTCTTTTATGTCTTGTGTTGGATACCAATCCCCGTAGCACCCCGAAAGCTTGTTGAGTCTTCCACTGTACCAAATTTTGGGGGTGTTACAGATTGGTATCAGAGCCAAGGTTATAGAGAACTAGGTAAATAAACACCTAAACTATAACCGATTTTTATAGAAAACTATCCCCGACCATTACCCGCCAGCCCGCCAAGCCGAAGCATCATTATTATTATTGAGGTATATTGAGATGATTAGTAGATATGGGATTCTTGAGATGATTTGAGGATTTGAGGTTTATTGATTTAGTGATATGATGGCGTTTTGAGGAATTATATGCGTCTTGAGGAATTATATGCGTTTTGAGGAATTATATGGCTTAATTGTGTTATGAATGATTTTAGTAATGCGGTATTTTAAATCTTTCTTGATATATATGATTTGGAATTATATGATGATTTTGATACGGTATTTTGAGTTCGCGCTTTAGTTGTTTTGAAACACTTACACCCACCCTACGCCGTTGTCACAAATCATAGCCTCCTTTGCATGTGTTATTGTTAAGAATTGTTATTGCTAGTACGCGCCGCCCATCGTAGATCACTATGGCCCCTGATGACCCATACGTGATGGTCATGCGTTCAGCCACTACTACTTTATCGTCCCATTGTCGCCCTAAGTCGCCGACTTTATCGCCTCGTGGTTCGCCTGCTCGGAGATGACGAGTGATGGAGTACCCCTTCGACGAGGAGTACGTGGGTGAGCAGAATGATAACCCTCAAGATGAGGAAGAGAATGATGACCCTCAGGATTGGGAAGAGGATGATCCTCAGGAGGAGGATATGCCTGACGATGATGGGTCGCTAGCACATTCAGTTCATTCTGCGAAGCCCGATTTCCCGATACATCCGTTAGAACCGGTTTCACCTGATCATCCGTTTTTGTTTGATTCACCACCTGGTAGTCCCGTGGCGTCGGATGCACCTTCTGAGGTTTCTGTTGAGCATGCAGAGTTAGGTGAGACTGGTAGGATGTGGGCTCAGATTACTGTACAGGGCGAGAGGATCTCGCGGATGTCTGACCGACTTGAGATGGTCATTGCTGAGTTTATTGTTGAGTTTGTTGCGGATTTGAGGAGTCTACGCCAGCATCGTGGCTAGATCGATTTGGAATCAGGTTGTTGTGTTGCTACATAAGCGAAGGAGTATTTGGTTAGGAGAGCTAGTTATTATATCTCTTATGTCATGATAGTCGGATTGTACGTTTGTCTCATATGGAACGATTAGTATCTATTATGCCTGTTGGTAGTATGGAACGATGTATTGATCGCTACTTATGGACGATGGTGAGCTCGTATGATATTTTACGGTTTTTGGCATACATGGAGAATTGTGTCTTATTTGCGTGGTTGATATTGTGTTAGTATTATATTAATGGCTGTACGACGAAACCCCGTTAGAGCTACCCGGACTGGTACGGCAGCGACTACCCCTAGTCGCCGAGGACGCCGTCCTACTTGAAATGTTGAGACCCCTACTCCTGACAACCTGGACACTACTAACCGCAACAACAGGAATCAAAATGTTGATGTTCAGGGAGACAATGATCATGTTCCACTTAACGCACCTACTGTGGATCAAGCAATGATCAATCAACTTGTGGAGCAACGAGTTGCTGAGCTACTAGCTGAGTCAAATCATTCCAACAATTCTGCTGGAACATTTCCACCTGTTCGTGCTAATGGATGTAACTACAAGAAGTTTAAAATTTGTGGACCCATTGAGTTTGGTGGAACTGAAGGAGTGGTATACTTGGTAAGGTGGATAGAGAAGACTGAGTCAGTGTTTAATGTTAGTGGTTGTGCGGAGAATGCGAAGGTAAAGTTTGCTTCTTTTACTTTCAAGGATGAAGCTCTAACTTGGTGGAACAATTACCGTAATTCGGTTGGAAGTGATGTGGCTTATGCTACGACTTGGGAGCAATTTAAGTCTCTGCTGATTCAGACTTATTGCCCAAGGAATGAGGTTAAGAAGCTAGAGATTGAGTTCTAGAATCACAAAGTGAAGGGTACTGATATGGCAAATTACAATCGTCGTTACCAGGAGTTGGCCTTGCTTTGCCCAGATATGGTAAAAACCGAGACTCAAAAGATCGAGAGGTATACTGATGGGTTGCCTGTAGCTACAAGGAATGATGTGATTGCTGCTAGACCTGCAAATATCCATGAGGGCATCACAATCGCTCAACAATTAATGGATTCATTGGAATTGGAAGGAGCTGATAAGGATAAGAATGGAAAGAGAAAGAGAGACCATCACTCTAAGGGTAATGATCACCGAAACAAGCGACAAGCGGTTGCTAAGGTTTAAGCTATTGGGAATGGAGATAAAAGGAACCAAAATGGTGATGCACCCAAGTGTGGTCGTTGCTACAAGAATCGTACAGGACAATGTACTGTGATTTGTCAGAGTTTCTCAAGGAGAGGACATGTAGCTAGGGATTGTAGAGCACGACCCCTTGCTATGGTTCAAGCTACTCCTGAAACTATAAGTAAGGCAAATTTTACTTGTTATGGATGTGGAAAGAAGGGACATTATAGGAATGAGTGTAGAGAATCGTGGAACTGAGGAAATTAAGGATCGGGTGGTAATGGGTACAATAATGGAAACCGTGGACGACAAGATAATGGGAACCAACGTGTGGAAGCTGGAGCCGCTCATGGAAGAGTGTATGCACTCGGGAACGAGAGAGGAGAAGATCCAAACGTCGTTACTGATACGTTCCTTCTCAATAATCATTATGCTTCCATACTATTTGATACTGGTGCCGATAGAAGTTTTGTGTCTACTACGTTTGCACCCTTACTAGAGAAACCCCCGATGGCCTTAGGAATTGTTTATGATGTAGAGTTAGCTAATGGGAACATAGAAAGGATTAGAACTATCATTCGCGGTTGTACGTTAAATTTTCTGAACCGTCCTTTCAACGTAGATCTTCTACCTGTCACATTAGGAAGTTTCGATGTCATCATTGGTATGGATTGGTTGTCGAAGTATCGTACTCACATACTTTGCGATGAGAAGATCGTGCGTGTGCCTTACAGAAAGGAAATTCTAAATATACAAGGAGATCGAAAAGGTTCGAGGAGCCCATCCCGATTAGCGGTCATTTCTTGCACTAAGTTACCGAAGCTAATGGAAAAAGGATGTTGCCTTATCTTAGCTCAAATTTCTGAGAAAGGAGGGACGAAGAAAAAGGAAAGGTGCATTGGAGATGTGCCTATAGTTCGTTATTTTCCTGATGTGTTTCCCGATGATTTGCCGGGAATCCCGCCGACTAGGCAGGTGGAGTTTCAGATTGAGTTGATACCTGGTGCTGCACCTGTAGCACGAGCGCCTTATCGTCTTGCACCTACCGAGCTAGAAGAGTTGTCAAAACAATTGGCGGAGTTAGCCGAAAAAGGATTCATAAGACCAAGTTCTTCACCTTAGGGAGCCCCAGTCTTATTCGTGAAGAAGAAGGATGGATTGTTTCGTATGTGCATTGATTACCGTGAGTTGAACAAGTTAACAGTGAAGAATAGATACCCATTACCGAGGATCGACGACTTGTTCGATCAGCTTCAAGGATTTAGGGTGTATTCGAAGATCGATATGAGATCGGGATATCATCAACTTCGAGTTGCGAAGAGGATATTCCGAAAACGGCTTTCAGAACCCGTTACGGGCATTACGAGTTTCAGGTGATGTCGTTTGGGTTGACTAACGCACCGGCAATATTCATGGATCTCATGAATCGGGTGTGTAAACCTTACTTAGATAAGTTTGTGATTGTGTTCATCGATGACATTCTGATTTATTCGAAGAGTGAGAAGGAGCATGAGGAGCATCTAAGACTTATCTTAGAATTGCTTAGGAAGGAGAAACTGTATGCCAAGTTTTCGAAATGTGAATTTTGGATTCCGACGGTACAGTTTCTGGGTCATGTGATTGATAGACAAGGAGTCCATGTGGATCCTGCTAAGATTGAAGCGATTAAAGATTGGGCTGCACTTACGACCCCAATAGAAGTTCGTCAATTTTTGGGATTAGCCGGTTATTACCGAAGATTCATTGAGGGATTTTCGAAGATAGCAAAACCGTTGACCAAATTGACTCAAAAGAGTGTTAAGTACGAATGGGGAGATAAGGAAGAGGAAACATTTCAATTACTTAAAGAGATGTTGTGTAGTGCTCCTATCTTGGCGTTACCTGAAGGTAGTGAGGACTTTGTCGTCTACTGTGACGCTTCTCATAAAGGTTTAGGAGCTGTGTTAATGCAACGAGAGAAGGTAATAGCTTATGCTTCCCGACAGCTCAAGAAGCACGAGAAGAACTACACCACCCATGACTTGGAGTTAGGTGCTGTGGTTTTTGCTTTAAGGATACGGAGACATTACTTGTATGGAACCAATTGTGTAGTGTTTACTGACCACAAAAGTCTACAACACATCTTGAATCAAAAAGAGCTCAACATGAGACAACGACGTTGGATTGAGTTGCTAAGCGATTACGATTGTGAAATTCGCTACCATCCTGGTAAAGCAAACGTCGTTGCTGATGCTCTTAGTCAAAAGAAGAGAATTCCACCGTTACGAGTTAGGTCATTAGGGATGACTATCGTATCGCCATTACCGTCTCAAATATTAGAAGCTCAAATGGAAGCATTGAAAGCAGAAAATCGATCTGCTGAGAACATATTTGGGATGGCAGAAAATGAGAAGGGATTTGTTAAGCGTTCTGATGGAGTATTATGTTTTGGAGAACGAAGTTAGGTACCTTTGTATGGAGGAATTCGAGAGTTGATTATGCACGAGTCGCATAAGTCAAGATACTCTATTCATCCTGGATCTGATAAGATGTACCAGGATTTGAAAAAGTTATATTGGTGGCCAAATATGAAGGCAGATATAGCGTTGTACGTTAGTAAGTGTTTTGACATGTTCTAAGGTTAAAGCCGAACATCAAAGACCGTCAGGATTATTGATACAGTCAGAACTCCCAGTTTGGAAATGGGAGCGGATCACGATGGATTTTATTACCAAATTACCAAAGACAGCTAGCGGTTGTGACGCTATATGGGTAATTGTGGATCGTTTGACTAAGTCTGCTCATTTCCTGGCGATTAGTGAAGATGTTAATGTTGACAAACTTGTGAGGTTGTATGTGAAGGAAATTATTTCTCGTCATGGAGTTCCGATATCGATTATTTCTGATCGCGACAGCCGTTTCACGTCAGCTTTGTGGCGATCACTCCAAACCGCTTTGGGGACGAGACTTGATATGAGTACTGCATATCACCCCCGAATCGATGGTCAAAGTGAGAGGACTATTCAGACTTTGGAGGTTATGCTTCATGCATGCATCATAGACTTTGGTAAAGGCTGGGAGAAATATCTACCCCTTGCGGAGTTCTCCTATAACAATAACTACCACACAAGTCTTAAAGCTGCACCATTTGAAGCTTTATAGGGACGTAAATGTCGTTCGCCTATTGGTTGGGCTGAAGTTGGAGATAGCCAACTCACAGGCCCTGAACTTATATTGGAAACTACTGAGAAAGTGACTCAAATTCGTGATCAATTACAAGCAGCTAGAGATAGGCAGAAAAGTTACGCCGATCTGAGACGTAAACCCCTAGAGTTCCAGGTTGGAGACAAAGTGATGCTGAAAGTCTCGCCTTGGAAAGGTGTAATACGTTTCGGGAAACGTGGGAAACTCAATCCCCGCTACATTGGACCATTTCTTAGTTTGGAAAGAATTGGGCCCGTGGCTTATCGGTTGGAATTACCACATGAACTGAGTAAAGTTCACGATGTGTTTCATGTTAGTATTTTGAAGAAGTGTTTTCTGATGAGACGCCGATTATACCGATTAGGGATATTTGTGTGGATGAGAGTTCGAATTTTGTGGAAGAGCCGATTTAGATATTGGATAGAGAGATTAAACGACTTAAGAGAAGTCGTATTCCACTCGTCAAGGTTCGTTGGAATTCCCGACATGGACCGGAATTTACGTGGGAACGTGAGGACGAGTTCCGAAAGAGATATCCGAAGCTTTTCACTTCGTAGATGGATTGTTCCGAGAGAAACCCGGGACGGGTTTCTTCTGAGGCTGGGAGGATGTGACAACTGGCAAATTAGGGAGTTATTTTGAAAACCCGCATTACATTAAAGTTCGTTTATAAAATATATTTGGAATTTTATTCGTAACGAACTTGAAAAACCAATATTTTGGTTGATTATATCTAAAAATTTTATGGAATCAATTTGGATTATCGATGTGATGAGAATTTATTTCGAAATTCTATTGGCACTACGTTGACTACGGCACTAGGATAACATAACAGAAATTTTATGTCTTGAGTCTACGGATTTGACTATATATATATATATATATATATATATATATATATATATATATATATATATATATATATATATATATATATATTTGAACGTATTGTGATATTTTTGGGAACGAGCTCGGTCCGAGAAAGAGTTGGAGTATTTTATAAAGTTACGGGTTTTGGTCCGTGTATTGTACACCTAGTCACCTTACCCTAAATATAATAACACTTTTGTTATTATTATTATTATTATTATTATTATTATTATTATTATTATTATTATTATTATTATTATTATTATTATTATTATTATTATTATTATTGTTGTTGTTTTAAGAAAAGAAAGGAAAGACACAAGTAAAAAGATAGAGTAAACTACAAATCGTCTTTGTGGTTTCTGTCATCTCACACCACAAAAACATTCACCAAAATATTATCACCTCCTCCATCTCTCATCTCTCTCTCTACAACCCTAGCAGCCGCCGCCCCACTGCTGCACCACCGCCGCCCTCACGACCCAACCAACACCACCATTTTAATCATCTCATCGAGATCTATCATTTGGCATAACTCACGCGCGAAATAAACACCTCTAACATCACGAATCCACCACAAATTCGTCATATCTTTCTTGTTTTTGAAGATTCTTTACGATTTAATCTTGGTAATCAAAGGTGAGACGAGTTGAGACTCGTATTTTGGTGAGAAGCGTGACCAAGGGTCACGAATCTTGTATTTTCTTTTGAGTTTATGAATAAAAACGTGAAGTACATGTGGGTTTTGAATGAAAACATGATTTCTAATAAGTTTGGTATCCGGGTTTGGTGTTTATCTTTTGGGCCGAGTTTGAAACCATGAGCCGTGGCTCACGGCTTGGTTTTATTTTCGAGCCAATATGGTTTTCTTGATGATTTTGGGCTCATGGTCATGGTAGCAAGGTTGTTAATGTTTGTGGAGTATTGTTTTACTTGAAGTTTGATTTGATATGGATACTTGTTGTGGCTCATGTGATGCCGCGACCCTAAGGGTCCGTTTGGCTGTTTTGGTGTGCTCGGATGAGCCTAAGCCGAGACCAAAGTGGTCTTGGGTTTGAGTCACCTTGACTCGTGGTGTAGCCGAGACCCAAGTGGGTCTCTCGGCACGGGTTTGACTTGGTAAAATCGACCCGGAACACATATATTTTGATGTTTCTTGATATTGTTCCATGTTATTGTTATTGTTGTAACTACTGTTACTTGTTGTTATTTTAATTGTTGTTGTTGTTGGGATATATTACTATTGGTATTTTGGTACTATTGTTGTTACTTTGGAACCGAGAATGAATTGGAACAATGATTATTTTGTGAAGTGTTGTCAATTATGTGGATGAATGGGGACTGATTGTGAGACGGTCAAACTAGAATGACGGAGATAGGTTAGTCGGGTGCCGTAGTCGGACCCTATTGTTGTAGCACGTGATTTGGGTATTGTTGGACGGAGATTGATTACTTGGTTTGACTTGATTATTATTTTTATTTTGGACTTGGACAATGAGCCGAGAGTGATGACTCGGACATGTGACCATTTCGTATAACTCGATAAATATTTATAATCAAACGTAAATAATAAAACTCGTAATAATATTATTGGTAATATAAACGTTTATATAAATATATATACGTGAGTAACGTATATATAAATATATAAATGCGTATATTAATAATAAAAAGATCACGAGTAATATTATAACAATAACGTAACGATAAATATTATACTATGAAAGTGGTGTAATAAATGTCGGGAGCGTTATTATAATTAAACAACTATAAATAACGATGAAATCTTGACGTTAAACAAATATTAAATAAAATAATTTCTTTTAAATAAATAAAGGAAACTATCGAGTTATACGGGGTCGTGGTCACTTGAGTCCAAGTGGTTTATTATTTGTGACGTTTGTGTTGTCACGGATATATGACGATTAATACATTCACTTTCAATAACTACGTAACTTATTTAATCGACGGGTTAAATAAGAGCTATTTAGTTAATTAAATTGAGTATATTAATGGGCATCGTATCCTACGACGCCCATAGGTTGTGGTATGGGTACGAGAATAATAAATTACTAAGTATCTCGTGAGGTTGCCAAATTGACGAATTTGGTAAGCTTAACGGTATAATTAGAGAATTTATTAAACTTTGATATATACCATATAGTACTTTATGTGCAATGTGCGACCTAGGATTCGGGTATAATCTTAGAATGATATATTAAGTAAATAAATATGGGGGATTACCAAATCGACGGATTTGATAAACTTCGATGATTTATTTAAATAATATATAGGACTAATATTAGACCTATAGATTGTTTTATTACCCTTTTTGTTGTGACTTCTTGGTTTGAGTTGAGTCGACCCACCACCCGTATGGATACCAAACGCCAAACTCCAAACTAATACGAGATTTATACGAGAAATGGATTTTCGGAAGTATAATGGAATACGTTCGGGTTTGGGAATATTCGATTTTGAGGAAATGATTTCTGAATGAGTTGACTTTGTTAGGTCGTGCCGAGTCCGTAGTTGCCGTCTTTTGAGTTACTATACATCTTACCTCTACCGATTTCTTATTGTTGATTTCTGGACTTGAGGTGAGTCATAGCCCCACTTTTTAATCTTGAACTTTGTTTTCAATACTTGGGGTGAGAAACGTGCAAATTATTTTATGTGGACTATTATCGCTTCTATATTCTTTCTAAAACTTGCTATGCGTATGGACTAGGATGTATTGTCAGCTTTAGTCACATTTTATGTGTACTATTCAAGGTTGGCTTATTTGTATTGTCAGCTTTAGTCACACGGTTCGTGTGTACTATTCAAGGTTCACTTATTTAGATACTGTAGCGTGCACCTATAGGTTCTTGATACTTCGGAGGTTATCCGAGTATTTATGATATTGCGGGGGTTACCCGAATATCTATGTTAGAACGGAGGGTATCCGTGTGTTAGAATTGGAGCGGAGGGTATCCGCAGGCTTTTAGCGAATCCTTAGTCTAGCTAGCAAGCGTTTTGCGTATATGTCCACTATATTGTTAGATGAATTTAAACCTATGATCTCACCAGCGAAAGCTGACTTTTAGCACGTTTTCTCAGGAAATTAAGTGATGCTCTATGGATGCTTGGATTGGAGGCTTGGCAATGGCACCGGTTATGGATCTACTTTTCTAAAACTCTGATAAACTATTGTGGACCTACGTTTATTTCTTTTGGGCCTGACTCTGAATGAATGTTGGGATAAATGTAAACTTTAAAAACCCGTTTTGGTTGTGTTTTTCTTATGTTTACTTTATCTCGTTCTTTTATGTCTTGTGTTGGATACCAATCCCCGTAGCACCCCGAAAGCTTGTTGAGTCTTCCGCTGTACCAAATTTTGGGGGTGTTACATAATACCTGCTACACCAGCCTCGTATAAAGCAGTTACCTTTAATGCACCATTAAACCATCTAGCTATATCTCCTTTTCAACTCCTCTCCATGACCACTCAACCGGCATTCACAGTGATCAAAGATTGGAGAAGAAAGGCTTCACTAGGTACCCATATCCCTTCAAGTCAAGAGCTCTTCAAAGAAACCTACATTTCCTTCTCTTAAAAGGCTTCAGCTTCTTGGAAACACATACCTTGAGGGAAGACCAACCATTACCTCCTGTAGCAATGTATTGGGTGGACCAAGCATGTTCATCTTTCACTCCTCGCTATTCTACCCATCATACACTGCCCACCCAAATCATATAACCGTCACAGTAATTTGCCCTTTATTATGGTACATTCTTATGAATTGGACCTCTTACTGTTTCATCAAAGCCTAATCAGTTTCCTCCCAAGGCCAAACTGAAAAGGAGAATGATAAAAGCAATAAGTACAGTCTTATTATTAGAACTTCAAGCACAAGAGCAAATCACTGTTATGGTCTGCAAAGACAAACATTTAGACTTTTCTATGAATGAAAAAGTCAAAATGTATAGAATCAGCAAATGATACTCATTACCAAACACTCCAGTGCATATAATGAGCAATCAAATGATGGAAGCCTAAAGAATTCCACAACTATTATCAATAGAAGTACTCTTCCAAACACTCCTTAATTATGAAACCCAAACAGACAATAAACTTTGTGTGTTTTATTAGTTTGTACAATATGTATAATAACAAGTATTTTTCATGTTAGGGGTATTTTAAAAGTAATATTAATTAGGTAATTATTGTTATAAACATTTTTTTCTATTATTAAATTCCTTTGTATTTTTTTTTTATTTTTTTTAAAACATGTTTACAAAAAGTGCTTTAAAGTGTTGCAAACCAATGCTATTATAGATGTGCTTATTAAAAATTGTCATTATAAGCAAGTGTTGAATCTTAACTTTTTAAGCCTTTCATTTTAGGAATGTCCCAAATGATTTATAATGTAGTATAGATATAGATATAGATATGCGCAAATGTGTATAATCATGTAAATAAACAATTATCACTTTGCACCTTTGCATCCTTTGCTTTGAAAAAATCGTCCGATTTTTATAAAACAAAGTTTTTAGTTTTTACGGTAAGTTTTATCAAAAAAATTCTAAAAGGTGTATGTGTTGGTTCTCGAGGCACTCTTGCTTAATGATAATTTTTGAACATTGTAATTTATTATGCGTTTTGAAACTCTATTGATTTAATAATATCGTTTTCGGACGACTTTTATGGGCTAGCCGAACCGGTGGTGCCTCCGGTTCCAAGTTGAACCTGTTGGTCCGGTCCGTTTTATAAAACCACTAGCTTAGAAAACCCTTGACACCGGGTACTTTTTTTTAAAGAAATAGAGAAATAAGATGATAAGAAAAGTAATAATATAAATTTGTTCAATTTAAAATATGAAACAAAGAATGAGAAAATGCATCCATTATAAGATAAAAAATTGCTTATGTTACAATTACACTAATAAACGTCCAGCCTTGGGGTCTCCAAAATTTATTGTGTTGAGTAGCAAAAGACGTGTGTGAGCGCCCGTCGATTTACAACCATAGCGTTGGCGAATCTAAAATAGATTGACTCGAACATAAAATGATGTGTGTGAGCGCCTATCGATTCAAAACCCAATCCTTTATTCACACATAACTCCTTAATGAACAATTTCTTTGAAAATCTCTGTCATTCCGCAGGTCTTTGCTGAAAAATTTCATTAAATTCTATAAAACCAAGCTTTTTATAAAAGATGGCATACGCATGATCAGATGGCACTAACGTAATGATTTTCTTCTATGTTCGTTGTTGTTTGTTACTTTATTCACACACATAACTCCTTAATGAACAATTTCTTTGAAAATCTCCGTCATTCTTCGGGTCTTTGTTGATCAATTTCATTAAATTCTATAAAACCAAGCTTTTTATAAAAGATGGCATACCCATGATTTGATGGCACTAACGCAATGATTTTCTTAGTACAACAAACATGTGCGAGTAAGTGTGTGAATAAATAAGAATGAACAACGAATGTATACAGTTTGAATTGTTTTTCGAAAGGAATAATAAGTAATAAGTCAAAGCGTGATCTATTAAATTTCCACAAATTAAGAGGTTATCTGCTCAACCCATCGATCAAATAAACATAATTGTATATATAAACCTTGAAACTAAACAAATCCAATTAAAAAGTATCAGCGACAGTCAAATTTCTAAGTCTACAGTTTGATGTATGTACCTGTTATACAGAACAGATTCCCACCCAATGACATCAATCCTCTTTTAAGTTAGAAATCAGGTCAACAAACCCGATTCAGCCTTTTTTTCCACCCAGACCCAAAATTACCCGTTCAAACCAATTACTTAATCCGCCCGACACACCCATTTTGCTGCCTTCAATGTATACAATGAAATTGCGTTCACTTTACTATATAACACCTCAAGTTGATCGAGCATGTCTAGAGTGGCTTCTATATCACCTTCGTTTTCTTCATACACACCTGAATGGGACTCGTTAGAGATACCAGGGTAACTCATCTGAAGATAGGCCAAACGCATGTAATAATATACATCTTTTCCAGCTAACTCTGCACTTTGAGATGATGAACCACTATAGTGTCCTTGTACATGCTAATATATCCATGTGGCTAAAGAATGGCAAGGACCATGGTGTTAGGTTGGACAATGTTAGTAAAGGAAGCAAACAAACCCCTGTTAACAATAAACTTTGTGTAACTATATCTACCCCCTTCTAGTGACCTTCAATTTCAATCTGTGTCTCCCTATACTATTGCTAGAAAACATGTATCTTTTTATGTATTTATTTTGCAATTTTGCTTTCTTCTACTTGGAATCAAAACTGAACAATGACTAACCTAATTCAAAAATATGTATCGAAACAGCCACAAGCAAGCATATTCCATTTAGAAAGCTCATGTGCCCTGTGTATCGTTCCTCTCACTGCAGTATCATCTAAAGATATGTAGCACAACGATAAACATTCAAATTAAATTGAACTATAACTTGGGTTATAACTATGAAATGAAGGTTATTAATCATTGATATAAATTAGTCCGAAAGCATGTGTAAATCAGTTTTGACACGTAACAGGAATAATTTTTGTGGCATCATAGATGGCCCTATTAAAATATCCTACTCATTCTTTATCTTCTTCATTACTAATTTAGGTGTTTTCTTTTTGAGCTGCAACTTCCTCTATCACTATTTTGAAATAAAGAACCCATATATGATATAATTACAATGTCAAATAAAACACCTTATAATTTCAAAAATCTTTAGTAGTTAAATTGGTGTTATAGAGAAACTTTGATACATATGTTAACATAGAAATAATGTCAGAACAGAAAAATGTAAAGCTATAGATTGCCCTTGATAATTGCAAAATAAAAATAAAAAAATACCTAACCAAATTTTAGACTGCCATTGAATTGTTGTTGAAACAGTGAATCCTAACCAAAATTATCAGCCATCAATTGTTTCCAAATCATCTGCATGAAATCACAAAGATAATTTAACAATGGTATACCTTCAAGAATTCATTAAAAAAATACATAAACATACGGCAACATACAATAGGAGAAAGTCCACTTAACCTGTTGAGCAAGAATATAGACAGGACAAACTCTGGACTTGCAAATATTAGTAGCCACATCTGCAATATCCCAAACGCAGAATGTCCTATTAACCTGTTGAGCAAGAATAAGCATTTATGTCTTATCACACTTACATAGCCCATTCCCCCGTTTTTACATTTCACAACACTGGATTTCTCAAAACAAACACTGGATTTCTTTGAACTTCACAACAGTGCTCAAAAGAGCTTGTCATGTTTCGTTTGGACATATTAAATCAAGATATCACATTCAAAACAAACACCGGATTTCTTTAAACTTCACAACAGTGCTCAAAAGAGCTTTTCATGTTTTATTTGGACATGTTAAATCAAGATATCCTATTAATGTATTTTTAACTTTCCAACTGTAACTATATGTAGAAATTAATATATAAAAAGGTTTAAAAATAAACTTAATATGCAGCATATGAAAACTGGTTCCATTCCCGTGATAAGGCATGTTCAAAATTACATAAAATTAGCTCTAACAAAAAGGTTTGATGGAGTTTGGATGTGCATGTGCTTCTATATTTTGAAGGGTAGACCACTGGTGAGCAAAGTTGTCCCATAATGTACAACCAACAACTTTACCACTATTTGAAAGTTAAAAAATAAAGTGTGTAAAACATAAGAGATAAATATAAAAGTCCACTATTTGCTACTATAAAAGTGCTTCGCCACATTTGCTACTAAAAATTGGCATAATTGTACACACTTCAAGAGAAACCTGCTACTAATTTGGAAGACATGAAACATTTGCAGCTAAAATTGGTCAATGTTTCTTGGGGTTTAAATTCCTTGAATGCACTTTATCTTCAGCAAGTAGACCAAAGCTCTCACAATGCCCATTAATGTTGTAAATATGTTTGTTCGCCTCTTTGCAAATGGGGTTTTAGTTACACATCCATTTGTAATTACGGAAAACGCTCATTAGACAATAACATGAGCTGTGTTAGCGAATGAGAATATCAGTTTTATAGAAATCCAAGTATTATTTTAGAAAGAATTATCATCTTGTTTGAATTATAGAAGCGTAACATCACATGTTTTAGTAGATCTAAACATACTTCTAACAACAATGTATAGATCACAATATTAATTACCCAAATTTCATTACACCTAAAGTGGATCATTTGTTCACCGGCGCATAAAAGCAAATAGATGGTGTGCATGTAAACTTAACCCTTAAGCATCATCCCAATCGATAACTAAATAACACAAAAGAAAGACATAAAATTGAAGAATAAAAATAAACTTGTTTCAATTTATCATTGGTTTCAAACTTTAGATAATATGACCCTCTAATCTCCCATATATATTAAAAGCTAAAATGGAGAGAAAATATGCATACCTTTCATTCAAAAGGCACAATGATTGAGCTGAGTTGGTAGTCTTTATCTTGGATAAAGAAGTTTCCATCCATAAATGTGACCAACTAATCTAACCAAACAAATAAAACCAATCACTGAGCACTTCGAAAAAACCAAAGGCTGTTCAATAGAAATAACAGAAGGGACGTTTAGATTGCATAAAAATTGAAAGGCTTCATAAGAACTGAATTTCTAACCTTATTGACATCAACTTTGTTGGATAACAGCCTCCGGATGCCAGTTCCATCAAGATCGTAAACTTCTATCTAAACACTCAAGATTGTAATTATTAATCTAACAAAACATCCGCAGTAAGAAACAAAGCAGTTTATAAAGCAATCCCAAACACCACACGCTTAGCTTCAAACACGAAGGCAAACATTTTATTCAAACCACACAAGAGTTGTAAACCAGATACATTTTCATACAGACTCAAACTAAACAACTCGACAAGCAAACGGACCAGATCAAACGAAACAACTCGACAATCAAACGAAATAACTCAAACTAAACAACTCGACAACCAAACAAAACAACGCAAACTAAACAACTCGACAACCAAATGAAACAACCCGTTTACTTTTTTTTGCGGCTACCTCCCGCTTTGCTTGAACTCGCACCATCTCTTCCTTTCCTTGAGATGTACAAACGTAGCTTCAAGACCTGTTATTCTATTTTCCAAATTATCAATTCCGGTGTTGACGTCAAACGTGCTTTCAGCTTCATCCTCACCTCCAACAAGAGCAGCTTGAGCTTCAGCAGCATCTAGCTCTTCCAAAAACTCTCTATAGTATGACTTTTTCCTCAACCATACCAGATGTCACGGTGCACAGTTCGCATAAGAACCATATTCATCAAAAATTTCATAGCCCCAATGATTTATAATTTCATTATACAGGAGCTCGTGTGATAAAGCCTTTGACCACTCCTGTTCCGGCGTTAAACCGTCCATTGTTGTTTGTGATTTATGAAAATTGACAATCGGGTTTTGTAAGAATCAAGAATATATGTGTAAAATGAGACGGGAATGATTTTATGAGAATGATTTTTGTGCGAATATTTATAAGAAAAAATATGGGGGCATAATCTCGTCGACATGTCGACGGGAAAAAACAGGCGGGAAAAATCCCCGCCATTTTATTGACCAGTATTTTGTTATAAATAATTAAATAAAATTCTCCCGGCGACATGTCGACGGGATAGTTAAACCAAAAACAGTAATTAACGTTAATCACACGTTAATTACTATTTGTTTCGTTGTTAATATTTTTCCGTCGACATGTCGATGAGAATGGATTGGCGGGATAATTTCGTGCCCAACTTATGGCAATAATAGAGGTGTGAAGGTTTGACCAATATGGTCCCGTCGACATGTTGACGGGGAGCGTATTAATCCGAAAAATTCAACGCAGCTAGGCTCGGTCAAGCTTGTTTTTTTGTCGTTTTGTGCATATTGCCGTTGACATTGTGTCGACGGCTTGTTCTCCTGATTCTTGTAGTGTTTGGTGCTTCAGATTTTCATGGACGCAAAAGAATTGAAGCTTATATGCTACATTTGAGCAGCAAAAGTTAATATTAATAGACAACATGGAGAAAGTGCATATAGTTGCAAAGAAAGCTTTAGAGAGCCGATCGGTTATTCTTATCCCTATTTTGAATAGATACAAAACTTGAAATATAATAACGGGGTGATGCTATACTGGAAATTGTATAGGGGTCGAATTTGGTTCTTAGCTCGATAAGTGTTTTTGTGGTATATGTGGACGTAAGGCCTTTGAGAGTTTGAGGTGATCTTTATTAGTGTAAATTTATACCTTTAATTAATGAAGCTGATGTATTTTGATATTGCAGATAGGCTGGAAACTTATGCCCGCAGCGAAGCGCGGACTTGATAATACTTGTATATTCACAAACCATAAAAACACTAACACATATTTTTAAAGATGTAATTAGTCATGATTTTGAAGCAAATTCATTTTCAACGAACAATCAAATAGCTAGTAAAATATCGTCAAACTAGCCATATTAATTTGGACATGTGGACCGGTTGACATGTTTAACGTAAAATCGACGTCTTGTGCTGTATTATAGAATCAAATACAGGATAATTTTTAAGTGATCCACATTTGTAGCCAAACAGTGGTCTGGGCCATGAAGAATGGCTGGATGGAGACATATTATGGTCATGAAAATCTAAGCCATGGGTTCACACAGTTGTTAAACCATGTCTACACATGAGTCCATGCCACTATCAACTTCCACTTTTTCGGTTCATCCTAATTTCATACCTTCATTTCACATTTGGGTTTAAGTCAATAGTAATCATATACAGATTGACTGCATCCTTATCTTATAACGTAAACTAGTGACCCATAATTATAAACCACTTAAAGTGTCATTGCAATGTATTTGTCTACATTCTACCTTCCGATACCTCGCTTCCGTGGGATTGGGTATTGTTGTTGTTGTTAAAGTGTCATTGCAATAATAGCTCAATGGTGAAGACATCTAGCTAGATTAATATCCTTTTTTTTTTTTTTTTTTAACGGCATTTTATTAAAGACTAGCAAGGAGCTAGAAAAAAACAAATTACAAATTAAAGGAATTAGGATTTTTCATCCGAAAATTCCAATCAAAGTTTAGACTACAACGATTAGAACACCAATTAAACGACAACCGAACGATCTCGTCAAAAAGAAGGTCAACCCGAGGTAATTCACTTTCAAACAAAACTTGATTGCGGAACTTCCAAATGACCCACCACATAATATAACAAACACCTTTGAAGCACTTTGTGACACGAAGATTAGTTAACCAAAGAAGCCAATCGCCGTATGATAGAAAATCTTGGTACTCTAACTCCCACCAACGAGCGACTTTGATCATAAGATGACGAGCCAAATGACAAGCGAAAAGAAGGTGCGATGTTGATTCCACAGCGATACTACATAGAGGACATAAGATAGATGGGATGTCAAGACCACGAAGGGAAAGATTCAACCTTGAAGGAAGCTTATCCAAAGAGACCCTCCATGCAAAGATATTGATTTTAATGGGAATATACTTAACCCATCGAGTACTAATTTCCGCCTTAGGGAGAAAAGAATCGTCAATAAATTCACGAGCCGATCTTACCGAGAAGTCACCCGCTGAATCAAGCCGCCAAGTCCAACGATCACTGATTATAGATTAACATCTTGAGGCCGGGTGGCACTAGACTGTGTCTGAAAATGGTCACGAGTATACCCCTGTTAAACCACGTACATAAATCTTAGTCATAGACTAGCCCTCCTGGCCGGGTAATATGAATACAAGCGGACATTGATAAGTTTACACGTTTTTTATGTTAACGCGTTTCTCAAGTGTGTAGTTAAGGTTTTTGCTATATACCAATTCTAGTGGAATCTACAGCATAATAATGATGAAAAATAGTGCAGGAAGAGATTCGAAAAGTGAAGTTTCCATATTTGCATTGCCATTTTTATTCAACAGTAAATAAATAAGAATCCTGTGACTTATGCAAGTCAAAAACTGAACCAGGACGAAGTTCAATCTGTCATTTGTGAATTCCGTTGCGGTGTTTGTGCAAAACAATGTCGCATTTTGCCTAGACATGTCATCAAAGATCGAGTCAACTCAAGTACATTTCATATTAAACATGTTTGTCACCGACCGAGTCATCTCAAGTACATTTCATATTGAACATGCTTGGCCTGGGTATCATAATTGTTGTTTTCAGCTTTCGCAACGGTATTGCATGACTAAGTCGTTAGTAGCTTAATTGTACTTAAGTACTTGTGGTCCTCAAGGCCGAGATCGGGCATACTAGCGAAAAGATACACACTTAACATAAAGGTGTACACTAAGAAAACCAAATACTAATTATTAATTATTCTACTCCGCGACAGGTTCGTATTGAATACTAACCACATATGAGCAAACATTAGAGTACAAATTATATTACGTGTGAACTTTCATATACTAGATCTTTTAGCATATAAATAGAAACGCGTCTATTTAACGAACGAATTTGTTGAGTCTTGTTCAAGCAAAAATCAGTCACCCATCACTCTGTAGACACTCAATGTGCAACTTCGTTTTCTAAATTCTATTCTTTGTTCGACATATATGGTAACATGCATGCTTAGATAGCATACAACTTGTAGATGCATGGGACATCGTTTGCTAAATCACTAGTACAAATGCCACAATTCCCGACGACGGATTTTTGAATATGCCGACGTCATGACGTCGGTAATTACTTAATGCCGACGAAACTTAGTCGGCCGGCGTTAGTCGGCAATGCCTCGTCGGGATTTACTGTGCCGACGTCATTTCCCGACGCTAAGGTGGGGTCCACAGCCATTTTCAGTCAAACGAAAACGTGGTTCGACAAATAAAATGCCGACGTCTATTCGTCGGTATTTTAATTATAATTAACAAAAAAATGATTAACTAATTGGTCAAATAGTCAACAAGTCAAACGGTCAATTTCTTAAAATACCGACGACATGTCGTCGGTACAAAGTGCATTCATTCAAAAAAAACAGCAGCAGAAATGCTGCAAATCCAGATTTTTTCCGGAAAAAATCTACAAAAACCAAACCTGGAAGGCTGGAAATTAACCAAAACTATAACACAAAATGCATCCGTTCATACATTCATTCATAAACAACCAAAGCAAGTCATAATATTCGTTTATAACGATACAATAAGCTAATATAATAATCCGATAACGCAAATAACAAAAGGATGTCAATAACAATACTAATAACATTCATAATCCCCACTCGTAATCATAAACATCATCGACATCATAGTACTCCCCATTGCCATCGTTGCTTGCATCCCCACCTAAGCAAATAAACAATGCAGTAACCTTAGCTTTATCTTTTGGCTTCTTCTCGTCGTCATCAGCCTTCTTGCACCTCGTCTCCTCCTCCTGTAAACAGTTTCACATACCAAATGTCAATTATATCACTAGTAAAACTATATAAAAAAGATCACTAATAAAATGGGTGAAACGGGTGTAATATAAATAGCGTTACTTATTAGCACATGTTTGTGCTAATAAGTAACTTTGCCGTTTATATATACTTATTGTATTCAGTTTTATCACTCGCGATTACACTATTAATACACTTTTACTTTCTTTTAAGTCACAAGAGTAAGCCAATCAGATGGTGCAAACTTAATAAATTAACCATTGGTAACAGAAGTTATAGCTCCAAGAAAATAATTTAAAAAAAATAATACAAAATCATGCAAAGCAGGAGGCTGATTAAATGATGATCAAGTAGTACATTTAAACAACCATTGTTAACTTTTTCACTAAATTGCTCTCGCTTGCTAGCATTTCAAGTCCTATCATGAAAATGCAATTAAAATCGCCACCATTTGTGAATATAACTTATAGAAAAAGCATTAACTCAAGCTTATTCCATTTGTTTGTTATGATCACTAACATCAAAACATTATCCGGCAACTACCGTATGAGACATAAGACAATCATGGTATTAATTTGTGATGTAAACTTGACAAGAAGAATCACAGGGCCAATCATCTTTTATATCTTATACCAAGGAAATACTACTGCTTAAGAAATACAAACACCCCTTTAATATTAACTATATGAAACACACTATGAAACAAATACAAACACAAACACAAACACAAATTTTAGAAACTAAATAAACACAAATTAAACACAAAAAAAAAAAAAAAAAAAAAAAACATACCTTTATACTTGTTGTGGTCGGCTGTGGTGGCCGGTTGGTGGCAGCGGTGGTCCGACAGCAGCGTGGTGGGTCGGACAGCGGCAAGGGCAGACGGTGGTGGGTCGAGTACTACACAAAACACAAACAAAAATTAAACAAAATCATAAACACAAAAACAACAAACAATTAAACCACCAACACAAACATAACAAACAAACACCACATACCCGGTTGTTTGGTGGGTCGGGTCGGGACGACAGCAGGACAACGGCGACTATGGTGGGTCGGGTACCCTAAACCAAACACCACAAAACATAAAACACAACCATAAATAAACACCTTAAACTCCTAAACCAATTTAATAGAATAAAGTCCAATACCTTTGTTTCATAAAGAGAGGAAAAAAGAAAGAGAGGAAGGTGGCGTTGTTGTTGTGAAGATGTGGCGGTGTGGTGGTGTTGGTGTCAGATGTGGTAGTGTTGGCTTCGGAGGTGGTGGTGTTGGGTTCCGGTGAAGGTGGTGGTGTTGGGTATCAGTGAAGGTGTTGTTAATGTTGTGAAGATGTGGTGGTGTTGTGTACGCCGGCGAGAGGTGAAGGTGATAGATCGATAATATTTTTTCCAAGTGTTTTGACCAGATCTAATTTTGTCCCCTTTTAAACTTTATCTAAATAATCCCGACGACATGTCGTCTGGATTTTATTAATATTTTGTCGTTTGTGTTTTGGCGGGGCATTGAAATTTTCGCCAAAATTTTGGAGGGATTTTATACCGACGCCCTTTCGTCGGTATTTTAATTAAAATACTTTTTTTTTCATTTATAACTAAAATTAAATACTTTTATATTTTAAATTAAATACCTTAGTTTAAATCCGAATATTTTTATTTAAATTAAAAAATTTATTTATTATAAATACTTTTATTTAATTTACAATTAAAATTAGATACTTTATATTTTAAATTAAATACCTTAGTTTAAAAATAAATACTTTTATTTTAAATTAGATACTTTTAATTAAAATTAAATACTTTATATTTTAAATTAAATACCTTAGTTTAAAATAAATACTTTTATTTTAAATTAGATACTTTTAATCAAAATTAAATACTTTATATTTTAAATTAAATACTTTAGTTTAAAAATAAATACTTTTATTTTAAATTAGATACTTTTAATTAAAATTAAATACTTTATATTTTAAATTAAAAATTTTATTTATTATAAATACTTTTATTTAATTTATAATTAAAATTAAATACTTTATATTTTAAATTAAATACCTTAGTTTAAAATACTTTATATTTAAACGAGATGTTAAACGAACGACCGAGATGCTATGGTCATACACGAGATGTTAAACGGATGAGTCGATATGTTATGGTTGTACAGGAGATGTTAAACGAACGAGCCGAGATGATATGGTTATACACGAGATGTTAAACGGATGAGTCGATATGCTATGGTTGTACACGAGATGTTAAATGAATGAACGAGCCGAGATGCTATGGTTATACACGAGATGTTAAACGGATGAGTCGATATGCTATGGTTGTACATCATATATTAAACGAACGATCCGAGATGATATGGTTATACACGAGATGTTAAACGGATGAGTCGATATGCTATGGTTGTAGACGAGATGTTAAACGAACGAACGAGCCGAGATGATACGGTTATAAACGAGATGTTAAACGAATGAGTCGATATGCTATGGTTGTACAAGAGATGTTAAACGAACGAGCCGGGATGATATGGTTATACACGAGATGTTAAACGGATGAGTCGATATCATATGGTTGTACACGAGATGTTAAACGAACGAGCCGAGATCATATGGTTGTACACAAGATGTTAAACGAACGATCTGAGATGCTATGGTTATACACGAGATGTTAAACGGATGAGTCGATATGCTATGGTTGTACACAAGATGTTAAACAAACGAGCCGAGATCATATGGTTGTACACGAGATATTAAACGAACGAGCCGAGATCATATGGTTGTACACGAGATGTTAAACGAACAATCTGAGATGCTATGGTTATACACGAGATGTTAAACGGAAGAGTCGATATGCTATGGTTGTACACGAGATGTTAAACGGATGAGTCGATATGCTATGGTTGTACACGAGATGTTGAACGAACGAACGAGCCGAGATGATACGGTTATACACGAGATGTTAAACGGATGAGTCGATATGCTATGATTGTACACGAGATGTTAAACGAACGAGCCGAGATGATATGGTTATACACGAGATGTTAAACGGATGAGTCGATATGCTATGGTTGTACACGCATAACATGTTAAACGATGAGTCGAGATGTTATAGATATGCATGACATGTTAAACGATGAGTCAAGATGTTATGGATATGCATGACATGTTAAACGGATGTGCCGAGACGTTATGGAGATGCATGAAATGTTGAACGGAGGAGTAGAGATGTTACGGATATGCATGACATGTTAAGCGGATGAGTAGAGTTGTTATGGATATGCATAACATGCTAAACGGATGAGTCGAGATGTTATGGATATGCATAACATGTTAAACGGATGAGCCGAGATGTTATGGATATGCATGACATGTTAAGCGGATGAGTCGAGTTGTTATGGATATTCATAACATGTTAAACGGCTGAGTCGAGATGTTATAGATATCCATAACATTTGAAACGATGAGTCGATATGTTATGGATATACATAACATGTTAAGCGGATGAGTCGAGTTGTTATGGATATACATAACATGTTAAACGGATGAGTCGAGATGTTATGGATATACATAACATGTTAAACGGATGAGTCGAGATGTTATGGATATGCATGACATGTTAAACGGATTTGCCGAGAAGTTATGGAGATGCATGACATGTTGAACGGATGAGTTGAGATGTTACGGATATGCATGACATGTTAAGCAGATGAGTAGAGTTGTTATGGATATACATAACATGTTAGACGGATGAGTCGAGATGTTATAGATATCCATAACATGTGAAACGATGAGTCGATATGTTATGGATATACATAACATGTTAAACGGATGAGTCGAGTTGTTATCGATATGCATAACACGGATTACATTAAACGTTAAAGTTAAAACACGGATTACATTAAACATTAAACTTAAAACATGAAATACAAAAGTACGATTAATAGAAACTACAATATGGTAATTAAAATAAAACTACGAATTAAGAAAATGAATCATCTGAGACCCAGCCATCCTCCTCACTCGAAGAAGACTCTGATGGTACAGGGCCAAGCCCCATGGCCCATCGGTATGGTAGTTCTCTGTTTATCCGCGCCGTACGAGCAGCTTCCCAAGCCCTACGAGCAGCTGCCACACGTTCTTCATCTTCTTCAACCTCTCTAAAGACTTACATATCTTGCTCGAAGAGTCCTTCATCAGTCAACCCAAATGTATTGGGTTGGTTTTCCACTGGTGGATTGTTTACCGGTTCATTCTCAGCTGGAGTGTTTTGTTGTTGATTTTCATTTTCTGCAGGTGGAGTGTTCACAATCACCGGTTCGTTTGGAGGACTTGGGAATTGTTGTGAGAAATCTTTGTGAGGACTTGGGAATTGTTGCGAGAAATCTTTGCGAGACATCGAGAATGGGACTTGGGAGTTTTGATTTTGTGAGTTTATGTGTGTTTTGCCGAGTTAAGGATTATTCGGTATATATAAAGTAAAAAATTGGCGGGACAAAAGGAAAACGAGGCGGGAAAATAAATCCCGACGTCATGTCGTCGGTACCAAATAGGCGGGAAAAAACCCGCCCAAACATTCGCTATTATTCGCAAGCGCGGGGCGACAAAAAATGGTTTGATTAAATCCCTACGACTTGTCGTCGGGATTTTAACAAATATAACGTAGTTAAACGCTAATCAAGACGCTAATCATAAGAATTTTTGGATTAATAAAGTACCGACGTCTTGGCGTCGGTATAATCTTGGCGGGTCAAATTCCCGCCCAAGTTTTCCCAATTATTGAAAAAGTCAAATTTGACCAACAAAATACCGACGAATTGGCGTCGGCATTATAAAATCCAAAAAATTCAACGCCAGATTGGCTCGGTCAAGTGACTTTTTTGTCGTTTAGCGCAAAATGCCGACGAAATGCTGGCGTCGGGATAACTTTCGTCGCCAGTTCTCCTGATTCTAGTAGTGAATATGCCATATCTAAAGCCATCCCTACACTAAGACGATAGAAATAAACAGAATCATTGATAAGGTCATTTGCTAATGCTTACGTTTCATAAGAGTGTGGTTATGCATGTATAGTGTAACCGTAAACCGCAACTGGATTTTATCAAAACTATATATCGTCATCGCTATACGCATGTACTTGTCTAGTAATTTAACTTCTAACCAAAACCTAAACAAGTATAACTCGTATCAATTATTCGTCTAAATTTCGAAGATGTAATTTGACTATGAGTAAATTACATCGATGGCCCCTGTGGTTTGTCAAAAGTAACAACCTTCGTCCATCGAAGTTTGAAGTTGGACTGGTAGTCCTTAAATTGGTAAACAAATAACAGCACAGGTCATTTAGTTTAACTGGTGTTAAGTAGTTCCGTTATAACTTACACTTTAGCCCTTCGATTAAATATCAATGCATCATTTATCCTTAATAATAAAGGTTGTTTATAATTTAATATTTCCATATGTTTTTATCCGTTTTTACACGTTTTCGTTCATTTTTAAACGTTTTCTTACGTTTTTATCCATTTTCGTTTATTTTTATACGTTTCTGACTATTTTATATGTTTTTGTCCGTTATTTTTATGTTTTTATACGTTTTATCCGTTTTCGTCCGTTTTTTACGATTTTATCCATTTTCGTCCGTTTTATATGTTTTCATTTGTTTTATCAGTTTCTATACGTTTTCGTCTGTTTTTCTTAAGTTGTCAAACGTTTTTATCCGTTTTCGTCTATTTTCATACGTTTTCTTGCGTTTTTATCCGTTTTCTTTTATTTTTATACGTTTTCACCCGTTTTCTTACATTTTCATACGTTTTATCCATTTTCGTCCGTTTTTATACCTTTTATCTATTTTTCATATTTTTTATATGTTTTCATTCGTTTTCATACGTTTTCGTCCGTTTTTCTTAAGTGTTTATCCGTTTTTATATGTTTTCGTACGTTTTCTTTTAAGTTGTCATACGTTTTTATCTATTTTTATACTTTTTGTCCGTTTTTATACATTTTTGTCCATTTTACTTATGTCTTTATCCATTTTCTTAGGTTTTATCTATTTTTGTCCGCTTTTATACATTTTCGTCCATATTTATATGTTTTCAACCGTTTTTATACGTTTTTATAGTTTTTCATCTGTTTTATACGTTTTCGTCCATTTTTCTTACGTTCTTATACGCCTTCCATTTTTGTCCATTTTTATACGTCTTCTTACATTTTTATCTATTTTTAGACATTTATATCCAGGATAAAAATGTATGAACACGTAGAAAAATGTAAAAAAAAAACAGGCGAAAATGTATAAAAATGTATGGAAACGTATGAAGACATATAAAAATAGATAACAACATATAAAAACGGTCAAAAATATATGAAAACGGATGAACACGGATAAAAACGTAAGAAAACATATAAAAACGGATAATAACGTATGACAACTTAAGAAAAACGAAAGAAAAACATACAAAAACGTATAAAATCGCATAAAGTTGTAAGAGAAACTGACGAGAACGTATAAAAATGGCCAAAAACGTATTAAAACGGATAAAAACTTAAGAAAATGTATAAAAACGAACAATAACGTATGAAAACTTAAGAAAATCGTATGAAAACGAAAGAAAAACGGACAAAAACGTATAAACAGGGATAAAAACGTAAGAAAACGTATAAAAACGAATAATAACGTATGTCAACTTAAGAAAAATGGAACAAAACGTACGAAAACATATAAAAACGTGACCAAAACGGACAAAATCTTATAAAAACGGTAAAAACGTATAAAAACGGACGAAAAATAATAAAAACGTAAGAAAACGTATAAACACGGATAAAAACACATGACAACTTAAAAAAATGGAAGAAAACGTATAGAAAGGTATAAAACGTATGACAACTGAAGAAAAATGGCTGAACACGTATAAAAACGGATAAAAACGTAAGAAAACGGACGAAAACATATAAAAACGGATGAAAACGGATAAAAATGTAAAAAAACCAGACGAAAATGGACAAAACATATAAAAATGTAAGAAAACGGGCGAAAACATGTATAAACGTATAAAAACGGATGAAAAAGTATAAAAACATAAGAAAAACGAACGAAAATGTATAAAAATAGTTAAAAATGTATAAACACGGATAAAAATGGATAAAAACGTAAGAAAACGTATAAAAACGGACGAAAATGTGTAAAAACGGATAAAAACATATTGAAACTTTAAATTATAAACAACCGCTATTATTAAGGATAAATGATGCAACGATATTAAACCAAAGAGGCTAACGTGTAAATTATAACGGAACTCACTTAATACCTGTTAAACTAAAGGACCGATGGTGTTATTTGTTTATCAACTTAGGGACTACCAATGCAACTTAAAATTTTAAAGGACGAAGGTTATTATTTTTGACAAACCACATGGACCATCCATGTAATTTACTCTTTGACTATATCTACAAAAACTAGTGATTACAAACTTATCGACCGGAGATAAGTTTCTAAGAAATGAACATGGTTGTAAACAATATTTCTCGTTCGCACTAAAGCAAGGTGAATCCATAAAATTGATTATTTATTCTTTACGAGATTTGATGCATACATGTCTCAATACATCACATGTGACTCCCTTTAAATTCACATGTAATTACATTTCTGATAATTTAACTGCCTAATGATATGGGCTTTGTTTATTTATTTATTTTTTATTTTTAGTTGTTAATAATTCAGGTAGCAGTGACATCCAACTGGGCAATATGTTAACCCTAAACTCCGCCTGTACTTCCTCCTATTCCGCCTGAAAGGGTAAAAGTCTCGGGTAGGACTCGAACTTGATACATCCCCAGCCAAACCTCCCCTCCTCAAGCCCCTAAGGAATCTTGGTGGCCAACTGAGATAACACAGTTGGTTAATTATATGGCCTGTTACTGAGAATTGTTTTTGGTTCACAAGTATAGTTGGAGCTAAATTTCACAAATTTGAGTTGTTTCGTTTGGGATTAATGGTCTCTGCCAATTGTACTAGTGTGGTTGTGTTTGGCGCGAGGCTTATAAAAGTTTATGAGACCAGCTTACAAAATAGGAAGGAAATTGTCTCAAGTTGTAAAAACAACTTGAGTAAGCTTCGTTTATCGCACAGGTTTACGAAAGTTTTATAAACTATAAGTTTTCATAAGCCCAAATCACTTGAAACGGACTTATGAGGACTTATAGTTAGTTCAATTATTCAAATACTTTTCAAAATATAATGAATTATTGAAAATATATTTGAATGTAATTTGTTGTATTTTGATACGATTTTATATTAATAAGCTACACCTCTAACTAATTCGTCAAACAACTTTATAAAAATACAAACTTCACCTTCTATCTTATAATCTAAACATCTGCTCGAGCCTCTAGCCCCACCCTCAGGTGCAACCAATTTCATCAAATATACCCTTATTGCTCCTTATCAAACTACACTATGCAAACCATAATGACCCTAGAAGTCACTAGCCCTTTCCTTTGTAGGTGCAAATGTGTGTGGCAAGGAGTTAAAGATGCACTGAAAGTTTGAAGTGACATATGGACAATTTAATGTAGCAATTTAATAACATGTATTTGAATAATTTTTATTTTTAACAGTACCTGTTTATCTTAGTGAAATGGGGAGGGGAGGGGGATTATGTGGGGTGTGTGGCAGAGCACTCCGGAATGCGACACCCAATGCTCTTAGCCAGGGAAGGAATCAGGAGGATTCTCGTAAGGTCCCGGAATTTTTATTATCTTTTTCGATATAGTGTTAATTTAGAAAAAAAAAATCAATTTTTTTTAAATGCATTTAAAATGTACCCGGTCTATCAAAACGAGTTTCTATACATGTTAGCAAAAGTGTATATCTCAATACACGCAAACTTAAAGTTACCACCGCTACTAGAAGTGCCTATACGTGTTGTTTTGTTCTTAATTTTTTTATTTCTTTTAATGAATCTTTTTAAATCAATATATAAATATACAATATGAATCATGTGGTAACAATATTTATTTACACCTCACACCATGAGGTGAGGAGAATAGTCTGTGAAACAAACAATAAGTGCATGAAGTGCATTTAAGGTGATTGTGCCAATGCATTGGCTATTCTCCACCCTTATTGGATCTTGTTTACACCATCATTCTAGATGGTTCATATTTATTCCAAAGGTAGCTAAAACGAGCGGGGTAGCCCGCGCGTTGCGGCGGGTGAGTTTGTGTAGACGTTTTGTGTTTGTTGGTTTATAATGTCCATTGTATAAACGTTGCATTTGGTTCTAGTTATTTCGATTTTCTATTAAGAAATATTCAATTTGTTTAGTAATAGCTGCGTTTTGTGGTGGGTCATATTCCATTAAGAAAGGCCTTGTGACGATAGTTCAATTTGTTTAGTAATAGTTTTAGGATATTTTTATTTTATGATATGTGTTTATTTTTTTAAGTATAGTGTAAAAAAAATTGTAGATTCTATTTGTATAAAGCGCATTTTTTTTTTTTTTTTAGTTGATGCCTAAAATTGTAAAAATTGTAAATTCTATTCTTATAAGTATAGTTGGTGCCTAAAGTGTGCGAAAATCTTTGTGTAAATGTGAGTGATGCTTTGATGTATACGAATGGGTAATGGGGTTATTTTGCCGAATTAGCATTTGTTATGTTGTGTGTTAAACTTTTGAATATAGTTCAAAGAACAACGACAATTAACAGATGTTGTGTCTTTAACTTTTTAATACAGTTCATAGGATAAGAACAATCAACACTTTACCATTGTGCCTGCAAGTATATATTGAGTACATAGTGCCAATACTTAGTGGAAAAGTTTTACATATAAGGATGTATGCATTATTAATATTGCATTAGAAGACAGTTGCAATACAGTATTGCATAGAGTTTTACATAAGAGGATACATACAATACTGATATTGCATTAGTGTTGACCAAACGGATATGTGCGTTATCCATTTGGGGGACACTAACCAAAAGGAAGATCATTATTTTTATTTTTTTTACACAAATGGAATGCATCAGTTAGTTTGTGATTATTCGGTTTTTTTCTTCTTGGTTTTTTGATCCTTTTGCTAGGAATAGTGGCCTTTTTGCTGATTCGGTGATGTCACTGCTTCCGAGGCTGATTTTACAGTTTTCATGGGTTTTGCGGTTTATGGCGATGCTAGTGTCTTTGTTCCTGTATGAGGATAAATTTGAAAGAAGTCTGGGTATGCTAGGACTGTTTTATTTATTTAGTAAGGGATAAAGCATTTTATTTTTTTACCTTGTTGGATCTTTTTCTGTTGTGCATGTATATTGAATGCATGGTGACCACCTGTATGTGGATGTTTCATAATCAGAGATGCTAAAGTGGGGGTAAAAAAAATGTTTTTTGAATATTGAATTAAAACTAAATGTTGACCTGTACATTGGTTGCCTGCATCACTTGGAAGCTGAGCTTGCACCGATCTTCCTGGTCTTGTTTTCATCTATTTGTAACAAACTTGAACAATAATATACAACAGGAATAGTTGTGAGTCAAAGTACCTAATGATAACACAACAATCAGAAGGCGTGCCACGTAGCCACCTGAATATTAAATAGAACACCAAATGATTCGGAATTTGTGGCCCATTTCAGAATGGCGTCGTTTTAAACATCTATTGTTAATGAGGTTCAGATTCGCGGGATACAATAACAATATGTTCAATGGCAAGTTTGCTCAATTTATTAAAGAATAAACGTTACTAACAGATAAACAGATCAATTAATTTAAGCATTAGGCTCAAGTCTCGCATCGTATGGTTTACCACTCGTTACCCAACCTGCACAACCTACCCATTGTGCCACTCCGACGTAAATATAAATTAACATACCCTTAGTTAAATAAAGGGTATGCGCTGCAAGTATCGTATTTTTTTTTTGTTATAAACACTGCAAGTATCATACTTTTTTAGAAACGGTGCAAGTATCATATTTTAAAATTCGGTCTGCACATGCAATTTGACAGCAGACAGTGTGTGCTATAATGAGTGTTACGATGTCAGCCGTGTGTTCGAGACAGATTATGTTTTAGTCATCCAATCAAACACTTCAATAGAGATATCGTAAGCAATCATAACTGACTTGAATACCATTCAAAATTTGTAAAAACAATAACCTGATCAGATGCAATCAAAACGACGTTTGTGCATCTATATTCCTATCAACTCCCCATCATGCACAAAGATCTTATAATCTTCCAACGTTCTTCTATTTTTGAATGAAAGATGTTGGAAGAGCACTAATATTACCTTATCCATGTTTGGGACAAAATGTTGTAGCGTCCTCAGACTCGCTTAATTGTATTCGCATTACCTACACGTAAAAATGATAACATTTTAATCGTCTTTGTCAAAAGGTAGAAGTTCCAAATGAGCTGTACATATGTAGAATAATAAAAACTAACAGTTTGTGGTTAATAATACATTTGTTGCAGGTTATTTTTACATCTTAACAGAATGTCGATTGTTTTAAAATATTTGGCAAGCAACCTTTTCTCGGATGAGTGGTACAACCCTTTCACCCTGATTTTTAATGATGCACTATGTTGGTACCGAAACAATTTTTTCCATGACATAGAATTTTGCACAAAAAAATGATTAGACGAAAACGTGTTAATCAAGATTATGGAGTTGGTTTTTCTAAAGAGGGTAATAACCTAAGTAAATAAGTTAAACCAAACACCTGCTTAGTTTCTAAATAAAGGCAAATTTGGATATCCAAAATGTTCACCCATGTAGGCAAAGAAGACAAAATTTATAAAAATATGGCGATATATCACTTATGAATGTGCGTAAAGTTACTTGTTTCCTGCTTAAGATATCTAATAAGTAAATGACCATAAAGTTTTCTCACCAATTACGCTAGGATACTCCGACTTGTTTTCTTTATTATGTGTGACAGCATCATCATCCTCCATTGCACCACCATTTACATTCCAACATAGCTGCAATCTATTTGTTTGGAACATTTTGAACTGCTGGAAGTGCGATCATGTCTGCTTAACAAAGTACATGCGACTTTCTACCTTCATTGTAGGATATGGTTGCCCCTAAACAACACATATTTACATAGTTAAAGTGGGTTCAAATAGAGAATATGATAACATCATAAGACAAACTGATACCTGAAATTTAGACATCACCATCATTGAATCCAAGTTTGCTTGGATAATGGAGTATGAAGCCATAAACTACAGAACTTTTTCAACAACTTCATCCTGCCAATCATCCAGTATAAGAATGAATAACAATATACTTATAAGAACCACATTTAAATAACCTTCTTTAAACATAAAATAAAATGCCCAAGCGAATGACATACTTACAGGTTACTCGTATTTTCCAGCAACATGATCTAAACATTCCTTATTTTAGCATTAAATTACATAAGAGGGTTTCATGAAAAGCCTTCTCATTTAATTGGTGAAAAAGGGTTGTCAGTACAGCTGCTTCGATTCCACTCATTCAGTTTATGTTGAGAATATGCAGGTCCTTAAAAACCGACAACTGGATTTTTTGTATGTCGAAATTTGGTAAAAAGTAGCAAACCTTGAAATGCCGATGTGGACTTTTCGCAGAGAACATCATTGCAATAGCAAGCACCGAGGATTAAATTGGGGATAAACAAAACCATATACGACACCTAAACACATAGATCAGAATGTTATATATAAAAAATACATTATGTGAAATACAGAAAGACTATAAAAATGCAGAGACATGGTAGATCAAATTATTTTCCTACCGGTCCGGCATCTTCTTAATGACTTCAATTCTTCTGATCGCCTCTAGGATTTTTCGAACCTCCTTGAGCTGTCATTGCAACAAACACAAACTGAGGTTAATTCTTATGTAAAGGTCATATCAATACCTCATACTGTTAGCATAAAAGGCTACAGATTACCATGTGATGTTCCAAGAGTTCCTTGTGGCGCGTGCCCGTGTCTTCCAAACCACGAACCAACCGCATTCCTGATCCACACCCGGTTGCTTTAAAAAACGGAAGCGTCGCATCCTTTAGTGGACCTCCAACGACAATGCGTTGGTCCAACGTTCACAATTTGATTGTTTAAATTGCAGTCATGCTGCAATCAACTCTCCAACAATGCTGATATGGATGTGAAAAATAAACAAAATCAGCCAAGGTTATACGTCTCAAAGGGCAAAATTATTAACTTTATTGTGGGTAATCTTTTGCTTATAATATTACCAGCACGATAGCATCAGACAAATATAAAGTCGCAAAAGTATTTGATTAACGAAAATAATAACCGGTGATAACTACCGATATTTTAACAACAGTAGTCAAAATGGGTTCGGTTCAAAACATGTAATTTTTGGTACGGCTTAGGTCAGGCTCTCCGAAAACATTCCTTAAAATTTTAATCCAGTATAGGTAACCAATAACTACAAAGGTTACATTACATCACGGATTATCTCATTTTTTTATGCAATAAAATTAGTAAATAACACTTTTGACGACTTTCGACCGGTCTCCTTTTTATCTGCTTTCATTCTACTAAACAATTGATCCATTAACAAATAGAATATTGGCAAATTGGCTCATTCATAAGGCTATAGTTAAAATAGCTTGTTACAAAAATAACATGAATTATATACGGTCTTCAAAACTAATATAATTAAATGGAGTAGTTGCCAAATTAAAAACCCCGTAAGCCAAGATTAAGGCCATCCAAACACCCCGTAACAAAACAACAAAGTTAATCAGACAATCCTATAAACCCCTAAAACAAAAATAAATAAATAAACACAAAATTAACAAAGAACCTAAATTAAAACGTAACCCTAATTTTACCTTCATCCCCCATGAGTACCCACTTAAACCAAACACAAAGTTACCACAATTCAAAAAAAAAAAAAAAAGATAACTACCGATATATGATGGGATATGGCGGCGTGAGAGATGTAGAGGAAAGAAACTAATATGTGTGGTTTAGTTTGGTGCGAAGAAAATTCGGGAAGGGAGGAAAAAAAGGAGGAAATGGATAGATTTAGGAGGGAGGATCGGTAATGAAGCTTCTAGTGAAAAAATGTAAGAAGATATGTGGAGGAAATATGTGGAGGAGAAGTCATCAACAGTTGAAATAACAGTAACACACCCATTCTTGGCCACATGTTGGTGCACCACACAATCCTGGGTTTTAGATATATTGGATAATAACCCCAATGTCCCAATCATATCACTTATAATTTAATTACATTTTGGAAGGTTAGTGGGGAGCCTTTTGTATGTGAAAATTTGATTATTTTTTATAAGTTTGAGCGCAAACTTGTGTTTGTTGTAAGAGGAATGTTAGATCCAGAAAAAAATATTCATAAAAACATTCACAAAATGAGTTGTCGGAGTGTGACTAGTGTATTTTACTATAGTTTCTTTCTTTTTTTTGATTAAATCAATCATACATTGACAACTTATTTTAAGGATGCTTTTGTGGATATGTTTTTGTGAGTCTAGCATTTCTCTTGTTGTAATTATCTTCTTCCTTTATCTAATATAAATTACTGCTTATAAAAAAACAATTACACATTTGGGTTTAATGTGATCATTTGTTATATCTTTTAGTTAACTAACCTTTTTCTTAGTTGCCTTAGGGCAGTTGGCCATGATGAGGCAAAAAATGAACCACTTTTAAGGGGTCATTTAAGCCGGAATTAGAATTTATTTGATCAAATAATACACTAAATCGTTCCTTTTGTGATTTTAGGTACTTTGGGAGTGAATTCTGGAAAAGAAGGCATTTTGGACGTTTTTGGAGCATAAAAGTAAAGAAAACGGCAAAGACTTAATTTTCCTTGCTGGGAACAGTGGATGACGGCGTCAAGAAGAAAATCTTGACGGCGTCAAAAGTAAAAGTGGTGACGGCCCAGAAGAAACATGAAGGCGTCACCCAAGGCCGTCACGTGTTAACTTGTCAAAACTTGCGCGCGGAGTAGCTAATATTGTTTTGGTCATAACTTTTGCATACGAACTCGGATTTAGGTGATTCAAATGCCCACGCGAAGAGGACGAAGAGATCTACAATTTGGTGAAAAAATAGTCATGACGCCGTCAAGAGTAACAGGCTGACGCCGTCAAGATGGGCCGATAGAAAATTAGCCTATAAATATAACATCATAACTTCACTTTTTGAAAGCCCTAAACCCTAAGGTCGATTCCTGGGTTTAGGTAGGTGTTTTTCCAGCAACTTAGAGGGTTTCAATCACTCTATAAATATCATGTATTGGTTTGTTGATTCTATCTTAATTATGTTCTCCATTATCATTGTTGATTGCTCTTCTTTGATGATGTTTTGCTAATTCACCTTGTGTCTACTTATGATTGTGTGAAACTTGTGTATAATTAATTAGATCTCATTGATTTCTTGTTGATGTTTGTGTCTATCTCCATCAATGAGGGCTTGTTGATGTGTGTGTCTATCTCCATCAATTAAGGCGTGACAACTTCAATAGATCTAGTTAGTTTAGTTTATAATTCTTGTTTCCTATTGATTCTTGTTTTAATTGAATGAATTCGATGTTAGGCTTAAGAAAACTGGCAGACTTCCATAGGGTAACATGCTTGAACGTTTTAAGAAACATGAACCGATGTGTACTAGATTTTTATGGTTGTATTTAATGCATGAGCGAATTCTAGTGATCCCATGTTAGGAGCTTCTTAGCCGGCTCGACATAGGAGTGAAGTAGGAGCTTATAGAATTGGGGAAGTAAGTACGCCACCCCATGAATGGTATTAAGGAATACAACCCGTCAATTAAAACAAGGTGTGACAATTCAATAGGTAGAATTGGATAGCTAGCAAGGAGTAACATATCATAGGTAGACATGTTTCACTTATCTTGTAGAACCCTAGTTTACTTTTCTTGTTAATTAGTTTAATTAGTAGTTTTTGGGTTAGTTGATTAGCAACTAATTCCGCCCCTCTTTCCAATACCCGAGATTTTTACTTGCTTTTCATAAAATATAAAAATACAAAAAGAATCATCCTTCACCTTTAGACCTAGTTAGATTAATTTCAATCCTAACGACACTATTCCTGAGTTGAACGATCAATCCCCCGGTACCTGTCACTATACTATACTACAACGATCAGGTACATTGCTTGGTGGGGGTTGTAAGCTTCTCGAGATCCCTCGAGAGGTAAAGCCTGGTGCAATTCCCACGCATCAGGCCACCAACTACCGCAAAAGCGCGCAGTTGACCAAGTCAAAGCTTAAAGGCGGGGGTTCGAATCTGGACTCCAACTTGGTCATCCAGTGTTGCCTAGGTAATTTACCGGGATATGTCTTCCTTGTTGGGTGGGGGGCTCGGTACCAAAAAGGTACACGGACTTGAGATGGTTCCGCCAAATACCATTTTTTTTTAGTTATCAAATGGTGTATATGGCTCTGCATACGACACTAGCACCTGCGTCATGGCTATCACGAGCGATTTTGTTTTCATTTTCAATTGTTTTCTTTGAATTAAAACATATACAGTAAAACCTCTATAAAATAATAATGTTGGGACCAAGATATTTTATTAATTTAAAAAGATATTATTATAATAGTTAGACAAGAAAAGTAATTAACAAGATATTTTATTAATTTAAAGAGACATTTTCAATTGTTTTACTGTATGACTTTTAAATTTTCAAGTCCAATATAATGGTTACAATGTATAATAGTTAGAGATGAAAAATAAATTAGAAAAACAAGTTTCATTTATCGTTTTGTGAATTCAAGGCATTTAAAAAACAATAAATGTATACTAATCAATGTTACGAGGTTTAAAGTATTGAAAAAATTGTGTAATTTTTAGTAATTATTAATTTATAGTTTCGTTGGAACTAATATATATACTTGGGGTTTCAGAAAAATTATTATCTTATTATTTTATCGATTGAGGTCCAAATTTATACTGACCCCAAATTGAGACTGGACAAATTATTATTTTTATGGAGGTTATTAATTTATAGAGGTTTTAGTGTATGTTGTTCCATTCAATGAGGGCCTTCATACTATCACTTTTTCTTGTGTTTGTGTATATGGCAAAACTGACATGACGGAGTGTATTATAACACACATATAACATATATTGCCCAGTCCACAGGGGCGGATGTATGTAGAAGCCAGGGGTAGCGGTCGCTACCCCTGAACTTTTACCCGGTAGTGTAATTTTAGCGATTTTTGGCGATTTTTTGCCATTTTTTGACGATTTCGCGACCCCTGAAGCAAATTTTCGCTACCCCTAAACAAATTTTCGTATTTCGCTACCCCTAAACTTGGCTCCTAGTTCCGCCCCTGCCAGTCCACACATATAACATATATTGCCCAGTCTCTTGACTCTCTTATTATTGTTATTTAGAACGTAAGCAAATGATTAGGTGCCATTTCATGAAGATTTATTATATGAAAGGCTTGTAAAATGAATAAGTTGTGAATTATTTGGGTAACATTGAGCAGAGTCCGGTTAAGTTAATACACAAATTAAACATCTCTTTTGCTGGTTAAAAGATATTTTTTATAACCATATGACCAGTTACACACTTACACATGGTTATAAAACTAAGTTATCACGATAAAAGTTTAACATAAAATAACACAGTGGTCTTTTATGTCGTTCTAGATTTGATGCGATCGACATGCATGTTTTTGTAGCTATTATCATGTTTTTTCTTAACTTATGTAAACTCATTTACAAAAAAATTGGTCGGCATAAAAAGCTAAAACCCAAATGACAAGTCTGACTAAACTATAGTTAAGGAAGTTTTTTGATGTTTGAAAATACAACTTTTAATTGATTTTTTTTTTTTTTTTTTGATTGATATAAATGATCTAGCAAGCTATATATACACATGAAAACACATGCATTTACATGATCATATATCCCTTTTGTTTGGTACTCATCTAATCGATTCGATCGATGTCGTTCTTGCAATTATAGCTCAAACAAAAATGAAACAGACATATGCATGAAAATGTTCTTTATATAAATAGACAGACATAAGTACATACAACGCCAAAACATGCAATAAAACTAACGAACAAATAGGCTAATCCGCGTCGAGCAAAATGTAAACCATTAATCACTGCACATTTACCTCATACAAAAGCCAAATGTAACTGAAAATATCTATTAATTCATGACTAAATTGTTTTTAACCTTTAAACATATGAGGGTACGTGATGGAAATGATGAGTATGAAGAAAGGATATATTAGAAAAATACATGTATATCAAAACCCGAATTGGATAGAATATTCAACGAAGAAGAGACTAATGATTGACACGTACGTTGACATTTTGCAATAAATCCAAATTAGAATGTTAATGACACCACATACACAGAATGACAGAAATTGATATCTCTAGTCCAAAGTTGACTCTAGATGTTAGTATTTCATTTTTAGTGCAAAATAAGTTATTTTGTAAATACATATATAAAAATCGGAGAGAATCAAATATGAATGTCAAATATATCTGTTGCTAAAAAAAGAATGTTAAATATGGATATTTGTTATGGTAAAGTTAAAAATAGATGTGACACATATGTTATTTGTTTCTAACCGATCGATTCACTTAAAAACTAGAGTGTTGATATAAATCTATAAACATATAAGATTCAGTACTAAAATTTAATATGGAAGCGTCAAGATTGCATAGAGTACAACAAGTTAATGCTCGGAATTAAATGCAGAAAATAGAGTTTCATATGTGATTGGAGCCTTAATTGTTCGACTTAAGTAATTGCGAGCATGCAAAGAGTCATGTCGTTACATTCATGTTTGCTTAATGGAGGAGATGAAAGTGCAAGGGTTTCCGGAATTGATTGCATGGTATTTAGTATAGAATTAAAATTCAGTTATGGATTGAGAAGAAGTTGAAAAGGTTGCAAGAATAATTGATGATTTATCCTAATCCATGCCTATATAAACCGGCCAAAATCACATGCACAAACACAAAAGTTTGAATCTTCATTCCTCCTACTTTATTTTGTAATTTATTGTTAGAATTGTTTCTTGATTTTCTTTTTTTTTCGTGTGCAAGTAATACATACAACCTGATTCTCTTACTAATGTTACAAGAGAAGAGAAGAGGTGATGTATCTATACTCTTTCTTTTCTCAGTCTCATCTACAAAGTTTATATATATTTTATATAAGAATAATACAAAGAATCTTGAAATCCCAAAGTTCAAAACAACTGCAATGTAAATATAATTAATCTCATACACAAAACAAAAGCAGGCTCAGTTTCTAGCATGCATTCTCACGCTACTCATGCTTTGGTATGCACCTTCCTATACGTTCGTATATTTTACTAGATTTTAAAAATGGTTCCACGGGTTGATGAGCCAAAATTTGAGATATACATAAATGCATGTATATTTGCTATTATTTTTCTCAAGTAATCTCTTATTTTTTCCCCTGTTACAAGGAATAATACATTAAAGATGATAAAGAGACGTAGGGCGCAACGAGTTGGTCAAGAAGGTCGTTCAAAAAGGAGTACAACGAATGGTCAAAAAGGTTGTTCAAGACGGGCTACAAAGAATATCATAGAAAAAAAGATTCGAACGTAGAAAAAATCGATCCCAAATGAGGACACATCGGTTGGTTTGGATGGATTTTTTTTAGAGATACTACTAAATATGTATTGAGTTTACAAATGAGAATGATACTCATAAATGCTTAATGACTTTGAGTGTTCATTGTATTGATTTATAAAATCACAATGAAGATATGTTGCATGATAATATATGATGATCACATGATTTTTTGTAGTTAAACTAAAGAATAATTTTTCATATTGTGATATCAACTTAAGTGGTTTGATTTTATTCTAAGATTGCTTCATACCTATAATATTGATGGTTTTTTTTTAATAATTACAATTTTATTCTTTGCTTCTCTTTTATTTGTTATCGACCATATTATTTGTTTAATTGCATTCTTTACTATTAAAGAATCTTAAAACCCTTAAACAAAAATAAACACAACTAAATACCGCCTTAAATAATGAATATAAAGGAAACAATACATAATTATTGATCTAACCCATTTGTAAATTATAATAACAAATCGGTGCAACGCACGAGTCTAAAAAATCTAAAAAAAATTAATAATAATAATAAATAAACTATAAACTCAACAAAATGATTACATTTACGTAAACGGTAAACCTAAACAAATTCATTTCAACAAATAACCAATATCTCTTGCGGGAGCCTTAGTTATAGATTGTTGTATACTAATGCTCAGAATTCAATGCAGCCTCATAATACCTATACAATCATGAAAGGAGTTGAAGTCCAAGGGTTGCCCGAATTGATCACATGTAATTTAATATAGAATTAAAAGTCGGTTAGATGAAGTGCAAGGGTTGCGGAAGGTTGCAAGAATAATTAATGATTTAACCTAATTCATGCCTATATAAACCGGAAAATGATATTTTTTAGCGTGATTAATTTATGTAAGTAGTTGCTTTAGAATTATATTTGAGAAATATTATAATGAATTTATCGTCCCTTAATTTAATGTTGAGTAATCAAGATACTCAAGATGGAGTCTCATAATTTAATATGAAGTATATACAACATCGAGATGGAATTGCAAGGGTTTCCGGAATTGATCACGTATTTACTATAGAATTAAAAGTCAATTATGGATTAAGATGAAGTTGAAAAGGTTGCAAGAATAATTAATGATTTAACCTAATTCATGCCTGTATAAATCGGCCAAAATCACATTTAGTATACGCATGTTTGTTGCAGTGTATTAGTGAGAAATATTTTGAAGATGATTCACACATCTTTTAGATCTTTGATTGTTTGTATTTTCTTCTTCTATATGTAAAATAATTAGTGAGAAACCAATATTTACGCCCATTAAATGAGTTTTTCATAATAGCAAAATACGACATATTAAAAATATCACATTGAGTAATGAATAGAAAGGAAAAAATACATAATTTTGACTTAAAGCCGTTTGTAAATTATAATATCAAATAAAAAAGTTGAGTTTTAAATATAAGCAAAAATTCAACTTTTATTGAAAAACAAAACCGGTGCATTTAATGTGAAGTATATACAATATCGAGATGGAAGTGAAAGGCTTGACGAAATTGATCACATGATATTTAGTACAGTAATTAGTGTAGAATTAAAAGTCAGTTATGGATTGAGATGAAGTTGAAAAGGTTGCAAGAATAATTGATGATTTAACCTAATGCAATATATATAGATATATGTATTATGTTAATGCATTTTTATATACAAGTAATTTATGTGTGTTTTCTATTGATGTAGCTCACATGTGCGAATTGATTCAAGAAAATGTGCATGAGCATGTAGTAAAGCAACATTTAAATTGTTAAATGATACTTTTTAGCGTGATTAGTTTATGTAAGCATGCAACTTGAATAATGAATATATAAGAAAATGTACCTAATTTTTGCTCGAACCCATTTGTAAATAAAAAATATTAAGTTTAAGACATAATAGTGGAGTCCAAAGGTTTTAGGAATTATTAATAGTGTGTTAATTAATAGTCATTTATTTAGCTATATAGAATCGAGTTTATTGATAAAATTTATGATTATTAGTTAGACTTCAATGTTAATTTTCAATGAAATTAGTTGTACAATAAAATGAGATGAAGCTAAAAAGGTTTTTAACGATTTTTATACAGTTTATGTGGTATTATTATATATGCATTATTACACAAACTTTAACTTACAAACTTAATAAATAAAATATTTAATGCACATTAAACTATGACCAATTTGATAGACCCCGTGTTCTTTATATTACCAAGCAAAAACCATCTAATGGATAAGTATTGTAGGGCTAAGTAACAGACTAAAAAAAACAAAGCCATTTTTTTCATGCAAATAAGTAATAGGCCAAAAGAAACAAAGTAATAACAACTTAATAACCAAAAGCCCATTTATAAAATATAACACCACAAAACCAAAACAACATCAAATATTTTTAAATTTTTATACAAGAAAGTCAAAACGTTTCATGCAACATACTAAATAATAATTAAGCATACACTCGCCAATACACAGAAAGAATACGCGATTAACAATCAGATCCGAATTGATCACATGATATTTAGTATATAATTAAAAGTCAGTTAGATGAAGTGCAAGGGTTGCGAAAGGTTGTAAGAATAATTAATGATTTAACCTAATTCATGCTATATAAACCGCCAAAATCATATTTACTATGTACATTTGAAGATGATTCACACATCTTTTAAATCTTTAATTGTTGATAGCGGTATGTAAATTCTCTTCTGCAACATTTTGAAGATGATTCACACATCTTTTAGATCTTTATAATTAACTCGGTATTTTTTTTCTTAATTTAGTTATCATACGCAGGTACAATGAAAATCACACAAGCTAATGCATGCTCAGATAAATGAAACCAAAGACTAGGATACCAACTATTTTCTTTATTTCTTACATATTTAGGTGATTGTTATATATAAGCATATATATAGATATATGTATTATGTTAATGCATTTTCATATACAAGTAATTTATGTGTGTTTTCTATAGATGTAGCTCACATGTGCGAATTGATTCAAGAAAATATGGACGAGTATGTATGTAAAGCAACATTTAAATGGTTAAATAATACTTTTTAGCGTGATTAGTTTATGTAAGTAGTTGCTTTAGAATGCTCTTTGAGAAATATTATAATGAATTTATTGTGTGCAATTGAATTATTATTAAAAAGAAGAAGGTCCGTGCATCACAAAATATTTTCTTTTTCTATATGTCGAATCATTAGTGAGAAACCAATATTTACGAGCATTAAATGAGTTTGCCATAATAGCAAAATACGACATATTAAACATATCACATTGAGTAACGAATATAAAGGAAAAAAATACATAATTTGAGTTTTAAACATAAGCAAAAGTTCAAACTTTTATCGAAAAACAAAAACGGTGCATTTAATGTGAAGTATATACAACATCGAGATGGTAGTGCAAGGCTTGCCGAAATTGATCACATGATATTTAGTAATTAGTATAGAATTAAAAGTCGGTTATGGATTGAGATGAAGTTGAAAAGGTTCCAAAAATAATTGATGATTTAACCTAATGCAATATATATAGATATATGTGTTATGTTAAAGCGCATTCATATATACAAGTAATTTATGTGTGTTTTCTATTGTTGTAGCTCACATGTGCGAATTGATTCAAGAAAATATGCATGAGCATGTATGTAAAGCAACATTTAAATGGTTAAATGATACTTTTTAATGTGATTAGTTTATGTAAGCATGCAACTTGAATAATGAATATAAAAGAAAAGGTACATAATTTTTGTTCGAACCCATTTGTAAATTAAAAAAAATTAAGTTTAAGACATAATACTGGAGTCCAAAGGTTTTAGAAATTAGTAATAGTCTGTTAATTAATATTCATTTGGTTACCTATTTAGAATTGAGTTTATTGATAAAATTTATTAATATTAGTTAGACTTCAATGTTAATTTTTAATGAAATTAGTTGTACAATAAAATGAGATGAAGCTAAAAAGGTTTGTAACGATTTTTATACAGTTTATGTGGCATTATTATATTACATTATTACACAAACTTTAACTTACAAACTTAATAAAGAAAATATTTAACGCACATTAAACTATGACCAATTAGATAGACCCCATGTGCTTCATATTACCATGCAAAAACCATCTAATGGACAAATATTGTAGGGCTAATTAATAGACCAAAAGAAACAAAACAATTTTTTTATCATGCAAATAAGTAACAGACCAAAAGAAACAAAGTCATAACAACTTAATAACCAAAAGCCATTTATAAAATACAACACAACAAAACCAAAACAACATCAAACATTTTTAAAATTTTATACAAGAAAGTTAAAACATTTAATACAACATACTAAACAATACTTAAGTATACACTCGCTAATATACAGAAAGAATACACGATTAACAATTAGATTCTCAGTCCGTGCGTAGCACGGGTTCTGCTTGCCTCGTAATGTATAAAAATGTTATAAATATTTTTCGATATCTCTACGTTTTGGTAATCACAAAATATAAAACCATTAAACGAAAAATTATGACGTAAACAAGTATTTAGTCATAAATATTCATTTTAACAATCCAATCATTTAAGGTATAAATGAACAAATGCCTAATGCATTCTATGATCAAAGGAACATTTAGTTAATCACTAGATTTTTTTATAAAATGTTACAAACATTTTATATCTTTTAGAAAATTATTTTTTGTATTAAATAAATATGTTAAATCTTTTATAAATATATGAATTCAAATTTTTAACTAAAAATGGCAAAAATATGTCAGAAAAATCTTCCCCAGTAAAAGACAAAATTTAGAACCGTTACAGGGGGCGGCCCCCTTAAATACAATGGTGGTCCCCTTAATATTTAAGAGGACCGGCACCTATTTAAGGGGATCGGCCTCCCTCCTCCAGCTCTAAATTTTGACTGCAAATGGACTTTTTCTTCAACTTTTGCACCCCAAATTTTCTGATCTAAATTTCTACACATCATTCTAAATCCTTTGATCATATAATCTTAAGCTTTTGTTTTCAAGTGATCTAAGCTTCAACCATTCAAGTGCAAGAGAAGAATACTTCTACCTCTCAAGACAAGAAGTATTACAACTAAGTGTAATCCAACTACCAAAGTTGTTGGTGTATTATACTTTGTAAATCATTCATTCATTTGTGTATAAGGTGTATATATTTGTTAGATAGGTGTAAACTTAAGTGATTAGATTAATGTAGTGTGTAAGTTGTGAAGTAGTAAAAAAGTCGTGGCGTGTTAGTAGTGAAGGTGTGAAGAAGTAGCGGTGTGTATAAGAAGTGCTAAGTCGTGAAATTGGAGTAAATGAAAGTGTGTAATGTTTTCTCCGCCATAAAGGAGCTTGTTTACATAGTGAAAAAAACTCTCGAGTTGGGTGCTTGAGGAGTGGAGTAGGGTGAAGAGGTGCTTCGTAGCCGAACCAGTATAAATCATTTGCGTCGCGGTTTGATCTTTCCATCTCTTACTTATTATATTTCTTGCTTTCTTATATTACTTGGTTATAATTGTTCATATTGTTCAAGAGTTGAGTTCACATAAAATTCGAATCGAAGGCTTTAAAAGTAAACTAAGTTTTCACAAAAAAAAAAAAAAAAAAAAAAAAAAAAAAAAAAAAAAAACCTTAAAACTATTCAACCTCTTCTAGTTTTCAACATAGCTATATAAGATTAAATGACTAGTATAACTCCCTTCCAAAAAACAATAATACTCTGTACAAGCTAAAAGTTTTCCTAGTACAACTTAAAATTTATGTGTAAATTAATATTTTACAGATATTCTAAATTATGTGATAAAAAAACAAAGAAGATCATTTATAGCCATCGGCGGATCGAGAAGGGTTTTCAAAAGTGCATGAGAACTTTATAGATTTTTCTTACGTAGTATACAATTATGTCAAATATATATACTTTCCTGAAATAAATCTGATCTTTAATTTTTGTGTTACGATTTTCGATACTTTATATAAAATGAACCTGATCACTATGCCAACATTCATACGTATTCTGTTAAAGAAGTTAAAATTTTAACAGATTTAACAAATTAAAACTACCAAATCTATTAAACAAATGTAAGATTTACCCATTTTACATTTTTACTCGACAAGAACATTAATATTTTGCCATCTATATATATTCCCCAAATTTGACAAACATATATAATCTCGACCAATGATACACGCTAATCGTACAACTCAAAATTTCAGAATCATAACTTACAATTTTTTCTTCCACACGTTCACACTCGTATTTTGTAATTTTGTTTTCATCTTCATCTCTATATAAACACCATAACATATATTCATTCAATACCATCCATCAACACATACATACTTTGACACAAGTTAAACTCACACTTGCTAGCCAACATGGCTTCACTTAACTTGACTGCTTTCTTGTTTTTCTTGTGTGTTTTCGTGTTCGGGTCAAGTGTGTTGTGTGAGTCAGTACCCGGGCTTTACGTATTTGGAGACTCGTTAGTCGACGTTGGAAATAATAACTACTTGTCCTTGTCCCTTGCAAAAGCCGATTTTCCTCATAATGGTGTGGATTTTCCTACCGGGAAAGCTACCGGTCGGTTTAGTAATGGGAAAAACGCCGCGGATTTTCTAGGTATGCTTCTGTATTTGTGGCAAAACAAAGAGCAAGAAGCTAAATATTCGTGAGAAACGTGTAAAGTTGTGCATCAGCTTTACCGAGTTGTGCATTGGATTTGTTAACTGTTTATCATGCACAGCTTTTGTAAAGCCTGATGCACAACTTTTATTGATCTACTATATAAAATATAACTTTGCGCAATTTTTACAGGCTCATGAAAAACTTCCTAAGCATTTATAAATATATGTACCTTTTTATATGGATTAGTTACCGATTTGATTTGTTTTGGTGATCGACAGCTGAAAAGGTCGGATTACCTTCTGCGCCACCATATCTATCACTCGTGTCCAAGTCGAAAAAGTTGAGCAGCAGTAGTGCAACGGTCGTCACAGGAGTCAGTTTTGCATCTGGAGGTGCCGGGATCTTCAATGGAACAGATGAACTATTTGTAAGTAGACATGTACATACATCTTTATTCATTTGTAATGATTTTGTGTTCATGTATATTCATATGTGGAAATCACTTAGAATATAAGATAATGGAAATATGGTGTAGGATGTAGGAAGAACATGTGTTGGGGTGATACTTGATAGTTATGTTTGGTCTTTTAGTTAATAATTAGTTATGTTTGGTCTTTTAGTTAATAATTAAAATGGTGGGGCATTATTCATAAAATCATAAGTAAAATTGAATGAAAATGCGATTGTGGTTATTGTTAAAAAAATGGTGAGTAAATTAGATTAAAAAAAAAGATTGAATTGAAGGAATATTAATGAACACAAGTACATTAGATTAAATGGTGAGTAAATTGGTAATAATTTTGTGATTATTGTTGAAATGTGAGAGATTTAAGTTTGAATGTTGTTTGCCACAATCAAGTGAACATTTGTGAGTGGCCAAGCCGACTTCTCCAAAAGAAAAATTATACTCGGTTTGGGTATAAGTTAAGGCTAGTTAAGGCTTATAAATTAGTCGACATTATAGCCGTTGTTACGAAAAAATAATTCACCTAATTTAAGTTTCTTGGTAAAGTAACTGAAAATGATGTTTTTATTTTATAGAACATTTTGTTAAAAAAAAATTAAAGAACATTACTTTATTAGTACTTGCTATAGAAAAAAAGCCATATTTTGTCAACCAAAGGTCATTCATAAGTTATGGATTGCCCAGGTTACAAGGTACTAGGGCTGAGCATCGGGCCTCTCCCGACCCGTCCCGACCCGATCCCGAATATCCCGAATCCCGATTAGCCGGAAAACACAAACCGAGTCCCGACCCGATTAAGGTCGGTTCGGTTTCGGGACATTCGGGACGGGACGGGATCGGTCGGTTTTCTCGGTTTTGTTTGTTTTTTTTCGGTTTTTGGCCCGTCCCGACCCGATCCCGAATATCCCGAATCCCGATTAGCCGGAAAACTCAAACCGAGTCCCGACCCGTTTGACGTCGGTTCGGTTTCGGGACAACAATCGGGACTCGGGATCGGGACGGGATTCGGGATCGGGTCGGTTTTGCTCACCCCTACAAGGTACACTCACATTTGCACTAGCCCTTTTCCTTTTCAGACAGAAATGAAACCATTATAAAGCTTTAAAATAAAAAATAAGCACTTGGAAGCATTTTAGTGAGGTCCAGAAATTAAAGCCACTAAGATTAGCATGCATGGGAATCATATTCTTTACGTAAGTGACCATTCTTCCGCGTTATAATTATGACCTTTTGGAAATCATACAAACTTTATTTTTCTCCATATCTGTATAAATAATGCACATATTCATTAACTGTCACTCTAAATATTGGTTATCCAAAATTTGGTTATAAGCTAAGTAGCTAACCACTACTTTAAGCTGTTATCTTTAGTAGTTAAAAACATGAGTATACTAATAAGATTGTCTTTATCATTCTTTCAGCTTTTATATATACATTGACATTTACTTCAAGATAATAAGATTATTAAATAGACTCTTTAAAATAAATAAATAATAAACAAATTGAAATCCTCTCAGGTTGATATATAAACATGACCATTAATATTTTCTCACAAACATAACAGTTGGTCTATTGAGAGAGACCGTTTTTCTTTTTTTCTTTTTTTTTTTTTTTTATTGTTATTATTATTATTGTGTCAATTTCACATCAACTTGAGAGGATACGAATCAATAAAAAAAATGGAAGAGCTTAATGCTTCTCACATGTGTATGAAATCTGAAAAACACAACTTTGTGTAAAAATAAAAAAGTTATGCGGTGAACGTGGATCGAACACGTGACCTTCAGATCTTGCTGACGCTCTCCCAACTGAGATATCCCCGCAACATGTTTATAAACTCTACATTCATTTTATAAAACATACTTAAAAGCATTTGATAAAAAGGACCAAACAAATTAAAAATGTTGCGGTGAAGGTGGATAGAACACCTGACCTTAAGATCTTCAGTCTCACGCTCTCCCAACTGAGCTATCCCCGCAATTTGTATAAGAATGCTATACTTTAATTTATATAATCAAGGGTATATTATATAAACAAGGAAATTTTAAAAACTTATTATGCGGTGAAGGTGGATCGAACACCTGACCTCCAGATCTTCAGTCTGGCGCTCTCCCAACTGAGCTATCCCCGCAGACGTTATTTGTTCCAAATGTATAAGTTTAGTAATTATTTATTGCTAACATTTATTTATTTTACTTGATATACAGAAACAGTCAATTCCATTGACCAAGCAAGTAAGCTTCTACTCATTAGTCCATGATCAACTAGTTCAACAAATGGGCTCAGAGCAGGCCCAAGCCCACTTAGCCAAGTCTTTGTTTTTGGTTGTTATTGGAAGCAATGATCTTTTCGGCTACTTCAACAAGGACTCCAAAGTCTCTAAGCAATACACACCACAGCAATACGTCGATCTCATGGTTTCGACACTCAAAGAACTTATGAAGGTAAAATTTTTGGATTGTTGTCTTATAGATCAATGTAGCTTCATTTATATCGTAGCCATGGTTAGAAACTAGTGTATAAAAGAGAATGATTACAAATGGTTGCTTTTTTATTACAGAAAATGTATGAGATGGGAGCGCGTAAATTTGTGGTAAGTGGAGTGGGCGTGATTGGTTGTTGTCCCGCGCAAAGGAAGCAAAACAACAGTGACTGTAAGGTGGAAGCAAATCATTGGTCAGTGAAGTACAACGAAGGTCTAAAGGCTTCGCTACATGAAATGAAATCAGAATCATCGGATATGCACTATTCGTATTTTGATACATACGATGTTATGAATGGCCTCATCCAAGATCCTGAAAAATACGGTAATTGCCTTATTTTCTTATGTGATAACTCGTTTAACAAGAAAATTGCACAGTTTGGATTCAAGATGGACTTGAAAATATCTCATGATATTGGTTTTGTTACAGGAATTACGGAGATAAAAGCAGCTTGTTGCGGTCTTGGCAACCTAAAATCCGACATCCCTTGTATCCCAATATCAACATATTGCCCAAACCGGAAAAACCATCTATTTTGGGATCTATACCATCCTACAGAGAGTACATCTAGTATTTTTGCTGGCCATATCTATAGTGGATCACAAGATATTGCGACTCCAGTGAACGTAGAGCAACTTGTTAAAGTCTAAGGCATGAACATGTATGCATTTTGTGTGTTTGTCTATAGAATACCGAGAAATACACACATGTAATAGCTTTATTTGATCTATGTACGTTAGTTTTTGGCACTGCTAATCAGTTTGTACTTTGAAATATGTCATAGGGATGGAAATGTTACAAGGTGATTTGTATGCATGATTTGTCTTGTTACCATCAAAGTATAGTTAGCTTTAAGACACACTTTAATCTAATTCGAGAAAGCACAAAAAACTTAAAAAGATGTTAAATAAGAAGACGTGTTGTTGGTCATTATTGAATTTGAAAATGTCCTCAAACGGACAAATTAGGAAAAGCACATTGATCAAAATTAAAATGAACAATTAAATTAACTTTATAAGAACGCCAATGCAATAAACAAACAATTAATTTAGTAATTGCCCATAAGTAATTGAAAAGTGTGCTTTCAAAGTGAGATAGATTGATTAATATAAGAAATTAATTATTCACTTAAAAAATTTCAAGGTTAATAATTAATGAGACGAACCTTTATTGTGATGTATACCATTAGTATTTATCAATCACAACAACAATACACAATCTCGTCTAAACGATGTATACAAAAGATAACGTGTAGATTGATCATACTTTTGCCCAAAGATGTTAAATCGAGTAGATTTTTTTAACATGTGCATTCAAACACCTCAAGTAGGGACGATATCAAGACCAAATATAACCGGATACACAAATATTTTAGAACCATAATATAAAAACACATTTTGATGTATCGAATGCATTTAAGATGCAATTTGAAAAAAATTGATTTTTTTTTCAAAAACTAACACTACTTCAAAAAAATCGATAGGTGTCCCGACATCCACGGGAACCTCTAGTTCCTTCACTGACCTCAGGCACATGTTGAGTTTTGTTTAATAAGCACACATTTACCTTCTTCTTTTTTTTATCAAAAAATACATTTATTTCGAATTAAATATATTCACAAATTACCATAAATAAATAAATGCAAGTTTGAAATTAACAACCTCTAACTTTAGTTATATAAACTCAAATGTTCCCTTGATACACATTAGAAAATCACAATCAGGCTTGATTGATCTTGTTTAGCTTTAATAATACTAAGATGTTAAACATGGCTGCAATAACCAAAAATAATTCACCATAAATCATAAGTTGATGATTAGATATCCATGTATATTGGAAAGTTAATCATAAGCTCACAACTTAATGATTAAGCAAGCCCACCTAATTATGCAAAGGGTGACAACATTGACAATATTATTTTAGGACTTTTTAAATATAGAGTGGGGGACTATGTCTCTGCATGTTTAGGCCTCTTGAAAGACGAGGACATGCTAAAAATGGAAGAATTGAAGTTTCTTCGGACTCCAACCGACGATTTGCTGTAGACAGAGCCTTCCTCATCAAAATGCAAAAAGAAGAAATAATGAACAAATATTGACTTTAACAACAACAAAATCACAAAATTAGTTATTGTATTTTATTTTTAATTATTTTTTTTTGTATGTTATTTAATGTTTAGTATTGTATTTTTATTTGAATTAATGAAATTTAGTTTGTTTGAAAAATAAAAAATAAAATAAAAATATATATATTAAAATGATGGTGTTATGTGCCTTATTGGTAACGGGGTATGTTAATAGTGGGAATGATAATGTGGCGCTGATGTAACAAATTTTTTAATATTATGACTTTACGACTGTTATACATTGAATCAAATTTTCTTTACACTCTGTTCCTGAGTTTGATGAGGAAAGAAAAGAAAAGGTGTGGAAAGAAGAGGAGAGGAAAGAAGAGAGGAGGTTAGAATACAATTGTATTTTTTGTGTTCCCGAGTTGAGAAGAAAAGAAGAGAAGAGGTAGCTCTTTTGTGTTCCCGAGTTGGGGAGAAGAGAAAAGAAAATTAAGAATTTTACAACTATACCCTTTATAGCTAGATAAATTATAATTCATAATATCTTAATAAAACAAACACATAATTTTACCCCAACATCAACAACATAAATATTAAAAGAAGTCCAACTCATTTAAATCAATCAAACAAAACAAGTTCAACATGTTTAACACCAAGTACCTAGATAAAGAAATGTAGTTTTCTGAAAATGACCAAACACAATAAAATGCAAAAGTTCGAGCAAAAGAAACTTCAAGCGAAAGACAATCAGATGTTTAAATCGAACTCATTTCGTCACTTGATCCCATCATTTTATTTAGTAAGTCCGCCCGCATGTTAAGAGGACAACTAAATAATAGTCGCGCTTTTTTTGGGTTGTCTGCCAAGAAAATAAGAGCATTTGATATGACATCATCTTCCAATTGTAAAGGCTCCAATTCTTTATAGATTTCATCCCCCGTATACTCACGTTGATAAGCTCTTCCTAAAATGACGTTAGTTTCTTGTAAAACCAAATTACCTTCCTTTATTGCATCAGCCACCACATGAACAGTACTCATAATGTCCGAATTAGATTCTTCTTCAAGTTTTCTTTTCTTATTTTTGGATTTTGTTGCATTTGAAGCATCCGGCATGGGAGAATCGACATGAATTTCTTCAAGATTGACAAGGTTTTCATAACTGACTTTATTGGTAGCAAGTAACTCGTCAATGTCTTCGATTGTTTCAATATCTATGGGTTCTTTATTGCTTGATTGGCCTTTTTTCTCCTTGGCATTTTTCTCCTTTGCAGTTTGAGAAGCAACACCTGATGCTCTATCTTTAGCAAAGAGTTGTGACAGTTCGTCATAGTTAGAAATTGGTTTGGTCCTCCATTTAATAGCATCAGGATTAACCTATTACAACATAAGTTTTTTAAAGATGTTATGTTATTATCAAGTACAAACAAGAAACGTACTCATTTGAAGTACAATAAACCTGCACATGGTATGAAAACATGCACACTCAAATAAGTAAACATACCTCTTCCAGTTTTTCCCATACTTCTTCTTCTGCTTCAATGAGTTGAGTCATGGAGTTCCAAGAAAACCCGCTTAATTTAGAACCCCGAATCACATCATGACAATAAGCGAAATTTTCTTTTAGAGTTTTCAGACGGTTCTTTAGACGAGCTTTTGTGAAATCCATTTTGAGCTTTGTTCTTAGCTCATCAACCATGTTAGCATATGCTAATGAACTAAATGTTCTATTAGGTCTGTTGCCTTTATCTTGCTGTGTAAGCATTGCTTGAATGAATGCATCATCCATGTCACTAGTCCAACCAAATTGTTCCTTCTTCACTTTAGGTTCCTTCACTTTGGGTTCTCTCTTCACTTTAGGTTCCTGGGTTTCCATTTTGTCCATGACACCTGCTACATGATGAATCAAAAATAAACTTTACAATAATAGATAAATAGACATGCATGTCTAATACAACTAGCGAAATCATACAAAACACATATTACAAATAATAGAATCATGCCAAATAATTTAAACAGATTATCCAAACATAAAATTACAAAAGTATTACACATGTTGAATCATGCAAAATGTTTAAACAAAATTATTACTTGAGTGTCTAAGACAAATACTAGAATATAAATTTAAGAAACTATCTTGACATATCTATTTCATTGTTTGGATACATTAAATAGTTAGCCCACATTTCATTCGCAATTGAGTTTCTTAGTTCTTCTCCACTCGAACCATCATTTATGTCTCTATCATCATTACGTGCATCTTCTTGTGGTGCGTTTAAAATTTCACGCATCACCTCTTCTTCAAGATCTTTGTCCCGATCTTCTTCAAGCAAAAAATTATGCAGAATGCAACATGCCAAAAAGATGTCCGATTGTGTTTCACAAGAGTAGAAGGGTTCAGTTGTACTTCTAATGATAGGAAACCTTTTTTTAAGTACACCGAATGCCCGTTCAATAGAATTTCGCAACGACGAGTGACGAAGATTAAACAATTCTCGTGCGTTCTCAGGTGCACGTGTTGAGTACTCTTTTAGATGATATCTAACTCCCCTATAAGGTGCTATTAGTGTACTTCTATGGGGTAGACCAGCATCAACCAAATAATACCTACCTATAAACAACATATAATTAATAAAATGATGTAAGATTATGGACAAAACTAATGTTGGTTTAAAGATTTACCATTTGGAATGATTAGCTTGTCTTCTCTAGTTAGAGCATTTTTAATTATTCTTGAGTCGGATGCGGTACCCTCCCAACCAGTCAAAACATATGTAAACTTCAAGTCAAAGGTGCAAGCAGCTAAGACATTTATTGTTGGGTATCCTTTACGACCACGATATCTTGGGGCATCAGTATTAGGTACTCTCACACGAACGTGTGTTCCATCAATTGCTCCAACACAATCCTTAAAAAAAGGATAAAACCTTTTTTTTTCTTGAATTTCTTTAGGAACAATTTCGCCGGTGGGTTGTTGGAGGTAACGATCTTCTAACAATATAATTGATCTTAAAACACGGTGCAAGCACCTACTTGTCGTTGACCCAGAGCGACGATAAATCCAAGAGGCAAAACGATTTCTTAAATCATTTCCTACAACATGCAAGAATCTAGCAACTTGCTCTTCAACAGACATACGTTGAGTTGGTCGAAGATCACCATCATGCACTAAGATATTGCACAATGTCCTAAAAGCTTTCTCACTCATACGGATTATATCACGACATTTACCACTTGTTGATAGGTTGTGTAACATCTCTTCCCTTACATTTTTGCGATGTAAAATAACATCTTTAGTAGGTAAATTAGCACGGTTCATGTGAGTAAGTCTACGTCGTCTGATGAAAGCAACCAATAAACAAACTAAATGAACTGCTGCCAATTGGCGAGCTCTCACTACACGTCGTATAGTGAGTATTCTCTCAATAAGAGTGCTATCCATCCTAAATCTTACATCAGATACATATTTTGTGTATTAGTCCATAGAAATCATCTATAATAAGTAGAAAAGTAACCAATAATTCTATATTAAACTTATTATTTTCATAAGCTTTGGTGTTTGGCTTCTCATTGTCATTAATCTAAAATTGCATACACTGCTGTACAATCTTGCTTACCCAGAATGGTCAGACCTCTTGTTGCTAAACTGTGACTTACAAATTAGGATAAAAGCAAATTAATATAAACTCTAGTAGAGAATTCAAAAATGCAAAAGTAACTTTCCTAGTAGAGAATTCATATTGATCTTTTCGATTTCATGTAGCTTAGTATATCTACTTTATTTTTAATCATAAAACTGTACCACAAACATATAATTAATAAAAACTCTACCTATTGAGATATAGTAATTGCATGCAAATATTTTTACACGCATGATATATTAGAGCATCATAGTGTTGAGTATATTAAAGCATCACAGTGCATGCAAATATTATCTACCTATTAAGATATATTAAAGCATCGCACACCATGCATCTAAACTACAATAAGACAGCACATGCTTAGCACAAATATATTGCAATTGTAACACATCGCATGATATATATATTAAAAACAACAAGATAAGACAATAGTAAGAATTGAAGTTTCACAAAATTACCTGCTAATGGTGTCTGGCCTGTTGGAGAAATAGTAGGGAAGAAGAAGGGAGTTATACGGCTGAAATTATCATGTATATTAATTTTTTAGGTTAAGGGTATTTTGGTGATAATATTTTTTTTAAAAGGCCCAAGACTTCTTTCTTTCCAAATCATCCCAATATTGGGAAGAAAGTTAGGAGAGAAGATTTGATGGAATTTCCATCCCTCTTCTTTTCTCTTCTTTCGAACAAAAAACTCGGGAACATGATTTTTTTTAGTTTTTCCAAATTCTCTTCCCTCTTCTCTTCTCTTCTCTCAAAAAAATAACTCGGGAACACAGTGTTAGCGCAAGTATATGCTATTGCCATATAAAAATACTCTTTCCATATTACTACAGTGCAAATTTTTAGTGTTGTTTGAAAAATTCTATAACTAGAATCAATCAACTAAAAATACAAGACGCGCACTCCCCCCAGTTTCCAAATCTACACATAAAAATTCAATTCAAGTAGTAGTAACGTGTTAGTCTAAAATCTCTCTATATTATATCCCGTCTTCCATTTCACGTTGAAAGAAACAATCAATCGTTCCCTGCAAAGTCCAAACATGCCTTCATTTCCGTAACAAACAAACAAACCCTAACTAAAACTAAAACAGAATTGAGTAAATGGCGGCGAATTCAACTGGATTTGTCTCCAAAGCACGCACTGCTTTTCATTCAGCTGCTGCTAAAGCTGAAAAAGTCTTCACTGATATCAAAAAATCCGATTCTTCTCCCGATCTAGGTCTATTTCTTCATTTTTTTTTAAAAATTAATTTGATCATAATCTAGATATTTTATAGATTAGTTTAATTCAGTATGAACTGATTATATTCGTAACCGATTATTTATTTGAATCTTATTCAGTTTGAACTGATGATGATTCGTATTTTAATTGAAATCTAGATGAATTTTGATGAGTATTGTGATCGTAATTGAAGTGTTAGATTTAGGTTTTATAGGTTACTCAAAGTGTTACTCAAAGTAATCGTAATCGTATTGTGATCGTATCGTAATCGTAACTGAAGAGATGATGAGTCGTTACTCAAAGTGTTAAGTTTAGGTGTCATGTATTAGTTCTAAATCGAAGCGTTAGATTCAGGTTTTGTAGTTTAATCGAAATCGTGATAAGTTTTGATGCGTATTGTGATCGTAATCGAAGTGTTGGATTTAGGTTTTGTAGGTTAATCTGTTAAATTATATAAAGAGATGATGATTCGTAACTCGAAGTGTTAAGTTTAGGTGCCGTGTATTAGTTCTAAATTGAAGTGGTGATCTGTAATCGAAGTGTTAGATTCAGGTTTTGTAGTTTAGTTTCATCTATTTTGAACTGATGATGATTCGTATTTTAAGCGAAATCTAGATGAATTTTTAACAATATGTTATAATCTTACTTTTAGTTGTGAAGCATATTATGATTATAACTGAACTGTTGAATTGTTAGGGTTAGGTTTGATACTTCAATTCTGATCTAATTTCAACTGATGATCGTAATCATAGTGTTAGATTTAGGTTTTATAGGTTAATTCCTTATACATTTGATTAAGTTTGATGTTATGATGCGTAGTAACATCGTGATTCAACTGTTGAAATGTTATGTTTAGGTTATATACGTTAATTATAATTTCACTTGAACTGATGATTTGTATTTGAAGCGGCGATTTAAGTAAATGTAGTCGGAGTGTTAGATTTAAGTTTTATTTAATTTGCACTGATGATCGCATTTGAAGCCTTGAAGTGATGGTTCATAATGTAAGCCAAGTCTTAGGTTTACGTTTTATAGCTTACGTTCATATGGTTTGATGTTATGATCCGTGTGCGATTGCCATCAAAGAGTCAGGTTTCGGTTTTAATTGTTTGAAGTGATGATTTGTTTTATAATTGTAATTGAAGGGATGGGATCTAGGTTTTTGATTAATTGTTTGTATCTTGACTGAATGACTAATGATTTGAATCGTTTTAATGTTGTAGATGAACTCGGTAAACAAGCGTTGAGTTCTGAGGTGAACGATTCTTCTAGTGATGTGATCGTTACGAAGGTTAGTAGAAGTCTGCGGTTTTTTTGAGCTGATTGACTGATTTTAGTCTGTATTGTTGGATCATAATGCTTACTAATTTAGTGTGTTTATATATTCAATTTAGTAGCGGTAAGCAATAAGCATACGGTTAGTTTTAGATGACAATTTTGATGGTAATAGACGCATAGGCCTAGTTTTGAAAAATTGAATTTCATCGGATAGGCCTAGTTTTCCCTAGTGCTTATATTTGAATATAGTACCTGTAGGCAATACAGTTAGTTTTAACTTTTAATGAAGATTTCGACCATAATAGAAGTATAGACCTAATTAGATGTATTTAACTCTGGTTTGATTGACAGGAAAAGACTGCAAGGCGGAGGCCGGAGCCGATTAAGACGAAACAAGATTGGCAGGAAAGGTTCAAAAACATAAGGTTTGGGAAAAAGGAAGTTCAAGAAGCTGACAGAGACAAAACGGATGATCCAACAATGCCTACTCCGATTTTTGATGAAAATTTCTGTATACCAAGTAGGAGTCCTCAGCCGAAGGTAACAACCACATTCTGAATAAAACATTGATTTATTTAAGTTTTTGTAGGTAGATGGTATTGTAGTCTTGTCCAAAAGTGAATTTAAGTAGTCCCTGGTTTTGGAGTGTCAGCCTGTCAGGTAGTCTCACTAAGTTGGTTTTGTACTTCTATAACATTGCTTGTTATTGAGTTAATACTGAATTAGAGTGTGGCTAACTACTAGACCGGCTTGGAAGAAACTTTAGTATGTAGATCACTAAGAGGAATAATCTAGTAAAGCTGTTGTGGATGGAGTTAACAAAAACACACCGTGTTTGGAGATAGCTGCTGAATTTTCACTGTAAGATTTTCAGTTGCTTCTTTTGAACTGGTGACGTGTTGCAAGCATATGCAATGGGAATATGAAAAGTTCAATTTTCTGTTTCGTTTTTGTTGGGGCATAGTGGAAATTCTGTTTAAGCTGATATACAAATGTTTGTGCATGAGTGCATGATGCTCTTTTGTGATTTTTGCGTTCACCAACAGAGTGTAAACATTATAGTTTAAGAAACATACAAAGTGGATCCGGATTACTTCTAAGAAATGATAAGATCTGTAAGATATTCTGATATCATACAACTGAAAGTGATGTTTATAACTTCCAGGAATCAGAAGGCAGTTTATTGAGTTCAGACGACTTGGATATTGATATCATACCATCAGCGGCTGTGCTAAGGCAATTGGCTATCGGTGTTGAGTAAGTTCTTCCTATTATTTGATTTTGTAAACTTTCTAGCTGAGTTATGTGAAATCTGTACATTAGATCGTGGGTGAAATTTGTTACTTATACCATATTCTTTTACTTTTGCTAAGCAATGAATAAAGTGAAGTTTATTATTGCAAGTATATTATCTAAATATCTATGAGGGTTTATGAGACGGTTTTAATAATCAAGCTATTAAATTGACTTCAACTGCAGGACAACCAGAACGGTCAGGTCAATGAAAGATCTTCTAATGTCATCTCGAGATTCTTCACCTGTCAGAGAGAGAACTGGTTTGAATTTCTCTTCAGTGAAGTCATTAGTACTGAGGGATAAGGAAGATAAGATTGATATGGAGTTCGGTGCTGAACAGAAAGTTGTGTCTCTATTCAATTCACTTCTTGGTGCAGGTAGATTCTTTGTTTTGGTGAATATTTGTAGCCAAAAAGAAATTTGTTGGCTCTTGATGATCTTCCAATTTCTTGCAAGATACTTGCAGAAGGACATCTTTCTGGTAGGGCTAGTTGTAAGTTGGAGACAAATACCATTACATCGTTGCTTAAAGACCTTCATGGTGCTCCTCCTGACAGCTTCGTTGTAGAGCTTGCTGAAGCCATTGGATGTTATAAAACTATAAGGAAAATGGCATCATTTTGGTGCAGGGTTGTTGCAGAAGTAAGTGAGTTGCTCAAAATTTTTAATCTTAGAACTAAAATTATATCATTATCACATGCCTTGATGAAAAAACATACTTTGTTATTATTTTGTTTGTTTTCCTCTAACTGCATAACCTGTTAGAGTTCTAGCATAATCCAAGTTGACCCATTTTTTTTAATGTAAATGGGTCAAAATGCCATCTCTGGTTATAAATGTTGTAGATCATCTTCTTGCAGCTTGCGTATTACTCGTACTTAATTAGTTCCTTTTTCCACTTAATGATTATAGCTATTTTGTTGGAACTGCAATGTTAGGTCATATAAAATTACTCCAATCTTGATGTTTTATGAACTTTTTGTGTGCAGTTGAGAAGACTATGGTCTGAAGGACAACATATTCCTGGCATCCCTGCTGATAAAGTTCCAGATCTAAATTGTTGTCTACTGTATCAGCAGTTGCAGGTCATCAATTGTTGTATTTCTAGAAAACACCGCCGTGCTATTGCCACACAATCACTGGATTCCATCTTAACACAAGCTAATTCTAATGGTGACGTGTCAACTTCAAATGGAGAAACTGAACTCATGTATGCCAGAGTTAGCTCTGGAGAGCTAGTGCTTCGATTGGGAGCTGATAAACAATGTGAAAATCTAACACTATTGGAAACTGGCGAACCTGTGTATGCCCCGATTATGCAGGTATGAATAGTATAAATGCTCACTCTAATTTGATGCTGTTAGACTGATGTAGATTTTGTATCTAAATTATGGACAAGTTTTTTATGATTTTATTAGATGAATACTAGTATTGTTTTATGGATTAATATTAAGAGTGCTTTACATCGTGTTTTGGAAGTGATTATATGATTATTGCGTCAAGTCAAATGAGTTTCTTGTGTTTAGGTATAAAGAAACTGATTTTTGATCCAAATCCAAGAAACTGATTTGAATATCTAATTATTTAAGGGTTGAAATACCAGTTTCAGCCTAGCCGTATGTGAGTGACCCATCAACCAAAGATGTTGTGGGTTCAAGACTTCAAGTCTCAAGAGAGACGTATGTGTGATCTTAGGTGTGTCCATATATGCCTTTAGGAAAAAGGGATTACCAATTTTGGATAAAACCAAAGGGCAAGTTCACATCCAAAGAGTATCTACTGACTGCTACACCACGTTTTGTGAACGGCTATTATCAAATTCAGGTTATTTTGTATCGCTGATATACTTTCAAAACTCATTGCCAGATATCCCCTCAGTATTGATATTAGTATATTTGATAGGTTAGGATTCTTAGTCAGGGACTTCTGGACTTGTATAAACAGGGATTAGGATTACTACCTAATAATGTTTGATTTGAGATATTGATTCCGATATTTTTGATCGAGTTCAAAGGGACAAACGGTCAAAACCTGCTGATTTTTTGTTTTTGGTTTTATCCTGTTTTTAATTAAGTTAAATATTTTAGGGTCTTAATATATTGTCGAAATGCTACCTTTTTCTTATGGGAGTATCTTAATTTGTTGGTTTACAGGAAGAGCCTCTGCTCACAGAAGATCTTGTCAAGGAAACCGAGGAATTTATATTACGTACAGGAAGGTCAGTGGATAAAACATTCTGATTGTATTTTATAGGATCACATGCAGTTATCTTTCGGTTTTGTCTTTCTCGGAGAAGTCTTTTTCAAATGCACCTATATTTCAGACAGATGCATCTAGTTAGATACAACTTGGGTAAGTGGCATCACTTTTCAGGAAGTGGGGCGTTGGAAGGGGAATAAGTACCAAAAGCCTGGGACCCAAAGATGAACACAAGAAATTTAAGCGAAACTGAGTTATTAAAAGTCAATTAAAGTTACCAATTTATCAAAAAAGAGGGCCGCGGTGTAGTTTCTTATACATGATTATGATCATTAATGATACTATATAAATGATCACCAGACAAAAGATTATAGATGCTTACTAGGCAAAATATATTAGAGGATGACATCCGATTATTTGGTATCGATTATGACTTGCATGCAAACCATGTTCGTTTAAGTGTTTTAGTTTCTGATACGAACCCAATTAGTACTTTCCTTATTAATATTTAGTTAGTTTCCTTTATTATAATTTCTTAATGAACAAGTTAAGTATAGGATATCTTTTTATTATATATAGAGGATCTTAGGGCTGTAATATTATTATGCAGAATATTATTAATGGTTTAGTGATTTGATATCATTATTGGGAGAGAGATCGGCCTCGAAAGTTGATCACCTATCTTTATTGTTCTTTTATCTCTTAATCGAATCGAGTTCGTATCAGTTTCAAATGAACAAACCAATGTTATGGCATTCTAAACAATTTGACATTTTTATGTCCTCAGTGTTGGAGCTGGGTGCTCTCAACTCCTTTCAGACATGCAGGCTTTTAAGGTGAATTACATGCTACGAATTGCATATGTATTCCTTATAATTGTATAACGAGAAATGCAATTCAGTATCTAACCATATAGTGCTTTTTACTATCTTCTCTTAGGCTGCAAATCCTGGGTGCATATTAGAAGATTTTGTTAGATGGCACTCACCCCCTGATTGGATGGAGCCGCCATCAGATGATGAAAGCAAAGAATCTGTGGATGGTGATAGTGTGTCTTCTAGAGGGCATTTAAGTATGCGCATGCAGAAAGAAGGTATGTATCTACACTGTTGAATCATTTGTGGTGTGAAATAAATTATGTGGTATAATGCTGTTATTGTGATTTGTTGTGCTGGTTTACAGGGAATTTGTGGAGAGAGATATGGGAAACTGCAAAACCCGTGCCAGCTGTTAAACAGTCTCCGTTATATGATGAAGATCTGTCTGTGTAAGTGAGAAATGTTCATTCTGTCATCAAAATGTTATTTACTATTATGTCTGAGTTGGAAAATAGGCTGGTCTGACCGGGTCAGGCAGGTCCAGTAATATGTCATAATGGATACTTTTCTATGTGTTGACACGGGTTGGATTGGGTTGATCTATAACACATTTTGTCCAAAAAAATTTGGAAGTTATATAGTAAATAGTTGGTGTGAAATATGATTACTAAAATTATATCCTCTTAACTCTAATATTCTTTCTTAATAAAAAGAATTTCGACCCAATTCTCTTTAGAGCTGTTATATTTACATTATTCGTGAGAACAGAACATACCCCAAATCATCTGTGACTTATAAATGGGTTGGAGATCGACTATTTAACTTTTTGTTTTGATCTGATAAAAGGTGATTGTTCTTTGTGTTTGTAGAGAAGAAATTCTGGGTGGCTTAGAGGATTTCCCGCCTTCTGATTTTTTTGAACAACTATACATTTCTCTTGTAAGTCAGAACTCTACTTTCTACCTTGTTTCATTGATGATAACTGTAAATCTGAAAGTGTTATTTTTTTTGGATTTTCAGCTTTGTTCAGCATGCGTGGTTGCTGAGACCAGAACCTCGACAAATGAATATGTACACAAGCTGTTCCTCGAGTGCAAAGATTACATCGTTGCTACTTGTCAAGGCAAAAGCTGGTTTGAAAAAGTTGATGATATATGCCAGGTATCTGAGTATTTCATGTATGTATATGTTTATGCGTGTGACTGCGTATATTTAGATTTATTTTATGGTGGTAGGTATATGATACGGTGGTGATGATGGTGTCGAACCCAGATGAGTTCGTAAGGCTCACAAAGCATCGGCAAGGTGATGATACTCCTATTGCTGGTGAACATAAGGGTCGATTTAGAAGGCTAAGCTTTGTTTTTGGTAACAAAGACAAAAACCTCGGGAAAACGCCACCAAAAGACCCGAAAAGTGTAGAAGAAAATCCGTTACGCCAATCCTCCGAAAACCCGTTACGCCAATCCTTCGAAAACCCGTTACGCCAATCCATCTCATCGATGTTTTCAAAGAAACCACCGAGAGCCGGGAGTGCATCCCCAGCTGAGAAACCAGTTACTTCGATTCAAAATGATTGGATAGATGTATAATCATTGATTTAATTGTATATTAATTTAAATAATGAGCTAAATTAAATTTGTTTTTTCTTGGGGGATGAGATGCAGTTTTTCATATACCAAAAAAACTATGTAATTGTATATTATCATCAAAAACTGTTACATGAATGAAATCTTGCAGAAATTTGATCACTTGTTGCCTTGGAATCCCTTCTTTTTTGGTTCTGAATTAATTGTTTTGCTTAATGGCATGTTTGCATCCTCATTAGGTTTTTCTCGTGTTGCATCATCAGCTTCGAGATCCTTCATGAGAATTTCTGGCACTACGAAGTTGGCAATGTAGTAAAGCAAGAGGAACGCTGCACTGTCAACCAGGTACAATCATGAGATACTTTCAGATTTATATTATGAGCACACACACAATTAGTAGTAAGATGGGCTGGTCAATTAACGGATTAAAAGGAACAGGAATGGCCGCTTTTAGTACATGTTGAAACTTGGAACAGGTCATCTCATCTTGGGTAAGGTTGATAAGCAAACACTTCTTTTCTTTGTCGATTTGAAAGTTTATATATAAATAAGTTAATGCGTTAGTATGACCATATAAGCAATATTAATGCAAACACTTCTTATGGAGCTTCTTTTTATTAAAAATGGACTTTGGCTGAGTGATAACCTGTTTGACCCAACAACCCGTTTCCCTTTTAACTTTTTTTTTGAACGGACGTTCCCTTTTAACTAAATTTGTAGATTGATCTGTTTGAGATTAAAACTAGATCAATATCTCAACTCATTCATGAGTGATTTGAGTCCAAATTGACAACATCTACACACCATTTTAGGTAGCACTTGCAATTGCAGTTCTGTGGAATTATGTACTAGTGTCCTGTTCTAGTCCAGACATGGAGGCGTTAACTATTATCTATTGAGATCAAATTGACTAATTTCTAAGTTCCAACTTTCAGATTTCACGATTTAAGTTTAGCAATATAAATGTTTAAAACCTGTAAGGTATAAATCACTGTGTTTACATTGTGATTTCGTGGAGAAGTACCTTTGACCTCAGAAGGTCTAAGATACCCAGGTGGACACAGATAAATAACACACATACACACGCACATGTGCGCGCACGCTCACACACAGATACACACAATGTTAGATAGGATAGAGACAACTGATATCCGGATGCATATTACTCCCTATTCTAGCACAAACATAACTCAAGATTTCAAGCTTTTGAAGCCAACTCCCTAACTTTTAGTTGCAATATTATTGAGTGTATCATTGCTACATAGGGTCATGAAACATGTACTGCACAAGCTACATGTGTTAAGTTTCAGACGCTAATCCGTAGAATTTTTTCTTTCTAGATATACTGGATTATCACTAAGTCAAGTACCAATGTTAGCTTACATAAAGAAAACACACGCAATACAATTAATGCAGTTTTTCATTAGCCTTAAACACTTATTTCGAGACAATCCAAGGAATATATTTCTAGAGAATATTGAGGAAAACCTTGTTGGAATCAAGACAGATAAATCTCCGGTAGTGGCAGGCGAATTGACAGCAAGTACCACCATACTAGAAGAGGCAACACCCATAGACATAGCATTGGGCTTAGTCCTCACATGGTTTAGTGGCAAGTAAAAATTCTGTCTTGGTGAAATCCCACTTGGTGTAGAGAAGCAATTGAGTTTTTGGGTGGGTAGTAGTTGTGTATGGTGGTTGATAGACTTCATTTTTCAAATTTCAGTTAAATCTCCCACAATGCATATTTGCCTATAGGTTGGGCTTTTTAGAATTTGAGTGTAGATAATGTTTTTGGGGTTTAGGTTATCTTTAGGAAATCCACTCTAGCACGTGCTATCCACGTGGTTTAGGTTTTTATTTCCAAAACATTGTTAACGTTGTTTAGAGATCTTCGTGGCCAAGTTTAGGCTAGACGACTGTTGACGTATATGGTCTGATAGACCTGATCTATCAAGACACCGGAAGGACGGCAGAGGCCGAACGGTACAGGAAGGACGACACAAACCGAACGGCACAGGCCGAACGACATGGACGAAGGCCACGGATGAAGAACGACACATCGCATTGACCATCAGGTAATATTTGACCACACGTGTACCTACTACCCAGATTTTAAGGGGATGTGTCCCCTATGATGATGCCATCTACAGTAACCAAGGTACTATAAATACACCACTTTGGTTGGTTGTAAGGGGAGACCTCCTACCTCTCTCTACTTTCTCTCTCTAGAATTACTCTCAACTAGAGGGTTCACCCCTCCCTATTTATATCACTCTATACTTAGAGTAGAGGACTGACTTGACCGTCGGAGGGTGGTCCCGAGGCTCCGGCCTCGGGACTCCTTCTACCAGAACTGAGAATGACGGGTCTCATTTCCAATTCGCTCCATCCGGAGCGTTCATCCTCCGTTCGGAGGATCCCTTCGGCTGCCGTCCTTCCAGAGGATGATGGCACCGGAGGTGGGGCGTCTACTGTCCTTTCGGAGGTGGTTCGTCCATCATCCTCCATTCGGTATTGCTTCTTCCGAAGGTGGTTCATCCGTCGTCCTGTAGGAGGATATGATGATCTCCATCAACCCTTCGGAAATGGTATAATGTCCTCAATCTACAATGGTTCTTCCATCATTCAAGGAGTGGTATGGATGAAATATTCAGTCTCGTTTGGTATGTTTTCCTTCGGAAAGATGCTTTCCATCTGCCATTCGGTATGAAGGATGGGAAGGACAATGACGAAGTGACATGTGGCGGCTTGAAAATAATATGAAAAAATGGGTCGTACAAAGATTCGAACTCTGGTCTCCATGTTAATAAGCAAGCGCCTAACCACTGCACCAAGTGTTCAATGCTTGGTATGTTTTCCTCTTTTATTCTTTTATTATGTCTTTGGGAGGGCTAATATGACTTGGATTAAAACTTTGTCAATACCTAGACTTGTTTTACTTTTGCATTCTGAATGATCCACTCATTCCGAAAAAGCGATCGTTGATACAAACTATAAGATCCGCTATGGTTTATCCACTATATTAAATATATAACAGTGGTCCATCTACAAGTTTTCAATTGTGATTTCTTAGTGATTTTGTCAATGCGTGGAACATTTACTATTAATATTATCATCGAGATATTTAAATCCTCACTCCTGCAAGTCACGTGGGATGGTAACAATACATGGAGAAGTGCATGCGTCACTTTTGTACACATAACGGCAACATCGAAAACATCGTTTAATTTATTAATCGTACTACAAGCAAAAAAGATAAAGGACGCATGGGCCACGCCCAAAGAAGCAACGCACGTTTAGTCTTCAACGCAAAGCACGTTCGAGCAGGCATTTCTCACGTTTAATCTGCCGAGTTTTTTCCACCATAAACTATGAAACCTGTCGGCCGTTGAGGTACAATCCTTCCCTTCGGCCACTTCCGGCGTAGAATCTTACGTATGGTTCCTGATCACTGGCCAAATGTTGATCCTTGTGATGGTCTTTCGTACATGTTCTCGTTTGGTCGTCCGGTTATCAGCTGCTCCGATTCTCAATAAACGTCGGACAAAATACTAGCTTGACAACCATTACTTCATCCCCTAAACTATGAAATATTTGCTCACCTTTGAGCTCCGATAACTTTACTCCGGTACTGGCTTTATCGTACGTTTATACACCGATGGTCGGTTGAACCATCGCCTCCGCTGGATGGAGATCGGCACCGGCCAAACGACGCACCGAATACTCTCTTGTGCTCCGGTTGTCGATCGTCAGTCTTCTAAACTTCGTCACAACTCACAAGGCCATAATAACTCTACTATCCGGGCTTTAACCCGGTTTCTCTAACCGACCGGGTACTGTCCACTGGTCGCTTCGTCATGTTGGAATTTTGAAATCCATGCTCCAGATAGCCGGATAGGGAAGCAAGTCCTCCGACATCCAACGACTTAAAAGACAAACGTTATCCTTTTTGGCCGACTCTACTGACAGTCATTGCATTATAACTTTCGACCCCCTCTACTCGTTTCGAACTTCATTATTTTTACTCTCTAAATGACAATCCAAACAAGTTTAGGCGCGTTCACACCTCATAACAATTTTACCCATTCAGTTTGCTGAAAGAAAATGCCCACCAAGATAATCATTATAGCATGTTAATTTGGAATAAGAAGCAAACTAATCCACCATAATGTTTAGACATTCACACATCTTGCTTGAATGAAATTCAATTCACATCAGATCTTCGGCACCTGTTACCTTCGGCGTTTACGCCCACCTATGGATTATACAAGTTATGTTTATACAACAATCATCCAACTTTATGATGATAAAAAGTGTAATATAAAAAAAAAGAATATAATAAAAATTGTTGATAAACTTTTTGAATTTACTTCCTGGTCGTCACACCAAGACACAAGACCGAAGCTGGAAGGATTTTTGTTCTCCTTTTCTCCAACGTTGCTGGGTCGACCCAAAACTTTACGTTGTTATGCTACTTCGAAGCTTTTCCGGTTCATCTTCTTCTAGCTCGATCTCCGGTCGGTGGCCCTTCGGCTTGTCTTCCCGGGCTCCGGCATGAAAGTTCTAAAATTGCAGAAGTAAGGATGTTACCATCTGTGAAATCGGGACACGTTGTAATTATTCCGTTAAATAAGAGTGTTGTAAAATGGGCTTTTAATAGGTTAATCCTTTGCTTCATGGTACCACAGTTGTAGTTTTTTTTAGGAAGATGAAGATTTTTAGTCCTTGTTTCTATATGATCATTTGAGATGTGGGGTAGAAGAAAGAAAGGGGGATACTGACAGACTGACGGTCACATGGTCATTGGTATTGGGAATATACAATTAATTTGATTTTATTTTTATACCGGTGTTGGTTTAAGTTCCAAACTCTTTAAATTTGAATGCTTCTTTTTTAGGAAGCGTGTATTTCTGAAAATTCACGAACCACAATTTTGAATATTCACTAAGAAACATATGTATATTTGACAAGTGTATATAAATATGGAGACATAATGTTGAATTTACGTAGCCGTCATCCGACAATCAAGTATGAGGGAACGCCACGTGTTTGATGTTTAATACCCATGGCCGAACGTTGTTATTAATTGTTAATTATCTAACACTTTGTTTTGTTTGAGTTCAACGATACTAAAAAATTTAGTATCGTCAAACTGGGGGTATAGCGGCATGATACCTCCGTCATTTATATCACAGTTGGTTGTGATTCGGTTTTGTATTGATATTGGTGATATCATATTTTTCATATCTAACGGGAGAAAGCAAAAAATCTTCCAAGTTTTATTCCACAGGCAAGCATAGCGGTATGATCCTCCATCGGTTATGTTACGAATAACGCTATGAGGTTCCACATGCATAACAGTTACAAGAATATGAGACGGGTCGTTACTTTACACCGTCATCCAACGGATCGTTATTTTACACCGTTGTCGACAATTGCATTGATATAAGACGGGTCGTTACCTTACACCGTCATCCAACGGATCGTTATCTTACACCGTTGTTACTAATTCACATTAATATAAAACGGGTCGTTACCTTACACCGTAATCCAACGGATCGTTATTTTACACCGTTATCCAACGGATCGTTATGTTACACCGTTGTTGCTAATTCACATTAATATCAAACGGGTCGTTACCTTACACCGTCATCCAACGGATCGTTATTTTACACCGTTGTTACTAATTTACATTAATATCAAACGGGTCGTTATTTTACACCGTCGTCAAACGGATCGTTATTTTACACCGTTGTTACTAATTTATATTAATATCAAACGGATCGTTATTTTACACCGTTATCCAACGGATCGTTATGTTACACCGTTGTTGCTAATTCACATTAAAATCAAACGGGTTGTTACCTTACACCGTCATCCAACGGATCGTTATCTTACACCGTTGTTACTAATTCACATTAATATCAAACGGGTCGTTACCTTACACCGTCATCCAACGGATCGTTATTTTACACCGTTATCCAACGGATCGTTATGTTACACCGTTGTTGCTAATTTACATTAATATCAAACGGGTCGTTACCTTACACCGTCATCCAACGGATCGTTATCTTACACCGTTGTTACTAATTTACATTAATATCAAACGGATCGTTATTTTACACCGTTATCCAACGGATCGTTATGTTACACCGTTGTTGCTAATTCACATTAATATCAAACGGGTCGTTATTTTACACCGATATCCAATGGATCGTTATCTTACACCGTTGTTACTAATTTACATTAATATCAAACGGGTCGTTACTTTACACCGTCATCCAACGGATCGTTATCTTACACCGTTGTTACTAATTTACATTAATATCAAACGGGTCGTTACTTTACACCGTCATCCAACGGATCGTTATCTTACACCGTTGTTACTAATTTACATTAATATCAAACAGGTCGTTATTTTACACCATTGTGGGGAAACTCGTTACTTTACACCGTCATACAACGGGTCGTTATTTTACACCATTGTGGGGAAACTCGTTATTTTACACCATTGTGGGGAAACTCGTTATTTTACACCGTCATACAACGGGTCGTTATTTTACACCATTGTGAAACTCGTTATTTTACACCGTTGTGGGGAAACTCGTTAAAATACACCGTCCTTAACATACGGGTCGTGAAATCACCCCGTCCAAATTTTTAAACGGATCGTGCTGAATCATCCCGTCCAATTTTTAAACGGGGAAAGTTATGTTTTATTCGTGCAGGAATCAAAGGGATGATGGACAAGACATGTATCCCTTTCTGATCCAACAATGTTTAAGTATAACATTATTGACTAATGGTCAACAATCCAATACTGGGGGGACATGATGGCGTGTGCGGTCTGATAGACCCATCTCGCCTTATGAAGCACCGGCTTATGGGCCACTAAGCTACTCTAAGATAGTCACTAGATGGAAGGCATGTCCGAATGATAAAGGCTGAAATGCCATAAGGTGTTCTTTAAGTATTACATCATCAGTTTTTTTACTAATAATGCAATACTGGGGGGACATGTTGGTGTATATGTCCGAACGACATGTGCCTAGAGACCATACAGGTATTCTTCAAGTATTACATCATTAGTCTCTTACTAATAATGAAATACTGGGGGGACATGTTGACGTATATGGTCTGATAGACCTGATCTATCAAGACACCGGAAGGACGGCAGAGGCCGAACGGTCCAGGACGGCAGAGGCCGAACGATACAGGACGACAGAGGCCGAACGGTACAGGAAGGACGACACAAACCGAACGGCACAGGCCGAACGACATGGACGAAGGCCACGGATGAAGAACGACACATCGCATTGACCATCAGGTAATATTTGACCACACGTGTACCTACTACCCAGATTTTAAGGGGATGTGTCCCCTATGATGATGCCATCTACAGTAACCAAGGTACTATACATACACCACTTTGGTTGGTTGTAAGGGGAGACCTCCTACCTCTCTCTACTTTCTCTCTCTAGAATTACTCTCAACTAGAGGGTTCACCCCTCCCTATTTATATCACTCTATACTTAGAGTAGAGGACTGACTTGACCGTCGGAGGGTGGTCCCGAGGCTCCGGCCTCGGGACTCCTTCTAACGGGTTCTTTCTTGTTTGTAGCTTGCTTCAAGGCTCGTGACAAGGATGAATGGCACGCGGGAGCCGTCCAGACTTGCCTAGCGGAATTATGCTTCAACAACGACTGGACGAGTAATTCGTTACGAGTTTAAGTGTAACAATTCGCATTTTCAGGATAATTACTATTCCCGGAAAATTTCACTATTCACTTTTACTATTCATTTTTCCCGAAAATTTTCCCGAAAGTTGATTTTTATTTGATATTCTCAAGTGATAAATCATTTCCATGGCAAATTAAATGTTTGACATTCACTTTTCATGTTCCTACTTCAACATTCACTTTTCAAGACATTGTGAGATACAATGGTCTCATTCATTTCCAAGACATTGTGAGATACAATGGTCTCATTCATTTTCCAAGACATTGTGAGATACAATGGTCTCATTCTTCATTTTCCAAGACATTGTGAGATACAATGGTCTCATTCATTTCCAAGACATTGTGAGATACAATGGTCTCATTCACTTTTCAAGACATTGTGAGATACAATGGTCTCATTCTTCATTTTCCAAGACATTGTGAGATACAATGGTCTCATTCATTTTCCAAGACATTGTATTGTACAATGGTCTTAACCATTTCTCAAATGTTTTGAGTCACACAATGGTTTAACCTACTTCCCAGACATTGTGAATTACACAATGGTCTAACCTACTTCCGAGACATTGTGTTTTGTGCAAATGGTCTCTAGAATTATTCCATCACATCATCAATATCATTTCTTATGATATCAAAAACCCGTCACAATCTATCGATTTCAAAACAAGAAATATGAGATTTCTAAAGGACAAACAAATCCATCACCTACAAAAGCTGAAGTTCAGCTTTACATTTATCAAAGTTTTCTTATGAAACCTTCATTATTAAAAGTTCGTGATCCTGGCCAAGTAGGTTCTATTTTAGAACTACTTAAAACTTCCTTTCCATACGTATCTACCCTTACTACCTTCTATGCAATGGAATATGAAAACATACGTTACAAGTCTTGTATGGACGGGACTTGCAACTTAAGGGTTTGACATCGCCTTTGTTTAGTGAACAGTTCCCAAAACCAACGGACATATCACAAGTATACCTAATTTAGGTATTTGAAAATTTTATCGAACCTTGGCTAAATATAGACTAGTCACCTATATTTAACCTAGGGACAGTGGAATATAGTCTGACTAACTATATTCGACTTAAAATTTCCAAATACTGAGAATAGTTGTACTAGGGTTATGTTTAGATTGATTTCCTACATGAACATGATAAACCACCAGAATACATTAAAACAATCTAGAGACACAATAATGTCTTACCACTCAGCGAAATCTTAACACCTTATTTGTGTTACCTAATTTCATTCTTGAAATTTTTCATTTATGAGATAATCCGAACTACTATCTTGGGATAGTTATCAATTCTTCTCTTCATCCTGTAGAAGTACTATCCTGTTTAGGTCCTAAGGATACCATTCCATCATAAACTTTTAAAATCTCTTACAATTTTTAAAGCAAACTCAACATCTATACCTAAGAGTATTAATGTTAAGCATACACTACACATTTTTGTTCATCAACATATCACATCATTATCTTCACAACCGTTACAAACACAAGCTCATTAACAGATCTTGATGCACTTTTAAAAGCTCAAATCATCCTTAGTTACACCACAAGTACCCTCATCAGCTTTACAAGTTTGAATATTCATCTTGTACTTTTGGAACACCAGTATCATCTCGTAATACACTACCTTGTAACTCACCGGCTAAGTATGAATGTTGTGTCGGGATTTCTTGAGTAGGATGATTTATAATGTCCTTATTTGAATGGATTGGGATGCCTTTTCATTTAAATAAAGAAATTATAAATCATCGAACCATACGTTTATATTCCTTTAGTTACATTGTTTGGGATGCCTCTCTATGTAAATAAAGAATTATAAACAAGTGGGCTTATTTATATCCGAAATAACATAAGTATGAAGTCAATAAACACTAGATACAACAACAGATTACCTACTAGGCTATGATTGCAACGACTATCCCAATTTCCATTAGTACGAGGTTTACATTTTGGTTTTCATAATGATAGTGCAATAACAAACAAACTCATTGCGAGGCCATGTAACCATATGCATGTGCGGTCGTACCAAACTCATTACGGGGCCATGTAACCATACGCATGCGCAGTCGTACCAAACTCATTGCGAAGCCATGTAGCCATATGCATGGGCAGCCGTACAATTCAAACAGGACTTGGTCCAACCACATGTTCAACATTTATTCCATTATTCGATGTCTATGTCAATTGCAATTGTTGTTCAACTATTATATCAATTGCTATTGATACTTGACAACTATATCGAGTTCTATTTGATATTCAACTACTATATCAATTCCTATTAATACTCGATTACTATATCAATTTCCTTTGATATTCGACTATTATATGAATCTCTATTGATATTCAACTATGTTATCAATTTCTATTGACACACCGTATTCTAAGACAAATCAAACTATATCACTGGTAATTCAAGACTCGAGTCCTCATAAGTAACCACACCTTTTCATCGACACCACTCCAACATATAACACACATAGAACTTCGGGACGAAGTTCCCCGTAAGGGGTAGAGACTGTAACAATTCGCATTTTCAGGATAATTACTATTCCCGGAAAATTTCACTATTCACTTTTACTATTCATTTTTCCCGAAAATTTTCCCGAAAGTTGATTTTTATTTGATATTCTCAAGTGATAAATCATTTCCATGGCAAATTAAATGTTTGACATTCGTCAGATCATTTTCGTGAAAGTTATTAAGGAATTACACGGAATTACACGTTTTAGGGTAAAACGTCATTCAGAAATTCTACGTACAACGAAACTCGACCGCGTTAAGTGACCCCGCATCAGAAAAATGTTTGACACACTCATGATTTATTTGAGAATTAATCGTGACTGAGAAAAATATGACCAAAGACTTCCCGGCAGGTCACCCAAGCCTGTACTACTCTCGCATAAGCACGCTTAACCGTATGGGCGATTAACCGTTAGACCACAAAACGTTTTTCTAAGACGATTTGAGTTTTCAACTTATTAGAAAAAGTCAACATATTTTTCCCTCCTCCATTGACCAAAAATCATCCCTTGATGTTATAAGTCATTCCTTGATTTTTAGGCTTACGGTTTGATGTCTAAAAGACATTTAATACCAACCGACACTAGACTGAGCCCAGTCTAGACATTATAAGTCATTTTAAATCATTTTTATCACATTAGAAAAGTAACATTTTACTTTTCTCAATTTTACGCAATATTCGTACGTTTTACGTATTACGCGTTTTAGACCCGTGTTTCCAGTTTTTAGCAGGGTTTTACCACTCAAATGGAACCTACCACTCATTTTATATTTTATTATGGGACATATGGACATGTCTAACAATACTTTAAAGTTCCATAATTTTACGACACCCGGTTTTACGTTTTGAGGCCTAATCATTTACGGTTGTCATTTCCCGGAGTCAAAACTCTTCCTAATACTTGGATAATACCAAGCAAAGTCCACACCTTGTCCCCCAAGCTTGTGAACCGCCTAGGAGGGGGGATTCACCACCCATGTGGCTTGATCTTATGCCTTGTGTCATGAGATGTGAACATGTGTTCAACTTGGCCTCCAAGTGTTGACTAGTCAACAATGTAACCTCCTCATTTGCATATAAATGCTTCTCCTCCCACTCCTTGACCATATGAACGACCCACACACACAACACACTTCATTTTACTAGTTTACTTCAAGTTCCATCCAAGAAATCAAGTGCAATATCCATACATAAACCCTAGTTTAGTTTTGATTCATCAAAACTACTTCAAATCTTTAGAACTTTGGTGATTTCTCTTGAGTTTGAATCCACTCAAGTCACCTCAATTTTCATCATCTCTCTTTCAAGATTACAAGAGTAGAAAGATTGCATGAAGTGAAGTGGGTTGAAGCAAGTCTATCAAAGTCCTATCCTTACATGTTAACTTCCTTTCATCTTTGAAAGCCAAAAGTTGTGAGCCAAACCCTAACTTGATTCTTGTTAAATAATCATGTTCATGTTATTTACATGTTATTCTTGCTATATTATGTCTTGTAGTTATGTCCATGATGTATAAAAATGATTAAAACAAGTTATTGTTATTGATTGTTACAACAAGTTACTAAAACAAGTAAACTAGTGACTTTCTTGGTAAGACCTGATCAAAATGGTAAAAATATGATATTTGATCATTACATATTACAGTAGAGGACTTAACAAGGAAACCGTAGCAACTTGAACCACCCAAAACGAGTATACGAGTCAAAAGTTACGCCCATTTGAAGTTACCAAAACTTTGCGGCAAACTGCCAAATACCATTCTGATCAAATTTGGGTTTTGAAAGTCCCACTTCTGGTCCGATTCATCAAAAAGTTAAAACACGAAAGTTGTCCGGAACGACGTTTTCGTTCAGGAGTAAAGAAGCTCGAGACCTAAAAACACTTTCCGAGTGATAAAATTCTTCAAATTCTAAACAGCCCATTTTTAGGCGAAAGTCACAAGATTATGGTTATACTTTGAAAGGAACAAGAGGTCTTATGACCTATAATCAAGACCATAACCATGGCTAGAGCCAAGGTTGTGTCTCATGACCTTGGAACAAGGACCAAAGGTCATGGCTAGGCCATGACGAAATGACCATACCAACTTTCATAGGCGTAAACATGAAACAAAGAGTTGACGAGAACTTGAATAAGCAATTTGGATCTACTTCACTTAAAAGGGAACCATGAGATATTACCAAGAGAAAATGGTCATACAAAACTTATGAAACATACCCTAATAACAATCTTCATGTACTAATAAACTTTCCTAAGTTTATTCAAATATCGGACATGTAACCTTTCGGATCAAAACTTATATCTATATATTTCATCAACTACTACAATAGTAGGGAGCCTCATGTGAGGAGTTCATTATGTAAGCCGTCGAGTTGAGTTGTGGATTTACGAGTTAAAGTGTCCTGGCTCCTCGAACGCTTACTAACATGACTTCTGAATTATGTCGGCCCGAACGGTAGTAAACGATATACAAAACATACATGTTTCATGAATCTTTTCTTTCAAGGACTTACAATATACATCATACCACATCATGGACTATAATGCAAGATATATATATAGGCACTACTTCATATTCTGTACTCAAATCCTAAGTCGCAACATTCTATTATAGGTTGCTCGTAGAAACCTTCACGATTCAACCGTTACATTCATTACTTGCTATCTTACTTAAGGTGAGTTCATAGCCCCACTTTACATTACTTCATTGTTTTACAAACCCTTGGGGGAAATACATGCTATTTTTAACCGAGCACAATATTTTTAAATTGTATGCTTGCCTGATTGTTTTATTATCACTAAGTACCATCCTTGCCAAACCAAGATCCCATATTATGAACCATTTAATCACTTGCGAGGGTTACTTGCAAGTGAGCGCGAATATTGTGAATAGGCCTATTGGGATTGACGAATCCCATTTGTATTGACTAAGTTCAAACAAATGCATTAATATTTGAGACATTAGGTATGACGGCAAAATACCTACCGGGATAACTCCGCCGATTGATATTGGTACCCGTTAACGTTTTGGTGTCATAAGCTTAGTATTTGATAATAACTGTTCCGGGCGTATAATAACGTAGCCTACCTGTTTTGTTTTCCAAACATTGGTGTGAGTCTACAAGCTCACACTACCAACATATTGTGTTCAAAAGATTTAACAAACTCTATGAATATCACTCAACCTTTGTGTTGACCTCTCAAGCATGTATTTCAGGTTCATGACGATCAAGGATGGCACGGAATGGCACGGATACTCAAGAGGGCTATAAATTTTATTATCATTCGAAAACTCACTTAATGTGATTTGTAAACATGGAACCAATTGGGACCTCATTTTATAATCTCTGATATTTATATATTTTAAATGATACATCTTTTAAAACGACTCAATTGGAGTTCGTTTTCTATTATTGTGACTATTGTGCCGTCGAGTAACACACAGTTTGAATTCCGCTGCATCCATGAATTGGGGTGTTACATTAAGTTTAATAATTCATGTTAAGTCTTAACCTTACGCGGTCTATGATATTACACAATGTGCTGTATAAAATACAAACTGTGGTGTGTGGTATCGAATGAGAAAGTCTATTATTTATATACACCGAAACATTGAACATCCTTAATGTTTGGTAGTAGATACCTTATTAGAGCACAAAGGCGTCGTACCTTTGAGTTAAGCCATAACACCGCTTCACGTCAGCGTCACATCAGCTTTAACATTTAAAATAATAATAATAATAATAAGCCTTATCATATAACACTACATTTTTGGACCTATTTTTTTTAAAAATTACAATTTACAAATTATACTCTCAACAATTTCATTCATTAAACAATCTAATACTTCATTAATAAAATTAAACCTTACAATTACAATATGAAACATTACCAAAAAAAAAAAAAAAAAGCCAAACCAAAAATTAATTAATTTTCGGCTAAGCCTATTAAAAGCCCAAATTAATTAAGTGCAGCAGCCCAACAATTTTATTAGTTAATTTTGCTAAAAGCTCATTATCCTAACCAATCCCTAATTTCACTCACAAACAAATACGCCTCCTTCAACAAAACGCCGGACCCCGTCAACACAATCTTATCCCTCCATGAACCAGACGCCATCAACACCACAGTACCCCATCAACACCAGACGCCACCTTCTCCAATTAAACGCAACAACAATATCAAACATCGAAGGGGCGGTAATGTAACTCTTTTTATTCAATCCATCCTCCCATAACGCTGCTCCTTAACGCAGCTCCACGGTGTGGTAATGCTGCTTAACGCAGCTCCAGGTCAGCTTAACACGTAGCTCCACGTTACCACACCCTGTGCTCTTAGGGTAGGACGAGAATCAAATAAAAAATTGGTTCCTTCTTAGAAGTCTAAAAAGTCATCATGAGTTTGACATGTGTCGATTTTTTAATTTTTATTTTGGGTTGAGTATTGATGAACAACTGAATTATTTTTGAACATTTGGATATTGATTAAAAGTTTGTATTGATGCACATCTTCTATCGATGACGGATTATATCGATGAACCTAAAAAAAACTGATGGACATTTTGTATTTATAAATATAACACGTGTTTTTGTATTCTTTGATGAACAATTTTGTTTACTCAACATTCTTTGATGAACAACCTTGTTTCCTCCACAATTTTTAATGAACATTTACTTGATGAACAATTTTGTTTCATCTATATTCTTTGATGAACAACTTCTTTGCTGAATTTTCTTTGGCGAACAATTGTATATTCAAAGATTTTTTCGTCACAATTTTTATTTTGGGAAAATTTCTGAAATACACCTAAATTGAATTTGGTTCAGAACGGAGTCAAAAATATCAAAAGTTCCTATTTTGGTCATGTGCGACTGTGCTACTGCGCGACCTCATTCAAAATTTGACACTTGTCACATTTTGAATGGGGTCGCACATTTGCCTTGCTCAACCGGCGGTTGTGCGACCCTTTCAAAATGTGATAAGTGTCAAATTTTGAATGATGTCGCGCACTAGCATGGTCGCACATTACCAAAATTAGAATTTGCAATATTCTTGACTACATTGTGGACACAAATTCAATTTTAAGTGTATTTTTAGAATTTACATCAAATTGAAACTTTTATGAATTACTAAAACATTTTATTCTAACACATTGAAATTCTAAAATCACAATATTGCTTCATTGGGACATTTTATCGGATTCGTTATGGGTGTTTTCATGAACACATGATTTCTTCGAAAATTCATGAGAAAACAAAAAAACAAAAAAAAGCTAAGAAGAATTGATGTTAATTTAGGGTTAGCTGATCAAGATTTGTTAGAGTAATTCTATTTTACCTCAAATTGAATGAAACCTCAATTTTGATGAAATTTCAATTCTTGAAAAGAGTTATAATTTGTAACAATTGAATAATGAGTATATGATGAAATTGAATAAACATTGTAACTAAACTTTGTTATTTTGAATGATTTTTTGAGCTAATATTAAGGTAAAGATTTGGGTAACTTGTGAAAGAGAAGAAGTAGAGATATAAATGTGAAAATGAAAGGGGGAAAAGACACGTCTTAAGCTAGTAAATTTTTTAAAAAGTGAGTTTTTCTCCCACTTTATACGAGATCATGACCCATGTAAAATAAAAAAATAAACTTGAGTAATGGAGAGTCGGATAAGTGAAAAATTAGAGGGAGTTACATTAAATCTAATGTCAAAAATAAGAAATGTCAAATAAACCGGTACGAAGTTACTAACAATAAGTTACTTATTTCACTATAAATTAAGTAGTATGAAAAAAAGAAAAATCATCCCTTCAAATTTCCTCTTTATTTGAAGCAAGGCAATAAGCATATCACAAACATAATTTCCATTTGAACATCCAAGCTGTTTATTTTAGTTACTGTGATATCATTTAAGAAAAAATAGTTACTCCCCACGCACCTCACACCTATAACCCAATTATAGCCCTTTCGTATTAGTGCATGTGTTATTTCATACATGGTCTATATGATATACTACGTGCAAAATACAGATACAGGTGAAATTCACAATAATACATACATTCAAAAGAAAGAATACTTAAACGATGGCATACAAAAAATAAAAAAATATAAATCCGATAAACGAATGGTTTTAAAGAATTGTAACCTCCATACATATATACAAAACTTTAATTAATCTATGTTTGAACATGACAACATTCTAACAGGCCAAAATATATATAGCTCGACAACATGAAGTCAGAAAATTTGCTCCAATGTTATTAAAAAAGGATATCCTAAACCAAACACTTTCTGTTTGCATTAAAAATCACATTGGATGAATTTCAACCAACTTGATTTTTAAACTCTGTGGTTTTACCCTTGTGACTTGTTAGATATGAAACCAAACCCAAACCCATTATGTAAATAGAGTAAATTGCATAAATTGTCCCTGAACTTTGGCCAAATTGCATGTTTCGTCCAAAACATTTCGAAAATGCATAAATCGTCCATGTAGGAAACCTTTGAGCAAATTTTCATCACTGGTTGGGACGAAAATTGCATGTTTTAAAAGTGCCAAATTGCACGTTTCGTCCCAACCAGGGACGAAATTTGCTCAAAGGTTTTTCACGGGGACGATTTCTGTACTTTCGAAATGATTAGGACGAAACGTGCATTTCGGTCAAAGTTTAGGGACGATTTATGCAATTAACTCATGTAAATATATATGAGATGCTACCTCTTCTAACATAAAGGAAAAGGATATGATTGGCCTTGCTATCATATGATTAAGAGCATGTTCTTTTAGGACTAAAAATGTTAATAACATATCGACTGGAAATATCTAAAAAATAATAAGTATTCCTTTCCATGTATAAAAAACACATATCAACTAGATGCTCGTTTGTAATACCGTCATTAATAAGTCATGCTACATCGCTTTCTTTCCCTCCCATGTCGAATCTTATTTGGTTGCCAAGGTTAACAATGTTATCAACTTCAAACGAGTCCGAGGTTTGAGAGGGTTTGTTCCTGGTTAGAATACGCGTATTACATCTTCTAATATTGGAAAAGGAATCCAAGATCGAAGCATCGTTATCCGAGGGAGACATGGACGAGTGAGTTTCTCGACCAATTTAGACACCAAAAATTACTTTACATTACCAACAACTTCATGGCATGTAGTTCAAGAAACACAAAACAAGTTGCCTTATCGCCAATTCTTAACTCGACCACTACCAAACTATAAAGATGGAGCACAATAGAGTATACCCGTATGAAATCACTCAAATTGAGTCGTCCCTTCATAAGTACCATATTTAAACTTTAGCCCAAGAACGTCAAATGATTGCTCAAATATAGAAATGCATCGACCACTTGTGTCAGAAACAAGATTTATTTCAATGGTTGTCCTTCCTTTTAGTAAATTTTATTACTTATAATTTTCTTTGGAAAAAATAAGATCATAAGCTTAAAAAAACACCCCCTAAGTTCATATCCCACATAGGTTAAAGAAGTGAAATCTTTTTTGTTTATATACAATAGTGAATCAGCATCATCCATGCCTAGAATTATACTATGTTTTCGGATACATGTGTTTATGAGTTGATTATAGAACTAAAAATTTCAAACTGGCCGAAAATAAATATAAAATTCTTGACTTTTTATAATATGTTCAGTAGAAACGTTTCACCTATCCAACTCACCGACCTGAACTTACATGACTCCTGCCATACGTGCAATGCCATATTTATTCTACAGAATGAATGAAGATGTGGCCCTCCAAGTTCTTTAGGATTCTTGAATCAAATGATCCTTAAATTTGCATTAATTAAAGGGATAATTGCATATATACTCACTAAAACTCAAAAACTTGCATATTTCCCCAAGATACAAGTTTTCAATACATGATGTACAATGCAAATTAAGCATGTTTTGGGTATATATGCAAATATGCAAGTTTTAGTGGGTATATATGCAATTGCCCCTTAATTAAAATACAAAGTATTGTAGAGTGGAACATAAAAATATTTTTTTTATCTTACGTGTCGAATACATGCCCGGCCTCAGCAAAGCCAGATTTTCCTAGAGGCTAATATCAGTCACGTGCACGCGCAAGAATGACCAACAATTTACCTTTTTATTTTTCTTTTAAAAAACTTGATTATGAATGTTGCACAAAGTATTTTTTTGGCTAACCCAACAGCCAATCATCATGTGAAAACGGCAAAAGATTTATTAATCTATGTTTGAACATGACAACATTCTAACAATAACAAATAACAATGGTTTTAAAGAATACTTAAACGATAAACAAATGGTTTTAAAGAAAACTTAAACGATAAACAAATGGTTTTAAAGAATTGTAAGCTCCAACTACATACATACAAAAGTTTTATTAATCTATGTTTGAACATGACAACATTCTAACAGGCCAAAATATATTATCTCGACAACATGAACTCAGAATCTGCTCCAATGTTATTAAAAAAGGATATCCTAAACCAAACACGTTCTGTTTGCATTAAAAATCACATTGGGTGACATTCAACCAACTTGATTTTTAAACTCTTTGTGGTTTTACCCTTGTGACTTGTTAGATATGAAACCAAACCCAAATTGACCCATTATGTAGATATATTAGACCATGTTGCTACCTCTTCTAACATAAAGAAACGAGATATGTTCTTTTAGGACTAAAAATGTTAATAACATATCGATTGAAAATATCTAAAAAAAAGAAAAAGAAAAAGAAAAAAAAAAAAAAAAAAGTATTCCTTTCCATGTAATAAAAAAACACATATCGACTGGATGCTCGTTTGTAATACCATCATTAATAAGTCAAGCTACATCGGTTTCTTTTCCTTGCATGTCGAATCTGATTTGGTTGCCAAGGTTAACAATGTTATCAATTAACTTCAAACGAGTTCGAGGTTTGAGAGGGTTTGTTCCTGGTTAGAATACTCATATTACATCTTCTAATATTGGAGAAGGAATCCAAGATCGAAGCATCGTTATCCGAGGGAGACATGGACGAGTGAGTTTCTCGACCAATTTACACTCCAAAAATTACTTTACATTACCAACAACTTCACGGCATGTAGTTCAAGAAACACAAACAGGTTGCCTTATCGCCAATTCTAACTTGACCACCACCACACTAAATAAAAAGAAGGAAAATAATAGAGTATACCCGTATGAAATAACTCAAATCGCGTCGTCTCTTAATAAGTACCGTACTTAAACTTTAGCCCAAGAACGTCAAATGATTGCAAGAATATAGATATACCTCCACTTGTGTCAGAAACAAGATTTGTTTCAATGGTTTTTGCTTCCTTTTAGTAAATTTTATTATCAATTTCTTTGGAAAAGAGAAGATCGTCATAAGCTTAAACAAACACCCCCTAAGTTTACATCCCATATAGGTTAAAGAAGTGAAATCTTTCTAGTTTATATACTATAGTGACTAAGCATCATACATGTCTAGAATTGTACTATGTTTTCGGATAGATGTGTTTATGATGTTGAAATTATAAAACCTAAAAAATTTCAAAGATCATAATCACCTCATTTCGAAAATAAATATAAAATTCTTGACTTTTTAGAATATGTCCACTTGAAATCCACTTGAACTTTCCTAACCCCTGCCGTACATGCAATACCATATTGATTCTGCAGGATAAATAAAGATGTGGCCCTCCAACTTCTTTACAATTTAGATTCTTGAACCAAATGATCCTCACGGGGTGGCATCCTTTCGGCAAAACAAGATCGGCAAACCTTGCCGATCGGCAAGGTGCGTTGCAAGTGTCTCGGCAAGACCATAGCGGTGCTTCAATCGGGAGATCTCCCCGAATCGGTGTGCAAGTTTCCAAGAAAAAAAGGGACCATTTGAAATTTAATACAACGGCTCGTTTGTGATGTTTAATATATATATATATATATATATATATATATATATATATATATATATATATATATATATATATATATATATATATATATATCCCCTTTAAAATCTCACATTTTTTTAAAAATACACACACAATTTTAAATTACTATTCCACAACTATCAAATCTATCTCTTTAAAAAAAAACAAAAAAACAATGGAGCCTAAATCAAAACGTGGTTCAATCTCACACAAAGGTCGAGGACGTGGGTCTCGATCACAATCCGGTCCATCACAATCCACACGTCCGCAACTTCATTCACAACCAATTCGGCCCCGAATTCCACCTCAACCGTACCATCCCCAACCTCAAACTCAAAACTATTATCCTCAACATCAACCTCAATCACAACGGCAATATTATAATCAACCTCCACCAATGAATCCAGCCAATTATAATATATTAATGACTAGTGAATTTGATCCATTCAACGACTTCCGTGACGGTCCATCAAGACGTGAACCACAATTCGTCCCCAAATTCCACCTCAACCTTACCATCCCCAACCTCCAACTCAAAACTATTATCCTCAACATCAACCTCAATCACAACGGCAATATTATAATCAACCTCCACCAATGAATCCAGCCAATTATAATATATTAATGACTAGTGAATTTGATCCATTCAACGAATTCCGTGACGGTCCATCAAGACGTGAACCAAGTGTAGAACGTCAACTACCGCTTTAGAATAATGAAGATGACGATATTTAATATGTTCCCGAAACTCAATTTCCAAATACAATGAGTAAGTTTTAAATTTTTTAAATTCGTTATACATTTTTTTTAAGTCGTATATATTTTTTTTTAATTTTATTTAAAATCGTAATTTGTAATTTTTTTAAAATCGTCATATGTATAAATTTTGTATAATCGAATTTTTTTCTTTTTTTTTTGTTACCTCGTATAACTTTAATTTCTTTTATTTGGTATACATAATTGTTTTGTTATTAATTAGGTGGAGAAGAAAATGATGATGGTGTTGATGATGTTGAAGAAATTGAAGAAATACCAAAACCGACTAAAGCGAGAATCATACCTTGGACGACGGAAGATGAGGTCGTTTTGGCAAAAGCTTGGGTGCATATCTCGACTTGTCCAAAAGTCGGGAATCAACAAAAGTCTCTAAGCTTTTGGGGAAGAATCCTTGAACATTTCACGCAAAACGTGCCAAATCATGAACGAACACACCATGGCTTGAACACAAAATGAAAAAATATGAATGCCGAAATGAATATTTTTAATGGCCTCTACATCCAATCGGTATATTTTTGAAGTCTATTTTATTTTATATAGTTTGTATTTGATATGATTGTATTAATTTATACTTATTACTTTTATAATTGTAGACCCGTCTTCGAGATAGTTGTTGTGACGATCTTGACGTGATGAAAAATGCATGGCCGATTATAAAAGAAAAACAAAAGGCAAGACTTTTGGACATATTGAAGCATGGGAGATTGTAAGGAAAAATGACAAATGGTTCGAACAACCAATTGTGGGTCAAACATCGTCTAATTATGAGAAGCGAAGAAAGTCGTCTGAATCAAGCAACGACAATGTTGAGACAATTATTCCAGATTTGAATAAAGACACTACTCCTACTCGGAAAAAACGGGGCAAAAAGAGCGTTACTGAGTCGTCCACAAGTAATAGTGTTGCTGCGACTTTCGAAATTTATGCTGCAAAGAAATCACAACTAATGGAGGAGTCGCTAGAGAAAAAAATTTGCAAAGGATGAGTTGGCCGAAAAATTGATGGCGGCACAACTACAAGGTGTGCAAGAAAAGGTCTTTTTACGAGCTTTGAAGTTTTTCAACGACCCGCACGATCACATAACTGATCCGGTTATGCGGGAAATTGCTCTCACCAAAAAACGTGAGTACGCAGCGAAATATGGATGGCCTAGCAAATTTTAGTTTTATTTATGTTTTTTTTTTAAAGTATTATGTAATAATCTATGAATTATTATTTATAAATTTAGTTGTTTTTTATTAAATTATATAATTAAATAAAATTTAATGCTTGAGAGGACCAAAATTGCCACTTAAAATCCATGTTGATGCATGATTAGGTAAAAAATGTGTTGAAATATTTTGATTGGTTGTTGGTATAAAAACTTGAGGCAACATTAGGCAAGGTTGTCACCCCTTAAATCTTTTATATAATAAAATAAAACCTCAAGTGGGGACTTTTCCATTTAAAAAAAATTAAATCATACCTTATTTAGTAATAATTTTATTTAAAAAAAAAATATTATTTTCTTATTAGGCAACATTTTATATTTATCCATAACACAAGTCGCAGATAAATACAAAAAATATAGATAAGATGCAATTAACAATAGGATTAAAATTTTTAAATAATTATCTTTAATAATAAAAAAACTATAATTAAACATCATAAATAAATAAATAAACAAACAAACAAAGATTAAATTATTTGTTTTTTAATAAATAAAAATATATGATTCAAAATTTTTTTTAAAAAACCCGCGCGTGCGCGGGTATTATAACTAGTATGCATTAATATACAAAGTGTTATAGAGCGGAATGTAAAAATATTACTATTTTATCTTACGTGTTGAATACACGCCCGGCCTTAAACAAAAAAAAAATAAAAAACTGGAATCACAAAGTATATTCGTTGGCTAACCATCATGTGAAAACGGCAAAAGAAGCTAAACTAAGTATTAACCTCAATGTAAATATGACATAAAGATTATTCTATATATGTAGATGAGCATTTGCCCTCCGGTAACACACATGAGAAAGTAAAATCAATAAAGCCAAAAAAGACCAAATTTCACTCGTGAGTCGTGACAAAGAGATTTGTTAATAACTTAATAGTACCTCTCTTTCAAAATTATTGTCCCTGTTTAACTTTTTAATTATCTCTTTTTTTAACTTTGACCATAAATATTTATGTTTGTGTTATATAATACTTGATAGAAATTTGTACCAATAAAAATACATTTAAAACACAATACATTCATATATTTTGCATCAAGTATTACTTAACACAAACAAAAATACTTAAGGTCAAATTTAAAAAAGATAAACAAAAAAAATCAAACGTAGATAATAATTTTAGGATGAACGGAGTAGTACAGTATAAGTGATACTTTGATACTTCATATTCTTCTTCTAGTCTTAGAAGTAAAAAATGATTCAATAAGTATAAGTGACTACAAATATATCTACTAATAAATAACTTCACAAATTTTGTTAAAAAAAAATAATAAATAACTTCACAAATATATATCTACTAATAAATAAGGATCACGGTTATTTTGAAAGGTATATCCTCGAATATTTTAAAATGGGTATGACGAGTTTGAAGATCGGGTTTACCTGCCAGGGGTATACATTACCCGCCACCCATTGATGGATTTATTTATTCACTCACGACCTTGTCATCCGTGGGTAAAAGCTAACGGGTTACCCACCCATTATGAGTGAGTACCCGCGTGTTATGAGTTTTTCCTTGCTTGATGTCATTCCTATGTACTTTCAAACGCTTTTATTGAAACACTTGGATCATTATTGGATAACATATATGAAAGTGACAATAACAACCACAATGAACTCTAAAAGTAGAAGGAGCATCAAACAATCTTTGATTTAGAACTGTTAATTTGTTAATAGAAAATTTAACAGTTGTCTTGACTCTTGATAATTAGTTGTCTTATATATACAAAATCCTCGTTCCTTTCTTCAAACACGATTGTTTTGATCACATCACGTAAAAATCAATCGATCTTTAATTTTCACGTCATGATTAATCTATTTTTTGATGAACGTCCAAACATAATTCATATCAATTGGGTCAAAAACTTTTAGTTTATCTACATACTACATTTAGTCATTTAAAAGGGGGAAGGGATCAGTGAGAAGGAAGAACTAAAATGAGAAAAAATTTTAACCAAACATTTCAAAGAAAAAAAAGAATTTTAAATGGATATATATTTAATTTTGTAAGTGTATCTGAAATGTGTAATTATGGTTTATTCGTACCATTCTCATTTTTAATTTATCTTTCTCATTTGATCATAACTTTTGCAAAACTACTTACTGCAATTTAATGTTTCACTAGCACATCTGTTACATGTTTGAACATCCTCTAAAACCTTGGATCACTCAACTTGTGTATCTGATCACAAGAACTTGTTTCGGTCCAAATATTTTTACCTTGCTACGCGTAGCAAGTTAAATTATTTCCTGAAGTTAAATTAAGAAGTAACAAACGTGTATCTTCATTTATTATGAATTAAGCTTTATTTATTATGACTGACTAAAACGGTACCCGCACAATGCGGCGGCGGGTACATGTGACTATTTTTGCGTTATTCGGTTATTCGATTACATATTTAGTTGTCTTTATGCTTTATGCTTTATGCTTTATGCTTTATAAGTAGAAATTGTTAAGCCAAATAATTTTAGTTTGAACAAGCAACCTGCTTCCTAACAAACTTCCTAACCAACTTGCTTTCTAACTAACTTGTTTCCTAACCAATTAATTTTGAAATCCTTCCATAATAAGCAAGTAAAAGTCTCAATTTTAAGTCTTTTTAATTATAGAATAATCTCAAATACATTATATTATAACTGATAAGAAGTAAAAGACGTTTATCTTCATAGAAGTAAAGAGTATTATGGCAACTCAATTGATAATTCAACAATTCCATTCATACATAACATGCAAGACTTACAAATTACAATACCCACGTAAAGTATAATTTATGATACAAACACAAATACAAGAGAGCAATATTTCTTTCTTACAACATAAAAACCATCATTTGCTTATGGTTTCGAATATCAAAAACATACAATCATCAAACAAAAGTAACTCACAACCATGCCATGCATGCACGTACATTGCAATCGTACATATGAATACCATGCATGCACGTACTTAAGGAAATCCACCACCAAAACCGCCACCTGATCCACCACCAAATCCACCACCAGCCCCACCAAGTCCACCACCGCCACCTCCACCGCCACCTCCACCTCCACCTCCACCACCTCCAAGTCCGGATCCACCACCAAAACCACCACCAGATCCAGCTCCAAAGCCAGAACCACCTCCTAATCCACCACCACTTCCTCCACCAAACCCTCCACCTCCACCGCCGCCCAATCCTCCACCACCTCCTAATCCACCACCACTGCCAAATCCACTACCACCTCCTAATCCACCACCACTGCCAAAGAAAGTCTTTTCATCCTTGAAAGACTGCTCTGAAGCTGTAGAACTCAGCTTCCTAGCAGTGGAGGTACAAACTAGAACACCGACAACAACGAGAAGAAATAGTTTTGAAGAAGAAGCCATGTTGATTAGTTAAGTTGATGATGAAAATATGAATGTTTGATGCTACATTATATAGGGTCAATTTGTTATCTACTAATAAATGCGAAGGTACAAATTGTAGGGGAAATAAATGGGTTCCTTGCTAGTGCATTCACCCAACCGTCTCTTTGACAAAATACACGAGTTTTACAAGAGTCCACCCACTTCACAACTGGCGTAGGCCATACAGGGCATACACATACATATTACCGGGGTCATCCTTGTGTTTTTTGGGCTGTGGGTGAAATACATGATGCCTTTCGAAAGTTAATGTTACATAAAAATTGTCTGTCATTTAATAAGATATAAACTAGCTATTTAAGCGTTCAATATATAACTATATTAAGATATTTTATCACCTAATTACAGTACTTTATTCTTTGATAAAAATATATATGCATATGCTGTATATAATTGTTAACGGAACAAATTTTGGGCTCTAAAATTTTTGAGGCCCTGGGCGGTCGCCCATCTCACCTTCCCTCAATGACAGCTCTGCATATATTGCATTGACATCTACGTACACTAATATACGTACATATAAACCTCAATCCTGACCATGCGGACGTACTTAAGACTAAATCTCTTAACTAATATACAAGATCAATATATGTTTCAAGTTATATATGTGCTATTTACATATCCAACTTACCATATAGGTTCGAGTGATCAGCATGCATATTTTGAAACCATATACCATTTATTACACATACCATCGAATATATTCTCAAATTTCATCAAGATATTGGGTTTCTAAGCTTAAATTTGTTTATGTTGATTATACTCATAATTTTGAGGTAGAGATTAAAAGGTTTCAATAATTTCGAGGTAGCAATCTCTATTTAAAAACATTCGCATTTAATAAACAAATATAATACAGTATTTATTACTCGTAACTTTAAGAAGGCATGCTAGACAGTTTTTTCACACTTTGATTAAACATTTTATAAGGTCACTTAAAACAGAATACAAGAGTAAAACTTTTTTTTAATTGATTTAGAGGGTGTTTCTTTTTATTCTTAGCTAAGAATTTATGTGGGTCCTACATCTCTCCAAGCCTCTTATTGGGGAGAATGTCAATTTTCATCCCTTGTATATATAGACTAAATAAAGGATTTTTGTGAGTCCTACTTTAAAAAGTAATAATATTAAATTATAAGTGGGTCTAATCCTTTAACTAAGGAAAAAAGTAAACAACCCCTTAGTGATTTATACACTCAGATACTCTATTAGAGAAAATAACCTAACTTATTTACTTCTTGTCACAAATTTCAGGTCTGTTTAACAATTTTTTTTTTTTCATTTCAAATTCATGGACTAAACTTTTAAATTTCATCACTCTGGTGTATTTTCGGACCGTTTTACATCTTCCTAATAAAAGAAGTCTTAATAAATTAAAGGGTAAACTAGTTAGAAAATACATCAGAGTGACGAAATTTGAAAGTTTAGCATAAAAAAAAATTAAAAAAAAAAAAAAAAAAAAAAAAAAAAAAAAACACTTTTTACACATAAAATTTGTGACAAGCAAGATGCATTTTAAATACATTATCATTTCAAAATATTGAATAAAATTTGAAACATTCTGAACAGTTGAAAGAAGGCTTATCCCCATAATGACACAACTAATTAAAGTGACAGTGCATGAAATGTCAAAGTGGGGTTTGCCTTAAAGTTTAGAAAACGGTTTTTAGATAAGAACGTATCAAAATCTGCATTTCTTATATATATCTTAGTTGACTTTAGTTTTTGCGAGAAATTGAGAAATATGATAAATCATTAAAATCGTAATTTGTAACCTTGATTCATGGGTTTTTTGCGTTTTTTTACGTAGAAATGTTTTTTTTTATCGGATTAGAAGCATAAAGGTGATTTAAAGTTTTTAAAATCTAACACGTACTTTATTCATATTATTTGCAAAATATCATATAAATCTCAAAGTTTTGAATCGAAATATAAGTTTCAGTGAATCTATGCTACTCACTCTTTTGCATTGAATCAACAAAAAAGATATTTCTACTTATAAAAAGTATTAATCAACGCGACTAAATGTATTTCTCGCTTTTAATTCAAAATTTCTCACTTTAAGAATTCATTTGATCCTGATTCTATCTTAATGTACGGTTAAAAAGAATGTACGGTTAACTTACAAATGTTTTTTGAACGAATAAACACAAACTTATAAAGGCCAAAAGCACAAAGCTACCAAAAGAGCTTCAGCCAAAACCACCAACTTAGTAATCGAATTAGAAGGAACATAAGCACCAAACTGTTATATATAGGTGATGTAGCTGAAAACAGATGATAATGATCAATGCCATGTAAGTATTTGAAATGACATAATACTTTGGTTGCTTGTAACAAGAAGGGTTATCATACAAAAAAAGTTAGTACTAAAGTTTTTCAAAAATTTGTCGTAAGTTATTATAGTTTTATTTTGTTCACTTTTGTTACTGAACTTTCGGGAGCATACACTCCGATAAATTTAGTGTTAGTCCGAGTAACCTGAACGTATATTTTTTGATAAGTTCAGTAACCTGATTGAACAAAGTGTCAAAGTTCAGTAACCTGAATGTATATTTTTATAAGTTCAGTAACCTGAATGTATATTTTTATAAGTTCAGTAACCCGAGTGAGTAAAATTTCAAAGTTCAATAGCCTGGATGAACAAAATGAAACTATAATAACTTAAGACAAATTTTTGAGAAACTTTAGTAACTTTTTTGTATAATAACCATAACAATAATGATGATATACATTACTCCCTCCGTCTCAAAATAAGTGTCCAGTTTGACTTTTCAGAGTCAAACTAATTCAACTTTGACCTTATCTATTTTTGCATGTGTTATATAATACTTGATGCAAAATATATGAATAGATTGGGTTTTAAGTGTATTTCATTAGTATATTTTTTTCATCGAGTATTATATAGCAACAAACAAATATTTAAGGTCAAAGTTGAAACAGTTTGATTTTGAAAAGTCAAACTGGACATTTATTTTGGGATGGAGAGAGTATAAGCTGAATCTTTATCTTGCAGCTTAGGTGATTGGTGTATAAATCCAAAAAGTTACAAGTGTAAGTGAAGTTAATTTTAACCGATCGAAATGGGTATTGTGTTTGTAGAGAAAAGAAAATAGAGCACGCTGTAAATGAAGTATCACTATAGAATCGGCATCTTTAGCCACGTACGGAAAGGTTTTAGCTACGATCAAAGTCGTTACAAAAAGTCCGCTAAACGACAAAATAAGCAAGAACAAATTTGTTGGGGTGAACTTTTTATTTTTTAAATTTAAACAAGAAAAAAAAAATGTTTACATATGTACTAGTAATTGTTACGTATTTTTTTTAAAACCCTAGTGTTTGTTTAAGAACAAACGAGGTTCATCTTTGCATAACTGGAAAGTAGATTCAAGAACCTAAATTAAACGTGTAAAAAGATCTCTTTGTTAAATTAAAGTCACTTGATAATTTTTTTCTTTCATTTTTTCCATGTAATTCATTGACTAACAAAACTACAATCAGATATTAACTGTATAAATATATTTACAGAACTAAAAACCTATAGAACTATACATGCTAAAATGACAGAACAATGATCATATACCAAAGTAAAGTGTATTAATTTTTTTCTGGTTCTTTTCCAAAATCTTAAATTGCATACGAATCATGTTCACTCTCATTGTGTTGTGACAGTTATTTCGCATGTAAGAAATTTTCCAAAACTATGATTGTTTAATATTCGAAATGTCACAAAATTGCTTAAGCTACTTTACTTGAAACCAACTAGATTTTTAACGTATTATAGAGGATTTTGTATCAAAGAAAAATGTTAAACAACAAGTTTTAAATAAGAACAAAACTTTAAATATTTCTTGGAGTAAATTGCATGTTTCGTCCCTGAACTTTGGCCAGATTGCATGTTTCGTCCCAACCATTGAGAAAGTGCAGAAATCGTCCCTGCAGGAAACCTTTGAGCAAATTTTCGTCCCTGGTTGGGACGAAAATTGCATAAGTCGAAAGTGTGAAATTGCATATTTCGTCCCTATCAGGGACGAAAATTTACTCAAAGGTTTTCTACAGGGACGATTTCTGCACTTTTGAAATGGTTGGGATGGAACATGCAATCTGGCCAAAGTTTTGGGACGATTTATGCAATTTACTCTATTTCTTGAGTTGCCATGTTTGTTTAAAGAGACAATTACATATACTTATTAAAGGGTAAATTGCAAAAATGGTCCTTAACGTTTCACGAATTTGCAAAAACGGGACCGAGACAAAAACTAGAGCAAAAAAGACACCAACGTTTCACATTTTCGCAAAATCGCCACTGAGAGGCCTTTTCCGTTAACTTCCTTTAGTTTTCCTCTTTAAGTGCAGTGAAATGACTAATATACCCTCGTCTTCTTCCCCATTTGAATTTCTTTTTAATTTGCAATTATTTTTAATCTCAAATGAAGAACATCAAGAACACCAACCCCAGAAATGCGCAAAAAAAAGAAAAAGAAAAACAAAACAAATTTATTAAGTGTTCTTTGATTTTTTTTCTCCAGTCAATTTTGCTCGAATTGTACCAGATGGGCTGCTTGTCTTTTTTCCATCGTACTACCTTTTGAACCTATGCACTGATTACCGGAAGAACATGGTATCATATCTACTAAGTAATACCTGAACATGGTATGAACAATAGCTAAAACTCCGCTAAAAGCGGAAACTAAACAAGTCCAAAATGATCCCAAAATTCACATTTATACTTTTGTTTGCTTATAGTATTATAGAACACGATTTAATTAAATCACCATAAGTTGGTTTGGTGCGCGTACTTGATGATGGAGTAGAAATTTCTATCTCAATAAAAGCTAAGCCAAAAAGTAAATGGATGCAATAAATGAACGATGAATACCAGAACCGTGTTGAATACAAACTATTGGTCGGGTAGATTAAAAACAATTTTGGGCAAAATGATCACTTCTAAAGTACGACCATTTAAGTAATCTAACTTTTCATACTTTAAAAACAATTATTATATGCTCACTCTTTGAGCTACTATGGCTACCACCATCGTGAACCCAAAAAACCACCACCATATCGCCACCATCACAATCATCAATCTACCACCAAACCACCACCACCATCATTATTTCCGGTCACGGTCTACCACCACACTCTACAACACCCCTTTTTGATGTTCACGGGCTAGGCATATCACCACAACGATCATCAATCTCTTATGAAAGTATAGCCATTATCTTCCAAGAACATCTTTAAACCCACCATCAAGGTACCACTAAAAACACCATATATTCAAGAACTGAAAAAACGTGGCCGGATCTTTTTGGGGCGGCGGTGGTTTGGCGCGATGGTCATGGTGGTTTGGTGAACCGAAAATGGTTGGGATGATTCTCTGAATTGAATCGTTTAATTTGACAAGAGGCTGAGGTGATTTCTCTCTATACAAATAAACTATTTTGTTCATTGAACATATAGTAAAGGTCAAATTGAAAAGAGAAAACCGATGGAAAGATGATTTGATGGGGGCCGCCATATATGGACCCGTTAATCCTATCATTGTTGTTCGTGTTTAAATATCTTTTCAGGAAGATTAAATGGGAAAATAGTTAACCACAGTGTAGAAATGATTATGGCGTCTTCTATCATTGTTGTTCAAAAGGTAGTACGATGGAAAAAAGACAAGCAGCCCATCTGGTACGATTCGAGCAAAATTGACTGGAGGAAAAAAAATCAAAGAACACTTAATAAATTTGTTTTGTTTTTCTTTTTCTTTTTTTTTTTTTTTTTTTTTTTGCATTTCTGGGGTTGGTGTTCTTGATGTTCTTCATTTGAGATTAAAAATAATTGCAAATTAAAAAGAAATTCAAATGGGGAAGAAGACGAGGGTATATTAGTCATTTCACTGCACTTAAAGAGGAAAACTAACGGAAGTTAACGGAAAAGGCATCTCAGTGGCGATTTTGCGAAAATGTGAAACGTTGATGTCTTTTTTGCGCTACTTTTTGTCTCGGTCCCGTTTTTGCAAATTCGTTGAACGTTAAGGACTATTTTTGCAATTTACCCCTTATTAAAAGATACATATCTGAATATTTATCAAAACATGCTTAAACACTGTTATATCTAAAAACTTATATTTTTAGAAAAAACAAAATATTAAAGTGGCAGGTATATAATGCAATCTCCACTTGTTTATATTATGAAATTATGAACCACAAACTATCAATTTTAATTATATAAATACAATACTACAAGTCAACTTTTTTGAACAACAATACTCCAAGTCAGCTTGAAGTATAATCAATGGCCAATTGGTCTAGTGGGTGGGGCTTATTAAGTTAAGCACTCACAAATGGGAGTAGTACCGGGTGGGTGACCACCCGGGAAGTCCTCATTTGTGGGCCATTTGCTAGACCATTTGTTCCGGAGATATATCCAATGCGATGAAGATTCAAGCCTTGGGTCAGTAGACCGGGGTTCGAATCCGAGCAGCGTCGGGGTTTTATCCGACCGTTTCTCTAGCAGGGTAAAATCTGTGTAGAGGCGGCACGGTTTCCTCGCGACACCGTAGAGCCACATTCTGTACACCAGCGTGGACCCGGTTAAGACAACATAGTCTGGTCAGAATGGTGGTTAGGGCCCTGGTCTTCGGGGTGGTAAACCTAAGTTGGAAATTTACTTGTCAAAAAAAAAGCTTGAAGTATAAAGTTTTGTGCAATTCACTCGATTTTTAATTACTTATAACGCTGGACACAGTAAGTAGAGTCAATTCTTCTCATTTTTTTTATCACGCCAGCTTTCTCTCTTCAGCGACTTTCAGGCGATTGGGTGCCCCAAGTAAGGGCGACCTTCATCATTTTTTTATTTTTTAATTTTTAACATTATTAACAATAAACTTAAATTTCATTAGTAATTAAAACCTTGCATAATAATTCAAATAAAATTCAAACATTACAATAAAATTCAAATAACTTTCAAACATTACGATAATAAAATGAATAAACTAGTTTTGACTTTGACGATGCCAAATGTCTTCCGCAAACATCATAAACTTACTACTAACTTCATTTTCATCATCCGAAAACGAATCGACAATAAATTGCTCGTAAGAATTCATAGTGTGAAAAAATATAAAGAATGTGTAAAATGATGGTGTTATTTAAGAGAATGTGTATATAGAGAATGTATGAAATGAGTGTTATTTATAGTGTGAAAGTATAATAACTTTAAAAGTTGTTTTTTTTAGTCCAACGTTCAAGATTACAACGGTAAATATATGTACTAAAAAAAGTCGATCGCCCAAGCGACCTAGATCCTCAAACCAAAGTAATCGATCGAATGCTCACAGTAAGGTGAATCGATCGCTTTCAATTCAATCGATCGATCAATCACCTTTACTGCAAGCAGCCTAAGCTATAACTTCTAAATATCCCGTTATCCTTTTTTTTTTTAGCAAAAATACCATTATCCTTAAAACCCTGTTTTATTAGTTTCTAATGGATTTAAGGCTACCCTTGCACATTATTTTTTATGGGCCAATAAAGCGGACAATATCGAGCATTATGAAGATACTTTGATTTGGACCATGTGAAATAATATTGCCCACTTCACTCAATAATCTTGTAGTATTAAATATTAATCCCTTAATCAAACGTACTTATAATTAGGGGTGTGAATGATTCGAGCTTTTGTCGAGTAACTCGAGCTCGTTCGAGCCGAGCGTTATCTAGCCTCGAGCTAGAGCTCAAGCCCAAATAATGAGTTCGAAATGTTAAACGAGTCGAGCTCGAGCTTATATAGAATTGACTCGTGTTATTGTCAAGCTTTTCGAGATTTGATTAATTTATAAGTTATCTAGAAATATTATGCATAATCTAGAAGGCTTATATGTAAATACATTAAGTGTAAGTATTTATTGTCGAGTTTTTCAAGCCGAATTCAAATATTATAATATATTTTCATTTTTGTCTGTTTAAGAAAAATATCATTTCAAATAAATCGAGTTTTCGAATCGAGCTCGAGCCTTATTCAAACTTTTTTTTAAACCGAGCTCGACTTCTCTCATGTAAAATTCGGTTCAGTTCGACTCGTTTGCACCCCTACTTATAAGTTGCATTCTAAAAACAAAATGTGTGTTATTTTCAGTCTTATCTTTAATACTTTGATAATTTCAAGTTTTCAACCTATCTGATAAGGCGAAAAATGAACCGTTTTTAGGGGGTCATTTAAGCCCGAATTCGAATTTATTTGATCAAATATTGCCCTAAATCGTTCCTTTTATGATTTTAGGTACTTTGGGAGTGAATTCTGGAAAAGGAAGCATTTTTGACGTTTTTGGAGCATAAAAGTGAAGAAAACGACAAAGTCTTAATTTTCCTTGCTGGGAACAGTACCTGACGGCGTCACAAGCTTCTTCATGACGGCGTCAAGAGTAATACAAGAGGTGGAAGTGGATAAAGTACGTGACGGTCCAGTAAGTTCATGACGGCGTCAAGCTAGGCCGTCACGTGTACCTGAAGGCGTCACCAAGGCCGTCACGTGTTAACTTGTCAAAACTTGCGCGCGGAGTAGCTGATATTGTTTTGGTCATAACTTTTGCATACGAACTCGGATTTAGGTGATTCAAAAGCCCACGCGAAGAGGACGGAGAGATCTACAATTTGGTGAAAAAATGGTCGTGACAGCGTCAAGAGAACGAGCTGACGCCGTCAAGCCTTGCCGACAGAAAACATGCCTATAAATATAACATCATAACTTCACTTTTTGTAAGCCCTAAACCCTAAAGTCGATTCCTAGGTTTAGGTGGGTGTTTTTCCAGCAACTTAGAGGGTTTCAATCACTCCATAAACATCATGTATTGGTTTGATGATTCTATCTCAACTATGTCTTTCATTACTCTTGTTGATTGTTCTTCTTTGATTATGATTTGCTAATTCACCTTGTGTCTACTTGTGATTATGTGAAACTTGTATATAATTGATTAGATCTCATTGATTTCTTGTTAATGTTGTGTCTATCTCCATTAATGAGGGGCTTGTTGATGTGTGTGTCTATCTCCATCAATTAAGGCGTGACAATTTCAATAGATCTAGTTGGTTTAGTTTATAATTCTTGTTTCCTATTGATTCTTGTTTTGATTGAATGAATTCGATGTTAGGCTTAAGAAAACTGGCAGATCTCCAAATGGTAACATGCTTGAACGTCTTAGGAAACATGAACTGACGTGCACTAGGTTTTATTGGTTGTATTTAATGCATGAGCCACTGTTTATAATCCATATGGTTGTGCTGGGCATGGCATAGGAGGAGATAAGAGCTCATAGAATTGGGGAGTTAAGTGCGCCACCCCATGAATGGTATTAAGGAATACAACCCGTCAATTAAAACAAGGTTACAATTCAATAGGTAGGATTGGATAGCTAGCAAGGAGTAACATATCATGGGTAGACATGCTTCACTTATCTTGTAGAACCTTAGTTTATTTTCTTGTTTATTAGATTAATTATTAGCTTTTGGGTTAGTTGATTAGCAACTAATTCCGCCCACTCTCCCAATACCTGAGATTTTTACTTGCTTTTCATAAAATATAAAAATACAAAAAGAATCATCCTTCACCTTTAGACCTAGTTAGATTAATTTCAATCCTAACGACACTATTCCTAGCTGAACGATCAATCCCCCGGTACTTGTCACTATACTATACTACAACGATCAGGTACACTGCCTGGTTGGGGTTGTAAGCTTCTCAAGATCCCTTGAGAGGTAAAGCCTGGTGCGATTCCCACGTATCAAGTTTTTGGCGCCGCAGCCCGGGGAATAGTTATTGCTTAGGTTGAAATTTTAATTTTATTAGGTCTACTCATTAGATTCCTTTTTAGTGAGATTTTTATTTTCTTTAGCTTTCTCGTAGTCTATCTTTTCTTTGTGTATTTGTTCGTAGAAACCTTTCCATTGACTCTTCCGTTCACCATTATGGAGTACGCGAATCCACCATACCACCAACCACAAAGGCCATTCTACCCTATTGACATCTCGAATTTCAAACAATATCGAGATGAACCCATATATGATGCATGGACTCATTTTAGAAATTTACTCCGAAAATTCCCTCATCATAGTTTCGCTTTAGCATTCCTACCCCGAACCTTTTACTATCGTGTTGGCCAATATGACCAAATGCGCATTGAGAATTTTGCCAATGGGGACTTTAGGGAATTAAGTGCTGAAGAAGCATGGGATGCCATAGAAGATTGTGCCCAATATTATTATAGGGTAGACAACCCAACAAACGTTAGTACAAGTCAATTGAATATAAATTTCCAGGATCATGAAACAAGTTTGTTTGGGGATGAATATATTAGTGTTGAGATACCTAAGTGGTTGTCATGTAATGCCTTAGTACAAAACAAACATATAGGTAATCTAGGTATAATGGAGGATGAGGTGGATAATCCAAGCCCACAAAGTACCCCACAAGTCCTACCATCATTTGAGGCACATACACCGCCCGTGACTTACCCGGAAGAAGTAGATGAGACTATAGGAACCCCAATTGAGGTAGAACCCTTGGACCAAGCACCACTAGAGGATATAGGTTTGAATACTTGTAGTAATAACCTTACTCCTAGTTCTAGGGAATTTCCTAATGTTGATGAACCGGAACCTCAACCTTTACACAACTTCCCATCCTTAGATTTATTTCTAGGAGACAAAAGAGGAACCGACCCACCCATCAACCTATATTATCCGGGTAGTTTTAGGATGAAGGAAGCAATTCACTCACCCCCTTCACCTCACGTGGCATATTTCCACCCTAAGGGTGTGTATCACTACTTCCACCCACACTTAATCCTAAGTGTAGGGAAAACCTCCCCTATTTCCGTTAAATAAGGGTAAAGTCAGGCTCGTGACTCGAACAAAAACAAGCGCTTGTTGGGAGGCAACCCAACCCATGTTTTTAATTGTTTGATGTTTTTATTTTAATTGTTTGTTTGTGTCATATATGCTTAATCATAGTTGTTTAATTTTCATGTTTCGAATAATTTGTGAAAATGCTTTATTTTGTTTTTAACCTCGTCTTAATTGCATATAAAGGTATTTTACCAAAAGATAAGTGTAGGGAAATTTATATCTTGTTAAAAAGAACTAAATTCGAACATGAAAACTTCACAATTCATGATTAGCATATATTTTATCTTGTTTGTATGTCAATAATTGTGGATATGTTTTATGAGTTCTTATTTGTAATTCATTCCACAAGTATCCTATTCTTTTGTTGCTTTGTCTTGTTTCTATTTCTAAGTCTGGAATTACAACTAGTTGTGATTTTTGTTCGGTTTGATGCTTTGGTTTTTGTGTTTGTTGATTACAGGACAAGAAGATGATTTATATTTCTGGAAGGGAAGCTTTGATTGTTCATTTTCTTGGAGGAAGATTTAACCATGTTGTCACATTATCCACGGTGAACGAATCAGGGGAGTATTAGTTTCTTTCATTCTTATTTTTACTTTTACATCTTTTATCTAGAATATTGGGGACAATGTTCGGTTTAAGTGTAGAGAGAGTATATTAGAAACTATTACTCCACTTGGTTTTTGTTTTGTTTGATAGTGAATGTGTAATAAAACTGAGAGAAATATTTGTTAGGGCAATTTTGGCACCAAATTTAAAATTTTTTGCAACATGTAGGAGTGAAACTTTAGTCTTAATAAGCGTCTCATGGATAGGAGTTGTATGACTAGCACAAAAACCATACCACTCAAAAATTTCCACCCCAAATATGTGAGGTTCGCCCTTAGATCTTTAGGAAAAAGTATTCATTGTTGGTGCTTATTAGTGTACCGGTAGTATTTAGATTCTAGAACTTGTGATAGCGATGCATCCCGAGACCGCTAGTGAGACTACATTCGTGTAGTTAGGATTTACTACATGATAAGAGGCATTAGGATAGACCTTGTTCTACACCTGTAATATAATTACATTGACTTCATAGGTCAAGTAATTCTCCCACACCTTTGCGTTGTACTCATTTTTAGTACACGATACCCCTAGTACACCCCTCCGAGCCTATCTTTTCGTTTCTAACTTTAAGCATTTTACTTAAAGGAAGAATTTGTTTACAATCCACCACAAATGTGCAACCAAATTGCCTTAGCCTTCCTTGTATGCACTCATCTTTAGTGCGTTATTGTTAATTGTTTAAACCCTTTGTTAGTTGTCTAATTGATTACATGGTTGCTAAGTCGAGTCATATCTTATACATATTATTTTGGGACGATTGGGACTCATGGGTAAAGTACTATTATAATGGAGTAATGGGGATGATGTCAATTATTACCCCCATATGTGTGTTAATATTTAAAAGTACTCCAAATGTTTTGATTATCTTGATTCGAGTCATTAGAATAGTTGATTGTAAAGTATGTAAAAGCTCAAGTGTAGGGAGGAAACGAGCTCCCTTTGATGTATTATTTTGGATGGTAGAGTAAGAGTGTATGCAAAAAAAAAAAAAAAAAAAAAAAAAAAAAAAAAAAAAAAAAAAAAGGCTACCATCCGTTTCTTTTATTTATGTTTAAGTCAAATAGTGTCTTATATATATATATATATATATATATATATATATATATATATATATATATATATATATATATATATATATATATATATATATCCAAAAAGAGTCGTAGTTAGTTTAAATTGAGTCGAGTCTTGGCTTAGCAACGCCTCATTGTACATGTAGTTAACTAAGACAATTGACTTGCCACCAGTAAAATATCCGTTTATCCAACAAAACCGTGTTTTCCATATCCCCTACACCTAACGTTATAACCCTTTAAAAGACCTCTTTGATAGTTTATCCTAGGTGCTTACGCCAAGTGGTGGAGGTTTGATCATTTCCCAAGCCTAAGGTAATCTATTTGCTATGACAGGTAGAGAGTGATATTTCTCCATTTCCAATTATGACATATAAATTTACAACACCCGAGAGATGAGAGTATCCAAATACTTAATGTGAGGTGCTAGTGTATAATTTCCGTGCTTGTTTTGACTAAGGTGGAACGATCATTTGTTGTAATTACTTTTATATTAGTGTTAAATGACCCCTAACTTGTATTTTGATTGGTGGAAAAGCTCATTTGCTTGAGGACAAGCAAATCCCAAGTGTAGGGATATATGATAAGGCGAAAAATGAACCGTTTTTAGGGGGTCATTTAAGCCCGAATTCGAATTTATTTGATCAAATATTGCCCTAAATCGTTCCTTTTATGATTTTAGGTACTTTGGGAGTGAATTCTGGAAAAGGAAGCATTTTGGACGTTTTTGGAGCATAAAAGTGAAGAAAACGACAAAGTCTTAATTTTCCTTGCTGGGAACAGTACCTGATGGCGTCACAAGCTTCTTCATGACGGCGTCAAGAGTAATACAAGAGGTGGAAGTGGATAAAGTACGTGACGGTCCAGTAAGTTCATGACGGCGTCAAGCTAGGCCGTCACGTGTACCTGAAGGCGTCACCAAGGCCGTCACGTGTTAACTTGTCAAAACTTGCGCGCGGAGTAGCTGATATTGTTTTGGTCATAACTTTTGCATACGAACTCAGATTTAGGTGATTCAAAAGCCCACGCGAAGAGGACGAAGAGATCTACAATTTGGTGAAAAAATGGTCATGACGGCATCAAGAGAACGAGCTGACGCCGTCAAGCCTTACCGACAGAAAACATGCCTATAAATATAACATCATAACTTCACTTTTTGTAAGCCCTAAACCCTAAAGTCGATTCCTGGGTTTAGGTGGGTGTTTTTCCAGCAACTTAGAGGGTTTCAATCACTCCATAAACATCATGTATTGGTTTGATGATTCTATCTCAACTATGTCTTTCATTACTCTTGTTGATTGTTCTTCTTTGATTATGATTTGCTAATTCACCTTGTGTCTACTTGTGATTATGTGAAACTTGTATATAATTGATTAGATCTCATTGATTTCTTGTTAATGTTGTGTCTATCTCCATTAATGAGGGGCTTGTTGATGTGTGTGTCTATCTCCATCAATTAAGGCGTGACAATTTCAATAGATCTAGTTGGTTTAGTTTATAATTCTTGTTTCCTATTGATTCTTGTTTTGATTGAATGAATTCGATGTTAGGCTTAAGAAAACTGGCAGATCTCCAAATGGTAACATGCTTGAACGTCTTAGGAAACATGAACTGACGTGCACTAGGTTTTATTGGTTGTATTTAATGCATGAGCCACTGTTTATAATCCCTATGGTTGTGCTGGGCATGGCATAGGAGGAGATAAGAGCTCATAGAATTGGGGAGTTAAGTGCGCCACCCCATGAATGGTATTAAGGAATACAACCCGTCAATTAAAACAAGGTTACAATTCAATAGGTAGGATTGGATAGCTAGCAAGGAGTAACATATCATGGGTAGACATGCTTCACTTATCTTGTAGAACCTTAGTTTATTTTCTTGTTTATTAGATTAATTAGTAGCTTTTGGGTTAGTTGATTAGTAACTAATTCCGCCCACTCTCCCAATACCTGAGATTTTTACTTGCTTTTCATAAAAAATAAAAATACAAAAAGAATCATCCTTCACCTTTAGACCTAGTTAGATTAATTTCAATCCTAATGACACTATTCCTAGCTGAACGATCAATCCCCCGGTACTTGTCACTATACTATACTACAACGATCAGGTACACTGCCTGGTGGGGGTTGTAAGCTTCTCAAGATCCCTTGAGAGGTAAAGCCTGGTGCGATTCCCACGTATCACTATCATACGCAAAACATGTTAATTCGAGTATATGATCGAACATAAGAGTTAAGAACCAAAAGGTTTCTAACCAAATAGTACCTTGTGTAGGTGAAAATGCTCTAATGGTTATGGGTTTATGTCATATCTAAATTGTGTGAAATGTGTTTGTAATATAGTGTGAGATAGTTAATATGTTAGACTAGTAGTAAGACGCGTCCTATGGCCCTCGAAGACCTTCCTACCTGTTAGCTTGACCCATGGAAGATGTGTGCTTTGTTGGAAAAAAGGAGAACATGGTCATTCAGATGACCAACTTCTTGTTGTTGTTGTTGTTGTTGTTGTTGTTGTTGTTGTTGTTGTGCGTGATATTTTGGTTTTTGTGGGGTGCATTTTTGTTTAAATGAAGTATTTTTTTGGTGGTGAAGTTAGTTGCGTTATTGCAATATGTTAGTGGTGATGTTGATTGAAGAGGGAGAAGCTAACATGACGATGAGTTGATAATGGTGAACTGGTGATGAAGGTCACTATCGCCACTAGTCTTATAACTTGTTTCATCTTCTTAACACAAACCTGAGTTCATCTTCTTAACACAAACCTAGGTTCTTAGAGCTATGTTTATTAGAAGAATTATTTCAAGAAAAAGATATTTGTAGACTTTTAGTCAAATTTGAAAATCGAGACATCCTTTACTTGAGTAAATTGCGTAAGTTGTTTACATAAGGAGAACACCATCGTTTAGACTATCGAGTTGTGGGAGATGTTGTTGTGCATGTGTGATATTTTAGATTTTGTGAGATATATTGTGTTTAAGTAAGGTATGTTTTGGTGATAATGTTAGTTATGTTATTACACTATGTTAGTGGTGATGTTGGTTGAGGAGATAAAAGCTGACGTGACGTTAAGTTGACAATAAAAATCACTATTACCACTAGTCTTATAAATTGTTTTATCTTCTTAACATAAACCTTAGCTTCTTAGAGCTATGTTTATTAAAAGATTTATTTCAAAGAAAGAGATATTTGTAGACTTTTAGTTAAAATTTGAAAATTGAAACATCCTTTACTTGAGAGTAAATTGCATGAGTCGTTTACATGATTAATTTGGTCAAATTGTAGGTTGTCCTTGTGAGGAATTGCTCTCGCACTTTCGATGTTGCATACACTGCTCCTTGCAATTTGGCTAAACCAAGTACACTATGGTTTTTGCAATACACTCTCGTTTTACTTTCTAATTATAATAAACTAGTGTATATAATACATGAACTTAAAAAGTGTTTTATCAAAAGTTTTATTTTCTTATCTAGACCCAACGTATTTTAAGTATCACTCAAGACTATTATTCATCTTAAAATGTATGAAGTACATCACCTACGTAACTGTTATGTTCAACAAATGTTAACTCGATGCAATAATTATAGGAATACTGATGAATCAAATTATTCAGTTGATTTCGATCAAATGATTTAAAGTGAAGGTGAAATGAATTAAAGTAGGTAAACTCAAATAAATGAGTAGAGGGTCTTCATTTATGTTGCCTCACAAACACACCATTCATGAAGACACAGAGACTGTTGATTGTGAAAGCAGGAAGTTTGAAATCAAGGCTGCAATGCAAAAGATTTTGTACCACAGTTTTGTCACCTCATCTCATGATGCATGGCATTTAACCTTGTTTCTCTTTTACGAAATTTGTATTAAGGTCAAGGTGTGTAGTATATTGATTTCGGGTTATGGTTTTACCTAAAACATGTGGTAGATAAAAATGAAGCTAATCGAAAGCCATGCGAAGTCTATTTCGGGCGTCTTCTTAAAAAAGAGTCGGTCACAACATGTAAAGCTGGTCGTTTAAGGATTGTTTTTTTCTTTAACTACTGTCTCAAAATATTTGTTATTTTTTGTTTTAAGTTTTTCCAAGTTAAATGGTGTACCCCTTAATAAATAATCTTTTTAAAACATTATGTGTTTTTATCTAGTGAACAATAATTTTGTGTAGCTTAATCTCCTCATTTAACTTGTTGGTAATCAAATGTGTAACAACCTCTAAGTGGGTGGCAATGGCAAGGTCATCGACCTTCGGCATCCGATGCCGCTCGGCATCCTCGAAAATCATTGGTGCGGCATGGGTGAATCGGCATGGTAGAAGTGCATGTGATACCGAATCGGCAAAGAGTCTCCCATTTAATTTTCGAACGTTGGCAATAAATGCATGGAGCCGTTTGTGGCTTATTTCAAAAAAAAAAAAAAAAAAAAAAAAAAAAAAAAAAAAATCCCTTTAAATATTACTAATTATTCCACTAATCTCTTCACACATTTAATTAAAAATTACTAATTATTTCACTAATCCTCTCTTCCAACTCTTATTTTCATATAAAAAGAATGGATCCAAATCAATCACAACGTGCTTCAAAATCATCCAAAGGTCGTGGACGGGGTTCACGATCACAACCCGTTCAATCACAACCAATTCGTCCCTCACCTCAACACTACTTTCCCCGACCTCCACCTCAACCCTTCTATCCTCCACCACAACAAAGCCAATATTTTCACCATCCGCAACCAATGAATCCAAACCTTTATAATATAAGAATGACTAGTGAATTTAACCCTTTCATCGACTACCGTGAAGGTCCATCAAGACGTGAAGCAAGTGTAGAACGTGAACTACCGCTTTACGATAACGAGGATGACGACATTGATTTTGTTCCGGAAACTCAATTTCCAAATGCAATCGGTACAATTTTTTTTTAATAATCGTTATTACTATTATTATTATTTTTATATAATCGGTATTTTTTTTTTGTTATAATCTATTTTTTTAATAATCGGTACAATTTATTTTTTGTTATAATCTATTTTTTTAATAATCGGTATTTTTTTTTGTTATAATCTATTTATTTTTTAAAAATCGGTACAATTTTTTTTTGTTAATCGGTACAATTTATTTTTTGTCATAATCTATTTTTATTAATCGTTAATTTTTTTTTTATATAATCGTTAATTTTTTTTTTTATATAATCTACAATTTTATAGGTGGTCAAGAAAATGATGATGATGTTGAAGTGGTTGAAGAAACAAAAAACACGGGGTAAAGCAAAAAAGGAACCTTGGTCGACGGACGAAGAGGTCGCCTTAGCAAAAGCTTGGGTTCATGTCTCGACATGCTCAAGAGTCGGGAATGAACAAAAGAGTGTAAGTTTTTGGGGTAAAATTCTAGAGCATTTTACGAGCGATGAAGTTCTTTAACACCCCGCACGATCAAATAGTTGATCCGGCTATGCGAGAAATTGCTATTGCCACAAAACGTGAGTACGCGGCGAAATATGGATAGCCTTGCAATTTTTAAATATTGTTATGTTGTTTTTTTTTACTAAGCATTGTACTTTTTATTTGAATTATTAATAAAATTTAATGTTTTTCTTTAGTTTGTTTATGAATAAAATAATATAATTTTTTTTTTTTTTTTTTTTTTTTTTTTGCATCACCATTGCCACTAAAAATTGAAAGAAAGTCATGGTGAATTATAAATTGTGTTGTTGGCATTTGATTGGTTAAACATGTGTTGGCCACTTTTTTTTTTTTTTTTTTTTTTTTGCATCACCATTGCCACCCCTAACTACCAAATTTTCATGGCACTAACTCTGAGTCTTTGATCTCTCCAAGAAAGGCAAATTTGTGAAAGTTATAAGACTTTAAAATCCATAACTGAAGTTGGTATTTCCTAGATACAAGTTAGCTCTAAAAACCAAAGTAGAGATATAACTTACTTGTTTAAAACCAATGAATACTACGGAGTATCAGATTTAATGAATTTCGAGCACGATATATGCTTTTAAAAATGTTAGTCGAGACTTTTTCAACATACAGTTACTCATATATATTGAATCTTTGTAGAAAGGAATTTAATGAAGTAACATTGGTAGTTTCAGTTCAAAAAAAAAAAAAAAAAAAAAAAAAAAAAAAAAAAAAAAAAAAAGTCTAAACATCAGGCGACAGAGTTGTCAATAAACGATAATAATCCCTTTAGAGGTTTACTTGCGCCGACTCCGGCCTATCTAAAAGGGTAGTCGCCTTGTGATTAGTAGGGTAGCAATATATCTCAAGTCAGAAATTCAGATAACAAAATAATAATAATAATAATAATAATAATAATAATAAATCCGATAATGTCACATATATCTAGTGTTAAGATGGTCATTATATAGAGAAAATTCCCAAAGTGTGGTTTTTCTTTTATCTATGGAAAATTGTATTCCTGTTTGGCTGTTTTAGATTGACATTCCAAGTCTATGATTATGATTTAAAAAAAAAAAAAAAAAAAATGAATATCAGCATGGGGTTTGATTTAATATCGAAACTTTCTTTACAATGTTTTTACCATCATATTAGTATAGATTGTTTTTATTATTGAACTAGACAGCTTGGTGACCAGTGTTAAATAAATTACGTGACAATGACATCACATCTAGACTACATTTAATGTTCATGCATGCAAATATGCAAATGCAATACCAAAATCCTCTATAAAACCCTATCACCTTCTTCCCAATATTATCTCATTTTATAAGAAAATGTCATCGTTCACTCCTGTACTTCTTTATTTTATGATTACCGCAGCGCTGCTTTCCACCGTCTCCGCTAGGAAACTCGAGCAGATTCCAGCGAAGACGGTGGAAGCAAATGCTATAGGTGGAAGCTTTGGTATTGGAGCTGGTGCCAACATGGGTAGTGGTGGGCTTCTTGGTGGCGCGATACCCGGCATGAATACGGGTATAGCTGGTGGAATTGGCGGGAATATCGGTACCGGTGGTGGTGGGCTTGGCGGCGGTGGGCCTGGTGGATTGGGTGGTAGTGGGCCTGGTATTGGTGGTGGTGGGTTAGGTGGGCCAGGTGGGCTAGGTGGCAGTGGGACTGGTGGAGTTGGTGGGCCTGGAATTGGTCAAGGATTTGGTGGTGGTGGAGTGTTCGGAGGTGGTGGGGCTGGTGGTGGTCAGGGGTTTGGAGGTGGCGGCGATCAAGGGTTAGGTGGCGGTGGGATGGGGCGTAGTATTGGAATGGGTGGCGGGATTGGAAGTAACACTGGATTGGGGCATGCAGGAATCGGTGCTGGGATTGGTAGTCGCATCGGGTTTGGCGATGGTAGTATTGGTGGCGGAGGTATGGGTGGGCCACCGTGATCATATTTCCGGCGTCTGTTGCGTGCTTGCGTTTAGTGTTTTGGTGTTGATTAAGGCTATAAGTTATGTTCGTGATAAATAAAAATGTTTGCATACATGCAGTTTCATGTGTAACCATGTGTCGTATCATTTAACTGATGTTCATATTTTTGACGTAAAAAATCATTATAAACGTTGCTCATAAAGATATCTTCTTTGCAAGTAAACACGATATGAACTCCAGCTTGAAAAGAAGCACCAACTTATGCATCTAGTGGCGATTTTTAACTTCTGTTTCTCTTCGTAGCAATATGGCTTTAGTGAACAGATTCGGATCAAAAGGGGTTGGGTCAGATTGTTTCTCACTCAATATATTTCAATTTTTCGGTTCAAAAATTTCAGGTTTCTTCGGCCACAACGCAGATTTTCCCAATAAAACTAAAAACTTTTACCTAACTTAACTATAAACTGGGGCATATTGTTCACACTTCATGAGCTGAACACGGTCATAAACTAAATCAGAATTTGCACGGGTACCTGGTTCGACTTTGTAGCAAACAATAAAGCGGGCTATACCATCTAACTCATAGTTGTTTGCACTTGTGTGGACTCGTATACCTCCACCACCAGGCATAAGGGTTGCAATCCACACCTGCATGTCTACCTTTATAGTTCAATAGACATATATGATAAAGATAAGAAAAGACCGACGTGGTCACCATTATTCACTGTTTGTTTACAATCGAAAAACATGTTTATATAATACTTTACAGTTATCAATCACGCACGAGATTTCGATTCAGGCTTTGAGCATTGTACCAAACAGTTTAAATCATTCAGTGAAATTGTAATAACTGATAAATGCAATAGAATCAGAGTCAATCGATCTATGCAGAAAAAAAGGACTTGATCAATCTATGCAAAGAAACTTTATCAACTGTTAACACACACGTCATTCAGAAATTTTATCGAAGACCTTTATTGCATGAAAGAGTTCATGTCATTCAGAGTTTAGTCACATCTACCCACAAGAAATTACATTTAGTACCAAAATCCACTCTTTTCAAAATTGTTTTCCCAGTACAAATTACCAATTGCAGGTTTCTTTTCCAAAAGGAATATAACTTGAATATTTTGATACAGGATACAAACACAATTATCGTACTTGTTTTAAAAGGGGACTGAATTGACACTTTGCCTTATCTTAATGCTGGTTGGGAAGCTACATCCTGACTTCGATGCCTTCCTTTAACAGGTGGTCTTTAACAGCCTGAATCGGTACCTACATATAAACATGGGTTATTTTTTTTCCATATTTTCTCTTACACGTAAAATGAGTAATATAAATAAGAATCAGAAAAAGAAAAAAAATTGCCAAATCGGTTTAACAGACTAAATGGCTCACAAATCAGTTAGACAGTATCCACAAATGGTTACAACCTCAAAAATATATTATTTACATAGGTGGAGGTTCATTTGAGACCGCTAAACAGCTTGAGACCATATATTTCACCTATTATTAAGATTTTATAGTTTTCATTGACATGTGAGTTGAGTTTACAAAGTTTTAAAATCATGTGAGTAGAGTTAAGATCTACTCACATATATTAAGATTTTATAGATTTGTACCATCCATTTTAAGATCTACAGGTCTCGATGCTGTTTTAAGGTATCAATGAACCCCCCCCCCCCCCCCAATTTAAATATTGTAGTTTGCTATCATATTTAAAACAGATTAAAACAGACAAGAAAATGGTGATGAACCCGACACATATTGATCCACAATAAAAATAACTTTGTAGTTTGCTATCATATTTAAAACAGACAAGAAAATGGTGATGGACCCGACACATATTGATCCACAGTAAAAATAACTTTGTTCGCCCTGTTACCCAACCTCCCAAAACTGTAACAAATTTTGGTCTGACATAGATTGAAATATAAACCCAACTATTATGGACTGGCACTTATAAAAGTACTATTTAGCTGCTGTTTGCAACGTATATTAAGGATGATACCTCTTTTCTATGGAAAATGCCAGCAGCAAGAGCTGCAGAAGCATTTGTTTGCGAGAAAACCTCGGAGAAGTGTCCGACTGTTCCTGCACCACTACTTGCAATCACAGGAATACTAACAGCATCAGAAATTAGCTTTATCAGGTCAATATCAAATCCCTTTCCTTGACCTGAAAAAGTCAGCCATAGCAATAGTTACCACTTTGTCCCTCAAAAACAAAATGACAAACATGTGTTTTCCTTTTGTACATCACAAAGGTATAAATTGTACTAGTAAATATAAATCTGTCTGCTAAACCGAATAGTTGAAGATGTATTATTTGTTACTTTATTCACCATTTTAATGTTTATTTTTTAGATAAGTCAAGAATTACCATCACAGTCGATACAGTTGAGCAATATTTCACCAGCTCCAAGTTCTTCAACAGCTTTGGCAAGCTCGTAAGCTCCAATCGGACGACCCTCTCGCCCACCATTCACCTATTTCAGATTTCCAAAACACTTAGATACTTCTTAAATGACAAATGCACAGAGTAAAACATTTAATATAGATTTTATGTAATATCTAATATGAATGAAAGAAAACTTACTGTGCACTGATACCATGCATATTCTTCACCATTTGGTCCTGACAAAAGCGATACAGTAACTAATAAGTGAAATGTTACAAAAAAAAAAAAAAAAAAAAAAAAAAAAAAAAAAAAAAAAAAAAAAAAAAAAAACTTGTCTATTACGCATAAGAAATCCACTTACCTGGGTTTGTTACTTTAACAGACTTGAATCCAACCTCATAAGGACTTGTTAAATATTGTCTACGAGGATCAATGCTTACAACTACAGCCTACAAAAATTAAAAAGTAGATCAATATATATGTGGATGAAAATTTTACATGTACTGATGTACTTATACATGCATTATAGAAAAAAGAATACCGTGATATATAGGAAAAATCACCTGATTACAGGCTGTTCAGTGATAATAAGATAAATGAGGATGAGGTGTACAAAGTAATATGTGAGACAGTCAGATTAAGGCTTATGAGTCTTAAAGGTGAAAAAGTCCAAGGCTACTACTAAAGTGCAGAAATTATGGGATATCCAGTGGAAGGATGCAGCCATGTAACAGTACTCAAAAGTGTTAACAGTAATATAACAGTAATCATGTGATAGCCAGGGGAGCTAAAGGAGTGTTTGGTATAGTGGAAAAGATGAGGTATATATGGTTCTGATGGGCAGCACTGCTTTCATAATTGATCTTAGCTTATTCAAGATCATTATTTTCTGGTCATAACAATGAGAAGTACCTTGTATCTTGGAGTCTAATCTGGTATGACTGTACCTTAGTAATCCATATAGATCTGCTAGTTGGCCTGGGAGGAACTAGTACCTATTTTGGATGAAAAGGAGGTCTAAGTTGGATATAAGATGTACCATAAAGTAGGGCTTCTCATTGTGAAGGGTATATGGCCTAGGAGGGGAGTGTAAGTAGTATGGAATTGAGAGTGGTGGAAGATGACACTTAATGGTCCATACCAGTGGCGGAGCCAGAAAATTAGCATATTGGGGGCAAAAATATATTGCTAAGTCGTTCAAAATTTCCTTTTTAAGAATTAATATTGTAGAAAAAGCACCTTACATTGTGCTAAAACAACAACTAAACGAAGCTTAATGTGCGCAAAAACAACACAAAAAGTATATTGTCGAGAAAAAGAACTTTTACTAATGGCAAATAACGGTCGAACAACAGCCAAACATCAACCTCGAACAACATCCAAACATCAAAAAATAGCTCAAGGCAACACCAAAAACAACAACAAAATTAAGTTTTTAGTGAACAAAAAATTAAAAAAAAAAAAAAGAAAAAAAAAAAATTCTGCCCATACCTTGCTTCAACGAGATTGAGAGTTGCTGTTATTGTTATAAATCTTGTTTGAGTATAAATATAACAACAATAAAAGCTAGTTAACCTTGGAGAGAGATCCTCTTAAGGTATTTATAACTTGGTTGATCAAGTTGCAATTATTAATTATTGGATTAAATCCAATAGCTCAAATCATCTCATGTTTTTTTTTATTTGAGCCATTAATTTTGACTCAATGGTTGATAATTGCCTAAGTTGATCAATCAAATTATAAATAACTTGAGATGATCTTTTCCTATTTGAGCAAACTACAAGTAAACAAACAAATCAAATTAATTTAAAAATAATAAAAACAAAATACGGAACATACAAACTAATTTTGGAGGCCACTCAGTTTCTTTCTAACCAAATTTATAATGGAAAAACATCAAGTACTCCGTAATACAATACTTGTTAAAAAGAAAAAAGTAATACACGTAGAGTAAAAACAAAAGAGTACTTAAATATATAAAGTATCTTACTACCTACCTACCATTTCACACCATCTGCTTTCTCACTTCCCAAATCCCAACCCACTTACCCCTTTATACTCCATTTTTTCCGATGAACTAAAGACAGAAAACAGTTTCGACACAGTTGGTTGTTAAATAGCTTCAAAATATCGAGGGCACTCGGATGATTTGCCTGAGGGCACTTGTCATATTTGTTACCAATTAAAAGAAAAATCATATGTATTTTAGGTATCCGCAAGAGGTTCGTCGGGGGCAACGCCCCCCACTACTGAACAAGTGGCTCCGCCCCTGGTCCATACTTTACATTCCCACAGGAGGATAGGTTGGTCCTCGCTGGAAGAGAGTGTTCCTAGTTATATGAAGCCATTCTTTGAGATGGAAATGTAGTATAACTGGCAGAGCCCTTCAGTGGAGGGGTTATGGGTGCCTAGTGAAGCCATTAACCTATTCTTACTATGGTTACTGTGGGTGCGGGTTGAGTAACCATGGGAAGAGGGTAAGATGGAAATGTAGCTAGATGGTAAGGTGCAATAAAAGGTGAATTGAAATACTGTTGAATGATGTGGTTTTAACAGTTTTGGAAATGTTCTGATCTAATGGTTTGTGCAGAGTTGTATGGATAGATATCTTGATGCTTTGACAGATATCTGATGTATGGTGTAAGTGATGTCTGATAACTGTTAGATGGTAGTTGATGTATTGTTTCTGTTCTTGTATCAGATTTGGAGCCTGTTCCAAATCTTATTCTCTTATTTCTAAGATGTACATATTTTGGAAAGTTAATATAAGATTCACCATTTGCACCGAAAAATCACCTGATTGCCGTAGACTCGAGAAATTTGTTCTAAGCTGCTCTTTCCAGATTTTATCTGTAAAAACGGATGTAACAAAAATCAGATATATAACAATAAGTGAAGCACATAAAAAAAAAAATTAAATGTTGCATACTCCTGTTTTTATATACTCTTCTGCAGCATAAACAGCGTCACTCCCGATAGAAATCTTATCCGCACCAGATCTGAAATATTCTGAAGCAACTTCCAAACTAGTATAGTGCCTATGACAATATAAACAGTTACTAGATGAAGTTCCTCACAAAAATATAAATGATATTTTATCACGTAGTAAATCAAGTACCTGCCATTTGCATCAGTGAAATCTCGGATACCACCACCAACTGTTAGAGGTACAAACACATTCTCTGATGTGTACTTTAGTATCTGTTTAAGAATACTTAAGTATTAACAAAAAAATGAAAAAATAATCTATAAGACTATAATCAATACAAAAGCTAGTTTTTATTAGGAGACATACTTGCAGCATTGGCAAATCGCCGAGAGGGAAATCACGAAAACCGGTTATATTCAAAAAGCTAACCTGTAATGCACCACTTTTCATTAAAATCCATGTATAATTAAAACTAATTAGTAACAAAGATTTTAATACCTCGTCAGCCCCATCTAAGTAATACTGTCCAGCAAGTTCAACTGGCTTGCCAAGGTTCCTCACCTATAAAAGATAACAGTATAAATTATCATTTATGAATATTTTGCCTATAAAATAAAAAACTTAGACTAATCAGCATATTTTCAAGCCAAATGCTACCCATTTTATGGATACTTTAAAATTTGCACCACAATAATGCAAACTTGGAAACATGTCACGTCAAAAATATAGCTAGGTTTTGATTTTGGTGTGCTGATGCATTGGTCATTTGGACACATTTAGTGCATTTTCTTAGTGTTTAATGCTTTCTTAATTTTTTTCATTTCATTGGTCTGAGTTCTGACCAAGTTCTTAATGAACAAAAGAGGATCAAAATACCTCGTTCTTTTTTGTCTGCTCTCTCACATCATACTGATCTCCTTTTGTAACAACAAGATCACCATTATCATTAGTTCTCACATCAAGGCAAGCGATAACCTGCAAGTACCATATTACTTGAGCATTATCTCAACTGTCTAGAGAATCATTTAAGATGGATGTTCAAAGAAAACATAACTAATTTTTCAGAACATCAGTTATAGTAACTTTGGCTAACGAACACAGAACTCACCCTCTTTGCAAGCTTTGTAGCCTTTCCTTCAAATGGCTTCTGTCTTCACATTACGGTGTTAGGTTGTTAAATAACCAGTAAACGCATACCAATATTATATTCAAAAGCTTATAGGCTACCTTAGTCTTTGAAGAATTTGGTAACAAGAACTTCCTCAATATTGAAAGACCAACATCTGGGAAATTTGAAGCAGTTGATTACATGTATCAGAAATAGTAGAACTTACCCTAAGAAAGGCGAAGATTCTGGGCTACTAATGTTAAAATGGCTTTCTAATAAGATCATTGAGTTCAAACTTAAAACCCAATACTTTCTCTAACACGTAAAAGAAAACTTGCCTCCACTCTTTTCGGGGTGAAATTGAACGGCATGCACATTTCCCCTTCTAATAGATGAAATGAAGTCAATCCCGTAGTTGCAGGTGGATGAAACCCACTCTTCATTTTCTTTCGACTATATGCAAACCAAGGTCCGAACTTTAGTTACAGGTCAGTAAAAATAAGACAGATGTGAAGAAGAAATGAGACACGCAAACATACCGGAACAGCACGGTAAGAATGAACGAAATATACATGGCGGTTTGCAACATCATCTAATATAACTGAATCTTTCTTGGTTTGCAAAGCATTCCATCCAATATGAGGCACTCGGCAACCATTTGATGAATCAAAACGTCCAACCACCCCAGGAATCAAACCAAGACCTTTCACTGAGAACACAATTATTCAATTCAGTTAACAAACTTTAGCTTAACAAATGCAAAATTTTCAAGCATTATTTGTAGCCCTCATTTAGCAGGTTTTTGGTTTTGCCCGCCAGATGACAGCTTGCAAAGTTGAAGGTAACAAATGCACAGAAGATCTTATTACTGTCCAAGACCATGTTTCAATGATTTCTTTATTAACCATTTTTCTTTTTTTAAATCATTTCATAATAGATAAGATGAAGCATTAATTTGAATGTACATACAAGGAAGATGTTCATTACCAACTATAATGATAGCAGTTCACAGAGGTATGGGTACAAACTTTGATCAATATCGTGTATATGTGTCAGTTTACATTGATGCTAGAAGTTATATGTTATAAGTACCAAATATAACTCATGAAAAAAGGTTAAGTGAAACATATTGACAACCCACCAGGTCCGTTTTCTTCGCTTGACTCAAAGAGTAGCTGCAAACCAAGACAAATGCCTAAAAATGGGCGATCCTTCTCGATGTAAGTGCGAAGAGCATCAGCCATCCTAAAACATCATAAAATAAATAAATAAATAAATAAAAAATAAAAAACACTAGTTTAAGTTATATTTTAGTTTCCAGGAAATCGTTCAATTAACAAACAGACGCTTGTTACGCATAAAGTGGCAAATAGAAGAGACAGGTCATTGCTCCCTAGTGGTCTAAGTCAATTGCAGAGTTATTAACGGTCTCACTAATACTTTATTCCATGTGTTCTTGTTCTACATTTTATTTATATGTGGTCAGCCAATTCTTATAATTCCTAATCTTAAAAATCTACTTTTGCAAAGGTGGAGTTGACAAGAATTGAGTATGTGGAATTATCAAAGATTACCCATTCTGGTTTATCACGTCCATCATTGCAGCAAATGCTCCAACCCCGGGAAATATAAGACGCTTTGCATTCAAAATGTCCTCTGGTGTTTGAACCTGGAACATGGGAAAGTTAAACTAAAATACCAGTGTAAAAGAATATATGCGCTACCAAATAAAATCACAAAGTTGTATATACATAAAGGTGTGTAAAAAATATACGATACTCAGGTTCAACGAATAACCAACCCAATATACAGTATCTAGTATCGACAAATATATATTCTTTCAATTTTGAAACTTGCTTGTTCCTACAAGTTGAATTCACACAGATAACCGAGGAGTAAAAATCTTTGTACCAAACTTTCATTTTCTTATTGCACTCGCCTGCTCTCCAATCAACGAAAAAATAGCAACCTCCATGTTGCGGAAAAAATAGAAGGTAATGGAATAGATTTTCAGCATACAACCTTACACTACCATATGCCACCTGGACCTAAAAACCAATTGCACTATACTTGCCCTTAGATTAGTCACACGACTCACACCAGAATCGTGTCGTGTGTGTGTGACAATAAGTTTGGAAGTTTGCATGTGCTCCCAAAGTAACTATTTCCCTATAAAGTGGCGATAATGATTACTATTTAGGATCAGATTTGGAGAAGCTTAAAAAAACTGATTATTCAGATAAGAAAATGTAAAATCAGAGGGCATTTAGGATCCAAAACAATGTTTGACAAACCTTTAGGAAAAAGTGATGATCTATGCTTTTTGGAAGACAAAAACTATTTCTGGAAAAGCAAGTTAAGACCTACTTCTTCAAAACTGTCCGCTAAGACTTGAGTCAATGATAATCAAACAAGCATCACATTAAGGGTATGTTTGGTAGCAAGCGTTTAAGAGTGTTTTGAATCTACTAGCAACCAGCGCTACGCTTTTTGTACAAAATGCTTGTTTGGAAACAAGCAACTAGCATTCCTACTTTTTCAAAACGCTACTTCTAGTAGCATTTACGAGCAACTAGCGTTTCCACTTACTAATTATAACTATACAGCTATGTTATCAAAACAAAAAGCTACTGCTTACTACTGCTATTGTTTCACTACCGCTTACTGCTCTCGCTACATTCGCCAAACATACCATAAGCCGCAATAATCACTTTAACCGCACACGCAATATCATACTTATGTAAATGCATATATACACACGTCTATCATTTAAGTTATAATACTAATAACAACAACATTGCCAAAAAAAAAAAAAAAAAAAAAAAAAAAAAAAAAAAAAAAAAAAAAAAAAAAAAAAGTGAGAAGTTACGTCTTTAATATCGAGACCGAGATATCGAATAGCATTTCGAATACTTTGAACATTTCCAGCTCCATAATCAAACAAAGTCACTGCTACAAATACATAACCAACAAATTAATTAATTAATTAACTAACAATAATTTATAATAGTTAAAAAAATAAATAAAAATAAAATAAGGCTACCGGAATCATCGCCGCTAACGGCGGATGTACGGACGGAGTATTTCGCCGGAGACTTGAAAGTGAGGTTGTTTCGGTGTAGTTTCAGTGGCGGTGTTCGGAACCGAAGCGGAGTGGAGGCCGTCGTGAACTGCGGTGGAGTGAGAGATGATGACTCCATAGTTTTGCCGTTATCGCCGCCGGTGAATGAAAGCTAAAACCTAAAAGTAGTGACTAACTGGCGGCTCTTTCGAATTTGATGGGCCACTTAACCCATTATTTTAACATCTCCTTATATCTTTCAATTTTTTTTTTTTTTTTTTTAAAATATCATCTAAAGTCTAAACGCATTTTCTAAACTAGACGAGTACCGTACATAACAACGGAACTTTATGGCGTCAGGTAATTGTAGTGATAAAAAAAAATTTGCGGCTAATAAATGAAAAATAATAAAGTTTTTTGACTTTAAGTGCGTTTTTTTTTTTTACGTTTTCGTCTGTTTTTACACTTGTTTTATCATCAAAATATTTGAAAAACCAAGCAATGGAAGGTACGATTCATTGCGATGCGAACTACGTACAACTTTCACCAATAGCCTTCTTTGAAAGATCAGTTGTTGTGTACAAAGAATGGTTATCAGTTATTTATGGTGATCATGTTAACTTCAAGTGGAAACAGATACGTTTTTACACTTGTTTTATCACGTGGAAACAGACACGTCTTGATTACCAAATGATCAGTTAACTGTAACATGTCATTACTAAACATGTTTTTTTAGCCGACTAATTTAAAAATTAGTCCACCGCCGCACAGACCCAAATGGCTTAAAAAGTTTTCAAATCATTTTATACTGTTACATTGTCCGTCACATGTTTGAGAAAAAGGACTTTTTGAAGTCTAACATTTGCATTACTATGAAATGGTTAATTAGCTAAATATATATCATCATTTCATCATATGAAATTTAACTTTAATTTTTTGTTGTTAGTCGTAGTTATACGGCATTTCTTTTTCAATTACATAGTTAGACACTTCGAGAAGTGTTTTATAAAAAGAAGGCACCTTTCCGGCCGTTATTTTATTTTGGCACTCATTTCGTACTTAAAAAAAGTGAAGGACATAACAAACATGGATACACCCATCATGCGACATGTAGATTGTTTGTCCTTTTTTAACAGCCAACCACCATTTCGCCCCAAATTAATAGGGTGAAATGCCCTTGGGAACACGCAAGCAATATACTTTTTTTAACATGCTAGCAATATACCATTAAAGATTTCTTATATATATATATATATATATATATATATATATATATATATATATATATATATATATATAGAGTGAGGATCATGTGCGGATAACTTTTTTTAGTGCGGATGTATGGATGAATCTGGACCACCCATTTCCAGATCTGATCTTGACTTTTGTAAAAAAGTCAAGATCTAGCGCTATCTTCACGGAACAAATTAACCATGCAAATGATTTTTTAATTTTTTTTCCTTTTAAGCGCTCCTTATTATTGTTGTTTTGTTTACTTTTTTTATTTTTTCATATTTTTCTGAGCATTTTTTTGTTATGTGATTATGAGTAGTACCGTGATATTAAGGATATTTATGAGTCCTACTATGATCCTAACGATATTTTACTTAAAACGTTACTTTGATATTAGTAAAAAAACTTAATATCATTATTTTTTTATTGCGATATTAAGAAAATTTAGACTGATATTTAAAAATTTTAACTTTGATATTAAGATAACATGATAATTACAGTGATATTAACAATATTATGATACGGTAATATTATAAACCAACCGTGATACTAATTATTTTTACATATAAATGAAGCGTGATATTAAAAAAATATTCTATGATATCAAAAAAGTTATTATGATATTAAAATTTTTATTAAAGAAAAAGGTTTATGTGATATCAAAATCTGATTTTGACTTTTTTACAAAAGTCAATATCGGATCTTGACTTTGTCAAGATCTGATCTTGACTTTTGTAAAAAAGTCAAAATTAAACGCTAATATCACAATACCTTTAACGATGAAAACGATTTTTTTTTTTTTGAATTTTTTTTCAGGGATTCTTAATTATTTGTTATCCTCTTTCTTTTTTTAATTTTTTCAGATTTTTTTGAATTTTTTTCAAGAAAAAAAACTACTGTGATATTAACATTTTTTTAAAAAAAATGGGGTATTTACGATTTTGCCACTCCGCATTTTTCAGATGGTTGACTAGATGGAAGGCTGAGATTCGTCCGTACATCTGCACTAAAATCCAAAATTGTACCGGATCCTCACCCTATATATATATATATATATATATATATATATATATATATATATATATATATATATATATATATATATATATATATATATATATATAATTTCATAAAATCTTTTTGAAAAATTTTCATAAAATTTTCGAAAAAATTTTCAAAAAAAAATTTTGATTTTTTTTTTCACATGTGACGAACAAAGAATTTTTTCACATGTGACGGAATTTTTTTTTTCACATGTGACTAAAAAAAATTTCACATGCGACTAAGTTTTTTTCACATGTGACGAAAAAAAATTTCACACGTGACAAAAAAATTTCGTGAAAATTTCTAAATTTTTTTTCACATGTGATGAAAAAAAATCGCAAAAAAAAATTTCGGGAAAAAAAATTTCGGAAAAAAAAAATTGTAAAAAAATTGCGAAAAAAAATTTTGGAAAAAAAAATTCGAAAATTTTTTTTCAAAAAAAAAAATCGAAATTTTTTTAGTAATTTTCAAAAAGTTGGTTAACTAATATTAGCTATTAGATCAAAGTTAAAGAAGGAAAAAATGAGTGGCTAGGATTGCTTCTCGCGTTCTCACAAAATTTAGGTTTCTTATTTGAACGCTTCACTATATATATATATATATATATATATATATATATATATATATATATATATATATATATATATATATGTTACCGGTACACTCATAAGCACTAATAGTAAATGTTTTTCCTATCAAATCTAAAGGCGAACCTCACGTATTTGGGTGGAAAATTTTTATGAATAGTACGGTTTTGTGCTAGCCATACAATCTCCTATCCATGAGACGCTTACTAAGGCTAAAGTTTCACTCCTAAATGTTGTAAAAAATTTTAAATTTGGCGCTAAAATTACGCTAACAAGTATTTCTCATAGTTTTATTACACACCTACCATCAAACAAGCAAACTCAAGCGAAAGTGTATCTGTAAGGTATCATCATTTTACCCTCCTCTTACACTTAGGATGAACATTGTCCCCAATGTTCAAGTAAAGAATGTAAAAGTAAAGCAGGTAAAAGAATGAAATCAAATACTCCCCTGATTCGCTCGGTATGGATAATATGGTAACCAGGTTAGATCTTCCTCCAAGAAAATGAACAATCAAAGCTTCCCTTCCAGAATATAAATCATCTTCTTGTCATATATAACCTGTTAAACCTGAGAAAACAAACAAGGCAACCTCGCGTAAAATCAGCGGCAATCTATATATGCTAACAAATCCTAGAAAACAAAATAAGATATAATGCTTGTGGAATGATGTTTGCAGATTTCCTGAAGATTATAAAACTAAAGATTCAACAAAAACTTTAAGATTCCGTTAGAAAAACAAAACTGGTAAAATTTCCAGAATTTTACACGTGACGCCATCAGGAATTTCTTCCTGACGCCGTCAGAAGTGACCTGCATAAATTCTTATGTTAAAGTTTCCGGAAAATTTCTGGAAAAACTTCGTCCTACTTCCTGGAAAATCCTGCAAAACATCATTATGACTTGATACAAGCATTTGACTCTAACAAATACGAATATACATGTTCATTTAATATTGTGAAGAATCATGATCGAATTTGTTTCTTAAAAACATATTTGGGTTTCCTCTTACACTTATGTCACAACTCACCATTTCAGGTCATTTCCCAAACGTTAGAAAAACACTATTCATCAAAACACTATTCATCGTTTTACTATTCATCATTTTCGAGGTCAATTTAATATTCTGAGAAACATTTGAAAATTTTACTATTCACTGAACACTATTCATTTCCGGAAAAATTTTCACTAATCTCTTGTATTACTCATTTCATCGTAAATTTAGTTTACGGGTATTCAAATTCGCGTAACCGGATTGGTTTAGGTGCGAATTCATTTCATTGTCAGTAAGGACATTGCATACGGACTAGAGACAATCTGCATATCATCATAATAGCATTTTCATGTTATACCGCTCTTAGGATTTTCAAATTTATATATTTGATATATTTAACGTTTTACGTATAATTATTTATAAATAAACGTTAACACACGATTAATAAATACGACGAATATATCTAAATATTTCCACAATGGTCCCGACATATTTTTATATCCATTATATCATCATAAAAGTTATAATATTCATTTACCCAGTATTTTGGAAATTTATTTTTATTTATAACGTAAGTTTATAAATATTACGACGGTTTTCGTGAAAACTAAACATTAATCACCCGAACAATCAATACTTCAACCCAACATATTTTTAACATTTTTACAACTTTATTTTATCCCGAATAACTTCGTTAAAATTTATTTCTAGCAAACCTGGTACCCGATTATAACAAAACTAACTAAAAACTACAACTAATACTACACTAAATTTACTAAGTTACCAAAACCGATTTTTCTTCTCCTTTTTCTCATGTAAAACCGGCCACATGCCCCCCCCCCCCCCTAGACACCATGTGCTTTCTTTTTAACCTTATGACTTAATTACTTATTATAGTAATATAAAAACAAGTAAATATCTAAAAACCTTTAACACGTTATCCTTATAAATTTTTAGATCAAAATCAAACCCATTTTCTCTTCCTCATCTCAAAACCCACGACCCATATTCAATCCAAGACCAAAATCCATTAATTTTTGAAGATCAAAGCATAAAAGTTGTTCATTTCATCATTCTAATTAAGAGTTTTGAAATATAAACTCAAGAATCACAAGGTTTCTCATCATCTAATCACCTAATATTTCAAAGTAAGTTATCAAATTTATTTTCATGATTTCATCTAATTTATACTTGTATCATATGGTTTTCATGCTTAATTTCATGCACAAGCTAGCTATACCACATTATTTTTGTTAACTTTTTGAACATACAAACCCTATAATTTGATTTAGGTATTCCCTTGTTAAATTAACATGATTAGTGATGATTAGGAACCCATGGCACCCTAAGAAGGTGTATGGTAGGATTAGAATAGCTTTGTGGTGTTTGCAAGAGAATTGGTGATGTTAGAAACTAGTTTTGAACATTGAAAATGGATTTGTAACAAGTATATAAACCTACTGTCCCATTTTTGTAAACCCATGAAATTCAGTAAACATAAAGTAAACTTTGGCAAAATTTTTAGAAAATACTTTCAAAAACGAAGCTGTAGGCGAAAGAACGGATTAAAAAGAGTTTATAACGAAGAAGTTATGATTTTTGCAAGTTTATTGACGAAAAGTATTATTTTCTGAAAATGCATGCTGTTGGACGTTTTTCGTCGTACAAAACGAGGCTTTAGACGTAACCCGGAGGAGTCAAGCTTTCCAAAATATATTACTACGTACTAAGACGTAACCATGGATATAAAGAACAAGTAAAACGGACTTATAACGACAAAGATATTCACGTTTCAATATCGGCAAAACATATATTATTTTGACAGCTTTGTCAACTAGAAAAATAATAGTGTTACAACTACGTAGTAACTCTAGATTTCCAAATATAATACCCAAGTACCCAAAATCATAACTAATGAAGTATTAGTGAGCACAAGCATATTTTTATTACTACAAGACATTATTTCGAGGATTTCAACACTAACAATTATATATACGATATATATATATATATATATATATATATATATATATATATATATATATATATATATATATATATATATATATATATATATATATATATATATATATTTCAACTAGTTTTATTTTCTAGTTGCATTATTTTTCTAAGTTTTGAAAAATGTATTATTTTTTATAACAACAAGTAATTTTTTTTTGAGTAGAGTGGTATAGGAAGCATGTGCATGGAGCCATGGACATTCACAATATCATTTCATGATCTAAAGTAGATCGTTCATCATTCGTATTAGGTTGCGGCAGTTAATCGTTCATTGTTGTTCATATCACTTCATCACACAGTATCATCAACTAGAGGTGAGTTTTCATAGCCCCGTTTTCAATTCAATATTTTGATTTCAAATCCCACAGGGGAATACATTGCATTAATCATTTTAGTACGAGCCCAAGTACCAAAATATATGTACATTGCTTAAGTTGTCATACCAACATGTTAAAGTCCCCTATTTATTATCATGGATCGTTAATTTGCCGATTAAGCGAGAGTGAGTGGATAGATCTATTGAGGGTGACGCCTCCATCCGTGGTAGTTATTATCAACAGTAAGCGGATGCATTTCATGTCTGACATTTTGGGAGTGTTCTGGTAAAACATTCAGGAGGGGCATATATTTCATCAGTCTAGCTTCGGGGTCATGAGCTTAAGGTCTATTGTACTATTTTACGTGACTTTTGTTATGCACTTATACTTGTGGTGGCCGTACAACATTACATTTTATAAACCTATGGAATTCACCAACATTCGTGTTGACGTTTTAGCAATGTATTTCAGGTTATTAAGGTAGCTCATGTGACATGCATTTGGACCTTCATGGAGTCGCGGAGTCGACGCGTCTCACTATTATTTCATGCACTTATGTAAACGTTTGATCTACTATGACTTGTTTTTCATAAACTTGCAACACCTTTTGGGAACCTCATATTGTAAACTCTGGATTATTTCAATGATCAAACGAAGTATTTTTCAAACGACACTTTAGGTCGTTCAATGTAACTGTAACTGTGATGCTATGACAGACACCCCCAGGTATTCCATTCCGCTGCAAGTCAAGTAAATTGGGGGTGTGACAGATTGGCATCAGAGCTAAGGTTATAGCGAACTAGGATGTATCTTAGACCCTAGACTATAACCACATCATCATAGCATCTCATCATTTCATCATAAGTGCATAATCATGATACATGTTGTTTAATGCATACCCTGTGCGAGTTATTTATACTCATATTCGTGTGTGTGTGTGTATATATATATATATATATATATATATATATATATATATATATCATTTTATTGATCTGGTTCACAAGTGACATGTCTTCAGATACTCACCCTGACATCCTTTTATCGGATTCCGACATTGAAGATGCCTTGTCATCTTCCACTACCATTATACCACCAGTTGCACTTATACCACCACTAGCACCATTGATTTGTCATAGGAACAGGGTTTTCCTATCATTCAGCCCATACATAGAATGCCTTTTGGTAGAGTATTCAGACTTAATTTTAATGGACCTATTAGATTGCTTATTTCAAGGGAGATAGTATATTTTCTTTCCTTCACTAGTAGGGCGCTTACTACTCAGGTACTACCACCACCATCAGTTACTTATTACACTATTGGTCGTCCCACAGCGCGTACTTCAGTTTTACCTCTTTGATGTCGCGACGTAGCGCGAAAGAGGGTAGTACTCCATTCACTATTATCATCAACATCTCATCGCTCACCACTAGGATCTCATCGTTAGCAATTATATTCTCATCATCTAGGGTACCATCATTGTCATTTTCCTTTTCCATTCCCACTTGCCATGAACTAGATAACACCTAGTAGATAATACCAATACCACGGACTCAACAGGAACATCCGCAGATTCTTCAGGAATGGTTCAGAACCTACATTATCTAAGATTTGATCTATGCACAACTTCAGACACCACTTCAGGACTATCTCGACCTTATGATCCACAAACCTGACTTCACACAGAGGGACACCAGGAAGTCTCTAGACCAGACTTATATCCTCACTAGCTTTTACTATTATCCTAGCCACAGAAAGTGTGGGACATAGTCTAAAGAACTTGTTGTCTTTTGATTGTTGTGCTATTTATGATATCGGTTCACGTAGACCAAAATTTTCATGTATTATATTAATGTGTTGTGAATATGATGACTTTTATTGACTATATATTCTCATGGTCTCTTATGATTTGATGAAGATAGATTTAAGCAAACCACTCCAAGCATGACGCAAGCTGCTGTTGGACAAGTCATTACCAAGAACATAGCCACCGCCCTCACTAAGGAACTTACTCACGTAGAATTTATGGGGTGCAATCCTCCCTCCTTTAGCGGAACTAGAGACACAAAGGAATTTCTCAAATGGTTCGAAGAAATAGAAACAATATTTCGATGTGGCAACTGTCGTAAGGAAGACAAGGTTAAGTTCGCCACATGCACTTTTCAGGATCATGCCCAGGAATGGTGGACCAAACATATTAAAATGGTGGGAGTTGATGCTGCTTACTCACACTCTTGGGAGAAACTAAGAAGGATGATGGGTATAACATTTGGTGTAGGAAATGAATTACGAGCAATAGAACAGGAAACACTAAACTTTACCATGGTAGGAAATGATGTTGACGAGTACACTACTCATTTTTATGAATTAACATGACTAGGTCCTGTAATGGATGAACCGGAAAGCAAGAAACTTGAAGGTACATTGGGGGACTCTCCCATGAAATTCGTATGTTGGTCATCGCATGGGAACCCGATACCATGTCTGAAGCTATCAAAATGGAGATCGAAGCAAAGGAACTCATAGTTTACGCCAAGACATCAGGAAACAATAGTGACAATAAAAGGAAGTGGAACAACAATCTAGGTTGCAATGCTGCTCAACAATCACCCAAAGGACAAGAAGTGAATAGAGCCTTTGCTGCAGGACCGCACACAAAGAGAAGGTATACTGGAAATTTACCTTACTGCAACCTGTGTAATCAACATCACCGAGATCATTGCAGTGAACCGTGTGGAGTGTGCAAGAAGCTGGGTCATCAGACTGAGGACTATAGGAAACTCACAAATCAGAGGATCCCAGGGAGTTGCTTCAAATGTGGAAACTTAGGGCATTTCAAGAAGGACTGTCCGGAGCTAAGGAACAAGGAAAATCAGGAACTTGGGAATCAAGACTGAATCGCTCGAGAAATAGCGTGAGCTGTTGAAAGAGAACCGTCAGGATATTAGCAACATCAAGGATAACAACAATGCTTCAGCAGGAGGAGCCTTGTTTCAATATATAAACCGTAGTTCGAGCCCTTTAGGGTTGTATCTTTCCTTTTGTACTTACCGTTGGTACGATGACATAACCTAGTTGTATTAAGCACTTTTCTATCCAATGTAATATCTATATTTTGTTACCTCTGTGATAATCATAACCTTCGTTTACTCCATTTCTATCCCAATTGCTCAAACTTTAATCGTTTCGCAACATTTTATCATTGTCATATTAGGGATTAGGCTGATTTCGTTTTTGACGAATTAGTAGACTATTACCATTCGACAAGATTCACCCACGTATCCAATACACCATTCAAGCTATTTTACTATCATATGGGGAAAATGTTTTACAGAAAAATTTCTGAAGTAAGCTATTTTATTACCATCCTATAAATTGATTTTTCTGTCATTACACCAAGTATTTACTATTATTACGCGAGGCAATTTTCATGTTACTTGAAAGAAAACATCAGGATACCATTTTTTTAATAACAATGCGTTGAACACCATCTAAAACTTTTGAGAAAAGTTATGATATTTTGACAAAATCTAACATCGCATCATTAGTCCTCAATTATACATAGCCTGATCACCTATGTAAAATTCATGAAGGATTATGCCATGAAGGAAATAATTACCTTTTCAAAGGATTGTTTATAACAATCTTCATTTAAAAGTTTTGTAAACAAAGGAACTCTTCCATAAACATCCCTTTTGCCGAACTATCCCTGGATACTTACCCCACCTGTCACCCACTTAGCTATTAAGTTGGATTTTCCCATTGACTTCCCTAGGAGAGACTTTTCATATCAATTACATGCAAGATTCCTCTATACAATAAAAGCAACGAAAGGATTACAGAACTACTAGCCAGGACTAGAAGTATATAGTGAGAGAATTTATAACTCAACAACAAATTCTAAGATACTGCGAGACCATCCGAATCATCATCTCTGACTTAGTTGTCAAATTCTATCATTTAAATGTACTAGCTAGACTGAGCTACAGGATTGAACTCAATATAAATGTCCGCAGGACAACACAATAGAAATAAACCAAGCTTCTAATTGAGACTGTAGAGCATTTCATTTAAGCATGGCCTCATCCATACATAAACTTTCCTGCAGTAAGTTTTCACAAAGGACAATTGTTTGAATCAAGAATATCGATGTAGATTCCCCTAAGGCATTATGTCTCTAGAAATTTCAGATAACCTCACCTTCATACCAAGAAAGGGATCAGACCCGAACATGTCTCCTGTTCTACATGGAAAAACAGAATAGACATTCATCGACACAACATCAAGTGATACCTTCGTCTTGTCAATTACAACGATAAAATATTTCAGGACTTAAGTTAGTCTAAATACCTATGCTTGTAGTTATGCCTAATAACCACCAATAGGCATTATTCAACCTCAGGAACTAAATGTTAGACATCGATGCATTTAAGCGAACATTTTCTATCCTACCATTGTATCCTTGTTAGTGTTTTCACTTTTAAACAAAGTTGATTCAAAAATTGCGTTTACATAAATCACATACCTTGTGGAAAAATGATTTCTGAAATTCCTATTTCGAACAAGTACGATCCTTTTTGGTCAATCTTTAGCAACACTATTGTACAATGAGAAATATACATAGACATCAAACTTTGGTAAGCAGTCTTAATCACAACATGTTTGAAAACATTTTTCTATTTCATAACTACTGAAATTTTGAATCATCAGGAAAAATATTACTTAGTAAATCATTTGCTCCATTTTCTAAATTCGTTTATTCAGAAAAAGATTTTAACAAAAACTCACAATCGCGAGACAAATTTTCAGAACAAATTTCCCTACTACATCGCTTATGCATTTTGGATTTTGTGACTTGACAATAAAGAATATTTGAATATGTGATGAAGGAATTAGGAAAGACATCACAAATTAATCACGAACTTCAGTAGTGGAGACCAAACCCACTAGGCAAAGAAAGACATATGTCTTATCATCCATTGGAACAAAACACAAGGAATCAAATTGTTACCTATATTCTATCCCTTTCAGATAACGCCAAGTTCGAAGGACCGAACGTTGTGGAATTAGTCACAAAGGTTTATTGTACCCATTTCAGTTATTCCTGTTAAGGAAACCGATTCACCTTGGACTTCAAGCAATCATTTCAGGATTTCCTTCAGAAACCCATTTAGATGTAAACATCACCTATCACCCTCAGACCGATGATCAAAGCGAGAGAACAATTCAAACATAGGAAAGTATGCTCAGAGCATGAGTGATTGACCCTATAAATGGTTAGACTAACCAGTTATCATAAATCAAATTCAGTTGCAATCATAGTTATCGCGCGAGCATAGAGACTACACCATTTGAGGCACTCTATGGTTGAGGTGCCAATATCCATTGACGAATCGAAATTTGGAAAAGCCCAACATACTAGTCTAGTAGTCATTCATGAAATAACCACAAATTTCCTACAAGTCAAGAATCAGTTACAAGTTCAATAAGTTGTAAACCATTAAAACTTCAAGTTGGTAGGCAGAGTTATGTTGAAAGTTCTGCCTAGGAAAGGCATGATATCATTCAGAAAACTTGGAAAGTTAAATCCGATATACACTGGACCATGTAATATTTCAGACAGGGTAGGCATAGTGGCCGTCAGACTTGAGCATTGTTAGAGAACCAACAGAAATCATGGACAGGGTGGTCAAACAGTTGAAGCGAAGTCGATTTCTTATCGTGAAAGTTCGCTGAAATTCTCGAATATCATCACCTTTTCACCAATACGTCCTCAGAGACCAACAAAAACTGAACTTCGGGACGAAGTTCCTTTTAGAGGGGAAGACTGTCACAACTCACCATTTCAGGTCATTTCCCAAACTTTAGGAAAACACTATTCATCAAACACTATTCATCAAAACACTATTCATCATTTTACTATTCATCATTTTCGAGGTCAATTTAATATTCTGAGAAACATTTGAAAATTTTACTATTCACTGAACACTATTCATTTTCGGAAAATTTTTCACTAATCTCTTGCATTACTCATTTCATCGTAAATTTAGTTTACGGGTATTCAAATTCGCGTAACCGGATTGGTTTAGGTGCGAATTCATTTCATTGTCAGTAAGGACAATGTATACGGACTAGAGACAGTCTGCATATCATCATAATAGCATTTTCATGTTATACCGCTCTTAGGATTTTCAAATTTATATATTTGATATATTTAACGTTTTACGTATAATTATTTATAAATAAACGTTAACACACGATTAATAAATACGACGAATATATCTAAATATTCCCACAATGGTCCCGACATATTTTTATATCCATTATATCATCATAAAAGTTATAATGTTCATTTACCCAGTATTTTGGAAATTTATTTTTATTTATAACGTAAGTTTATAAATATTACGACGGTTTTCGTGAAAACTAAACATTAATCACCCGAACAATCAATACTTGAACCCAACATATTTTTAACATTTTTACAACTTTATTTTATCCCGAATAACTTCGTTAAAATTTATTTCTAGCAAACCCGGTACCCGATTATAACAAAACTAACTAAAAACTACAACTAATACTACACTAAATTTACTAAGTTACCAAAACCGATTTTTCTTCTCCTTTTTCTCATGTAAAACCGGCCACATGCCCCCCCCCCTGACACCATGTGCTTTCTTTTTAACCTTATGACTTAATTACTTATTATAGTAATATAAAAACAAGTAAATATCTAAAAACCTTTAACACGTTATCCTTATAAATTTTTAGATCAAAATCAAACCCATTTTCTCTTCCTCATCTCAAAACCCACGACCCATATTCAATCCAAGACCAAAATCCATTAATTTTTGAAGATCAAAGCATAAAAGTTGTTCATTTCATCATTCTAATTAAGAGTTTTGAAATATAAACTCAAGAATCACAAGGTTTCTCATCATCTAATCACCTAATATTTCAAAGTAAGTTATCAAATTTATTTTCATGATTTCATCTAATTTATACTTGTATCATATGGTTTTCATGCTTAATTTCATGCACAAGCTAGCTATACCACATTATTTTTGTTAACTTTTTGAACATACAAACCCTAGAATTTGATTTAGGTATTCCCTTGTTAAATTAACATGATTAGTGATGATTAGGAACCCATGGCACCCTAAGAAGGTGTATGGTAGGATTAGAATAGCTTTGTGGTGTTTGCAAGAGAATTGGTGATGTTAGAAACTAGTTTTGAACATGTAAAATGGATTTGTAACAAGTATATAAACCTACTGTCCCATTTTTGTAAACCCAGGAAATTCAGTAAACATAAAGTAAACTTTGGCAAAATTTTTAGAAAATACTTTCAAAAACGAAGCCGTAGGCGAAAGAACGGATTAAAAAGAGTTTATAACAAATAAGTTATGAGTTTTGCAAGTTTATTGACGAAAAGTATTATTTTCTGAAAATGCATGCTGTTGGACGTTTTTCGTCATACAAAACGAGGCTTTAGACGTAACCCGGAGGAGCTAAGCTTTCCAAAATATATTACTACGTACTAAGACGTAACCATGGATATAAAGAACAAGTAAAACGGACTTATAACGACAAAGATATTCACGTTTCAATATCGGGCAAAACATATATTATTTTGACAGCTTTGTCAACTAGAAAAATAATAGTGTTACAACTACGTAGTAACTCTAGATTTCCAAATATAATACCCAAGTACCCAAAATCATAACTAATGAAGTATTAGTGAGCACAGGCATATTTTTATTACTACAAGACATTATTTCGAGGATTTCAACACTAACAATTATATATACGATATATATATATATATATATTTCAACTAGTTTTATTTTCTAGTTGCATTATTTTCCTAAGTTTTGGAAAATGTATTATTTTTTATAACAACAAGTAATTTTTTTTGAGTAGAGTGGTATAGGAAGCATGTGCATGGACATTCACAATATCATTTCATGATCTAAAGTAGATCGTTCATCATTCATATTAGGTTGCGGCAGTTAATCGTTCATTGTTGTTCATTTCACTTCATCACACAGTATCATCAGCTAGAGGTGAGTTTTCATAGCCCCGTTTTCAATTCAATATTTTGATTTCAAATCTCACGGGGGAATACATTGCATCAATCATTTTAGTACGAGCCCAAGTACCAAAATATATGTACATTGCTTAAGTTGCCATACCAACATGTTAAAGTCCCCTATTTATTATCATGGACCGTTAATTTGCCGATTAAGCGAGAGTGAGTGGATAGATCTATTGAGGGTGACGCCTCCATCCGTGGTAGTTATTACCAACAGTAAGCGGATGCATTTCATGTCTGACATTTTGGGAGTGTTCTGGTAAAACATTCAGGAGGGGCATATATTTCATCAGTCTAGCTTCGGGGTCATGAGCATAAGGTCTATTGTACTATTTTACGTGACTTTTGTTATGCACTTATACTTGTGGTGGCCGTACAACATTACATTTTATAAACCTATGAAATTCACCAACATTCGTGTTGACGTTTTAGCAATGTATTTCAGGTTATTAAGGTAGCTCATGTGACATTCATTTGGACCTTTATGGAGTCGCGGAGTCGACGCGTCTCACTATTATTTCATGCACTTATGTAAACGTTTGATCTAGTATGACTTGTTTTTCATAAACTTGCAACACCTTTTGGGGACCTCATATTGTAAACTCTGGATTATTTCAATGATCAAACGAAGTATTTTCCAAACGACACTTTAGGTCGTTCAATGTAACTGTAACTGTGATGCTATGACAGACACCCCCAGATATTCCATTCCGCTGCAAGTCAGGTAAATTGCGGGTGTGACAACTTATCTTTTGCGAAATACCTTTGGATGAAGTTAAGACTAAGCCAAACAACAAAATAAAGTATTTTCACCATTTTAGTTTTGAAACATGATCTACCAACAATAAAAATAAAGCATGCATACGGAAGCAAATAACAATCAAACAAAATAAAAATCACACAAAACATGGGTTGCCTCCCAAGAAGCGCTTTTCTTTATTTACGAGTCTTGTAGCTAGACTCAAGGTCATGTGTTACTACGTGACCTCATCGTTGGTTTCACTCTCTAGGTCATCTCCTATATCGGTATCGCTTTCATAGTGTAGGTATTTTGGGTCTTCGAACTCCAAGACATCTGTTCGATATTTGGACCCAAGTTTACTAACATCCTTAAAAAATTCACATGATAAATCAGCAGTGTTCTTACATCCTCTCCGAATATCTTCATCACATAAGATAAGTTGAGAACTTAGCTTATCAAGCCCGTCATAATCGATTTCGTTTAGATCTTTTCTCTTGTATGGCGTTTGGTATGACACCCTCCTAACTCCATCAGCGAAGGTCATGATTCCGTTCCGGTCATCAACTATTAAATTAATGATTTCACAAAAAGGTGCTCCGAAAACAACTTGTGACAACCTTGGGTCAACATAGTCTTCGATGTTGTCCACGATTGTAAATTCCATAGTGAATGCCATATTTCCTACGAATACCTGGATTTCATGATCTTTACCAACTACATTCTCTCCCTTATAAATCATTCCCCATCTGCAGATATTGTTATAGTGAAATAGGGACATAAAATTCTTAGGTAGGACGTTAATGTAGACATTATCGAAATACTTATGACCGATCATGCAGGGGATCTTGAGATTATTCGGATCACGTCGCCTTATCCTCCCCGGTCCTCCATCCCTTGATCCGTATAGATTCCCTTCCAGAGATGGACGGTACTCGTACACCTCCTCATTACCCCTACGAAAGATTACCTTCTTGATACCGTTGGTGAATAATGCACTACCATCCTTCTCATCAAGGATTACTCCTGAATCATTGACAAATTAATGGTTTCCCGAGAACAAGGTTGGTTGATGTTAGATTAGTGATAGGGTCTATGTTATCGACCACGGTGAGGTCGGTGTTATAGACGAATTCCCCAATCATAACTAATAAATCTTTTATTACCCCGTTGTTGTCGACTCTATCATGCACCGTGCGTTCAGGGAAGGCTTCTTGGTAAAGGGAAAGGGGGATTATGTTGACAGGGCGGCTAGGGTCTATATGAGTATTGGTAAAGAGCCTTTTCCTAAGAGTGCAGGAAATCTTGAAAACTTTAGGGTTGCTTCCCTCAGTCCTATCACTACTCCTATTAGCCACTCCCATCAAGTCTTTCTCGGGTTCCTCTATAATAGATTTACCCGAGATTGTTGGATATCTCGTGTGCTCTTTCGACCTCTCTTTTACTTCATCCAGTTTGCTAGATTCTTGAGTGATGGAATCCTCGAATGAGTTGGCAGGGCCCTTGGTCAATTTGTGGTCTAACTTTGAGGTTTCATCCTTAGCTTTATGATCTATATGTCCAGCTGGTTGTTGGCTCTGGTTAGGTGTAGGAGTGGATACTGTGGTGATGGTATTTACAAAATGAATTGGTCATAGGGGGTTAACAGGATCTTTCACCTTTGGTGATAGATGTTTAAATAGCTTACTAGGACTTTTTATTTTCACAGGAGAAGTTGGCTGATTCATGATGGAGACAGATTTGACCTCTTCAGCTTGAATCGGTTTACTAACAGCGTGCTCTTTAATAGCAGTTAACAGATTACAAATCTTGTTATTCATATCGGCTTGTTGTTGTCTAAATTTAGCCTCGAGCGTAGAAAGCTGTAATTCTTGAGATAGAATGAACTTTCGCAAGACATCTTCATAGCTTTGCCTAGGAATGCTCTTTGACGGGAAATGCTCGGACCATTCGAGTGGGGAGGAGTCATTGAAGGATATGCTCCGAGTTTGGTGTCCTCTGAAATTAGGTTTATCCTTCCATGCTTCATAGGCCTCGTCAAAGTTTCGAGGACCTTTGAAAATTTTTATGAGCCAAAAAATTGATTCGTGGAAAACACAATATCAATATTATAGTATAGATATAAGCTCAGAGATCCGCAAAGAAATACGGATAACCCGAGGTCGTATTCCGTGTGAAGGGTGAATGGAATTCCGAATTTCCGATTCGGAAAACGTGTCGTGAAAAGTGGTAAAAAGTGATGTGAATGAGATTACACTAATGTAATAGTAAATGAAGCACAAATAATCAATTAAGCACGTAATTCAAGTAAAGCAACTAGAAACGTAACGTAAAAACGAAAACGTAAGCTAAAACGGAAAATAAACGTTAACGAACGAATTAAAACGCGACTTTTAAGCTACGCTACTCCTACGAACTTGAAAATAATTTTTAAAAATTAAAAATGATAAAAGAAAATTTTGAGAAAAAGAAAAATATTTTTTTGACTTTTTATTTATTTATTATGAATTAAAAAACTAATTTAACTAATTAAAAATTAAAAGAAAAGGCAAATAAATTGAGAAAAATGCAAAATAAATTTCTAAAATTCTAAAATAACTAAAAATAATTTTCTAATATTTTTTTTTTGATTTTTCTGGGGTTTTTCTGATTTTTTTGTATTTTTTAGTAATTAAAAAGTAATTAAAATAAAAATGAAAATTAAATGGGAAAAATAGCAAATGAGCTCAGAAAAATATGAAAATTTCAGGGAAATTCTAAAATAATATTTCAAAGCTAGGAAAAATAAAAAAAATGAAAAATAAGCACTGGAAGTGCTGATGAGACCCAAACTGCTTATTGAAAAGTGCTTATTTATAAGCAAAACTTTACCAAACTGACTAAAATTTTAACCAGATGATTTTATGACTCAGAAAATCTTAATGGAACAGTTCTTAGACCAAATTGAACTCAGAAACTCAGATATGGATGCAAAAAGGGCAAATAAGCACTATTGAAATAAGCAATAAGCACAAACAGAATAAGCAAAGGGTACTATTCAAATGGAACAACAACTACAATAGTATGTGAACTCAAATTTAACAACCAAACTCAGATTCAAGCTCAAAAGCTCACTAGCAGGCCTATATTTTGAAAACAGAAGCTAGTCTCAACCACCCAACTTGATGAGACTGATAAGCAGTGCAAATAAGCTAAAGAGATGGAGCTTAATAGTGCAAATCACTCACTTACAACTAGAGATCACAAATGAACCTAGAAAACAGATCCTTGTTCTAATTTACTAACCTAAAACAACCCAAGAGTGTTGATCAAAAACTGAGTGCAGGGGAGCTGGTAAGCCAAACAGGTCATTTCAATAAGCATTTTAGATAAGCAAATCAAATCCAAATCACAAATTTCTTTTTGATTTTATTTTACCAACTGACAAGGTTTAAAATTCAGCAAGCCAAAAGTATTTCCTACCAATATTGAATCCTACAAGTGTTCACAAAAATCTAACCAACTTCTGAATACTCAACTTTTTGACTTTTTGAAAAGCAAGCTTAGTTTGACTAAATCCAAATTCTATTGCACTTTTATGACTGATAATGTAAGATAAAGCTAAAGTGAAACTATTCTAAGCTAAATACCAAGATATGCTACTAATATATTGATTATGCTAACCTAAAATTACCCACAGTTAACTGTTAATAGATTAAAGAGTTGATTTGACTTTTTATGCTTTAACCTACTAAATTATGATTGATATAACCTAATTACAGCCTAAGTAATAAACCTAGACCTATTACTACCTCAGACAAAATGTATAAACCAGCAAACCAAATTAATCCAAACACTCCTTATTTGACTGTCTAAACCAAAATTCCACCACAGACCTTCTACTTACTGATCCAATCCTTAATTATGATCCCAATATGATTCAATGATATCAATAACTCCCAAAAATACAGATCTCAGATGCAGATTTATTCAAATACTCAGATCCACAAGAGTACTCCAACACAGATTCAATATTTATGAAATAGTAACAATTAACAGCTATCAAACTCAAAACAAAATACAAAACAACTAGCAGATTAAGACTAGACAAGCAACAACAAACACAAACAAATCAGTTCTAATCTACTAATACTATAAGGTGAAACAGAAATTAAAATGGATGGGACTTACAAAACCAATACCCCCTCAGCTCAAACAGAGGGGGTTTCACTAAGCTAGCCTGTCTCTTAGACAGGCCAAATGCTCCTTATGGCTGTCTTTCTACTCCAATGAATAAGCTTAACTGCTTATTGCAATAAGCAGTTAACCAAGCAGAGTTGAAACGGAATTGATCCCAAACACAAACTGTTATTTAAACTATAATAATCTTTTAAAATGAAATCTAAAAACAGTTTTAAATCAATGAAGAACTTGAAAATAAATTGCAAGGAATTTATTGAAACTGAGAATTTTATTAAAACTAAAATTGAGTACAACTTTGAAACTGAAATTACAATTTGGAAAGCAGAATAAAAAATTACTTAACTATATGAACCTACTCCTAAAATATAAACCTAATCTAACAGCTCAAATGTGAAGTGAGGGGTGAGTATATATAGCCTCTGAGGATGAAATGCCAGGTCATCGATCCAGGTGATATGTGCTTTCTCTGAGTTCATCTTGGCCGTGTAATTTCTTCCAGATAATTCCAATTAATAACGACCCTTGGATTGATTGATGTGATAAGACCTATCCTCCGTATACTTGCTCATTGGCCCGCGTGTCACTGCCATACCCTGGCATTCTTCTGACCCTTCTAGAACCTTTTAATCATGAGGTAATTATGGTGAGATTGGGGTAATTTGGTGGGAGGTGAAAGTTAGGGTTCTAGTGTAATAGTAACTTTCTGGGTTACAAAGGGGGAAAAGGGGCGGGATAAAATGAATTGGGATTTTGGGTATTTTTATTCCTTTTCGTTGACCGGGTTCTAGTGGGTTGACCGGGGATAAATCAAGGTGGACCGGGTAAGGATGGGAGAAGGATTGGGCTTAGTTATATTGGGCCAAGAAAAGAGTTTGGTTCATAATTATTATTGGATTGGATCCAGTTGGTGTTGTTTAGTTTAGGATTAAGGATTTATAAAAATGACAAGGACCAATGTTGTATTTTTCTGAAACTATGAGGACCAAATCTGAAATTTTCCAAACTTTGATCAGGGACTAATCATGCAATATTCTGAATTCCTGAGGACTACTACTGATAATTTAAGCTTTCTTTTGTCATTTTGCTTCCCCGGCTCCGGCTTTTGACCTTTTTCCCATCTCGTGCTCGTTTTTGTCGGTTTTGCTTTGTTTTTGTTCATTTTTTCTCATATCCGTACCTGCACATACACAAATACAAAAACAAACATTCTCTTGGCATTTTTGGTTAGTATTTGGTATATTTGGTCTGAAATAAGGCCTAAAAAGGATGAGTGATTAAGCACTCATCAAAATCCCCCAGACTAGGGTATTGTCGTGCCCTCACGCAATGTCATCACCTCACGCTTAAGAGATAAATAATTTCAAAACCCCTCTTTACTGACGTTGTAAAGTAGCAATGATGTTCAAAAGAGATAGTAAAATCATTTATTCTAAAAAATGCTCCGTTTTCCGATTTTCATGAATAATAACTACAACTACTATTTTTGTACTTTTTCATTTTTATATAAGTGACGGTTTGCTTTGACTTTCATTATCGATTCTTATCTGTTGATAACTTTCAGGGTCAACGAGTAGAAACACTTCTCACAGAGAAGAGACCATACGGATAAAAATCGTCATCCTTGATTTTTCACAAGCTCCCAAACTAAGCGTAAAATTGAGATCATTGTTTATCAGAAGTTAGATGCTAACACTGCCCACAAAAGTTACTTGTGTATTACCTCTTGTCCCCAGGTCCTAAGTTTTGTATCTAAAGATTTTAATTTGTGAGAAATGAATTGCTTCATATTTTCTTGTTTTGATAGTTATTAGTCCGATAAGAGCACAAAATTTGAACGCTAAGTAGTTTCCAAACTTTCCCTCGAAAACCCCTGCATACAGAAATCGGGTCCACATGAAGGTCTCTGATTTAACACGATTTGTGGAGGTCCCCCTTTGTGTACCAAACCCCCATATGCAGAGATTTTGTTGGGAACGAGAAAAAACTAAGTATTGCCCAAACCGTATACCCTTAATTAATCCTAGACATCTATTTATATATTTGTGACGTTGCTGATGGGAACAAGGAGGCCACAAGTACCTCTCGTGGGTTTTTTAAATCCCAGTAATGCGATCCGTGTATAGCACGAAACTTCTAAATAAACTCTATCATTCCTCGATCTCCGCAAATTTAAAATCCCAAATAATGAGATCCGCGGATGCTTAGCCATAATCTTTTGATTATTTTGGTTAAGGGAAACAAGCTAGGGCTCAACACGCCCGGTCAAGTCGGAACATTTATTTCTACTCTCGCTGGTAGGAAAGTCAAAACAAGGTGTCAAAACTTATTGTTCATATCATGTATATTTTTCATTTTTTCATCTTTTTTTTTTTTTTTTTTTTTTTTTTTTTTTTTTTTTTTTTTTTTTTTGCATATAAAAAGGTGACAAAATTTTAAATTTTTGGTGGAAAACGGAGTTGCGCAAGTTAAACAGCTCAGACGATGGTACAGGTCAAATCGAATCGAAGATTCACCCCCCAGACTAAAGTGAAACATTGTCCTCAATGTTTTAAGGGTACGGGTAATCCTACGTAAAATCTAAGGCCGTTTATTAAGTATGCCAAGAGATAAACGTTTGTCGATAAGATTTTGGATATGGTGAATTTCCGAAAGAGCAGCGAAGGATGAGACTCGAGTGGAGAGAACGACAAACCACGAGCACGAGAGTCCTCAAACTTCGGGGAAATTCCTGAACATGCATAAACAACAACAACCACAAAACACGAGATATGGAAGAGGTCGCCCCCCTCACGTCACGTTATTAAAGAAAATAGAAAATAGAGAAGATAAAATGGATAAGCATGGGGTGCCTCCCACGAAGCGCTTGTTTTTGTTCACCGAGTCACATGAGCTTGACTCGATCCCCGAATTAATTCGTCCTTGGAGAGAGCAGATGGAACGGACAACCGGCATAAACGGAGATGCCGGGGTCAAAAACGGTATCCTCACTCCCGGTGGAGTGGAAAAGAGAAGAAATGAGGGGATAAGTAAAGTATGGTTGAAACACCCGGATAGTAAAAGCAATTTCGATTTCAGAATCACGGGTGGGTTGGGTGGGTAAAATATCAAGCACAGGAACATTATGTTCATAAATCTCGTCCACCACTCCAAAAATTTCTTCATTCGTATCTGATTCAAAATCTACATCCAGTGGTTTCGCCGGTGGACGAGAAGAAGGTAAATCGGAAAGAATATTACTTTGAACGTCATTCTCAATACCCGGTGGTATCGAGTCATCCGTAGCAAGAAATTGATCAACATCCTCTAAAAGAGGGTCACGTGACGGATTATCGGAAATAAACTCAAAATCAAAATCAAAATGCTCATAATCCGGAAGAGAGATATCAACATGAATAGTGGGATTGCCACTACTCGTCTCTTCAAATCGAAAAATTTCAAACTCGGGTAAGAAATCACTATCCATAATGGGGATAGGAGAAAAAGTCGGAGGATCATTTAATGCCTCGATTTTAGAAATGAGAAGATAAACTTTGGATAATTTGTCACGAAGAGCTTCATCTTGTATTTCCGCATCATCTTCTTCATCATTATCATTGATATCTCCACAAGAATCTTCATCACTCGTAGTATACTCATTGTGAGAATCGGAATAACTTTCAACTTCATCAAAATCTTCATTGCTCATCGGAGGGGAAGAAGTTAACGGTTCTTCATTCAATAATTCCTCAATTAAACGGATGTCTTCCTCAGGATCAAAATTAGAGTCGTCAACCATCGTCGGGTTAGAATCATTGTTAGCAAGACAAGCTTCGATCTCGTCTAAAACGGCATCACTCCTCTCAACCGGTGTGAAAGAAGGATAAGAAGTATCAGAAACAATTTCAAAATCACCGTTAGAAATTTCCCCGGACTCACTTGGGATTGGGACGAGGTTCTCAACACTAGACTTATTGAATTCGTCGGATTCCGTTGCCGGAATAGTGTTTAGATGCTCGTCCCCCATTTTTAGAGAGTCCACGGGTTCTACAGGAGAAGAGATAGGATCATTTTGAGGATTAAGATTGATCGTAATCGTGGAATCATCATCGTATAAACAACACTCGCAAAATTGGAATTTCCTTTCTTCAGTACAAGGTTCTTCCATTAATTTCACGTTAGGCTCGGGAGTAGATGAATAACGACTATTCACCATCTCTTTCAACTCATCCATCATGGATTTGATTTCCAAAATTTGATTAGAAAAATTGGAAGATTGTGGGGGTTGGTAAAAACCATGAGAATCGTAACAAGAATTAGGTTCATGATAAGAATTTTCAAACGATCCCCCACAAGTTTCAAAACTTGATGTATTTTGAAAATCACCATTGTAATACGAATTTGGCTCATAAAAATCATTTTGAGGAAAATTATTGAAGCTCGAGTCGTAATCGTAAGACGTGTGAGCATTCGGAGCATAGCACATACAATCGGTGTATCCACATCCATCACAAAAACATTGCCCACATGGCATTCCTTCTTCGGACGGGTTTCCACAATTATAGCAATAAAACGAAGGTGGTGGTGGTGTATAAAAATCGGGAATATTAGACGAATTGTTGATCGAATTTTGATCATATGTATGAGAATTACAATTCAAACAAACGCCATCTCGAATATTATCTCCACATTCGTCGCACGTACACCACACACACAACCCTCCGAAGAACGGTTCTCCACAATTAGAACAAAACGTATCCATAAGAATTAAACGTGAGAGGGTTTAAGAAGAAGAATCAAATATGAGAGGATAAGAAGATTATTTTTGTTTTTTTATTTTTTTATTTTTTTATTTTTATGTTTTTATAGAAAATATATACAAGATAGTGGAAAACTTAACAAAACACGATTTTTCAACACGAATATTCAAAACTCACGTCCACCTTCCCCGGCAACGGCGCCAAAAATTGATTCGTGAAAAACACAATAACAATATTATAGTATAGATATAAGCTCAAGAGATCCGCAAAGAAATACGGATAACCCGAGGTCGTATTCCGTGTGAAGGGTGAATGGAATTCCGAATTTCCGATTCGGAAAACGTGTCGTGAAAAGTGGTAAAAAGTGATGTGAATGAGATTACACTAATGTAATAGTAAATGAAGCACAAATAATCAATTAAGCACGTAATTCAAGTAAAGCAACTAGAAACGTAACGTAAAAACGAAAACGTAAGCTAAAACGGAAAATAAACGTTAACGAACGAATTAAAACGCGACTTTTAAGCTACGCTACTCCTACGAACTTGAAAATAATTTTTAAAAATTAAAAATGATAAAAGAAAATTTTGAGAAAAAGAAAAATATTTTTTTGACTTTTTATTTATTTATTATGAATTAAAAAACTAATTTAACTAATTAAAAATTAAAAGAAAAGGCAAATAAATTGAGAAAAATGCAAAATAAATTTCTAAAATTCTAAAATAACTAAAAATAATTTTCTAATATTTTTTTTTTGATTTTTCTGGGGTTTTTCTGATTTTTTTGTATTTTTTAGTAATTAAAAAGTAATTAAAATAAAAATGAAAATTAAATGGGAAAAATAGCAAATGAGCTCAGAAAAATATGAAAATTTCAAAGAAATTCTAAAATAATATTTCAAAGCTAGGAAAAATAAAAAAAATGAAAAATAAGCACTGGAAGTGCTGATGAGACCCAAACTGCTTATTGAAAAGTGCTTATTTATAAGCAAAACTTTACCAAACTGACTAAAATTTTAACCAGATGATTTTATGACTCAGAAAATCTTAATGGAACAGTTCTTAGACCAAATTGAACTCAGAAACTCAGATATGGATGCAAAAAGGGCAAATAAGCACTATTGAAATAAGCAATAAGCACAAACAGAATAAGCAAAGGGTACTATTCAAATGGAACAACAACTACAATAGTATGTGAACTCAAATTTAACAACCAAACTCAGATTCAAGCTCAAAAGCTCACTAGCAGGCCTATATTTTGAAAACAGAAGCTAGTCTCAACCACCCAACTTGATGAAACTGATAAGCAGTGCAAATAAGCTAAAAAGATGGAGCTTAATAGTGCAAATCACTCACTTACAACTAGAGATCACAAATGAACCTAGAAAACAGATCCTTGTTCTAATTTACTAACCTAAAACAACCCAAGAGTGTTGATCAAAAACAGAGTGCAGGGGAGCTGGTAAGCCAAACAGGTCATTTCAATAAGCATTTTAGATAAGCAAATCAGATCCAAATCACAAATTTCTTTTTGATTTTATTTTACCAACTGACAAGGTTTAAAAATCAGCAAGCCAAAAGTATTTCCTACCAATATTGAATCCTACAAGTGTTCACAAAAATCTAACCAACTTCTGAATACTCAACTTTTTGACTTTTTGAAAAGCAAGCTTAGTTTGACTAAATCCAAATTCTATTGCACTTTTATGACTGATAATGTAAGATAAAGCTAAAGTGAAACTATTCTAAGCTAAATACCAAGATATGCTACTAATATATTGATTATGCTAACCTAAAATTACCCACAGTTAACTGTTAATAGATTAAAGAGTTGATTTGACTTTTTATGCTTTAACCTACTAAATTATGATTGATATAACCTAATTACAGCCTAAGTAATAAACCTAGACCTATTACTACCTCAAACAAAATGTATAAACCAGCAAACAAAATTAATCCAAACACTCCTTATTTGACTATCTAAACCAAAATTCCACCACAGACCTTCTACTTACTGATCCAATCCTTAATTATGATCCCAATATGATTCAATGATATCAATAACTCCCAAAAATACAGATCTCAGATGCAGATTTATTCAAATACTCAGATCCACAAAAGTACTCCAACACAGATTCAATATTTATGAAATAGTAACAATTAACAGCTATCAAACTCAAAACAAAATACAAACAACTAGCAGATTAAGACTAGACAAGCAACAACAAACACAAACAAATCAGTTCTAATCTACTAATACTATAAGGTGAAACAGAAATTAAAATGGATGGGACTTACAAAACCAATACCCCCTCAGCTCAAACAGAGGGGGTTTCACTAAGCTAGCCTGTCTCTTAGACAGGCCAAATGCTCCTTATGGCTGTCTTTCTACTCCAATGAATAAGCTTAACTGCTTATTGCAATAAGCAGTTAACCAAGCAGAGTTGAAACGGAATTGATCCCAAACACAAACTGTTATTTAAACTATAATAATCTTTTAAAATGAAATCTAAAAACAGTTTTAAATCAATGAAGAACTTGAAAATAAATTGCAAGGAATTTATTGAAACTGAGAATTTTATTAAAACTAAAATTGAGTACAACTTTGAAACTAAAATTACAATTTGGAAAGCAGAATAAAAAATTACTTAACTATCTAAACCTACTCCTAAAATATAAACCTAATCTAACAGCTCAAATGTGAAGTGAGGGGTGAGTATATATAGCCTCTGAGGATGAAATGCCAGGTCATCGATCCAGGTGATATGTGCTTTCTCTGAGTTCATCTTGGCCGTGTAATTTCTTCCAGATAATTCCAATTAATAACGACCCTTGGATTGATTGATGTGATAAGACCTATCCTCCGTATACTTGCTCATTGGCCCACGTGTCACTGCCATACCCTGACATTCTTCTGACCCTTCTAGAACCTTTTAATCATGAGGTAATTATGGTGAGATTGGGGTAATTTGGTGGGAGGTGAAAGTTAGGGTTCTAGTGTAATAGTAACTTTCTGGGTTACAAAGGGGGAAAAGGGGCGGGATAAAATGAATTGGGATTTTGGGTATTTTTATTCCTTTTCGTTGACCGGGTTCTAGTGGGTTGACCGGGGATAAGTCAAGGTGGACCGGGTAAGGATGGGAGAAGGATTGGGCTTAGTTATATTGGGCCAAGAAAAGAGTTTGGTTCATAATTATTATTGGATTGGATCCAGTTGGTGTTGTTTAGTTTAGGATTAAGGATTTATAAAAATGACAAGGACCAATGTTGTATTTTTTTGAAACTATGAGGACCAAATCTGAAATTTTCCAAACTTTGATCAAGGACTAATCATGCAATATTCTGAATTCCTGAGGACTACTATTGATAATTTAAGCTTTCTTTTGTCATTTTGCTTCCCCGGCTCCGGCTTTTGACCTTTTTCCCATCTCGTGCTCGTTTTTGTCGGTTTTGCTTTGTTTTTGTTCATTTTTTCTCATATCCGTACCTGCACATACACAAATACAAAAACAAACATTCTCTTGGCATTTTTGGTTAGTATTTGGTATATTTGGTCTGAAATAAGGCCTAAAAAGGATGAGTGATTAAGCACTCATCAGGCCTCGTCAAAGTTTCGAGGACCTCGACCAACGTGGGACGATGTGAATTCATTATAAGCACGTTTTGGAAGCTCCATGCAGTTATGAGTTTCGTGAAGGCCATTACACAATTTACATGAAGAAGCAATTTTGTTCACTTGGCTTGAAGGCTTAGGAGCTTTGTAAGATTTCATGAGAAACTTGACTCGACCTTCAAGTTCCATGATCCTACGGTCGGGAGTGCTAGAATTGTTCGAAGGCAAGGATATTGCCTTGACCGTTTTGTTCAAATCACGGGGATCATTCCAGCTTTCGTTGTCATAGAGAGCAAGATCTTCTATGAGTTCCCATGATTGTTCTGTACTTAGATCACGTAGCTTGCCACCGGCCGATTGGTCAATGGTTTGCCTTGTGGAGAGATCGATATGGTCATAGAAGATTTGGACTTGGAGCCAAAGATCTATGGCATGAAGAGAGACTTTTTGGAGTAAGTCCTTGAAAGGAGTCCATGATTCACATAGAGTTTCACCTTGACGTTGTTGGAACATCAAGATATCATTTCTAAGCTTGGTAGTTCTCCCCGGTGGGAAAAATTGAGCAAGAAAACGAGTGGTGAGATCATCCCATGAGGTGATGGATCCCGCGGGTAAACGCTCAAGCCATTGACTAGCTTGATCACGTAGAGAGAATTGGAATAGGCGTAATCGGGTTGACTCTCTAGTTGTAGCATCAAAGTCTATAGAATCTACTATTTTAAGGAAGTCCTTGAGATGTTGATTTGGATCTTCGGAACGAAGTCCATGGAATGCACATCCGCTTTGCACCAACCGGATGGTGTCGGATCGCAAAGGAGACACATTGGCTCCTTGGGTGAGCTCAATGGTGTTTCGGTAGCCTTGGTGGCTAGGTCGGGAGTACTCTCCTAGGGTTCGGGGCCTAAGAGGTTGGTTAGCTAGTGGTGGGTTTTGTGGGAGGTCTTGTTGTGGTGGGTTGATGGGTTCAAAGATGTTACCACTGTCCATGATGTCGGATGGTAAAGATTACGAACAAAAACACGAAGAAATGAGATAGACTAAAGAAAACCTAAAAATAAAAATAAAACCTTACTAGAAAGGTATCTAGCAAGTAGACCTAATAAAAAAAAATTCTAACGTAGACAATAACTATTCCCCAGCCTGCGGCGCCAAATCATTTTATTACTGTTACATTGTCCGTCACATGTTTGAGAAAAAGGACTTTTTGAAGTCTAACATTTGCATTACTGTGAAATGGTTAATTAGATAAATATATATCATCATTTCATCATATGAAATTTAACTTTAATTTTTTGTTGTTAGTCGTAGTTATACGGCATTTCTTTTTCAATTACATAGTTAGACACTTCGAGAAGTGTTTTATAAAAAGAAGGCACCTTTCCGGCCGTTATTTTATTTTGGCACTCATTTCGTGCTTAAAAAAAGTGAAGGACATAACACACTTGGATACACCCATCATGCGACATGTAGATTGTTTGTCCTTTTTTAACAGCCAACCACCATTTCGCCCCACATTAATAGGGCGAAATGCCCTTGGGAACACGCGAGCAATATACTTTTTTTAACATGCAAGCAATATACCATTAAAGATTTCTTATATATATATATATATATATATATATATATATATATATATATATATATATATATATATATATATAGTGAGGATCATGTGCGGATAACTTTTTTTAGTGCGGACGTACGAATGAATCTGGACCACCCATTTCCAGATCTGATCTTGACTTTTGTAAAAAAGTCAAGATCTAGCGCTATCTTCACGGTACAAATTAACCATGCAAATGATTTTTTAATTTTTTTTCCTTTTAAGCGCTTCTTATTATTGTTGTTTTGTTTACTTTTTTTATTTTTTCATATTTTTCTGAGCATTTTTTTGTTATGTGATTATGAGTAGTACCGTGATATTAAGGATATTTATGAGTCCTACTATGATACTAACGATATTTTACTTAAAAAGTTACTTTGATATTAGTAAAAAACCTTAATTTCACTATTTTTTTATTGCGATATTAAGAAAATTTAGACTGATATTTAAAAATTTTAACTTTGATATTAAGATAACATGATAATTAATGTGATATTAACAATATTATGATACGGTAATATTATAAATCAACCGTGATACTAATTCTTTTTACATATAAATGAAGTGTGATATTAAAAAAATATTCTATGATATCAAAAAAGTTATTATGATATTAAAATTTTTATTAAAAAAAAGAGGTTTATGTGATATCAAAATTAAACGCTAATATCACAATACCTTTAACGATGAAAATGTTTTTTTTGAAATTTTTTTCAGCGATTCTTAATTATTTGTTATCCTCTTTCTTCTTTTAATTTTTCAGATTTTTTTTGAATTTTTTTCAGTAAAAAAAAAACTACTGTGATATTTACGATTTTGCCACTCCGCCTTTTTCAGATGGTTGACTAGATGGAAGGTTGAGATTCGTCCGTACATCCGCACTAAAATCCAAAAATGTACTGGATCCTCACCCTATATATATATATATATATATATATATATATATATATATATATATATATATATATATATATATATATATATATATATATATATATATATATATATATATATATATATATATATATATATATATATATGTATGTATGTAAACATAAAATTTCATAAAATGGAAATGGAAAACATCTCTCACTACCTGTCATAGCAAAATAGATTACCATAGGCTTGGGAAAGGATCAAACCTCCACCAAATGGCGTAAGCACCTAGGATAATCTATCAAAGAGGTATTTTTAAAGGGTCATGAGCTTAAGGTCTATTGTACTATTTTACGTGACTTTTGTTATGCACTTATACTTGTGGTGGCCGTACAACATTACATTTTATAAACCTATGGAATTCACCAACATTCGTGTTGACGTTTTAGCAATGTATTTCAGGTTATTAAGGTAGCTCATGTGACATGCATTTGAACCTTCATGGAGTCGCGGAGTTGACGCGTCTCACTATTATTTCATGCACTTATGTAAACGTTTGATCTAGTATGACTTGTTTTTCATAAACTTGCAACACCTTTTGGGGACCTCATATTGTAAACTCTGGATTATTTCAATGATCAAACGAAGTATTTTCCAAACGACACTTTAGGTCGTTCAATGTAACTGTAACTGTGATGCTATGACAGACACCCCCAGGTATTCCATTCCACTGCAAGTCAGGTAAATTGGGGGTGTGACAGCTTATCTTTTGCGAAATACCTTTGGATGAAGTTAAGACTAAGCCAAACAACAAAATAAAGTATTTTCACCATTTTAGTTTTGAAACATGATCTACCAACAATAAAAATAAAGCATGCATACGGAAGCAAATAACAATCAAACAAAATAAAAATCACACAAAACATGGGTTGCCTCCCAAGAAGCGCTTTTCTTTATTTACGAGTCTTGTAGCTAGACTCAAGGTCATGTGTTACTATGTGACCTCATCGTTGGTTTCACTCTCTAGGTCATCTCCTATATCGGTATCGCTTTCATAGTGTAGGTATTTTGGGTCTTTGAACTCCAAGACATCTGTTCGATATTTGGACCCAGGTTTACTAACATCCTTAAAGAATCCACATGATAAATCAGCAGTGTTCTTACATCCTCTCCGAATATCTTCATCACATAAGATAAGTTGAGAACTTAGCTTATCAAGCCCGTCATAATCGATTTCGTTTAGATCTTTTCTCTTGTATGACGTTTGGTATGACACCCTCCTAACTCCATCAGCGAAGGTCATGATTCCGTTCCGGTCATCAACTATTAAATTAGTGATTTCACAGAAAGGTGCTCCGAAAACAACTTGTGACAACCTTGGGTCAACATAGTCTTCGATGTTGTCCACGATTGTAAATTCCATAGTGAATGCCATATTTCCTACGAATACCTGGATTTCATGATCTTTACCAACCACATTCTCTCCCTTATAAATCATTCCCCATCTGCAGATATTGTTATAGTGAAATAGGGACATAAAATTCTTAGGTAGGAATACGTTAATGTAGACATTATCGAAATACTTATGACCGATTATGCAGGGGATCTTGAGATTATTCGGATCACGTCGCCTTATCCTCCCCGGTCCTCCATCCCTTGATCCGTATAGATTCCCTTCCAGAGATGGACGGTACTCATACACCTCCTCATTACCCCTACGAAAGATTACCTTCTTGATGCCGTTGGTGAATAATGCACTACCATCCTTCACATCAAGGATTACTCCTGAATCATTGACAAATGGTTTCCCGAGAACAAGGTTGGTTGATGTTAGATTAGTGATAGGGTCTATGTTATCGACCACGGTGAGGCCGGTGTTATAGACGAATTCCCCAATCATAACTAATAAATCTTTTATTACCCCGTCGTTGTCGACTCTATCATGCACCGTGCGTTCAGGGAAGGCTTCATGGTAAAGGGAAAGGGGGATTATGTTGACAGGGCGGCTAGGGTCTATATGAGTATTGGTAAAGAGCCTTTTCCTAAGAGTGCAGGAAATCTTGAAAACTTTAGGGTTGCTTCCCTCAGTCCTATCACTACTCCTATTAGCCACTCCCACCAAGTCTTTCTCGGGTTCCTCTATAATAAATTTACCCGAGATTGCTAGATTTCTCGTGTGCTCTTTCGACCTCTCTTTTACTTCATCCAGTTTGCTAGATTCTTGAGTGATGGAATCCTCGAATGAGTTGGTAGGGCCCTTGGTCAATTTGTGGTCTAACCTTGAGGTTTCATCCTTAGCTTTATGATCTATATGTCCAACTGGTTGTTGGCTCTGGTTAGGTGTAGGAGCGGATATTGTGGTGATGGTATTTACAAAATGAATTGGTCCTAGGGGGTTAACATGATCTTTCACCTTTGGTGATAGATGTTTAAATAGCTTACTAGGACTTTTTATTTTCACAGGAGAAGTTGGCTGGTTCATGACGGAGACAAATTTGACCTCTTCAGCTTGAATCGGTTTACTAACAGCGTGCTCTTTAATAGCAGTTAACAGATTACAAATCTTTTTATTCATATCGGCTTGCTGTTGTCTAAATTTAGACTCGAGCGTAGAAAGCTGTAATTCTTGAGATAGAATGAATTTTCGCAAGGCATCTTCATAGCTTTGCCTAAGAGTGCTCTGTGACAGGAAATGCTCAGACCATTCGAGTGGGGAGGAGTCATTGAAGGATACGCTCCGAGTTTGGTGTCCTCTGAAATTAGGTTTATCCTTCCATGCTTCATAGGCCTCGTCAAAGTTTCGAGGACCTCGACCAACGTGGGACGATGTGAATTCATTATAAGCACGTTTTGGAAGCTCCATGCAGTTATGAGTTTCGTGAGGGCCATTACACAATTTACATGAAGAAGCGATTTTGTTCACTTGGCTTGAAGGCTTATGAGCTTCGTAAGATTTCATGAGAAACTTGACTCGACCTTCAAGTTCCATGATCCTACGGTCGAGAGTGCTAGAATTGTTCGAAGGCAAGTATATTGCCTTGACCGTTTTGTTCAAATCACGGGGATCATTCCAACTTTCGTTGTCATAGAGAGCAAGATCTTCTATGAGTTCCCATGATTGTTCCGCACTTAGATCACGTAGCTTGCCACCAGCCGATTGGTCAATGGTTCGCCTTGTGGAGAGATCGATATGGTCATATAAGATTTGGACTTGGAGCCAAAGATCTATGCCATGATGAGGGACTTTTTGGAGTAAGTCCTTGAAACGAGTCCATGCTTCATATAGAGTTTCACCTTGACGTTGTTGGAACATCAAGATATCATTTCTAAGCTTGGTAGTTCTCCCTAGTGGGAAAAATTGAGCAAGGAAACGAGTGGTGAGATCATCCCATGAGGTGATGGATCCCGCAGGTAAACGCTCAAGCCATTGACTAGCTTGATCACGTAGAGAGCATTGGAATAGGCGTAATCGGGTTGACTCTCTAGTTGTAGCATCAAGGTCTATAGAATCTACGATTTTTAGGAAGTCCTTGAGATGTTGATTTGGATCTTCGGAACGAAGTTCATGGAATGCACCGCTTTGCACCAATCGGATGGTGTCGGATCGCAAGGTAGACACATTGGCTCCTTGGGTGAGCTCAATGGTGTTTCGGTAGCCTTGGTGGCTAGGTCGGGAGTACTCTCCTAGGGTTCGGGGCCTAAGAGGTTAGTTAGCTAGTGGTGGGTTTTGTGGGTGGTCTTATTGTGGTGGGTTGATGGGTTCAAAGATGTTACCACCTTCCATGATATCGGATGGTAAAGATTACGAACAAAAACACGAAGAAATGAGATAGACTAAAGAAAACCTAAAAATAAAAATAAAACCTTACTAGAAGGGAATCTAGCAAGTGGACCTAATAAAAAGAAATTCTAACTTAGACAATAACTATTCCCTGGCCTGCGGCGCCAAAAATTTGATGCGTGGGAATTGCACCAGGCTTTACCTCTCGAGGGATCTCGAGAAGCTTACAACCCCCACCAGGCAGTGTACCTGATCGTTGTAGTATAGTATAGTGACAAGTACCGGGGAATTGATCGTTCAACTTAGGAATAGTGTCGCTAGGATTAGAAAGCCTAAAGACTAGGTCTAGAGGTGAGGGATGATTCTTTTTGTATTTTTATGTTTTTAGAAAAGCAAATAAAAATCTCGGTTTTTTAAGGAGTGGGCGGAATTAGTTGCTAGTCAACTAACCCAATAACTAATATGCAATCAAAATAAAATAATAAAAATGAAAATAAACTAAATTATACTAGTGGTGTGAGCAATATATTGGAGAATTATGTTTACTTAGATTTCACTACTCCCTAGATATCTTTTACAGGTTAATTACTTGTTACAGTTGCGTGGATGACGAATTGTATTCCTTAATACCATTCATGGGGTGGCGTACTTACTTCCCCAATCCTATAAGCTCCTACTTCACTCCTATGTCGAGCCGGCTAAGAAGCTCTTAACATGGGATCACTAGAATTCCCTCATGCATTAAATACAATCATAAAAACCTAGTACACATCGGTTCATGTTTCTTAAGACGTTCAAGCAAGTTACACAATGGAGATCTGCCAGTTTTCTTAAGCCTAACATTGAAATCATTTATCCATTACAACTATAAACAAGCAATCAACCTATAATCAACATCTAGGTTTCATTACATCTAAGCAAACACATGAAAGATCTAGCCTAGCATGTTATAATCAAGACAAGCATAAGATATATTCAAACAACACAAAGACATATTGAATGAATTGAAAGATGACTTATCTTAATTGAACATGAAAGGTTTCAAGGGGTGAAAACCCTTGAAAATACTGTTACAAACGACCTAGGGTTTATTAGGTTCGGCCCTAGTATTCTCCACACAAGTTCCTCCTCTATGAATGAAAAATAGAAAAGTATATATAGATTTTGTGAGGTGACGGCGTCAAGAGTAAATTTCTGACGCCGTCATCTCGCCGCCAATAAAGTTCTCGGACTGCCTAGATCTGGGTCTGACGCCGTCATGTGTAATCCTTCTTCAGGCCGTCACCAAAATAACTCTTGACGCCCTACTTTTGACGCCTTCAGGTTTTCTCTGGGTTGTCATGGATTTTGCTCCTGACGTCGTCATATTTTCCTTCTTGACGCCGTCAGGTACTGTTCCCAGCATGGAAAATTAAGTCTTTGCCGTTTTCTTCACTTTTATGCTCCAAAAACGTCCAAAATGCTTCCTTTTCCAGAATTCACTCCCAAAGTACCTAAAATCACAAAAGGAATGATTTAGGGCAATATTTGAACAAATAAATTCAATCCCGGGCTTAAATGACCCCCTAAAAACGGTTTATTTTTCGCCTCATCATATATATATATATATATATATATATATATATATATATATATATATATATATATATATATATATATATATATATATATATATATATAGCTTGGCAATAATTTTTGTAGCCAATTGGATACAATTTTTATAGCGAATTGGCTACAATTCTCCATCAAAATACACAAGGAAATGAATCAGAGACCTACAAAAGAAATCAAAGACCCACAACAGGACTCAGGGACTCACAATTTGTAGCACAACTATATAAATGATAGATTGTCTGATCGCCCAAGACGTTTTTAAACAATAAGGGTGTGTTTGATTGACGAGAATTGGAATAAAGGAATGGAAAGTGTATCTTTGTTAATATTTGGTTCACGTATAATTGTATCAAATATAGGAGTCATACCATAATAATAGCCATACTCCATGCATTTACTTTGCAAGAAGAAATGTGATTAAACTTGAGATCTAATCGTTTTGAAAAAAATGAATGAGAGAGAAAATGAAAGATAGTATAAAGTGTTAGTTTGTTTTGTATATGGATATAACAATTGATATTATTGTTTAATATTACTTTGAAATTAATAAATATTTATTTAGAGGGAAGATCGATAGTTAAGTAGAGAAGATGAGATAAACAATCAAAGGAAATTTGAAATAAGAGATGCAACAAAGCTACTGGCTAGAATGTTAAAGAAATTGTCACTGCCAATATGAAAAGCAAACCCCACATACCAAATATGAGTCAACTCCATTGAACTTGTTTAGAAAGAAGAAGAAAAGAATCCATTGAACTAACAGTTTCCTACCAAACTTGCCTACAAAATGCACTATAAAAATTTTGTGAACAATTGATGATATGATGGGACTTTAAGTTAGTGGAGATAAAACTCATAACTAACTAAAAAAACCAAACACTTCAAAAGGGAAACTATGGAATCATCAAATTTTGTATACATTTTCATGATATTATCAAACCTATATCTATAGCAATTCAAAAATGCATACAAAACGCACCCCAAGTACTTTTGCTTGGGTACTTAAGTTAGTGGAGATAAAACCCATATCAAATTTAAAAAAAAAAAAAAAAAAAAAAAAAAAAAAACCAACCACTTAAAAAGGAAAATTCATCAAATTTTATATTCATTTCATGATACTATCAAACCTATATCTATAGCAATTCTAAAATGCATACAAAACAAACCCTTAGTACTTTTGCGAAAGAGTAAATTACATGGATGGTCCCTGTGGAGGATCATCTTTTCTACAAATTTTAACTTTCGCAAATTTTTAAACCAAACCTCACACCAAAAGTTCGGTTCGCTTTTAAACCAAACCTCACGCCAAAAGTTCACTTTTAAAAATTTTTAAACCAAACCTCACTCCAAAAGTTCGGTTCGGTTTTTGGTTTTTTCATTAGAGGATCATCTTTTCTACAAGTTTTAACTTTCGCAAACAATTACCGCATAAATTTAGATAAAGTTATCTAAAATATAAATATTTATCAAAGAGGTAAATACGATAACAGTATCATAGTCGTCTGATGGTTTTTTAGGCATAAAGCAAAAGTATGAAATGAGACATTTTGACAATAACTTTTTGTTGCTAATTTAAATAATTTAAGAAAATTGTCAATAACTAATTATATCACAAATTTTGAATATCCGAAATTTGCAATGATGGTTTTATGCTAGACCCATTAGTTTAGCTAAGTTTTTTTCAATTTGGATATCTTAAATTTCGGATAATAGTTTTATATATCCGAATATCCAAATATCTATAATTTTTGAAAAACTTTTATGTGAGTTCCAAAAATGATATTTCATAAAACGCAAATTTTTAATAAATTTTGATCAAATTTTCGTATATCCGAATACGGATATTTTTTGAACACCAACAACCTAAATCAAGAAATTCTAGGTGTCAAAAAATAATTAGATTACATAACCATGTATATAACGATGAGATGTTCGAACATATATGAAATAAAAAAACTAACTTTACAAATTTATTATAGTGTCAGCTAAATAAACACTTATTACGAATATCTAATACACATGTCTCTTAGTTTTTTAACTTTGATGGTTCGTTGCGATGCGAACTACGTACCACTTTCACCAATATCCTTATTTGAAAGATCAGCTGTTGTGTACAAAGATCGGTTATCAGTTACTTATGGAGATCATGTTAACTTCACGTGGAAACAGACACGTGATCGCTGTGTTCGTCTTGCTTCGTCGCTTGTTTCGAGTTTTCGGATTCATCGCAACGATGTCATAAGTTTCTTTTCTATCAGTTACTTACTTACTTGACTATTACACTACTTTTTATGTAGTGTGTTAAAACTCGGGTTGAACCAGATATCCTGACACAAAATGCTAACGTCAAATATCTTCGACGTCATGGGTTTCACAGTTAGAATGACTGTGAAACTTAAGAAACTTTTGTTAGTCATCACGTATGAAAATCTTCAACCCGATATTAATTGTATAGCTAATGGTGATAAGTCACCTATACTTTCTTCTAGGGATGACCATGGGGCGATTTGAGGTGGTTTTTGGCTAAAACCAAACCCCGAGCCAATAGTTCGCTTTTAAAATTTTTAAAACCAAACCTCACACCAAAAGTTTGGTTCGGTTTTTGGTTTTTTCATTGGAGGATCATCCTTTCTACAAGTTTTAACTTTCGTAAACAATTACCGCATAAATTTAGATAAAGTTATCTAAAATATAAAGATTTATCAAGGAGGTAAATACGATTATAACAGTATCATAGTCGTCTGATGGTTTTTTAGGCCTAAAGCAAAATTATGAAATGAGACATTTTGACAATAACTTTTTGTTTCTAATTTAAATAATTTAAGGAAATTGTCAATAACTAATTATATCACAAATTTTGAATATCCAAAATTTGCAATGATGGTTTTATGCTAGACCCATTATTTTAGCTAAGTTTTTTCAATTTGGATATCTTAAATTTCGGATAATAGTTTTATATATCCAAATATCTATAATTTTTGAAAAACTTTTATGTGAGTTCCAAAACTGATATTTCATAAAACGCAAATTTTTAATAAATTTTGAACAAATTTTCGGATATCCGAATACGGATATTTTTTGAACACCCACAACCTAAATCAAGAAATTATAGGTGTCAAAAAATAATTAGATTACATAACCATGTATATAAAGATAAGATGTGCGAACATATATGAAATAAAAAACTAACTTTACAAATTTATTGTAGTGTTAGCTAAATTAACACTTGTTACGAATATCTAATACACATGTCTCTAAGTTTTTTTAACTTTGATGATTCGTTGCGATGCGAACTACGTACGACTTTCACCAATATCCTTATTTGAAAGATCAGCTGTTGTGTACAAAGATCGGTTATCAGTTACTTATGGAGATCATGTTAACTTCACGTGGAAACAGACACGTGATCGCTGTGTTCGTCTTGCTTCGTCACTTGTTTCGAGTTTTCAGATTCATCGCAACGATGTCATGAGTTTCTTTTCAATAAGTTATTTACTTACTTGACTGTTACACTGCTTTGTTTGCAGTGTCTTAAAACTCGGGTTGAACCAAATATCCAGACAAAAAATGTTGACGTCGAACATCTTTAACATCATGGGTTTCACTGTCAGACTGGCTGTGAAACTTAAGAAAATTTTGCTAGTCATCACATATGAAGATCTTCAACCCGATATTAATCGTACACCCAATGGTGATAAGTCACCTATACTTTCTTCTAGGGGTGACCATGGGGCAGTTTGGGGTGGTTTATGGCTAAAACAAAATTCCGAACCAAAAGTCCGATTTCAAGTTTTTAAAAAACCAAACACTACACCAAAAGTTTGGTTTCATTTTTCAGTTTTATGTTTTTCAGTTCGGTGTTTGGTTTTTTCATTAGAGGGTCATCTTTTCTACAAGTTTGAAATCACTTTTGTAAACAATTACCGCATGAATTTAGATAAAGTTATCTGAAAGTTAAAGATTTGTCAAAGAGGTAAATACGAGTATGACAGTATCATGGTCGTCTCATGGTACTTTTAAGCTTAAAGCAAAAATATGAAATGAGTCATTTTTGTCAATAACTTTTTGTTGGTTAATTTAAATAATTTAAGGGAATTGTTAATAACTAGTTATATCGCAAATTTGGATATCCGAAATTTGTAATGGTGAATGCTAGACCCATTATTTTAGATAATTTTTTTCAATTTGGATATCTGAAATTTCGGATAACAGTTATATATATCCGAATATCCAAATATCTATAATTTTTGAAAAGCTTTTATGTGAGTTCCAAAACTGATATTTCATAAAACGCAATTTTTTAATAAATTCTGATCAAATATTTTTTGAACACCCACAACCTAAATCAACAAAACTCTAGGTGTCGAAAAACAATTAGATTACATAACCATGTATACAAAGATGAGATGTGAGAAAATAAATGAAATAAAAAACTATACAAATTTATTGTAGGGTTAGGTAAATATACATTTGTTACGAATATCTAATGCATGTCGCTTTGTTTTTTATAATTTGATGATTTGTTGCGATGCGAACTATGTACCACTTTCACAAATAGCCTTCTTTTAAAGATCAGCTATTGTGTACTAAGATCGGTTATCATTTATTTATGGTGATCATGGTAACTTTACGTGGAAACAGGCACGTGATCTTTGTATTCTTCTTGCTTCGTCGCTTGTTTTGAGTTTTCGGATTCATCGCAACAATGTCATAAGTTTCTTTTCAATCAGTTACTTACTTACGTGACTGTTACACTGCTTTTCTGGTAGTGTCTTAAAAATCGGGTTGAACCAGATATCTTGACACAAAATATTGACGTCGAATAACTTCGACGTCATGGGTTTCACGGTCAGTTAAGAAACTTTTGCTAGTCATCACATATGAAGATCTTCAACCCGATACTAATCATATAGCTAATGGTGATAAGTCACCTATACTTTCTTCTAAGGGTAACCATGAGGTGGTTTGGGATGGGTTTTTGGCTAAAACCAAAGCTCGAACCAGCAGTCCGGTTTTAAGTTTTTTAAAACCAAACCCCACACCAAAAGTTCAGTTTGATTTTTCGGTTTCGTTTTATGGTTTTTTCTTTTTTTTTTAAATTTTTTTTAGGGTCATCTTTTGTATTTGGAATCACTTTCACAAACAATTACTGCATCAATTTAGATAAAGTTATCTAAAAGATAAATAATTGTCAAAGAGGTAAATACGATGGTTTTATGCAATGATGGTTTTATGCTAGACCCATTATTTTAGCTAAGTTTTTTCAATTTGGATATCTTAAATTTCGGATAATAGTTTTATATATCCAAATATCTATAATTTTTTAAAAGCTTTTATGTGAGTCCAAAACTGATATTTCATCAAACGCAACTTTTTAATAAATTCTGATCAATTTTTTGGATATCTAAATACATATATTGTTTGAACACCCACAACCTAAATAAAAAAATTCTAGGTGTCGAAAAATAATTAGATAATTACATAAGCATGTATATAAATATGAGATGTGCGAACATATATGAAATAAAAAATTAACTTTACAAATTTATTCTAGTGTTTGCTAAATAAACAATTGTTAGGAATATCTAATACACATGTCTCTTAGTTTTTTTTAACTTTGATGATTCATTGCGATGCGAACTATGTATCACTTTCACCAATAGCCTTCCTTTAAAGATCAGATGTTGTGTAAAAAGATTCGTTATCTGTTATTTATGGTGATCACATGTGGAAACAGACACTTGATCGTTGTGTTCGTCTTGCTACGTCGCTTGTTTCGAGTTTTCGGATTCATCGCAACGATATTATAAGTTTCTTTTCAATCAGTAACTTAGTCGACTTTTACACTTTTTTTTTGCAATGTCTTAAAACTCTTACAAGTTTTTAATATTGCCTAATCTCTACGTGTTTATCAATTTAAAAGAAAAAAATGCGAAAAAAATATACGATTGTCCTATCTCTACTACACATATAAAGTGAATAATTTTCCTTAAAACTTAAAAAACTTAAAAATGTGCAATGTATTATCTACCTAAAAAAACTCATTTATTATTACTTCCCCACAAGAAATAGTTCGACTTGTTTTGAACATGTTGTTTTACAACTGTCATTAAAAGGTTTATCAATCATATTTAATACACACATGTGAAAAAAAAAATTCCAAAATTTTTTTCCGAAAACTTTATTTTCGAAATTTTCTTTTTTGAATTTTTTGTTTTCGAAATTTTTTTGCTCACATGTGAAAAAAAATTCACATAAGAAAATTTTCAATTTTCACATCACATGTGAAAATTGAAATTTTTTGAAAATTTCTTTTTAGAATTTTTTGTTTTCGAATTTTTTTTTAAAATGCGAAAAACTTCACATGTGAAAAAAAAAATTTGTCGCATGTGAAAAGTTTTCGAATTTTTTTTGTTTTTTTTTTTAAATTTTCCGATTTTTTTTTTTAAATTTGTTTAGAAATTTTCAAAAAATTAGTTAACTAATATTAGCCATTAGATCAAAACTAAAGAAGGATAAAATGAGTGGCTAAAATTAGTTCTTACCTTCTCACCAAATTCAGAGTTTTCAATCTATCTATACTAATAAACCAGAATAATTTACAAGCCTTTGAAGCATCCATTGCAATTAATTATCTGATGTGTCTCTTCTGTGATTGGTCAGAGATTTAATGCGTACAACACATCTATGCACTATCTTCTTTAGCTTCTATACGGTGTAATTCAATGGTTTTACTTTTGGTAGGTCAACAAGCCATCAATTCAATTCATTCCTCTTTGTTAAGCGATTAATATATGCTATTCTTCCTTCATACAATTCTTCATTTGAATCACATAAATCCATTAATATCAACAATTCAAAAAAACATCCAAAACGGTTGTACGATTAGCTCTATATAACTTGATTCCACCAGATTCATCAATCCTAAGAACCGATCTATGCCAGTAGAGGATGGAGATGAAGAACAAAAATTCCATTGGTATTAGTAAATTTGTTTTGATTATGTATATTTGCTTTTAAATAATCAATTTAGTTTTTTTATTCAATTTAATAAATTTGCTTTGATTAAGTTCAATTCAATTGTTGTAGCAAAAACCAAAAAAAAAAAAAAAAAAAAAATGGATCTATTGGAGCACTTCATCTTCATCTCGAGTTTTTATCAAAAGTTGGATCTATTGGAGCAAATTGATTTTGATTTCAATAACGAAACAGGTTATCCATCTTCTTCAAATTGTTGATACTTTTTTTTTATTCCTATATTCTTTCAATCCCTGCTCATGCAATTGTTTATATTCTTTATTAATCCTTTTTTAGCTTCAAAATGTTTTTTGCCACTTTTTTATTTTAGAAACTATTAAACTTTTGATTATGTATCTTGAACCATACATTAAACGATTATACGTGTGCTTCTTTGAAATGTGTATGTATCTTGATGCAGAGTAGGTGTTCGATGAAATGACATAAACAAGTTTGGTTACAGGCGATGTAGATCATTCGCGGTGGTTGGATCCAAATGTTTCAATGATAATATTATTTCAGCATGTGGTATGTTTTACTATTATTTAAAAAAGTGCAAGATGTTGGACCAGTTACATATCTTTCTGAGATAAAACTACTTCATGATCCTATTACTTAATTAAATATATTATTAGTTTAATTACTTAGTTGCTACAGATGACGGGATTATTTGAACTCTAAAGTTATTGCGTAACATAGGAAAAAATTGATGACACATTATATTCGACAACTGAAACGTAGCTGATGTATAGACTTTTTTTTTAGCATAGGATAGTATATAGATCATTGTTCGTGATCATGAACTTACTATTAGTTAAACAATCGTAAATGAGCATCATGGACCCAATCGTATGCTAATAGATTACAATTATGATCCTAATTACTACATTGACGGTTTGTTTATGCGTTCTCGGTTCCATTCCATTCCATTTCTACAGCTTACATATAGGTGTTGTAGTTATGTTGTAAGTAGTTATGTAAATCTGTCTTTGTAGCTATTAAACGATTATCACTAGGGGTGTCAAATGACGGTGATTTTAGTTCTTGCCTAGAAATATGTTTTTGCACCTCATTGCTTATATTTTGATAACACGCAATACCCTTTTAAGGTCCTAAACTCACACCGGCATATTTTTTGATAACAAGCAGTACCCTTTAAACACACAGTACCGTAAGTTCTCTTAAACTACATATGTTTTAAATAGAGGTGGTAAAATGGGCCGGTGAGGTAACGGGTCAAAATGGGTAGTTTTTGGTAGGGATTGAAACGGGTTGGAGTGAATTTTTGTGTCCTGACTCTCAAACTTTAGTGTACAATTATCATCTTGATGCATTAGTTAGATTAAGGAAATAGTATCGTTTACATAATTCTCTTAATAATATACTTTACATTTTTATACAATCTTTCTTGTCATGATTATTTTAGCAATAAGGTGTGATTGTCTCAAGCGTATAGTAGTATGAAAGTTTATACATGTTTGCGATTGGAATGCCATTTATATGAATGCCATATGATTGTAAAATATATTTCTGACCATACTAGCATGATGATGATATGCCCGCCATTTATTTGATAGATATTATGACTCATACGATTCAATAATTTATGAAAATGTTTATTAATAGACATAATATCATATACTGGTTAGCTGGCCTAATATCACTTAAAAAATCTATTAGTTACAATTCAAATCTATTAGTTACAATTCCATAAACTTTTGACAACATAAAAATAATGTATGTTGTATTATTTCCTTTTAGTAAGACTGCTATATTCTTTGTTAAGAATATGTCAAATGCCTTGCTATATGCCTTGCTGATGCAGATTATGATATTCATAGTGGGGCAGATTACGTGAGGTTAAGAACCACAAATGATTAAAGTTCTTTTTTTTGAGAGGGTGCATATAAAACAATGTGGAGAAGCTGAAAACACTTTTGACGAACTATACATATTTAAGCACCTATATGTTTGCAATCCGAAAAACTGGAACTAGAAATGCATACTTGCAATATTTTCATTTGAATGGAGATGTCGAACTATTTGCTTGTGAATGGGCCGATTTAGAGGGTGTTTGGGTTAGCTTATTTTTCAGGCTTATGAGCTTATATGAAGTTGAAAACGCTCATAAGCTAAGTTTTTTTTTGGGGGGTGGGCTTATGAGCCTATCAACTTTAGTTAATTACTTATATAAGCTCTTAACCTCAACTTACTAAGCTTATAATCCAGAAAAGATTTGCTTATGAGCTTAACTGTGAGAGGGAGGTCATTCAAATAACTCCAAAAGCCCACAAAGTAAGCTTATCCAAACATACCTTTAGGTTATATTTTATTTCTAGAGTAAATATGAACTTTTTTTTAGCTTAAAAGTAAATGGATTAAAGGAGGTTTGGGTCATAGTGGGTAATTAGCTCAAGTTGGGTTGAAATGGATACTTGGGTTGACCTTCACACTTTATACTAAATTATCAAATTTTTAATACAAAATGTGTTTCTCAGATTAAAGAATACGATTAAAGAATATGTACTATATCCGTTTTAATGGTGACGTGCTCCCATTTTAGCTACATGTGAACTAAATGTGGTCCATCCGTGTTATTCATCACATATGTATATTTGGAACATGGTAAGCATCTATAAAATTCTTATTTTATTCATGTGTACCTTATTTCTTTTATTAAACACATACAGGTTAAAGAATTTTGATGCACTTTTCACACCCGCTTGTGATTCACATGATACATTCTTTTTGAAAGGTACGGGTTACTCACAATTTTGTAATCTAAATATGAATTTACATGTGGCTCTGACGTTTTTAGTTTCTCCTATTGCAAATACTCTTCTTGAAGCTTATGTCGATAAAGTGAAGAAGATGCATGAGTATGGAGGTCATGGATCAAGTAGGTATCAATATCATTGAAAAAGAGAGGACAAGGATGCTCCGTGCACTTGAATAAAGGTATTGGATACATTACGAGTAGGTTACCGACCGCTTTTAACTCTTACAATTTTACTGTAACTGTTCAGACCCATTATCCAAGCTCCCAATATGCTATGTCCATGTATTCGTTGTGTGGTTTTATGTGAACTATAACAAATTGCGTTCACATAGTAATTGTAAGCTCATCTTTGAGTAGTTAGATAATGCATTATGTAATGGAAGAATGAACTAATTGGTTAAGTTAAGCACAAGGTTAGTGATTATAGGGGCTATTTGTCATTGCTTATTAGATTAAACAAATTTAGGGGGTGTTTGGGTTATATTATTAAACTACTTGAGTGGACTTGCTTAGTTTAATAAAAAAATTTACGGACTGTTTGCGAGTTCGTGTTAAAACTGGTGAGAGTGGCTGTTTAGAACCGCTTGGTGTTACTTATTATAATAACTCCTGATAGGGGTTGTTTGGTGTTAATGTTAGGTGTTGCTTATTAGAATAACTCCTTATAGGGTTGTTATCCAAAATTTATAAAAAAACGTACCTCTTCTTATTTATAGGCAGTAATTTGTGTGGATAGGCTTCCTTTACTACAGGTTCTTATGGATATACACAAAAAGTAACGACACTTCTAAGTTTCAAAACTAGACTATGTTTCTCCATTGTCAATTTGCAGGTGGCCGAGGGAAATGAAACTACTATGCTGCAAACAACATTGTTTATCATTCATTACCTTAACAATTTGACCCGTAAGATGCTAAAGTTAGGCTTTCTATTAAGAAATTGAAGTAGTTTTTTTTATCTGTAAATGAATCACAAGCGGGTGTTTATATCATTTTTTTGTTTAAAGTGATTTAAATTTTTTGTTTTTTTTTTGTGTTCATTTATTATTATTATTATTATTATTATTATTATTATTATTATTATTATTATTATCTGTGTGTTTGTGTAAAAGTTTTTGGTTTGTGAGCACTAACCGAGCTGCTTCCGTCTAGAGCTTATTTGAAATTAGAAAGGTCGATAATCTCATAAGCCGTAAGAATTGAACTTATTGTGGTATGGTGTCCTCCCCCTCCTCTAAACCCATTACAAGTCAAAGAACAAATATAATACTTTAGTGATCATTTCATACGCTAAAAAAAAAAATTAATTTCTTTCGGTTCTTATAGTTTTGGTTGAATAAGATTTTAACGGTCGTTGATGATGGTTACTGTATGTTTTCAGTTAGAAACCTAAGCAGACAAAGATGCAGTTAAAGGCCCAAGTGTCATTATGTTATAATCAGCAACTTCCCGTCATTATATCAAATACCCTTTTGTAAGCTTGCTTGAGAGAAGTTATGTGTCAGTCCGTGTCACTAACTATGTGCTTTTGCTTCTTATTGCGTAGGTTTGTGTCCTGTAATTAAGGGAACAAGTGGTCCTTTACAAAATGGATCCGTGTCAGTGAGTCTGACCTTAAATTATCTCAAAAGGTATATCTAAACGTTCAACAAATTATTTTGTCGGCCATAAATTGCATAGTAAAATAGCAAAAGAAGACCGCCAATAGTATCTCTTAATGAGTTGTTATTGATTTGATATCCAGGATGCATGGTAGTGTCATATTTGTGGATCAAAATCGGGAAGAGGCTTTGGTATGTTATTCATAATTGCTATGCTAATATGCTATAAAGATTGTTAAGTTGTGGTTATGTTCATATATGTGTATATATATTACATTTTAGTACTTTAGTAGTCACATCTTCGGATATTACCATCTGAGTTCTATTTATATTTCAATAGAGGCAACTTTTGAAGTTCTCCCAAGACTTAACGAAATCAAATTCGGGAGTGGTGTTATCGATGAGCTTTTGTTTCTGGAGTTGCATCCGGAGTACATATTTCCTTTTGGAATAATAGTGTTGGAGTATGGACAAGCTGTTCAAGAAAGTATATACGATCAACTTCGTGTGGTTCGGGAAGGTCAGCTGAAAGTCATTTTCACCCCTGATTTAAAGGTCAGTTTGGTATTTCTTTGGTTTATAATATATCTTGGTCTGTAATAAATTTGCACATCATTACTCATATGAATGTGTTTTCAGATACTATCCTTGGAGTTTGTGCACGACGCCACGAGGAGCTTCTTCCGCGTAGATTAGTTGCACTACAGGTACAAATTTTTATTTTATATACAATAATGGTTGATTTCATAAATTTATTAGTTGTTTTCTGAATCTGATTTGTTGTTTTGCAGGTGAATCAGCTGTTACAAGTAGCACAGAAATGTCAATCTACAATAGCCGAAAGTGGTTTGATGGAAAGGGCAAGGTCGGTGGTGTGCTGAAAAAAGATGATATGAAGGTTTGATGTCATTTGGCCGAGATTGCAAGAGGCTTAATAGTTGTTTGGGAAGACATATTGATCGTAAGTGGAAAGATATACTTTTCAAGACATCGTGATAAGGATTCAAAACAAGTAGTAAAGTTAATGAATATAAACATTTCATAATTATGAACGTTATGTAAATTGGCTGAAGATTATGGGTTTAGAACTTGGGGCACATGTACAAGTATGTTTTGCAATGTAGCTATCAAATTTATGAGGGAGAATGTATATAGAAAAGTATGTAAGCTTTTTTAAGTAGCAGTTTTTTTATTTGTTCTATTTGAATTGCTTGAATCAGTTCCCCTCTAAAGAATAGAGACGACCCAAATTTGTTTGTTTCTTTTGACAAATTAAATGATTATAATGTTAGTAGTAACTAAACAACGATCACATATACATTTCATTATAGGGTTTGTTATTTTACTAATGCTAATAGGTTCCATTATTTTACTAATGCTTAAGATATGTCATTTCCAGTCATTCCTTTATATCTCAAAGCCTAAACATCCTTTTACTAAGCATAGGCCTACCGAAACACCACTTTACTATGTCTCAATATTTTATGTTTTAAATGTTTGTTTCCTTATTTTACATTGGGTAGTGAAAGAAATATATATCTGCACAAATTTCTTTAAGCTATTTGGTGCCAAAACAAGTACTCTAATAACGTACAAATAAATCTAATTTGAGAACGCCTCCATCTTCTTTCATGTTATTCTCAAAACAAGCTTGGATTGGGTCGATCAATATACTAATCCAGTGGTAGAAGTGGCAAAATGGGCAGTCTATTTTTTTCTAACTGTTTTTAGGTGTTAACGGAATGATCATGGACTACTCAAGTGTTTGACGTCGACTGCATAATTATGCTCTCCAAGACTATTTACCACTTGGGAGAAGACAATGCATGCACGTTTATTTTCTTAATAGTTACAAACCAGATTAATGTTCTACTGATATTCTTGATAACTACAGTTAAACCAGATTAATGTTCTACTGATATTCTTAATAACTACAATTAAACTAGATTAATAGTTACAAAACAGATTAATATTTTCTTAATAGTTACAAACCGGATTAATTTTCTTAATAGCTACAATTAAACATCGTTTACGTTCTTTGTTCTTTCTTATTTTATTCACGTAATTACGTTTTCTTAATTAAAGACCCTCTAAAATCCCGTGGATGCCACTGGTCTATAAGCTAGTGTTATATATATACACAACAACAATTTTGAAATTAGTACATTAATTTGAAAAAAAAAATCACACGTGATTTCTTAAGTACTTGTATGGTTACTCTTTTGTTATTAGTACATTAATTTTCATTTGACCATTCATTAAATATGAGTACACGCGTTTTACGTAATGTGTTTTGCTAACAAGTGCCCACTGAGAATAATTTAGTGTGTAGTTAATAAACACAAAATTTTTTAATTTACTAAAAAGTGCATTAAATGCACATCAAATAAAGTGATAAATTATTATATTTAAACATAATTTTCTCTTAAATGAACGATAACATACCCTTTATAAACATGTTAACACGTGCCCAGTGGGCACATGTTAACCCTTAAGTAATTACATTTAACTGATTAACTTTCATTTTCATTTTATATCATAATGTAATTGTCAAGATACTTTTTAGTGATGATTTACTATAAATGGATTAAGATTAACATACCCTTAGGGTATGTTTGATAACAAGCATTTAAGAGCATTTTAAAGTGACTAGCACAACAACAATTTCAACTTTTAGTGTCGATGCTAAAAGTAAAGTCAAGTTGACGCTAAACGGTTTAGCGTCGACATGTCGTCACCAACCGGTCGAGGCTGAAGGTCCGTCGGTAAAAGTTTTGGCATCGAACAGTCAACACTTTTAGCGAGGATACGTGGGGCCTACCAAATTTCAACACAAACTCTTTGACCAAGATGTTTTTCATTTTAACTAAAAATCGCTTTTCCAAATTTTAAATAATTAAATATTAGGGTTGATAGCCTAAAGGAAACCATGGTTATTGTTATCCCTAACTTGGAGGGTAATGGGGTTGCTTTGCATACGATTAGAGTGGAATACGAAAGGAAAATGCCTACGTGTGGTGTGTGTATGGTCTTTGGTCATGATGAAATGACGCTTCCGAAACACGTTGATGCTTAATTCTGAAACAAAGTAGGAAGACTAAAGACGGGTTCCAAATGCTACTAAGAAGGCATTTCGTGGCATTCCTCTCAATACTGGTCTGAAATTTCAATTTATTAAACCAATGAAATAAGTGGTACGAAAAAGAATGAGCCAAGTACATGTGGTACAAAGAAGAATGCAAAACCAGCTAGGTCGGAGGTAGGTACTTTGAACCTTTTTGATTCATTTAAATCGATTGAAAATGATGAAGTGTTAGGCTCAAATAGGGTAATGCAAACAAATACTACTCCTAACGTGGCCCTAGCTGCTGAAAGGGTAGTGACTAATAGTAGTGATGATAATCAAGTTGGGAAATCAAGTGTGCAGGTTGTTGAAGACAGTGAGAGTGATGTGGAGGATGTTGATGACGAAACTGGGAACTTCATGGCTTCAAAAGATTCAAAAAATGGAAGTGAATTTGGAAACAAAAGCTTGTACAAATGTTGGAAGGAGACACTGGATGATGATGAGTACAATGCATATGATATATATCTGAATAACAAATTGCTTTCTGTGACGCTTTGGATATCAAGCTTCGTGGTCGAACTAAGTAGCAGGTTATGTTTGGCGTCTTGTGAGTCAAATGTAAAGTACTAGTTGTTTCCTTCTTTATCAAAGTAGATGTGTCCTATTATGTTAGCTTTATCACTTAAATAACGGGTTGAGATGTTAGATTTCACTCAACTCATTTGTACTAGAACCTTTTTTTTGGAATAATATATTCACCGAGTGTAACAACCTTTTACTTAAAAATAATTAAATAATAGGGCAAATTGCACAAAAATGTACCAAACTTATACCCAATTTCAATTTAAGGTATTCCATTTTTTTCCTAATTCAATGTACCCAACTTTTTTTTAGTTGCAATGTTAGATGATTGATAGGTTATCACGTACCACCACCATACTTCATCTTCTCCGACCAAATTCCGGCCAACTTCCGGCGAGTTTTTCTTTAATTTCATTTTTTTAATCTCACATGTTTAATCTGAAGCAATTATAACTTATAAAAAGTAACACACTAACACCCCTTCCTTGAATTATATCAAACACGACTATGGTATATTTAGGGATGAGCATTTAGACCCGAATCCCGAAACCGAACCGGAACCGTACCGAAACCATACCAATTCTCGATATACGGTACATTACCGGGACTACGAAATAAGGTGAAAAAAAATTGGGGCCACTAATTCGGTACGGGACCGGTACCAAATTGGAAAATTCCCCAAAAAAAGGAGAAAACCTGATTTCCCATTACCAGTACCGATACCAGTACTGGTATCAGTATCCCGTTCGGTACGGTACCGGTACCACTAATTTATGCTCGGGAAAAAATCAGTACCACTAATTCGGTACTGGATCGGTAAGGGACCGGTACCGTGCTCATCCCTAGGTATATTATATAAACTTCGAAAACCATTAGCATCATAATAAACTATTTGGTGCTGCCCGTTGTTTCAATATTTGTAACACCCCAACCCAAACAGGGTCAAAATGCCACATTATGGTGTCTATCAAAACAAATAAACGCAAGCGAAAGACTTATCATAAATAATGTAAAGTCAATAAACATTCAAGACTTACAAAAGATAACATAATCCAACAAGTCTAAACGAAACTGAAATGAAATGACAAATCCGTAACAAAACATAATCCAAACAAATGTGGAATCTAATCAAGGTAGGTCTTCTAAGCTCCCACTCTCACACTTTGCCCCCAAGAATCCCTGCTTAACCTGCCGCAGGAAAAGAAACACAGCTGAGCTAACGCTTAGTGAATAAATATAAACAAATAACTGAATATAAGATAATCGAAACGAATACGGAATCACATTATGCCAAATCAAAGAAAGGGAGAGAGCCTGCTGAGAAAATGTCAGATGAAACATAATACGAAACAAATATAAATCAGATACTGAATCAGAGTGCATAACAAATATCAATCAATATAGAAACAGAGTGCATTGCCTAACTGCCTAAGCATGATACATGAATAGCCCAAATAATCATATCACAGAATCATATATCGTCAATTCCAAAGTTGTACAAGGAGCTGCAGACTCCAATGTACCAGAATGTGATGGGGTGTAGGAACACACACCAACCAATCACCAGATACAGATACAGATTCCCTAGGATGCATCCATACGCTCCCTGCAAAACAATATAATGGCCAAAGTGCTATATAGCATATATAGAAATGGGAACGCCATGGACTAATCACACCGCCCAGATAGTGTCATGCCAACGGTGCCTCAATAACATGGCCATGGTACCTCCATGGATAGGGATAAAGATACAGAAGCTAGGCAATACAAGAGCAATCATAATCATATCAATCAATCATATCAAATACTGAACTGAAGCATATCAAACTGAATATCAAATACTGAATTGAAGCATATCAAGCTGAATCATATCAAATACTGAACTGAAGCATATCAATCGGATAACCAACGAATATCAAAATGAGATAGCAAATCAAATATCAAAATGAATATCAAAACGGATATGAATAGCAATAACGGATAACCATACCAATGGTTTCCCTTACTGAAAAAGCACAGAATATATGTACCTTAGCAATTGAACAGAAATGAAACGATCACAAGAACAAGAGTCACTCCTTCCTATGGGAATCTACATGAATTAATGATAACGTATTACCTATAAGCTCATTTTAATCAGATTACACACTTGGGTTTCTTTCTAGTTTTAGAAACTTTCCATTTTTTTGTAGCTTTTCAAATTTAGCAAGTTTTCATATTTAGTAAGTTTCTCGAAATAGTAATTTTAGACTTTAGGGTTATAAATCATAATTAAATAATCTTTAAGGGTTAAAATGACAAATATAGTAGTTTAGGGTTAAATATGCCAATTTAGTAAAGTTTAGTGTTATAAATGTGTAAATTATCTTAGTTTAGGGTTTATATTGCAAATTACTAAGTTTAGGGCCAAATGTGTCAAAGATTAAAGTTTAAGGTTTACTTATAACAATTTTCAAGGATTAGAGTTTAACTTATAAATTTTATTCCATAATAACCAATTTAGGATTTAGTCATTTTTCACAAGTTATTTGTTACCTATTCTCAACTTCATTTAAGACCGTAGAGACCCAAAACCAAATACACGAAATCACTCTTTAAAACGTTCTTAGTTCACGAATATAAAGACACACGTACACCAGTTTTATATGTTTAATGAAATCAGGTATGCAAGACCCTATATACAATACATATGTTTCCATAACTCATGCATGCACGCAAATTTACTTAGTACCCCGACGCACCTTTACGACACCACTTAACACCCCATGATCCAAAGATATATATATGATTTTCGTATTCTGTTCCATATAAACGACCCACGACCCCAAACACCTCATTATGAGCTAATATTAATCAACACAGTCAATATATCTATGTTAAACAGATGATGTTATGCGATGCATGCTCCAAACGTAGCCCCATATATAACGAAATAAAAATTAAGATCTAAAATACATGTATTTCACGTTTCACTATATCATGTGACAATAGATTATAGACTCATGATTTATCTGACCAAAATATATATGTGTAAAATATAGTAAGAACACAAGATAGAATCCAACCAACCACCCCTTGATTCAAAGTAAGAGATATAAGTTTAGTACAAGAAGATCAGATGTCAGTATGTGAACAATCACATACAGAACATATACAAAAGAGATTAGATCAACAATGAGTATAAGGGTTAATATACAAATATGTTACTAAACTTTTCAAAAAAATTCGCCTAAGTTACTGAACTTTCATTTTGTTCACTTAGGTTACTGAACTTTTAGAAAGCATTTTTTAGTGTTGGTAGGAGTGACTTAATCGTATATTTTTGTATATGTTTAGTAATATAAATGTCGTGTTTTTACAAGTTTAGTGCCATTTATGAATATTTTTTATAAGTTCAGTGACCTAGTATGTTATGTTTTATAAGTTCAGTAACCTAAGTGAACAAAATGAAAGTTTAGTAACTTAGACGAACTTTTTTGAAAAGTTTAGTAATATATTTGTATATTAACCCATGAGTATAACTCATCAAATACAACAAGATTTAATATTCCAAAGCTTGTATAGCCGTTGGAGAAGAGACAGAGATAAGATATCTTTAGAGTGAGAGAGAGACATTGGACCCTAGCAGGGGTGAGGGAATATATAGCCACACCAACTATTCTCTTGTCCATCTTTGGACCCTGCACAATACAACACAAGACAAACATAGAAAGATAAAGAAGTTAGAGTTAGAAAGGTTCTGTAAATGACATAACCAGACCCTGAACTTTAGGGAGGAAAGGTTTGACCTACACATTCAACACCCTCCCTCAAACCTTTAACCCTGAACATGTCCAACATACCAAGCTTATCACACAGGAACTTGTGTTGCTCAGTACCCAGAGCTTTAGTCAGGATATCAGCAATCTGCTGAGAAGTATGAATTTTCTCAGTTTTAATCACACCAGCAGAAACCTTCTCTCTAACAAGATGAACATCAATTTCAAAGTGCTTAGTTTTCTCATGGAAAACAGGATTGCCAGCAATCTGTAAAGCAGAGTTATTGTCACAATGCAACACCACAGGTAACAGGTTTTTAACACCCATTTCACCAAGAAGATTTGCAAGCCATATGATTTCACAAGTGGCAGAAGCCATGCTTCTATATTCTGCTTCAGTGGAAGACCTGGACAAAGTAGATTGTTTTTTACTTTTCCAGGTCACTAAGGAATCACCCAGAAAAACACAATATCCAGAGACAGATTTTCTAGTAACAGGGCATCTAGCCCAATCAGAATCAGCATAAGCTTTGAGCTTAAGATTACCAAGTTTACTGATTTGAATGCCATTGCCAGGAGAGGCCTTTAAGTATCTCAAAAATCTGAGAGCAGCCTCAAGATGAGACTGCAAAGGAGCATGCATGTGTTGGCTAAGACAGTGAACAGAGTAAGCAATGTCAGGTCTAGTATTGGTTAAGTAAATCAACTTTCCAACCAATTTTTGATAATTGCCAACATCAGACAAGGCTTTATCATCTTCTGTTTCAATATGATTCAAGGTGGTGTTTTCAGGTAAAGGGGCATCAACATGTTTGGCTGCAAGCAAGCCATATTCATGTAAGAGATCAAGACAGTACTTCCTTTGACTTAGGCAAACACCATTTTCATTTTCCAGCACTTCAATGCCAAGAAAGTACTTAAGTTTTCCCAAATCTTTAATTTGAAACTTGTTTTTCAGGAAAACTTTAAATCTTTCAATTTCATTAACATCATTGCCAGTGATGACAATGTCATCAACATACACAAGTAACATCATAAACATGTTCCCAGACCTCTTAGTAAACAGAGAATAATCAAATTTGGACTGTATGAAGCCATGTTCACTAAGAGTTTTAGTTAACTTGGCATTCCATTGCCTGGGAGCCTGTTTAAGCCCATACAAGGACTTGTTAAGTTTCACAACTTTAGACTTATGATCATCAAAGCCAGGAGGGAGGGTCATATAAACATCTTCAGTTAAGTCACCATATAGGAAAGCATTATTAACATCTAATTGAAAAATGCTCCAGTTATTACAAATAGCAACATTAATCATGCATCTGACAGTGGACATTTTAACAACAGGACTGAAAGTTTCCATATAATCAAATCCCTCCCTCTGACTAAAGCCTCTGGCAACCACTCTAGCTTTATATTTATCTACTTCACCAGTAGATTTATACTTGATCTTCCATAACCATTTACTACTAACAGGTTTTCTTCCTTCAGGAAGGTCACACTCAGTCCAAGTATTGTTCTTTTTTAAAGCATACACCTCATTATTTATGGCCTGATTCCAGTGAGCATATTTAGAAGCCTCTTCATAAGAGGAGGGCTCAACAGCTTTGTTCAGAGTAGTGGAGAAGCAGTAATTGGCAGAATCAAGATTGGAATAAGACACATATTTTTCCAGGTCATATTTTACATTGCTACTTACAACATAATCATTGAACTTAGCTGGAGCTTTGACAGGTCTGCTAGACCTTCTAAGAGGAGGTTGCACAGGACTCAAGTTTTGAGTGGGAAGAGCTTGAGTATTTGCATGGTCAGAGATGGATGAGACATTTCCCTCAGATGGAGTTTTATCACCCATAGATGCTGCGATGCCATTAGTCTCGCTATCACTAGAAGTATTTGTACTTCTAGGGTAAGAAGAGGCATCACCTCCATCATTGGGTGTAGTTGGGCCTCTCCTTTCATCATTGGGATTAAAATGATTTTCATTGAAGAAATTTTGATCATTTAGAGTAGCATCATAATTCTGATCAGTTTGAAGTCTAGAATTCATTTTGAAAGGGAAAATGGTTTCATAAAATTGAACATCTCTAGAGTAAGAAACCATTTTTGATTCAAGACTGTAAACTTTGTAAGCCTTTTTTGTTGTAGAGAAACCAATTAAAACACATTTTTCAGATCTGGGAGACAACTTATCTGAATTGTTAAGCACAGAAGAGAAACATATGCAACCAAAGCATCTCAGATGAGATAGTTTAGGTTTTTGACCATACACAAGCTCAAAAGGGGATTTTCCACTCAGAACAGAAGATGGCAACCTGTTAATTAGATAGGCAGCAGTTAAAATACATTCAGGCCACATACTTAGAGGAATGCCACTTTGAAACAACAGACTCCTAGCAACATTTAGGAGATGCCTGTGCTTTCTCTCAGCAATCCCATTCTGCTGAGGAGTGTAAGCACAGGTAGTTTGATGGATAATACCAAGGCTGCTAAACAAATTGCTCATTTTATTATTAACAAATTCAGTCCCATTATCTGATCTCACAGTTTTAATACCACATTTAAATTGATTGAGAATCAGATTGACAAAGTTAATGAACAAGTTGTAAACTTCATCTTTAGTTTTGACCAGATATATCCAAACAGCCCTGGTAAAGTCATCAACAATGGTCATAAAATATCGAAAACCTTCTCTGCTAGTGACCTTGTAAGGACCCCAGAGGTCTATATGAATAAGATCACCAATGGCAGAGCTCTTATGGTCACTAAGAGGAAAAGGTTCCCTGGTCTGTTTGGCCTTGTGACAGATGTCACAAGGAGACACATGAGATCCTTTGGTGATCTTAAGATCAGAAAGAAGCATGTCAACAGCTTGGTCAGAGGGATGACCAAGCCTGTTATGCCACAAAGATTTAGAAATATAGCAAGCAACAGACAGATTACCCATTATTTGATGTTTAGAAGCAAACGGAGAGGGTGAATCAAACAAATAGAGGCCACCATTCTCACTACCAGTCCCCATGATTTTGTTTTGAGTCAAATCCTGAATGTAACACTTAGATTCATCAAAACCAACAAACATTCTGCTATCCTTGATAAGTTTATGCACAAATAAAAGACTAACACAATATTCAGGAACCACCAACACATCATATAAGATGACTTTATCAGAAAGTTTTAGATTGCCAATGTATTTGATTTTGGCAAGGGTACCATTGGGGTGTCCCACAGTAAGATTTAGGCCATAAATATCAACAATGCTAAACATATTAAGAGTGTTAATGGTCATGTGTTAATTAGCCCCTGAATCAATAATCCACCCAATACTGACTTTACATAAGGCAGTATTGTGATTATAAAACTTGTGAAAATTTATATTGAAGAAAACATTGTTGTTCATAAAACTTGATATACCTGACATATTGGCTTGCACATTGCTAGAAGGCATTTCATTGATAAGATTCATAAGTTTCAACATCTGCTCATTGGTAAAAGTCATGGAAGAGCCATTTTCAGCAGATGTGGAGCTAGAATTAGCATGATAAGAAGGTTTGAAATTAGTTTGTTTTTGGCCAGGATTTTTGTTAAAACTAGGAGGATATCCATTGAGTTCAAAACATCTGTCAACAGTGTGACCAATTTTATTACAATGAGTGCAAAGTAAGTTTGGATTAGGCCCTCTATTCCCACTATTGTTCCCAGTATTCACAAACTTTTTATTATCAGAGTTGAAAACCTTCTTATTATCAAATCTTTTATTCCCATTATTAGACCAATTAGTTTTAGAAGCAAAGCTAGCAATTTGGGATTTAGAGTCAGAACCAGAAGAGGAAGAAGAGGCAATGCCTCTATGAGACTCTTCCCTGGAGACAATAGCAAAAGCATCTTTCACATCAGGAAGAGTTTCTCTAGAGAGAATACTACTCCTGATTGGTTGATAAATATCATTAAGACCCATGAGGAATTGCATAAGTTTCATCAGTTGATTGTGTTTTAACACATCTTCTCTAGCAGCACATATACACTTAGGCAACTTGGTCATAATATCAAATTCTCTCCACAAAGAATTCAGTTTATGATAATACTCAGAAACAGATAATTCACCTTGTTTGAAGTTATTAATTTTTTGCATAAGGTTTAGAATTATGGAGCCATCAAGTTTATCATAAGTTTCTTTAAGTTCAGTCCAGACATCATGAGCATTCTCAGAGAACATTTGACCAAGATACAATTCTTTAGACACAGAATTAAGCAACCAAGATAACACAATAGAGTTGCACCTTTCCCACTGATTAGCCAAAACTTCACTAGAGACATAAGAGCCTTAATACAGGTACCATCAATAAATCCAGATTTATTTCTAGTATTAATGGCAAGTTTCATAGCAGTGGACCAGACTCTATAATTTTCAGTTCCAGTAAGTTTCACAGATATATAATAGAACTGGAACTAACATCATTAGCATGCAGGTATAAAGGACTACTCAGGTCAAGACTGCTAATGAGAGTCTCATTGCTGCCACTGGCAGCCATTTAGAACAAATAAGCAACAGATAAACAAGCAGTGAAAGACTCACACCCAAGAGTTACAAGGCCCAGCCTAGAGGACTGGGTGTGACCAGAGCAGGTATTCACACCTCTCAGGGAGGCAGATCAAGATGTTAGCCACACCGTTTGCACCCTCTAAACTACAAACCAAGTAATCTTATAAGAAAGGGAAGAATCTTACAGTGCTTACGGTAAAGAGATGCGGAAGAGAATCACAATACTCTTAATTCACTTAGTTAAGAGATATTGTGAAAGAATCAGGTCCCAATAAACACCAGAACCTTCAGAGACAAGGATCCCCAAATCCAGAAAAAATTAGGGTTTCCAAGATCAGACCTTATTTCACCAGATCCAGTCACCGCCAACAAGGAGTGTAGAGAAACCCAAGAATCAACCAGATCTCGCTCCAATTGAGGAAACCCCCAAATATCAGATGAAACCCTAGAAACCCAAATCACCAGCTTACACAATAATCAAGAGCCGTAGCTCTGATACCATGTAAAATATAGTAAGAACACAAGATAGAATCCAACCAACCACCCCTTGATTCAAAGTAAGAGATATAAGTTTAGTACAAGAAGATCAGATGTCAGTATGTGAACAATCACATACAGAACATATACAAAAGAGATTAGATCAACAATGAGTATAACTCATCAAATACAACAAGATTTAATATTCCAAAGCTTGTATAGCCGTTGGAGAAGAGACAGAGATAAGATATCTTTAGAGTGAGAGAGAGACATTGGACCCTAGCAGGGGTGAGGGAATATATAGCCACACCAACTATTCTCTTGTCCATCTTTGGACCCTGCACAATACAACACAAGACAAACATAGAAAGATAAAGAAGTTAGAGTTAGAAAGGTTCTGTAAACGACAGAACCAGACCCTGAACTTTAGAGAGGAAAGGTTTGACCTACACATTCAACAATATGTCTCATTACCTGTGAACTACGTACATACACAAAATATGTATCCACGTTTTTTTTATACCTGGGTTCCGACTCGACATTGCGAGCAGACTAATCTCAGGGCGACTACTCTTATTGGATAGCCCGGAGTCGTCGCGGGTGAACCTCCGTGGCCAATGGGGGTTTAATTTACTAGCCATGCATGCATCAACATACGTACACCATCAAATCACACTAATCACTCTTCAAGATTCAAAATGACCAAAAGAACAATATACGTATGACTCAGTGAAACCAAAATAAATTCCTACACCTATCTCTTCATGATATATACGACCCAAATCCATTTTCCCACATGCATGATCCAAAATAAAAACCATGAGATGAGACACACACAATAATCACACTTACACGCACCCTTTGACCCAAATATAACGAGACACACATGCACATAACTCTACAACATACACACCTCTATATGGCTTAGTGGGTGTTTCTTTTTCCCTTAGTTAAAGGAATGGGTCCACACAAAGTATTTACTCCGTAATAATGTTTTTTTATGTGAAGCTCACATTTTTCCACTAGCACCTCTATATCCCAAAGACATATAAATATGATCTCCCTCATTAAGAGATTCATATAGAACGTGAGACCCACATAGCCTTAGCTGAGGAAAAAAAATAATAACTCCCTTAGTATAGCATGCACAGTGCACACACACAAATCCCCCATGCACACACTCTCATTAACACTTCCATGCATACTACTGTCCAGCAGATTACATATACACACCATTCGACAGCCATGAAAACGAGACTCTACACATGTATACTAAACTGTCCATGCTCGACACCACAACTACACATTCACACGTTACGTATTCATGCCGATTTAACGAACCAAATATATTACGAAGCACAAATAAATTAAGTTTTAAAACCACATATTCTAACATGTATTTCCCGTCATTGATCGTGTAGGTTTGTTACCAGGTTTTTAATATGTATCTTATAGGTTGAAATAAGTGTCGAAAGGCTGGATTAAAGACGTATATCCAATTAGATACGAAGGATCCCAAAACAAAAATAAGATTGACATATATCATTGTTCATATCTTTATGATTTTATGTTGAGTATTTATATGTCATTTCTTCACAGATTTAAAACCCTTAGCATAAAGACGAGATCATGAGATGTGTTCTATATTTAAGATTATATGGTAGTACATATGTGTATCGATATAGAATATATGAGGGGGATTAAAATACCGATTCTTAGGGGATTATGGGAGACCAAGACTTAACAAGTTTTCGAAATTATATCCCTTCTCAGATGTTACTAAGTTGTGCACACAAGAAAATAAAATGGACCTATGGAAAACATCTTAGTCGTGTGATACAAAATTACAAATACTTTCCCAAAGATTTTTCTTAGTCAGCCCACATGGGTAAACTCTGGTAGTGAAAAGGGGTCCAAAACAACAATTTAAACCGGCCCAAATACTTGTACAAAAATAAATTATCAAACGCCCTATTAAACTTTCGTAACATGTAGATGTCGTGTGATAAATATTAGAAATATAAAGTTGTGTCGTCTCAACTAGTTATAATACATGTGCACGCACAGGGTTTTTAATAGTTCGCTTTGATTATATATTATTATTGATTAAGAAATTAATCACTTAACATGTTTCAAATGGTTTTACTTTGTGGACTAAAAATAAAAAAAGCCACATGTATATATGTTATAATCTACTAATTATTTTAGCAGAATGCTTTTTGATTAAAAATAATATTTTATTATTCAAGCAAAATCATATGACGATACTTGACTTGCATAAGATGTAAGTGATATATATTTTTAGTTTTGCTAACCCGTGATATCAATTTACGATGTATTTTGTAATTGTAGTATTTCTTTTACTTATATTTTCGTTAAAATATGTAGCATATTTAAATAGCTTTGAAAATTGATTCATTTCTTTGATTATGAATAACCATCATACCATTTTACCAATGTACATTTTTGTTTGAAAATTTGTATTTTCATAAGTTTGTACTATTTACTTCTCATGTTTGATCATAAAATTACCAAATTAACATAGATGCTTATAATATAGCTTCTTTATTACATAAACAGAAACAAAAAAAGATGTAATGGTAGAATACATTTATGTACAAGGTATAAGAATAATTTTTCTATAAGACAGAACTATATAAGGAAATTATTATTACTTGCATAAGTAAATTATAAATGCATGGAAAAATGGCAAAGAGTACATTCGCAAGTATTTTAGGATTGTTTGAATCCTTACCGACCTTTCACTTTAGTGCAATTTTCTTCACAATTAGCCTAAATCATCAAGGCAAAAGACACCCATATTTTAGACCGTTGAATGACGCCCATAGTGTTATCAATGACAACAAACACCGGCTAAGTTTCATTAACTCATTCAAAGACACCTGCTAAGAATTCCTACCATAAAATTCCTCATATAGGCACTAAAACACATATTTGGTACATTAAAATACATTCATGTATTATCTAAATTAGCAACTCAACTTAATTATACATTCATACATTGAGCATGCGTAGATATTCCTTCCACGACAATCATGTGTTGATACTTAATCCTCCTCTAAAAAACGCACACAACAAATTGCTTTACATTTTAGTGTGTGCGATAAGATCATAAAACTGCAAACACTACTAACATATTGCATTATAGTGGAGATAACAACAAAGTTAGTCCTAACATCAAATAAGAAAACTTCAGATTAGAACTAAAGGTGTGTTTGGTTATGCTTATTGAAGGTGCTTATTGGCTTATTCAATTACTATAACACAATAAGTTTTTGATATAGCTTTAAGCCTTTTTGAGAAGCTTAATAAAAAACCCCTGAACTCACAACTAATTCTATCATAGCTTAGTATTTTTATAGTAAAAACACAAATATTAAGTGTAGACGTTTTCAATAAAATATTACAAAAAAAAGTTATAAAAGTTGTTGTGTATAAACAAAGTTAAACCATAAAAAAGGTTACTAAAAACTATCAGCTAGATAAGGCATAAGTCAAAGTTCTGTTGAGGTCTCTTTCGGATTCTATTCAGAAGCAAAAAGAGATTAACACATAAATCATAAGTATAGAAGAATGGTTGTATCTCACATCCATGATTACCAGGGGCGGAGCCAGGATTTATAGTTAGGGGGTGCTGACTTTTTTCAAATAAAGTAGCGATAAATATTATATGCAAACAGACACTACAACAATCAACACGACGGGCGAGGAGACTTTCGGCGGCGACGCCCTTGTCCCCGCCGAAAGTCACTAAACGACAAAAACGGCGCTAAGCTGGCACACAACTTCGCTGACCGGTCAAAAGATTTTCAACGCTCACTTTTCGGCGGGGACATGTCCCCGCCGAAAGTATTTGTATTATTTTGTGTCTTTGACCAAAATAGTTACCCTTACTTGTGCCCGCGTATTTTTCCCGCCACACTTTTAGCGGGGACATGTCCCCGCTAAAAAGTTGTTTCATAAGTTACATGCTATCTTTCGGCGGGGACATGTCCCCGCCAAAAGTTTAGGCGCCAAATTTCCCCGAAAACTGCAATATATATTATATCATACACATAACACATATTAACTATTGTAAATTCGGCAAAAATTACAAAACACACATAACAATGGATGGTTTAACGTCGGAACAAGAGTGGGCAAAGGCTTTATCACACGAGCTCCTGTATAATGAAATTATAAATCATTGGGGCGTGGAAACTTTTGATGAAAATGGTTCGTATTTTAACTGTGCACCTTGGCAAAGAGACCGGATTCTGGTATGGTTGAGGAAAAAGTCATACTATAGAGAGTATTTGGAAGAGGTAGATGCTGCTGAAGCTCAACGTGCTGCTGAAGCTCAAGCTGCTACTGTTGGAGGTGAGGATAAAGCTGAAAGCACGTTTGATGAAGTTGCTGCTGTTGATAATCTGGAAAATAGAATAACAAGTCTTGAAGCTACGTTTGCATATCTCAAGGAAATGAGAGCAAGGAAAGAAAGAGGTGGTGCGAGTTCAAGCAAAGCGGGAGTTAGCCGCAAAAAAAAGTAAACGGGTTGTTTCATTTGGTTGTCGAGTTGTTTAGTTTGAGTTGTTTTGTTTGGTTGTCGAGTTGTTTAGTTTGAGTTGTTTCGTTTGATCTGGTTCGTTTGCTTGTCGAGTTGTTTAGTTTGAGTCTGTATGAAAATGTATCCGGTTTACAACTCTTGTGTGGTGTTTCTGATTCCTTTATAAACTGCTTAGGTTCTTACTGTGGACGTTTTTTTAGATTAATAATTACAATCTTGAGTGTTTGGATAGAATTTTACGATTTCTAGTGGTAAAGCAACAACAACAACAATAACATAACACGACAAACAACATTTTATTAAACAACAACAACAATAACACAACAAACAACAAACAACAACAATAACACAAGAAACAACAAACAACAAGAATAACACAAGAAACAACAAACAAGTCGAGATGCAATGGTTATACATGAGATGTTAAACGAACGAGTCGATATGCAATGGTTATACATGAGATGTAAAACGAACGAATCGAGATGCAATGGTTATACATGAGATGTTAAACGAACGAGTCGAGATGCTATGGTTATACATGAGATGTAAAACGAACGAGTCGATATGCAATGGTTATACATGAGATGTTAAACGAACGAGTCGATATGCAATGGTTTTACCTAACAACTTTTTTTCTACCTAACACCTTATCCTCACAATATAAACACACACACACACATACTCATCTCACAATCTCTCTCTCTCTCTCTCTCTATCTCTCTCTAGCAGTTTCTGTTTTCTGGCGACACCAGCATTTTCCGGCCGCCGGAATCTTTTTCTGGCCAGCACCTTTTATCACCTCAACTTGTAGATCGGGCCACCCCGGTCACGATTCAACCACTCAACCTCACAACCACAAACATACACTGTTATCATGGTGAAGAAGATGGCAGAATTTGAAGCTTTTCCTTGTTCTTGTGAACGAGGAGACGTGATTCTGTGAGAATCGTGTAAATCTTACTCCCGTGGTAAACTATACTATGCGTGTCCTTTCTCGCAGGTGAACAATTACATATTTTTTCGTGTATTATATAAATAATTTGGTTAGTTGTTAAAAATAATAGTTTTTACTCTTTAACAGCCTGGGACAGATGACCATGGATGTAATTTTTTTTTATGGAAGGAGGAACGACTCGCCAAAATGATGATCGGTTCTCTGGGAGCTTCAACATCAAGCGGTTCTGGATCTACTCCAAAAAGGTGCTCAAACTGTCATGAAAAAAATCTTAGAATAAACTTGCTGGAGGCACAAAAACAGGTGCTGGAGGCACAAAAACAGGTGCTAGAAACAAAATTAAGGGTGCTAGAGGCAAAACTTGACATGGCAACGTATCCCAACCACGACCACGCATGTCAGTCGGATGCAATACTCCGTGACCTTGTAGGTGACATGGATAAATTTCATATGTAGTACTTTTATCGTTGTTGTTGCTGTTGTTGTTGTTGTTTAATAAAATGTTGTACGCACAAATAATAGAACGAGTCGAGAAACTGCTGGTGTCGCCGGAAAATGGAAACTGCTAGAGAGAGAGAGATATAGTGAGATGATTTAAATTAATTATAAATGATTTAACATAATAAAAATGAATTAAAAACAATTTTAAATGATTTAATTATAATTATAAATGATTCATAAAAATAATTAATTATTAATGATTTATATATAATTTTAAATGATTTAAATAAATCATAAATGATTTAAATTAATTATAAATAATTAAATTTAAATGGTTTAATTAACATTGATTTAAGTTAATAAAAATTGTGCACACTTTCGGCGGGGACATGTCCCCGCTAAAAGATGTTACCAATATTTTCGTTTTTCCCTCTAAGCATTTACTTTATCCCGCCAAATGTTTTGGCGAATTACGAAAACTAAAAGTGTGCGCAAAAAGACAAGCCCACCTTTCAGCGGGGACTTGTCCCCGCGAAAAGTGTGTGCCACTATTACCTGAATTATTAGCAGATCTGTTGCCAACACTTGTAAAAAAAAAAAAAAAAAAAAAAAAAAAAAAAACTGTGCTGCTGCCTCCTTCTTCACCACCACTAACACCATCTCCATCCCTACCACTACACCACCATCCCTACCACTACACCACCATCCCCACCACAAGAACCACCATCCCCAGCACAACACCACCACACTCGCACCACTGTGCACGATTCCTCAAACCCTCTCCTCGTATAATTCTTTCCTCAAACCCTCACCTCATTTAATTCTTTTCTTTTCCTCATCTATTTCTTCCCTCAAACCCTCATTTACAAAACCCAGGTGATTTTTTTGATTAAGTTAATTTTTATGATTTTGTTAATTAATTTTTTAATTTGTTAAGTTTTATGATTTTTTTGGTTAATTTTATTGATTTTATGTTTTTCGTTAATTATTTTAATTTTTTTGTTAATTTTTTTGGTAAAGTTGCTGCTGAGACCCGAGGCCGAGACATGTAGCCGAGACCCGTAGCCAAGTCCTAAAGCCGAGACCACAGGTTTATTATTTATATTATGTTATGTTAATTTTTTTTTGTGTTTATGTTTCTACCGGGGACATGTCGCCGCCAAAAGTTTGAGATTGCATTTTTACACTAAGGGGTGCATTTTTTTGTGTTTAGGCTTATTATTTATACACTAAGGGGTCCACAATAGGCCGGGGTGTTTGTTTAGGCTTATATACAGGGGTGTTTGTTTAGGCTTATATAGCGGGCTTATGGTTTGGAACACGACACACCATGGGGTGTGCTCGTGATGTGTACCACGACACAAGTAGTATCGTGGGGACTTGCTAAGGGTGTTTGTTTTTGCGTGGCTTATATACAGGGGTGAAAACCATGGCTGCTATATATAGGGGTGAAAACCATGGCTGCAAAAGGGTGTTTGTTTTTGCTGCTTATATAACCGGCTTATGACTTATTTGGCTTTCGGCTATGTTTCATAAGCTCCTTTTTTGTGGTTTTTTTTTTTAAAAACTTGTGAGATTATATAAACTTATCATGACATGATAAGCTTATATAAGCCTCGGCTGAGAATGGTAACCCGCAAGGGTACATGGGTTTGTTTCGTTTAGACCTCGCAAGCCAACACGGGGTGTTTCTTTGGCTTAGTACACGACAGCCCCGAAGGGGTGTTGTTGTTTTGTTTAGTTCGACCCACCACCTAGACACCCAAGTAGGGTGCATTTGGTTTTGCGTATAACATCCCACCAGGGGGCATTTGGTGTTGTTTTACTGTCCCGCGCCAACAGTCGCCCCGAAGGGTGTACTTATTTGCTTGTTGATTCGTCGTGTTACCGCCCTCAAAGGGTGTTTGTAGTTTGCTGTCACAACAGCCCCATCAGGGGTGTTTGTTGGTGCGTATTAACAGCCCAAGGGGTGTGTTTGTTTTGTTGTTCCAGCCCACACCCCAGGCCCGCCAAGGGTGCTGTTGGGGTTTGGTTTCTCGGTTCGCTAACAGCCCTAAAGGGTGCGTTTAGACCTGCTTATTTCAGCAGACCCGAAACAGCCCACGTAGGGTGCGTATGTTTCATAAGCCGAAACTGTGAGCTTATGAAACATAAGCCACAAACTGTGAGCTTATGAAACATAAGCCGAAAACCATATAAGCCATAAGCCGGGGCTGTTTCGGCTTATATAGCGGGGCTTATGGCTTATATGGTTTTTAGTCTTGACCCACCACTGAGAGCCCCACCTAGGGGTGCGCCTGGTTTTGTAGTTTGACCCGCACCACAGCCCTCAAAGGGTGTGTTTTTGCTTGCTTATTTTCTGCACAAGGGTGCGTTTGATTCAGCTTATTTTCCAGCCCCATTAGGGGGTGTTTGTTGGCTGCAAAACAGCCCCAACACAGGTCAACTAGGGTGCGTTTGTTGGCTGCAAAACAGTCCCAACACAGGTCAACGTTTGATTTTGTTAACTTTCTTTTGGTATAGTTGCTGTCAAGAATTCGTTGAGACCAAGCCGAGACCACAAGTGGCGGCACAAAAAGATAAATTTTACTGAGCAAGGTGGGATGGAGAAGCTGGAGGAGATCAAGGCAAAACGCCCAGAGAACATGTCGGAGTCGGATTGGGAACAATATGTAAATTTCTGGATCCAATTTATTATTATTATTATTATTATTATTATTATTATTATTATTATTATTATTATTATTATTATTATTATTATTATTATTATTATTATTATTATTATTATTCTTATTGTTAATAATAATAATAATAATAATAATAATAATAATAATAATAATAATAATAATTCATTTATATAACATTTTTTATTATTTATAATACTCAGGTTAAGCACTGGTCGAACCCGGATAATTTGAAGAGAGGGGAGACCAACAGGCAGAACCGGCTCGCCAATCCGACTACCAGCCTTCATGGGTCGCATTCGTTAGCTGTTATACGCGATAACTTCGTAAAACGCTTTTTAATCATTTCATTTATATATATATAGTGTTTGGTGAGTCGTTATTGAGTTTATTTATAAACAGCTGAGAGAACCCACCGACGCTGTGGATGGTAGAGACTTGATCGCGATGTACAGACACAACCATACGAGAGACGGCGTTTGGGAGGCTGCATTGTCCGAGACTAGATATGTAAGTATAATTTATTTCCATAAAACTCACCCACATTAATGCAATCACGACTTATATATTACTTTGCTTATTTTTTTGTAAAACAGAACCAGATGATACAGATGCGGACGGAGAGCACCTCCGGGGGGACGACCATGTCTGACCTCGATATTATGCGCCACGTGATCGGTGGCAAGCAGCGAGGTCATATTCCTGGCGTAGGTCCAGTCTTACCCGGCGGTGGTCGTCAGACGACCCTTAGCGCCGCACGAGCTCGTGATCAAGCCTCCGCGTCCTCCCTGCACGAAACAGTCCAGAAGCAAACCCAGGAGATGTCCCAACAAAGGACACTGATTGATATGTTTGTGGGGTGGGCTAAGACACAGCCGGGTTTCCCGCTGAGCTAGCGACTCAGGCGACGACATCGGGATCCCAGGTGGCTTCACCATCACCAGGTGAGTCTACAGGTACCCCGGAGGAGGGGAGTGGGGCTAGTGGGGGGAGTGGGGGGACTCAGGAGTAGCGTATGGGTTGTTTGGGTTGATTTATATTTTGTTTTGGGTTATGGACAAATGTGTGGATAGTTTTATGGATTATTATGTGTTTATGTAGTTTATGTGTTAGGATTCCCGCTACATTTTTCCCACGTATAGTTTTGTAGCGTATAGCGGATAGCTAGCTTATATGTAGTGATCATGTGATAACGGTTTTTGAACCGTATTTTGCGAATTTGGATACAAACACATGATTATGTTAATTTTTAAGAAATTTGGATATGTATCATATTATGTTGGCGAATTTGTGATTTGAGTGTCTTGTGGTATTGTAATTAGGTTATATACAGGTTCTGGATTTGTAGTGATATTGTAGATTTTTTCCGGAAAAATTCCGGAAAAAATCTGGAAATTACCCATTTTGCAGCATTTTGCTGCAAAATGGGTCAGACACTTTTCGCGGGGACATGTCCCCGCCAAAAGGTTGTTGCATTAATAATGAGCATAGCTTTTAGCAGGGACCTATCCCCGCCAAAAACCCACACTATTTACTTGGAAAATATTTTCAGCGGGGAAGAGTCCCCGCCAAAACGTTTGCATCATTTACTTGGAAGTACTTTCAGCGGGGACATTTCCCCGCCAAAAGATTTGCCACGCTGGCAGTTTGACCTGACCAATATTGTCCACGCTGGCAGCGTGGGTCCCACGTGTCACCGCCAAAAGAGTGGTACGTCGCCGCCGAAACTTTACAGCGTGGGGCTTTGCCCGAGGCACTTTCGGCGGGGACATGTCCCCGCCGAAAGGTTTGGGCGGGGAGAAGTCCCCGCTGAAAGCGACGAAATGTCCCCGCTAAAAGCGGTGAATGTTGTAGTGAGAACCACCATGTCCCGTAGTTTGATGTTTGAATATATATTCTATAACTTATATGTCATATCGTGGTTGTGATTATGTTGTTGGATTATGAATAACTCATCTCTTTGCTTATAAAACTAGATTATATATAGTTTTTCTAACGTTGTTCATGATTTAATATGCAAGCCATGTAAGAGTAAGACACTCTTGTATACTACTGTACTACCTTTCTATGCACCAAACATTAATCATACTAAAATCTTTTAATTCATACAAACACCGTCAATATTACAAATTTACAAGTGAATTTCTAAATTAGTTATATTATTCTAGCTTTTATTAAAATATGGTCAAAAAAAAATGGAGATTGAAGATTATTGAATATATTTAAAACTGTTGCTTTTCTTTGCTTGCTTTGAGCAATTGTATTTTACTAGGCTAGTCTATTGTAATTTGTGTAAATGAATACACCTAAAGTTTAAGCTAGTTACTATTTAGAAATATTATGTAAACATAATTGATTACCATAACCAACTAAATAAATTTATATCTTACGATGCTCGTTTTTATTTGTGGCCAACTGTTAAGGGAGGCTCGTAGACAAAAATGCATGAAATATAAGCTTTAGCACTGTACTCAACTAAGGATGTTGGACAGGTTGGGGGAGGCTCAGCACCCACCAGTCCCCCTACCTCCTCCGCCCCTGATGATTACCAACTCAATAACATTATCACAGTATAGTAACGTAATAACCTGATTAAAAACTATATATACTTGCTTAATAATTCTCATGTACATACTTTTAATTCCTTTACGACAACCAACTATTACGTTTTTTTTTATGAAACATCACGTCAATGAATAAAGTTAGGTTATCACCCACGTAGTTTTTCTTTTTTTGATTTAGGAGGTGATTGTTATCAAATAAGGATTGTGAGGCATGCATTTTTTTATAATTTAAGGAGAACACCTTCATTAAACAATGACTATCTAACCCATTTTTTTTAATTAGCTTTGTATAACGTTTTTAACTGACAGACATGTTAAGGTTGAGGTTGTTGTTTAACTTTAACTATTGATATCATGTTGTACAAAATGTGCGTGTTTAGTAGCACATAATGAGCGTTGATGAAGTTAAATTATGCTCCATAAAGTTTTTAAAATGTTTTTATGAATATCCATATATAAATTTTAAATAACAATTTCATGAGTCGTTGTTATAAGTTGAATCGCGTATATTTATTTTCATATCACAGTAACTTGTGCTTACTATTTGATATTTATATTTCCGTTACTAATAATTTAGCCGTATTTAATATTCAAACCCGTGTACGCATAAATTAAACTTTTAAATAAAATAACATAAGTCCTTATTTACAAAAATATTCTAGAAAAGTCTAAAACTAACATTAGTTTAATATTTAACGTGTATTAAAACTAATTCGCATATTTACCAAATTTTGTAATTTTAATGATGAGAGTCTAAAAACTAATACTAATAATCATGTAATTTTAAACAAAGTCAATATTATAAAGTATATGGGTATGAAGTGTAAGGGGTTATTTGTTTTTTTTTTCTAAAGTTATTAAAAAATATGAAAACTTTTAATTTTACACTTAGCTCTATATAATTTATTTAAAATTCAAACACCTAAGTTTTATTAATTACTCCATTTTTTTAAGTTTTTGTTTTCATAAATTTGACACATATATTTTTATACATTTTTTTTCTTAACAAAATTTCTCCATCAAATTGATTAAGTTTGACCAAAATCAATTTAATTTTGACTTTTTATTGACCAATCATGTTGCTCGATTTCGCCTACGTGACAAAATCGAGCTCTACTATTGGTCTATTTTTTTTTCAATAAGAAGGGATTTCAAAAACACTCCGAAATTATGTAATTCTTTTATTATATAAAAGATTTGTAGCTTAAGTTTGAATTCGTATTCTCTCATTATTCGTGTTCAATATTTTAAATATATGGTATCTCGTATTCAAATGTCGTCCACGTATTTAAAGGTTCAAACAACCCACGTATTCGTATCAAAATTTTAATTAGTAGTTCGTATTATATATATCAAGTATCGTTAATTATTTAGGTTGTTATAGTATTAGTGGCTTAACTGAAGCCAAAAGCTTGGATTGCTATGGTAACAATCTTTTACAAGTGAAATCAGATGTGTTAAAACAAGTTAGATTGCTTTCACTTTGTCACATGTCACTGGATAAACAAAATATTTCATTAGCATATGCAACTATGCAAATATTCTACATTTCTACATATTTAAAAGTAGTTTTGAACTCCTAAGTTGTGATTACCAAAACTATACATTTTAACATGTTACAAAACTATCACAGCCTCTCCAATTTTGTACATTGGAGCCAAGGGGGAGGGGGTGGGCTGGCCGGAAGTTAACAAAGTTGGCCGAAAGTTGGCCAGAATTTAGTTGGAGAAGATAAAGTATGGTGGTGGTGACTTGGTAACCTATAAATCGTCTAACGTTGCAACTAAAAGAAAGTTGGGTACATTAAATTTGGAAAAAAAAGGGGTGGGTACATGCGAAGATAATTGAAAATTAATCAAGCCTAGCAAAAGTCCATTTAATATGGTTATTAACTTATAATCAACAACAAGTAGGAGGTTCCGGCCGCGTTGCGCCCGGTTTTTGAGGATTTAAATTTTCTCGCTGTATGATTTGATTATATTGCATAATTAACATTTTTTATAAAATCGCACGTACGTTAAAAGCATATCAATATTGGGCTTGTTTTGTTTGTTATTGAGAGACATTTTTAACAGTATTTTTTTTATTCAAAAAACCGCTAGGTATCTATTAGGCATTTAGTAAATAAAGTTTGTTATATAAAAAACTCGTAAATATTAAGAAGTGGAGGGTGTGTTTTGTAAATTTGTTTTTATATATATTGCATGTTGGTGTTGCCGTGTTGGAAATGTACGCATACATGCAACTCAACCACGTTGGGCCACATGTTGTCAAAAGTCCAGCGAAGCCCAAAAACTGAAATAATATTTGTGGCACTGCGCTCAAATATTTAGGCCGACTATCCAAACAAATATTGGACTCAATGAGTCAACCAATCAGAAGCCACCGAATCTTCCATCTTTAATGTATATACTTATATAGTAATACAAGATGATAAAGCCCAAGTTATTGGGTAAAATTTTGGAACACAATCTTTTATATGAGAAAAAATTGATGGCTCTATATTGACATGTAGGGGTGTTCATTGGTTCGGTTCTTAGTTAATCGGTTTATTCGGTTCGGGTTATTCGGTTAAAAATTTTTTTTTGGGTCATAACCGAAAACCGAACCGAACCAAAAATATCTATGACCGAACCGAACCGAGAACCGAACCGAAGTTCGGTTCGGTTATGGGTCAAAACCGAAAACCGAATTTTATACTTGAATTACACTATTTATATATTTTTTTAAATTTAATTATATATATTTTTGGCAAAAAAATATTTCAAGCATAAAAGGTGTTTTTTTATATTAGTATAAAATTATAATGGACATTATATATATATATATATATATATATATATATATATATATATATATATATATATATATATATATATATATATAGTGAGACTTTCTTTCGAGAACCATCTTATCAGCGAGAATTGAGAGAACCACTAAAAACATACATGCACGCCTTCAATAATTATATTTTTGCACATATGTTCTAAATATCAATAAAGGTTAAAAACGAAATATTTATATAAATTCGGTTTTCGGTTCAGATAGCCAAACCCATATCCAAACCGAAAACCGAATTTTTAATTCAGTTCGGTTCGGTTTTTTTTTTTGGTTCGGTTCGGTTCGATTTTCGGTTTACTCGGTTTATTACCCGAACCATGAACACCCGTATTGACATGCGACAAATTAAAGCAATTTAATTTAATCAATAAAGGTTAAAAACGAAACTCTTGTTTAGTTAAAACTAGTTATAATACCAGCGCACACGCGTTTTTTTTTTTTTTTTTTTTTTTTTTTTTTTTTTTTTTTCTTGAATGATATATTTTTAATTTATTAAAAAACAAATAATTTAATCTTTGTTTTGTTTTATTTATTATTTTTTATTATAGTTTTTTGTTATTAAAGATAATCATTTAAAAGGTTTAACCCTATTGTTAGTTGCATCTTATTTATATTTTTTGTATTTATCTTTTACTTGTGTAACATATCAACAAAACAAATTTATAAATTTATAAATTAAAAAATAATAATTAAATTACCTAAGGAAATAATATATATATTTTTTGAAATACGAAAGTCGGGTTTCGTTTTATTATATAAAAGATTGGATCAGATCGGTTTTATTGAAAAAAAAAATACGCAAGTATTTGGGGCTCATATTCTTTTTCGTTTGGACATAAGGGTATAACAACCTTACAATCTGATTGGTTAAGGAAATTTTTAAAAATTAATCTTGGATTCGACTTTATGAATTTAAGTTAAAACCTTACAATCTGATTGGTTAAGGAAATTTTTAAAAATGAATTAATCTTGGATTCAACTTTATGAATTTAAGTTAAATTCTCAGTCTCCTTTTTCTTTTATAAGTTTTAAATAAAATGAATTCTTCATAAACAATTTCTTTATAAAAAATAAGCTTAATTGGTATAATAATCACTAGTTATAATACCCGTGTACGCACAAGATTTTGACATAAAACTTTTATCATGTATTTAATACCGAATATATTGTCTTAAAATGTATTGAACTTTACATTTATTCATCTAGTATAACACATGGAACTTTTAGATGGATCATATTTACTTTAGTGGCTATTGTCCTTTTTTTTCTAAATAATGTATATCAATGACGCATCTAAAGACTTGATACAAAATTATTACGATCCACTGCTTATGAATCTTCTATTTTCACCCTCGTATATTCCTTTTTTTTTACACGTTAGTTGTTTTTATTGATGTAAACAAATAGCATAACACGATTTGCATTTTGATGATACCATTACAAAATGTACATATTATTTGATTGTAACTTTTTTAAAGTCGTGCAGTCCATTTGATGATCTCTCTGTCAATTTTTGTTAATCTGTTAAAGTTGTTATGTTTGGGTTCTTGTATAACTAATAGTTTTAGAAATAAGTTTTTTACTAAAATGAATAGAAGGTGAGTGTTGATGACTCGTGACATAGAGTGATAAGGTCTTATTCGCCAATAGTGATTTGTATAAATTGCCTTGCTGCCATTTTGTTAATCACCACCCATAAATTGAGTCTTTATTTTTAATTTCTTAAACAAAAACAAATAGTGAAGCTTTTGGTAATACTATATTATGTTGTTTGTTATATTGAAGCCTGTATAATATGTTGAGTTATTGTAAGTTGAAAGTGTAGCAATAGCACCAATAAAGTTGACCATTATGAAACAGGCCGGGAAAGTTAAACTATCATTTAAAAATATTTACATAAAAAATTATGCTCGATTCAGTATTGACTTGTACAACTTTTTAGACCATATCAGAATGGACCTAATAAATCTAACGTATGCCTACAGTGTGGATGTTAAAATTTTGAAAATTGTAATATCAATATACAATATATGAAAAATATTAATTATACTTCCAAAAACTCACTAATAACACCTCTTGAAATTAAATTTAGTTTTACAAACTATACTGAACTTCACACTTCACTTAAGATACATCGAGAATGCAACTTCAAGTAAAATGCAAGACTTTATGTATTCTTTTGTAGAAGTACCTTTTGGCGGAACATCTTTCGACTTATACCAACGTAATCATCATTTTGCAATGACAACCTCTATCGATAAAAAAAACATAAAAGAAATTAAATTTCAAGCCCTATTTGTTAGATATTGCAATATATGATTCTTGTTTTACACGTTTAGCATTATAACATTGATAATTTAAACTTATTTTGCTCGATGTTGATTGTCGTTTCACGTGCTCTAGTGCCTTTCCCAAATGCCTCTCCATTAGAAAGAAGGATGTGACTGGTATAACCGTACAAAGATGTAGCTCCAGTCCCATAGCCCACACATCAGTATTCCAAGTTAAAACCTGCATTTAACTCATCGTTAACTACCGGTCTATATGAAGTCCAAAATTAACGTAAGGAACATTAATAAAATATTAAAACCCATCCTTTTACAAATGACCTCAAAATAGATGAATTATCATCCAAAAAAACCATTAAAACAATCATTTCCATAACCCGATCAAACTTAGAACTTAATAAATATTCAAGATTTAAACAAAGAATTAGATCAAATGTGATCAATAATTTTGACTTAAGAAATTCGAACATTTTGTTTATAAATCCACAACTTACATCAACATTTAGTGTCTTATTCAATGCCCATTAGTTCTGGCTTCTCAAATATTATTAAAAGATCGAAATTATCAGTAAAACACATTAATTAAAATTCAAAATTCAAAATTGACTCCAACAACAAATTAGGGTTTTCAAATTAATCATCAAACATCAATTCACATATATATGATGCACCAAATTTAGTTCTGCGTAATTTAAATTCAAAATCTTAATTTTAAAAAAAATGTGTTCTGAAATCTAACAATAGTCTCATTAAGCTCATAGCTAATTTAAGTCATTAATATCAAATCTTAACCTATAAATTATCAGCCTAAGTTAGATTTTACCCACTTAATAATCTAATGTTCCATAAAGTTTTTTAAAAAATGTTTTTCGGGATACCCGTATATAAACTTTAAATAATAATTACATGAGTCGTTGTTATAAGTACAATCGCGTATATTTGATATCATGTTATACAAAATGTGCGAGTTTAGTAGCACGAGCGTTGTCGTTGTTATGAGTTAAAATATATACGTATATAAACTTTTATTTAGCAAACATAGATGTTATGGTCGATGTTGTTGTTTAACTTTTAACAATTGGTATCATGTTGTACGAAATATGCGAGTTTAGTAGCACATAATGAGCTAATGAAGTTAAAATATACTCCGTAAAGTTTTTTAAAAATGTTTTCAGGATATCCATATATAAACTTTAAATAATAATTACATGAGTCGTTGATATTTATATTACCATTAATAATAATTTAGCCGTATTTAATATTCAAATTCATGTACGCATAGATTAAACTTTTAAATAGGATAACACGAGTCTTTATTTAACGACATAATAAAAAAATATTTTAATAAATGAAAGTTTAAAACTAATGTTTATTTTAAAAATATTTAACTTATATTAAACCTAATTCGTATATTTATAAAATTTTGTAAGTTTAATGGATGGAAGTCTCAAGCCAATACTAATACTCATGTAATTGTAAACAAAGTTTATATTATAAAGTGTAGGGGGTATAAAGTGTAAGACGTTATTTGTTTATTATCTAAAGTTATTAAAAACACGAAGATTTATAATTTTATACTTAACTCCATATAGTATATTTAAAATTCAACCACTAATTCATATTTAATAATGTAAGATTCAAAAAGTGAAGTTTTTTTAAATTATCTTTTCAAAAAAAGCATATTTTTTTAAGTTTATTACATAAAGTTATCAAAAAAGCATGAAGATTTATAATTTTACACTTAACTCCATATAGTATATTTAAAATTCAACCACTAATGTTTTATTAATTACCTCCCTTTTTTTTAAGTTTTTATTTTCATAAATTTGACACCTATATTTTTTTGTGTTTTTTTCCTCAATCAAATTCTCCAACAAATTTTTTAAAGTTTGATCAAAATCAGTTCAATTTTGACTTTTTATTGGCCAATCATATTGTTCGATTTCTCTTATCTGTCAAAATCGAGTTTTCCTATTGGTCAAAATTTTTTTCTACTAAAATTGTTTTGTCAAAAAAACTCCGAAATGATGTAATTCATTTATTATATAAAAGATTTAAATAACGAACCCCTCTTTCACCCCATGATGTTCACGGGCTTTAGGCTAGTAGGCAAGGAAGAAAGTTCTTCACCATACACATCAGCGCCACGTCAGCTTTCTCTTTCCTCTCACTCCCCTTCACCACTCTTCACCATTTAGTGGGTAAGGGATACCCATCTTCACCTTAACTCCTATTTTTTTTTTAATACTTACACAATTAAAAACATAAACGTAAACTTCAAATTTAAAAACACAATGTACGAAATTAAAACGTTACATAAACTTCAAATATTAAACATAGTACATAAACCGGGAATAACAAATCTTAAAACAAGTTTTGTTTAGGTGGCAAAATTTATAAAAACTTTTAAGAAAACAATACTCCTTATTTCATAAGCTGTAAACCCAAAGGACCTAATGGAAATAATCCAAAACCCGAGGGACTATTCAATAAACATGCATAAGTCTGATTAAAAAATGACATTAGTTCCTCAAACCTTTCATTTTGCTACTTTCTAACAAAGGCGGCTCCGGTTCATTTACAGTCTACAAATCAAATCAGGTATTTATCCAATTATTTGTTGTAGAATTAATTTTGTTAATTTTTTTTTTTTTTTTGAAAGGTGAGTTTCTTTGAGAAATTCGTGTCGCCATTCGACAGCGGAAGGTCTAGCTTACGTTGTCTTAACCGGGCCCGCGCTAGAGAGCTCCCTCGAAGTGAAAGCCTTATTCAAATACCCGATGGGGGGAGAACCCCCTACTAATCCGCCCGAAGGCACGACGATTAATAGGGGTAAACCCTGCGCCCTCAGACTTGACCTGAGTAAACCCAAGCCAAGCCCTCATAGAGGGACTTCCTTATATCTCAAAGATGACCACAGTGGGGTTTGAACTTGAGACCTCTCGGTCAACAAGCCAAGTCCCAACCACTGGACCAATTCATTTGTTAATTAGTAAACCAAGCTTAAAGCTTGGGAGCAAAAATGGGGTGGGCCCGTTTTTTCTTCTTTTTCATTTGGTGAGGGTTTCACCGATTGTTGTCTTAATATGTGTGCATCCCGCGTGAATGTTGGTGGAGGGCAAGTGTGATGCTGCGTGAGGTGGGGCCGGATGGTGAAACCACCACCCCCTTGCCAAGTAGTCTTAAGATCAACTTGTACCATTATATTTTTTTAATATTTTGATCTCCATACCAAATGCATTGTAATGCACGAAGTTATAATGCAATGACTTGTTATAAGTATCAATTCTTCTGTTAAGTTTAGTAAAATATATGAATAAATATTCTCTTTAAAACACACGTTATAGCCGAGATTAAAAACCACTAATAATATATTCGGGTAAGGATCTAGTGAGAAGAAAACTTAAAATGAGAAGATTGAGAAATAACTATAACCACATATTTGAGATGCATCGACTTGAATTAGATGCACCTCTATTCATTTTGAAGTGAAAACGATGTAAAGTAGTATTAGCAACAAATTTGACTCGCAGAGAGCGAAAAATACATAATATTCGTCTAACTTGATGAAATGCATCTAATATTCTAATATATGTATATGCATCTAAGTCTTAGCTAGGAAATATATTAAGATGCATCTAAAAGATTAGGTATGCATCTAATTCAAGTTGACGCATCTCTAACTAGTTATAATGCCCGCGCACGCGCGAGTTTTTTTTTTTTTTTTTTTTTTTTTTTTTAATTTTTTGAATCATATATTTTTATTTATTAAAAAACAAATAATTTAATCTTTGTTTTGTTTGATTTATGATGTTTAATTATAGTTTTTTATTATTAAAGATAATTATTTAAAAATTTTAATCCTATTATTAATTGCATCTTATCTATATTTTTTGTATTTATCTTCTACTTGTGTTAATTGCATCTTATCTATATTTTTTGTACTTATCTTCTACTTGTGTGGATAAATATAAAATGTTACCTAATTAGAAAATAATCTTTTTTTTTTTTAAATACAATTATTACTAAATAAGGTATGAATGCATTTTTTTTGAAATGGAAGATTCCCGATAGGTGTTTTGTTTTATTATATAAAAGATGTGTATTTATAGTTATTTTTCATCCTTCTCATTTTAAAATTTTTCTCATTTGATCCTAAGTCTAATATATACAAATAACTAGCTAAATGACCAGTCAAATTGACGGGATTTTTTAAGTGACTGATGAAAATAGATAATGCCTTATATATTATTTAATTAGACGTTGAGAAACAAACAGATGACTATTGCAGTTAGAAAGTACATCAACATTGAACAAATGAAACATATGTGTAATTAAAACAGTAGTTAACTAACTAAAAGAGAACTTGAAGTTCGATAAACATATATTGTTTGGTGTTGATGAATTTGAATTTCATGTGAGTGTACAAATGATTTTGATCATTTTTCGATGAATTAAGTCGATCTTTAGTAACCACATCTACATGAAGTTCCTGCTAAACTATGATCACAAATTTTGTAGCATTTCTTTGCATACCATATTTGTTGTACTATTCGTGTGGTTTCCGTCTTCATTGCAAATAATTATGTTCAATCTTGTTTTGCTCTTAACACAAGACACACAACATTTATTACCTAAAAATGTAACCAACTTACCACCTTTTTATGGTTCCGTATAGCCTTATTTTTTCGACGTTTATATAACAAACCATTTGTATATTATGTGACCATTTACCCCCCCCCCCCCCCTCTTCCCTCTAACCTTTCTGTCAACAGGAATAGGATAAAATGATTATTTAATTGTCACAAAATACACACAAAGGTCAAAATTCAAAAGGTTTGTTATATGAAGGTCGAAAGAAAAGTGGCTACACCAAATCATAATATGTGCCAAGTTAGTTAAATTTTTACTTGATGATCTTTGACAATATATTGTTGTCCATGTGAAAATAGGATGTGGGAAGTACAAACCCGATTTCCTAAGAGATTGGCTATAGTTTTTATTGATTGTCATAGCAAAAGATACAAACACCACAAATATAAATGTATAGGCAAGGAAATGATACATATCAAACAAATGAATAACATAAACCGGAAAAATCTAAATGATTAAAATGAACGAAACAAAGAATTTAAGATATAGTATGTGTAAATTTGAAATTAAATATAACTGGAATCTTTAATATGATTCTTTCCCAAACTCATATAAGAATAATGCTAATGGTTATCATAATTTTTGTGGTCATCCTCTGCTAACTCAGCCCCACGTCAGCTTTCTCTCTCCAAGACTACACTCTAACCACGATTTGCTAATAAGGCGACCGCAACCACAACAAAAAACATACAAAAAAAAGAAAAAAAAAAAAAACCTACAAAAAAAAAAAAAAAAAAAAAGAAAAAAAAAGAAAAAAAAAAAAAAAAAGAATTGAAAGTTTCGGTTGTGTAGACAACCATAACTTTGATATGGTAGGGGTGAGATGTGTAGGAGTTGTGGTTGGCTAGGAGGGCAACGCATTGAATTTGTTTGGTTGGGTTGCCTTGCAACCTTCCATTAGCATTAGTCTAAAGGGTATTTTAAAAGGGTAGTCTAAACAATTAACGTAAAGATAGAAGATGAAAAATTTTCAAAGCTTTTCAGTACTCCATTAAAGCTATTGAACGCACACAATATATGTAACACCCCCAATTCATGGATGCAGCGGAATTCAAACAGGGTGTTACTCGACGGCACAATAGTCACAATAATAGAAAACGAACTCTAATTGAGTCGTTTTTAATTGATTTATCATTCAAATTATATAAATATCAGAGATTACAAAATGAGGTCCCAGATGGTTTCATGTTTACAATTTACATTAAATGAGTTTTTGAATGATAATAAAATTTATAGCCCTCTTGAATATGCGTGCTCCTCCGTGCCAGCCTCGTTCATTATGGACCTGAAATACATGCTTAAAACAGTCAACACAAAGGTTGAGTGGAATTCGTAGAGTTTGTAGTTAAATCGTTGAACACAATAATCGTAGTGTGAGCTATAGACTCACACTCATAGTTAAAAAACAAAATCGTTATTATTGCACTAAGCTCATGCAACCAAAACATTAACATTGAACCAAAGATTGGCATTATAGAAGCCCTACCAAGGTAATATTGCCATTATACCTCAAACTATCAAATATAGTGCATTTGTTTGAACTCGTAGTTGTTCAACACAAATGGGATTCGTCAATCCCAATAGATCTATTCACAATATTCGTGCTCACTATAACTAGTGACTAATGGTTCATGATATAGGGACTTCGAACATGACAATCGTTACTTAGTGACAATAAAACATAGTCGGGTAGCATACAGTAGAAAGCATTATGTTCGAGTAGAAAAATAATAGCATGTATCCCCCCAATAGAAAGTGAGGCTACGAACTCACATTAAGTTATGTAGTAAGTAGTGAATGTGATGGTCGAATCGCGAAGGTTTCTACGAGCAACCTATAATAGAATGTTGCGACTTAGGATTGGAGTAAAGAATATGAAGAATTGCCTATATATATATCTTGCATTTAGTCCATGATGTGGTACGATGTATAGTGTAAGTCTTTGAAAATAAATGATTCATGAAACATGTATAGTTTATATATCGTTTACTACCGTTCGGGCCGACATAATTCAGAAGTCATGTTAGTAAATGTTCGAGGAGCCAGGACACTTTAATTCATAAATCCACAACTCATCTCGACGGCTTACATAATGAACTCCTCACATGAGGCTCCCTACTATTGTAGTAGTTGATAATATATATATGTATATATATATATATATATATATATATATATATATATATATATATATATATATATATATATATATAAGTTTTGATCCGAAAAGTTACATGTCCAATATTTGAATAAACTTAGGAAAGTTTATCTTTACATGAAGATTGTTATTAGGGTAAGTTTCTTCAGTCTTGTATGACAAATACTTGTAATATCTCATGGTTCTTTTAGATGAAGTAGATCCAAATTGTATGTTCAAGTTATCGCCAACTCTTTAGCTTATGTTTTCGCCTAAGTAAGTTTATATGGTCATTTAGTCATGGGCTTGCCATGACCTTTGGTCATTGTTCCATGGTCTTGAGACTCAACCTTGGCTCTAGCCATGGTTGTGGTCTTGATTCTAGGTCATAAGACCTCTTGTTCTTTTTAAAACATAACCATTATATAGTGACTTATATATGTAAATAGCTGTTAAGAAACTGAGAAAAGTCTCATTCGTTATTGGTTTTCTGGAGACGTGCACCTGAGTTTTTGAAGAAAACGTGATTCCGGACAACTTTTGTGTTTTAACTTTTTCATGAAACGGACCAGAAATGCCTCTTTTTGCGTGTTTTATATTCTGTCACATAAATTATTTTGGCAGTTTTGCCGCAAAGTTTTGGTAACTTCAAATGGTCATAACTTTTGACTCGTATACTCTTTTTAGGTGGTTCAAATTGCTATGGTTTCCTTTTTAGGTCCTATACTACAATATGTAATGATCTAATATCATAATTTTACCATTTTGATCAGATTATACCAAGAAAGTCACTAGTTTACTTGTTTAAATAACTTAACTTAACAATCATTTACAATAACTTGTTTTACCCATTTTTATACATCATAGACATGATCACAAGACATAATATAGCATAAATGATATGTAAATAACATGATTATGATATTTAACAAGAAGTATGTTAGGGTTTTGCTTACAACTTTTGGCTTTCAACAAAGAAAGGAAGTTAACATGTAAGGTAAGGACTTTGATAGACTTTAGCTTCAACCTACTTCACTTCATGCAATCTTTCTACTCTTGTATTCTTAAAAGAGAGATGATGAAAGTTGAGGTGACTTGAATGGATTCAAACTCAAGAGAAATCACCAAAGTTTATGAGGTTTGGAAGTGTTTTGATTACCTAAAACCAAACTAGGGTTTCTATCTTTGAAGTTGCTCTTGAATCTTGCTTGAAACTAGAAGAAATTAAGCTAAGTGTGGAGTGTTTTGGTGTGTGATGGTGGACGGCACAAAGGGGGAAGGGGGTATTTATATGGGTTTGAGGAGGTTACAAAACAAGACTTGTCAAAGCTTACATGACAAGCTTGTATACATGTAAACCATCCAAGGATACTTAGCCTAAGATCAAGCCACACCATGCGATGACTCCCCCACCCTATAGGCGGTTCCATAAGGGCTAGGGGGTGAGGTGTACCTTGCTTGATATTATCCAAGATATTGGATGAGTTTTGACTCTGGGAAATGCCAACCGTAAATGATTAAGCCTCAAAACGTAAAACCGGGTGTCATAAAAATATGGAACTTGAAAGTATGGTTAAACATGTCAATATGTTCCATAATAAAATATAAAATGAGTGGTAGGTTCCATTGGGGTGGTAAAACCCTGCTAAAACTGGAAACACGGGTCTAAAACGCGTAATACGTAAAACGTACGAATATTGTGTAAAATTGAGAAAAGTAAAATGTTACTTTTCTAATAGGATAAAAATGATTTAAAATGACTTATAATATCTAGACTGGGCTCAGTCTAGTGTCGGTTGGTTGAAGCCTAAAAATCAATGAATGACTTATAAAATCAAGGAATGATTTTTGGTCAAAGGAGGAGGGAAAATATGTCGACTTATTCCAGAAATGCGAAAACTCAAATCGTCTTAGAAACGTGGTGCAGGTATAGGCTAAGGTTACGGCTGAGTAAAAACGCTTAAAAGTGAAAATTCCAGTTTTTCATGGCCGAGGTTTATTTGGTCATGTTTTTCATAGTTATGATTTATTCTCAAATAAATCATGAGTGTATCAAACATTTTTCTGATACGGGGAAAATTAACGCGGTCGTGTTTCGTTGTGCGTAAAATTTTTGAATGACGTTTTACCCTAAAACGTGTAATTCCTTATTAACTTTCGCGAAAATGATCTGATGAATGTCAAACTTTTAATTTGCCATGGAAATGATTTATCACTCGAGGCCAAGAAACAAAAATCAAATTTCGAGAAAAATTTCGGGAAAAATGAATAGTAAAATTTTCCGGGAATAGTAATTAACCTGAAAATGTGAATTGTTACAATATAAGACTTATCTAAATATGTAAATAAATAATATAATTATAATAACACAAACACTTTCAAGTTTCAATCAAGAATCACTGAGAATGAAGGGCGCTTTCAAAGGCAAAAGGCCATGAGGAGAGTTACAATTCTTAAAAACTAAATTTTGCTCAAAATAAAAAATCCTATAAACTGAACTAAAATGTTACACAAATAATTAATAATTAGCAAGCCTACGTTGATTCTTACAAATTAAGACAAAATGAATATTAACACCTGCAAAAAAGACAAAGAGAAACATAGTTAGCAAATTATAGTAATAATTTAACGTAAAGGTAAATAAGACATTTGACTATAACCTTAAAGCTTTATAATAAATATTGAATTTTTATATCCAAATTATAGTAATATTAGTTTTGATGGAGAATTTAATTCATTACTTTGTTTTACATTTTATGAATAAAAAAAATCAAATTCATAGTAACATTTAAGATAAGATGTTACCTTCTTTTCAATTAAAAGGATATCCATTGTCGCATGTTAAGCTTTTTGATCTTACAATCTCCTTTATCTTGTACGCAAAATCTCATCATGTGTGCTACACAAAAATAGGTATACTGTAACTATTGAGTATTTAGATGATTTGAATATCAAAATACAACCAATAATTTTTTATTTTTATTTATTTTATTTTATTTTTTGAAAGGCAATATACAACCAATAATTAACACACAAATAATGATAAAAAAAATTAACCAGTGTCAAAATTAAACACTTAAATAAGAATGGATGTACTCATGAACTTACTGATATACATGTAACAGTATTTTTAGAAGGTGTCTTCTAATTAAAGTTAACTTAAATAAAATAAACATGTAATTAGGAAGATGAATGTCGCCTAAAATTTAATAGTACACATTCTTGATAGTTCACACTAACAAAAATAGAAAAGAAGAATAACACTTGTGCATGAACATATTGTACATCTGATAAACGAAATGAACTAAATGAGATATGCATAATTGTTTTACACAAAGATGCCTTGTTATAATGAACACCAATAAGATCGACATGTAATGGGGAACATGAATGTCGCCTTACGTTCTACAATAGGCTTCAGGAAAACAAAACAAAACAAAAAAAGTAAATAACATACTTGCAAGAACTTACATTTAATTTAAGAGAAAACTTATTCAATCTAATTGTAATTAGAGGCTTGGAGCTAAGTGTGGTAATACCATGAAGATCTTTTCACATACTCATGCACAATCTAAAACAAAGTCTACTTCATTATGTAAACCTACAATAACATACCTTATTGTAGCAAAAAAACATGGATCATCTTGCCAAAAAAAAATTAAAGAATAAATAATAAATAAATAAATGCCTCACTATGTAAAAAAGAAGAGTCATTTTGATAAAGCAAGATCACAATAAGAGGACCTGCCAGGATATTTATTTTCTTTATGATAATAGATAGATTAAGAATGAATCAAATCATGATACTTTAAACATCAAAATAAGCAATAAATTAGGAAACAATTAAATAAATTATTTCCATATTAAATGTGACAAAAAAACATGACTAATTTTATGCCTAAAGTGATGTGGAAACAATTTTGAACACCTGTGACAAAAAAAGATGCTTAAATTTTGGGGAGTAAATGTATGACTAATTTTATGCCTAAAGTCATGTGTAAGTGCTTTATTGGTTTGTGAAGTAGTGGGTCCATGTACTTTCACCAATAGAGTGATGCCACATAAGATTAGCCATATAATTAGGCACATGAATTAGTCATGTCAATAAATGCTGTATTCAAATTTATACCATCTATAAAACAAAAATAATCAAAGTGAAAAGTAAAATATGAATAAAATTTAATAGTAAATGTTGAAACAATTAATTATGAGAAATTTCAAAAGAATGTGAAATGTTAAAAAAATTTAAAAGTAACTATTGAAACAATTAATTATGAGCAATTTTCAAACCCGGCGCGTTGATCCGGTTTAATTTGAACCATTTTTTTTACTCAACCCATCGAATTGACCTGGTTTAAATTGACCCGTTTTTCGACCGAAATGGTTCAACTGGTTAAACCACCAGGGTCGAACCTGGTTTTAAAATATTATGTTTAATCCCCATATCTTCAAACTTGTATTATTTTTCGTTTATAACCCATAAACTTTTTTAATCACTAAAACAATTTATCGTTATAAAATCTCGTTGTTATGCACAGGCACTCGTCTAGTAGTCTATAAGCAAATTCATATGTGAAATGTGCATTAGAAGAATTTTTTTTAGGAAAGATGCTTAAATTCTGAACACCTGTGACAAAAAAAGCGTTGAAAATTATTTTTTCGATATAAAAATTCTTCTAACAAAACATGTTGGTTTTAAAATCACATATTTGAGGTGTGGAAAGTTGTTAGTTTTAATAATTATATCAAGGTGAAACATGATACTTCGTAATATCTTTTAATTTCGAATAACCACACGTCAATAATTTCATTCATAAAACAATATTCTTCCTAAAACATCAAGCTAAACATATAGAGTAAGAGTTAATGGTCAATCAATTACGAGTAATATTAATGTTTGATCTAAAAGGTAACTCATATTCTAAAAATATAAAATATGCCATAATTAATCTTCACAAATTAAAACTAATCCAAGATTTAGGAGAAAGAGATTTCAACACATTTGCTCAAGCCACGTGTCAAATGGAGGATGCAAATTATTTTTGGAAAAAAATGATGAAGAGAGATACTAAAAACTCTGTTTTATTAGATAAAATAGATAGATTAAGAGAAAACTTATTCAATCTAATTGTAATTAGAGGCTTGGAGCTAAGTGTGGTAATACCATGAAGATCTTTTCACATACTCATGCACAATCTAAAACAAAGTCTACTTCATTATGTAAACCTACAATAACATACCTTATTGTAGCAAAAAAACATGGATCATCTTGCCAAAAAAAAAAAGAATAAATAAATAATAATAATAATAAATAAATAAATAAATAAATGCCTCACTATGTAAAAAAGAAGAATCATTTTGATAAAGCAAGATCACAATAAAAGGACCTGCCAGGATATTTATTTTCTTTATGATAATAGATAGATTAAGAATGAATCAAATCATGATACTTTAAACATCAAAATAAGCAATAAATTAGGAAACAATTAAATAAATTATTTCCATATTAAATGTGACAAAAAAACATGACTAATTTTATGCCTAAAGTGATGTGGAAACAATTTTGAACACCTGTGACAAAAAAGATGCTTAAATTTTGGGGAGTAAATGTATGACTAATTTTATGCCTAAAGTCATGTGTAAGTGCTTTATTGGTTTGTGAAGTAGTGGGTCCATGTACTTTCACCAATAGAGTGATGCCACATAAGATTAGCCATATAATTAGGCACATGAGTTAGTCATGTCAATAAATGCTGTATTCAAATTTATACCATCTATAAAACAAAAATAATCAAAGTGAAAAGTAAAATATGAATAAAATTTAATAGTAAATGTTGAAACAATTAATTATGAGAAATTTCAAAAGAATGTGAAATGTTAAAAAAAATTAAAAGTAACTATTGAAACAATTAATTATGAGCAATTTTCAAACCCGGCGCGTTGATCCGGTTTAATTTGAACCATTTTTTTTACTCAACCCATCGAATTGACCTGGTTTAAATTGACCCGTTTTTCGACCGAAATGGTTCAACTGGTTAAACCACCAGGGTCGAACCTGGTTTTAAAATAATATGTTTAATCCCCATATCTTCAAACTTGTATTATTTTTCGTTTATAACCCATAAACTTTTTTAATCACTAAAACAATTTATCGTTATAAAATCTCGTTGTTATGCACAGGCACTCGTCTAGTAGTCTATAAGCAAATTCATATGTGAAATGTGCATTAGAAGAATTTTTTTTAAGGAAAGATGCTTAAATTCTGAACACCTGTGACAAAAAAAGCGTTGAAAATTATTTTTTCGATATAAAAATTCTTCTAACAAAACATGTTGGTTTTAAAATCACATATTTGAGGTGTGGAAAGTTGTTAGTTTTAATAATTATATCAAGGTGAAACATGATACTTCGTAATATCTTTTAATTTCGAATAACCACACGTCAATAATTTCATTCATAAAACAATATTCTTCCTAAAACATCAAGCTAAACATATAGAGTAAGAGTTAATAGTCAATCAATTACGAGTAATATTAATGTTTGATCTAAAAGGTAACTCATATTCTAAAAATATAAAATATGCCATAATTAATCTTCACAAATTAAAACTAATCCAAGATTTAGGAGAAAGAGATTTCAACACATTTGCTCAAGCCACGTGTCAAATGGAGGATGCAAATTATTTTTGGAAAAAAATGATGAAGAGAGATACTAAAAACTCTGTTTTATTAGATAAAATAGATAGATTAAGAGAAAACTTATTCAATCTAATTGTAATTAGAGGCTTGGAGCTAAGTGTGGTAATACCATGAAGATCTTTTCACATACTCATGCACAATCTAAAACAAAGTCTACTTCATTATGTAAACCTACAATAACATACCTTATTGTAGCAAAAAAACATGGATCATCTTGCCAAAAAAAAAAAAGAATAAATAAATAATAATAATAATAAATAAATAAATAAATGCCTCACTATGTAAAAAAAGAAGAATCATTTTGATAAAGCAAGATCACAATAAAAGGACCTGCCAGGATATTTATTTTCTTTATGATAATAGATAGATTAAGAATGAATCAAATCATGATACTTTAAACATCAAAATAAGCAATAAATTAGGAAACAATTAAATAAATTATTTCCATATTAAATGTGACAAAAAAACATGATTAATTTTATGCCTAAAGTGATGTGGAAACAATTTTGAACACCTGTGACAAAAAAGATGCTTAAATTTTGGGGTGTAAATGTATGACTAATTTTATGCCTAAAGTCATGTGTAAGTGCTTTATTGGTTTGTGAAGTAGTGGGTCCATGTACTTTCACCAATAGAGTGATGCCACATAAGATTAGCCATATAATTAGGCACATGAGTTAGTCATGTCAATAAATGCTGTATTCAAATTTATACCATCTATAAAACAAAAATAATCAAAGTGAAAAGTAAAATATGAATAAAATTTAATAGTAAATGTTGAAACAATTAATTATGAGAAATTTCAAAAGAATGTGAAATGTTAAAAAAAATTAAAAGTAACTATTGAAACAATTAATTATGAGCAATTTTCAAACCCGGCGCGTTGATCCGGTTTAATTTGAACCATTTTTTTTACTCAACCCATCGAATTGACCTGGTTTAAATTAACCCATTTTTCGACCGAAATAGTTCAACTGGTTAAACCACCCGGGTCGAACCTGGTATTAAAATATTATGTTTAATCCCCATATCTACAAACTTGTATTATTTTTCGTTTATAACCCATAAACTTTTTTAATCACTAAAACATTTTATCGTTATAAAATCTCGTTGTTATGCACAGGTACTCGTCTAGTAGTCTATATGCAAATTCATATGTGAAATGTGCATTAGAAGAATTTTTTTTTAAGGAAAGATGCTAAAATTTTGAACACCTGTGACAAAAAAAGCGTTGAAAATTATTTTTTCGATTTAAAAATTCTTCTAACAAAACATGTTGGTTTTAAAATCACATATTTGAGGTGTGGAAAGTTGTTAGTTTTAATAATTATATCAAGGTGAAACATGATACTCCGTAATATCTTTTAATTTCGAATAACCACACGTCAATAATTTCATTCATAAAACAATATTCTTCCTAAAACAACAAGCTAAACATATCGAGTAAGAGTTAATGGTCAATCAATTACAAGTAATATTAATGTTTGATCTAAAAGGTAACTCATATTCTAAAAATATAAAATATGCCATAATTAATCTTCACAAATTAAAACTAATCCAAGATTTAGGAGAAAGAGATTTCAACACATTTGCTCAAGCCACGTGTCAAATGGAGGATGCAAATTATTTTTGGAAAAAAATGATGAAGAGAGATACTAAAAACTCTGTTTTATTAGATAAAATAGATTAAGAGAAAACTTATTCAATCTAATTGTAATTAGAGGCTTGGAGCTAAGTGTGGTAATACCATGAAGATCTTTTCACATACTCATGCACAATCTAAAACAAAGTCTACTTCATTATGTAAACCTACAATAACATACCTTATTGTAGCAAAAAAACATGGATCATCTTGCCAAAAAAAATAAAAATAAAAGAATAAATAAATAATAATAATAAATAAATAAATAAATAAATAAATAAATAAATGCCTCACTATGTAAAAAAGAAGAATCGTTTTGATAAAGCAAGATCACAATAAAAGTACCTGCCAGGATATTTATTTTCTTTATGATAATAGATAGATTAAGAATGAATCAAATCATGATACTTTAAACATCAAAATAAGCAATAAATTAGGAAACAATTAAATAAATTATTTCCATATTAAATGTGACAAAAAAACATGACTAATTTTATGCCTAAAGTGATGTGGAAACAATTTTGAACACCTGTGACAAAAAAGATGCTTAAATTTTGGGGAGTAAATGTATGACTAATTTTATGCCTAAAGTCATGTGTAAGTGCTTTATTGGTTTGTGAAGTAGTGTGTCCATGTACTTTCACCAATAGAGTGATACCACATAAGATTAGCCATATAATTAGGCACATGAGTTAGTCATGTCAATCAATGCTCTATTCAAATTTATACCATCTATAAAACAAAAATAATCAAAGTGAAAAGTAAAATATGAATAAAATTTAATAGTAAATGTTGAAACAATTAATTATGAGAAATTTCAAAAGAATGTGAAATGTTAAAAAAATTTAAAAGTAACTATTGAAACAATTAATTATGAGCAATTTTCAAACCCGGCACGTTGATCCTGTTTAATTTGAACCGTTTTTTTTACTCAACCCATCGAATTGACCTGGTTTAAATTGACCCGTTTTTCGACCGAAATGGTTCAACTGGTTAAACCACCAGGGTCGAACCTGGTTTTAAAATATTATGTTTAATCCCCATATCTTCAAACTTGTATTATTTTTCGTTTATAACCCATAAACTTTTTTAATCACTAAAACAATTTATCGTTATAAAATCTCGTTGTTATGCCCAGGTACTCGTCTAGTAGTCTATAAGCAAATTCATATGTGAAATGTGCATTAGAAGAATTTTTTTTAAGGAAAGATGCTTAAATTTTGAACACCTGTGACAAAAAAAGCGTTGAAAATTATTTTTTCGATTTAAAAATTCTTCTAACAAAACATGTTGGTTTTAAAATCACATATTTGAGGTGTGGAAAGTTGTTAGTTTTAATAATTATATCAAGGTGAAACATGATACTCCGTAATATCTTTTAATTTGGAATAACCACACGTCAATAATTTCATTCATAAAACAATATTCTTCCTAAAACATCAAGCTAAACATATAGAGTAAGAGTTAATGGTCAATCAATTACAAGTAATATTAATGTTTGATCTAAAAGGTAACTCATATTCTAAAAATATAAAATATGCCATAATTAATCTTCACAAATTAAAACTAATCCAAGATTTAGGAGAAAGAGATTTCAACACATTTGCTCATGCCACGTGTCAAATGGAGGATGCAAATTATTTTTGGAAAAAAATGATGAAGAGAGATACTAAAAACTCTGTTTTATTAGATAAAATAGATTAAGAGAAAACTTATTCAATCTAATTGTAATTAGAGGCTTGGAGCTAAGTGTGGTAATACCATGAAGATCTTTTCACATACTCATGCACAATCTAAAACAAAGTCTACTTTATTATGTAAACCTACAATAACATACCTTATTGTAGCAAAAAAAACATGGATCATCTTGCCAAAAAAAAAAATAAAAGAATAAATAATAATAATAATAAATAAATAAATAAATGCCTCACTATGTAAAAAAGAAGAATCGTTTTGATAAAGCAAGATCACAATAAAAGGACCTGCCAGGATATTTATTTTCTTTATGATAATAGATAGATTAAGAATGAATCAAATCATGATACTTTAAACATCAAAATAAGCAATAAATTAGGAAACAATTAAATAAATTATTTCCGTATTAAATGTGACAAAAAAACATGACTAATTTTATGCCTAAAGTGTTGTGGAAACAATTTTGAACACCTGTGACAAAAAAGATGCTTAAATTTTGGGGAGTAAATGTATGACTAATTTTATGCCTAAAGTCATGTGTAAGTGCTTTATTGGTTTGTGAAGTAGTGTGTCCATGTACTTTCACCAATAGAGTGATACCACATAAGATTAGCCATATAATTTGGCACATGAGTTAGTCATGTCAATCAATGCTCTATTCAAATTTATACCATCTATAAAACAAAAATAATCAAAGTGAAAAGTAAAATATGAATAAAATTTAATAGTAAATGTTGAAACAATTAATTATGAGAAATTTCAAAAGAATGTGAAATATTAAAAAAATTTAAAAGTAACTATTGAAACAATTAATTATGAGCACTTTTCAAACCCGGCGCGTTGATCCGGTTTAATTTGAACCGTTTTTTTACTCAACCCATCGAATTGACCTGGTTTAAATTGACCCGTTTTTCAACCGAAATGGTTCAACTGGTTAAACCACCAGGGTCGAACCTGGTTTTAAAATATTATGTTTAATCCCCATATCTTCAAACTTGTATTATTTTTCGTTTATAACCCATAAATTTTTTTAATCACTAAAACAATTTATCGTTATAAAATCTCGTTGTTATGCCCAAGTACTCGTCTAGTAGTCTATAAGCAAATTCATATGTGAAATGTGCATTAGAAGAATTTTTTTTTAAGGAAAGATGCTTAAATTTTGAACACCTGTGACAAAAAAAGTGTTGAAAATTAGTTTTTCGATTTAAAAATTCTTCTAACAAAACATGTTGGTTTTAAAATCACATATTTGAGGTGTGGAAAGTTGTTAGTTTTAATAATTATATCAAGGTGAAACATGATACTCCGTAATATCTTTTAATTTGGAATAACCACACGTCAATAATTTCATTCATAAAACAATATTCTTCCTAAAACATCAAGCTAAACATATAGAGTAAGAGTTAATGGTCAATCAATTACAAGTAATATTAATGTTTGATCTAAAAGGTAACTCATATTCTAAAAATATAAAATATGCCATAATTAATCTTCACAAATTAAAACTAATCCAAGATTTAGGAGAAAGAGATTTCAACACATTTGCTCAGGCCACGTGTCAAATGGAGGATGCAAATTATTTTTGGAAAAAAATGATGAAGAGAGATACTAAAAACTCTGTTTTATTAGATAAAATAGATTAAGAGAAAACTTATTCAATCTAATTGTAATTAGAGGCTTGGAGCTAAGTGTGGTAATACCATGAAGATCTTTTCACATACTCATGCACAATCTAAAACAAAGTTTACTTCATTATGTAAACCTACAATAACATATCTTATTGTAGCAAAAAAAACATGGATCATCTTGCCAAAAAAAAAAATAAAAGAATAAATAATAATAATAAATAAATAAATAAATAAATAAATGCCTCACTATGTAAAAAAGAAGAATCATTTTGATAAAGCAAGATCACAATAAGAGGACCTGCCAGGATATTTATTTTCTTTATGAAAATTGATAGATTAAGAATGAATCAAATCATGATACTTTAAACATCAAAATAAGCAATAAATTAGGAAACAATTAAATAAATTATTTCCGTATTAAATGTGACAAAAAAACATGACTAATTTTATGCCTAAAGTGATGTTGAAACAATTTTGAACACATGTGACAAAAAAGATGCTTAAATTTTGGGGAGTAAATGTATGACTAATTTTATGCCTAAAGTCATGTGTAAGTGCTTTATTGGTTTGTGAAGTAGTGGGTCCATGTACTTTCACCAATAGAGTGATGCCACATAAGATTAGCCATATAATTAGGCACATGAGTTAGTCATGTCAATAAATGCTGTATTCAAATTTATACCATCTATAAAACAAAAATAATCAAAGTGAAAAGTAAAATATGAATAAAATTTAATAGTAAATGTTGAAACAATTAATTATGAGAAATTTCAAAAGAATGTGAAATGTTAAAAAAATTTAAAAGTAACTATTGAAACAATTAATTATGAGCAATTTTCAAACCCGGCGCGTTGATCCGGTTTAATTTGAACCCTTTTTTTACTCAACCCATCGAATTGACCTGGTTTAAATTGACCCATTTTTCGACCGAAATGGTTCAACTGGTTAAACCACCCGGGTCGAACCTGGTTTTAAAATATTATGTTTAATCCCCATATCTTCAAACTTGTATTATTTTTCGTTTATAACCCATAAACTTTTTTAATCACTAAAACAATTTATCGTTATAAAATCTCGTTGTTATACACAGGTACTCGTCTTGTAGTTGATGAGTGCTCAAACACTCATCATTTTTGGTCAAATCTAAACTGCAAAACATACAAAAACACTCAGAAATGCATCAAAGTACCAAAAATATTTCAAAATTGTGTTTTATATGTTTTAGATACAAAATGAGCAAAAACAAATAAAAAATGTATAAAGTCTGCAAAATTAGCAGTTTCAGTCCCCCAACTTTCATAAAATTACAAATCTAGTCCCTGGATATTCAAAATATGGAAAATTATCACCAAAGGTCCTTTTGAAATCATAAGTTGTCATATTTAGTCCTTTGGTGAAAAATTGGAAAGTTTTGGAAATTTACAATTTAGTCCCTGGAGTTTCAGAAATTGGCAGATTTGGCCCCTGGTGGGATATTTTTGAAGGAAAAATCACTTTTGGTCCCTTGAAAGTCACAAAAGCCATTTTTAGTCCTTGGGTAAAATGTTTGGAGAAATTACAGTTTTGGTCCCTGAACTTTCAAATATTGACATAAAAGGACCCCGGGATTTCAAATTTTGGAAAATTACAAATTTTGGTCCTTTAGTTATTGGTGTTTGGCAAGATTAGTCCTTATGACTACTTTTGGAAAATTACAAAATCAGCCCTTGTGTTTTCAGATTTTACAAATTAGTCCTTGTGATTTACATAGCTAGACACAAACCAAAACTAATCCAATACCAAAACCAAAACCAATCCACTCTAAATCCACTACAAGCCCAACTACCTATTCCCCAGCCCACACCACAACCGGCCCAAACCCCATCCCTTTTGAAATACCAAACGTGGTCAACCCCAGGGTTAAACCAGACCCACTGTTCATCCTCCATCACCTCCCCACGTTTTCCTGCTACATGTTCCCTCCCCCTCCTCACATTTCCTCAAATTTCTCACCCTCCCCCACCAATAAACCTTACATCCCCCTCCTCATTAATACACCTCAACTACTCTCACCAAATCCACTCAAGCTGCCAAATTAACCATTTCCCGCCAAAAGCAACATCAACGGCTCATATCAGTGCAAGCCATCTAAGGGCTCCAAATGAAGTGGGAATGACAGAGAAGCTACCCAAGGCTTATATAAGTCAAAGAAAGGAAAGAGAAAAGTAGTAGATAGTTTAGAATAGCTTTAGAGTAATGTAGATTTTCGTTTTAGCTTAATTGTCCCTATTTATTGTAATTGTTAGTTTAAAAGCTTTATGTTAAGCATTCTTAGTGTATTTGAAACTCATTGCAATTATTAATTTCAAGTTTTCAGCTTTTATTTTCAAGATTGCAATTTCAAAGTTTAAATTCCAATTTACTGCTTAAGCAATTAATAGTTGTTGATCTCTGTTTATTTATGCTCACAGTTGATTAGAATAAGCTTAAGATTAAGTTTCATGGTTTAAGTTGTAGGATTGCCTCACTAATATCCATTTTCAGTTTCAAGAGGGGTGTTTGGCTCACTTCAGTTCTAGGGGTTAGGAATAGTTTTTGTTGCCAAATTTAGTTCAAATAGTTTACATTAGATATGCTTAGGCTAGTCAAAGCATAAAATCCAGGTCTTGTTTTGTGGAAAGTCAAAATCCACTTGAACCCTTTTGATTCCATCCTCTGTAAAGTGTAGCAGTTGCAAAAGGCTCTCACAATAGTTCCTTGGTCATTATTTTACTTAAGCTAGTTCCTTTTTAGCTTATAATTACATATTCAGTAGGTAAATTAGGATTAAAACTCAAGAAAGTCAAACCAAGTAGTTTTAGTAAAATAGTCAAAGTTCATCTCATCAGATTTTTCCAAAAGTTTGAACAATTGTTTTGATTTGTGTGTTATGATTCATGGCCTGAAACTTGTTGTAATTTGTAGCCTACCAGCTCTATTTTTAAGTTCTACTCTTCCCTGATTTTTAAGAATTTTGTGTGGGGCCCACCATCTCCCCAAAGTCACTTGCAGGGGGAGACCTTCCCCTGCTGCAGCAGCTAAGCAGCCCACCACCACCACTTGGTGGTGGTTTTCTGACCTCCCAAGTGGGTCCCATGGCCCTAACCTTGTTCATATCAACCCCCCCCATGGTAGGCTTCAAGGATTGACCAATCCTTTGACCTAAAACCCTGTGGACCCCACCTGTAACAAGCCCTCAAGTTTGTCCCAGTTTCTGGTTGGAGTTAAGTTTCCATGTGCTTATTTTGAAGCTTAATTGCTTATTGTGTGGTCCACCTCTTCTTTTTTTGGCTTATACTTGTATAATACACTCAGTTGAATCAGATTAACCCATTGTGGGTCCCACACATGCTAGTTTAAGCTTATTTTCCATTTTGGTCAACTGTGGTCAACTGTCACTCTCTTTAAGCTCTCAACAGCTTATTAATAAGTTATAAAAAGTTTGTTTTTATAAAAATCTTCCATTTTTAGGTATTAAATAAGTTTGTAAAAGAAAATTTCCAAAAATCCAATTTAATTTTTAAGTGATAGTTTCTATTTAATTTTATTTAAATTTTATTTTTCGTTTTTAGATTTTAATTAAGTACTTGTCATTTTTATATTTTTATTAATTACCTATTATATTAAAGTATTTATAATAATTTTCTCAGATTTTTATTTCATCATTTAGTATTTATTAGAATTAATCTTAGTTTTATTAATTATTAATTAATAATTAGTTTAAAATAGCATAATTAGTTTTTATTAAGTAAAACCTAGTTTTTATATTTTTTATAGCTTCTATATGTTATAAAATAATTTTAGAAATTTTATTAGAATTTTTACTGTTCATTTAGTATTTTTTATAATTTAAAATAGTTTAATTAGGTAATTAATAATTAATTAGTAATTAATTAATATAAAAACCACAAAAAGACAAAAATACTTATTTTTAGTTTTAAAACTTGTTTTTAGTTATTTTGCAATTTTAGAAATTTTATTTTCACCTTCTTAGTATTTAATTAATATTGTGTTATATTTAAGTTGTTTAAATATTAATAATTAGTAATAATTAGTATTTAATTAATATTAAGTAATTAATTAGTGTAAAAATTTATTTTCTTTTTCTAAAAATTTTCTTTTATCTTTTAGTTTGTAAAAAAGTCATTTTCACCCCCTGGGGGTTTTCAGATTTCAGTTTTCACGTTTTATTTTGTACGTTCGCGTTTATTTAAACGTAAACGTACGCGTTTTAAGTTTTAAACGTTTCTGGTTTTTCCCACTTTCCCGTCTTATTCATATAGCTTGTTTAAGCTATTTCTTTGTAAATTACTTAGTTTAATCACACTCAAACCCTTTTCCGTCCAGATTCACCCGATCACGAAACCGTTTGTTAGCCATTCACACCTCGTCGGGACATAACGACCCGGGGAAACACTGTACTTCCGCGGAGCATTGACTCTAGGAAGTTTGACCATCTTGACCACATCCGTGGTTGACTTTGGTTGACGGTTTAGCATCAATCAATTTTTGGCGCCGCTGCCGGGGAGGTTGTGTGCGTTTTCTAAACGGTTTTTCTGATTAGTGATCTTGGAATTCATTCCTTTGTGTATTTATCCATCCTTGTTCATATCTTTTCATAAAAACCCAAAAATATTTTTCCTTACCTTCTATCAGTTTGATTCTACCTTCTTATACCCATCTCATGTATAATTCTTATGGCGTCTATCGGCTACACGTGTTTTCACTGTAAAAGCCCGATTGAGAACGGCTTTCGTTGTCTCCGGTGTATTTGTGAGAAATGTGGCAATAATTGTAGCAACAGATTTTGTGTTTTGTGCAATCTGTTCATAAGTCCAAATTCTCTCAATGATTCACCAAATTCTTCCAAGCCCGAGATACGTGCTATTAATGACAAACCTTCAAGAATTGATCCTAACCTTTCACAGTTTACGGTCAAAAGTTTGTCAAGCATACGTGCTGAGCTTAGGGCAGTGACTGAAAAGAACGACTTACCTAACCTTCACGTTTATCAAGAACCAAAACCCGAGACCATAACGGAAGTGGTGGAAATTGCTAGCTCTAAGAGCACACCACTTGTCCCACCTCCGGCTTTTATTCCTTGTGTTGGTTGTGGTGAGCCACTTTTTGGTTTGCCATGTCGTTGGTGTACATGTGTACAATGTGGTAATGATATCCAAAACGGGAGTTGTTTGTTTTGTGGGTCGAGTAATTCATTTACTTATGATCCTAGTCAAAACTCATTCAACGACTCTTTAAATTTTTCCAATTACCCAACACATTCATACGAGCAAGAATCATATTATCCAAACTTCAATGATGCTTCATATCAAGATACACCAAACCAGACTCAACAGTTTTACTGTTGTGAGTACTGTGGTGGTCCACACTACAGTTCTGATTGTCAATCGGGAAACACGCTTGTCTATGAGCAGTTTCCTGATAACAATTATGACTCAAGCACATATGACTCACAGCCACATCAGTTTTACTGTTGTGAGTATTGTGGAGGTCCACACACTAGCTCTGATTGTCAAACAGGGAATCCATTTCCTTGTAACAATTACGACTATTCGTTTCAAGACCCACCTCCACAGTACCAAATTACCCAAGCAACTCCTCAATTCCCGCAAGACCTTTGTCAGGAGGTTCTTGAAGCATTTAAAAAATTTAAGGAGGGGTTGGCTACTACATCGTTTCAATATTCTCGTCAAAAATCCGTAGCATAATTATTTGCCGAAGAACGAGAAGCTAGAAACGAAAAGAGCATGGAAGAATTACTTGCTGAGCAAAGAGCGGCTAAAATACGTGCCAATCTTCGCTATGCTGCTCTTTATGATGACGATGATGACAGTGATGATGATGAAGATAACATCGTCATTACTCAAAACGATTCATCTGATTCGTCAGTTGTGATTCCTTCCATGGATAATCAGGGAGGAAATGATGAGACGGAGAAATTACTAGCAGAAGATCAAATGGAACTCGTACAATCCATGAATGCTAGCTCCTCTCCACTCCCTCAGTCTATTGATGTCACACCCGAAGTTCACACTCACTCTCTAAACATGGGGGATGAGCATCTTGACACTGTTCCTAATAAGGAATCAGACAAATTAATAAAGTCTAGTGTTGAGATCCTTGTCCCAATCCCAGGAGAGTCACAAGGAACTTTGGATGATATGTGTGATATTCCTTCCCCTATTGAGTGTTCAAACGATCATTTTGAGACTTTCTCAGATTTTAATGATGATTGTACATCTCATGGAGATATTGAGTATATTGAGGCACCACTGCCTCATTCTGATGTTGATCCTCTTCTTGAGGAGTTCGCTGATGAACTTACTCACATTAATCCACTTTCATTGGAAAGTGATGTTGGTCTCCTTGATTTCCAAGCCGATCTGGGAGAAATTGAAAGTCTCCTATCTCATGATCCGTCACTCACTTCTGATCCCGACAGTCCAATAGAGAATGTTAATCTCTTTGTTCCCGAAACATTCAATACTACTCTCACTAATCCTCTATTTGAATTCGAATCTGAATTCACTTCGATTTCTGATAATCCACTCTTTGGTATTCGGAATGAGGATTGTGATGAGTCTATTCCGGAACATGAGTTCACTGATTCACATCTTGTGAATAATTCTCTTCATGAGGATTTCTCCGGTGAACTCACTCATCATGTCATGACTCCTCCGGAGTTTGATGGCCCGGGGGGAAATGCTCTCAATTTTGAGAATTTGCAAATTCCCACCCACCCTCCCGGGTTGTTTACGAGCTTACCCTTTGAAATCCAAACTCAGGCTACGGAGCCTGCTCTTGAGGAAGAAGATCAAATCATGCTTTTTATCATGATTTTCTTCCTTTTCTTCACCTACAGGGTGACTTCTTCTCTTCTTCACTCCTTCGGGAGTGAGGACACTATATTTGATCCCGGCATTTTCATGTATCGTTATCTTGAGCCAGGATTATATCTCATCGGTGTGGAACTTTCACGTGCTTTAAATGTTTGTCCAAACATCTTGAATGAAAGTCCGATTGAGATTGCTTCTTCCACATCATGCTTCCCCAAGGACAAATGAATTCGGGGTCGAGTCAAGCATGCTTATAGGGTTTTCACCCTAAGTGTGGGGGAGTCCCCCATGCTATGATTACAAAAGTGAAAATACAAAATGGTGTTTTCCACGCTTAGCTTGTAATGTTGCCCTTTTACGTTCAAAATGTCGGCATAATAGCCGGGACTTTGAATATTGAGGACAATATCCATGCTAAGTGTGGGGGGGGGGGGGGGGGGGGGGGGTATTCGCTATTCTAGCGAATTTTATCACATTTTACTATATAATACCCCCGTTTTAGCCAAAATTTCAAAAATTTTAAATTTTTTTTCACTGGTGCTTCAAAATTTTTGTGGTAATCAGTCCGCCTTGTCTAACCGACAAAAGGGATTGGCTAGTCCAGGAGCAAACGGCTCTTGGTAAAGACATCTCAAATCCATTTACGGCTTGCAATTTGCCCAAAATTGTATGGTTCCTCAACTCCCCATCATCCTCAAAAGCTAATGAGTTGGCTAGCCCGCAAGATTATGGCTTGTGGTAAAGGCCGTGGAAAATCCATAATTGGTAATCAGCTCACCAAGATGTTGACTATTCCATCAAGAGCTGGCTAGTCCAGAAGCAAACGGCTTTTGGTAAAAACTAATCAAATCCGTTGACAGCTGGTGGTTTGCTCAAAATCACACGGTTATTAGGTGTGCCACAGTTCTTACACCTGGCTACTCCAGAAGTGATGGCTTTTGGTAAAGAGTTTAAAATCCATCAAGTTTTCAAAACAGTATTGCTAGGGACTAGCAAAAGTTTAGTGTGGGGGAATGATGAGTGCTCAAACACTCATCATTTTTGGTCAAATCTGAACTGTAAAACATATAAAAACACTCAGAAATGCATCAAAATACCAAAAATATTTCAAAATTGTGTTTTATATGTTTTAGATGCAAAATGGACAGAAACAAATAAAAAACGTGTAAAGTTTGCAAAATTGGCAGTTAAAGTCCCCCAACTTTCATAAAATTACAAATCTAGTCCCTGGATATTCAAAATATGGAAAATTATCACCAAAGGTCCTTTTGAAATCATAAGTTGTCATATTTAGTCCTTTGGTGAAAAATTAGAAAGTTTTGGAAATTTACAGTTTAGTCCCTAGAGTTTCAGAAATTGGCAGATTTGGCCCCTGGTGGGATATTTTTGAAGGAAAAATCACTTTTGGTCCCTTGAAAGTCACAAAAGCCATTTTTAGTCCTTGGGTAAAATGTTTGGAGAAATTACGATTTTGGTCCCTGAACTTTCAAATATTGACATAAAAGGACCCCAGGATTTCAAATTTTGGAAAATTACAAATTTTGGTCCTTTAGTTATTGGTGTTTGGCAAGATTAGTCCTTATGACTACATTTGGAAAATTACAAAATCAGCCCTTGTGTTTTCAGATTTTACAAATTAGTCCTTGTGATTTACATAGCTAGACACAAACCAAAACTAATCCAATACCAAAACCAAAACCAATCCATTCCTAAATCCACTACAAGCCCAACTACCTATTCCCCAGCCCACACCACAACCGGCCCAAACCCCATCCCTTTTGAAATACCAAACGTGGTCAACCCCAGGGTCAAACCAGACCCACTGTTCATCCTCCATCACCTCCCCACGTTTTCCTGCTACATGTTCCCTCCCCCTCCTCACATTTCCACAAATTTCTCACCCTCCCCCACCAATAAACCTTACATCCCCCCTCCTCATTAATACACCTCAACTACTCTCACCAAATCCACTCAAGCTGCCAAATTAACCATTTCCCGCCAAAAGCAACATCAACGGCTCATATCAGTGCAAGCCATCTAAGGGCTCCAAATGAAGTGGGAATGACAGAGAAGCTACCCAAGGCTTATATAAGTCAAAGAAAGGAAAGAGAAAAGTAGTAGATAGCCTAGAATAGCTTTAGAGTAATGTAGATTTTTGTTTTAGCTTAATTGTCCCTCTTTATTGTAATTGTTAGTTTAAAAGCTTTATGTTAAGCATTCTTAGTGTATTTGAAACTCATTGCAATTATTAATTTCAAGTTTTCAGCTTTTATTTTCAAGATTGCAATTTCAAAGTTTAAATTCCAATTTACTGCTTAAGCAATTAATAGTTGTTGATCTCTGTTTATTTATGCTCACAGTTGATTAGAATAAGCTTAAGATTAAGTTTCATGGTTTAAGTTGTAGGATTGCCTCACTAATATCCATTTTCAGTTTCAAGAGGGGTGTTTGGCTTACTTCAGTTCTAGGGGTTAGGAATAGTTTTTGTTGCCAAATTTAGTTCAAATAGTTTACATTAGATATGCTTAGGCTAGTCAAAGCATAAAATCCAGGTCATGTTTTGTGGAAAGTCAAAATCCACTTGACCCCTTTTGATTCCATCCTCTGTAAAGTGTAGCAGTTGCAAAAGGCTCTCACAATAGTTCCTTGGTCATTATTTTACTTAAGCTAGTTCCTTTTTAGCTTATAATTACATATTCAGTAGGTAAATTAGGATTAAAACTTAAGAAAGTCAAACCAAGTAGTTTTAGTAAAATAGTCAAAGTTCATCTCATCAGATTTTTTCAAAAGTTTGAACAATTGTTTTGATTTGTGTGTTATGATTCATGGCCTGAAACTTGTTGTAATTTGTAGCCTACCAGCTCTATTTTTAAGTTCTACTCTTCCCTGATTTTTAAGAATTTTGTGTGGGACCCACCATCTCCCCAAAGTCACTTGCAGGGGGAGACCTTCCCCTGCTGCAGCAGCTAAGCAGCCCACCACCACCACTTGGTGGTGGTTTTCTGACCTCCCAGTGGGTCCCATGCCCCTAACCTTGTTCATATCAACCCCCCCCCCCCATGGTAGGCTTCAAGGATTGACCAATTCTTTGACCTAAAACCCTGTGGACCCCACCTGTAACAAGCCCTCAAGTTTGTCCCAATTTCTGGTTGGAGTTAAGTTTCCATGTGCTTATTTTGAAGCTTAATTGCTTATTGTGTGGTCCACCTCTTTTTTTTATGGCTTATACTTGTATAATACACTCAGTTGAATCAGATTAACCCATTGTGGGTCCCACACATGCTAGTTTAAACTTATTTTCCATTTTGGTCAACTGTAGTCAACTGTCACTCTCTTTAAGCTCTCAACAGCTTATTAATAAGTTATAAAAAGTTTGTTTTTACAAAAATCTTCCATTTTTAGGTATTAAATAAGTTTGTAAAAGAAAAATTCCAAAAATCCAATTTAATTTTTAAGTTATAGTTTCTATTTAATTTTATTTAAATTTTATTTTTCATTTTTAGATTTTAATTAAGTACTTGTCATTTTTATCATCATTTAGTATTTATTAGAATTAATCTTAGTTTTATTAAATATAAATTAATAATTAGTTTAAAATAGAATAATTAGTTTTTATTAAGTAAAACCTAGTTTTTATATTTTTTATAGCTTTTATATATAATAAAATAATTTTATTAGAATTTTTACTGTTCATTTAGTATTTTTTATAATTTAAAATAATTTAATTAGGTAATTAATAATTAATTAGTAATTAATTAATATAAAAACCACAAAAAGACAAAAATACTTATTTTTAGTTTTAAAACTTGTTTTTAGTTATTTTGTAATTTTAAAAATTTTATTTTCACCTTCTTAGTATTTAATTAATATTGTATTATATTTAAGTTGTTTAAATATTAATAATTAGTAATAATTAGTATTTAATTAATATTAAGTAATTAATTAGTGTAAAAATTTATTTTCTTTTTCTAAAAATTTTCTTTTATCTTTTAGTTTGTAAAAAAGTCATATTCACCCCCTGGGGGTTTTCAGATTTCAGTTTTCACGTTTTATTTTGTACGTTCGCGTTTATTTAAACATAAACGTACGCGTTTTAAGTTTTAAACGTTTCTGGTTTTTCCCACTTTCCCGTCTTATTCATATTTCGTTGTAAATTCCTTAGTTTAATCACACTCAAACCCTTTTCCGTCCAGATTCACCCGATCACGAAACCGTTTGTTAGCCATTCACACCTCGTCGGGACATAACGACCCGGGGAAACACTATACTTCCGCGGAGCATTGACTCTAGGCAGTTTGACCATCCTGACCACATCCGTGGTTGACTTTGGTTGACGGTTTAGCATCAATCAGTAGTCTATAAGCAAATTCATATGTGAAATGTGTATTAGAAGAATTTTTTTTTAAGGAAAGATGCTTAAATTTTGAACACCTGTGACAAAAAAAGCGTTGAAAATTATTTTTTTGATTTAAAAATTCTTCTAACAAAACATGTTGGTTTTAAAATCACATATTTGAGGTGTGGAAAGTTGTTAGTTTTAATAATTATATCAAGGTGAAACATGATACTCCGTAATATCTTTTAATTTCGAATAACCACACGTCAATAATTTCATTCATAAAACAATATTCTTCCTAAAACATCAAGCTAAACATATAGAGTAAGAGTTAATGGTCAATCAATTACAAGTAATATTAATGTTTGATCTAAAAGGTAACTCATATTCTAAAAATATAAAATATGCCATAATTAATCTTCACAAATTAAAACTAATCCAAGATTTAGGAGAAAGAGATTTCAACACATTTGCTCAAGCCACGTGTCAAATGGAGGATGCAAATTATTTTTGGAAAAAAATGATGAAGAGAGATACTAAAAACTCTGTTTTATTAGATAAAATAGATTAAGAGAAAACTTATTCAATCTAATTGTAATTAGAGGCTTGGAGCTAAGTGTGGTAATACCATGAAGATCTTTTCACATACTCATGCACAATCTAAAACAAAGTCTACTTCATTATGTAAACCTACAATAACATACCTTATTGTAGCAAAAAAACATGGATCATCTTGCCAAAAAAAATAAAAGAATAAATAATAATAAATAAATAAATAAATAAATAAATGCCTCACTATGTAAAAAAGAAGAATCATTTTGATAAAGCAAGATCACAATAAGAGGACCTGTCAGGATATTTATTTTCTTTATGATAATAGATAGATTAAGAATGAATCAAATCATGATACTTTAAACATCAAAATAAGCAATAAATTAGGAAACAATTAAATAAATTATTTCCGTATTAAATGTGACAAAAAAACATGACTAATTTTATGCCTAAAGTGATGTGGAAACAATTTTGAACACCTGTGACAAAAAAGATGCTTAAATTTTGGGGAGTAAATGTATGACTAATTTTATGCCTAAAGTCATGTGTAAGTGCTTTATTGGTTTGTGAAGTAGTGTGTCCATGTACTTTCACCAATAGAGTGATGCCACATAAGATTAGCCATATAATTAGGCACATGAGTTAGTCATGTCAATCAATGCTCTATTCAAATTTATACCATCTATAAAACAAAAATAATCAAAGTGAAAAGTAAAATATGAATAAAATTTAATAGTAAATGTTGAAACAGTTAATTATGAGAAATTTCAAAAGAATGTGAAATGTTAAAAAAATTTAAAAGTAACTATTGAAACAATTAATTATGAGCAATTTTCAAACCCGGCGCGTTGATCCGGTTTAATTTGAACCGTTTTTTTTACTCAACCCATCGAATTGACCTGGTTTAAATTGACCCGTTTTTCGACCGAAATGGTTCAACTGGTTAAACCACCAGGGTCGAACCTGGTTTTAAAATATTATGTTTAATCCCCATATCTTCAAACTTGTATTATTTTTCGTTTATAACCCATAAACTTTTTTAATCACTAAAACAATTTATCGTTATAAAATCTCGTTGTTATGCACAGGCACTCGTCTAGTAGTCTATAAGCAAATTCATATGTGAAATGTGCATTAGAAGAATTTTTTTTAAGGAAAGATGCTTAAATTCTGAACACCTGTGACAAAAAAAGCGTTGAAAATTATTTTTTCGATATAAAAATTCTTCTAACAAAACATGTTGGTTTTAAAATCACATATTTGAGGTGTGGAAAGTTGTTAGTTTTAATAATTATATCAAGGTGAAACATGATACTCCGTAATATCTTTTAATTTCGAATAACCACACGTCAATAATTTCATTCATAAAACAATATTCTTCCTAAAACATCAAGCTAAACATATAGAGTAAGAGTTAATGGTCAATCAATTACAAGTAATATTAATGTTTGATCTAAAAGGTAACTCATATTCTAAAAATATAAAATATGCCATAATTAATCTTCACAAATTAAAACTAATCCAAGATTTAGGAGAAAGAGATTTCAACACATTTGCTCAAGCCACGTGTCAAATGGAGGATGCAAATTATTTTTGGAAAAAAATGATGAAGAGAGATACTAAAAACTCTGTTTTATTAGATAAAATAGATTAAGAGAAAACTTATTCAATCTAATTGTAATTAGAGGCTTGGAGCTAAGTGTGGTAATACCATGAAGATCTTTTCACATACTCATGCACAATCTAAAACAAAGTCTACTTCATTATGTAAACCTACAATAACATACCTTATTGTAGCAAAAAAACATGGATCATCTTGCCAAAAAAAATAAAAGAATAAATAATAATAAATAAATAAATAAATAAATAAATAAAAGCCTCACTATGTAAAAAAGAAGAATCATTTTGATAAAGCAAGATCACAATAAGAGGACCTGTCAGGATATTTATTTTCTTTATGATAATAGATAGATTAAGAATGAATCAAATCATGATACTTTAAACATCAAAATAAGCAATAAATTAGGAAACAATTAAATAAATTATTTCCGTATTAAATGTGACAAAAAAACATGACTAATTTTATGCCTAAAGTGATGTGGAAACAATTTTGAACACCTGTGACAAAAAAGATGCTTAAATTTTGGGGAGTAAATGTATGACTAATTTTATGCCTAAAGTCATGTGTAAGTGCTTTATTGGTTTGTGAAGTAGTGTGTCCATGTACTTTCACCAATAGAGTGATGCCACATAAGATTAGCCATATAATTAGGCACATGAGTTAGTCATGTCAATCAATGCTCTATTCAAATTTATACCATCTATAAAACAAAAATAATCAAAGTGAAAAGTAAAATATGAATAAAATTTAATAGTAAATGTTGAAACAGTTAATTATGAGAAATTTCAAAAGAATGTGAAATGTTAAAAAAATTTAAAAGTAACTATTGAAACAATTAATTATGAGCAATTTTCAAACCCGGCGCGTTGATCCGGTTTAATTTGAACCGTTTTTTTTACTCAACCCATCGAATTGACCTGGTTTAAATTGACCCGTTTTTCGACCGAAATGGTTCAACTGGTTAAACCACCCGGGTCGAACCTGGTTTTAAAATATTATGTTTAATCCCCATATCTTCAAACTTGTATTATTTTTCGTTTATAACCCATAAACTTTTTTAATCACTAAAACAATTTATCGTTATAAAATTTCGTTGTTATGCACAGGTACTCGTCTAGTAGTCTATAAGCAAATTCATATGTGAAATGTGCATTAGAAGAATTTTTTTTTAAGGAAAGATGCTTAAATTTTGAACACCTGTGACAAAAAAAGCGTTGAAAATTATTTTTTCGATTTAAAAATTCTTCTAACAAAACATGTTGGTTTTAAAATCACATATTTGAGGAGTGGAAAGTTGTTAGTTTTAATAATTATATCAAGGTGAAACGTGATACTCCGTAATATCTTTTAATTTCGAATAACCACACGTCAATAATTTCATTCATAAAACAATATTCTTCCTAAAACATCAAGCTAAACATATAGAGTAAGAGTTAATGGTCAATCAATTACGAGTAATATTAATGTTTGATCTAAAAGGTAACTCATATTCTAAAAATATAAAATATGCCATAATTAATCTTCACAAATTAAAACTAATCCAAGATTTAGGAGAAAGAGATTTCAACACATTTGCTCAAGCCATGTGTCAAATGGAGGATGCAAATTATTTTTGGAAAAAAATGATGAAGAGAGATACTAAAAACTCTGTTTTATTAGATAAAATAGATAGATTAAGAGAAAACTTATTCAATCTAATTGTAATTAGAGGCTTGGAGCTAAGTGTGGTAATACCATGAAGATCTTTTCACATACTCATGCACAATCTAAAACAAAGTCTACTTCATTATGTAAACCTACAATAACATACCTTATTGTAGCAAAAAAACATGGATCATCTTGCCAAAAAAAAAATAAAAGAATAAATAATAATAATAAATAAATAAATAAATAAATGCCTCACTATGTAAAAAAGAAGAATCATTTTGATAAAGCAAGATCACAATAAGATGACCTATCAGGATATTTATTTTCTTTATGATAATAGATAGATTAAGAATGAATCAAATCATGATACTTTAAACATCAAAATAAGCAATAAATTAGGAAACAATTTAATAAATTATTTCCGTATTAAATGTGACAAAAAAACATGACTAATTTTATGCCTAAAGTGATTTGGAAACAATTTTGAACACCTGTGACAAAAAAGATGCTTAAATTTTGGGGAGTAAATGTATAACTAATTTTATGCCTAAAGTCATGTGTAAGTGCTTTATTGGTTTGTGAAGTAGTGTGTCCATGTACTTTCACCAATAGAGTGATGCCACATAAGATTAGCCATATAATTAGGCACATGAGTTAGTCATGTCAATCAATGCTCTATTCAAATTTATACCATCTATAAAACAAAAATAATCAAAGTGAAAAGTAAAATATGTATAAAATTTAATAGTAAATGTTGAAACAATTAATTATGAGAAATTTCAAAAGAATGTGAAATGTTAAAAAAATTTAAAAGTAACTATTGAAACAATTAATTATGAGCAATTTTCAAACCCGGCGCGTTAATCCGGTTTAATTTGAACCGTGTTTTTTACTCAACCCATCGAATTGACCTGGTGTAAATTGACCCGTTTTTCGACCGAAATGGTTCAACTGGTTAAACCACCCGGGTCGAACCTGGTTTTAAAATATTATGTTTAATCCCCATATCTTCAAACTTGTATTATTTTTCGTTTATAACCCATAAACTTTTTTAATCACTAAAACAATTTATCGTTATAAAATTTCGTTGTTATGCACAGGTACTCGTCTAGTAGTCTATAAGCAAATTCATATGTGAAATGTGCATTAGAAGAATTTTTTTTTAAGGAAAGATGCTTAAATTTTGAACACCTGTGTCACAACTCACTATTTCAGGTCATTTCCCGAACTTTGGAAAAACACTATTCATCAAACACTATTCATCAAAACACTATTCATCAGTTTACTATTCATCATTTTTTGTGTCAGTTTGACATTCCGAGAAGCATTCAGAAATTTTACTATTCACTAAACACTATTCATTTCCGGAAAAGTTTTCACTATTCACTTGCATTACTCATTTCATCGTAAATTTAGTTTACGGGTATTCAAATTCGCGTAACCGGATTGGTTTAGGTGCGAATTCATTTCATTAGTGTTAAGAACACTGCATACGGACTGGAGATAGTCTGCATATCATCATAACAGCATTTTCATGTTATACCACTCTCAGGATTTTCAAATTTCTATATTCAGTACATTTAACGTTTTTACGTATAAGTATTTATAGTAAACGTTAACACCCGGTTTATACACGACGAATATATCTAAATATTCCCACAATGGTCCCGACATATTTTTATATCCATTTTAACATCATAAAAGTTATAACATTCAGTTACCCAGTATTTTGGAAATTTATTTTATTTATAACGTACGCGTATGAATATAACGACGGTTTTCGTGAAAACTAAACAATAATCACCCGATCACTCAGTAAATGTACCCAACGTATTTTTAATATATTTTCAACATTATTATGACTTTATTTCATCCCGGTAAACTTCGTGAACATTTATTTCTATTAAAACCGGTACCCGATTGTAACTAAAAACACAAACTAGTGCATAATTCTTGCAAGATTTCTAAATATATACCAAGTACCCCTACCCCCCCCCCCCCCCCTTGGCTCACCATGGCTGGTCCTAAAGTCCTCTCCTAGGCAACTTTATACAAAAACCTTAACCTTGTGCATTTATAAGGATTATAATACAATATACCTAGTAACTAAATATCTAAAAACATCATTTATCTCCAACACTTATCCATTTTTAGATCAAAATCTCATTCTCATCTCTTCTCCATCTCAACCCCATGACTTCACCATTAATCCATGATCAAGTGATCATTTTTCAAAAGCTAAAGCACCAAACTTGTTCATTATACTTGCCTAATCAAGAATCAATCAAGAAAAACACAAGAACAACAAGCATACTCATCATCTAATCATCTCATTTTATCAAGTAAGTTATCAACTTTATTTTTACATGAATCATCTTATATTTACATGTATTTCATGAGTTCCATGCTAAAAACCATGTACAACTAGCTATACCACCATTTATTTTGTCAAAAATGGAACATACAAACCCTAACTTCTTATTTATGAATTCCCTTGCTATAATAACTTGGTTAGGAGTCCATGACACCCTAAGAAGGTGTATGGTAGGATTAGATTAGCTATGTGGTGATTACAAGAGGTTTGGTGATGTTAGAAATTAGTTATAAACCTTGAAAACTTGATTTGGAACCTATTTTAGACATGCTGTCCCGTTTTGTAAAAATCTGGAAAATCAGTAAACACCAAGGGAACTTTGGCAAAATTTTTAGAAAATACTTTCAAAAACGAATCCGTAGGCGAAAGAACGGATTAAAAAGAGTTTATAACGAAGAAGTTATGATTTTTGCAAGATTGTTGACGAAAAGTATTTTCTGGAAAAATGTTTGCTGTTGGACGTTTTTCATTGGTCAAAAAGAGGCTTTAGACGTAACCCGGAGGAGCCGAGCTTTCCAAAATATATTACTACATACTAAGATGTAACCGTGGATATAAAGAACAAGTAAAACGGACAAGTAACGACAAAGATATTCACGTTTGAATATCGGCTAAAACCATTTTTATTTGACAGCTTTTAATAAAAATGGACACTAAAACTACGAAGTACTTTTATAAGCTAGAAATAATATTAAGTACCAAGCTTTATAACTAATGAAGTATTAGTTATTACAAGTATATTTTCATCATTTCAAGGCGATATTTCAAGGATTACAACCCGAGTATTTCAACACTAACATAGAAACATACGATATATATATATAAGTATATATATTGCAACTTGCTTATTTTATTTTCTAATAGCAATATTTTTCCAAATTCTTGGATTATATATTTTGATAACACAAGTGTTTTTCCAAAGGGTAGAGTGGTATAGAAACATGTGCATGGACATTCATAACATCATTTCATGATCTAAAGTAGATCGTTCATCATTCATATTAGGTTGCGGCTAGTGTGCGCGCCTTGTTTTTCAGCTCATTACATGTTCATGGTACCATCATATCAGGTGAGTCATAGCCCCTACTCTTTTAATCGTTTTGCAAACTCTATGGGGGAGAATACATGCTCGTTTTACTGAAACGCATTACTCGCTTACATGGTTGATTTCTTAAATATTTTCAGCTTTATCTAAATACTTGTTGATTATCCGAGTACAATATTATTCACTTGCTAACTACTTGCTATTTACTCATAGACATGAGTGCATAAATTTAAACTATTTACCGATTGCCTAAGTTAAGGACCTGTACCTACAATTTCAACGGGTATAGATTTACCTGCATTGGGTATGTTTGATTACCTACAATTTCAACGGGTATAGATTTACCTGCATTGGGTATGTTTGATTACCTACAATTTCAACGGGTATAGATTTACCTGCATTGGGTATGTTTGATTACCTACAATTTCAACGGGTATAGATTTACCTGCATTGGGTATGTTTGATTACCTACAATTTCAACGGGTATGGATTTACCTGCATTGGGTATGGATTTACCTACATTACTTGGGAGTGTAATCTCCTACATTTAGCTGAAAAACCTTTTTGGTGCCTTGAACTTAGTGCAATCAATATTCATTTTATGCGTTTTGCTTATGGTCAGATTCATTTTTATGGCGACATCGCCATGGCTACATTATCACTCTTACCTTTATATAGCAGTATTGCTACATTTATCTTTGAATCTAGATGCAAGTATTACCTTTGTTCACGTAAACATATTACATTTGGCAGTGGGTCGTAGACACACAGGTTACAAGGCTCTTATGGCGGGACTTGTAACTGAGTGGATTTACGATGCCTTTGCTGGGAAATCTTTATTTCTATGCATTACATTCTTTTTCACAAGACTCTATGAACTCACCAACCTCGTGTTGACACTTTAGCATGTATTTTCAGGTTTTAATCAATGGCACGCTACAAGAGGTTTTGGCAGGGCAGGGCATGGTCATAGAAGACTCTGATTTAATCATTTGGGGACCGTTTTTAACTATTTTAATGGCCTACTTCCGCATTATTTTTAACAATGTAGATTCAACATTTTGGTTAAATAATTTTATTCTAAATGATTGAAGTGAAAACCTTTTTGTACTTGTGTTGTGATATCAATTGAGTTACACCCCAGCTACATGTATGCTTCCGCTGGACCCGATTCTGGGGGTGTGACAGATTGGCATCAGAGCTTTGGCTATAGCGAACTAAGTGTTTTTAAAACCTAGACTATAGCTACTTTCAAGAAAACTTAACCCTATGACCGTCACATGCCTGCCTGCCAAGCTGAAGCCTCATTTGTGGTTAGTTGCTGACATAGGTGATGAGATTTATGTCTCATTATCTGATATATATATTATATTCATTTATTATAGTTGATTATTATAATTGTCTTTCATATAAGCATGTTCACGTATCATATATGTCACCGCATTATGTTTTTCCTTGCATAGTTTCATCATTTGACCTCGAGTTTGGTCATTTGCTTTTGTCTTTCGGAACGTCTTGGTATTTGTGAAGGACATAGTCTTAGTATGACTGAGCTGAGTATTTCAAAATTCATGGAACCTCGGTGGAATATAGACTGGTCATCTATATTCAACCCGGGATAGTGAGATATAGGCTGACCACCTATGTCTGACTCAGAAATGAATTTTGCAACACTGAGAATGGTTATAATAAAATTCTGTCTGGATTGAATCCTTTACTCATTTTCCAAATGTTTCATGCATGTGTGTGTATACCCTCATTGTCAGAACATTCATACTTTTCATCACCTCGTGAACCGCCGCTTGGAAGCATGTCAATTGATCATTTCATCTCATGAACATTCACGTCTATGCACGATACACTTACATCACAGTATTTTCTTTTATTACAATATCATTTTGTCGCAGTTGTCACAGTCTCTTCCCTTCTCACCATCATTATTATTTCCTTTCCCCATCCCCATATATATATAGAATTAGCTGACACTTTATGGATTCATATGCCACTCATCCCTCACTACCACCAATATTGTTAAGTGGATATTATCAATGACCTCCCTAGGAAAGACTTTCCATACCATCTATAAGGAGAATCCCTTGGTACATTAAGATCATTCAAAACTCAACAGAAACCTCAAGATATCATAAAACCATTCGAACCACTATCACTGGCCTGATCGCCAAAATTCTATTATCTGGAAAGTATTGGCTTGACTGAATTATAAGATTCGTTTAGATACGAGTGCTCACTAAGCCACACCATAGAGATAAATCCAATCTCCTAACCAAGACTGTAGAACATTCAATTGAACATGGCCTCACCAATAGACTTTATTCAAACATGTTAGACATCAATGCATTTGTGCAGACATACCTACCTGGCTATTTTATCCTCTTAATACTTTCACTTTTAAATGGATTTTTCTCCAAACTACATTTATACAAAACATATACCTTGTAAGCAATACTTTTCAAAGGCACTTATTTTGATAAGCAAATTCCTTTTGGTTAATCTTTTTACAAACTACTGGATGCTAAGAAATTTTAAACAACGATCTTTGGTAAATCAATCACTATATTACATCACTTATACATTTTAGGATTTTGTGAATTGACTACATAGAGCTTGGGGAAAATCTTAGTAATGGAGACTAAGCATCGTAGGTGGAGAAAGACTCGATTCATGACATCCTGCGGAGGATCACCACCTTATCCTAATCTATTATTTTCAACAACACCCCTTTGACGGACTTAACCTTGTAAGTTTTCTACAAGATTCATGATATCCATTTCAATTATTTCTAATAGAGGAATTTAATTCACCTCAAAAACCTAGCGATTACATTAAGATTTCTTTGGAACCACGTCACCTATCATCTGCGGACCAATGGTCAGAAATTTGAGATCGATTCAAACATAGGAAAGTATGCTCAGAGCATGGGTGATTGACTCAAGAAATGGTTGGACTAACCAATTACCATAAATCAAATTTAGTTGCAACTATAGTTATCGCGCGAGCGTAGGGACTACACCATTTGAGGCACTCTATGGTCGAGGTGCCAATATCCATTGACGGAACGAAATTTGGAAAAACCCAACATACTAGTCTAGTAGGCATTCATGAAATAACCAGAAATTTCCTACAAGTCAAGAATCAGTTACAAGTTCAATAAGTTGTAAACCATTAAAACTTCAAGTTGGTAAGCAGAGTTATGTTGAAAGTTCTGCCTAGGAAAGGCATGATACCATTCAGAAAACTTGGAAAGTTAAACCCGAGATACACTGGACCATGCAATATTTCAGACAGAGTAGGCCTAGTGGCCGTCAGACTTGAGCCTTGTTAGAGAACAACAGCAACAGGATTACAAAACCACGTATTATCAGCTTTTCAGAATTGTCACTCATAATTCCATTTGGAAAGGAATCCAACCCAAAGTCAAACATAAACCTTGCAGGAGAACAAGTACAAATCATGGACAGTTAGGTCAAACAGTTGAAGCAGAGTCGAATTCCTATCGTTAGAATTCGCTGGAATTCTCGAATATCATCACCTTTTCACCAATATGTTTTCAGAGACCAACATAAACTGAACTTCGGGACGAAGTTCCTTTTAGAGGGGAAGAATGTCACAACTCACTATTTCAGGTCATTTCAGGTCATTTCCCGAACTTTGGAAAAACACTATTCATCAAACACTATTCATCAAAACACTATTCATCAGTTTACTATTCATCATTTTTGGTGTCAGTTTGACATTCCGAGAAGCATTCAGAAATTTTACTATTCACTAAACACTATTCATTTCCGGAAAAGTTTTCACTATTCACTTGCATTACTCATTTCATCGTAAATTTAGTTTACGGGTATTCAAATTCGCGTAACCGGATTGGTTTAGGTGCGAATTCATTTCATTAGTGTTAAGAACACTGCATACGGACTGGAGATAGTCTGCATATCATCATAACAGCATTTTCATGTTATACCACTCTCAGGATTTTCAAATTTCTATATTCAGTACATTTAACGTTTTTACGTATAAGTATTTATAGTAAACGTTAACACCCGGTTTATACACGACGAATATATCTAAATATTCCCACAATGGTCCCGACATATTTTTATATCCATTTTAACATCATAAAAGTTATAACATTCAGTTACCCAGTATTTTGGAAATTTATTTTATTTATAACGTACGCGTATGAATATAACGACGGTTTTCGTGAAAACTAAACAATAATCACCCGATCACTCAGTAAATGTACCCAACGTATTTTTAATATATTTTCAACATTATTATGACTTTATTTCATCCCGGTAAACTTCGTGAACATTTATTTCTATTAAAACCGGTACCCGATTGTAACTAAAAACACAAACTAGTGCATAATTCTTGCAAGATTTCTAAATATATACCAAGTACCCCTACCCCCCCCCCCCCCCTGGCTCACCATGGCTGGTCCTAAAGTCCTCTCCTAGGCAACTTTATACAAAAACCTTAACCTTGTGCATTTATAAGGATTATAATACAATATACCTAGTAACTAAATATCTAAAAACATCATTTATCTCCAACACTTATCCATTTTTAGATCAAAATCTCATTCTCATCTCTTCTCCATCTCAACCCCACGACTTCACCATTAATCCATGATCAAGTGATCATTTTTCAAAAGCTAAAGCACCAAACTTGTTCATTATACTTGCCTAATCAAGAATCAATCAAGAAAAACACAAGAACAACAAGCATACTCATCATCTAATCATCTCATTTTATCAAGTAAGTTATCAACTTTATTTTTACATGAATCATCTTATATTTACATGTATTTCATGAGTTCCATGCTAAAAACCATGTACAACTAGCTATACCACCATTTATTTTGTCAAAAATGGAACATACAAACCCTAACTTCTTATTTATGAATTCCCTTGCTATAATAACTTGGTTAGGAGTCCATGGCACCCTAAGAAGGTGTATGGTAGGATTAGATTAGCTATGTGGTGATTACAAGAGGTTTGATGATGTTAGAAATTAGTTATAAACCTTGAAAACTTGATTTGGAACCTATTTTAGACATGCTGTCCCGTTTTGTAAAAATCTGGAAAATCAGTAAACACCAAGGGAACTTTGGCAAAATTTTTAGAAAATACTTTCAAAAACGAATCCGTAGGCGAAAGAACGGATTAAAAAGAGTTTATAACGAAGAAGTTATGATTTTTGCAAGATTGTTGACGAAAAGTATTTTCTGGAAAAATGTTTGCTGTTAGACGTTTTTCATTGGTCAAAAAGAGGCTTTAGACGTAACCCGGAGGAGCCGAGCTTTCCAAAATATATTACTACATACTAAGATGTAACCGTGGATATAAAGAACAAGTAAAACGGACAAGTAACGACAAAGATATTCACGTTTGAATATCGGCTAAAACCATTTTTATTTGACAGCTTTTAATAAAAATGGACACTAAAACTACGAAGTACTTTTATAAGCTAGAAATAATATTAAGTACCAAGCTTTATAACTAATGAAGTATTAGTTATTACAAGTATATTTTCATCATTTCAAGGCGATATTTCAAGGATTACAACCCGAGTATTTCAACACTAACATGGAAACATACGATATATATATAAGTATATATATTGCAACTAGCTTATTTTATTTTCTAATAGCAATATTTTTCCAAATTCTTGGATTATATATTTTGATAACACAAGTGTTTTTCCAAAGGGTAGAGTGGTATAGAAACATGTGCATGGACATTCATAACATCATTTCATGATCTAAAGTAGATCGTTCATCATTCATATTAGGTTGCGGCTAGTGTGCGCGCCTTGTTTTTCAGCTCATTACATGTTCATGGTACCATCATATCAGGTGAGTCATAGCCCCTACTCTTTTAATCGTTTTGCAAACTCTATGGGGGAGAATACATGCTCGTTTTACTGAAACGCATTACTCGCTTACATGGTTGATTTCTTAAATATTTTCAGCTTTATCTAAATACTTGTTGATTATCCGAGTACAATATTATTCACTTGCTAACTACTTGCTATTTACTCATAGACATGAGTGCATAAATTTAAACTATTTACCGATTGCCTAAGTTAAGGACCTGTACCTACAATTTCAACGGGTATAGATTTACCTGCATTGGGTATGTTTGATTACCTACAATTTCAACGGGTATAGATTTACCTGCATTGGGTATGTTTGATTACCTACAATTTCAACGGGTATAGATTTACCTGCATTGGGTATGTTTGATTACCTACAATTTCAACGGGTATAGATTTACCTGCATTGGGTATGTTTGATTACCTACAATTTCAACGGGTATGGATTTACCTGCATTGGGTATGGATTTACCTACATTACTTGGGAGTGTAATCTCCTACATTTAGCTGAAAAACCTTTTTGGTGCCTTGAACTTAGTGCAATCAATATTCATTTTATGCGTTTTGCTTATGGTCAGATTCATTTTTATGGCGACATCGCCATGGCTACATTATCACTCTTACCTTTATATAGCAGTATTGCTACATTTATCTTTGAATCTAGATGCAAGTATTACCTTTGTTCACGTAAACATATTACATTTGGCAGTGGGTCGTAGACACACAGGTTACAAGGCTCTTATGGCGGGACTTGTAACTGAGTGGATTTACGATGCCTTTGCTGGGAAATCTTTATTTCTATGCATTACATTCTTTTTCACAAGACTCTATGAACTCACCAACCTCGTGTTGACACTTTAGCATGTATTTTCAGGTTTTAATCAATGGCACGCTACAAGAGGTTTTGGCAGGGCAGGGCATGGTCATAGAAGACTCTGATTTAATCATTTGGGGACCGTTTTTAACTATTTTAATGGCCTACTTCCGCATTATTTTTAACAATGTAGATTCAACATTTTGGTTAAATAATTTTATTCTAAATGATTGAAGTGAAAACCTTTTTGTACTTGTGATGTGATATCAATTGAGTTACACCCCAGCTACATGTATGCTTCCGCTGGACCCGATTCTGGGGGTGTGACAACCTGTGACAAAAAAAGCGTTGAAAATTATTTTTTCGATTTAAAAATTCTTCTAACAAAACATATTGGTTTTAGAATCACATATTTGAGGTGTGGAAAGTTGTTAGTTTTAATAATTATATCAAGGTGAAACATGATACTCCGTAATACCTTTTAATTTCGAATAACCACACGTCAATAATTTCATTCATAAAACAATATTCTTCCTAAAACATCAAGCTAAACATATAGAGTAAGAGTTAATGGTCAATCAATTACGAGTAATATTAATGTTTGATCTAAAAGGTAACTCATATTCTAAAAATATAAAATATGCCATAATTAATCTTCACAAATTAAAACTAATCCAAGATTTAGGAGAAAGAGATTTCAACACATTTGCTCAAGCCACGTGTGAAATGGAGGATGCAAATTATTTTTGGAAAAAAATGATGAAGAGAGATACTAAAAACTCTGTTTTATTAGATAAAATAGATAGATAACTTAATAATAACATTATTCAAACCTTGGTATTGAAAATAGGTAAATACTAATGCACTTTAAGGGGTCGGCTAGCTTTCTTGTATTAAGTTGTTAACTCGAAATGAAATAATTTAATTGTTTACTCTATCAAAAAATTTGAATGCAAAAAACAACTCTCATGATATCTGATGCATCCCATTAGGTTCAATCAAAACTTATAGATGAACAAGCACCTTCCATAAATAAACACCACTAGCAAGGTACTCTAATATGTCAATATATATATATATACACGATCACGGCAAAACATCCAAAAGGACAATTCAATCTTGTTCTATATGTAGCAAGAAGTATATGGTGCCAATGTTCCAAACGTATTACTCATATGCAATGTGGATCCACATGATGTAAGATAGCCTTTATTATCGATGGGCCATTTACATGTCACCTCATATTCCCTAATTTCGTTGCACAAAACTTATCCCTACGTTTTCTTTAAGTTGAGTGGTTAGGTATCGATGGGCACTCGTGTCTGTCCCCCTTATCAATATATTCTAAACATTTAAAAAAAAGGTAAGGCATGATAAAAAAAAAAAAAAAAAAAATCTATACATTAGATTTAAAATTAAAGAGTGAAATGCAAATTACCAGTGTCGTAGCTGAGCAAACAAAGGCCTTGTGCGAAACCTTATATAACAACTAAATATGATTGTTAAAAATATATTATACCAACTATTGAAACGAAAAACATAATTTTTTAATGCTCTATCTCAAGTTTTAATAAATATTTACAACATAAATTTGTACAACGTCAACAATTTATGTACGAAGTGAATTTTGAGGACCCAAACATATAAAGGGGTATACATTTTGAGGCCCCTAAAAATTTGGGGCCCTGTGCAATAGCACACCTCGCACACCCACATATACGGCTCTACAAATTACTCACCATGAGAATAGCTTTAATATGATCAAAACTGAGATTGAGTGAAGGGTCTGAATTTTTAAGTTGTAGCAAAATATCCACCATATCCTTTTGCATTATGTTTGGCCTGTTGGTATTTAACTCATCCATATTTTTAGAAGCTTTTCAAACCGAGCGATCGTGCCATTGAGTTTATCAAGCCACCCCAAGAAGGGAAAGCTATCTTTAAAATAAAAGTTAACAAGCAGCTTGATACTCGTGCATATTCTATTGGAATCGTTAGACGGTCTCTTCCCAAAAGCCACCCTAGTAATTATATTACTTGTGAGAATCATCACATTTTCACTCAAGTTCACTCCTTGTTTGGACGGAATTCGAGTCTTTATTGTATTGATCATGTCAAACACTTCTTCACGTACCCAACGAAACAAATTAACTTGTTTCATTGAGAAGAGATGAAGGATGCAAGTGTTCCTCAATCCTCATATGTCTCCAATTAATACTCGTTATAGGGTGAAAAAGCAATATCTTTATGATCGTATGACATCATCTGCATGCCATCATTTTGTCTATTTAAGACAAACAAAGATCGAAGATAATGAGAATATTTTAGTTCATAATGAGTCAATTGTCAGGCATATCATCATTTTGGACCTTTGTTATTCTTTAGAAATACCGATTCATTGTTTCGGTATGTTATTAAGAGCGGAAGGTGTAGTGATGAAGCATGGTTCGTCATTTGAGGCTCACGGGCTATCACATGACTTTAACATACCTCCACAACTAACCCCTCACTAAGAGTGGAAGGTGCAGCTCACCGTTCCCACGTGGATCACCATGGAGCTCGCCATTCCTTGCCTCTGCACCACCCCTAGGCTCGCCATTCTACGCCGAAAGAGAGCTCTTCGTCTGCATGACGAGCTCGTTTACTGACATTGTTGTACTTTTTTTTCTTTTCCCTTTTCTTTTGTTGTTGCGAAATTTTGTTTATTAAGGTTTGTGAAGTTTTATAAATGTAAATAAGGTTTGTGAAGTTTTAAATACTTAATTGTTTTGTAAATAGTTAATTGTTATGTAAATGCAACTATATTAAACATATGATTGAAATTACTTAACACAACGTACAATTATATTACAACTACGATTACAACATTAAACTACGAAATGGAAATTCAAACCCCTAAACTACGATACGATAAATAAACATAAAACTACGGATCAAGAAAATGATTTAGTCTGTGCCATATCACTCGTCACTCGAATAGGAGGCACTCGAATCGTCCTCACTCGATGGCACACGTGGAAGTCCCATTTTCCATTGCCATTTTGCTCAACGGTTTCTCCGATCCTGTTTACCTTTTAAGTACGCCTCACACTCTCTTGCCCTTCCATAGCTTGAACTGCTAACAGCATTTGCATGTTTTGCTCAAAGAGCTCTTCATCAGTCAACCCAAAGGTAGTGGGTTGGTTTTGTGGTGGAAAGTTTGGCGGTTGATTGTTTGGGGGTGGATTGTTTTCAGGTGGAAACATAACTTCTGGTGGAGTGGCAGGTGGTGGGTTGTCATATTGGAATACGGGAAATAGATCTTCTGGTGGAGTGTTTTGTGGGGAATTGTCTTCCGGTGGCGTGTTGTAAACCGATTCGTTATCAGGTGATGTGTTGTGTGACATTGTTACGTATGAAAAAGAAAAGTGAATTCTTGATGATTTGTGTGTGAATTGTGGGTGTACTTCAGCATCTGAGAATTGGTATTTATAGGATGATTTTTGGAATTTGAAATTTAAACGTTTATCCCGCTTTCTGTTTGAATTCAAAATTTGAAATTATCCCACTTTCAGTTTGAATTCAAAATTTGAAATTATCCCACTTTAAGTTTGAATTCAAAATTTGAAATTATCCAGTTTGAATTCAAAATTTGAAATTATCCCGCTCTAAACACCTATAAATACCATACCATACCATTCAATCCTTCACACACTATAATGAATACGCGTTGGTCAATTGAAGAAGAAACATTGCTAGCTGATAAGTGGCTTGAAATTAGCCGAAACAATGAGGGTTTGAATGAGCGCTCTTTCTAGGATCAGGTGGTAGCAAGGTTCAACGAGTGGACCGACGATGATCATGGTAACAAGAATATAGTAACGGCTAAATGGGCACGACTCATCTGTGAATGTCGTAAATTTCATGATATTTACAAGGATTTACAGCGTACAGGCCAAGACCATGAGCATCTCTCAAATGCAATGAACATTTTTAACGAACGCTATGGTGGGAGAGGGTTCCAGTATCTTCGCATGTGGTTGATTTTGAGGAACACTCACACATGGGACAGAGACGATGCCTAATTGTGTTTTATCTTTACTATTTCCGTATTGTGTTGCTTTGGTTTCCGTAACATTTGTAGTTGTATTTCCGTATCGTTTGTATTTTTATTTTCGTATGGTTTGTATTTGTATGTCCGTATCATTTGTATTTCAATAAAATGAGTAACGACTAGATTCAGTTTCCAATATCTTCTAACGGCTAATTTCCTTTCCCCTATAAATACCACTTAAACAACACTTCATATTCTCACACAAACACTATGGCAAACGAACCAGCTGAAGTGCAACATGCTATCCTTACCCGATTACGCAACGAACAAGAAAAAGAACTCAGGTTAATTAAGAGCTTGCTAGCTGAGATAACTCATACTATTCGACAGATGCATACTCGTGTTACAGAGGCCGAAAGGTTGCGTGAGCTGCCTCAAGACCATCCAGCTATCAGGGTCGGTCTACAAACCCTTTTAAGAAATGTTAGCCTTAAAAGTAATGTTATATTCGGGAATAGCATCTCCTTCTATGTACAAGGACTAGTTTAGACAATAGTGCTAAGTTAGGCTTGTATTCTAGTATAAATACCCCTCCTAGTCTCAACTAGGAGGGTTGGATGTCTCATTGTATTTCAAGGTGTGTGTGGTTTCCTTCTTTCTCTCTCTAGAAAACACACACACCTTCCCCTTTCTTGAAGCTAATAATATACCATGTTTACTCTTTATTTCGAGCATCCCCGACCTCCTGAAGGTGTTTCTTGGTAATAACAAGTGGCATCAGAGCTAACCGGGGGCGAATCGTGGTGTTTTTGGGTGAAAAATCATGTTTTTGGGTGAAAATTCTCGGATCTGGTACTGTTCATCGGCGATCTTATCGAGTTAGACTTGAGTCTATCGAGTTTGGATCCATTTTTATCGAGTTAGCATGTTTTTTTATCAAGTTTGGATCCATTTTTTATCGAGTTAGCATGTTGTTTATCGAGTTAGGATCCTGAGTTTCAGAGGCTATCGAGTTTGAGAACTGATTAGCGAGTTAGGATCACGTTTTGTCGAGTTAGAATCAGATTTTTGGCGAGTTAGCCATTTTGCGAGTTAGAAAATCCTCCTTATCGTTTATCGAGTAAGGACCTCACTTGGGCTTACCTAGACGAAACTCTGCCAAATTTTTCTGAGGTTATCGAGTTACAAATATCTTACCGAGTTTGAAGGTTACCGAGTTAGGGGATTTATCGAGTTTGAGGGATTTATCGAGTTTGGGGTATTACCGAGTTAGGAGCTTATCGAGTTTGAAGGTTACCGAGTTAGGGAAGGTTACCAAGTTAGGAGCTTATCGAGTTTGAAGGTTACCGAGTTAGGAGATTATCGAGTTAGGGGCATTATCAAGTTAGGGGCATTATCGAGTTAGCCAAAAAAAAAAAAATTTACAGGAGATTAAACGTTCAATTTTTACGCGAGATTTAAATTTTGGTATAAGGTTGAAAATTTTGGCCCGAAATTCAAATTTTTAGGCCAAAATTCAAATTTTTTCGACAAAATTTTGCGAAAAAATTTTTAATACTCAAATTTTTCTGGTAACCTTAGCATTACATTTCATAGTGATTTCCAAATTATGGGCGAGAAAATTTTCCAATTCTATTTTTGGAGGGAAAATCCGAAATCACTACGAATCAACCAGATTGAACTTCAAGCTTCATCAAAACACACCACGAATTGCTTAAACGATCCTGATCAAGAATCACAATCAAATAACAATGGCTAGTATCAGATATTTGTAATTATGGGGATAATTCATTATCATTTATTCGGGTTTGAAGTAACGTTTTACGGGCGCGTGTACTTATTTCATCTTCTTTCTTTCTTCACTTCCGCGAAGATGACTTGTTTGGGCATATATTATTAGTGACGAAGACTTGGATATCTAGTTACTTTTGTGATTCTTTCTCTCTATACTCACAAAGTAGCTATCACTTTAAGGAGTTACGTTGTAGTGCTCAGTGTCTCACGTAGTTGAGGATATGTCAAGATGGATTGTGCTTATTACACTTCTTTAGGGGTATATGGTACACCGTTCTTAGTCACAAGGATAGTACAAGCTTAAGTCACAAGTCTGAGGGATTTAACTTCATTCTCAAGTTCGTCATATCGGGTTATCTTCATATGGGGTTACTACAAGAGTCGTTGTTGATTCAGAGGTTGATAAAGAGTACGACAATTACAAATGGTATTGTTAGTAGATTGGGTTTATCGACATCTTCTCACGGGCTTATGTGATTTATGATAAAGTGCTTTCAGTTAATATTTCATGTACACAATGTTATGCTGATTCCGATGAGATCGCAATCATCAGGGGAGAGAAATGTGTACATCGAGGACGTACAACAAGTTCACGTGATCGGGCTTAATGATTTATGAAATGATTTGTGTCGGAGATTGGTTGATTCTATATCCTTATCCTCTCAACTTTTTCTACGTACTTCTACCTTATCCACCTTCACCAATTTCGGGCAACAAATTCAAGATTATTGGTGTTTCAACTTGTTACTTTGGTGTTATCATTTCATGTGTACGTTATGGACTGATTTGCTTTACGCAAGATAACTGGAATGCATTTGGTGAGATGAAGATGTTGATATTCAGTTCCCCCGAATGGACAATCTTGAAGAAGGTCGAGTCTACAGTCTGTTCTACATTTTCCGCTGCGTGTTTGAAGACTAAAGAGGGTTTGCATTTAAGTATCAAAAGACTTCTTCAGTTTCAGGGCATTCATCAGAAAGGTTGTCAGTTTGGGGGAGAGCACTAATTAGGGGAGAGTGTCAAGCCAGATTTAATCCCTAATTAGATTTGCTCACATTGTTGGCAGCTGAGAAGATTCATGAAGCTGAATGAATCAATGAAGTTTGAAGACCACTCTCGGAGCTGTTGCGCTTATGTTTTGTATTTAATCTTACTTGTAGGGAACATTGTAAGTTATTCCCATATATAACATCACTTTGGGGAGAGATTGTTAGCCTTAAAAGTAATGTTATATTCGGGAATAGCATATCCTTCTATGTACAAGGACTAGTTTAGACAATAGTGCTAAGTTAGGCTTGTATTCTAGTATAAATACCCCTCCTAGTCTCAACTAGGAGGGTTGGATGTCTCTTTGTATTTCAAGGTGTGTGTGGTTTCCTTCTTTCTCTCTCTAGAAAACACACACACCTTCCCTTTCTTGAAGCTAATAATATACCATGTTTACTCTTTATTTCGAGCATCCCCGACCTCATGAAGGTGTTTCTTGGTCATAACAAGAAATGATGAAACAGATTTGAAACTTCAAGTCGCCTTGAAAATGGTCAGGGAACAAGTGTTGCAAGTTTGGGAGGAAAAGTCAGAACTCATCGATAATTACAAGGCTATATAATTTCTTGATGACGTTTCATAACGTTTTTAACCGTTTCACTATTTTACGTTTCGTATGTTTTTAGTTTGTTGTATTGTAATTTTATTTAATGAAATGAATTTATTTTATTTAATGAAATGAATAAAAAAAATAAAGTTATAAGTGATGGGACCCAAATGAGTAAGTTGATGTTAGTTGTTTGGTGAGAAGGGGGTTAGTTGTGAAGAGGTGTTGAGTAATGTGGCACCTATAGGCCCAGAATGAAGATTTTGAGCTCTCCATCTACACCTTCCACTCTAACAACTAACTTCAACTTACTCATTTGGGTCCACCACTTACAACTTTATTTTTTTATTCATTTCATTAACTAAACTAAATTTATTTCAATAAATTAAAAATACAATACAAGAAAATAAAAACATATGAAACGTAAAATAACGATACGGTTAAAAAAAACAATAAGAAACGTCGTAAAGTTTTTATAAAGACTTGTAATTATTGATGAGATTTGACTTTTCCTCGCAAACTTGCAACACTTGTTCCCTGACCATTTTCAAGGCGACTTGAAGTTGCAGATATGTTTCATCATTTCTTAAAAGAGTTTGTAGACCGACCCTGATGGTTGGATAGTCTTGAGTCAGCTCACCCAATCAGTGAACACTCCACTGGAAGACATCTTTCCGGTAATCACTCCGAAAAATGATCCGGTACCCAATCCACCGGTTGTTCAACAACAACCCGATCAACCGACAAACAATCCACCGGCAAGGTTTGGGTTGAGTGATGAAGAACTCCTGGAGCAAGATTTTCAAGTCTTGAGAGAGGTTGAAGAAGCCGAGGAACGTAAGACAGCTGCTCGTAGGGCTCGGGAAGAAGCTCGTACGGAGTGGTTAAACAGAGTAGCACAATACCGCTGGGCCATGGGGTTAGGCCCTATTCGATCAGAGTCTTCGAGTTCGAGTGAAGAGGGCTATGTCTGAGATGATTCGTTTTTTTAATTCCTAATTTTATTATCATTACCGTATCGTAGTTTAATGTTTTAATTACCATATCGTTGTTTAATGTAATTTCAATTCCATGTTTAATGTATTTCAGTTTAGATGTTTAACGTATTTTTATTTCCTACTTTACAAATGTTACAAGTCGTTATAAAACATTACAAGTTTTATAAATTTTTTTACAAGTTTACAAAACATTAGATAAAACTTACATATTTACAAACAATAATTAAACACACTTATATATTTACAAAAAGGGAGAAAAAAACTGACAAACTCAGCTCCACAAGGCTCGTCGTGTAGACGATTGCCAATCAAGTGGCGAATTTAGTTGGGCGGGGATTGGCAATGAGCCACGACAAGGCTCCACAACGAGCTGCACCGTTCGCTCTAAGTGTGCATCATTTTAAGACTTATTTTATTTAAAAACAAATGATGTTTGCTCACATCAATTTGAGCATGACCTCTCATGTTCAAAATGAACATAAGGAAATCCTAATCCATGTAATAAACACAAGTTCGGTTTGGTTATATGTTCGATTCGGTTTTTTTTGTTCGGTTCGATTTGGTTTTCGAATACCCGAACCGTGAACACCCCTAGCTTGTAGAGAAAATGGGATGATGGAATTGGAAGTTCTACCTATATTATAAATAGGGCTGAGGCTAAATCACTCTATTAGAGCACTTACATCCATAACGCACGAGGTGCGTTAAAGTCGAGTTAACGTGCGTTATGGATGCGTTAACCATTGTAAGCTCATGCGTTATTCATGCATTAACGTGCAAAGTGAATACACTAACGTTGCGTTAAACGTGGGAACGAACGAAAAAAAAATCAATGTGGCCCTTTAAACGGTAAAGTAGCCGTTGTTTTCAAAAAAAAAAAAAAAAAAAAAAAAAAAAAAATACATTTTACCCCCTCAAACGTATATAAACGCTAACTTGTTTAAAAAAAAAAAAAAAAAAAAAAAAAAAAATCAAAAATCAACCTTTTTACTCCCAATATAAATACCCATTCAACCCAATTCTTTTTTTCTTACTTTCACAACTCAAAATATTAACTATCACACTTCTAATAGCAAAAAAAAATGTCTCAAGGCAACAACGACAACTCGTTTCAAGACCTTCTCGGTGGGTTGGGGAACCCATATGCAGGTTCATCGTCAAATCCGAATTAGGATAACCCTACCCAATTCGGTTTGTCGAGTGAAGAAGTTTTCCGACCACATCAAGAGTTACGGTATTGGCAAGAAAGCCAACGAAACTCCCTAAATACCGATTTCCAAAACCTCCAATTCACTCAACAATCACACATTCTCAAACGGAAACAAACGAAGTTCCCGAAACACCTACCTCTCCACCAAAAGAAATCCAAGGGACGTATTAAATGAAAGTCCAGAAAAAACAAAGAACCAGTTGACGATGACGAAGGACACAAAGAAGGCATACATACACGTTGGCAACCAAGTGAAGAAAAATTACTTGCTACGTGTTGGGTGGCCGCTAGCGAGGATCCGCAAGTCGGTCGTTCCCAAACGGGGGAAACGTTTTGGCAACGGGTTCAAAATGAGTTCAATAAAAATAATTTTCAGAAACGCGGTAAAGATATGATACAAGGGAAGTGGCGCACGTTGAATCAGTCTTGCGCAAAATTCAACGCGTGTTTCAAACGTGCTTAACGCGATCAAAAATGCGGAGAAAATGATATGGATATCCTCACACGTGCCAAAGAATATTATTGTGTGGATAACAATTCCGCCCCGTTTAATAATGAGGCGGCTTGGAATGTTTTTCGTTGTCATAAAAAATGGGACGCGCCGGATCCGATTGATTTAACCGGTGATGTCCCAAGCCAAACAAACGAGACGTTGTTTGGAAGTGATGCACATCCACGTCCGATCGGAAAAAAGCAAGCTTCAAAGAAACAAAAATTCGAGACAACGACAAGCACCGGGGGCGCGAGTACCGGAGGATCTGTTTCGTCGGCCCAATTCGGGGACGCTTTGTGCGAGGAATATTGGGCTAAACTTGAAGATGCGGCCTTGGCTTACAAAGCAACCGCTGAAAACCAATACTCAGCAATACGGACGAGGGACTTTGAATTTTTGTTGCTCGACACGACCGGCAAAGATCCTTACTACGTGACGCTGGTGAATATGGAAAAGGACCGTATCATTGAAAAATACGGGTTGCCAAAGCGTACGGAATGAATGAATGTGTTGTGGTGTAATTTTTTTTTTTTTTTTTTTTTTTTTTTTTTTTTTTTTTATGTTCGTAATGTTTTTTATTTATTTATTTCGTAATGCATTTTTTTTTATTTTATTTCATATCGTATTTTTAATTTCGTAATGTATTGTTTTAATTTTGTAATGTAATATATTTTAAGAATTAATGTTATGGGTTTTAAAAAATGAAGTACTAGTTTTAGTTTAGGGTTGAAATTGAAAATATATGAAAAGTTTAGTTAAATTGAGTTAAGATTGAGTTATTGTTGTGGTTAAAGTGAATGTGTTAAAGCTGATGTGGCGTTGACGTGTCACTGTGTTAAGTTTTAACCCAGGTTACGAATGTAAGTGCTCTTCTAGAAATATACACTTTTGATGAATAGAAGACAACAAAATAATGGGCCCACCGAGGAACATCCACACTATGAATTGGTGTGATCTAATCGACAAATAATTATATATATATATTAAAAACCGTGGACTTTAGTAACAGTCCTATTCATCAAACTTTGTGTTACGACGTCGTTTTTATCTATAGGAACTTATGTGAGTGTGTTAACAGTATCATCTACAGTCACCGGGATATAAAACTGCTCTCCTCTCTCACAATATTACTCCCTCCCCCACATACCACATATTCCAGAACCCTCTCCCGTGTTCCATAAAACACAAACAGAAACACACACATACCACAAATGATCGGATCAAGAAGATGAGGAAGAAGGATACGAGTAATTTTTTTCTTTTCATTTTTTTATTTACAAATTAGGGCTGTGTTAATTTTAGGGGTTCGATATTTTATGGGTTTATCAGATTGCTTATTAAATTTTAATTTTTTAAGCGTGATAGTAGCTGATTTTTAGGGTTAACTGAATTGGGTTATGATTCTTCATAGTTTGATTTTTAGTGTTAATTGAAGTGGTTAATTTTTTTTCTAAAAGGCCTTAGTTTTGTAACCTGTGTTGTGGTTAGATTTTTAGGCTTAGTTTAATTGCTTTATCATTTTTGTGACTTTATTTGTGATTAAAATGATTGTCAAGTTGTGGGGCTGAAATGGGGCTGCAGGGCAGGTGTTTTTCTTTTTCTTTTTTTTCTTTTTTTTTTTTTTTTTTTTGAAATGAACTTCAGATGATGGTTACAAGAGTGGGTCGGGTTCATGTTACTTTAGGGGTTGTTTTTCTAAGCTTATTTGTAGACATAGGAGTTAGAAGGTTACTGAAAATTTGATAAACTCCTTTTTTGTACCTATGAGGTTATCCATTTATCTGTCACTTTAAATGTAGAGAATGTTGTGGCTGAGTTGGGAAGGCTGCTTATGTATGAAGCATCCAGGGATTGGTTTTGGGTTGCAGGTACTTTGCAGGTGTTACATAATCGAGTAAGTTTGTTTCTTTCTTTTCTTTTTTCCCTAATGTTAATTGTTTATTTTTGTGGCCACACTTTTAAAATTTAGTTAGAGTTTTGAGTTTTACTGTCTTTGTGTTTTTATGATTTGGGTATTTTTATATTTGTGGTTTATCAAGAGATGTATGAGTTGAAAAATAGAACGCCTTTGGTTGGGGGTACTCATTAACATAATGCACTACCAAATTTACCAGAATGAAATTGCCACCACTAAAAAATGTTTTAAGCTGTGTTTTTTTACTATTTGTTCGGTTTAGTTTATAAAAAATCTAATGAAATGTAGTTATCAATACGGACCGCTGATTAAGGGGTGTTTGGCATAGCTTATTTTCCGGGCTTAAATGCTTATATGATTTTTGAAAAGCTTGTAAAGTTTCTTTTCCCGGGTTATGAGCTTATTAAATTGAGCTTACTGACTTAAATATGCCATAAGCACAAGTTGAGAAGCTCATAAAGCCATAAGCGAAAAAAAATGAACTATGAGCTTTTCCAATTTCATATAAACCCATATACCCGAGAAATAAGCAAATACAAACACCCCTTTAGTAGTGTTATGAGCCTCATCAGTACTTACACGTTAAATTAAATGTCTATTTTTTTTTATTTTTTTATTTTTTTATTATTATTATTTTTTGTATTATTATTATTATAATACTTGATTCTTCAGGATAGATGTAATAAGTTTCTTTTGTATCACTATCTCAGGGAATTCACTAGAGAACATAGAAGGTTGGCAAAGATCATTACAATGATTTATATTGCAAGATTAATACATGATGACGTTTGAGATGAAAGGGAAATGAGAAGAGGTAAAAGCTTTCGAAATATTTATATAGTACTAGAATATCAGTCTATCTTGGGGCTGTAAATATAGATTTTTAGTCACATAAGTAAATTGAACTCTATACTTTCATATTTATGTTGTCTATATTTGGAGTTTTGATAAAATGTGTGGTTTTGTAGGTCATATATAATAGAGATAGTGAACAAAGCAGAGGCCTTGGGTTTGTGACAATGAGTACAATTGAGGAAGATGAGAAAAGAGGTTTCTGTTTGCCATGGTTCTGATCTCTAATATGGTTTATGTTGTTATTTGAGGACTCAGTATGCCTTATTTGGTGTCACAGCGGCTGAGGGATTGCATCTTCCATAATTACTAACCTAACGGATTGTGATGCCTCAATTTCACAGAAAGGAAGAAAATACAGGTACTTTATTCATTATTCTTTATCATGTTATTGCATCTCTGTATATTGCTATTAACAAGTGCAGTTGTGGCTTTAAAGACAAGCCCACAACTATTTGACAGTTAACAGGTGGGACTGCATAAAGGTTATGTTATGAATCCCGCTATGTTCAGTCCCACTAAAGGTCCCGATCATTGGTAGAATGCATTTCACCAAAGAACTTTGGAAAATTTAAGAGATTGCAGAGACAGATAATCTGTTGCAATTTATTTTTTCACTGCAATCTCTTCAATTGTACAGCTTTCTTTGTGAACTTGCAATAGGTGCAATATGTTTGGTTTAAGCCTTATTTCTAGAAAACTTTGTGACTAGCAATATTATGGTGTGTAGTGAACATGTATGACTAGCAATGTATGACCACTAGCAATATTTCCCATAGTTCTGGTGCATATAAAAACAAAAAAACTGTATTCATAGGTAATTTTAGATTTTGGTTATATTGAAATTTGGGCATTGATTAATTAACTTGTTTAATAATAAAGATGAAGTGATCTTACATAACAGTATGTCTTGTACTAATTTCTAACAACATTTTTTCATTTATGTATTACACAAGGTGATCACCCGTGCATTGTCGCAGGATGTTTTGCCAAAGAAGTAGTTATTGCAGTTAACGAACGTTAGTTATAAGTACTAAATTTGCAACGAACCTCTAAGACGAAGGACCAATTTCAGGCGGGATTCAAAAAAAAAGTTAACGGTCGTTAGTTATAAGGACTAAATTTGCAACGAACCTCTAAGACGAAAGACCAATTGCAGGTTGAATTAAAAAAAAAGTTAACGGTCGTTACTATTTAACTACCGTTAAATACTTAACGACCATTAGTTACTGTACATTTCACTATTTGAATTGTGATGCACTGTAGCTAGTGCTACAGTGAAATCCTAATAAATGTAATGTATACTAATTATATATAAGGTTTTTCTAACTTGTGACTAAGGGTACATGTTAAGAGTGGGCCCATATGTCCTTTTTACTCAGAGATTCACAAAAAGTACACATAAAATATTTTTTTAATTAAAAAATGACATAATTTTATAAGAAAAAGAATACAAGGGGCCCCTCTTAATATTTGCCTAAGGGCACATGTTAGAAAAACTCTTATATATAATCAAGCCATGATCTATTATAGCATGCGTCAGGCATTTTTCATGCATAGCAATTGAATGGTATCACATGAATCTTCATGCCTAGGTTTTAGGGTTTGAGTTTTGTCGTGTGTATGTCGGTTTTTTTTTTCTTTCTTCTTCTTCTTCTTCTTCTTCATAAGGAGTGTAGATAACTATATATAGCTTCATAACTTGTCCACCAAGTTTGAGCTATCAACTCCTCAAGTTCCCAAAACAGACACCCAACCCCCTCCTAGATCCTTCTAGCCGGCCAACAAAGGGAAAGAAGTCCCGAGGGTTTGGTTTTCGTACATCTAAGTCCCTCACATGTATATTTAATGCCTTAAGTTAATTCTAGCGACTAACGATATAATTAATGACAATTTATTATTTTTGTGAAGCATATCGATATAATTAATAAATATACTGATTATATTAATGATCGTATATTCTGTGTATACATGTGTGCCCTCGATAGGCTCACGTATTTTTTAGCTGAATAATTATGGCTAATAATTAAAAAAAAGTATTATACTTGTCACAATTTTCTTTTGTGGGTAGCGAATAAAATTTTTGGCTTTTGTGGGTACTTTTCTTTTAAATTCATCTTTTTTAAAGTATTTTGCGAAATTTTTGAACATTTTTACCCTATTAGCTAATCGAAATATTTTTTCTCGAAAGGCAAAATTGTCACATAGTATCATAAAAAAGATGAATTTGAAAGAAAAATACCCATAAAAGTAAAATAGTTTGTTCGCTACCTAAAAAAAGAAATGATGACAAATATGATACTTTTTTAATCATTTGCCCTGTAATTATTAACTATGCAACAAATATATCAACAACTTTTACATAATTTTAAGTTTGAATAACCTTGACCTCTTAACCTTTTTAATGTATTTTGTTTCACTATTTGAGCCGAATATTTGACAATGAAGAATGGCTCGTATACAAGCTGATGTGCAAGTATCCACAAAATACAACGTAACTTAATGATGACCAAAATTGTGTCGGTTTAAATGTAAACAAAACTACAAAAGATGCTGTGGGTGGAAGTTTCTACTTATACTAAAGGTTCGTCACATATCCATCACAATCAAGATAACCAATCTACAATCTAGATAACTAATAATGGACCACATATGTTTTTTTTTTTTTTTTTTTTTTTTTTTTTTTTTTTTTTGAAAGGTAATGGACCACATATGTACCTTATACATAGATCCTCCTCGAGACGACACAAAAGCTTTTTACAAACATGTTTGGTCCAGCCATGCTGATCAGGTGAACCCCGCAAATGAACGATTAACAACAAATTATCACCCTACTATTAAAATCGTTGCTCCGAAGTCTAATGTGGTGCAGCTGGACTGAAGTGAGTCGACACCACACTAGAGTCGAGTGGTTTCATGATCAAGGCCGATCCTTAGTTATTTGATACCCTGGGCGAGACAAAAAAAAAATGCCTCTAGGTGTAAACAAATAACACACTATCTTTGATATGCCGCGGAACAAAACCCGCATATTAACTTAATAAATTAAAAACCAAAAATATAAATTATCATTTTGACCTGTTTTTCATTAATGTTTAAAACAAATAGTTTTTTTTAGATAATTAATATTGTTTTTAGATAACAAAAAGCGGATAAAGCATCTTACATTCATTCAAGAGGGTAAATTGTAAAAACTCAGAAGTAAAAGTACAAATTATGACAAAAGATACTAAAACATGTTGAACTTGTGGATTTACACTTGATCTACTTTGTTCCCGAGTATAAAACGGAAAGAAGAGAAATGAAGAGAGGAAATAAGAGAGAAAAAGAAGAGGAGAGGCAAAAAAAAAAATGATTTTTAATTTTGTGTTCCCTAGTCAGAGAGAAAAGATAAGGTATGTAACAAAAAAATGGCTTTAAAACCTCCTCTTTTCAAATCATCCCAATTTGGGAAGAAAATTAAGTTAGAAGTTTTGGCATAATTTCCTCTCTTCTCCTCTCTAAAAAAAAACTCAGGAATGTGACTTTTTTATAATTTCCTCTCCATTTCTCTTCTCTTCTCTCCAAATAATAACTCGGGAATAGAGTGTTAGTATAGAAGTTCACTTCTCTACCATTTTTGTTAGTGATTTGCTTTCATAAATATATATTCCTAAGTAACGAGTCATTTAAGTATTACAACTTTTTTAAACTATATTATATGGTAATGTTCAAAGAAATTAAAAATAGTAAAGTAATAGTAATGTAATAAAATAATTATTTATCTATTTATAATTATAACTAATGTCCAGAATTCCAAATATATGTCAAAAGTAAGAAAATTACTACAACAGAAATTTGATGAAACTTAAATATGGTAAAAATTTATAAAGGGAAAAAGAAAAAACAAAATCAAATTAATATTCATTCCCTGTGTATAAAACAACAAAGAAGTGCTACTCTTTTTATCACATTGACCAATCACAAGTACTAGCTAGTATTCGTCTTCCTTCTAACTCTTCAAACGTACCAGGCCACTCTTCACAATACAAATCTCTAGAGTCTAGGGGACCGAGCTATTGATCTGCAACTCGACTTTGTCGATAAACCGAGTTCAAACATTCCTCCATTGCCAAACAACATCGATCCAAGATATCATCCGTAGGCCCGTACCCAGGATCTTTCATTAACAACTCCCAGTATATAACATAATGTCCCGGAATCGTTTTAGTGTCGCCATAGCCAGTGCACTCGACCACGGTTGTGTTGCATTCCTTTAAATGCTCGGAAGAATTTTCGACAGTACGTTGTATATATGCAGCTCGGTTTTGTCGGTTTTATCGGCATCGATGCTTAGCAAAACATTCTTGCGACATATAAAACTAGCTAGCCTTGTTCTTGAATCCAACTACTCTAAGAAGATCACCAACTCGGTACCTATAAAGTCCTGAAATTTCTGGGTTCAAGATTCCTGACTCGATGTCAAAAGCTTAGTTCCACCCGGTTCATCGAGACGATGGTATTGCGGGCACTATTGCTGCCAAAGAAAATCAACAATTGGTTGATTTTTGCGGATGTTAAACTTGCGGTTCGTTTTTACTTCAAAGCCCTTAATAGTTAATATAGTGTTTATTAGTATGTAAACTAATTATTGTTATGATAATGCATATGCTAATAAAAATCTTGGACATATGTTTTCATGTCTTTATAGGTATAGATTTGGTGATCTTTGAAGTAAAAACGAACCACAAGTTTAACATCCGCAAAGATCAACCAATTGTTGATTTTCTTTGGCAGCACTAGTGCCCGCAATACCATCGTCTCGTTGAACCGGTAGGAACTAAGCTTTTGACATCGAGTCAGGAATCTTGAACCCAGAAATTTCAGGTCTTTATAGGTATAGAGTTGGTGATCTTCTTAGAGTGGTTGGATTCAAGAACAAGGCTAGCTAGTTTTATATGTCGCAAGAATGTTTTGCTAAGCATCGATGCCGATAAAACCAACGAAACCGAGCTGCAGACAACGTACTGTCGAAAATGCTTCCGAGCTTTTAAAGGAATTCAACACAACCGTGGTCGAGTGCACTAGCTATGGCGACACTAAAACGATTCCGGGACATTATGTTATCTACTGGGAGTCGTTAATGGAAGATCCTGCATGGGTACGGGCCTACAGATGATATCTTGGATCAATGTTGTTTGGCTATTGAGGAATGTTTGAACTCGGTTTATCGACAAAGTCGAGTTGCAGATCAATCGATCGGTCCCCTAGAGATTTGTATTGTGAAGAGTGGTACATTTGAAGTGTTAATGGACTATGTCTCGAGGAGGATCTAGGGGCTTTAATGTAAATATAATATTGTTAAAGGGTTTTTAATGGTATTTATAATAATTCAAGTGCTTTTATTGTAAAATATTTCGTTACATGCATGGTTGGTTGATGGATTTAACGTTTAAGAGGTATATAAAATATTTCGTTACTTGCTTTTGCACACTTTTCCCAATATCCTCTATGCATCCAACCTGCTTGCTGTTAATTTCTTTCTTTTTTTACTCCCATCATCAAGCCAAGGTGACAAGCTAGGTCAGCCCACTTTCACATCAATTTCGGTGCAAGAAATGCTAAACGGAAGATGAGATGGTGACTCTCGCGTGGCAGATAACGACGATGTTAGGCATTGGTCGCGCAATGGTTTCTAACGACATGCAAGATTACTATGTGTGTGTGTGTTTTGATATGAGATTGTATCAAAAATGGACAATTCATAACAAGCTAGAGAGACGAGTGTGGGTGTTTAAGAGGGAGATAAAAATTTTGGAGTATTAATTTAAAAATAAAAAACTTATTACTCATGAGTCATGACTCATACATGCATGGCATGAACACTTGACGTAATAATATAGTAATAAAAAGATCCTCCGAAATTTTTTTCACATTACACCAGAGTTAGCTGACTTCCAATTTACACCTTGGCTATGAGTCTACAACTCCTAAACCCATCACCTTTTTAGTTTGTACTCATATTAACCACTCTTATCACTTAAATAGTATATGCCATACTCTTTAAACTTTGCACGGTAAAGTCATGACAAGCAAGCTAGCAAACCCATGTGTATTCAGAAAAGAAGTACCTAGCCCATGTTCATGATTATCTTTTTCTTTCATATATACTGTTTATCTATAGAAGTTTGAAGCTTTGAATACACCAAACAAACCTAGCTAGTGTAGAATTGCCTGAGTATATAAGTTTTTTGGGTAAAAGGGAACTTCCACCCTGGCAAAATATATTAACCAAAAAAACCGTTTCAAGTACAGTGGAATGTGGCTGAAACGCCACATTAACCTCAAGCAACCGCTTGAACAGCCCCTATATCATTTATGACATGCCATAAATGAACAACTAGCTAACAACAACTAGAACAACCATTGAGAACAAAACCGACATGCAAACAAATAAACAAATCCTAAAAAAGATATTACTTCCTCGAACGGCCTTGAAGCTTGAAATCAAACTGCTTATTATATTCCTCAAATTGCCCAGGTAAATCAAAGACCTGGGCCGCATAATCATCAGAAAGATAACCTTCAAGCTCGTCATGCCCTCCAGCTGATGAAAAGTAACTATCCATAGGATCATTCGGCTCAAACACCTCATCTTCACTTTCAGAAACAACCACTTCACCCACCTTAGAGAATGGGTTGCCCTTCCTTATACCATCAGCCACCGGAACGGGTTTCCCATTATCATCCACAAGGGTACCTTTCCCTTCAATAATAAGTTGTTCAAGCTTCCCAATTTTCTCAACAATAGGAGTGGTCATCATAGGCGACGGAGAAGTAGTTTTAGAAGAACTAGAAGTAACTTCAAGAGTATCTGTAGTGCCAATCACAGGTTCCAAAACCGAATCGTGTGCCTTAAGCACATCAAAGCTGTTCTTCAACTCAACAAAGTTGATATCCTCCACCCAATTATTATTCTTACCTTGGTCATCCCGGGAAGGAGCCGTACTACTAGTAGGATCAATCGTAGGTTCGTTACAAGAAGCAGAACCTACATTAACAGTTGGAGGACCTATATTTGATTGGTTAGACGTCGACGCTCCTCCATTCTTTGGCTTAGTAACCGGCCTATAGTAATACGACACTTTAGGCTTATGAAAACGAATCCCATCAACCTGACGATTAGTACCATGAAGCTTACCTTTACCTTTCTTCTTAGAGGGTTCAACAAAACCCTCTTCATCAACCAACACTTTATCATTCACAACCTGTTTCACTCGCTTAGTACATCCATCATCATTGTGATCAAAAACTTTACAAGTCTCACATCTTGGCGGCTTCCACTCATATTCAATATCAATCGTTACCAATGAATGACCGGACCCATTAGGGGAGGGGAAAGCAACCACAAGAGAGTCAAGTAAGGCTTCCTTAGAAGACACTTCCACAAGGGCCCTAGCATAGGAAATACGACCCCACGACTTAAGGCACATCGTACTCGTGTAGGAATCAAGCATGATAGGACGACCAATTTGCGTTGTGATCAAACTAAGACCTACCTCAGAATACGCCACAACCGGAATATTATGAAGTTTAACCCAAACAGGAGCTAAAGTTATATCATCTTTTGTAAGAGTAGTATTCGGGGTCCAAATATTTAAAAAGATAGGAATCAATCGTATCAACTATGGACCTTCTTCCAACACCCTCTCCATACCCTCTTTGGTTTCAAATTGGAAAAAGAAAAAACCATTATTAAGCATAACCCTTTGTAAACCAAACTTTGCCCAAGTATTTCGAACGTAATTTTCAACAACCGGGAAAGCGAGTCTCTTACCAATGAAATAACCATACAACGTATTAGCGAATCTAGAGCGTACCTCATTGACAGCTTCCAAAGGGATGGTGACATTAGCACCAGCCACACAATTATCGTTTCGCATCTCCGAAATCTTAACGGTCTTCTTTAGTGTTTTATCCTTAAGCATATCCGCAAAAGATGGAGGATTAGAACCTGATTGAGTCTTAGGCACACTCGAATCAGCAGTACCCGGACACGACTTACCATCATCATGAGCCTCCTTGTGTTGTGTCGACTCATTATCATTGTTAATAGGAGTCGTATCAATCATATTCACATCAGATTGATACTTTTCAGCCGACTTAGACGCACTACTATCTCCACCAAGATCATGTTCCAACGTTCCCCCGCCTTTATCCCTCTCTCTCGTAACACCCATCATGAATAAATCACAGCAACAAGACCCTCAAAACCGCATCCAGAACAACGCCAAAATCACAAACAAGGAACCAGCGTAATAAAAATCTAAATGTTTGACCTTAATATTCTTGAAACCGTACACGCTTAGAGGGGATGATCGACCTTAAATATGTGTTCAAGATGGAATGATCGACCCACTTATGTGAATCAATTGCGAAACAAGTAATGATAGACAAAAAGTAGATTCAATAGATGCAGTAAACGACAAAGGATATCATGTAATGTTATTCTAATAAAGATAGATGCTAGATTAAAAAGAAGAAACCAATCGGAGTAGATAGCCGCCGGTTTTTTCTTTTTTTTTTGTCGCCACTTGGAGAGAGAATTCTAGGGGTTTTTTTTTTTTTTTTTTTTTCACTTTTTCTTATGTTTTCATTCTTTTTTAGTCTAAATAATATGGACACTTCTTGCCTGAGTATATAAGTTTATCATGTTATAAATTTTAATATCATACAAATAACATAAATGACAAATCTTATGTAGCTTATTTTATGTTGGGTTTGGTTTGGTGGTCATATTGGTTGTAGCTAGTTGTCATTTATGGCTTGTCATAAATGATGTATTAGTTGTGTCAAGCGAGGGTTTGCGGTTAATGTGATACTTCAGCCTCATTCTATTATACTTAAACGTTTTTTTGGAGTAATATATATTTTATCGAGTAGAATACCCTTTACCAAAAAATAAAAATAAATGACAAATCTTATTTAATCTCGAAGAATGCATTTTATACCAATAACATAACTTTTTTGCCTAAAAAAAAAAAACATATAACATGTACGCTAATTAAACTACAACAAGAACTTCTTTGTCAAAAAACACTTCTTTGAACGCCTGTACCATATCAAACTTATTCATATAACTTCGCTTCTAATAATTTTCTCACTGGTCGATAAAGTTAATTTTTTGTCGAACTACAAATGAATTTTAAACATTTGACAAAAACATAGCAAAATAAAGTTTTTGATAGATGTAAGGACGACTTATAGAAAAATTAAGTTTTTGTCTAAATAAAAACAAACAAGTTCCTCTGCGCCCGCAGAGGAAATAAGTGAAAAGTGGCAAGAATTGATTATTTTGAAAAAATAAACAAGGCCATAAAAGTATTCAGTTTTCACAAATAGTCAGAGCTAAGATTTTTTACTTCTTTTCTTACTCATAACAATTTTCCCAACTGCAGCCTGTTATTAAATGTGGGTTTGGACTGATCCATGATGTTTTGGGTTATAACCTTGCATCCGGTCATCTAGGTCGGTCTGGTCATATGTTCCGGCTAACCTTGTGTGGTATGAGATCCATAAGGCCATTTGATCAAAAACAATAACCAAATGTATCAATACAAATGTAAGCTCCTTAATACTCCAATGCTTTGGAATGTGCCTTTTGTCTCCATTTCACTTTGCATTCACTTATTAGACTATAACACGTGTTGGGTCAAGATCGTATGTATGTCAAATGCTTCCCTCAAGCATGTCGATGCACATGAAGAAACCAACATATGTATGGGGTATGAAATCGACGTTTCGGTAAGGTGTGTGTACTGTAGAGGTGTACTCATTCAAAGACTTGAGGTGGTTGCTTCCACATTTTTAATCACTTGTTTCTCTACAAGTACAAATTGCACATGCTGAAAACTTTAATTATTTGAGCATTCACATGTCATCTTACCTTTTAGCAAATTCATTTCCATTGATTAAATTCAGTATGAAATATAACTTTGTAGTATAAGGTCCATGGTCATAGTCCTTTGTAAATAAAACCCCATGTTGTACGCGATCTAGTACTAACTAACTAACTATCATCGTAAGTACTGAAAATCTTATTGTAATCATTTCAGCAAGAGTTACGAGCTTGAACTTAGTACACATCGTGCTGCCACAAAAATACATCAAAAGAGTGTCTTTATCTATTGCATAATGTTCATTCAAGCAAAATGAACACGCCTAACGACTTTTTTACCATATATAAAAACAGTAAATGCTTGAGGTTAGTGAAGGCTAATAACCTAAGGGGTTTATATAATCTAACATCAACTAGCCTTGGTTTGATTTGTGGCTTTTTAGTACAACTTTATAGGTTGAAGGCACTACAAGAAACGTCACTCGCGGTTTCTGGATTTGCTAAAGTTTGTTACCTTTCGTCGATTAAAATATATTCGTGTGCATTGAAGGTCTCTTCTTTAATGCGTTGCTAAAGATCACATTGAAAGTTTTTCATCACAAAATTGATCATTCACAGATTTAGAGAAACTATAGAGACATATGTGGGTTGTGTGGTTGTCAGAAAAGTGATTAATCGTCACCCATGTCACATCTGATATTCAATTATCAGGAAAAGGTATGTGCTACTTGCTATACCTAAATGGGTACCTACTAATTGAAAAGAAATTGAAATCAAGAACAAAGCGATTGTGTCAAGTTTTTCTAAAACAGAATCATATTTTTTTTCGTAGCTAAAATTTCGCTAACTTTTAAATTTGATGCGAAAGAGTTGTCATATATTCTTTTCATATGTTGCATGTTTCATATGTCTATTTTTTGACAAAATCGCGACCCTTTTTGTTTCTAAATATCGTACTTACGGTTTCGAGAACTACTCCTCGTAACAAGTTCACAATCAAACTGGAATTTTGAATTCTCTGCATCAAATGTGTCGAAAATATTCTAAACCAAATCCTATACATTATACAGTATTAGTTATCCTAAGACATTAGATAAGACCATTGATAAAATAAACACAATTTAATTTTAGGTCCCATAATGGTAGTATAGCAACTTCCATGTGCATGTCCACTTCTCATCGCTCTAAATGTCCAATAAATCTAACAATGGTGCAATTTTGAATTAAAAAAAAAAAAAAAAAAAAAAAAAATGACATCGTACAATACAATACAATACAATCGTACAATACAATATGTTTTCACAAAAAAGTCCAATGATAGTACATGTATTAAAAAGATAATCACAACATCGCACATGCAGTTTATATACTTTCCGGTTAGTATATTTATACGGGTGGTCCGGCCTTAATGATAATCAGTACACAGCTCGCGCAAACTTTGAAAAAATTGAGGTTGGTGTTTGAATAATGTAAAACCCGTGGGTTATTATCATTCATTAATCATATATTTATAGTGCTAATACATAAAACCCTAGAAGCCATAAACTCACACATCGGACTTGGGCTTATTCATTGTTCATCTAATACTCCCTCGCAATCCGAGCGGCGAAATCGCGAAAGCTCGGATTGGAGTAAAAACGAGAAAAATTAATTATTAAAAAAAACAAAAATAAAACTAAAGATATTTATCTTGATGAATAATCAAGACTTTGATAGGTAGCCAATCGCGTAATCCGGAAAAGAAAAATTCTTTGGTTCATGAATGTTTGCTTGTTCTGGTGCGTGACGGTGCGTCCTTATGACTACGATTGCGATTCCGGATTGCTTTTCTTCGGAATTTATTTACGAAGCCACGGCCACTGATCTTGTCAAACACATGCTGCAGTTTTTGTTTTGTTTTTTTAGCACGAATAAATGGCGGTTGCTAGAGTTTGACGGGGTGGCATTGAGGCGGCGGTCTGAGCATCAGACCTAGAGCTCTGAAACCATGTTGAATAATGTAAACCCCGAGGGTTATTATCATTCATTAATCATATATTTATAGTGTTAATACATAAAACCCTAAAAGTCATAAACCCACACATCAGGCTTGGGCCTATTCATTGTTCATCTAATAATGTTGAATAATGTAAACCCCGTGGGTTATTATCATTCATTAATCATATATTTATAGTGCTAATATATAAAACCCTAGAAGCCATAAACCCACACATCGGGCTTGGGCCTATTCATTGTTCATGTAATAGTTGGTACTTGGCATTCGTTTAATAGAATGATAGGTTATCTATGCACTCAGGGACGGAGCCACGAGGGGTCCCGCGGATGCCCGTGCACCCCATGAATTTTTTCAATATAATGTTAATTTTTGAAAAAAAATATCGATTTTTTCTAAAATCATCTTAAATGCACCCAGTCTATCAAAATGTGTTTTCAGTATTACTGTTCAAAATTTTTTGTGCACCTGGTTATATTTGATCCTGGCTCCGTCCCTTTATGCACTTCTTGTTTCCCTCCCACGTGCCCGTTTCATTCATTCTCACAATGCAATATGCATCACCATCCCACGTATCCCACATCCCCAATTCAAACGTTATTCCCTTTAATTAGTTGGTGACGGTGTATCAGGTCTCTAAAGAGACTTGCTTCCCATAACGAACCATAATTTGATCCACTGACGAATTAATGTGTGTTCTACTGACGATACAAAAGAACGATCCAAAAGGACGATCTATATCAACAATTGTGTTGGTGATTTTAGAGTCATCGACGGCTATTTAGGTAATGACGATTTACTAGAGGCTAATGAGATTTCATATTTGGTTCGGATACGAGTTAGGGAAGTGTGGAGTGCACACTCGTTGAGCTAATATGTTTTTGACCATGACAAAAATGCAAGGGTCAAAGGGGTTGCGCCCCCTTGCGGGGTCAAGGGTAGTGCCATTGTATTATCTTGGATGACAAAGCTAAATGGATTATATTTGGTGCTAAAAAAGTTAAGGAGCTATTATTTTGACATAATTTAAAGTTTTAATAACCTTAACCTCTTAACCTTTTTAATGTATTTTGTTTCAATATTTGAGCCGAAGATTTGACATTCGAGAACGGCTCGTATACATGCTGATGTGCAAGTATCGACAAATACAACGTCACTTTATGATAAGCAAAAACATGTTACGTGCTTGGTGAGTGGGCCTACAAAATTTGGTCGGTTTAAATGTAAACAAAACTACAAAAGTCCAACGTGTTGTGGGTGGAAGTTTCTAATTTAGGAAAGTTGGCGGTGGTTATCCATCACATATTATTCCTCTTCCAAAATTAAAACAAAAATCGACTCACGTTTGTGCCATTTATAGTTAGAAAACCAATATATATGAAAACTTAACACCAAATCACATATAGGATAAGATAATCTACTACTGCCAAAGCATCATATCCATTTCTACAATGTATAGAGAATGGACAATAGTGACATGCTAAGTTACTAACACATCCATCCACACCTGCTTAACTTAACGTTACTATATGATGAGCAAAAAAAACATGTTACCTGCTTGGTGGATCAGTGGGCCTACAAAATTGGGCCGGTTTAAATGTAAACAAAACTACAAAAGTCCAACGTGTTGTGGGTGGAAGTTTCTAATTTAGGAAAGTTGGTGGTGGTTATTAGTAATATCACTTCTATGTTTAGAATCACTTCCAACTTTAATTTTTTTAATATTTGTTAAGATTCTATTTTGGTAAGATTACATTGATAATTGAGATTAAACTCTACCAACTAGTTTCAAGGACACTGAAATCAAAAGGATTCTGATCGTGACGCAAAACCAATAATGCTTGTATCGCATACGACACATAAATAATGCTATCATGTACTCATGTCTTGGTAACCCATAGTCCCACATCTATCTAGAAGGACACTTTACAAGTTTTTGGTGCTAGCATGTTGTCATGTACTACGTAAAGGAAGTATTCGACCTGTCTAGTTTCATTTGCCTCTCCATTCATTATATTTATTCGACTGCACTTGGGAGGCACAATACTATGTTCAAGATTAGTCTGGGTCACGATGTTAATCTCCGGAGAAAACATAGAAACGAAAGCGTCTAGTCTTCCCATTCCATGTGGTGTTGGTCCTGTTATTGTGAAAATCGGGACCTAACGGTAACTCTGTAACTTTAACAAGAGTGGTTAAGCCAAAGTGAACCCACACTTAGTCACGATCAAGATTTGGCTTTTGTATGGGTAGGGCTGTAAACGAACCGGACAAAGATGAACGGAGTCTTGTTCATGTTCGTTCGTGTAATTTTAACCGTACAAATAAACAAACACGAACGTTTAAACGGACGAATTTTCTTGTTCATGTTCGTTTATTAAGAAAATGAGTTATTCATGTTCGTTCATTAAGATACTAAACGAACGCTAAATGAACATAAAAGATCGAACATAAATGAATATAGATAAACAAACATAAACTCTATTGAATTATGCACAATATATTGTTTTATAAGTGTTCTTTTGTTTAATAAAACCAGTTCTAATTATATAATTAAATATATTACTAGCAGGGTACCCGCGCGTTGCAGCGGCGGGTACCCTAAATTAAAATTTTCCAGTGAATCGTGTAATTTTAGTTTATTATGTTCTTTTTGACAATAAATTTACGGATATCAAAATTTCGTTTAGCTCGTGTCCGTTCGGGCTCGAGCCTGTTGGCTCGTGTCCGTTCAGGCTCGAGCCCGTTTGGCCCATGCTCGTTCGGGCTCGAACCCATTTGACCCGTTGCCCGTTCGGACTTGAATATTTGTATAATGTGCTTTATTATTTGTATTAGTGATTTTTAATGCAGGAATTGTGTTTAAGTTGGTTGTACAATATGCTTGATAATTTGTATTTCTTATTTAAGGGGTGTTTTAATAAGTACATTAATTGTATTTATTGACCGGTTAATTAATTGTATTTAATGTACATAATGTTTTATTTATTATATTTAATGTTAGTATTAATAGTATGTTAGAATTAAATGAGGGGAAAATTGGTGTGTACTTTAAGCTTATTAACTTGTAAATGTCTAATTATATTTTCATCACTTGTACTTTAAGCTTATTAATTTGTAAGGCTTAAAATTAAGCATGCTAAAATTAGAAGGCATTCATCCTTTATAATATAGTAAGATATACGAAGATAAATAAATAAATGAACATAAACGAACATTCATGAACATAAATAAGAGGATGCAACTTTTGTTCATGTTCATTCATTTAACTAATCGAACATAAGATCTTGTTCATGTTTGTTCATTTAATAAATAAATGAACATAAACAAACTTTTTACTGAGCGGTTTATAAAATGTTCACTGAACGTTCAGTTCATTTACGTACTTATTTATGGGGTCTTGCCTTTGTGTTTTGTACCCGGTAACAAAGCCAAAAGATCTATAAAATGAGAACATTTAAAAAGTTTATTATAGTTTGAAAAACAAATAATAGACCTAACCATAAAACTAAAAATCGGTCGAACAAAGGGAAAAAATGCAAATAAAAGAAGAAAAAAAATTGTTTGTCAAGTTCGTAAAGCTGACATATCTTTATATGATTTTGAGGTGTGCTATATTATACAAACCCTTCTTATATTGTCATATCAGGTAGGTTTGGTCGAACCGTACAACACGAGATGCACACCATATAAGCTGGGGATATATGTAATGATTGCATACCTTTTTTATAAGAGGGTGTGGATAACTCACCTATTTTATAGGTTTATCTATCATTTTTCTTATTGTTACTCCAGGATTTAGTTGGTCTTTTACACCGTAATTTTGAGACACCTTTATTAGTTATGATTACTAGGAGAACAACGTGACCCCTTTTGTGAGTCTGGGGTCCCTTAGCCATTGTGCTTCTAAGGATGCCACTTGTAAAGTGTAAATCTACACGCGCGGTACATAAAAACTTTATACACCTTTTGTTTTGTGTCTCTGGACATTTAGAGCGATGAGAAGTGGACTGCACATGGACGTTGCTATACTACCATTATGGGTCTTAAAATTAAATTGCGTTTATTTCATCAGTTGTCTTATCTATTGTCTTAGGATAACTAATCTATACTACTATAGTACTATATAATGCATTTGAGACTATTTTATAATTAGAAAAACCTAAAATTCAGACTTTTACTTGCTTATTATGTAATGATTTTAAAATTAATTGGTTAAGAAGCAGCTTGATTAGGAAGTTTGTTAGGAAGCAGATTGTTTGCTCAAACTAAAATTATTTGGCTTAACCATCTCTACCATCTCTACTTATAAAACATAAAAACAACTAAATGTGTAACCGAATAACCGAATAACGCAAAATATAGTAACAGGTACCCGCCGTCGCATTGCGCGAGTACCGTTCTAGTACTGTATAATGTATAGGATTTGGTTTAGAATATTTTCGACATATTTGATGTAGAGAATTCAAAATTCCAATTTGATTGTGAACTTGTTACGAGGAGTAGTTCTCGAAACCGTAAGTACGATATTTAGAAACAAAAAGGGTCGTGAATTTGTCAAAAAAATAGACATATGAAACATGCAACATATGAAAAAAAATATGACAACTCTTTCGCATCAAATTTAAAAGTTAGCGAAATTTTAGCTACGAAAAAATATGATTCTTTGATTTCAATTAGTAGGTACCTATTTAGGTATACCAAGTAGCACATACCTTTTCCTGATAATTGAATATCAGATGTGACATGGGTGACGATTAATCACTTTTCTAACAACCACACAACCCACATATGTCTCTATAGTTTCTCTAAATCTGTCAATGATCAATTTCATGATGAAAAACTTTCAATGTGATCTTTAGCAACACATTAAAGAAGAGACCTTCAATGCACACGAATATCTTTTAATCGACGAAAGGTTTGTTGTTGGTGACGGTGTATCGGATCTCTAAAGTTGTACAAAAAAGCCACAAATCAAACCAAGGCTAGTTTGATGTTAGATTATATAAACCCTGTAGGTTATTATCCTTCATTATTCACATATTTATAAAACCCTAAAAGATTTAAACGGACCTTAAACACTACAACAAATGGTGTATTTATACACACACATTGAGGCATGTTTACACAGTTATAAGTGTCATTAAAATTGGAGTCCACGCTATGCCTATGCATGGAGTATAACAACTTTGCGATTTACAGCTTACAGTTTAAAGATTACAACTTACAGCTAATTTTGCTAAAACATACCCTTTAACTAAATCCAAAATATATACCACTTATACACTTTCATAGTCACCATTGTGTATTTGTGTTACTCGACAATGACATTTAATAAAGTAATAGTTTGTTATTGAATGATGAGACTATGAGAGTAGTATTTTCCAAAAATAGAAAGAAAGAAAAAAAAAAAAAAAAAAAAAGCAACCCAATTTATGTTGAAAAAGTAAAGGTGGAGTATATCGACTTTATTATTTGAATGATATAGAATTATAGAGTACTATTTTCCAAAAATAGAAAGAAAAAAAAAGCAACCCTGGACCCGGCTTTTGAGTTGAGTGCTTTACCAGTCAGACTCAATACTCTTTAGTCTGCTTTTCTAAGCTCGCCCCAGATCATAACGATAACGTGCCACCAGCAAAATCCCTAAACTTTTCTAGTGTTTGAATATATTAAGCAACCAAATATCATTTAATTAGAGTAAATATATTACGAGTAATAAACATTCACTAAATAAATACTAGAAATTTATATGTATATATGAAAGAGTAAATTTCACCGTTGGCCCCTAAACTTGTCAAGATTAGCGTGGATCGTCCTTAAACTCTTTTTTTTCATTTTCGTCCCTGAAGTTGTCGATTTTGGCGCGAATGGTCCTTTTGGGAAACGGACGCTGCAATGCAGCGTTAGCTGACGTGTATACCATAGATAGTTTCGTCTTTTCACTCCCAAAGTTCTCCAACAGTAACTGTCGCCGTTGGTCCCTAAAAGATAGCTCCAAGATGTGTAATTTGCGCAAATCGTCCCTAAAAGTGGCATATAAAGAAGATTCTATTAACTTTTGCCTGAAGCTTTCGTTTTCCAAGATACACCTGCAAAAAACTTTCCCGCGCAATCACATCAACGTCAGAATCACAAAAGTATTGAAAAGCGTCCCGAACAATGTCCGCACCAATGTGGAAGATGCGCACAAGAGGAGTGTCAGTCCCTGCAGATGAGTTGGAGGCGCAATGTGAGAATGCCTATGGTAATGAGTTTAAGTCCAGTTGATTTGAGCTTATTTTGCTGTTAGGTTGTGTTTATGTATGTTTAGGTACTAAGTAATTGACTTTATATTGCAGAATTTAATCGGAATTTATTCACCATTCGAATACATCATGGTGGTGCATTTATGCGTTTCCCTAACAGGGAATACGTTGGTGGTACTGAAGACATATTTGACATGGTGGATATTGATGTATTCTCAGTGTTTGATCTGGACGAGATGGTGCTTAAGTTGGGCTACACAGGTCAGACAGAGCCTCTGTTTTATCATTATCTTAGTCCAATGAGTAGTTTAGACCACGGACTGTTTCCCCTTTCATCTGACGATGATGTCAGATGTTTGGGTTATATGGTAGGTCGTTACAAGTTGATTGAAGTCTATATAGAGCACGGGTGTTCCAGGGTCACTGGTAAAACGAGGGTAGTAATAGAGGAACTAGGTTCTAGTCCACTTAGAGCATCAAAGGAAACTAAACACCCTCAACTGTTGCCCCTCACATGGCCTGATAATACTAATAGTGTTCCACTTCCTGGCAACTCAAGTCAAGGCACTCCTTTTACACAACTGACTTTAAGTGAATGTGGTCAAAATGAAAACAATGAACTTCCCCTGATTGATTCACAATTTTGAAGTTTGAATTTAAGTTTCACCCCTGTTGTACCTGCTAGTAAGGAGATTGTGGAAAAGAAACTTGCTGATATAGTCAGGATGATGGAGTTTGAAGAGAATGAGTTAGATGTGCCTCTGTCATATAGTTATTTGGATGCCATGAATTTTGACAGCACTTCTGGATTAAGTCCTGATGAACTTTTTGGTGTTGGTGACCTGGACCTAAATGTAGGGTTGCCTGTTTTAGGCCTAGATGATCCCCAAACACATTCAGGTGAGGGTCAACAGGATACCAGGCAAGAGTCACTAGAGGGTGAGGTTCAGCATGGTAATGGTGTCGGGCCACTAGAGGATGAGTAGGATGACATTCATAATGTCAATGATAGTGATTATGAAGGAGGGTCAAGTGACAATGCAGGTTCAGGTGATGAAGGAGAGGCTGCAGTTATGAATGATGAAGGACACACTGGAGTTGAGCCTCCTGTGCAACTAAATGGTTTTCATTTAGCAAGGGATAATCCTTCTGTCAGTATTGGCAACAGCAGTGGTGATCAAGTAAATAGGTTTAGACTAACAGGGAATAAAGCTTATGACAGCATTGGCAACAGCAGTTTAGTTGGAGAGGTTGTCGGTGGAGTAGAACCTGTTTGTGTTGAAGGTTTCCAGAGTCAATCAGGTAGTGATGGTGAACCAGATACTAGTGTTAGGAAACAGTTAAGGGAAATAAGGAGAGCAATTGGAGTTGACATGGCAGAGAATCCTGTTATGAAGTATTATTTTTTCACTGGACAAGAGTTTTCAACCCCAGAAGAGGTGAAGGAAAGAGTGTACATGCATGCAGTTGAGACCAGGAGAAATTTGAAGTTGCTCAAGAATGATGGTATTAGGATAAGAGTTGTATGTGATAACCAAATTCCTGTCTTTACAGAGTCAGTCTTAAGTGGATCAATAGGCCCAACTGTGGATACAGGTGTTGGGCCTAGTGGATCAAGTGGCCCATTAGGTAGAGGGAGAAAAAGAAAGAGAAAAGATGTAGGAACTTCTGATGATGTGTGTGATGGATGCCCCTGGGTGTTGTATGTAGGCAAAGACAGAGTTAGGCAAAACTGGATAGTAAAGACACACAGAGACAAACACACTTGCGTTCAATCTAGGGAAATCAAACACTGCACTTATAAATACCTGGCAAACAAGATCTATGACCTAGTGAAGGTTAATCCAGAGATTCCAGGAAAGGCAGTTCAAGACCAGCTCCAGCGTGAATTACATCTTCAGGTATCTATGACAAAAGCATTCAGGGCCAAATCCAAAGCAGAAAAAGATGTTTCAGGTGATCACAACCTGCAGTATATGATGCTAAGGGACTATATTGGTGAATTGCTGTCTACAAACCCTAATACGACTGTGAAGCTTGGAATTGATAGAGATTCTGCTAATACCAGTGAGTCTAGAAGGGTGTTTAAAAGAATTTATGTTTGTTTGGGACCGTTGAAGGAAGGCTTCAAGGCTTGCAAAAGAGAATTGTTGGGGCTAGATGGTTGTTTCATGAAAGGTTCTTATCCAGGGCAAGTGTTGGTGGCTGTTGGACTTGATCCTAACAATGGGATTTACCCATTGGCTTATGCATTGGTGGAAGCTGAAACTAAGAGTTCATGGTCTTGGTTCTTAATGTGCTTGGGTGATGACATAGATCTAGGCCCTAGATCTAACTTCACATTCATGAGTGATAGACAAAAGGTTAGTAAATGATGCTCATCTAATTGAATTCTTTAATAACCAACAAAATATAAATTATTATTTTGCTAACTTTGTTGGTTTTTGCAGGGACTCATTCCAGCCTTAAAATCTGTCTTCCCTAATGCAGAACACAGATTTTACTTGAGGCACATTCATGAAAATATGAGGCAGCAGTATAGTGGCTTGGAATATAAGGAAGCTTTGTGGAGATGTGCATCTGTTACAACCCTGTCTGGTTTTGCAAAGTGTATGGAACATTTGAAGGCTATGAAGAAGGAAGCACACGAATGGTTGAGCAAGATACCAGCTGAACATTGGGCAAGATCTCATTTTTCTGGTAAGTGTTTGTTTGTTTTCAACAAAAGTGGTTCAATAGTAGACATGTATATCATTTAAGTGTTTCATATTTTTGTAGTATAGGTAGACCAGTTACAGATTTATTGATCAACAACATTTGTGAGGTGTTCAATGCTAAAATAGCTCCAGCAAGGGACAAGCCAGTCATTACACTTTTAGAGTACATCATAGAATACTGCATGAAGAGGATAGTAGTTGTACAAGGTATGATTGACAAAACTGATGGCCCTCTAACCCCAACTGCAGCTAAAATATTGGGAAAGATTAAGAGCGAGGCTGAATCGCTGTGGGTGATATGGAATGGAGGAGTTAAGTATCAGGTAACAATGGCATGGGGTGACCAGTGTGTTGTGAATGTACAGGATAAGGTATGTACATGCAGGAAATGGGAATTGACAGGGATACCTTGTAAGCATGCTGTTGCAGCCTGTTGGAACATGGGACTGAATGGCATTCAAGTTGGACCTCCTGAATCTTGGGTACATAGCTGTTATTGGTTGTCCACATGGAAGGAAGTATACTCTCACTTAGTGGAACCAATTAGAGGCAGCAACTACTGGGAGAAGACCACCCATGCTACAGAGCTCTTGCCACCAAAGCATCATGTCCAGGTTGGAAGACCAAAGAAGAAGAGAAGAAGGTCCAAGTTTGAGGATGCACCCTGTGTAGATTCTAGAAAGCTGACCAAAAGAGGGAGAGTTATTACTTGCAGACTATGCGGTAATGCTGGACACAACAACACTACATGCAAAGGACAAGGTCAACCTCCTAGAAAAGGTAATTATTAGAGTTTGATAGTTATGTTTTTCGGTTGTTTTATATTTGGTTCTTTTGTATAACCTGTTTTCTTATGTAGGTTTCAACAAAGCTGGAGCTCGGTAAGCTAAGGGTAATGGGTCTGCTCAAGCTGGTCCTAGTTCAGCTGTCCAATATGGAGATGTAGCTGTTGAAGGTGGTCACAGGTCAACTGTGCAAGGAGTATCTGGTGCGTCTCAAGCTGGTCATTGTTCAAGTTTCCAAGGAGTATCTGCTCCTATTCCAACTCAATCCAGCCAAGTCAATGACAGTGAATGGGCTATCCTTTAGCCATGTTTTAAATTCAAGACAAATTTAAATTTTAGTATTATCGGTGTTATGAAGTGTCTGTAATTGAAAGTCCACATAAGTGGCAAACATCAAAGTCCACATCTGTGGCAAACATCAAAGTCCACATCTGTGGCACTCATCTAAGTCCTTGTATAGGCAGACATTGAAAGTCCACATATGTGGCAATTTTCTAAGTCCACATCTGTGGCACTCATATAATGGCTTATTATAGGCAGACATTGAAAGTCCACATATGTGGCAATTTTCAAAGTCCTTTTTAAGGCAAAGTTATATAAGTCAAATTGTGTGGCTACTTTAGATGGTTTGTGACCTGTTTGACTTATACATTATGTCAACCAAAACTAGTTATGTGCTTGATGGGTAACAAAACGGGTAAGATTCACATTGTTGGGTTTCACTAAGTCAAGTCAATTGAATGCAAACAAATGAACATGTGGTTGTACTTGTTTGTTACCGTTTGAAAGTAACAAATATATATTATTTTTTATAATGGCTTGCAAACTTACCAAATTGACTTCCTATAAATACCACCAATAAAGACAATGCACACACATTGCAAACAACAATTCAAAACATAAATGGCTTGCAAACTTCCTCACACAGTCGAAGAATTGCAAACATACATCAAGAAACAGACTTAGAAAGGCGACACGGTTCGGCAGAATGCTATCATTGAAGTGATCAAACAGTTTGACGTTGCCAAAAAAGTTAAAAACCAACTTAGAGAACAATACACAGCGTGCCAAGATATCTCAGCAGAGAGAAAAGCCATCATCGACCAGTTTCTGTACGATGAATATTGCAAGGACAGTGTCATTGCTGAGTCCCTGTGGGGTTGTGTTTCTCAAATACAGGCACAAATTTCTAACAAGATCCGTTGGAGTTATGTGGATAATGTGGCAGCATGTGATGTTGGTGCATCTACTTCATCTGTTGGACCGACAGTTGTTGAGCAACACTATCATTTGGAGCACTTTAAACCAAGCTTTGAAGAAAATGTGGTGGCAGCTGATGATGGGGGCTGGAACGAAGAAAAGGACCGGGAGCTTAGCAGGTTGGAAGCTCAGTTAGAAGCCGATAAGTTTGCGAGCTTTGCTACTTACGACGACGGTTACGTGTACAACAACTCTCAGACATGGGATCACCCGGATTACAACTGAAGTATTATGTAATTTTTATGTTACATTTATGCAATGTTTTAAATGTATGATGTACTTTTTAAAAATCCTAATTATATATGGCATTTTTGTTAATTATAACATTTTTTATATGTGTCACAAAGGTATGACAAGCCTTTAAGACAAAATGGGTTGCTTTAGTTGTGTCTCATTTACTACTCATACTCAATACTTACCTACCCACCTACATCCTTTGTTGCAACTCAAAACTTGCAATACACAGCTCCCTATTTCCTTAATCATGAACAACTCTGAAATTAATATTGATCTAAAGATGCTTTGTAACGCGTACTGCATTACTGAAGTAATGCTTTGCCCTTACCACACAGAGATTCTTGAAAACTTGCAGCAAGCACAAGATTTGGAGTACAAGTCCAAAAAAATTTCTGAAAGGGTCGAACGTAGGGGGGAGCTGATTGCTGAAGTTCGAAACATTTCACGTGCAAGAATTGCAGGGAGCAACACCAAGAAGCTTAGGAGATTACAGACAATTGATAAGCGTCGGGCGAAGGCACTGTTGACGAAGTCCAACCAAGTCAAGGACAAGATATTTAAGAATATTGAATTTGTTGTGAGAAAGAAATATCCATGAGGTTATTGTGTGTTGGGCATTGGTCATGGGTTTCTTTTGTTCAGATCACCATGTTATGGTTAATTAATGTAATGGGTCTTATGATGGAGTTTTTCAATGAATAATGTGTTCATATATGTTTTAGGTTTTTTAGTGTGTTTGATATGTATCACAAACATAAACATGAGCATCACATTAATGAATCCGTAATACAGACACGAAACATTAAAATGGTAACGTACATATGACATACAACCAAAGATTGGACATGCCCAAACCATGACAGTCGTCTACCACAATACAGCTATTCAAATTTGTGGTTGTTTTGTAATCAACTTTTTTGGGTTTTTATTCTTTTTCATTTTTTTTTGTTTCTTCTTTTTCTCCCCAGATCTAATTCCCAGACCTATAACACAACCAGTCACTTTGTTTGCCTCAGCACCAACTGCATTTGTGACTACAACAACACTTGGTCCTGTGTTTGCATGCCTCCAACAGAGTTTGTCCTTGCAACAGATAAAGCATCTTTCATCCAACACCTGTACCTGTGGATCATTACCAGTTCGAACACCCAGACCTATAAAACCACCACTTGTCTCTGTCTTTAAATTGGGAGTTTCAGGTTGTGCCATATTTTTTTGTTTGGATAATTTTGGAATAAGATGAGAGTTTACTTGAGTATCCAAGTTGGTAGGATCATTGACTTTACAGGGATTGTTGTGCCATATTTATCTAGTTTGAAATAAACCCGTTTGAAGAATCCCTGTGTGAGGTAGGTTAAGGAGTATTAAATGCTCACATCAATTGAATGTGGTGGCATTTTTGTGTTTGAAAATGACTATTTTGGCCTTGGTTATGCAAACACTATTTTCTTCTCATGTCTGCACACATGATAAAAGTAAGACATGGCATGACTTGTCATAGGGGGCCAAAGACTACTTTTTTTCTGTTTAGTCACGTGAATACTTTTGCATTTTGTAAACACTAAACAAGCATAAGTATTCCTCTATAAAACCAAAGACACCAACCAGTCTTCCACCACCCAATCCTACCTGCTGAAATAATGAGTTCCAAGAACAAAGGTTGTTTGAAAGACACCCTCAATTGCAACACCCTGCTCCTTTTCATTTCTAGCATACTTTTTTTTAATGGTTTTCTTAACCTGTTTGCAGAAATCATTTACGTTAACAGCAGTGATTCAAGCTCCATCAACAACTAGAGTGACTCAACTGCAACCAACAGCTGGGATGGCTATTTTCCAGAGACGTATTCAGGTTCTGGAAGAAGAAAGATTGATGCTAGGAAGTTTAAGAATCCTAAAAAGACAGAGAAACAACTTTTTTTTTGAAAGGGAAAAGGTGCTAGGCCTTCCAAGTGATGAGTTCTGTGAAGACAATGGAATCAAACCATTTGCTCCAGCAATTGGCAAGCCTTTTCCAAAAGGTAAGGGTAAAAAAAAATGTAATAGTTGATTTAGGACGTGGTATGATTGAATAATATTGTTGTAACCTGAATAAACATGTTGTTACCCTTTTGTACTACTATTGTGGGTATTTGTAATTCAAGCAGTTGAATGGTAGACTAACCATGTACTACTGAAAAGATAACGACAGTCCCAGGCCTAACTAGTTAATATGGTTAGACAAATTTTTGTACTACCAGTATTAACATTTTGATACTGTTAGATATAAGGAAGTTAGTACTGCTGAGTCTTCCAAATGTGTGAATTCCACCCAAACCAAACCATTCAGTACTACCACTTATCGTTCGAAAGAAAAACTATTAATTTCGTTCCCTGTTGGTCTTTTATCATTTCAGAAAGTGAAGACGCAACTTGTTTTAAAGGATTGTGCTTTAAAATAAAAACAAACCATAAGGCTCTAGTTTGACTTAGGGAAGTCAATAAACATACTGCTCTAGTTTGACTTAATAAAGTCAACTAACTGAACCATTATTGAATATTCACTTGTAAACCTGTTTTGTTACTTTCATTACATTACATGGGTAAAATTAACTAATTACAATTTATATTTGCCCAAATACATATGCACTATAGTATCGTGTTTTGAATAATTAAGTGAGTTGACTATGAAAGTCAACATATTTTTTTGGTCAACAATGTGAATAATACCACTATTAGATATACACATGAAAATAACCATAAACTGAAGGTCATACTGGTGCATAAATTGAAAGTCAAACGTACATTATGAAAATAACCATAAAAAAAATTTGCACAAAAAATAAATAAATACAAAAAAAAAAAAAAAAAAAAAAAAAACATGCAATTGAAAAAAACAAAACTCACAAAATCAACAATAAAATTATTATTAAACAAACTTTTCCCATTACACGATGAAATTAATCGGACTCATATGACTTATACAAATCATCATACGAGAATGTTTCTAAACATTCTTCTTCCTCTTCTTGAATACATTTAACATATTTGTTTTTCTTTTTATCCCTTTCTTCTAATCTCCTAACAGCATTGATCTCCTTCCAATGCTCATCGGCCCTCTTTTTTGCAGCAAGCCTTCGTCTTTCAACTTCAGCAGGGCTTGGAGGAGGAGCCTTCTCCTTTTCTTCATCCACCTTCTTCTTATCGTTATCGTTAGACCCTTTTTCCAACGAAGGCACCTCTGGCTCTTTTGGATCTCCCCTTGCTCGTTTCATCACTTCCTTGTTTTCTTCTTCTGTGTTGTCGGTTGCAACAGCATCTCTTGCTCTCTTGGTTCCTGACATTTTACTTACACTTTAAATTGTTTGATGTTTGCTAGTATTAGATTAGTATGATGCATAATGTGGCAGTAACCAATATATAGACACATAATGGGGAAAACGAAGCGTCTTTATTAAATTTTACAGCCTTTTATTGGACTCTTCGGTTCCCAATTATTTGTTGGAAATATGAACACATTTATATTTCCATTTTATTTGGGAATGTATCTGTGTACTGTATGTAATGGGTTGGGTTGTGTTGGGTGGTCTTCACACGCCTTTATTGGCTCACCAGTATTAAGTTTTTTTATTTCAAACAGTAGTAAAAAAGTAATACTGGTAGTGCAAAAGGGGACTTTTTCAAGTCAAACTACACCCTTTTTCACGTGTTTTTTTAAAAAACACAAAACAAATAAAGTTGCAAAATCCTTTAAAACAAGTATCATGTTAACCTTCTGAAATGACAACATACTAGGTGTAAACCTTTAAAACTAGTAGCATAATCCTTTAAAAACATAATCCTTCAAAACAAGTAGCATCCTCACTTCAATGGGATGAATGTTTACAAACCCCTCTGAAACCAACTTGGAGCACGAGCAGTGAACATCTTGACCAACTCATTGGTAGACATGTCAAGCAAAGCATTGAGTTCAACTCCACGGAAACTGGCCCTCTCAGGCTTGCTGTTATGGTTTTTTGACTTCCCTAAATAAATGATATTATGTTACAAGGAATTTTGTACTACCAGTACAAAGATTTTAATACTGTTATAAATATGGAACTTAGTACTGGTGAGCCGATAGAGCCCTGTGATGCCAGCCAACCAAACACATTAAATACCCGCCCAAGCCATTAAATACCCACCAAACCGATCAACCATACATACATCCATATCATTTAATCCCATCTCATATAATACCCACCCAAATGATGAAACACACACCAAACCACATAATCAATCTTGTAACCTAAATTTCTCTTAAACCTAAGTATCCTATAACATTACTTCACACAAAATAAAGGCCACAAACAAAAAAGGTATTGTTATTTCTGTTTTTGATATGTAATTGGCTGTATTTAATTAAAAAAGGTCAATATAGGGTCGTTTTCTGTTAACATTTATCTATTTGTGAAGCTATATTTTTTTTGTTTTTTGATGCTCTCTTTTTCCTTATTTGCAAAAACCAAACCTGCAAGGTCTGAGTATATCATTGGTCCTGTTAATGATGATTATGCCAAGTTTTTAACTACTCAAGCTCAAAAAGGTTCAACCAGCATTCCTACAACCTCTGACTATACCATTGGTCCTGTTGATCCTGATTATGCCGAGTATTTAAAGCTTATAGGTCCAAAACGTTCAGGCACCATTCCAACAAGCTCTCATTGTGTCATTGGTACTGCTGATTCTGCTTATAGCAAGTATTTAAAGCTTCAAGCTAACAAAGATTTAACCTCCACTCCTGCAAATAAGCCTTGAAGCCAGTCAAGGAAAAGGAAACTTATAGCATTTAAATATGCCAGTTCATGATAAGAATGTGTTTTCATGGTATAACCAGTATCTCTTTTGTAATGAAGAACAGATTTATGTTCTTTTATTATTGGTAATGAATCTGCATTTGTTGACTGTCATGTACTGTTTTAGTTAATATTATCAAAAAAAGGTTTATGGCACCATGCGCAAATAGTTACCATTAAAATGGTTTACTTAGTTGACTTTATTAAGTCAAACTACAGCCTAATGGTTTTTTCACTTCCCTAACTCAAAGTACAGCATTATGGTTTGTTAACTTCCCTAACTCAGTCATATTATGCATTGAACAATGAAACAAAATACTTGACAATAACAAGCCACGTTCACTTAATCACAAACCATTTGGATTTAGCCATTATTCAAACAAGAAATTTCATTGACCATTGACAACCATTACAAACGACAGCTTCACCACCCAACTACCATCATCTACTTGAAAATACTAAAAGCATTCACCCACCACCATCACAAAATAACAACTACTACTACACAACACATGTCAAGCAGTTAAATAAACATACAATGCAAACAAAACCCAACTGATGATGATATACTTCTTGTACTTGGACCGCTGTTCTTCAAGCTCTTCAACAACATCTCGTAGAGCATTAATCCTCCTCAACAAACCAGGGATAATGTCTACTGACCTTGGGCATATCGGAGGATCCAACCATCCTAGAAAAGGACTGTTTGAGCCCTGAAACAACAAAGTGTGTAAATGAGCAACTCATTTTTTTTTTAAATTAAACAAGACAATGACAAACTTACAATTGTCGGAAAGCCAAAGAAACGGCGACCTGGATTCCTGTTTGTCCAAGAAGTCTTGACAACAGCGGGTTTACCACATGTGCAGACCACCATCGTTGCTCTGTTTTTCTTTTGAAAAGATGTGTGTTTTACATACTTATTATGTGCACAATGGACGGGTATTTACATGGTTCACTTCTTGCCAACGGTCGAATTTTTACACAACACGCATCAAATCTTAGGGACGAAACATGCAAAGCGTTTGCTACAATATACAAAAGGCATTGGGGACAAACGGTGAGAATTTGAAATACGTGAAAAGATGAAAAAACCCAAGCTTGCCACATCAGATAACGGACGGACATAACGTCCGTCTGCCAAAACGCGCTCCCAGGGACCAAACGCGCCGTCGTTTGACAAGTTTAGGGACGAAAGTGAAAAAAAAAATAGTTTAAGGACGATTCACGAGAATCTTGACAAGTTCAGGGACGAACGGTGAAATTTACTCTATATGAAATAATTAAAGGGGCATAGTGGTCATTTTCAGCAAATTTGGGGACCAAATGCGCAATTTTTAAAACAGTCAATATAATCATTTTGAAATTTTCGACTGATAAGCCGTTAGATCAAATAGACCAGGGAACCATTCTGTAATAAAACAATGTTTTAGGGACGAAAAACAAAAGTAGTTTAGGTGAGGCACCAAATCTGTAACTTTGAGCAGGCCACATGGATTTTTATTTTTATTTTATTTTATTTATTATTATTTTTAATGTAATTTACTCCAAAAAAGGTTCTAATGTTAGTATGTTTATGAATTACTGTATGTTTTTATTATGAGTGCACTGCATAGCATAGTTAGAGCATGGGGTACGGTGGTGCCATGGCCACCAGCCGAAACAGACCGACGGCTCACTGTACTGCATCTCGCGCCATAGTCCCTTGCGTCGTCCCAATGACTCAGCGTGGTGGTGTTTTTTTTTAATTTTTTTTTTTTTTCGATGTGTTTATGCGTGTGTATGGCTGAGGAAGAAGCCTTGGCTACACTTTATTTTTGTGTTTTTTTTTTTGTTTGTTTAAAAGATAGGGTTTTTTTTTTTTTTTTTTTTTTTTCATTCAAAGCTGCAATCCATATCCAATGAGGAAGAAGGCAAGTTTGGTGTGTTTGCAATTTTAGTCCTTGTGATTTTCTTTTATATTTTTTAGTGTTGACAGTTTTAGTCATTGTGGTTTTTTATGCAATTTTTTTTAATTGTAATGTGTGTTTTTGTAATGTAATTTTTTTTTTTTTTAATTAATGGAGTTTATTTTAGTTAATATTGTGTATGTTTTATTTTATGTAAAAAAAATGGCCGACGGCACCAGAAATTCTGGTGCCAACGGATACTCCTGAAATGTGGTGGCGTGGGGTTTCTGGTGCCATGGAGCTTTTTGCTGATGTGGCAGCAAAAAACTCCCATGGCACGAGCCTGACGGCACCACGGTACCCAGTGCTCTTAAAACAATGCAGACGAGTTCAATTGTCCTCGTCTTTTATGTTGAGCACTGAAAACATCCGAGAAGTGTCCATCTAATCGTATGTGTACTCAACCTCCATATATTTGAGTAGTGGCTTGTTTTCTTATTTAGAAAATAGGAAGTATCTTGTTATGTAGCTTTTTACCTATGTAACGGGCTGAGATATGCGATTTCACTCATATCCATTGTACTTAAACGTTTTGGTTAATATATTTATCAGGGTGAAGGATTACTCCCCTTTACCAAAAAAGAAAAGAAAGCAACCCATGCTATGTTGAAAAAGTAAAGGTGGAGTAGATTGGAGAGTACATATCAACTTTATTATTCGCATGGGGAGTTTATACGACCCTCCAATATGGGGTTTCGTGTAGGGATGGCAAAAAAATCCTTACTCGATGGAGACCCCATCTCTAAACCAGATTTGACTGAGGAAATCCCGAGTTGACCGGGGATGGGAATCCCCTGAAATATTAAACCGAGGATGGGATGGGAATGGGGATAACTTAAATCCCCAAACTCAGCCCCGACCCCGATCTTTCTAGTGTACAATTATTTAAAATTTATATGTTTTATCCATACTCGATTAACTTGTATATGTACATGTACATATGTTTATGAGTATCGACATGTATGTTTATATGCATATGTAATATTTATATGATCAAACACATTTAAATTTAGAAGTACCAATTATATATTGCTTAATTATTTTGTCCGAATACACACATATGATACATATCGTTTATATATTATATTTGATGTTACAATGTTTACGGTACTTTAAAGTTGAATTGAAATTGTCATTAATATAACTATGTGCGACGTATGTTTATTGAGGTACTTTATTAGTCAAAATTCTTTATATTTTCGATGAGTTGGTGGAATTTTTATGTTATTTCATAAGGGTTGAAAATCCCCGATCCCCATTGGGGATGGGGATAGGGATGTAAATCAATTCCCCGATGGGGACGGGGATGGGGATGGAGAGTGTAAAATGGGGATGGGGATGGGAAGTACAATCCCCGACATTCCCCGCCCCGTTGCCATCCCTAGTTTCGTGGTCCCTGTGCATTGCAGTTTCTGCGGTGTGCATCACGGTTTGTATATATTGACTAAAACCTTCTATTGTCACATCACAGAGGGGGGCATTAATAACATAACCCAACAATATATTGTGCACATTAAATCGTATACTGCAGTCCCATGAAGAAGTGTCTAAATACTTAGAAAACTGCCACAACATATTGTCATCACATAAACCTGTAACAGCCACTTAACACACACAAATAAAAATGTAGAAAACACTGTAGCAGCTCATAAGTCAAGACTGGATCAATATTGTAACTGAATACTTTGAGGTTCTCATAACAGTTGTTGCCAATTTATCCCTTTATGTTTGTTTGATCTTCTCACTATCTATCTGAAACTTTTAAGTTGAATGTCTTGAACAATCTTATTAGTACTTGAAACATTTTTACCGAACACACGAGCATTTCTTTCTTTTTAAATGAAGTACCCGGAGGTCCAAATAACCGTTTGCCAAACACTAGATAATTTGATATATTGGCTCCGTCCCTGTATGCACTTCTTGTTTCCCTCCCACGTGCCCGTTTCATTCATTCTCACAATGCAATATGCATCACCATCTATCCCACATGCCCAATTCAAACGTTATTCCCTTTAATTAGTTGGTGACGGTGTATCGGGTCTCTAAAGACCCGCTTCCCATAACGAACCATAATTTGATCCACTGACGAATTAATGTGTGTTCTACTGACGATACAAAAGAACGATCCAAAAGGACGATCTATATCAACAATTGTGTTGGTGATTTTAGAGTCATCGACGACTATTTAGGTAATGACGATTTACTAGAGGCTAATGAGATTTCATATTTGGTTCGGATACGAGTTAGGGAAGTGTGGAGTGCACACTCTTTGAGCTAATATGTTTTTGACCATGACAGAAATGCAAGGGTCAAAGGGGTTGCGCCCCCTTGCGGGGTCAAAGGGTAGTGCCATTGTATTTCTTGGATGACAAAGCTAAATGGATTATATTTGGTGCTAAAAAAGTTAAGGAGCTATTATTTTGACATAATTTTAAGTTTTAATAACCTTAACCTTTTTAATGTATTTTGTTTCAATATTGGAGCCGAGTATTTGACAGGAGAACGGCTCGTGTACAAGCTGATGTGCAAGTATCGACAAATACAACGTCACTTTATGATAAGCAAAAACATGTTACGTGGTTGGTGGATTAGTGGGCCTACAAAATTGGGTCAGTTTAAATGTAAACGAAACTACAAGAATCCAACGATGTTGTGGGGGAAAGTTTCTAATTTAGGAAAGTTGGTGGTGGTTGAGTAGTAACTAGGTTTGTAGCCCGCGCTTCGCGGCAGGATGTTTGTCAACGCAAGTATGAGATCTCATTTATTTACACTATGTTTATATCGACAACAATATTAAATTTTCGAAGATCATACCAAATCATAATACACAACGGAAACTAAACAATTACAGTAACGCGTATATTAGAAAACAAAACCTTCCATAACAACAAAAATGTGTTTAAAGTTATCGTTCCTAAGTTAACAGAGTTGGAACAAAGTACTCATCTACAAACACCATTATCATGTGTTGTATGAACGACCGCTTGTGCAAAATTACAAGCCATAAACATATTAATGACAATCAAATAAAAATACTAATGTTAGAGCATAAATACTTGCATTAGTTCAGTTCCAGATTGTTAAAATCCATCGTGGTGCGCGGTTTAAACAATGGCCCAATATGCCAACTCCCTCAATTCAGCTTCAAAACTTCGATCCACAGATCACCTGAATAGCTTCAACCTCAGGTGACACAAAGAAATGACCGTTGCGTGACTATACAACATTTACATAACCAGTAGCATGAGACTCATGGGCTGGTTCGATGGTCGTTGAAACAACTTATGCATTTTCAAAAATCACATCACATTTCACTTTCTGATAACACACTTTCCACCTCTAAAAAAAACTCGATAAGGCTTTAACATAGCCACAAACTATAAGAAGACCTGATTAGCTAACCTGCATTAATTCTCCTTGGTTGTTTATAGCACTTGTAACCATGGGAGGGGTATTCTTCGTGTACATTCCTGTCAAAACTGATGTTAGTAGCTTATTGTTGTGCGGATAAACATATGCAAGTTTATTAATATTTTGCTTTTTATGCACATACCAGGTATTTTTTGAAATGGCGTACGCACTGTCAGCAACAGGACATCCTATTGTTATTTCTGCAATGGCATGATCCAAGCACCTTTTTATTCCAGGAGTACCCATCTTGAATCACAAAAATGAAGTTGGTTTCAAGTTATTGTTCTGAGGAGGAGTTTCTTTTGATTTGTTAATGCTAGACCTGTTGGTTTTGGCATCCAAAGAACATTAATTACCTGATAAACATCAAAACAATAATTGTTCTTCATGTGAAAACTAAAGTGGCATGTGCCAGATTTTAACAACATTCAGTCTCTATTCTCTTTGGATGCTTTAGAGTCAATTGAAATAATGATAATGCATATATTGTAGAATTTATAGTTCATCCAGTTGCAAGAAGGAGTCAATAAGCCATTAAGACGTTATAAAACGTAGTTCGGACACAGAAGGATCAAAGCAAAATAACGCGTATGTGATAATGAATATCTTAAAGCTAATATAAAATTGGACATATCCATAGTACAATATTCAGTAGCTAAGATTTCAGTTACCTATATGAGACTCGCAATCTGAAATTCTACCACATAACACGATCTTGCCTCGCTACGTCGTAAGATAATCACGTTATTACTTCATGATTAGCTACACAAATCTACTACACCTACTTTTCAAGTTATAATTATTCTAATATTTGGACTGACGCATGATCAAGAACAGTTTTATTGTGAGAGTGGTTAAAACAATAAATTTGAAATTGGACTTCGTGTATTAATTTTATTTAATCGTACTTGGTAACTTGAAAGTGGCAAAAAGGGTGGGTCAGACAGATTAGATAATGGGTCAAAATGGGTGTTCTTTATGGATGCTTGTTGCAAAGTGAACTATGAAGCTATAAGAATGATGCTAAAAGACAATTTTTTAAAACTGCATTACACTCCACTGACCTAAGGATGGGAACAAAATATATACCTGATAAACGTATTCATGAGCCTTGTTGCCTGAACCACATCATTCCTGCATAACAGAACGTTGTTACCAATTGTATCTACATAAGATGTATATGATGTGATATATTTTAAACTTCTATCATCAATAAGTTGTCAATAAGATATTTCATTAAGCACATTCATCCACCAATTTCAAATAGAATATTAAATTCAGCTTCATTCATCACTCTTAGTAACAGATATTGACCCTTTATTTCCCAAATAACCTATTATTACATGATACAACATTCACTTTTACACTCAAAATATATATGTACCTTGTAGGTTTTAGAATCAATTTCCAGCAACGCAACAAAAGAGAATTGGTTCCTGGTTTATTGTTGCTCTTCATCTTCAAACCTTTGTTGTTGGATGGCACGCACCTGTGGTACTTGTTGAACCATCCCACCGAATCCACCTCTTGACCGCCCCCGTGAAAACATCTCCTGAACACACCTCCTCAAGAATATAGGCCATACTCAAACTCAAAGCCTCCTCACCTGTGACCACAAACAGAAACAACATTCACACTTTAAGCTTGAACGCTTTATATTTTTAATTCTAAATTACTGGATCATTATACCCATGTTTCCAAATTCGCATACATGACATAACGTACCAAGACTCCATCAAAATATTAGACAACTCACAAAACTGATAACATAATTATAAAAATGAATGCTTGAGCAATATTACATCTCAAAAGGTGACGAAATCTATAAGTTTTCTGAAAACCTATATACTACGTACAAAGCTACAGATATAAAACGACTCAAGCATTTTTAGGAAAGAACATTTTGAGAAGGTGTTAATATAGATATGAATGTGTAATGTTACCTAGTTTGTAAGCTCCTCTGTTTCCTCCTTCGCTTCCTCCTCCGCCTCGTCTTTGTCTAAGATTTTATCAATGAACTTGGACATCTAACTTCAATCATATCATCATAGGCTACAGTACAAAAAGAACCAAATAAAGATCGGAAAAAATGTAAAATCAAGTTAACAAATAAGTAATTTGATGTATATTTGATAATACACTATGGTGGTGTGATAAGCATGTGGAAAACTAGAAGGGGGGGGGGGTTGAATAGTTTTACGTCCTTTTAAAAGTTTATTGCCAAAATATTTTGTAGCTTATTAAAAACTTTCGATTCGATCTCAAGTGAATTCAAATGACAACTAATATAAGCAATTCTAATGTAATAATGAAAGTATTGAAATGTAATGAAGAAAAGATAGAGTTAGAAAGATCAAACCACAACACGCGAATTTATAGTGGTTCGGCTACAAGGACACCTTCCTTGCCCTACTCCACTCCCCGAGTACCACACTCGAGAGTTTTCTTCACTATGTCAACAAACTCCTTATGGTGGAGAAACCTTACACACCTTGGCTTACACGAGTTAACGACACTAAGCTAAATGTCGAGTTCTAATCGTAGCTAGAACCAATCTCACGACTTCTTCAAGGCTTCACACCTTCTTCACAACTTCACGACTTCTTCAAGGCTTCACACCTTCACAACTTCACACCTTCTTCTATGCACAACTAATTCACAACTACTAAATTACTTTACAACACACCTAGTTTCTACAATCAACAAATTTACACAACACTTTTACAAATATCTAACACAACTACAATATGAAACTAGCTATTCACAACACTACTACAATTTGATGGATGTAGAGAAGTGTTCTTCTTCTTGCACTTGAATGGATGAAGCTTTGGATCACTTGGAAACAAAGACTTATGAATTATATGATCAAAGGATTTTAGATCTAGAAATGGAAGTTGGATCAGAAAGTTTATAGTGCAAAAAGGTGAGGAAAATGTGTGAAATGATCCAATATTTATAGGGCCAGATTTTACTATTCGGGAGCGTGCCGGTCCCCTTAATTAGAGGCCGGTCCCCTTAATCATTAAGGGGGCCGCCTAGTAAAATTAAGGGGGCCGCCCTCCTGAACGTTGGAAAAGTTTTTCTGCATAAAATTTGCCCTTTTTGGTTGGAAATTTGAAATCATGTCTTTGTGGTTTAATATAGCATTACCAAAAATGATTTACAAATATATATAAAATGTTTATATCATTTTATAAGATGTTATGTCTTAAGACAAAATTTCCTTTGATCATGTAATGCATAAGATGCTTAGTTTATGCATACCTTAAGTGATATTAGATGTAGAAGTAAATATTTGTTACCAAATACTTGTTTACTTCTTAATCTTGACTTAATTTGATTTAAGTTTTGTGATTATCAAAACATAGGTTTATTGAGAGATATTAATAACCTTTTTAAGCATTATTTATATCAACAATCTCCCCCTTTTTGATGATTACAAAACTTAAACTCATTAACTCAAAAATTAATTTTTAAACAAGTATTTTAGTGAGTTTATATTTACTTCTCCCCCTTTTTGTAGAATCAAAAAGGTTTTGCCGACAATCTTCTAACGTGAAAAATTGACGGGTAGAAACTCCCCCTTGATGTGTACTCCCCCTCGTTTGGGGGCACCAGGAGAACGAGCTATGAAATGCTTTGCAAAAAAAAATATTAGAAGCACAAGTATATGCATGCAAACATGTATAAGGTGATAAAAAAAATAAAGCATGTTTGAAAAGAAAGCATTCATATTAAATAAGTGGTTGTGTCAAGACACAACATACAACTAGCAATTTGAATTACAAGTAGAAAAGCTAGTTTACAAATAAGCAACTAGGAAAATACATCATCATGCAAAAAGTACATGGTCTTCATAGAGCTTGCAAGCAAAAGGGTGGTAGAGGCTTTATTTATTAAGCATATGAGATGCTTAATTAGGAGAGCATGACGGTGATGGTGAAGGAATGGGTGAGAATTGTGGTGGAGGAATGATTGGAGAGGATGGTGGAGTTGGTGGTGGTGGTGGGTTGGTAAGCAAATGTTCAATATATGAAGACATATATTGAATTTCATCTCTAAGGCCAAAGATGACCGTGCGGTTGTGGATGCAACAAAGACAAGTATCCCCATGGGATTCAAGTAGCCTCCAAGGCACGGGATTGGCAAAGAATGGTGGTGTAATTGGTGGGGATGAGAGATGAGCATCAAGTGGTGTTATTGGTGAAAGTGAGATGGTAAGATGGGTGGACATGGGTTCTTGTGTAGGAGGTGGTGATGATACTTGTGGTGACAAGTGTGAGTTGATGTAGTCATTGATTGATGAGGTTGAGGGTATGGAGGATGAGGAAGTTCCATGAGTGGAAGGTATTTTAGATGGTGCATTGGGTGCACTTGGGGATGAGCATTTGGGTGGAGGTGATGGTGTTTTGTTGTCTTCATTTGTTAAGTCAATGAAGAGTTGTTTTGGGGGGATGACCACAAGTTTTTGTTTCTTGGAGGTTTTGGAGTGTGAGGTGCTTGGTGGAGTCATGACGATTAAGATGGTGAGTGATGAGATGAAGAATGGTGATTGTGGAGGGAATTTATAGTATGGAAATGGTTGATTTAGGTATGTATTTGAAATGGTTGAATGAGATTCTAAAATCAGTTGGGTTAAAATGGGAAATGGTAGCTGAAACTAGAGAAAGGATTCACAAGATGCAAAAGAAAACAGTGAATCCAGTTCCAGATGGCCGGTCCCCTTAATTGTATGCCGGCCCCCTTAATAATTAAGGGGACCGCCTAGGGAATTAAGGGGGCCGCCCATCTGGTGTTTTCCCAGACGACCAGAAACCCAAATTTTGCAAAATTTGGTGATTTTTCAAGTGTGTTTTTCCAGCAAGCTCTATTAGAAGTACATACTCTATGAATGATGATATATAAACATATATATATATATATATATATATATATATATATATATATATATATATATATATATATATATATATATATATATATATATATAATCAAATTTTGCATGGAAATTAACATATTAAAATCTATCTTGAAAAGAAGCATGGCATAATATTATGATAGAAGCATGATAATAATAAAAGTCTAAACATCATTCCAAATAACACAAGTATTTCTGAATAAATCGGACAAATAGCAAACCATACAAATGTCTAAAATAAACAAGCAATAACAAGTAGCAACATGTCAATATCTTCTACTTCTTTTTCTTTCCAAGCATCTTCCTAAACATCTTCCCAACGGATTTGAATCCTCCTTGAAGTTCTTCATGCATTTGTTTTTTACGGTTGATGATAGACGTTTGACGAGTGAAGAGAAGCTCATCGGTACGTTCATGAGGAAGAGGAATTTGATACTCGGTATCATCAATATCGGAAAGATCTTCAACAAAGGTCTTGGGGGATGGAGTACTAACACGTGAGGTGTTTTCCTCCTCATCATCATCGTCATCACGATGAGATGTAGAACCACGAGCCCTAGAGTACAAAGGAACACGAGATTTTCCTTTGTCACTACGAGAACGACGAGTACGAACACGAGTAAGTTGGTTCAAAGTAGGAAGGATATGAACGTAGTAGTCTCTTTGAAGATGTGGGTAATGTTCCATCACATAACGATAAAGTCGTGTGAGAAACATACCGTAAGGAAGATTGGCATTTGGGGTGTTTTTGGTGGACATGATTCGATGAACAAAAAGATAAGCCAAATTGTATTGCTCTTCAGCAATAACACAATAAAGCATATGGGCAATGCTCGCCGTGACATGATCATGGTGACCACCGGTACCAAACGCATTCTCTTGAATGAGTTCTTCCCACTTCTTCATATCTTGGCTTAGCTCTTTGAGGAGGATTTGATTGGCATGAATATCGACATTCTTCGACTTGATTACTCGACTAGTTGTACGACGTTCTAGTTCAAGCATTCGACGAATATCTTCAGGACTAGGAATCTCAGAATAGTAGGGGCCATCCTGAGGACGATTTCTTTCAAGAGTGGAGAGATCCCATTCATTTGAGAAAACGGCTTGGCCGTTGAATGGGATTCTAAGAATTTGTCCAAATTGAGCAAGAGTAAGAGTAATGAATTGATTTTGAATCATGAAGGAAATGAGGAGATGACCATAGGGATCGGTTTGCACCGTCACTTGGCTATAGAAGTCGAGGATAAAATGAGGAATGATAGGTTCGTTGATTTGGAAAAGACATTCAAAACGAATATTGGAGAACATTCGTTCGGTGTCATCAGATTCATAGAAAGATGGATCGACAATTCTTCCTTCGTGAATGTTTCTATTTTCAATAGGACGATAGAAACATGCAACTGAAGGAGACATGCCGGGAGTAGAAGAGACATTTGGAATGTATTGTTTGGTTTTGGATACATCACCAACCGTGGTCTTAGGCATTTTCACCTAAACAATATAACAACAAAAATAGAATTAATATAAAAACAACTATCATGCATATGTTATATATATGTATATATAATTATATGCAAATTATGTGGAACGAAATTCTACTTCGACAAAAAAAAATATTCAATGAAGTAGTTTCATAATGTTCATTTTATTTTGATTTTAAACTCGTTTAGAATATATAATATCAAGGAGTATGATATCATAATTCATTTCGAAATACGGCTAGATATATATTAGATTATATATCTTCCATTTCGTAAGAGTTTGACACAACATAAGCTTGTTTAAAAGATTAAAATGCGAATTTTAGTTTTCAAAAATATCATTTTCGAGATAAACCAAACGCTCCCTTAACTAGATAAAAAATCCTAAAACATCAATATATATATATTGATTATATATCTTGATGACGTCTATTGATTTTAGTAGTATTAACAAGTTTTATGAACAAGTTTTAAGTTTCAAATAACTACATATAGTTATAGTTTGTTCATGAACCAAACGCCCATGTTGTATTCATGAACCATTTTCTAACAAACTGAAAAGTATGTTTTGATTGTTTAGGACGTTAAAACAATGTAATGTAGTAAGTTTTAAGTGGTTTTTGAGAGTTATATCAACAATGTGCCTCTTGAAAAATAAAATTTAACAAGGGTTTATGGGCGATTAATGATTTTGACAAAATAATATTTTATACCAAATTTGAGTTGCAATACATCATTCTAATCCTATGGGAAGCATTTGGTAGTTCAATTTTTAGCTTCTATTGCACTTAAATTCGAATTAAAATAAATTTTAATAAAATGCATAATAATTGATTAGACACCAAATCGAATGAAATGAGATGAAATGCATGTTGAAAAACTTACAAAAGATGTTGTTATATATTTGGTTGATGTTTGCCCCTTGCGAAACAACCCCGGATTGGTGATATGATGGAGGATTTTGATGTTTTTGGGTGTTTTGGTTCGTACTCAGCAGCAGTGGGGAAGAACAAATGAGTAAATGGAGTGTTTGGGAATGGAATTAAGGAGGAGAAATGGATTTAGAAGTATCAGATGGCCGGTCCCCTTAAACATTAAGGGGACCGCCCTCGATAACAAGCCGGTCCCCTTAATTATTAAGGGGGCCGCCTTTGAAATTTTCCAAATTTCGCGGAATTAGTTTCTGGAACAAAAATATTTATACGTATATAATTAGATTTATAATATATCAAAAATACGTAAACGTTTATTGGCACGATGATAAAATTCTTAACAATTTTTAATTACCGTTTCGATAATTAAAATATACCTTTGACAATTTTGTATAAAATTATCAAAGTGTTAAGTTGATGAAGGGTTTGAGGTGTGTTCGGGAATATGTGAATAAGTGTGTGTGTGTATATATATATATATATATATATATATATATATATATATATATATATATATATAAAAAAGAGTATAAGTGTGAGTGAAAAATGGGTTGATGTAAATGGGTTGAAAGATAGTAGCGGAGATAGGATAACGTCGGCGAGAGGAGTTTGTTTCATCCATAGTGTTCGCATGCGAAGGCGTTCTTGCATGATAAAAGTCCACTTTGACTCATATCCCTTCATCATCATGAGTCTCCTAAAAGAGGACTTAATAGACTAACGCGAGGGGGGAAGGAAAGGGTTCGATAAAGAACAATTTCCTGGAGTTCTAGAAAGTCAACTAATGACGTATCTAGGTTATGTGCGAGCAATTATATATATATATATATATATATATATATATATATATATATATATATATATATATATATATATATATATATATATATATATATATATATATATATGTATGTATGTATTAAGTATAAGAGTATATATATGATCGAACAAGTAGAGAGAAGAAAGCAAACTATATCTATGCAAACAATGTAATCAACTAAAGCATATTTATCTAAGCATGGCAATGAGTTATGAAAGAATGGCGTACCCGGTGGTCTTCAAAAAAATCTTCAAAATCATCAATATGACATATAGACTTTGAAAAAGTCTATGTTGAGAGAAACATCAAGATTGCCTCAAGGAAAGTTCATCTAGCCATTCGATCCCCATTGTCTCTTTGGCCCAAAGTTGTTTGGTCCAAACATGTTTAACATTTGACTAGGATGCATGAAAGGTGGTAGTATACCCCAAGGATTGTAGCTTTGTTGGTAGTTCCACATTTGATTACTATTGTTATTATAGTTTTGCCTATTTTGGTTTCTTCTTGGTTGAGGTGTTTTAGACCTAGGTTTAGAATTATTTGATTTTTTAGGTGGTGGTGTTTTAGATCTTGTCTTAGATTTAGAGGATCCTACCTCGTTTTTTATAGACGGTTTATAAAAAGCTTTTACTTATTCATTGTTGGCAAGAGGTATTTTTCTATCATTTACAAGTATATACTTAGGATTAGATTTTAGAGGTTTTTGTTCGTTAGGTTCATTTTCGAATTTGACATTTTTAATCTCGCTTGTTGAAGCTTCATTTGAGTTAAATCCTAAACCGGTTTTATCTCCGGATGTTCTTTGAACACTTATTATTTTATTAAGTGAGCGACTACTATTTTCAAATTTATTAAGTTTGCGAATATCTTCCCTAAGTATTTCGTTTTCATCTTTAAGCATTTGACATGACTTGCATTCTTCAAAAATTTCTTTACCTTTTTCAAGTTGATGTATTTTAATTTTTAGTTCAAGTACTTCATTTTCCAATTGATTGTTTATGTATTTTAGTGATTTTTTTTAGCCATTACTAGTTGTCCTAATTTGCATAGCCTATTATATTCATTATCTAGATCTTTTTCATCTAATGATAAACTTTCATCACTAAAATATTCGGTTTCGGAACGTACCTCATTTGATGTATTCGCCATAAGGCACTTTTCTTCTTTTGTCGTTTCTTTCTCATCTTCGTCACTATCACTCCAAGCACCTCCAACAAAGGCTCTTTGATTTTGATCTCTTGTCATCATTGGACATTTTCCGATGAGGTGATTTGGATCACCACACTTGAAACACTTTCTTTCAATCTTGTTGTTCTTGTCATCTTTACTCTTTTGAAATGTTTTCTTTTCATTATACGGTTGTCTTACGAATCTTCCTCGCCTTTTGTAGAATTTCTTGAAATCTCTTACGGCCATGGCGTATTCTTCGTCATCACTTTCGGAAGATGAGCTATCTTCGATACTAGATTCCTTTCTAGCTTTCAAGGCGATTGACTTGCTTTGCTCTCGTTTTTCTTTGACCATTTCGGAGTCCTTCTTAATGATGACTTCGTAAACTTTTGGATTTCCAATTAATTCATCAAGTTGCAATGTTGACAAATTCTTCGATTCTTCAATAGCCGTCACTTTAGCTGGCCATTTTGGATGAAGAGCCCTGAGAAACTTCCTAACAAAATTCTTACTAGAAAAATTCTCATCAAGTGCTTTTAAACTTGTGATGATAGTGTTAAATCTAGCAAAAGCATTATCAATTGATTCCTCTTCCGAAATCGTGAATTGCTCATATTGTTGAACAAGTAGATCTATCTTATTATCTTTGACTTGACTATTACCTTGGTGAGTTATTAGTAAAGAGTTCCAAATTTCTTTTGCGGTTTCACACGTAAAGATCCTTTCGTACTATTTACGTGGTAGCGCATTATAAATAACCATTTTTGCTTCATTATTTTTAGCAAGTTTTCTTTTTAAATCATCATTTTGTTTTTCAAAAGGTATGATTTCATCTTTCTTAGTTTCCGGGTTATTTTGAATAGGTAAAAAATCACCATTAGTAATAACATGCCAAAGATCTAGATCTTTTGACTTCACATAAGTTTCGAATCGATTTTTCCAATATAAAAATCCATCACTTTCAAATAGTGGTGGTCTTTGCATAAATTGCCCTTCTAAATATTTTTTAGATTCCACAGATCGTTACAAGTTTTAAAATACAATATATTTTAAAGATCTTGCTAGACGTGGCTCTGATACCAATTGTGGAAAACTAGAAGGGGCGGTCGAATAGTTTTACGTCCTTTTAAAAGTTTATTGCCAAAATATTTTGTAGCTTATTAAAAACTTTCGATTCGATCTCAAGTGAATTCAAATGACAACTAATATAAGCAATTCTAATGTAATAATGAAAGTATTGAAATGTAATGAAGAAAAGATAGAGTTAGAAAGATCAAACCACAACACGCGAATTTATAGTGGTTCGGCTACAAGGACACCTTCCTTACCCTACTCCACTCCCCGAGTACCACACTCGAGAGTTTTCTTCACTATGTCAACAAACTCCTTATGGTGGAGAAACCTTACACACCTTGGCTTACACGAGTTAACGACACTAAGCTAAATGTCGAGTTCTAATCGTAGCTAGAACCAATCTCACGACTTCTTCAAGGCTTCACACCTTCTTCACAACTTCACGACTTCTTCAAGGCTTCACACCTTCACAACTTCACACCTTTTTCTATGCACAACTAATTCACAACTACTAAATTACTTTACAACACACCTAGTTTCTACAATCAACAAATTTACACAACACTTTTACAAATATCTAACACAACTACAATATGAAACTAGCTATTCACAACACTACTACAATTTGATGGATGTAGAGAAGTGTTCTTCTTATTGCACTTGAATGGATGAAGCTTTGGATCACTTGGAAACAAAGACTTATGAATTATATGATCAAAGGATTTTAGATCTAGAAATGGAAGTTGGATCAGAAAGTTTATAGTGCAAAAAGGTGAGGAAAATGTGTGAAATGATCCAATATTTATAGGGCCAGATTTTACTGTTCGGGAGCGTGCCGGTCCCCTTAATTAGAGGTCGGTCCCCTTAATCATTAAGGGGGCCGCCTAGTAAAATTAAGGGGGCCGCCCTCCTGAACGTTGGAAAAGTTTTTCTGGATAAAATTTGCCCTTTTTGGTTGGAAATTTGAAATCATATCTTTGTGGTTTAATATAGCATTACCAAAAATGATTTACAAATATATATAAAATGTTTATATCATTTTATAAGATGTTATGTCTTAAGACAAAATTTCATTTGATCATGTAATGCATAAGATGCTTAGTTTATGCATACCTTAAGTGATATTAGATGTAGAAGTAAATATTTGTTACCAAATACTTGTTTACTTCTTAATCTTGACTTAATTTGATTTAAGTTTTGTGATTATCAAAACATAGGTTTATTGAGAGATATTAATAACCTTTTTAAGCATTATTTATATCAACAAAGCACGTACATTTAAGAAATAACCTGATGGTGTGGATGACCACTTACGGGTCGAAGAGAATCTGCTTGCATGTAGCAACTTCGAGCTGCTGCACAGGACAAATCACATAAAGTCAAAGAGGGCAAAAACCATTATGAAATTTAGGAAAGCAAATCACAGAAAGTCACATAATATATTTGATTATTACGTGTTTTGATATCTAAAGTCAAATTGGGCAAATCACATAACAATCCACCGTTCTTTAACATTCCAAATTCTTGGTCACTTTTCTCATCGACTTCAGGCGTTAACTTCATTTCAGAAGTAAGTCACCTAAGCGCCTGCACATTGTTAAGATAAACTGTAACCATTCAAGCAAGGCCATTGACAATAGTAAACAACTAAAGTAAACTTGTTGATCATTTGGATTACCTCTGTAAATAATTATGTATACCTTCCCGTTTGAAATACTAAGTTTAACGTTCTAGGAAATGTTTTTTCAAATCTGTAAATGTAAACTCCCGTAAATTTCCCTATAAATAGTTAAAGTAAATCAAAGACTAATACATCATTACGTTAATTAATAACGTTTTTAGCAATAACAATTTTTTTTTATATGTTATGTTACTCGAAATCACTACGATACTTATGATCTCATTTTGCTTGGAACGATGCTCACACATGTACCACTATAGTCAAAATCGCGAGAATATTAAAAATTTTCTTTTATTTGTTACGAACCGGCATTTTCAAGACATTTTTCAAATTTACTATTCATCGGTTACTATTTACCAAAATACTATTCATCATTTCACTATTCATCGTTTTTGGAGTCGGTTAGTGATATTGAGATGTTTTTCAAAACTTTTACTATTCACGAAACACTATTCACTCCCGGACTCACGTAAACGTCTCACTAAATATTTACTAAACGATTCACTAATCATAATTAATATTTTTACTAATTATAATTACACCAAACTGGACCCCTAATTACACATCAAGCCCAACACAAAATTCTAGCCTGTTACTATTCACGGCCCAATCCTAATTAAGCCATTTACCTTTATTTTGTTTTCAAAACATTCGACTAGGACAAGTAAGAAACGAGCCTCGTATGCTCAAATCCTACACACGACACACACTTATTTTTACACACCCTCGTTACTCCCCTAGCCAACAATTAGAGTGTCGATTTTTAGTTCCCCACGTTGAGTCTAGATACGTTTTTACTAGGCAAAACATATGTCCCAAAAACGAGTTCATAAAATTTCAACTAATCCAAAACTCAACCATTTTAACCCACGTTTGTTTCTATAACACCCTAAAATCATTCTAAACACAACCTAATGTCTAAATGTTGCAAAGTTATCAAACCTCACAAGCTATACACGAAATACCAATCGGTTGACAAATGAAATGGTGGTCGACATGCACTTTTCCAAACAAACTAGTACTTCCTTATTTCAAGCTCATTCATTTCATATTATATTCACATAGGTCAAGTACTACACTCTTTTATAATGTATTTCACTAGTACCAATTCATTTCAAAGTTTCAATGCCCACGTTTCTTTGAATTTTGAGGATGTCGACACATAAAAAACCAAAACATGGAGTAACTTATTCACTCTTACACATTAGGACTTTTGGATACACGTTACAATCCCATCACATTAAATTTTAGGTACAAAAATACTCTAGGTACCATATATAAATCCCATGCATGCATACTTTCGTTTTCATTTCCATGCAAAACCAAAAATTAACCAAAAACCTTTAAGTCTTTAGTTTAGCCTTGGGTCGAAGCAATTGGGTAGGAGTTCAAAGGATTCGTGTGGGTTTAGGAGGAACAAGTTATTGTTTGTGAATCTTGGTCGAGCAAACATACACGCTACGTACTCATATCACTCACTTCTCGACTCTACGTCTCATTTACCCCACCATTTTGGTGTCGTAAGTTCCTAAACGACTCATTTCATTTTTTTTTGTTAAACTTACATTTGCATTACTTTAGCACATGACACAAACAAATGCACCTTAGTATTCAAAAACTAAATAAATGACATATATATATATATATATATATATATATATATATATATATATATATATATATATATATATATATATATATATATATATATATATATATATATATATATATATATATATATATATATATATATATATATATATTACGTTAGTCTATATATTTTACACCTTAACAATCAAGTTATGAAAAGTTTTGAAACTAAAAAGCTACGTACAAACTATTTTGGAATACCATTTCTAAAGTATACAACAAGTATTGAAAACTCTAAAATTTTTCTAAGCCTTTTACTACTAAAAACTCGTCCCATGCAAGCCCCAAAACACACGTATATTTCTAAAATCTACTTAACGTGCATGTCATTTTATTTCACAAACCAATCGACCCCCTAACAAACAATCAGTTTCGTATAAATACTTTGTAATAAAAATCACATTTTGAACCTATGAAAATCACAAAGTAAATCGACATAGAAAGCTAGTTTTGAAAATTTATAAACAACGACTGGGCCTTAAGGCCCAATCATCCAAAAATAAGCCGGTCGAATAAGCTATGGCAATAAGCAGTTTGGTAACATTTTTATAGTCCTAACTTTAGCCCAAAATAAAGCCCAAAACCTTCGTAGGCCCATTGGATCTAAAAACCTTAACGGGCCTTACATTTTCGTTAAAAAGCCCATAAGCTATCAAATAAGCTTTTTCGACTAATAAGCTGTTAGAATAAGTTAAATAAGCTATTTTGAAACTATTTAAGAAATGAAAACATTAAGTTTTGAAAATTGTGAATTTTGGACTAGATTTGCAATTTTTACAAAATTTGGGTTGAAAGTGTCAATTTTTCAAAGTTGTGGTATAAATTGTCATTTCGAAAAATTAAGGGTGAAAACTGATTTTTATAAACTTTTGTGTGAAAAGCGTAAGAAATATAAAGTTTTGGACGTTAAACGTAAATATATTTATTTTGGACTAACGGTGTAACGCTAATGCCGTTAGGGTAAAAAGTGTAAATTTTTGGAAAAGACAAGAGCCATATATAAAAATTAACATTTTTATTTTTGTTTTCCATTTTTACGATTTCACGTCACGACGTTACGTTTCATTTCAAAATATTATTACTATTATTATTATTAAACGTTACGTTTATATATATATATATATATATATATATATATATATATATATATATATATATATATATATATATATATATATATATATATATATATATATATATAACTAAACTAAACGTACAATATGTTATAAAACTAAAAGTTTTACTAACGTTAGATTAACAAATCACGTATACAAAAACTACTCGCGATTAAAACACTAAGACTATCAAACACTAAAACTTGCCATATATTATCTAGGTCGTGTGTGGAGCCGTTCCCATTTTGCAAACTGAGTATCGATATTTTTATTCACTAAACCACTAAGGTGAGTTCATAGCCTCGCCTTTACTTATTTAAATGTTTTATAAACCCTGCGAGAGGGATACATGCTAGTTTTTACAAACTGAACACAAGTATTTTTCTTGGTATGCTTTACCTGATATCGTTATTGCTTAAGTCCCTTATTGCCAAAAGCCCCTCATATCATGAGCCTTAGTCACACAGAAAGGTGAACGTAAATAATTGTGGGTAGATCTATTAGGGATTGACAATCCCCGTTTGGGCGTTGAGAAAACAACAAAACGCACTTTATTTGAAATCTAATAGGTTACTGGCAAGGACCTAACCCGAGGGCCCCTGTTACTATAATCCATCATTTATGATGAGATCTGTTAATCGGCTGAGTGTCATGAGCTTAATGCAATAACAACTGATTTTTAAATTATAATTGTATACCGGTGCAATTATCACTTATAGCTTGTGTTCAACTATTAAACCTAAACCTATGAATATCACTCAACTTTTGTTGATTTTTAGCATGTTTATCTCAGGTCTATAACGAGCAAGGATGGGACGGAGGAGCACGAATTCTTACAAAGGCTATAAATTTTTCTTATCATTCAAAAACCTATTTAACAAATTTTGAAACCACTGGGACCTCATTTTGAAAACTCTGATATTTACAAAACTTCGAATGATAAATATTTTATTGAAAATCATTTTCAACCGAAAAACTATGAGCTGTGAAGTAACACCCAATCTTTATTCCGCTGCAAATGTTTTTAAAAATGGGGGTGTTACAGTAAAAGGCTCAGATATGCACTGTAAAATCCGACATAAAATACCAGCCATGGCTGCAGTCCTAATTCAAGCCATATTGCCGTGCCAAGATACCGGTATAAGCTGATCATGTAATTGAAACATTCAAGGTGCAAATACTTATCATCATTGCCTTAGGGTAAAGAGTAAAGTGAACTTTATATGCAATGAAAGTAAACAGAATGGCCTATCCGCCATGGCTGCAAATCCAATAATTTGCCTCGCCAAGATGCGGATTACCTCAACTGTAACTTTGCCTAGCAGCACATCTACCATGGTTGCAAACACAGATTGAGAATGTGTTGCCCTCCCATTATGCGAAGCGAAGCCTACAACACGAATTCAAAGATTTAAGGATATTTTGAGGACTACTTTGCTCTGTGACTTAGATAAGCTGAAAACAGAGACTTTCCACAATAGATACATCTCACAGCAAGCAATACTATCACGATGGGCATTTTATTATTACCTGTTGACACCCAAGAAATGATATAACAGCAAGAACACGAAATGCTTTTTTTTACACAATCCATTTATTTAGTGCTTTTCTAGTTTTGAATAATAAGGAACTTGACAAAAAAGAACATCTCATCATTCAACTATTATAAATATAAATGGAAATAACAGATCCAAAACCCATTCTACAAACTAACTAAATCATTATTTTTGATTATTTTTTAATTTTGGCATCAATAGACGAAGGAACTTCATTAGAAACCATAAAATCATATATCCAAAAAAAATCAGATAAACAGTATCAAACCGTCAAAGTGATGCAACAAATAATTAGGCTCAGACCTATAAATAAGGGTCGGGTCATAGAAAGACCCAATTTCCGTCATGGTAGCAAGTGAACACAGTTGCATAATAACAATTTATACTATACCATCTGGTCGCTGCCACGCCAAGTTATGGTCGGATCTTCAACTACTCCTTTCATTGTGCTCAGATTACAATAGTCATCACAGTCCATTTGAAAATACTATCAGTATTAGTACGAAATCCAATACCAGAGACCATAAACCCCATATTCACCTCCAGCAAGACAATAAAGATTGGCTCAAAATGAAACCACAGACAAATACTATCCACGCCACCCACACTACATGTGCCCTGATTGCACACCAAGTGAGTTGCCACACTAAGTTCAGTCCACCCCCCATGGCTGCAAATACATTACCGTGATGCCCTGCCAAGATAGGGGCGGATAAGGCTAATCCAGCATTAGCTTCACTCACATCCAGTGGACAAACACCAGAAACCAAAACCACAGTTGCAGCTAAGCGTATGCAAACCATGATTTTTCAACCATGTATGTATGTGTTAAGTGTTAAATAGACGAAACACCAACAGGCCAATATCAGGCAAAAATAATATCCTAAACACATACCACAGAACATGAATATTTCCACCACATATCTACAACCAAGTGACAATGACAATCAAAAGGTAAAACAGATATTTATGTTTCAGGTCTGCAAATATATAACTACCAATCAAAGCAACCAACTCCATAATCCTAAACCTTAAATACCACCTTAAGAATAGAGCAAACACAAAAATTCATAAATAAACAGCAAAATGTAGGAGATACCCAAAAATATGGCGAAACCCTAATCCAAAAATCAACTGCCACAGAACAGATTCATGTACTTAAAGACAAAATTTATAACAAAACAACATAATTCATCAAAAAATATGCCTAATATGCCTAAACCCTAATAAAAAAATATAAAGCATTATGACAAAACCCTAATCCAACAAATCAAGTATCACATATGCGAAACATGTAATTAAACGCATAAGAAGTGAATTAAACATAAAATCGGATAGTCCACACCTAGTAACAATGACTATTTCATCGAAGGAAGAAGATGCAGAAGCTCGAAAACCCTAATGCGAATGAAGGATCTAGAGAAAAAATTTAGGTATATAAGAAAGGAATATGTGGTTGGGAAAATAAAGTATAGCCATAAATCCTCACCCAAATACTGTACACCCACCTAAAATTAAGAAACTGTAGATCTTACTGTAGCTATACACACATGAAACACTATAGATGCCCCGACCTGTTTTGCGTTTTGGGTTTTTAAGCTCCAGCGGATCTCCGGTAAACCGGAGACTTGTGAGAGGAGAGAACGGATCTTCGAATCCAGTTGGTAATAAGGGGAGTGGGTTTGGGCAAATGGGAAAAAAAAAAGTGCTACAGTAATACTGTTACTAAAGGCCACACTTTTTAATATATATATATATATATATATATATATATATATATATATATATATATATATATATATATATATATATATATATATATATATATAACGAGCATGGTTGCCCGCGCGTTGCTGCGGCCTGCGGGGCAACATCATTTTAAAAACTTATAAACTCACACTTAGTAAGCTTTTTAAAGACTAATAAGATTCATACTTGTCAAACCATGGTTGCATTCTACATAGTTTAGCACAAACGATTTGCTGTTGCACAAAAAGTCAACATTATGTTTCGATCAAATCTCTTTGCGAAAGAGGTAGAAAAATTCTGATCCGAACACCCTTGAATATATCAGCAGCATGAGAGAACAACTTACCAGCCAAATTGTGCATTGCGATGGAGCATTTTTATTCAGAAAAAAACATAAAAGCAGAAACTGAGTTTGATCCCCACATGGTTTGGGCCAAATGCAGGTTAGTTTTTGTGTACATAACTACTTATTCAATTGACATATATTCTCCGTCTCTTTCTAAAGAATTTATTGTAATATACATGTACACTATATCTTTTCTTCGGTCAACTTGATTGCGTCCATTTTGGTTGATACAGCCATGGGAATTCTAGCAAACAATTGACTTGAGACAATTAAAACACGCCTTTCGGATCTCATTATGAGAATCAACTTGAACAAACCACCAAGTGAAATGAAACACTTGAGTTTTTGCCTATTGCCCTATCTACATTCTAATTTTCAACCGGCCGCAATCCAGTTTTAAATGGTCGCTCATACGTGTGATGCATATCAAGCTTGGTTACCTGAATATATACAAATTCTTGAACATCAACCATAATAACTACTATTGCAATATACTCAGACACTTCAACAGTAGCTAACCTCATATTTATAATCTTTACACATAAAAGAAAAAAACAATAATTAAAAAATTAAGTGGAGAAAAATATGGTAATATCAGCTAAGCAGCTAGGAGGATGGTCATTGTTAACTGCTAAATTAAGGGGTGTTTGGGAAAGCGTAATGGCATATTCAACATCGTACATCCAAGCTTAAAGTATACTCCTAAGTTGGTCGAACCTAGTAGACCTTATTTTGTGTGGCTTTTAGCCGTGACTAATTATTCATATAACATGACAGTTGGTTGTTTTCTTAGTAAAGCGTTTTTAAGCCTAGCTAATAAGCACAAAAGTAAAACAAACATATATATTTTTTATTTGTTTTAGGGTTTAGGGTTTAATGCTGCTAATATTATCGGATATTTATCCAACCGGCTTCATTTTTACAGATAAATGCGTCAACCTTGATTTCTTAACAGTTTATGTATAGTAGGCACATAAGAGAGACGTTTTAAGGTCACATTGCACACACACATACTGAAGGTTGTAAACATTATGGTTTGGTGTTGTAGGAAACATATAAAAATATAACATAGTGGCTACTTTTTCATGTGTGTATGCAACAAACATGTATTTCTTTAATCCAGTGACATCTTTCAACATCCATTTCTTTTCTTTTAGACCTAAGTAGGCGTTTACAGTTTATGGTACTTAATACATATGATCTTTCCATTTTAACCCCTCGAAGTATATACCTTTATTTTACTCATATGAAGATCATGGTTCCAAATATATGTTAAAATTTGAAATTTTAAACCAACTAATGACAATAAAAATATACCTTCTAAATACATTAGACAAAAAAGTTGTAAATATGTTTCTTACCTCCTGTTACGCTATGGCCATCAACTTACATGAGTCATATATATGGCATGGTTCCATATGATCTTTGTCGTTCTGCGGGCATTAGTCTACGTGTGTTGTTTGGCATGGTTCCCTAGGACTTCGGGTGATTCTACAGACATTGGTCTATTGGAGCCATTTGGCATGGTCGCGTAGCGCTTTGGTGTCATAATTGTTATGATTGAGAAGAGTGTATTATGTTCCAACGATTCCTGAAAAAAAGGCATAAATTATTATTAATGAGAATAACAAAAGAGTGCATACATAACATAATTGTTTGTTAAAGATATTAGATACCTCTTTGTTAACCATAAATTTCTTGGTGGGGACATTACGTGATTGATTAGAGAAACTGGATGCCATTTCATTCCATATTTACCACCTTCTTTAGCCTTTTGGGATTTCTCGTATGACATATCTTTCGTGTTTTCTGCGGCATCAGATGCATAACATGTCAGATAGGTAAAATAAAAAGACTTTGCTAAAAAAATGTGTTCTAAAAAGATTTGGGTTTATCATTACCATTTAAACCTTCTGCTTAAATCTGTTATGGAAAAAGGTATAGTATCAAGTGCAACCGAACTGCAGAATACCAAAATTTCAAATTATTTATAGAACTTAAGAAAATTACCCATCATCCAGAAAGATTACCTGCATTCATGACTGCATTTCTCGATGATCCAACTTTCCTGTGATTCGTTAATTCAAATTTGGAAATAGTTCAGCCATAATTTTGTATATCTTCTCACATTTGCAAAAGCCTGTCGATCCCATCCCATAGAATATGGAATTAACTACTTGACCTCTCAGAAAACTGTTGCAGCTGCCAAAGCCAAACACCCCTTAAAAAGGTGACCGTATGGCGATAGAGAAACTTTATTGTGACCCTCTCTTTCCTCGACTTTCACAACAACAGATACCTTACATTAACGACACCAAGAGTTGCAATACCTGTTTTTCATACAGGAAAAAGGCGCATATTAGTGGCATGCATTTCATTTTCACTGTTTTAAATAACCAAAGAATATAAGATTGATATTAGATCTTCTTACATGAGCACTTGAGCAGTGATGTTCTTATCAACAATTGGGATGACACACCTACACGTTAAATATAGCTGGCAATCTTGCAAGGAAAAAAAGATGTATAAACATATGTGAATAAAAAATAAAAAAAGATATTCTAAATAAGATCACATGTGTAGCCTCTGACCCGCCTTTGTAATGTAAAGCTACAACTTTAATCAATATTTGTTAGCCATAACTAAAATACTTCATAAAGTGATCCCATCATTGTCTAAACTTAAAGTTTCAAATACACCATACGTTCTCGTCAAGTGTCTAATTATCTTTTATCATCCGCATTATCTCCTAACTCGAAAAAAACACCTATTCAAGATTCTGATGCATCAGATACGGTTGTAATATATCATTGCCATAAGCTATTGGAGGTTGAAGCTTTATTACATCATATACGGTTGTAATATATCGTTGTCATTAAAAAGACGCACCTATTCAAGTTTGTCCGTTACAACCATATTTAATTAAGCAACTTATTGGCTTATTACAATTTAAAAACACAATAAGCTATTGCAATCAGTCCGAAATTTCACAACAAATAAGTTGTCGTAATCCACATAAATTTCAAAGTAACCAATTCAGGAAAACACAAACAGGATCAAACTATAATCTTGATTTACAATAAAATTCAAATCTTTAACCAATTTAGAAAACCATACCTGCATAATGTAAAAACAACTCTTGTTTCTAATCCAATCTTTCATATTCCTATTACAAAAGAGTAAACCCATAATGAAAAAAAAACCCCTAATAATCTCAATAATCTGAAGTAGGGACTCAACTTCTGTAACAGCATATAATACATAAATCCGGAAAAAAAGTTGGATTTTATAATAAAATAAAAGAATTAAACCTTCCGAAGAGATAATTAACACCTATATTAAGATTCGTACCGCCTTTCTTGGGCCGCCGGAAGCGCTGGTACGCCACCGCCACTAACTTCGCCGCCTCCGCTTCCCATCAGATCTAAGAAACCCTCCACTTATCTCACTTTTTCCATTTTTTATATGGTTTTTTGTGGGTTTGATCTTCATTTTCAAACATAAGGTATGAAAAACTTGCATCACACAGAAGAGCGTGTGTGTTTTGTTGAATATTTTGGTGGGAAGAAGATTCAGGAAGAACATGTGTGTTGTGTGTGTGGGGTGGGGGGATTAATCAGAGATGGGAGAAGGTTCAAGAGAGGGATTGTCATTTGTGTGGGAAGGTTCTAGGTTTGTGGGAGATGGGGAAAATATCAAGTGAAAAACGGAGGGTAACAGTGAAAGCATGAACAGTTGTTATAACAGTAACCACACCAATGGGAGAGAGCTTTTTTGCCATGTCATTCCTGGGTTTTATATATATTAGATAATATCACTTCTGTTTAGAATCACTTCCAACTTTTTTTTATTTTATTTATTTATTTATTTATTTAAATATTTGTTAAGATTCTAATTTTGGTACGATTACATTGATAAATTGTTCAAAAAGAGGAGAGGTCTGGTGGAGCCAGCATCGTATTTAAACTATGAGTTTTGTTAACAACAATTAATAAGGTTATGGTTAAACTTAATCAAGTGTGTAAAAATAGCAAACTCATTATTCCAGTATGTAATTTTTACAATTATAAAACATGTTGTTAAGCGTTGCATGTTAGTTAATTGTTTAATTTTTAATTACGAGGTTTTATCCAACCCGTGCGATGCACGATCTGTTGGTTGATTAATTATGTGTTTTTTCGTAATGTTTTTTCGTAGTATATGTTGATCCCTGTAGTAATAATCAGTATCATGTTGACCCGTGTGGTCATATTTATAATTTATAATTCAAATGTTATATCTATGTTGACCCGTGTGGTCATATTTATAACGTGATAGTGAGGCTAAAATATACAACAATGTATAATTTATAAATTCAAAAGCAACATACTTTGAATAAATAACATGTTTCGATAATATTGCAACTAATGTTATATCTATTTTGGGTTTGATTGTTCTTCGATTAATATAAACTATTGTACTCTTGCTTATGTATTAAACTTAACTTTTTAATTTATTATTAATTAGATATAGACCAAACAACCAAATCCAAAACAAATAATTTTGTACATGGAAGTTTGCATTACCATGTACGTAGCATAACTATTCATTGATGATAAAAGCCATGCAACTATGTTATGACATTATTTTTCTAAATGGTGACATGACACATGCTACAGAAGTTTGGAACTCACTTTGCTATTCCTATGACAAATCCGAATTTTCTCATTCTATCTAACTAACACTTGAAATGTTTATTATTTTATACAGCATTTTTTTCTTAAAGAAAATCAAGTTTTATAATCTATTTACCCTATTTTTTTTTTTTATGTATTTATCAACTTGATTTACATCATTTCCATGTAAGCTTAACGATAGCCGATTTAAGAGTTCAATCAGTTAGTTTGATTAAACTTTGATTACTATCGAACATTTATTACAATTTGTATGCTAAAAACATATAGAGGAGTATTCCTGAGATGGGAATGCCTTAATCCCAATTGCTTATGTTAGTTAGATTGTTATAGCTATGAAAATTTAAACTACAAAACAATGTTCTTATGGCATAGGTGGTATGGCAACAAGCAACGGCGAGCTCAAAAGCTTGTCCACGTATGACTGGCAAGGTAAAGTGGCGATCCACACCTCCTGCTCTAAATACTCATCCCAATACCTAATACGTTGATGTAGAAAAATTAGGGGTGAGCAGAAACCGCACCGCAAACCGCAAAACCCGCAAAAAACTGAACCACAAAAACCGCACCATGGCAAAAACCGGTGGATCGGTTTTAAGAAAAAAAAAACCGCAAAATGCGGTGCGGTTGCGGTTTTACCTGTAAAACCGAACCACAAAACCCGCACCGCACCGCACTTGATTTTTAAAACTGAAAAATGGCACATTGATTATTTAATGTGTGTTATAAAGCTTATAGTGCATATTATGATTAATATTCTTGTAAGTCATAAGTGATGTGTGTGTTTAAATTAAATATTTGCATTTTTATAACAAAAAAAAAACCAACATTGTGAACCAAAAACCGCAAAAACCCACATTAATTATATAAGTCATAAGTGATGGTGCAGTGCGGTTAAAACCCGCAAAACCCAAATAAACCGCAAAAAACCCGCAAAACCGAAACCGCAAAATGTGGTGCGGTTCGGTTTCTAATTTTTATAGAAACCGCAATTACGGTTGCGGTTCGGTTTTAGTCAAAACCCGCACCAACCCGCACCATGCTCACCCCTAAGAAAAATACATTAAACAGTATAGCTTTGTAGGGAGTATTTTGTCAAAATGTATAAACACATTTACTAGACACTCAATTTCAGCATAAGAATAACTCACTTTACACAATTTATTTTTTCACGCACTTACTATAAAATTTCCAAACAACACATAAATTTTGTTATTTCTTATCATTTTACTTTCTTCGCCTAAAACATATATAGAATAGAACAAAAGTCGCATATTCTTAATACATAAGATAACAAAAGATAACAAAATGTTCATAAAAACACAACCAAATCTTTTATATAATAAAACAAAACCCCGGAATTTTCCATTTCAAAAAAATGGATCATACCTTATTTAGTAATAATTTTATTTAAAAAAAAAATTATTTTCTTATTAGGTAACATTTTATATTTATCCATAACACAAGTAGAAGATAAATACAAAAAATATATATAAGATGCAATTAATAATAGGATTAAAATTTTTAAATAATTATCTTTAATAATCTTTTATATAATAAAACAAAACCTCTATTGAGAATTTTGCATTTCAAAAAAATCAATTCATACCTGATTTAGTAATAATTTTATTTAAAAAAAGATTATTTTCTATATTTATCGATAACACAAGTAGAAGATAAATACAAAAACATAGATAAGATATTTAAAAAAAGATTATTTATTTTATATTTATCCACAACACAAGTAGAAGATAAATACAAAAAATATAAATGAGATGCAATTAATAATAGGATTAAAATTTTTCAATAATTATTTCAAAAAATTAAAAAAGACCCGCGCGTGTGCGGGTATTATAACTAGTAAAAAAACTATAATTAAACATTATAAATAAATAAAAACAAAAATTAAATTATTTGTTTTTTAATAAATAAAAATCTATAATTCAAAAAATTAAAAAAAAAAACTCGTGCATGCGCAAGAATTATAACTAGTAGACTTATATTTTAAATGGCCTGAGTTATAAGGACGGGGGTCCTTTTTTTATTCTAACGGGGGTTTGACTTTTTTGGCGTTTTGTGCCATTTTTTTTTTTTTTTTTTTTTTTATAATTTTGTTTATATCAAAAAGCTATAAACCTGAAAGTGCGGAACAAAAAATATAAAGTTTAATAAGTCAAACTGTTAAAACTGTCAGAAATACAGAACAGAAACTGGGCTACGCTGGAAAAAAATAGGGGACAAGGGAGACAAAGGCCCTGACACCTTTGTCCCCCGTTAGAATAGTACGACCCTTTTAAATTTGTGGGAGTAAAACTTAAACCGAGTGGCTATCGATCGGTCTGACACGTATAATATGGTGTACTTTCTTTTTTTCCTTTTCAAATTCTTTTAATTTAAGTTTTAGTTATTGTTTTGGTAAGCTATACATTTCTCATGTGCACCTCAGGGTCTTCTGCAGGGATATGTCACATCTGGTGCATTTTTGTTGATTATCGAACGTCACCAGACAATTAACAAAAACCTTACCAAACAATGACGCATTTGTTTCCGTCCCGCTTCACGAATAGTCTATTCATTTTCGAAACAATATATATATATATATATATATATATATATATATATATATATATATATATATATATATATATATATATATATATATATATATATTAAAGATTATATTAAATCTAAAGACGTACGACGCCGTTTTGGCGTCCCGTTTTCCCGCCTAAATCTGGCCCGAATTATTTAGCCCAATGTTCTGGCCCGGTGATGCCCATACATATAAATCTCCTTATCTTCATCTTCAGCCACACACACACACCTGCAACAAAACCATTGTAAGATCCAGAATCTTCAGCTCATCCACAAGTGATGCGACGGTCGTTTGCTTATGTGGTGGTGCGATGGCTGACGATGATGAGGGGCAAACGGTGTATGGTGAAGCTGAAAGTAAACGGTGATTATCAGTATAAAATTGACAACAACAAAAATAAGGTACCAATATCTTTGTACGAAATTAGCTCTTATTAATTTCTTTCAACTTTAACAATTTTACAGCTAATTATAAAAAGTTAATTTTTAAATTAGGGTTTGTCATAGTTTGGCGGTTTTGTTAATTGCATTTTTTTTCCCTGTAAATCATTTAGTGTTATGTGATTATTTAGGTCAACTGTGATAACAAGATGCTGAGGTCCGTATTAAACAAATAAGGGTTCTGAGGGTGGGGTGTTTGGGAGATGTTTAATCTGTGAGTGAATTAAGCTGAGCTGTTATTATTTTTTAATTAGGTTTTTACTTAATTGGTGCCTACTTTTTGATTATCCATATTAAGTGTACATTTGTATAAAAGATGATTGAATTTGAAAATTTGTAATTGTGCTAACTTGAAGTTTTTATGTGTCGGCATATAGGATTCAAGTCTCCTGATGTGGTCATGCAAGTTGTTGGACTAAAAGAATGGCCCATATTGAAGAAATCTAGCCTGATTGAACCGTCGGTACAAAAGAATTCAAGAGAACTAAAGGAAGTGGAACTCTAACTGCCAAGAAGTCAGGTACGTGCCAAAATGCCATGAATACATAAACAAGGCAGGAAGTAGTGAGACAAGGCTAATAAACATTTAGTATCGGTCAAAACAGGCAGGCCCAGATGGGGTTTACCAAGTTAGATGGAGCGTCTTATTAATAGGATTTGTACAAATGACGATGTTGTATAGTGAAATATTTTGAAAATGATGTATAGTGAAATGATTGTTTAACGTTTCAGTAATAGGAGTCGTAGTAACCGCGTGCAAAGTATGCTTTACGATTGCTTCTACCATCTGTATTTCTGCCCGTGCTTCTCTTGAAAACCTGATACAGATAACTAATATGTTTCAGGAATGTTGCCGGTCATTGCTAAACGAGAGGAAGAAACCAGAATATTTTATTAACCAGAAGTCGCGCATCTTCTTATTGCACTCTGCTAAACTTGACCTCACACAGCCAGGTATGTGGATATGCTAATTGTTGTTGCACTTTGCTAAAGTTGGCCACTGCTGCTGCAGTTTATTGTTGCTCACGCACTTTGTCCTAACAGATATGGAAGAAAAGCAACAGTAGGAAGTATGCTCAAAGACATATTCAAGTGAAGAAGGTTGCGGTAAGGGGAAACTCCTAGACCCCAGGCTGCAAGTCTCACGGTGGTTCAGCTTGGTAACAATATTTAACTTGAATCCATTGATACTTTGTTTAGTTACGACTATGCGCTGAGTTTTGGACCGGGATTAAAAGTAGTATTCAACCTTAAGTAGGAATGACTCGGCCAGCTAAGACTTACCCACACTCCTGTAATTATAACCAATCATGTTTACAGCCCCGTGTCTTATGGCGGGTGTTTGCCGTTGCTGTGGTTGCAGCCTACGGTTGGTAACAACTTTGGCCCAGGTAATTGTCGATTTCCAGAAACCATTTAGTTATCAATGTATAGTTCCAAGCCAAATTTGTATTATGTAGCTTGCTTAGCCAGCTTATAAGCTTATTTGAGTTTCATAAAACCAATAAGCTCACTTTTTAGAGGTTAGTCATGAGCTCAAGTTTAATTTTAACTTGGACATTATCTCATGTAATATTGTATTTAATTGGTAGTGATTTTGTGGACTAATCATATGCTTAAGAATTTGAGTTTATAACCTACATTGCTGTCATCTTTTTTAATACTGACCGCTTTTCATTTAATTATGTATGGTGCAGCAACTATTGGTTAAAAGACGTGAAAAATGACAGTGAACCGGTGTTTGTTGCAGCAGCAAATGTATAAGCAAGTTCGTAAATAGTCAGGTCCTTAATACTTGCCAATAATGAATCATCAAACTTTTGTTGTTTATTCTTAAATGTATCAAAAGAAATGAGCAACTAGATATTCCTAATACGATATCAGAAACACCTGTGTGAACCTCATTCGAAAATAATGAAGTGTCTTTTCATTGGGTTTCAGTGATTAAGATTTGCTTTTTGAAATTGCAAAAAATGAAAGATACGTGTTACTATTAGTGGTGGAATTTGTAATTGCGTAAGTGTAGTGGATGTGTTTGCTTTGAAAAGCTTAAGAATCGTTGACCACTATAGCTACTTTAATTGCTTAGGTAAATATCGAGAACTATAAGAATACATGGGCTTTATGTAATAACCTTTCATATTGAAACGCGAATGCTAAAAATTGAATTTATCAGCCTACTGTCAACTTTTAATTATCTAGGTTTTCAAATGTGTTTGACATTAGTAGTATAGGCAATGTTTTGGATTGATGTGGTTCTTGCTTTTTATTGTTGCAGATCGTTGGCGAATCAGTTGGATGGTGATGAGCAAAAGCGTGAGAAGTTTCAGAAAATGGTTATGCAATATATCATGGTAATATTAGGATATAACATTTTTTTTCTTTATGCTTTAGTGTGAGTTTATCAGAAGGTCTTGATGAAATCGTATACTTACTAGGAATAGCTAATTCAACAGGAACTTTAAATGTGACCTTACCGAAAGAAAAATAGGCAGCGATCAAGACGAAACTACTGTTGTTTGTGTACATACTTCATGCTGTTACAAGATATGGCATTGATTACTAGATCAGGTAAAAAAGTACAATTTTTAGTACATGTTGGATACGATTGACTTGAACTGTGAACAACTCATTTTTTCCTAGGCAAGGAATTAATTAGGTAAATATGATTATCAAAAACTATGCTAATTCTACTGAAACAATATGGCCGGTTTCGCCATCTATTAGACATTTGATTGATAAGCCTATTTGATGTATGGTTTGACTGGTGAGGGTATTGATTCGCCTCAAACTAGTTATCTTTTATTTCTCAACCACTTGTGAATGGTCAATAGTAAAGTCAAACTAATCAAAGGCAAATGCTTCCGTGAAATACAGTGTTTTCCCGGGTCGTAATGTCCCAACGAGGTATGCGATGTTTTATTATAAACGAATCTGTGATTAGTGAATGTGAACATGAAATGGTATAAGTGTGTGTGTGTGATTACACTAAGGTTTTATAACTTAAAATGACTTAAATAAACTATCTTAATGATTACGTGAAATCTAGGTATTTAAAAACGTTTAAAACGTACACCAAATTAAAATTAGACACGACTGCGTACTGAGAAAAAGGTGAGTTTTAAGAAAAATAAACTACAGGGGTTAAAATTGAAAATTCTATAAACTTAAACTTAAAATAAAATTAAACTAAAAATAAAACTATTTTTTAGATTATTATATTATTTCTTATTAATTATTTAATTAATAACTAATTAACTATTTAATTAAAACTAATTTATATCAAACTAAAAATTATAAATACTACAAATTAAACTAAAAACTTGTAAAAATAATTTCTAAACTTAAATTAGAACTTGAAGAAAGTATAAAAATAAAAATAAAACTTTTTGTCTTTTTATGAATTTCTTATTAATTAAAAACTATTTATATTAATTAAACTAATTAAACTATTTTAAATTACAAATAATACTAAACTAACTTAGAAAATTATGAAAAAATTTATAAAACTATTTTATGAATTATAAAAGCTATAAAAAAATATAAAAACTAGGTGTTGCTATATAAAAATTAATTATGCTATTTATAACTTAATTATTGATTAATTATTAATTAAACTATTATTAAATCTAATAAATACTAAATTACAAAATAAAAATCTGATAAAATTATTATAATTATTTTAACCTAAAAGGAAATTAATAAAAATATAAAAACACAACTTTCTTAATTAAAATCTAAAAATAAAAATTAAAATTAAATTATATTAAATAGAAACTATCACTTAATTTTATATTGTTTTTTTCTTGAATTTTCTTTTACAAATCTATTTATTACTTAAAAATAACTAACTTTTGTAAAAACAATAATTTTAGAACTTATTAATAAGCACTGTGGGGGCTTATTACCTCCACAGTTGACCTTTGTTGACCAGTTTAGAGATTAAGCTCACAAGAGCTTATGTGGGGTCCACTTTGATAAAAATTAGTTCAAATAAGTTCCATGGACATGTTTGAACCAGAATATATCAAATAAGATCTCAGAATAAGCAGATAAGCAATGAATAAGCACTTTGGTCAATTGCATGAACTCAGAAACTGGGACAAACTTTGTGGCTTAAATCAGGTGGGGTCCACAGGGTTTCAGGTCAAACCTATGGTCAATGGGGGATCCCTGGTAGGAGGGGGGTTGGGAGAACCTGATTTTGTGGTGTGGGACCCACTGTGGTGGTCACAAAACACCACCAAAGGTGGTGTTGTGACTGAGGTCTGATGGAGCAGGGCAATACCTTTGCCCTGCAAGTGAGTTTGAGGGTGAGTGGGGCCCAGGGTAAAATTCCTAAAATTACAACAACAATGGAAAATCAAAGATGAATTGGTAGACTATTACTATAACAAATATTAGACTCTAAATCATAACACAAAATTCTATAAAAATCTGGCTAGTTTTGCAAAGTCTGAGATGAACACATTTTGACTATTTCTATAAAACCTAAACTTTGACTATTATGAACTTGAACCTAAATTATTTAACTGAATATGTTATTATAAGCTATACTAAGTTGAAATTAAGCTAGGTTATCAGATTATAAGCTAGTATGGTGATTATGGAACTAATAATCCTAACAGTTAAACATATGGATTAGATTAAGACCTATTTTGACTTTTTTATCTTATGACACTAAGATTCTAATGTTTCATTAACCTTTATTAACCTATGTGAGTATGTTTAGAACACAAATAACAACTGAATCACCACAGTGATCAGTGAGCAAGCTTAAACCAAACACCCCTTCAAACTTCACTTTTCAAGTGATTATCAATGGCTTCAATGAATCTACCTATGAAACTGATTTTAAAAGTTCTAATATAGTTAAATGAGATCATAAAAGCATAAAGTATCAATAACACAAGCACAAAATACAAAGATGTCAATTTTGTATCTTATACAGTGAAATGTCAAATTTTAGCAACAATGGAATCTATTTAATAAGCAGCCTATATTAAGTCATATATTAACTTAACAACAACAAATAAACAGGAAAACACAAAGATCAACACAAATAAAATACAAGAACAATAAAATGCCAAAAATAGTAAAAAGCTTACAAGTGATTCAAGCTTGAGAGACAGTGAACCAGGGACTAATACTTATCCTAACCACCTCCCACAAGGTATCTAAGACCAGAATAATCCATTTTTCACCATGTTCCATTGCTCAATCTTCATTGCCATAGATTTTCTATTTATTTTTCTATTTTCTCTATTTTTTTTTTAGTATTTTTCTTTTTCACTGAATATTGCTGATTTATAGTTCCTATAAGCTTAATAAGCCTTGTCAGAGCTTATGTGAGCTAAGAAAATTTAACACAACTTCAATAACAATAAATTCAACAGACTTAGTATTTTTGAAATTCAAAGAAATTTGCATAAACTGAGATCAAACCTAAAATTTGGAATTGATTATCATAAACAATCTTAAGTATACTGAGAATGATAAAAACAAGCTTTGGAATTCAAAAATTACACTGGAATTGAAACTAAGCTAATGTCGACACTAATTTTACACTAACTAATCTAATTTTACTCTAATAATTCTCTTCTGCTGCATCTCTCTTGATTTATAGAGCTTGTAGGACCCACAGAGATATTTCCCACCACTTGTGAACCCTTGATTTTGTCTGAGTAATCCACACCGTTTAAAATGCTTTTTCGCGCCAAAAGTCCAAGGGGGTACTGTTTGTTGCGTGGAGAGGTTTTCAAGGGCTTTGGACAGTTGTGGAGGTGGAGGAGAGTGGGTAAGGTGAGTAGGAGGTGAGGTGGAAGTGATACTAGGGGCTGGTATGGTGGTTTGGGTAGTCTGTGTGGTGAGGGGTGGTATTGGGGAAGAAGGGCGGTAAAGGGTAGTTTGGTTTGTGTTGACCGGGTTTTGACCGAGGGGTGGACTGGGCTGGTGGATGGGCTGGGTAAATAAAAAGGGAGTGGGCTAGTGGTTGTTTGTGTTTTGGATTTGGTTTTGGGTTTACTAATATAGATGGTCCGTTTGGTTTTTAATTAAAACAAATTACAAGGACTAAAGTTGTAATTTGGTAAAAGTAAAGGGGCTGAGTTTGTGATTTTTCCAAGGATGTCACAAGGATGAATTTTGTTAATTATGAATAGTACAAAAACCTCTTTTGATATTTTCCAGGGACCAATTTTGCCAAAACTGAAACTCCAGGGACTTAACATGTAATTTCTTCAAATTTTTCATCCAGGGACTAATAGCGACAATTATGAATTCCTTAGGACCCTTAATGATAATTTTCCCATTTTGAACACCCAGGGACTAAAACTGTCAAGTTTGAAACTTTGAGGGACCTGTTTTGCCAAACTGTGAAACTTTAGGGACCAATCATGTAAATTCACCAAACTTCACACCAAGGACCATTCTTGCAAAAGATTATTAGTATAAGGACCAAAATTGATTTTCTCAAAGTTTTTACATCCCAGGGACCATTTCTGTCAATTTCCAAAGTACAGGGACTAAACTTGTAATTTTGTGAAACTTTGCACCAAAGGACTAAATATGTAACTTTATGATTAAAAAGGACCTTTGGTGACTTTTTCAAGTTTTTAGAATAACCAGGGACTAGTTTTGCCAATTTATGAAACTTGAGGGACTGAAACTGCCAATTATGCAAACTTTGTACGTTTTTCATCTGTTTTTGCATATTTTGCATTTGAAACATATAAAACACACCTTTAAGATATTTTAAGTATTTTGATACATATTTGAGTGTTTTTGTATGTTTTGGCAGCTCAAATTGGTATAAAATGATGAGTATTTAGACACTTATCAGGTATAACAAATGATCAGACATGGCATTATTCTTTTTTAGCTTTTGCAATGTGCCAACCATATTCATATATTGATGCTTAGTTTCTCCAAAGATCATAGTAAGTGCTAGATTAATTTTGCTTTCAATCCAAGCACACATCCAGAATTTCTGGAAAAGGAATTAAATTACTAATTTCATTAATTTTTTTTGATGCTCTGTTTATGATATTTATTGAATATGGTGTTCTGTAGAAAGAAGCCGGTGAAAGCGAAAGATCCATCTGTCAAGAAAGCTAGAAAGGGGAAAGATCCAAGCATATGGTATCAATGAAACTATATCTATTTTGGGACTATTACCATTTAGTTTTCCATTTTTCTAATCCTTACTCGCGTTTTATTTCTTGGTAATTGTACAGGACCACCATAAGAGTATATGTACTTGGAAAATTGTGACCAGGTTTGCTGTCATTGGCGCACTCTTTTTTGGTACGATGAGACAGTGACGACGTATTCAAGACAGATATGGCCGCACTTTCAGGTAATCCAAATACTTAGACATTATACCTCCTTCATTCAGACCTTGGATTGCTTCTGTCCTTAATTTTAAGTAGAAAAACATTCTTCTGTTAAGCAAAATCCAACCAGTAGCTGAAAATACACTCAAACTTTGGACAAAAAAATAAAGAGTACATTATAGCCCATTCGATAAAACCTTTTTTTTAATACATTGCATACTTATTAGAATATTTGACAACATAATGCTTTTTATTGAATCAATGAACATATGCATAAATGGACAGGCCGTGTAATGTGCGAAAATGGGTTAAGTTAATCCACCAATGTTTTATTGCCGTCTTTTTATTTATTTATTTTATTTACAGGTTCAGATTGTTATATCTACATTCAACTTTATGAAATAAATTTTACATATTTTGTAACAGGAATCCAACTCTTCATAATTTGGGACAAGTTAGTGGTAGATCAAGAAACGAAAATAAGTGTGTCTCACTTTAATATCATCGTATCCCTTTTCTTATGATTTACAATTATTGTAGATGTATTTCACATCGTTATTTGTTTTGCCAAAACTTTTAGCTTTACTCATTTTTTGCAGGTTCAGTAGACCCACTGCAGAATGTATGTGCTGCTTCGCGTCGGAATGCGAAAGCTACAAAGTATGGTACCAGGTAAGCCATGTTGCAGATGAATGCCTCTTGAATTCAAAAAACTATTGAGAAAATAAACAGGCACACCGGCAACGCGGCGATCGTTGCCAACCTTATATATATATATATATATATATATATATATATATATATATATATATATATATATATATATATATTGAAAACCACGACCCTTTGCTACTTAAATTACCGGTTCTTGACCGAAGATATGATTTTATTATTACTAATATTACTATGGTTATTACTAAATATTTAACCAACTCACAAGCATGTACATGTTTTTATTTTTGTAAAGCAACATATAAAACTAGCCCGCCCATTTGGGCGGGTTATGAAGCTTGTACTAAAGATAACAAAAGTCGCATATTCTTAATACATCATGTACCTAAACTCATTTATCGTTTTTTTTTTGTATCGTTATTTTTTTTCGTATCATTTTTATGTTTCGTAAGTTTTTTAATATGTTGTATTGTAATTTAATTTTAATGAATGAATTTTAATTTAGATAAGAAAAATGAAAAGAAAATAAAATTGTGAGTGGTGAGACTAGATGTGGCAATTTGTGTTCAAAATAAATAAAAATTGCTAAATGGACAAATTTTTAAAAGATTTTGGACACATTTGGGCCCCTCTATTTTTTGAAATGGGCATATATTGCCTATTTAAAAGTTAAATGGGCATAATAGGCATATGTTAATAAAAAAACTTATGGATATAGTATATTTTATTACTTAAATATAAATGATGTGTTACGTTTGAGGAATTTTTTTTGCTGTTTTAAGTCTTTTATAAAGCGATTCGTATAACATGCGCCCGTTTAGCCCATAGCCTGTGCCCGCCCGTTTTGCCACCTCTAGGCTCTAGGTGAGGCCCATATGAAAAGGTTTGTTGTGTGTTATGATAAAGGGAGTTTTTGTTATGAGAATGTTAAGATGATGTAGCATCAAATAGGATCCAAATAAAAAGAAAATGAGGTTCATAAATCATAATACCCTTGCACTAAATGCCATGAAAAAGTTGATAGCACAGTTTTAGTAAACATTTCTTCCTAAAGTGTCACCTACTGTTTCTACTATCTAGTATCTACAATAAATACACACCCGTTTACTATGCATCCAAGACACTAGACATCTAGTTGTATGAACCTGTTGTTACACTTTCAGGAAACCATTTGGCTGGGCGTAGCCCAGAGACTTTTATGAGTTTGTACTTTTGTAGTTTTGTATGAGTTAAGTTGTTTATGTTGATTCTTCATTTGTTATTGTATTTGTTAGAAAACCACTATATATAAACCGTGAATAAAAGTGAATATCACTGAGAAAAATAAAATAAACATGAAATACATATAAGCGTCATTTATAAACTATTAGACGAGAACCTGTGCATATTTGTTCAGTGAAACCACTTACTAAAACTGACCCACGTATTTAACGTTCAGTTTTTATCATCACAACACTATCATCATCACATAATACCAATAATATTTGAATTGGGCAAATGGGATGTGTTGATATTTGACGTCTAACTAAACACACCTAAATGCGATTTCATGTCGTCACTCACAAATGTGAGTTGCTTGATACAAAAAGCACAAAAGAAGTGAAACATCCCACATAGGTTGGTAAGCAAAAAACTTAAAGCAGCTTATACATGTGACATTGTTGGACTAAGCAAGTGGTCAAGCCGCGGACACGAATGCATCCGAAACTGGGGGCTAACAAAATGTTAACTCAAATAAATGTTCTATTGTGGACACGGACGCATATCCGAAATTGGGAGCTATCAAACCATGTATTTCTTAACATTAATCGTATAATATTTCTTTCATTAATCGTATAAGAGAAACTATAAATAATTGAGTCACAAAAAAGAAACAACAAAAAAAAGTTGAGTTCCATCACTCCATGTAAAAAGTGAATATTATTTTCGGGTCTTTTAGCCTAGTAACTTGTATAAACCCTGCAAATATTTAAGAGAGCATTGAAAATGATAACAAACTTATGCCAACCTTTTATACATGCCTACATGGATAAATGTCTTGCATGTAACATGCACAAATGTTGTTTATGACATATGGTCGTGAAAAACTTTGTTCAACGATCAACTTTAGACGTACTGAAGTTTGTTTTGAATACATTGCAATGTTTTTTCAGGAACTTCAATTAATCTTTAACTATTTTGACAAATTAGATGTACTTGGGATGAAACCCATAACCTATTCCGCAAACATTTACATTTTTCCAGATTCACAAAGGCGTTTCTACCCTCATATGAGTTTGAAATTAAGGCATACATGCATTGAAGTATCTCAAATCCCTGCTCGAGAAGTAAGCTATTATAGCGAGCAGCTAGAGTAGTGTGGAGCCGAAGAGCAAGGCAGTAGATAAGATGCGCTCATTGGGCATCATAGCCTAGGTGCCCGGGACTTAAGATTCAAGTACCGTTGAAAAGACGTGCACTATAGAGTAAAGGGAAGTGCATGATTCTTGGAAAAGAGGCCTCTAATTAATCTACACATTTGCTATTTGTTAGTACGATTATTTGAAAGATGTTGTGCACAAAACAATTCATTTTTTATTTTATTTATTATTATTTTTTTTTTCACAAGTTACCTCCCTTATACATGTTTAATTTGGATATAAAACCACTTTACAATTGTATAAAAATATTATGTCCTTAACGTGTTTTTATTTATTTATTTTAGTTTTTAGGTTTAAAGTGGAATCAATCATGGGAGTCACGGAATAGTTTTAAAGTGGAATAAGAATGATACGGAGTAATAGAGTAGCTTGTTGCCCACATCTTTTATATATTAAGGTGGTTTGCATATCTAGGTTATCCTGTACGACTCTTCTTCACCTTAACCTTCTCCTTCATCTTCTCAAATGCAAATCACCTTATCTCAGGTAGTTTAGCCGGTTGGTGGGGGGGGGGGGGGGGGGGGGGGGAAGCACCCTCCAGCCCCCTACTGGCTCCGTCTCACCGTGCAACTTAACCTTTCAACAACGGCACCTACCATTCATTCAAACAACAAACTTAACAGCGTAACACTCATAGTTTGCTCTTTCATTTTGACGATATACTCCTCATTGCCTTGGCCTTTTCCCGTAAAATGAACTTCTGGGTCTTCCCGGTTGACGTTTTAGGCAACTCCTCAAACACCACCGTTCGTTGTGCCATATAATGTGCTAAGTTTTTTCGGCAAAATTCTATTAACTCATCACCATTTAACTTGTGTCCTTCTTTTACCTTCACGAATGCACATGGAGTCTCCCCCCAATGATCATCCGGATGTCCCACAACCGCAGCCTCGATCAAGTAGTGCTGGATGCCGGAAAATCACTGATTCCACTTCTGTTGTACTTACATTTTCGTCACCAGATATTATAATATCTTTTGATCTGTCTTTGAGTTCTATGTAACCATCATAATGTCTCACACCTAAATCTCGACTTCTGAACCATCCGCCTTGGAACGCTTCTTGTGTTGCTCTTGTGTCTTTGTGGTATCCATTCATCACCGTGTTTCCACTGACCATGACCTCACCTTTTCATGGTTACAGGATCCTTAATGTCGACTTCCTCCCAATCCCAAATGGTTCACTCCTTGTCGTGATTTGATTCTCGCTCGTGTATCTGGTGGTAGGGAGTTCCACTCTGGTTTCCATGTGCAGACTGTTGCGGAACCATATGTTTTTGTGAGATACACCTCGAACCCCAGCTGTTCCATACTGAACAGCACCTGAGAAGGCGGAGGAGCGCCACCTTTCCATCCGACCAAAGTCAGAAATTATGGAATATGAAGCTCTTTTGGCAATGGGAAATCTTGATTTTGAGATCAGAAGACCGAATGATGAGTTTGATCCAATCGCGCTGACTTTTCTAGTCCGAAAGGTGTAGTTTGTAGTCACTGAGGTGCTTATTTGAATTCATTATCGGCTATTTTGCTTAATGAGATGACGTCAGTGTCTGTTTACTTATCGGCTATTTTACATATATGTTTCACTGCAACAGGTGGTGTTTCACGTGGGCCGTGGCAGTTCAAGGCGGTACAAATGTCTGCCTCAGGATGGTTAATGCAAAGGACATCTTTGAATGCATATCCCGTCACAAAGTGACACATATGGGTGGTGCTCCGACTGTGTTGAACATGATAATCAATGCCCCAGCCTCCGAGAAACTCCCTCTTCCAGGAAAGGTGTCAGTGATGACAGGTGGCGCTCCTCATCATTCGGTCTTCTGATCTCAAAATCAAGATCTCCCATTGCCAAAAGAGCTTCATATTCCATAATTTCTGACTTTGGTCGGGTGGAAAGGTGGCGCTCCCCAGGGGCGAAGCTTCATAGGGGCCGGGGGGCGTCCGACCCCCCGAAATTTTTTTTGCGATGTAGGGGGTATATAGTTTTCGTGTAGAAAAATTTCGGTATATTCGGTTTGGACCCTCCAAAAATTTTGGTATACCTGAAATATAGCCTTAGGAAAAAAAAATTTAGATCCCGACCCCCCCACTTACAAAATCCAAGCTTCGCCACTGGCGCTCCCTGCCTTCTCAGGTGGTGTTCAGTATGGAACAGCTGGGGTTCGAGGTGTATCTCACAAAAACATATGGTTCCGCAACAGTCTGCACATGGAAACCAGAGTGGAACTCCCTACCACAAGACACATGAGCGAGAATCAAATCACGACAAGGTGAGGTCATGGTCGGTGGAAACACGGTGATGAACGGATACCTCAAAGACACGAAAGCAACACAAGATGCGTTCGAAAGCGGCTGGTTTAGAAGTGGAGATTTAGGTGTGAGACATTCTGATGGTTACATAGAACTCAAAGACCGATCAAAAGATATTATAATATCTGGTGGCGAAAATGTAAGTACAACTGAAGTGCAATCAGTGATTTTCCGGCATCCAGTACTTAAAGCTTGCTGTTGTGGGACGTTCGGATGATCATTGGGGGGAGACTCCATGTGCTTTCGTGAAGGTAAAAGAAGGATACAAGTTAAATGGTGACGAGTTAGTAGAATTTTGCTGAAAAAACTTACCACATTATATGGCGCCACGAACTGTGGTGTTTGAGCAGTTGCCTAAAACATCAACCCGGAAGACCCAGAAGTTCGTTTTACGGGAAAAGGCCAAGGCAATGGCAAGTTTATCATCAATATTAAAGAGCAAAATATATGTTGTTTAGTTTCTTATTGTTTGAATGAATGGTAGCTGCCGTTGTTGAAAGGTTAAGTTGCATAATATATGTTGTTCAGTTTCTTATTGTTTATAATCTCGCGCAGTGCACTCATAATAAAAACATACAGTAATTCATAAACATACTAACATTAGAACCTTTTTTGGAGTAAATTACATAAAAAAAAATAATAAATAAAATAAAATAAAAATAACAATAAAAATAAAATTCATGTGGCCTGCTCAAAGTTACAGATTTGGTGCCTCACCTAAACTACTTCTGTTTTTCGTCCCTAAAACATTGTTTTATTACAGAATGGTTCCCTGGTCTATTTGATCTGACGGCTTATCAGTCGAAAATTTCAAAATGATTATATTGACTGTTTTAAAAATTGCGCATTTGGTCCCCAAATTTGCTGAAAGTGAGCACTATGCCCCTTCAATTATTTCATATATACATATAAATTTCTAGTATTTATTTAGTGAATGTTTATTAATATATTTACTCTAATTAAATGATATTTGGTTGCTTAATATATTCAAACACTAGAAAAGTTTAGGGATTTTGCTGGTGGCACGTTATCATTCTGATCTGGGGCAAGCTTAGAAAAGCAGACTAAAGAGTATTGAGTCTGACTGGTAAAGCACTCAACTCAAAAGCCGGGTCCAGGGTTGATTTTTTTTTTTTCTTTCTATTTTTGGAAAATAGTACTCTATATCATTCAAATAATAAAGTCGATATGTACTCTCCAATCTACTCCACCTTTACTTTTTCAACATAACGTGGGTTGCCTTTTTTTTCTTTCTATTTTTGGAAAATAGTACTCTCATCATTCAATAACAAACTAATACTTTCTTAAATGTCATTGTCGAGTAACACAAATACACAATGGTGACTATTAGAAGGGTGGTAGCGGCAAGCGGTATCACCATCGGCAAGGGGATGCTGGCGGTGAACACCGCCGCCACCTAGCCGGCAAGCCCAACGGCAAGGGGTGAACGACAAAGATTAACTCGGAGGTATGAGACTTTCAAAGCAAAAATATAACCGTTGGCGTTAAATATTTGGAACGTTGGAGCATGGAGGAGCGGTGCAACGGGTAAAAAAAAATAAAAAATAAAAAAATAAAATCCCCTATATATATTCAACCTAAACACATACATTTTTAACACAAACAATACAATTCACATATATAACCAATTCACATATTTTTACAATAGTTTTATCTTCTTCTTCGTCCGAATCGTTAGTGAGTCCCCCCGGCGAATTGTCCGAACTAGTGCCATCCGGTAGCACCCTAGAAACCCTATTAGCCGCGTACGATGCAATTGACGACATGACAAGCTCTACCGAAAGTCGGGAGTATGTAACCCGTTTTCGTGAAGAAGCTTTACGAACCCTTATGAATGATTATTTCGTTGAACGTCCAAAGTTTAACGACGAACGTTTTCGTGAACGGTTTCGTATGAATAAAAGCTTGTTTTTAAGAGTTGTTGCTGATGTTGAAGCGAATTTCGAATGGTTTCAAGAGGGCTTAGATGCGAGGGAAAAAAAAGTTTCACGGCATTACAAAAATGCACATCGGCTGTCACAACCCACAATTTCAGGTCATTTTTCCAAACTTCGACATTCTACTATTCACAAATTACTATTCATCGATCACTATTCATCGTTTTACTATTCATCGTTTTTGAGGTCAATTTGACATTCCGAGACACATTCAGAAAATTTACTATTCACTTGACACTATTCATTTCCGAGAGGAAACCACTATTCACGTGCATTACTCATGTCGTCGTAAATTTAGTTTACGAGTGTTCAAATTCGCGTAACCGTATTGGTTCAGGAGCGAATTCATGCATTATTATCAGAGACATTTCATACGGACTAGAAATAGTCTGCATATCATCATTAGGGCACTTGCATGTTATTCCACTCGTAGGATAATTAAATTTATACTTTTGGTACAATTAACGATTTACGTACGTTTATTTTAAATAAACACTAATACGCGAACTATAAATGTGTCTAACATGTCCGACACTCCCGACTATTGTCCTAATATATTTTTATACTCATTTTTATAATATAAAAATTGTAATATTAAATTACCCGGTATTTTGGAAATTTATTTGTTACGTATCATACGTTTAACTTAACAACGACGGTTTTCAACAAAATTAAACGATAATCACCCAAACTCTCCGTACTTGTACCCGGCATATTTTTACAATTTTTACGACTTTATTACGTCCCGAATAACTTCAATAAAATTTATTTCTAACAAACCCGGTACCCGATTAAACCTAAACCTAACTTAACTACACTTTACCACTAATTTCCCTAATTAATCCCAAGACAAACCCCACTTTTCCCTCCTTTAGGACCGGCCAACCCCCCCCCCCCCCCTGGTCCTAATACATTGCAACTACACCAACCCTCTTAATTACTCACCAAACTATTGTCTCTTAGTATATATTAAACTTTTTTCACTCATTTATCACAAAAATCACTTTTCTTGCACAAGTAAACTTTTTTCTCTCTTTTCTCTTGTGGTGAATTCGAACTAGGGTGTTCAAGGAGCAAGGAGTATAAATTTTACAAGATCTTGGTATAAACTAGTTCATATAATCATCCTTGTTAGAGTTTTGAAATAAAAACTCAAGGATTAGTAGGTTTTTCATCATTTAAACTCTCTAAACCATCAAGTAAGTTAACAAACTCATTTTTATGATTTTTACAAGCTATTATTATGTCTATATATTTTTCTTACAAGATCTCATACATGCATCAACTTATATCACTTTATTTTGTACATATGTAACTTTCAAGCCCTAGAAATGGACACATAAGAAACCCTTGTTAGACCTAGTGGATTGATGATGTTTAAGGACCCATGACACCCTAAGAAGGTGTATGGTAGGATTAGATTAGCTTTGTGGTGTTTGAAAGTGGTTTGATGGAGGATGGAACTAGTTTGGAGACTTGAAAATGGTTTTTGAAACTTTTGATATACCTACTGTCCCTATTTTAATTTCGTGGGAAAATCAGTAGATAGTGGCCAAGTTTTGACCAAATATTTAGAAAATACATTCAAAAACGAAACTTTAGGCGAAAGAATGGACTAAAACAAGCTTATAACGAAGGAGTTATGATTTTTGCAAATTTAACGACGAAAACTATTTTCACAAAAACTGCTTGCTGTTTGGCAGATTTCAATGGGTAAAAAGAGGCATTAAACGTAACCTAAAGGAGCCGAGTTGTCAAAAATATACTAGTATATACAAAGACGAATCCGTGGACATAAAGAACAAGGAAAACGAGCTTAAAACGACCGAGTTATACCCATTTTAACATCGTCAAAACTATATATATATTTTTGGTCATAAATAAAAATAATAACGTACGTATTAAGTGGTATATTTTCTAGAAACGTTACTAAAGACTATTTTCTTATCAAATGAATACGTACGACCCGAAGGAATATTTATACGACATGACGACGTCATTCTAAGGTTTTGATACTTGGAACATAACGCTAACTTTTTCGTACGAGTTAATATGACAAGTTTTATACTTCTCTAAATAGACCTATTTTTCCTAAGTATGGAAACTATTTTACCATGACGATAACTAGTATTTCCAATTTACGAGTGGTATGAGCATCATGTGCATGTGCATTCATTTCATTTCGGTTTGATCTTAATTAGATCGCGATTATTCATTTAGGTTGCGGCTAGTGTGCGCGCCTCATTGTCCCGACTACTTTTACCTCATTGCACCATCTTTGTACCATCACTTCGAGGTGAGTTTCATAGCCCCGTTTTAATTCTATATTTTGATTTCAAATCCCACGGGGGAGAATACATTGCATTACTTGTTTTTGTGTACATGCCTAAGTATAAAATTTCATACATTGCTTAAGTTGCCTTATTTACCACGTCTTGACAAGTCCCCTTTATTATCATGGACCGTTAATTTCTGGTACTAAGCGAGAGTGAGTGGATAGATCTATCGAGGGTGACGCCTCCATTCGTGTTTGGGTTGCTCCAAATGGGACGAATGCATTTCATGTCTTTATTATTAGAGTGTCTGGTAAACACTCATTGGGGCCAAGTATCGTCTAGCTTCGGGGTCATGAGCTTAAGAGCCAATGTATATACTTTCCGGATATCCTATTTCTTGGCATTACTTATGGCATATGTACACTAGATTTTACTTATAAACCTATGATTATTCACCAACTTTATGTTGACCGTTTTTCGCAATGTATTTCTCAGGTAACTAAGGCATATTCTCATGGCATGCATGGAGTCACATTGTGTATCAAGGATGATATGGCTCATTCGGACTTTCTTGCACTTATGTTCAAATGTCGTTTGATTGTATTAAACTTGTTTCCGTAAACTTTTCTAACTTTTGGGACCTATGTCTTTATAACTCTGAATCTTTTGAATGAATCAAACGACGTATTTTTAAAACGACACTTTAGGTCGTTCAATATATCCTGGTTGTGTGCTATGATCCGTTACACCCTCAGGTATTCCATTCCGCTGCCATTCAGGTATTTTGGGGGTGTGACAGATTGGTACCAGAGCTAAGGTTATAGCGAACTAGGTTGCATCATGGACCCTAGACTATAACCACACCATCATAGCATATCATCATTTCATCATAAGTGTATATTTACTTATTTCAGGTGATTCCATATTGCGAGTTATTTATTTTCATTTCACCTTGATTATCACAGAGTCATGTCTTCGAATCCCGACACTGTCATACTTTACACTATATCAGATTCTGATGATGAGGGCTCTGTGTCCTCCACTGCCGTTTCACCATTTGTTTCCCCTACACCTGAGTTGCCACTCTTGGCATCTGATGATGATACCGAACCTTTCGAGGAGGAGGAGACGGCTCCTACTCCCCATGTCCATCCTACTGTACCCACTGACATGCCATCATCTCCTACTACTACTATCCATTCAGAGCCGAGACTTATGTTTCCTTGGGATAAGACTATCCAGACTGCTAGGAAGAGAGTTCGTTATGCTACATCTACTTATAGGACCCTCCCTAGTCCTACTGTGCCTACACCACCACCACCAGCCATACCCATTACTACTCCTGTACCTACCTCACTCTTGCCGCTCAGGAAGCGTGCAAGGCTTACCACCCCAGATTCACCCATTACCGAGACTGCTGACCTTTCACCACCACCCGTATACCACATAGGTGAGAGCTCGAGAGCGGCTACAGCTAGGGATCCTACAGCCGTTACACTAGAGGATCAGTTTGATGCTCAGCAGGAGCAAGTTGATAGCTTGGGGTATAGAGTTGACGAGATTATTACCACTCGACTTGAGACTGTAGAGGAGCAGGTTGAGGATTTGATTCAGGGTAGAGTTGGTATTGATGTGTCTTACCATGGACTCGAGGCACGACAGTTGAGGCACCAGGAGGAGATTGAGCTACTTAGGGATGAGTTACCTGAGATTCGAGATAGAGCTTAGGCGACACAGGAGACTCAGTGGGAGCAGGTAGACCAGTTGACTTTGCTTCGAGAGAGGTTGGTTATTTTGGAGCGCAAGGATGCTTCTTTTCAGTTACGAGTCCAGCATCTTGAGGAGATCGTGGTTGCGATGGATCGTGAGATTCGCCGCTTGAGGGGAGAGCCTGGACCATCTAGAGCACCTGGAGGAGCCTAGACGTAGACTGGTATTATATTAGCTTTTATTATTTTTCTAGTCCCGGGATGTGGGACATAGTTCAAGAACTTGTAGTCTTTTGGTTGTTGTACAAACAAATATAGCAAGTGCGACTCTACTATGTTGGAAATGTTGTGCTATATATTATATCGGTCCATGTAGGCCGAAATTTTCATGTATTATATTCATGTGTTGTGATTATATTTATGATGTTTCGTGGTTGCTCTTTATTATTATCGCATTGTACAGGCTGTGGTTGTATCTATACGTGTCGTGGTTGTTGTGGTTGTATATATACGTGTCGTGGTTGTTGTGGTTGTATATATACTTGTCGTGGTGATATCTAGACAGATTGTGGTTGTATTCGTACATGCCGTGGTTGTATTTATACTTGTTGTGGTTGTATATATATATATACATGTTGTGGGTGTACATCTTTGGTTCGATGACTATTTCTATTATGATTTTTCTCATGGTTATTTCCATTGTGATTTATCATAAATATGGCACCAAGGAAGAGTAAGACTGCACCAGAAACACCCGCTATGACTCAAGCCGCTATCCGCAAGTTGGTTAGGGATAGTATTGCAGAAGCTCTAGTGATTGAGAGAGCTGAGGTTGCTGCTAGGGCTGCTGAGACTGCTTCTAATACAGGGACGGTTGAACCACCCACTAATAAGAGGGAATGTACATGGAAAGATTTCAAGATTAGTGATCCTATCAAATTTAAGGGCACTGAAGGAGCGGTTGCTTTAATCCGCTGGTTTGAAAAGACTGAGAATGTATTTCTCATGTGCGGATGCCCGGACGTCAGCAAAGTAAAATTTGCTACGGGTATGCTTCTTGATGAAGCTATGTCTTGGTGGAATTCGTATGCTCAGCCGATTGGTATGGAAAATGCTCACAAGCTTACTTGGGAGGAATTCAAGAAATTGATGACAAAGAAGTTTTGCCCTCGTACCGAGGTGCAAAAGATGGAAACGGAATTTTATGAGCTTGTGACTAAAGGTGATGACATTGAGACTTATTTCAGGAGATTTCAGGAGTTGGCTGCACTATGTCCAACTATGGTTCCCGATGATGAGAAAAAGATGGAAAACTTTGTTGGTGGATTGCCCGAAAGTGTTCGAGGAGATGTGATTTCTTTTGACCCTCAATCAATGGAAGAGGCTATTCGTATAACCCAGAAACTCATGGTCCAAGTGGTAAAAGGAAAATCTGCTGTCAACAACAACTACCGTTCAAACAACACCAACTACACCAACACTCGGAACAACAACAACTATAACAACAATCGGAACCGCAACTATCCCAATAACCGAAACAACAATTCAAACAATAACAACAACAACAACAACAAGAGAAGGTTTGATTACAACCAAGGTGGAAACGCTGTTCAGCCGCCACCTAAGAGACAAGAAGTGGCAAGGGCCTATGCTGCAGGGCCGACTGAAAGGAAAGGTTAGACTGGTAACTTACCTAAATGTGAAAGGTGTCAGAAGCATCATAACCCGGGTCGTTGTCCAGATTTGTGTGGCAATTGCAAGAAGCTTGGTCACCACATCAAAGATTGTAGACTTCCAATCGTGGGTGACAATCAGAAACCACCGGTAACATGTTTTGGCTGTGGAGAACTTGGACACTTTAAGAATGAGTGCCCAAAGAAGAAGAATCAAGGAACTGGGAATCAAGATGGAAGGGCTCGAGGAAGAGCTTATGTTATGGGAGGAGACGATGTCAAAGAAGACCCGAATGTTGTTGCGAGTACGTTCCTCATTAATAATCGTTATGCATCCATTTTATTTGATTCAGGAGCGGATAGAAGTTTTGTTTCTATTGCATTTGCACCTTTACTTAACATAGAACCGACCCCATTAGACATTTCCTATATCGTCGAATTAGCCGATGGGTCTTTAGTTAACACCAACACTATTGTCCGTGGTTGCACCATAAATTTCCTAAACCATCCATTCAATATAGACCTTATGCCCGTAGAACTTGGAAGTTTCGACGTTGTGATCGGTATGGATTGGTTATCTCGGCATCGAGCGAGAATTATTTGTGATGAGAAAGTTGTTCACCTTCCTTATAACGGTGAAACTTTGGTTGTTCGCGGAGAGCGAAGTGGAACTAGACTCAGTATTATATCGTGCATTAAAACCGAGAAGTACATAAAGAAGGGTTGTTATGCATTCTTGGCTCACATCACGGAGAAGAAGTCGGATGAGAAACGACTTGAAGATGTGCCAATTGTTAAGGAATTTCAGGAAGTTTTTCCGGAAGAATTGCCAGGACTTCCGCCTACACGCCAAGTTGAGTTTCAAATTGAATTAGTGCCAGGAGCTGCACCAATTGCACGGGCACCGTATAGACTTGCACCTTCGGAAATGCAAGAATTGTCGAATCAATTACAAGAACTTTTGGACAAAGGATTCATTAGACCGAGTTCCTCGCCTTGGGGAGCGCCGGTTTTGTTTGTGAAGAAGAAGGACGGAACTTTCAGAATGTGCATTGACTATCGTGAGCTGAACAAGGTAACGGTGAAGAACCGTTATCCACTCCCCAGAATTGACGACTTGTTCGACCAGTTACAAGGTTCTAGTTTTTATTCCAAGATTGATTTAAGATCCGGTTACCATCAACTTAAAGTTCGGGAAGAGGATATCCCGAAGACGGCATTTAGAACCCGCTATGGTCATTATGAATTTCAAGTGATGCCTTTTGGATTAACCAACGCACCTGCGGTATTTATGGATCTCATGAATAGGGTGTGCAAACCGTATCTTGATAAGTTTGTGATCGTATTCATTGACGATATCTTGATTTATTCCAAGAGTAAGGAAGATCACGAAGAACACCTCAGAACAATCCTGGAACTACTCAAGAAGGAGCAATTGTATGCCAAGTTTTCTAAGTGTGATTTTTGGATACGAAGAGTTCAATTTCTTGGTCATGTTATTGATAGCCAAGGTTTACAAGTCGACCCGGCAAAGATCGAGGCAGTTAAGGATTGGGCTACGCCCAAGTCTCCTACGGAAATTCGTCAATTCCTAGGACTTGCCGGATATTACAGAAGGTTTATTGAAGGGTTTTCTAAGATAGCAAAATCGTTGACAAAGCTGACACAAAAGAATGAGAAGTACGAGTGGGGAGAAAAACAAGAGTCCGCATTTCAATTATTGAAACAAAAGCTTTGTAGCGCACCGATTTTGTCACTACCTGAAGGTATTGAAAACTTCGTGGTATATTGCGATGCTTCGCATCAAGGACTTGGAGCTGTGCTAATGCAAAACGAGAAAGTGATAGCTTATGCATCTAGACAGCTTAAGATACACGAGAAGAATTACACTACGCACGACTTGGAGTTGGGTGCGGTAGTTTTTGCACTCAAGATTTGGAGACACTACCTCTATGGTACAAAGTGTGTAATTTTTACCGACCACAAGAGCTTACAGCATATACTCGATCAGAAGGAACTTAATATGAGACAACGTCGTTGGCTAGAATTGTTGAGTGATTACGATTGTGAAATCCGATATCACCCAGGAAAAGCGAATGTTGTAGCAGATGCACTTAGCCGAAAAGAACGACTCAAACCTTTGAGAGTTAGGTCATTGGGAATGACTATCATTTCGCCATTACCATCGAAGATTCTAGAAGCTCAGATTGAGGCTCTCAAAGAAGAAAATCGACCACTTGAGAAACTTTATGGTATGCCAGAAAGCGAAAATGGCTTTGTAAAGAGATCAGATGGAGTGTTATGCTTCAAGGATCGAAGTTGGATACCACTCTATGGTGGAGTGCGAGAATTGATTATGCATGAATCACACAAGTCGAAGTACTCTATTCATCCAGGTTCTGATAAGATGTATCAGGATCTCAAGAAGCTTTATTGGTGGCTGAACATGAAAGCAGAAATAGCTACGTACGTCAGCAAATGTCTTACTTGTGCTAAAGTGAAAGCCGAGTACCAGAAACCGTCAGGGTTACTTCAACAACCAGAAATTCCACAATGGAAGTGGGAACGTATTGCTATGGACTTTGTCACTAAACTTCCAAAGACGTCAGGAGGTTTCGATGCTATTTGGGTAATTGTTGATAGACTTACCAAATCAGCTCATTTCATACCCATTAGAGAGACTTATTCAATGGAACAACTTGCTAGACTTTATGTCAAGGAAATAGTCTCAAGACACGGTGCACCAGTTTCCATCATTTCCGACAGAGATAGTCGTTTCACTTCAAACTTTTGGCGGTCATTACAAGATTCTTTTGGATCCAATTTAGACATGAGCACTGCTTACCATCCTCAGACCGATGGCCAGAGCGAGAGAACTATTCAGACACTTGAGGACATGCTTAGAGCATGTGTGATTGACTTTGGAAATGGTTGGGCTAACCATTTGCCGTTGATCGAGTTTTCCTACAACAACAGCTACCATTCGAGCATTAAGGCTGCACCATTCGAGGCACTTTATGGTCGTAAGTGTCGATCTCCAGTTTGTTGGGCCGAAGTCGGTGAAGTACAATGTACTGGCCCGGAGATGGTACAAGAAACAACAGAAAAGATAATTCAGATTCGAGAGAGACTTGAAACTGCTAGAAGTCGACAGAAAAGCTACGCAGATGTTCGACGCAAACCATTGGAATTTCAGGTCGGAGACAAAGTCATGTTGAAAGTCTCGCCTTGGAAGGGCGTAATACGATTTGGAAAACGCGGGAAGTTGAACCCGAGATACATTGGGCCATTCAAGATCCTGGAGAGGATTGGTCCGGTTGCTTACAAGCTTGAACTTCCATCAGAACTTAGCAACGTACACAACACGTTTCATGTTTCGAACCTCAAGAAATGTCTTTCGGACGAGTCTGCCATTATACCATTAGAAGAAATACAACTCGATGACAAGCTTAACTTTGTGGAAGAACCAGTTGAAATAATGGACCGCGAGATCAAACAGTTGAAACAAAGTCGAATTCCGATCGTGAAGGTTCGCTGGAATTCTCAAAGAGGACCCGAGTTTACTTGGGAATGAGAAGACCAAATGCGACGCAAGTATCCACAACTTTTCACCGAGCCTATTACCGAGACCAACACTAACTGAATTCAGGGACTGAATTCCTTTTTGGATGGGCGACTGCCACAACCCACAATTTCAGGTCATTTTTCCAAACTTCGACATTCTACTATTCACAAATTACTATTCATCGATCACTATTCATCGTTTACTATTCATCGTTTTTGAGGTCAATTTGACATTCCGAGACACATTCAGAAAATTTACTATTCACTTGACACTATTCATTTCCGAGAGGAAACCACTATTCACGTGCATTACTCATGTCGTCGTAAATTTAGTTTACGAGTGTTCAAATTCGCGTAACCGTATTGGTTCAGGAGCGAATTCATGCATTATTATCAGGGACATTTCATACGGACTAGAAATAGTCTGCATATCATCATTAGGGCACTTGCATGCTATTCCACTCGTAGGATAATTAAATTTATACTTTTGGTACAATTAACGATTTACGTACGTTTATTTTAAATAAACACTAATACGCGAACTATAAATGTGTCTAACATGTCCGACACTCCCGACTATTGTCCCAATATATTTTTATACTCATTTTTATAATATAAAAATTGTAATATTAAATTACCCGGTATTTTGGAAATTTATTTGTTACGTATCATACGTTTAACTTAACAACGACGGTTTTCAACAAAATTAAACGATAATCACCCAAACTCTCCGTACTTGTACCCGGCATATTTTTACAATTTTTACGACTTTATTACGTCCCGAATAACTTCAATAAAATTTATTTCTAACAAACCCGGTACCCGATTAAACCTAAACCTAACTTAACTACACTTTACCACTAATTTCCCTAATTAATCCCAAGACAAACCCCCCTTTTCCCTCCTTTAGGACCGGCCAACCCCCCCCCCCCCCCCCCCTTGGTCCTAATACATTGCAACTACACCAACCCTCTTAATTACTCACCAAACTATTGTCTCTTAGTATATATTAAACTTTTTTCACTCATTTATCACAAAAATCACTTTTCTTGCACAAGTAAACTTTTTTCTCTCTTTTCTCTTGTGGTGAATTCGAACTAGGGTGTTCAAGGAGCAAGGAGTATAAATTTTACAAGATCTTGGTATAAACTAGTTCATATAATCATCCTTGTTAGAGTTTTGAAATAAAAACTCAAGGATTAGTAGGTTTTTCATCATTTAAACTCTCTAAACCATCAAGTAAGTTAACAAACTCATTTTTATGATTTTTACAAGCTATTATTATGTCTATATATTTTTCTTACAAGATCTCATACATGCATCAACTTATATCACTTTATTTTGTACATATGTAACTTTCAAGCCCTAGAAATGGACACATAAGAAACCCTTGTTAGACCTAGTGGATTGATGATGTTTAAGGACCCATGACACCCTAAGAAGGTGTATGGTAGGATTAGATTAGCTTTGTGGTGTTTGAAAGTGGTTTGATGGAGGATGGAACTAGTTTGGAGACTTGAAAATGGTTTTTGAAACTTTTGATATACCTACTGTCCCTATTTTAATTTCGTGGGAAAATCAGTAGATAGTGGCCAAGTTTTGACCAAATATTTAGAAAATACATTCAAAAACGAAACTTTAGGCGAAAGAATGGACTAAAACAAGCTTATAACGAAGGAGTTATGATTTTTGCAAATTTAACGACGAAAACTATTTTCACAAAAACTGCTTGCTGTTTGGCAGATTTCAATGGGTAAAAAGAGGCATTAAACGTAACCTAAAGGAGCCGAGTTGTCAAAAATATACTAGTATATACAAAGACGAATCCGTGGACATAAAGAACAAGGAAAACGAGCTTAAAACGACCGAGTTATACCCATTTTAACATCGTCAAAACTATATATATATATTTTTGGTCATAAATAAAAATAATAACGTACGTATTAAGTGGTATATTTTCTAGAAACGTTACTAAAGACTATTTTCTTATCAAATGAATACGTACGATCCGAAGGAATATTTATACGACATGACGACGTCATTCTAAGGTTTTGATACTTGGAACATAACGCTAACTTTTTCGTACGAGTTAATATGACAAGTTTTATACTTCTCTAAATAGACCTATTTTTCCTAAGTATGGAAACTATTTTACCATGACGATAACTAGTATTTCCAATTTACGAGTGGTATGAGCATCATGTGCATGTGCATTCATTTCATTTCGGCTTGATCTTAATTAGATCGCGATTATTCATTTAGGTTGCGGCTAGTGTGCGCGCCTCATTGTCCCGACTACTTTTACCTCATTGCACCATCTTTGTACCATCACTTCGAGGTGAGTTTCATAGCCCCGTTTTAATTCTATATTTTGATTTCAAATCCCACGGGGGAGAATACATTGCATTACTTGTTTTTGTGTACATGCCTAAGTATAAAATTTCATACATTGCTTAAGTTGCCTTATTTACCACGTCTTGACAAGTCCCCTTTATTATCATGGACCGTTAATTTCTGGTACTAAGCGAGAGTGAGTGGATAGATCTATCGAGGGTGACGCCTCCATTCGTGTTTGGGTTGCTCCAAATGGGACGAATGCATTTCATGTCTTTATTATTAGAGTGTCTGGTAAACACTCATTGGGGCCAAGTATCGTCTAGCTTCGGGGTCATGAGCTTAAGAGCCAATGTATATACTTTCCGGATATCCTATTTCTTGGCATTACTTATGGCATATGTACACTAGATTTTACTTATAAACCTATGATTATTCACCAACTTTATGTTGACCGTTTTTCGCAATGTATTTCTCAGGTAACTAAGGCATATTCTCATGGCATGCATGGAGTCACATTGTGTATCAAGGATGATATGGCTCATTCGGACTTTCTTGCACTTATGTTCAAATGTCGTTTGATTGTATTAAACTTGTTTCCGTAAACTTTTCTAACTTTTGGGACCTATGTCTTTATAACTCTGAATCTTTTGAATGAATCAAACGACGTATTTTTAAAACGACACTTTAGGTCGTTCAATATATCCTGGTTGTGTGCTATGATCCGTTACACCCTCAGGTATTCCATTCCGCTGCCATTCAGGTATTTTGGGGGTGTGACATCGGCCATTAGGCAACTCGCAACGGGTGAACCTCCAGATAGATTTGATGACTATTTAAACATGGCGCGCCGAACGCCAGGTTATATATATTTTTTAAAGTTATTGTTATTAATTTTTTATAAAGTTATCGTTATATATATTTTTTAAAGTTCTTGTTATTAATTTTTTTATAAAGTTAGCGTTATATATATTTTTTAAAGTTATTGTTATTAATTTTTTTATAGGAGAATGCCTTGATCATTTTTGCCAAGCGATTATTCAATTATATGGTCGAGAGTTCTTACGTAGGCCGACATCCCATGACATTGCACGCTTATACGAGTTCCATGAAGATAAACATCACATTCCTAGAATGCTTGGTAGCATTGATTGTACTTATTTCCTATGGCGTAATTGTCCTAGACATTTGAAAGGTCAATATAAGCGAGGTGATCATCAATACCCAACTATTATGCTTGAAGCCGTCGCTTCTTACGATTTGTGGATTTGGCATTCGTTTTTTGGTCCTCCATGTGCAAACAACGATATCAATGTTTTAAATCAGTCACCATTGTATCTTACGGAGCGAAACGGAACGGCGGCAAACAGTTCATTTCATGTAAATGGACGGTTTTACAAACGTGGTTATTATCTTACCGATGGAATCTATCCTACATGGTCAACGTTTGTTAAAGCATATAAGCATCCGGTTGAATTGAATGAAAAGAGATTCAAGAAGCTACAAGAGTCTGCAAGAAAAGATATCGAGTGAGCTTTTGGTCGTCTTAAAAATAAATGGATGATTCTCACTCGTCCTCTCCGGGCAATGTCGGTTGACAAGATTCGACAACTCGTTTATACGTGTATCATATTTCACAATATGATTTTAAAAGACGATCGAGTTGCAATATCGCCGGTTCATATAATGGATCCGCCAGTCGCACCAGTTTATGACGATAGTGTATTACCGGAGTTAATCGACGAACAAATGCATTACCGACTCCTATATGATCTTACGGACCACGTAGAGGCTCAAAACTTAACATATCTCGATGATTAGTTATTTTATTTTTTTAAGAATAATGTAATTTTCTTTTAATTATGTTGTTGTTTTTTTTTTTTTTTTTTTTTTTTTTTAATTTTGTTTTAAGTATTATGTAATTTTCTTTTAGTTATTAATGAAATATTTATGTTTTAATTAAATTGTTTAATTTAATTTATGTAAAAAAAAAAAGTTGGGAGGTATGAAAAAGGCATGGTTGCCACTAAAATGGGGTTGGGAGGTATGGAAAAAGTATGAATGAGGTGAAATGAGGTGGAATGATATTATTGGTGGATTCGGGAGTTATGGACGATTTCAGAAGCATGACTGCCACTGTCCTTAAAGTGTATAAGTGGTATATATTTTGGATTTAGTTAAAGGGTATGTTTTGGCAAAATTAGCTGTAAGTTGTATACTGTAAGTTGTAAGCTGTAAACTCTAAGTTGTAACCTGTAAATCGCAAAACTATTATACTCCATGCATAAGCATAGCGTCAACTCCAATTTTAATGACACTTATAACCGTACGTGTAAACATGCCTCAATGTGTGTGTATAAATACACCATTTGTTGTAGTGTTTAAGGTCCGTTTAAATCTTTTAGGGTTCTATAAATATGTGAATAATGAAGGATAATAACCTACAGGGTTTATATAATCTAACATCAACTAGCCTTGGTTTGATTTGTGGATTTTTAGTACAACTTTTGAGACGCGATACACCGTCACCAACAACTAGCCTTTCGTCGATTAAAAGATATTCGTGTGCATTGAAGGTCTCTTCTTTAATGTGTTGCTAAAGATCACATTGAAAGTTTTTCATCATGAAATTGATCATTGACAGATTTAGAGAAACTATAGAGACATATGTGGGTTGTGTGGTTGCCAGAAAAGTGATTAATCGTCACCCATGTCACATCTGATATTCAATTATCAGGAAAAGGTATGTATGTACTACTTGCTATACCTAAATGGGTACCTACTAATTGAAAAGTAATTGAAATCAAGAACAAAGCGATTGTGTCAAGTTTTTCTAAAACAGAATCATATTTTTTTCGTAGCTAAAATTTCGCTAACTTTTAAATTTGATGCAAAAGAATTGTCATATATTTTTTTTCATATGTTGCATGTTTCATGTCTATTTTTTGACAAAATCGTGACCCTTTTCTGTTTCTAAATATCGTACTTACGGTTTCGAGAACTACTCCTCGTAACAAGTTCACAATCAAATTGGAATTTTGAATTCTCTATGTCAAATGTCGAAAATATTCTAAACCAAATCCTATACATCATATTAGTTATGTTAAGACATTTTAATTACATAAAATGTTTGAAGACACTAAAATCACAGACAGGTGTATGATACATAAGAAGTTTTGTGTATCGAGTTTGTGTAGATGGCCACAACTTTGGGTGTTACAAAAGTTTTTCACATTAGAGACGTACTTTATAGACCAATGTATGGTTTAAGTGGCATCCTAAGATATATAAGGTTGGGCGTGATAAGGCACTCGACCTCGGTTAGTCGGCACATAGGGACGCGTCGTCCTTACGACACACGGTTCATAGGGGCGCGGCGCTGCATGAAAAAATGAGAAGAGGATCGCCTGGGCGACCGACTTGTGTGCATGTTTGTGTGTCTGAGTTTTTATTTAAAATGTATTTTTGTTGGGTATATTTTTTGTGGTGTCATCTTCTTGTTACACTAAAATGGTCACGAAGTAGTTTTAAAAAAGTATTATGTCGTAAAATATCAATGCACTTTTTAAAGTGTCCCGTTTGGTGCGTGTAATTTTTTAAAGTTGTAGAATAGCAATGTACTTTAATAGGCGTTCCAATTTGGTACGAGACGATGACCCGTAATACTCGAAAGTCTGACACATGGCACCATTTATAGCGTGACACGTCATCGGCTACGTACCAAATTGGAACACTTATAAAAGTACATTGCTATTATATAACTTTAAAAAGGTACATGTATCAAAACGGGACATTTTGAAAAGTAGACTGCTACTCTACGAGTTAGCTGATATGTCATAAGAAAAGAGGGGCACCAATAGTCCTTATTAGTTACTCCGTGTTACACTTAAGGTCCACCTCATCCTAGTAGAGACACAAAACAAAGGGTTGTGTTATACAAACCCTCCCTGCTAGGGAGGGTTGTACTTTTTGTCCTCTTGTCCCCCATTTGTCCCCTCTTTTATTTCAGTACAGTACAGTTTTTTGTCAGTTTTTGTTCCGTATTTCTTACAGTTTTAAGCGTTTGACATATTAAAATTTATATTTCTGTTCCGCACTTTCAGGTTTATAGTTTTTTGATATAAACAAAATTAAAAAAAAAAAAAAAAAAAAAAAAAAAAAAAAAAAAAAGTAGGAGTGGTTTGGATAAAAATATAAAAGGGGTCAATATATCGTGAGCCAAAACAAAAGACGTATAAAGTTTTTATGTACTGCGCCTGTAGATTTACACTTTACAAGTGGCATCCTTAGAAATACAATGGCTAAGGGACCCCAGACTCACAAAAGGGGTCACGTTGTTCTCCTAGTAATCATAACTAATAAAGGTGTCTCAAAATTACGGTGTAAAAATACCAATGAATCCTGGAGTAACAACAAGAAAAATGATAGATAAACCTAAAAGGGGTGAGTTATCCACACCTTCTCATAGGGAAGGCATCCAATCATTGCATGCATCCCCGGCTCATACGGCGTGCATCTCTTGTTGTACGATTCGATCAAACCCCCTGATGTGACAATATAGGGAGGGATATAGCACACCTCAAAATCAATATAAAGATATGTTAGCTTTACGAATTTGACAAACATTTTTTTTTTTTTGCATTTTTTTCTTTTGTTCGACCGATTTTTAGTTTTATGGTTAGGTCTATTATTTGTTTTTCAAACTATAATAAACTTTTGAAATTTTCTCATTTTATAGAACTTTTGGCTTTGTTACCGGGTACAAAACACAAAGGCAAGATCCCATAAATAGGTTCGTAAATGAACTGAACGTTCAGTGAACATTTTATAAACCGCTCGGTAAAAAGTTTGTTTATGTTCATTTATTTATTAAATGAACAAACATGAACAAGATTTTACATTCGATTAGTTAAATGAACGAACATGAACAAAAGTCGCATCCGCTTATTTTTGTTCGTAAACGTTCGTTTATGTTCATTTATTTATTTATCTTCGTATATAATATATTTAATAATATAATTAGAGTTGGTTTTATTAAACGAAAGAACACTTATAAATCAATATATTGTGCATAATTCGATAGAGTTTATGTTTGTTTGTCTATGTTCATTTATGTTCGATCGTTTATGTTCATTTAGCGTTCGTTTAGTATCTTAATGAACGAATATGAATAACTTATTTTCTTAATAAACGAACATGGACAAGAAAATTCGTCTGCTTAAACGTTCGTGTTCGTTTATTTGTACGGTTAAAATTAAACGAAGGAACATGAACAAGACTCCGTTCATGTTTGTCCGGTTCGTTTACAGCCCTACCCATACAAAAGCCAAATCTTGATAGTGACTAAGTGTGGGTTCACTTTGGCTAAACCACTCTTGTTAAAGTTACGGAGTTACCGTTAGGTCTCGATTTTCACAATAACAGGACCAACACCACATGGGATGGGAAGACTAGACGCTTTCGTTTCTATGGTTTCTCAAGAGATTAACATCGTGACCCAGACTCATCTTGAACATAGTATTGTACCTCCCACGTGCAGTCGAATAAATATAATGCGTGGAGAGGCAAATGAAACTAGACATGTCGAATACTTCCTTTACGTAGTACATGACAACATGCTTGCACCAAAAACTTGTAAAGTGTCCTTCTAGATAGATGTGGGACTATGGGTTACCCTGTAACACCCCCAATTCATGGATGCAGCGGAATTCGAACTGGGTGTTACTCGACGGCACAATAGTCACAATGATAGAAAACGAACTCCAATTGAGTCGTTTTGAAAAGGTTTATCATTCAAATTATATAAATATCAGAGATTACAAAATGAGGTCCCAATTGGTTCCATGTTTACAATGTATAATAAATGAGTTTTGAATGATAATAAAATTTATAGCCCTCTTGAGTATCCGTGTCCTTCCGTGCCATCCTTGATCGTCATGAACCTGAAATACATGCTTGAGAGGTCAGCACAAAGGTTGAGTGATATTCATAGGGTTTGTTAAATCGATTGAACACAATATGTTGGTAGTGTGAGTTATAGGCTCACACCAATGTTTGGAAAACAAAACAGGTAGGCTACGTTATTATACGCCCGGAACATGTATTATACACTAAGCTTATGACACCATAACGTTAACGTGTACCAATATCGATCGGCAGATTTATCCCGGTAGGTACTTTGCTAACATACCTAAATCTCAAATATTAATGCATTTGTTTGAACTTAGTCAATACAAATGGGATTCGTCAATCCCAATAGGCCTATTATTAATATTCGCGCTCACTATTTCTAGTGATTAAATGGTTCATAATAAGGGATCTCGGTTTAGCAAGGTTGGTACTTAGTGATAATAAAACATCGTCGTGAAGCATACATTAGAAAGCATTGTATTCGATTTAGAAATAGCATGTATTCCCCCCAAGGATTTGTAAAACAATTAAGTAATGGAAAGTGGGGCTATGAACTCACCTTAAGTAAGATAGCAAGTAATGAATGTAACGGTTGAATCGTGAAGGTTCTATGAGCAACCTATAATAGAATGTCGCGACTTAGGATTGGAGTAAAGAATATGAAGTAGTGCCTATATATATATCTTGCATTTAGTCCATGATGTGGTATGATGTATATTGTAAGTCTTTGAAAGTAATGATTCATGAAACATGTATGTTTTGTATATCATTTACTACCGTTCGGGCCGACATAATTCAGAAGTCATGTTAGTAAGCGTTCGAGGAGCCAGGACACTTTAACTCGTAAATCCACAACTCAACTCGACGGCTTACATAATGAACTCCTCACATGAGGCTCCCTACTATTGTAGTAGTTGATGAAATATATAGATATAAGTTTTGATCCGAAAGGTTACATGTCCGATATTTGAATAAACTTAGGAAATTTTATTAGTACATGAAGATTGTTATTAGGGTATGTTTCATAAGTCTTGAATGACCATTTTCTCTTGGTAAAATCTCATGGTTTCCTTTTAAGTGAAGTAGATCCAAATTGCTTGTTCATGTTATCGCCTAATTCATTGTTTCATGTTTACGCCTATGTAAGTTGGTATGGTCATTTCGTCATGGCCTAGCTATGACCTTTGGTCCTTGTTCCATGGTCTTGAGACTCAACCTTGGCTCTAGCCATGGTTGTGTCTTGATTCTAGGTCATAAGACCCCTTTGGTCTTCATAAACCATAACTTATATGTAATGACTTTGGTGTAAAAATGGGCTGTTAAGATTTTGAAGAATTTATCACTTAAAAAGTGTTTTCAGGGCTCGAGCTTCTTTGTTCCTGAACGAAAACGTCGTTCCGAACAACTTTCGTGTTTTAAATTTTTGATGAATCGGACCAGAAGTGTGACTTTCAAAACCCAAATTTGATCAGAATGGTATTTGGCAGTTTGCCGCAAAGTTTTGGTAACTTCAAATGGGCGTAACTTTTGACTCGTATACTCGTTTTAGGTGGTTCAAATTGCTATGGTTTCCTTGTTAAGTCCTCTACTGTAATTTGTAATGATCCAATATCATTATTTTACCATTTTGGTCGTGGTTTTCCAAGAAAGTCACTAGTTTACTTGTTTTAGTAACTTGTTGTAACAATCAATAACAATAACTTGTTTTGCTCACTTTTATACATCATGGACATAACTACAAGACATAATATAGCAAGAATAACATGTAAATAACATGAACATGATTATTTAACAAGAATCATGTTAGGGTTTGGCTTACAACTTTTTGGCTTTCAAACAAGAAAGGAAGTTAACATGTAAGGATAGGACTTTGATAGACTTGCTTCAACCCACTTCTCTTCATGCAATCTTTCTACTCTTGTAATCTTGAAAGATGGATGATGAAGGTTGAGGTGACTTGAGTGGATTCAAACTCAAGAGAAATCACCAAGTATATGAGGTTATGGAAGTGTTTGATGAATGAAAACCTAACTAGAGTTTCAACCTTGAAGAAGCACTTGAATCATGCATGAAACTAGAAGGAAATTAGCAAATGAATGGTGTGTTTGTGTGTGTGATATCCACGGCAAAAGGGAAGGGGAGGAAGGGAGTATTTATAGTCCAAAATGAGGAGGTTAGGAAAGTGCTAGGAAATTACTAAAACTTGGTGACCAAGTTGTAAATAAGTGTTGATTTAAGGGTAAATTCATGAAATTGAGCCACATAGTGTGAATCCCCCCTCCTAGGGCGGTTCACATGGATAAGGGGGAGTGAGGTGTGCCTTGGATGATATTATCCAAGTTACTAGATGAGTTTTGACTCCGGGAAATGCCAATCGTAAATGATTAAGCCTCAAAACGTAAAACCGGGTGTCGTAAAATTATGGAACTTGAAAGTTTTGATAAACATGTCCATATGTTCCATAATAAAATATAAAATGAGTGGTAGGTTCCATTTGGGTGTAAAACCCTGCTAAAAGCTGGAAACACGGGTCTAAAACGCGTAATACGTAAAACGTACGAATATTGCGTAAAATTGAGAAAAGTAAAATGTTACTTTTCTAATGTGATAAAAATGATTTAAAATGACTTATAATGTCTAGACTGGGCTCAGTCTAGTGTCGGTTGGTATTAAATGTCTTTTAGACATCAAACCGTAAGCCTAAAAATCACGAAATGACTTATAACATCAAGGGATGATTTTTGGTCAATGGAGGAGGGAAAAATATGTTGACTTTTTCTAATGAGTTGAAAACTCAAATCTTCTTAGAAACGCGTTTTGTGGTCTAACGGTTAATCGCCCATACGGTTAAGCGTGCTCATGCGAGAGTAGTACAGGCTTGGGTGACCTGCCGGGAAGTCTTTGGTCATGTTTTTCTCAGTCACGATTAATTCTCCAATAAATCATGAGCGTGTCAAACATTTTTCCGATGTGGGGTCACCTGACGGGATCGAATTTCGTTGTGCGTAGAATTTCTGAATGACGTTTTACCCTAAAACGTGTAATTCCTTAATAACTTTCACGAAAATGATCTGACGAATGTCAAACATTTAATTTGCCATGGAAATGATTTATCATTCGAGAATATCAAATAAAAATCAACTTTCGGGAAAGTTTCGGGAAAATGAATAGTAAAAATGAATAGTAAAATGAATAGTAAAAGTGAATAGTGAATTTTCCGGGAATAGTAATTGACCTGAAATTGCGAATTGTTACAGTCTCCACCCCATATGAGAGCTCCGTCCCGGAGATCAATTTGTGTTGGGAGTAGAAACTTTGTTGGTAAAAAGATGTGGGTATGTCTTACGTATCTGGTCCTCTCGTTCCCATGTGTATTCAGGACCACGTCGTGAGTTCCAACGAACTTTGACAATTGGAATACGGCTTTGCTTGAGTTGTTTGACCTCTCGGTCCAGGATTTCTACGGGTTCCTCAATAAATTGAAGATCGTTATTGAGTTGAATTTCATCGAGTGGAATCACGAGTGATTCATCCGACAAGCATTTCTTTAGGTTAGATACATGGAAAGTGGGGTGTACACTACTGAGTTCTGATGGAAGCTCAAGTCTGTACGCCACATGGCCAATCCTGGTTAGGATTTTGAATGGTCCGATGTATCTTGGGTTTAGTTTTCCTCGTTTACCGAATCGTATCAAGCCTTTCCAAGGCGATACCTTTAGCATAACCCTGTCTCCGACTTGGAATTCTAGGGGTCTGCGTTGTGTGTTGGCATAACTTTTCTGTAGGAAAGGTATGGTAATAGTCGAATATCAAAGGAAATTGATATAGCAGTTGAATATTAATAGGAATTGAGATAGTAATTGCAATCATAGCCTAGTAGGTAATCGGTTGTTGTACCTAATATTTATTGACTTCATACTTATGTTATTTCAGATACAAATAAGCCCACTTGTTTATAATTCTTTATTTACATAGAGAGGCATCCCAAACAATGTAAATAAGGAAATATAAACTTATGGTTTGGTGATTTACAATGTCTTTATTTAAATGAAAAGGCATCCCAATCCATTCAAATGATTACAAATCATCCTACACAACATTCATACTTAGTCGGTGAGTTACAAGGTAGGGTATTACGAGATGATACTGGTGTTCCAAAAGTACAAGATGAATATTCAATCTTGTAAAGCTGATGAGGGTGCTTGTGATGTAGTTAAGGATGATTTGAGCTTTAAAAGTGCATCAAGATCTGTTAATGAGCTTGTGGTTTCAACGGTTGTGAAGGTAATGTTGTGATATGTTGACGAACAAAAGTGTGTAGTGTATGCTTAACATTAATATTGGTAGAGATGTTGAGTTTGCTTTGAAATTCTTAAGAGACTTTAAAGGTTTATGATGGGATGGTATCCTTAGGAACAAAACAGGATAGTACTTCTACGGGATGAAGAGAAGAATTGAAAACTATCCCAAGATAGTAGTTCGGATTATCTCATAAATGAAAACTTTCAAGAATGAAATTAGGTAGTACAAATAAGGTGTTAAGATTTCGCTGAGTGGTAAAACACTATCGTGTCTCTAGATCGTTTTAATGTATTCTGGTGGTTTATCGAGTTCAAGTAGGAAATCAACCTGAACATAACCCTAGTACAACTACTCTCAGTATTTGAAAATTTTAAGTCGAATATAGTTAGTCAGACTATATTCCACTGTCCCTAGGTTAAATATAGGTGACTAGTCTAAATTTAGCCGAGGTTCGATAAAATTTCCAAATACCTAAATTAGGTATACTTGTGATATGTCCGTTGCTTTCGAGAAACTGTCCACTAAACAAAGGCGATGTCAAACCCTTCAGTTGCAAGTCCCGCCCATACAAGACTTGTAACCTATGTTTTCACATTCCATTGCATAGAAGATAGTAAGGGTAGGTACGTATAGAAAGGAAGTTTTAAGTAGTTCTAAAATAGAACATACTTGGCCAGGATCACGAACTTTTAACAATGAAGGTTTCAAAAGAAAACTTTGATGAATGTAGAGAGAGTTCAGCTTTTGTCGATGATGGATTAGTTTATCCTTTAGAAATCTCATATTTCTTGTTTTGAAATCGATAGATTGTGATGGGTTTTTGATATCATATGAAATGATATTGATGAGGTGGTGGAATAATTCGAGAGACCATTGCACAAATCACAATGTCTCGGAAGTAGATTAGACCATTGTGTCATACAATGTTCGGGAAATAGAAAAGACCATCGTAATTCGTTACAATATCTTGGACATAAAATGTTGGAGTAGGAACATGATTGGGAGAATGTGGTTGTGTTGAAATGCCATAGAGTAGGCATGTGTAGATATGTTTAGATAAAATGATTGAAAATAACTCGAATGTATATATAAATATACTAATATGTTCATGTAGCATAAAATGCTTAATAAGTCCATAATCGTCTGGAGGATGGAAGACACGAAGATCGGAAGGCTATAAAATGTTTTTGCTTGTAGTGTGGTTATAGTTTAGGTCTCAATTAGACCCGTTTCTCTATAACCATGGCTCTGGTACCAATCTGTAACACCCCCAATTCATGGATGCAGCGGAATTCGAACTGGGTGTTACTCGACGGCACAATAGTCACAATGATAGAAAACGAACTCCAATTGAGTCGTTTTGAAAATGTTTATCATTCAAATTATATAAATATCAGAGATTACAAAATGAGGTCTCAATTGGTTCCATGTTTACAATGTATAATAAATGAGTTTTGAATGATAATAAAATTTATAGCCCTCTTGAGTATCCGTGTCCTTCCGTGCCATCCTTGATCGTCATGAACCTGAAATACATGCTTGAGAGGTCAACACAAAGGTTGAGTGATATTCATAGGGTTTGTTAAATCGATTGAACACAATATGTTGGTAGTGTGAGTTATAGGCTCACACCAATGTTTGGAAAACAAAACAGGTAGGCTACGTTATTATACGCCCGGAACATGTATTATACACTAAGCTTATGTGAGTTATAGGCTCACACCAATGTTTGGAAAACAAAACAGGTAGGCTACGTTATTATACGCCCGGAACATGTATTATACACTAAGCTTATGACACCATAACGTTAACGTGTACCAATATCGATCGGCAGATTTATCCCGGTAGGTACTTTGCTAACATACCTAAATCTCAAATATTAATGCATTTGTTTGAACTTAGTCAATACAAATGGGATTCGTCAATCCCAATAGGCCTATTATTAATATTCGCGCTCACTATTTCTAGTGATTAAATGGTTCATAATAAGGGATCTCGGTTTAGCAAGGTTGGTACTTAGTGATAATAAAACATCGTCGTGAAGCATACATTAGAAAGCATTGTATTCGATTTAGAAATAGCATGTATTCCCCCCAAGGATTTGTAAAACAATTAAGTAATGGAAAGTGGGGCTATGAACTCACCTTAAGTAAGATAGCAAGTAATGAATGTAACGGTTGAATCGTGAAGGTTCTATGAGCAACCTATAATAGAATGTCGCGACTTAGGATTGGAGTAAAGAATATGAAGTAGTGCCTATATATATATCTTGCATTTAGTCCATGATGTGGTATGATGTATATTGTAAGTCTTTGAAAGTAATGATTCATGAAACATGTATGTTTTGTATATCATTTACTACCGTTCGGGCCGACATAATTCAGAAATCATGTTAGTAAGCGTTCGAGGAGCCAGGACACTTTAACTCGTAAATCTTCAACTCAACTCGACGGCTTACATAATGAACTCCTCACATGAGGCTCCCTACTATTGTAGTAGTTGATGAAATATATAGATATAAGTTTTGATCCGAAAGGTTACATGTCCGATATTTGAATAAACTTAGGAAAGTTTATTAGTACATGAAGATTGTTATTAGGGTATGTTTCATAAGTCTTGAATGACCATTTTCTCTTGGTAAAATCTCATGGTTTCCTTTTAAGTGAAGTAGATCCAAATTGCTTGTTCATGTTATCGCCTAATTCATTGTTTCATGTTTACGCCTATGTAAGTTGGTATGGTCATTTCGTCATGGCCTAGCTATGACCTTTGGTCCTTGTTCCATGGTCTTGAGACTCAACCTTGGCTCTAGCCATGGTTGTGTCTTGATTCTAGGTCATAAGACCCCTTTGGTCTTCATAAACCATAACTTATATGTAATGACTTTGGTGTAAAAATGGGCTGTTAAGATTTTGAAGAATTTATCACTTAAAAAGTGTTTTCAGGGCTCGAGCTTCTTTGTTCCTGAACGAAAACGTCGTTCCGGACAACTTTCGTGTTTTAACTTTTTGATGAATCGGACCAGAAGTGTGACTTTCAAAACCCAAATTTGATCAAAATGGTATTTGGCAGTTTGCCGCAAAGTTTTGGTAACTTCAAATGGGCGTAACTTTTGACTCGTATACTCGTTTTAGGTGGTTCAAATTGCTATGGTTTCCTTGTTAAGTCCTCTACTGTAATATGTAATGATCCAATATCATTATTTTACCATTTTGGTCGTGGTTTTCCAAGAAAGTCACTAGTTTACTTGTTTTAGTAACTTGTTGTAACAATCAATAACAATAACTTGTTTTGCTCACTTTTATACATCATGGACATAACTACAAGACATAATATAGCAAGAATAACATGTAAATAACATGAACATGATTATTTAACAAGAATCATGTTAGGGTTTGGCTTACAACTTTTTGGCTTTCAAACAAGAAAGGAAGTTAACATGTAAGGATAGGACTTTGATAGACTTGCTTCAACCCACTTCTCTTCATGCAATCTTTCTACTCTTGTAATCTTGAAAGATGGATGATGAAGGTTGAGGTGACTTGAGTGGATTCAAACTCAAGAGAAATCACCAAGTATATGAGGTTATGGAAGTGTTTGATGAATGAAAACCTAACTAGAGTTTCAACCTTGAAGAAGCACTTGAATCATGCATGAAACTAGAAGGAAATTAGCAAATGAATGGTGTGTTTGTGTGTGTGATATCCACGGCAAAAGGGAAGGGGAGGAAGGGAGTATTTATAGTCCAAAATGAGGAGGTTAGGAAAGTGCTAGGAAATTACTAAAACTTGGTGACCAAGTTGTAAATAAGTGTTGATTTAAGGGTAAATTCATGAAATTGAGCCACATAGTGTGAATCCCCCCTCCTAGGGCGGTTCACATGGATAAGGGGGAGTGAGGTGTGCCTTGGATGATATTATCCAAGTTACTAGATGAGTTTTGACTCCGGGAAATGCCAATCGTAAATGATTAAGCCTCAAAACGTAAAACCGGGTGTCGTAAAATTATGGAACTTGAAAGTTTTGATAAACATGTCCATATGTTCCATAATAAAATATAAAATGAGTGGTAGGTTTCATTTGGGTGTAAAACCCTGCTAAAAGCTGGAAACACGGGTCTAAAACGCGTAATACGTAAAACGTACGAATATTGCGTAAAATTGAGAAAAGTAAAATGTTACTTTTCTAATGTGATAAAAATGATTTAAAATGACTTATAATGTCTAGACTGGGCTCAGTCTAGTGTCGGTTGGTATTAAATGTCTTTTAGACATCAAACCGTAAGCCTAAAAATCACGAAATGACTTATAACATCAAGGGATGATTTTTGGTCAATGGAGGAGGGAAAAATATGTTGACTTTTTCTAATGAGTTGAAAACTCAAATCGTCTTAGAAACGCGTTTTGTGGTCTAACGGTTAATCGCCCATACGGTTAAGCGTGCTCATGCGAGAGTAGTACAGGCTTGGGTGACCTGCCGGGAAGTCTTTGGTCATGTTTTTCTCAGTCACGATTAATTCTCCAATAAATCATGAGCGTGTCAAACATTTTTCCGATGTGGGGTCACCTGACGGGATCGAATTTCGTTGTGCGTAGAATTTCTGAATGACGTTTTACCCTAAAACGTGTAATTCCTTAATAACTTTCACGAAAATGATCTGACGAATGTCAAACATTTAATTTGCCATGGAAATGATTTATCATTCGAGAATATCAAATAAAAATCAACTTTCGGGAAAGTTTCGGGAAAATGAATAGTAAAATGAATAGTGAATTTTCCGGGAATAGTAATTGACCTGAAATTGCGAATTGTTACATACCAGGACATGAGTACATGATAGCATTATTTATGTGTCATATGGGATACAAGCATTATTGGTTTCGAGTCACGATCAGAATTTTTTTGATTTCATTGTCCTTGAAACTAGTTGGTAGAGTTTAATCTCAATTATCAATGTAATCTTACCAAAATAGAATCTTAACAAATATTAAAAAAAAATTAAAGTTGGAAGTGATTCTAAACATAGAAGTGATATTACTAATAACCACCTCCAACTTTCCTAAATTAGAAACTTCCACCCACAACACGTTGGACTTTTGTAGTTTTGTTTACATTTAAACCGACCCAAATTTGTAGGCCCACTTATCCACCATGCACGTAACATGTTTTTGCTCATCATAAGTGACGTTGTATTTGTCGATACTTGCACATCAGCATGTATACGACTAATACGAGCCGTTCTCGAATGTCAAATCTTCGGCTCAAATATTGAAACAAAATACATTTAAAAAGGTTAAGAGATTAAGGTTTTTTTTTTTTTTTTTTTTTTTTTTTTTTTTTTTTTTTTTTTTTTTTTATGAACTATAAGAAAAAGCATTATTTGAATTGGGGCGGAACAGTATTGAACTAGGATTTTGAAATTCATGTTAAAACTAATACTACGTAACAAAATGAGAAGTGTTAAATATTACTACATCGTTTAACTAAGATTTTAAAACTCATGTTAAAACTAATACTCTCCGTAACAAAATGAGAAATGTTAATTGTTAAGCCCTCTATTCGTTCGGATGAGATGAAAAAAGATTAAGAAATAATAAGAACATTTTGAAATAATAAGCAAGCGGAATTGTTTTATTCTTTATTTATTTTGTTGAAGTTAATGCATGCTAAGCACTAACACGCTGTTTTATCACAAGAATTACGGAGTAACAATAAGATTAAAGAAAGTTTATGGCATCTTTGAGAAGTGACACTCCAATAACATTCAAAATTATTGTACATCTCCAAATAATTTTAGACGTTTGTAGATCTTATTATGTTTTTCGCTAAGATTATAAATAAAAAATAAATAAATACTCATAATATTTGTTATTCTAAGGCGCGAAAATTACTGCAGAGGCCTCTGCAGTAATTGGTTACCTTTTTCAAGGCTGGTTTTTTATTTATTCCCTAAAAGGCCTCCTATTTCGCTGCAAAATGTACCAGAAATATATTATGGACACGTGTCAGCTTCTCGTCAATTTTAAAATTAAAAAAAAAATAAAATAGCGTATTCCCCATACTACTTGCAGCGAAATGCAATAGCAATGGGCCCACCCCACCTCTCTCTTCCATTTGGTCCCACTTTTATAATAAAAAAAAATATATATATATATATAATGTATTCCCCATACTACTTGCAGCGAAATGCAATAGTAATGGCCCCACCCCACATCTCTCTTCCATTTGATCCCACTTTTATAATAAAAAATATATATATAATGTATTCCCCATACTACTTGCAACGAAATGCAATAGTAATGGCCCCACCCCACCTCTCTCTTCCATTAGGTCCCACTTTTATAATAAAAAAATATATATAATGTATTCCCCATACTACTTGCAGCGAAATGCAATAGTAATGGCCCCACCCCACCTCTCTCTTCCATTTGGACCAACTTTTATAATAAAAAAAAATATATAATGTATCTCTGCACTAATTTGCAGCGAAATACATCAAGGGGACCCACTATATATCGATTTTAATAAAAAAAAAATTGTGTTTCTGCTTTAAGGTGCAGCGAATTACATGCTCAACCACCACGTGTCACTCACATGTCAGTCACACTAACTAAAAACAAAAAAAATATTTATTTCACATATTGTTTGCAGCGAATTTCATTTAAAAGAAAAAGTTATTCATAATACTGCTATAAATTAATATGAAATATGGTTAAGTTTTGTTAAGGTTTAGGTTGTATTTTTTTTAGTGTGTATTATTTGTAAGATTTTATGGTTTAGGTTATAATTTTTTTTTTAGGGTTTTTAGCTTGTAAGAGTAATCCCAATGTAACATACATTAACCTAAACTCAAGAAAAATCACTTACAATAATTCTTAAAATGTAACATACATTAAAGACAACAACATAAAATGTAACATACCTAAACTCAAGAAAAATCACATACAATAGACCTTTAACTTTTTTATTTTTTAGTTTAAGGTTCATCATTAGATGACGGCAACATATACCATGAAACGCCGACGGAAACTCATTCCTTACTGATAAAGCTATTGAAGGATGCCTATCAGATATGATAACCATATTTGGATTATCGCCTACACACTCCTTAAGTACTGACATCCACCACGACCATAAATCTCCAGTCTCTCCTCTGCATATACCGTAAGCAATTGGCACAATTTGGTTATTTCCGTCCATCCCTACAGCTTGGAAATTGGTACCCTTGTATACACCCTTCAAATGCGCCGCGTCCACAATAAGTATTGGGCGAAGATGGTTCCGAAACGTGCGCAACTGAATATAAACAATTTTTACAAGCAAACGTGTTGTCACGTATCTCAAAAAAATGTATTAATAAAAAAAAATAAAAAAATAACGAGACTTACTGATGCACCAATTGCAATGAATAATATTTCGAAAACTCCTGCATTGTTTGTCTTGATTCGTGTCACAGTCCCTGGGTTTTTTTTCTCTAAGTTGTAACAGTAATAGGGTAGCATCTCAAAGGATTCTAATGGTGAACCTCTTAACTTTTTTAACCCATAATCCTTACCTCTCCATGCTTGTTTGTAAGATATAGATGTTTTATATTGTGCCAATATATCTTTTTGTATATCTCTGGGCAATAACTTTTTTGCCTTTCATAATGTGGGCAATAACTTTTTTGTTTGCATTTCGATGGTTAGGAAATGTTTGAGTTCTATCACAGGTGTGAACATCATTCATCTTTGTAATTTGAAAAACATCTGAATTCTTCCAACGTTTTGCATTAACAAACCATCACTAGGTGAGCCAATGTGTTCATCCACTCTTGATGAAAAAAAGTTATAAAAGTATGGCACTTGCTGGGTTGTACAAAAAGATTTTGTTGCTTCAAAATTTTTTGTTTGTGAAACAAACAATTCTACAATTTCACTAGGAGACTGTAAATCACATTCAACCAAAAAAATTACCTCGTTGTCATCAGTAATATCGAGTAGAGAGTCAATTGAAGGAAGTTTAACCTTTAAATTGACCCGGTCATTCTGGTTCAAATTAAACTTGCTCATCACCATATTAACTAACCCGGAATACGTTACATGGTTCAGAGAAAAAACAAACGTGAAGAGCGTATCCGGTTTAAAGTTGGCCGGATGAAAACAAGCAAACCTACTACCCCATATACCCAAACCAATTTTAATTTCCTTGTCCACAATAATGGTCAATTGGTTTGCAATGGCGGAAACCCCAATTATGTAAACGGTTGGAAGATGAAAATCAATATTCCAAGAATGAAGATGGAAGAGTTGAAGCAATACTTGTGTAACATTGTTGATAGGAAGATTCATGCTCTTTATTACGCAGTACCAGATACCGGGTATTCAGTCATCGTCGAACTAACAATGTTGTACATACATACATACATACTACTTAAACTCTTTAATCTTTATAATTTTTTATATAACAAACTTTATTCGCTAAATATATAGCGAATTCATTAATAAAATCGTACGTACGTCAAAATTATTAGTAAGATTTGTAGCTAATTGCCTACACTTTGATGTATGTAAGATATCCCATATATATATATATATATATATATATATATCTTGTTTCAGTATTTTTTATAAAATTGTACGTACTTCAAAAGCATATCAATATTGGGCTCGTTTTGTTCGTAATTTAGAGCTCTTCGTAACGTTATTTTTTTTATTAACGAATTTGCTATATATTTGCTAAACATTTGATAAATAAAGTTTGTTATATAAAAAACTTGTAAATATTAAAAAGTTTAGGGTTGAAAATGTAACTTGGACATGTTGAAAGCGACATGTGGGGTATATATTTGTTGTATTTCGCTGCATCCTTTCTAAATGATACATTAAAAAGTTTGTGGTCCCAATAAATGTAATTCGCTGCAAGTTTGAGCAGAAATACAATTTTTTTTTTTTTTTTTTTTTTTTTTTTTTTTATTTTTTAAATCGATATATAATGGGGTCCCCTTGATGTATTTCGCTGCAAATTAGTGCAGAGATACAATTTTTTTTTTTATTATTATTATAAAAGTGGGCCCAAATGGAAGAGAGAGGTGGGGTGGGCCCATTACTATTGCATTTCGCTGCAAGTACTACCGGGAATACGTTATTATTATTTTTTTTATTATAAAAGTGGGTCCAAATGGAAGAGAGAGATGGGGTGGGCCCATTACTATTGCATTTCGCTGCAAGTAGTATGGGGAATACGTTATTTTATTTTATTTTTATTTTAAAATTGACGAGAAGCTGACACGTGTCTATAATATATTTCTGGTACATTTTGCAGCGAAATAAGAGGCCTTCTAAGGAATAAATAAAAAACCAGCCTTGAAAAAGGTAATCAATTACTGCAGAGGCCTCTGCAGTAATTTTCGCTTCTAAGGCTCCATAATTATTATATCAGTGCGTATATCAATGAGTACAAAGTTTTTGACCTATCCGTTGTTTTAACTTATATGATCCAATCATACGGTCTCTTTGAAATCAATCACATGAACAATATGTGATAGATAACTACCACCAACTACCAATGGGCTTGTGGTCCACTGGGCATGTCTTATTCAGTTAAGCGTGCCTAGTGGAGAGTAGTACCGGTTTGGGTGATCAAACCGGGAAGTCTTCTCTTGTGGACCACTGCCCTGTCGGTACGATTTTAAAGTCCTTCAATGAAGGTTTCAACCCACAAGGGTTCGAATCTGGAGAAGGCAGGGTTTACTTAAATTTAAGTGTCGTGTCTTCGGGCGGCTTAAGTTGAAAGTTTTCCCCTATCAGATTTCAAATTGGACTTGAATTTCCCAAATGAAAATCAATTTTCAAAAAAAAATAACTACCACCAACTTTCCTAAATTAGAAACTTCCACCCACAATTTGTAGTTTTGTTTACATTTAAACCGACAAAAATTTGTAGGCCCACTGATCCACCAAGCAGGTAACATATTTTTTTTGCTTATAAGGGAGATGATATTTCCACGGATCCTTTTTATACATCCACGGATACTTAATGTAAATTTACATTTATACCCCCACAATTAAAATAACTAATCATCACCATTCACCTAACGTTTTACTATGCCCGAGTCTTTTCCGTCGTTAACTGCATTCCATGAAACATTGCAATCCAATAACACAAAGCCCTTTCACTAATGATTTATAAGATACCTTTTAGTTTTTACTATAATAAATAGAAGAAAAACTCATATTTGCAAACCGTTTAATTTCTTTGACATTAGAAAACATGAGGTGTCGCAAAATGGTATTCAACCATAAACTCTGGTTACTTGGAGATATCGAAACCAAAATTCCTAATGATCATGACTAGTGCAGCTAACGCGTTAGCTGTGATGTAAAATTACATTCTTTTGATTCTCGGACTGCTTTAATTTGGGCTTGTTTTTAACAAGTTTGGTGCATTATTTTCAATTAGTGTTCTTGGTAGTCATTCTTTAGGTGATCTTACCGTTGATGTTTAAAATAAATGGACATTAGACGCACAGGTTTTACATTTATGGCCATCAAAATTGGTCGACAAAGAATCTGAAATGGTTTTTGTTCTGTTATTACGTTAGTCACTAGTGACTAATACATCTACAAGGTATGAGAACTGGATTAAGTCAATGGTTTTGCGTTGTCAACAGTGGTTTGTAATTCCTACTGCTAACACATTCTTATTCATGAAAGGATCAGTCGTGATCATGGGGCTGCTTCTGAGTTTTGATTGACGTAAAGTGTGTTTTTTGGAAACCCGATTGCAACCTTAATTGACGTGTAGATCAATTTGTGAAATCATCAAGCTTCATGTTATTAGATTGCAATGTTTCGTGCTGCAGTTGCAGAAAAGATATTGGAATTTGAAACGTATAGTACGTGACCTGGTGTTGGTCATGTGAGATGATGAAGAACTACTTGTGGGGGCATAGTTGTAACTTTATGCACAAGCGTAACCCGTGTTAAAACTTAATGCAGTGCCACGTCAGCGCCACATCAGCTTTTACACTTTAACTTTAACTCAGAAAAAAACACCCACAACAATAACTCAGCCTTAACTCAGCTTTAACTCAAATTTTTTCAAATTCTACCCTCAACTAAAACTATTATTTCATTTAATAACTAATAAAAACAACTTATATTAATACTTAAAATTTAAATATACATTAAACTTAAACGCAAGTTACATTAAACATGAAACATAAAGTACGATAATTAAACATAAAACTAAAATAATTAAACATAAAACTGCGAATCAATAGAACGAATCGTCGGACACCCACCCTTCATGACTCGAATAGGAGGCACTCGAATCGTCCTCACAGGTTGGCACACGGTCTATTCCATTTACCCATCGCCATTCTGCTCGACGGTTTCGACGATCCTGTTTAGCTTTTGCTCGCTGCTCACGAGCTCTTGCCTCCATTTCTTCCTCATGTTCAATACGTAACAATTCTTGCATGTTTTGTTCTTCAAATTCTTCATCAGTCAACCCTCTCCAAATGGGTTGGTTTTCTTCCGGTGGATTGTTGACCGGTTGATCTTGTTGTTGTTGGGCAACAGGTTGATTGGGCACCGGTTCATTTTCCGCTGTGAATACCGGAAAGATGTCTTCCAGTGGAGTGTTCACCGGTGCAGTTGCATTCTGAATCGTGCTAGAGCTTGGGAATTGCTGGCCAAAGTCATGGTGAGTTGGAAATTGTTGGGAGAAGTCACGGTGTGTTGGGAATTGTTGGAAGAAGTCACGGTGTGTTGGGAATTGTTGGGAGAAATCCTTGCGAGACATTGTTTGAGAGAATTATTAGAGTTGTGTGAGAATTGTTTGTGACTTGTGTGAACTGTCAAAGGGTGTTAAATAATACCATAAATCTCGCTTTTGAATTTGAATATTCAAATTTAAACACGTTTAAAATTGAATTTTGAAATTTGAATATCCCGCTCAGATTTTGAAATTCAAATTTTAAACGTTTAAGCTTTCCTATATATAGGGTTAATGGGTTTTGTATTCCATGAAGATGTGATGTATCATTTGTGTTTTCTGTTTCGTTTGTGTTGTATCTTGTGTTTGTTTAACTTTTAATTTGAATAAAACGCTTAACGGCTACTTTTCCAACGGCTATTTGTTTAACGGCTACTTTTCCCCTATAAAAACTAGTTTAACAGAACTATATTTTCTCACACAAATATCAATACTATTAACACACACAAAAAATGGCAAACAACCTAGCTGAGGTGCAAAAATCTATTCTTTCCCGTTTACGCAGCGAACAAGAGAAGGAACTCAAGTTGGTTAACAGTTTGCTTGGTGAGATAACTCGTTGTATAAGGCAGATGCATACTCGTGCTCCTGAGGTCGAAAGGTTACGTGATATACCTCAAGACCATCCAATCATCAGCGTCGGGTTAGAAACTCTATTAAGAAATGATGAAACAGATTTGCAACTTCAGGTCGCCTTGAAAATGGTTAGGGAACAAGTATTGCAAGTGTGGGAGGAGAAGTCAAATCTAATCGACAATTACAAAGCTATATAAATCGTATCTGTTGTATTTGTTTCTCGTATCGTTTGTAATTGTATTTCCGTATCGTGTGTGTTTGAATAAATTAGTATCGTTTAAGAATTACAAGAGCCAAAATTGTCAAGACACAAACATAAATACAGGGACCAGAAGTGTATTTTTTTTTTAAGCAAATGTGGCTTAACGCCACGTTAGTGGCTTAACTTGCCACGTTAACGTGGCCTTAACATGCTCCTCCACATCAATAACGCACGTTAACGTGCGTTAAAACACCCTTAACGCAACCCTTAAGGTTACGCTTGCGCATGCTCTTATCATAAAGTGACGTTAAGTTAGTGCATGTACCTAACACGCTGTTTTATCACAAGAATTACGGAGTAACAATAAGATTAAAGAAAATGAGAAGTGTTAATTGTTAAGCCCTCTACGTAACAAAATGAGAAGTGTTAAATATTACTACACCGTTTAACTAGGATTTTAAAACTCTTGTTAAAACTAATACTCTCCGTAACAAAATGAGAAGCGTTAATTGTTAAGCCCTCTATTCATTCGGATGAGATGAAAAAAGAATGAGAAATAATAAGAACATTTTGAAATAATAAGCAAGCAGAATTGTTTTATTCTTTATTTATTTTGTTGAAGTTAATGCATGTTAAGCACTAACACGCTGTTTTATCACAAGAATTACGGAGTGACAATATTGTACATCTCCAAAAGAAAGTTTATGGCATCTTTGAGAAGTGATACTCCACTAACATTCAAAATTATTGTACATCTCCAAATAATTTTAAACGTTTGTGGATCTTATTATGTTTTTCGCTAAGATTATAAATAAAAAATAAATAAATACTCGTAATATTTGTTATTCTAAGGCTCCATAATTATTAGTATATCAGTGCGTATATCAATGAGTACAAAGTTTTTGACCCATTCGTTGTTTTAAGTTTTAACTTATATGATCCAAAGTCATACGGTCTCTTTGAAATCAATCACATGAACTAAACCATTTAAAAAATATTGTACGTGCATATCAATGTTTTGAAACCCGGTTTGACCCGGATGGGTCAACCGTTTTTGGCCCGAAACTAACCATTTCTTGAGTATTTGTAACCCGGGTCAACAGCAGAACACATGGTTGGTTTCTATGCTGATTTTTACAGCAAAAATAGTGCAGCAGAAAAATGGCTTTTTTGCATAAAACCGTGTTGACTCGGTCATAGATCCGGTTTTCAAAACATTGGTGCATATAAACTATAAAGGAAGACCCAATCACCATGTTTAGCCTCTTATATACGAAAAAAAATAAAGAAGAAGCTGAAAATTCCATAATCTCTTAAAACAAAATATTTTCATTTATTACATATTTAAACACAAAAACGTAAGTGAAAACTTATTCTCGTGTGATATCATTTATTACAACAGTTAATACACGGCCTAGTTGCAAATATCAAAGTTTTACAACCTTTTAGGCCGTGTATTAACTGCTGTACTACAGTAAATGTATGATCGGGGGATTAATCGTTCTTTATAGGGATAATGAGGTAGACTCATAAAGTAAGACATATTGATCTAAGATACGAGAAGTGATTCTTTTTGAAATTTTTATATATTAACTATAGGGCAATTACATATATATACATTAAAACTCATATATTTGCATATTTAACAAAAATATGCTTAAACACAATTGTAAATTATGTATTGAAAACTTGTATTTTTGAAAAATATGAAAATATATATTCAAGTTTTAGTAGGTATATATGCAACTCATCTTTAATTGAAAAGCAAGTAAATATCGAGGGTTTGGTGATTTTAATTTTAAGACTAATATTAACCTAAAATACAAGTAAAATAAATGACAAGGAAAAGTAAAATGGTAAAAACTTATATGATGGAAAAACGTATTTACTTACGGTGCACTACTCTCTAATATTACCTAGTTGTATTTATTGAATGTGTCACACATTGATTGGTGAATATGGAGGATATATCGATAATAGTTTAGTAATTTGGTCCAACTCCTACACCCTATAATAATCAGCCTAGTACCTTGGGCTAGCTCTTATAACTAATTAACATGCACATATTTGTCAACCCGTTAATGTTTGGCATCCAACATTACCTCTTTGTGTTGGCACACAAACTACAAGGAACCCTAGGCGACTTAGCTATGCCAATAACCTAAGCAAAATTCTAAGTTCTGTGTGGTTCTTAGTTCGACAATAAAAATTGTTTTACATTATCACTATTGAATATATACTCAATTCACAAGCAATGGATAAGCACAAACACCAACAAGAAAACGGTAAAGAACAACTAAGCAATAATAGATTTCATGCACTTCTAAGTAACACACAAAGAGAATTAGTCTAACACAGCCTACGAAGAATGAGAAATCAGCATAATCAAGCAAGTGATGATAAACATAGTTGAATGATTAATGTAATAACTTATCTTGATGATACACTTGAGTTTATATGATAAAAAGTACTGAAAACCTCTTTGAAATCGGTTAGGGTTTGTCTCCTAAAAGTTCCACAAAAATTATGAAAACAAATCAATAATACAGATAGAATCAATGTGTGACGGCGGCAACGTATGACTGTGAAGACGTCACCTCGTCGTCATCGATTTAAGATTTTTTTCCCATCGGCTTCATGTGATGACGTCACATTTGGGATGTGACGGCATCACCATGCCCGTCTCCACACAATGACTGGCTACGAAAATTTGCAAAACTTCACTTTAGGGGCACTTCTAGTGATGGCGTCATGCTTGCCAATCATGCTTTAAACTTTTGTCTTTTTCTTCCAAACTTCGTCTAAATAAGCCCAAAACTTATACATTTCCAACAAATGCTTAGTCCAAGGCTTAAAAACCAAATAGGAATGATTGTAAGCAATAACAAAGGTAAAATAACATAAAGTGCATGAAATAGTGGGGTAAGTGGCTGCTAAAATCGGTACCAGTTTGCACCCATCAATTATTATTTGGGAAATTTCCAAATCTAACATCAAATATAACACTTATTTCAAACTTGACTCAACTTTGTGGCATATTGCTAAAATTAGGACACTGAATCCCGTTTGTTGAGGTAACCCTTATGCACCCACTACGCACCTATTTCTCACGTATTTATCATTTTATTTAATACTACATTCGTCTCATAAAAATTGTCCACTTTGACTTTTTTAAGTCATTATTTTTGAACTTTGACCTTAATTATTTATATTTGCGTTATATAATACTTGGTAAAAAAATATGAATGAATTATGATTTAAATGTATTTTCATTGGTATAATTTTCATCAAGTATTATATAGCGCAAACAAAAATATTTAAGGTTAAAGTTCAAAAAAAAAACTTAAAAAGGTCAAAGTGAACAGTTTTTATAGGATGGAGAGAGTAGCATACTAACCCCCATGGACACCGAATCACGTTTGTTGGGGTTACCCTTATGCACCCACTGCGCACCTAGTTCTCACGTATTTATCATTTTATTTAATACTACCTACGTCCTATAAAAACTGTCCACTTTGATTTTTTTAAGTATTTCTTTTTTAACTTTAACCTTAATATTTATCTTTGCCACACTTGATAAAAATATATGAATGGATTACGATTTAAATGTGTTTTAATTGGTATAATATTTATCAAGTATTATATAACGCAAACAAAAATATTTAAGGTTAAAGTTGAAAAAGAAAGACTTAAAAAAGTCAAAGTGGACAGTTTTTATGGGACGGGGGGAGTAGCATAGTAACCCCCTCCCCCCCCCCCCCCCCACCCCACCAAAGTCATATAATCAGTCATATCTTCTTGCACACACATTCATTCTTTCCGAAAATTACACCATCTTTAGAGCCGTATTCGAGGGTTGTGCGAGGTATGCAATCTCACATAGCCTCCAAATTATTGGAGCCTCAAAATTATTATATAATATGTAGTTATTATATGCATATGTATTTTAGGCCTCACTTTTGTTGTTAAATTGTATTTTACATAAGACCTTCACAAACCTAGAGACTGACCGTCGTATTCCGATCTTGGTATATAGAATTTTGGACATGCAGCGTACAAAAATTCAAATGTAGAGGAGGTCTGCAGTAATTTCTCTGTAACGGAGACTAACCACGAAATCAGGTTAAACCACAAGGACTAACGGTGTAATTTACTCTCTTAGAGCGCCCGGTGTGGGCTCGTTGTTGTTAGTAAATTTAGTACACTTGAGTGATTAATTCACACCTGGTAATGGGTTTGGAGGTACGGAGTGTACACCCATTTGGTCACTGAATCCCCTGACTCAATAGTGGTTATGTAATGATTCTGCTGATAGCAGGAATCTGATTCTGCTGATGAGAGATTCTGATGATGATGTATTCTGCTAGTAGAATCTGCTGCTAGTATGATTCTGCTGACGGCATCAGTTTATTCTGCTGCTCGTTTTTAACCACTGATTCCTAATATTATGGAAAGTATTATGTTATAATTAATGGGCCGTTAATTATACATAATTCCATGGGCTAGGTTTGAGTATTCTCTATTATAAATAGAGGTCATAATACATCTGCATGGATATACGAAATCACAAAACCCTAAACACTTGAATACGCATCTGGTTCTTGGTTTGTGCCTAAAACAAGAACATCACTTGGTCTTATCCCATAGAGATATTCGTGTAACCCAGGCATAGGGTCGAATAGTTTCTATTGGAAAGTGATACCACGATTTCAAGTGAATATCCGGTACATTATTGATTATCTTTACCCTAATCTGGGAACTTGTTTACACATATTAACCAACAATCAATAGAAACTATTATTGATAATCAATGGTTGCCGCTATGAGACAAATGGCTGCTAACTTTTCCAAGTTGGAAAAGTTTGAAGGTGTTGATTTCAGAAGATGGCAAAAGAAGATGCACTTCTTGTTGTTAAGTATGAATGTGGTTTATGTTCTCACAACTGAGATTCCAGAAGATTTCGGAGATGATGCTACTATGGATCAGATGAGGGCAAGAAGCAAATGGGAGAATGATGATTATGTTTGCAGAGGTTTAATTCTCAATGGTATGTCTGATTCTCTGTTTGATATTTATCAGAATGTTGAAACTTCTCAAGAACTATGGGATTCCTTGGAAGCCAAGTATATGGCTGAGGATGCATCAAGTAAGAAGTTCCTTGTAAGTAATTTTAACAATTACAAAATGGTTGATTCTAGACCTGTCATGGAACAATACAATGAACTTCTTAGTATACTTGGTCGATTCACACAACACAAGATGAACATGGATGAGGCTATTTTAGTCTCTTGTATCATCGATAAACTGCCTCCCTCTTGGAAGGATTTCAAGCATATGCTTAAGCATAAGAAGGAGGAGTTAACTCTTGTTGAGTTGGGCAGTCACTTGCGCATTGAGGATTCACTCAAAGCTCAAGACATTGACAAGCCAAAGAGTAGCACTGCTACTGGTCCATCAGTTGTCAATATGGTGGAGCATAACAACTCCACTAAGTACAATGACAACAAGGGCAAGCGTAAGCATCAAGATAACACCAAATCTAATCCTAACAAGAAACCTAAGGTGACTTGTTGGAAGTCTGGGAAACCTGGACACTTCAGGAAAGATTGCAAGGGTGGTAAAGTTGGAAACAAATCCAATGGATCAGGCACAGGTGGAGGGAATGGTAACACCAATTCTCTGAAAGGTCAGAATGTGTTTAATAAGTCTTTTAAGATTTATTATGTTACATATATATCTGACATTTACTTTGTGCAGGATGATGATGTTGCGTGGTGGGTTGACTCTGGAGCAACAATTCATGTGTGTAAAGATAGAAGCTGGTTCAAGACCTATGAGTCAATGAATGATGGTTCTATTCTTCATATGGGAAACGAGTCAACTGCCCTGGTGCATGGAAAATGATGTGTTGATTTGAAGTTTAGTTCTGGAAAGATTGTTTCTTTATTTAATGTTTTACATGTTCCTGATATTAGGAAGAACTTGGTTTCTAGTAGTGTTTTGAATAATTGTGGTTATAACAGGTTATTGAATCTAATAAGTTTGTTTTGTCTAAAAATGGTGTGTTTATTGGTTTTGGTTATTTGTGTAATCAAATATTCAGACTTAATATTGTTCATGATAATATTGATTCTGCTTTTATATCTACATCTAAACTTTATGATTCAAACCTATAGCATGCAAGACTTGGCCATGTACATTTTAAAAGAATGCAAGATATGTCCAAGGATGGTTTAATACCCGCTTTTGATATGAACACTGAAAAGTGTAAAACTTGTATGATGAACAAGATAACTAAGAAACCTTTTCAAGGAGTAAAACGTGAAACTAAAGTTTTGGAGTTAATTCACAGTGACCTTTGTGATTTACATGCTACTCCCTCTTTGGGGAATAAGAAATACTTTGTGACTTTTATTGATGATGCTTCTAGGTTTTGTCATGTTTACTTATTACATTCTAAAGATGAAGCATTAGATAAATTTAAAGTATTTAAAACTGAAGTTGAATTGCAACAAAGTTCCCTTATCAAAAGATTAAGGACTGATAGGGGAGGTGAGTACATGGATACTCTGTATTTTCAGTCTGTTGGTATAATCCATGAAACGACTGCCCCTTATACTCCTCAGCAAAATGGTATTTCTGAAAGGAAAAACAGGGTGCTGAAGGAGATGGTTAATTCCATGTTGTCCTATTCAGGGCTGAGTCAAGGGTTCTGGGGTGAAGCTATGTTAACAGCTTGCTATTTATTAAATAGGGTTCCCAACAAAAGGAACAAAGTTACCCCTTATGAACTTTGGACTAAGAAGAAACCTAACCTTAATTATCTTAGGATATGGGGTTGTAGGGCTGTTGTAAGACTCCCTGATCCAAAGCAGAAAACTTTGGAAGAAAGAGGCATTGAATGCATCTTTGTTGGATATGCTGAGCATTCCAAGGCATATAGGTTTTATGTTATAGAACCTAATGAGTCTATTTCAATTAACTCAATAATTGAATCAAGGGATGCACTTTTTGATGAGAATAGATTCTCATCTATCCCTAGACCAAGTCAAAGGATTCCAAATGGAACCAATGACAATGGTGTTTCAGAAGTATCTGATGAGGTTCCTGCTAAGGTTGTGGAACAACAACCTGAACCTGAGCTCAGAAGGAGCAATAGGGTAAGGACTCCAAAGTCATTTGGACCTGAGTTTCAATTATACTTAATTGAAGGTACAAGGAGTGAGGTCTCTGACCAATACTCCTATTGCTTCATTGTGGAGAATGATCCCAAAACATTTGAAGAAGCAATGAAGTCCCAGGATGTTGCTTTCTGGAAAGAAGCAATAAATGATGAGATGGACTCCATTATGGGCAATAACACTTATGTGTTGACTGATCTACCACTTGGTTGCAAATGAATTTTCAAAAAGAAAATGAAGGTAGATGGAACTGTTGAAAAGTTCAAGGCAAGATTAGTTATTCAAGGCTTTAAACAAAAGTCAGGAATAGACTACTTTGATACTTATGCTCCAGTGACACGTATCAGTACCATAAGATTGCTAATTGCTTTGGCATCAATTCACAATCTGATTATTCATCAGATGGATGTGAAGACAGCTTTCTTGAATGGTGATTTAGATGAGGAGGTTTACATGAACCAACCTCAGGGCTTCATCATGCCTGGCAATGAAAACAAGGTGTGTAAACTGATTAAGTCTCTCTATGGACTAAAACAGGCACCTAAGCAATGGCATCAAAAGTTTGATGAAGTGGTTTTGTCGAGTGGTTATTTACTTAATCAAGCTGACAAATGTGTATATAGCAAATTTGATGAATCTGGTAAATGAGTCATCATTTGTCTATATGTTGATGACATGTTGATCTTTGGCACTGACCAAAATTAAGTTGATCTTACAAAAGAATTTTTGTCATCAAAGTTCTCCATGAAGGATATGGGGGAGGCTGATGTTATCCTTGGTATTAGGATTAAACATGAAAGTAACAAATTTCTATCTCTCAGTCTCATTACATTGAGAAGGTGTTAAGGAAATTTAATTACTTTGATTGTACTCCAGTGAGTACTCCTATGGATACAAGTGAGAAGCTAATGCCTAATACTGGCAAAGCTGTATCTCAACTTGAGTATTCTAAGGTGATTGGCTGCTTGATGTATGCCATGACTTGTACAAGACCTGACATTGCTTTTGCTGTGGGTAAACTGAGCAGGTATACTAGTAATCCTAGTGCTCATCATTGGCAAGCAATTCAGAGGGTCTTTAAGTATTTGAAGAGAACTATGGATTATAGTCTCTCATATACTGGTTATCCTTCAGTATTAGAAGGATACACTGATGCAAGTTGGATGAGTAACACTGAAGACAATTCGTCTACTAGTGGCTGGGTATTCCTACTTGGTGGAGGTGCAATTTCTTGGGCATCCAAGAAACAAACTTGCATTACGAGTGCAACCATGGAATCTGAATTTGTGGCTTTAGCTGCTGCTGGCAAAGAAGCTGAATGGTTGAAAAACTTGCTTCTTGAGATTTCATTGTGGCCTAAACCTATAGCACCTATTTCTATCTGTTGTGATAGTGCTGCTACATTGGCAAAGGCTTATAGCCAGATGTACAATGGAAAGTCTAGACACTTAGGTGTCAGGCATAGCATGATTCGTGAGCTTATCATGAATGGGGTGATATCTATAGACTTGGTTTTGAAGTCTGCTAAAGGGATGGGTTTAAGTCCTACTTAGTCACTGAATGCAAGGATACCCAACTCCCTTCTAAGGAAACTTGGAAGCTGAGTTCAATGTGGAAAGCTGATCATTTGGTGGACTGAAGCACATGTATCACAAACATCCCAAGGTTGTGCTTGCTATCTGCTGGAAAGGAGGATGAAGTCATAACTTCTTAATGGTTAATTTTCTTTGAAAAAGTGCTAAGCAGGAGCATGAATTAAAGATGAACCACCTATGTGAATGTTGAAGTTTTGCCGCTTCAGGAAGCTTTGGACTTTTAGCTTTTACAACATTTATGAATTGGATATGGACACATGGCTTGTATAGTGTCAGGAGTATTTTAGTGTTTGAAAACTTGTGTGTATTTATCATCAGGTATTCAAATGGGTTGAAGGGTTCAATTCTTAGAACACCTTGATTCTCGAATATTTGAAAGTGTATGTACTAATGTGGAAATTCAATCCTCAGGATATTTTCATTTATGCACTTGTTTTGTTTTGTGTTTAATTTTTCATGCAAAGGAAGTGAACTAAATTTGGGGAGGATTGTTAGTAAATTTAGTACACTTGAGGGATTAATTCACACCTGGTAATGGGTTTGGAGGTACGGAGTGTACACCCATTTGGTCACTGAATCCCCTGACTCAATAGTGGTTATGTAATGATTCTGCTGATAGCAGGAATCTGATTCTGCTGTTGAGAGATTCTGCTGATGATGTATTCTGCTAGTAGAATCTGCTGCTAGTATGATTCTGCTGACGGCATCAGTTTATTCTACTGCTCGTTTTTAACCACTGATTCCTAATATTATGGAAAGTATTATGTTATAATTAATGGGCCGTTAATTATACATAATTCCATAGGCTAGGTTTGAGTATTCTCTATTATAAATAGAGGTCATAATACATCTGCATGGATATACGAAATCACAAAACCCTAAACACTTGAATACGCATCTGGTTCTTGGTTTATGCCTAAAACAAGAACATCACTTGGTCTTATCCCATAGAGATATTCGTGTAACCCAGGCATAGGGTCGAATAGTTTCTATTGGAAAGTGATACCACGATTTCAAGTGAATATCCGGTACCTTATTGATTATCTTTACCCTAATCTGGGAACTTGTTTACACATATTAACCAACAGTTGTTCCTCGCCATCGCCAACGTAGCACTTCTTCGGAGCTCGCCACCACACCGCCTCACTTCCTCGTTGCTCGTTGTTGAGGAGCTGCTCACCTGCACGGCGAGCTCCAAGTTGTACTTTTGTGTCAGTCGCATTTTTTTCTTTTCTAAACTAGATATATACGATTATATGTGTGTTTGAGCTGATGGTGTTTGTATTCGGTTTGTGCAAAAGAGTTATAAGGATGGATTGTATCATATGTTTTGATGTGTATAAGGAAGGTGAGTGGTGACTGCTATGAATTGGGATGGACAAAATTAGGGTAATTTTTAAGGTATTATTGTGTGTTGGGTTGGCTATCAAAGTTAAAGGTGTTGGGCCTAAGCAAATTGCATATGTGAAATATGGACTAAAAGTAGGATTTTTAAAAATTAATAGATATTTTGATGGGCTGGCCGAATTTTCTTATAAATTTTGTAGCATTTTTTTTTTAAATTTTCGCATGTTTTTTAATATGTTGTAGTGTATTTTTATTTTTAATGAAATAAATTTAGCTTTTTGGAAATTTGAATAAAAAATAAAATTGTAAGTTTTGGGCCCCAACTGAGTAAGTTGTAGTTAGTTGTGAGTGGGGGGGGGGGGGGGGGGAGGGGGGGGGGGGGGTTGTAAGAGCATCCACAATGGCTAAAACAATAAAAAACTTTTTACTATTCTATCAAGTCTTTGTAAGAGCTTTTTTGCATTGTAGTATAAGGTTTTAAAATAGCTTTTTAAGAATTTTTATAGAAGACTTGAATAACTCCAAGCTATTGCAAAAACTTCAATTCATTAAATGGGGATTGGGGTACACATTAAATGCTTCAAGTCATTGAAGACTTGAGCATCTTGGATGCTCTGAGGAGAGGTTTGTTAAGATTGTGTGACACCCCTTGGGGCCCGAATGAGGAGATTTACCTCCTCACTACACCTTGTGCTCTTAAAGAAAAACACCCACGATTTGTTCCCACAAGCAAAACAACAACATATAACGTTTATGACTAAAAAACATAAAGTCGTTGTTACCTTGTTGAATAAACGGTCAGTAATGCCAATTCCTACGCTGGCACACCTTCTTTTACCGGCAGAACAATCTCACCATAAAATTACCATTTACTCCGGTCCACTGAAGTGTCCATACCCCTAGTCCCCATTTTCCCGTCCATTTTCCAGACATTCTGACGTGTCTGGTCCCACCTGTCCCCTTATACTTTAGACTAAGAGCATGGGGAGTGGTAACGCCTCCCCGGCGTTATGGTCTATCACTAATACAACACCGTTTCCGGCGTTAATACCATTTCCAGCATCCATGCGTTACCAACGCGTTTCGTCCCACGTTGCCATAGCAACTCACGTTGCAACACCAAGGCAAGTAAAAAAAAATAACTTGGGGTACAAACGGTTAAGTTTTGAATTCAAAAAAAAAAAAAAAAAAAAAAAAAATCATTTTACCCCCTTTGGGTTAATGGTAACATTTTTTTCTTTTCTTTTATGATTTTTGTAATTAAGGTTTTACTTTCCTATAAATACAACACATCATTTACAAATATTTTCACACTTATCATTCTCACACTTAACATATTTACACACAATTATTGCTTGTAAACTTTCACATTCCATCGAAGAACTGCAACGATATATCAAAAAAGAAACCGAGAAAGGCGACAGGATAGCCAAAATGCTATTGTGAAAGTTATCAAGCAGTGTGACCTTGCGAAACAACTGAAACGAATACTTAGAGAACGCTACGCAGCATGTAAAGACATCTCAGAAGATAGGAAAGCTGTGATCGACCAGTTCTTGTACGATGAATATCGTAAAGACGCTGCTGTTACTGAATCATTGTTGGGTTGTGTCAACCAGATACAGTCCCAAATCTCCAACAAGTTCCGTTTGAGTTTTCACGAAAATGTGGAAGCTGGTGATGCATCAAGAGTGCAAGGTGCACCAATAGTTCAAGGTGCATCCAGTTCTCCTGAGGCACCAAGAGTTGTTTACCAACAACAACATCAACCTCATCTGGATCACTTTCAGTTAAGTTTTGAGAAAAATGTGGCAACTGATGATGGTTGCTGGAACTCTGACAAGGAGCGGGAGCTGAGCATGTTTGAAGCTCAGTTAGAAGCAGAGCAGTTTGCGAACTACTCTGCGTATGACGACGGTTACGACTCGAACAACTCTGAAACATGGGATCACCCGGACTACAATTGAAGTTTAAGTTTATGTTTATGTGATGTTTTAATTTAGTATCGTTTTTATTTTATGTTTAAGTAACATTTAAGTATTTCTGTTAAGTATTTTAAATAAATTCATTTTCTTAAAAATAAAAATAGATTACAACATATTAATAAAACATTACAATACGATACGAAAACAAATTATACAACACCGTTAAGTATTTAAAATTTAAATTCAAATACGAGCGAGATATATTTAATATTCAAATTTTAATAATATAATGTTTGAATGTTTAATGAATGAAATTTTGTGGGTAGAATTTGTAAATTGTAATTTTAAAAAAATATGGGTCCCAAAAAGTGGTGTTATTTAGTGTTATGATTTCATGATTTTTTTGGTGTTATGTTTGTTAGTGTTGAGATGATGTTACATGATATTCCTATTTTCCTACGTGTCATCTGACCATGGTCTTGAGCCCAAATCAGCCACCCTTAGGGGGTGGCAATCATGTCTAATAATGCCTAAACATTAATAGTAATTAGCCAATCATGTTAAGCCAACACATTTCATGCCTCATCATGCCTAACCTTGTATTTTTAGTGGCAATGATGCCTAAGCATGACTCAACCATTTATTTAAAATGTAACGTTCGAAAAATTAAATGCTATAGCATATGCCGAATCGGTAAACTTCACCGCAAACCTTGCCGAATCCACCATGCCGAATGGCTGGCAATGGCCTTGCCGAATCACGCCGAGGATGCCGAAGCATATGCCGAGTACGATGCCAGTGGCCTTATATATACCCCCTTCATTTCCATGTCTTCCATCCATCAAAACACACAACAAACAAACCTTAAAAACACTCTAGTAAAATTCGGCCACTGTTTTTTGGTATGCATCTTCGTCGAATTCGGCCACTCAGTTCTTCCCTTCCAAAAAAGAAACGGGAGGGTCTCGGGCCCCCTTAGAAATCTGCTTAAGTTCGGCCAGTTCCCTTCTTTCCCCTTTGTTGATATTCGCCTATATATATCATCATATGTTTCATCTGAATTTCCTCACACACCATCAATTCCACCACATCTCCTCTCTCTCAGTAGAAAAATGCATCCAGCCCTTCAATTTATTGAAGAGATGACTAAGAATTGTGGCCAAGTGCATGAAAATGTTTTGTGTGAAATATTGACACAAAATGGTGAAACTGAATATGTCCAGAAATATAACCTTGGTGGTGCGACTGACCGAAAGACTTTTAAGTCGAAAGTTCCTGTTGTGTCGTATGAGGATCTCCAGCCGTATATTCAACGTATCGCTAATGGCGATCGTTCTCCTATACTTTCCTCCCACCCTATTTCAGAATTTCTTACTAGGTAAATTTAAATACTTCATGTTTCTTTTACATAAAAAAAGTAATATAACATTTATTTTTGTATAAGAAGTTGAGTTTATAAAAAATGTTTGACTATATTGCAGTTCTGGGACATCAGCTGGTGAAAGAAAGCTTATGCCAACAATTGCTGCAGAGATGGACCGTAGGCAGAAATTGTACAGTCTTCTCATGCCTGTCATGAACTTGTATTGTACGTAACATTAGTCTTTCCTTTATTTTCTAGTATATTTTTTTGTATATTTTTCTAGTAAATGTCTAAAGCTAGCCTAGATATGTAATGGAAAAATAAACGGTCAGTTAGCAAATCAAATTTAAATGTCAAAGAGACCAATTAACAAACTGCACCTAAACTTATTTTAAGAATTCATGTTTAAATTATATTTTGTGCAGAGTGTGACATTATTTAATTATTCAAGATTAGATGCCTAGCTAGAACATTATATAAAGTATAGAACAAATAGTTGCAGAACCAATCAAAATGTTATTTTTCAAACATACGAAAATATATTATTTTTCAGAAGAAATAGATAAATTTTGATGTATGGACAACCATTTGCTATTTGTAGTTCGCTAGTTTTTTAATCACGTCATTTCTCTTTAATTGTTAAAAGGATAAACTAAGAAAACATATCAATCGTATTAGTTTACTCCAAAAATGATCCAAAATGGAAAAATGTCCTTTATTTTCGAATGCAAAAGCATTTGATATATTACATTAGTAAAGACTTCTATTTTTAGAATTATGAAAGCAAACAAATCTGCAAGTAACGAATCTATTTGCTAGTGGTAACTTTTTTTTACGATAATAAAACTTTATGGAAATAAATACTTTAATAAATCACTTTTAGTATTTGTTTTTCTTGAATACACCACCTAATATCTTTGTCATAACATAAAATTATATATATATATTTTAATACTCATAACTAATGAATAATTAATATTGTTGTTGTTGCAGGTACGCGCCCGGTTTAGACAAAGGCAAGGGTCTATACTTCTTGTTCATAAAAGCCGAAACCAAAACCCCAAGCGGGCTAGTGGCTCGACCTGTTCTCACCAGTTACTATAAAAGCCAACAGTTCAAAACCCGCCCCTACGACCCATACAATGTCTACACTAGCCCAAACGAAACCATCCTTTGTGTCGATTCCTTTCAAAGCATGTACTCTCAAATGCTTTGTGGTCTCATATACCGTCAAGAAGTTCTTGTTGTGGGGCTGTTTTCGCTTCTGGTCTTGTTCGGGCCATTAAGTTCCTCACGTTACACTGGAAACAACTAGCACATGACATCGAAACAGCTAGTTGTTTCCAGTGTAACGTGAGGAACTTAATGGTCCGAACAAGACCATAAGCGAAAACAGCCCCACAACGAAGAACTTCTTGACGGTAAATGAGACCACACATCATTTGAGAGTACATGCTTTGAAAGGAATCGACACAAAGGATGGTTTCATTTGGGCTAGTGTAGACATTGTATGGGTTGTAGGGGCGGGTTTTGAGCTGTTGGCTTTTGAAGTAACTGGCGAGAACAGGTCGAGCCACTAGCCCGCTTGAGGTTTTGGTTTCGGCTTTTATGAACAAGAAGTATACGACTGAAGATCTTCATAACCAAATAGGCCACGATACGGGCCAACGAAAGGTTTATGGGCCATGGAAAAAATCAAATAGGCCACGATGTTGAACGATGTCGTCGATGATGACAAATTTTTATATATATATATATATATATATATATATATATATATATATATATATATATATATATATATATATATATATATATATATATATATATATATATATATGGGATAAACACATGTTGATTTTCTAAACAAGCCTTCTCGTGTTTAGTAACTTTGCTCGATTCCGCTTTCAACGCAGCATGTCCCGCAGCAAACCCATTGTCCTTGAGCCCAACGAGAGGGGACACCCCTGTAAGATCCACACAAGCATGTTTCTCCCGGGCCCACCCAAACACAAGTATATCAGCCGGCCGTAAAGTAGACCTCCCTTCAAGCGGATCCGTTAGAAAGTTCACAGGGGCCTCCTTTTTGGAAGAAATTCCTGCTCGTTTAAGAACATCATACAGAACATCCTTGACCAAATCATGCCTATATTTGAAACCAGGTAACTCCTTGCAATGGACCGCATGATCGCCAAAAGAATCTAAACAAACCTTCCGGCAGATTGGGCAAGGCTCATCAACTGGAAACAAAGGGATCATTAGCCGGTACTTAAGGATAGTCCTGTACTCTAAAGTCGACATATGTTGGCCTAATCCTTCAATGGGGATAACTGTCAAGAAATTCTGAGCATGAGGAGCTCGGAGACATTCAAACACTGCTTTTTGGCGAGGGGATAAATCAAACTTCACTCCCAAATTTTGAACGATTCCACTAAATAAGCCACACGCCAAAACATTTTGGGCTTTAGGGGGGGCGGTGTCCTTGTTAGAGAAACCGCTAAGATCGAAATCAGGGAGGGACATACGCAAGCGATCCATCGCATACCCATAATCAGTGTCAACCCCATCAATACCACATTCCCGAAGAATATGGTCTTGCAAACTCCAAGATTGCGCCCTCGAGGCCACAAAAGCATAAGTAGATACATCCTCTGCCGAACATAAACCCAACCCACCAAAACGAGTTGGAATGGATGCTAGCCTCCATTGAAAATCCCCAAAAAAAGGGCCCCCACAGACCACAATGTCCTCAATCGCCTTCCGAAGGCCATTGTCAAAAATAGAAACAGCTTCCCCTATATACATAGGTTGGCACGTTCTGAGACCGAACAACAGCTTTGCGACACCCATACATGAGCGGAGCAAAAGGAGCTCTGACTGAGGGTCCCGCAGACCTGGGAGACAACTCATAAGTTCCACAGCACGAGATGCCCTTTTCACGGCCAAACCACTAATAAACCCCGCATCCTGGCTAACGGCGCCTCCAAGGAGTTTCACACCCAATGTTGGCCTCCCAATCCCGCAGGGAAACAACCCATCCTGTACTTTCATCCCATTGCATGACGGCCAAAAAACTTATGTTTTCTTAATGTTGAGTTCAAGGCCCAGGCGAGGCCCATCGGTCTTGATTATCTCTAAGGCTTTAGCTACCTCTTTAGTGTCTCTGATAATCGTTCCATCATCCAAATACCAAGCATGGAAAAGCAGTTTACAACAATCCCTGATCCGGTGAACTAGTGGGTGCAAAACTAAAGCAAAAAGGAGAGGCCCTAAAGGGTCCCCCTGCTGAACTCCAGTGGTGGACCAAATGTGGTCATTACCCACATATAGCCTCGTCGACTGACCATATAAAAACTCAACCCATAGGGAAATAGATGGGCATCGAGTCCGAACCTCATGTAGGAGGGTAGTCCGATCCACCAAGTTGAAGGCATTGGAGAAATCAACAGTAAGCATAGCCAACGACCCATCCGAGTGAAACTCATTTAATAATCTATTCGCACTGTGAAGCACGGCCTCTGCCCCACTGGGGACTCCCACCCCAAACTGAAAATCACCAAGGTATTTGGACATCTCCTTCGTTACACCCCTCATAGCCACTTTAGAGACCAGCCTCCTCCAAATCGCGCCAACGACAATAGGCCTAATCCCATTGTCCGGTTTGAGCAACGGCGTGAGGGGCGCAGAAGCAACAAACTCTGCTAAAACCTTAGGGCACCTCCCCGCCAAACATAAATCAACATGTGTTTATCCCTTTTGCTTTTGATACATTTGGTTTCCTAGCTCCGGAGGCAAGAGAGTTTTTGACTAGGGTACAACAGGTTGTGCAAAGTAATTTGTCAACCCTTAAGAAACAAAAATTCATTTTTAGTACGATTGAATTTGCTATCCAAAAGGGGGTTGCGGCGCAACTTGTTGCTCGCTTGCCTGCCATCTTATTGTAATTGTTATTTATCATCGTCTAAATGGAAGTACCAAAATATATATATATATATATATATATATATATATATATATATATATCGCAGAAAAGAAAAAGAGAAACCGAAACATTACTATTGGGCACACAAAAAAATTGTATACCGTAACATTTATATAGTATTTGATTATTTGGAGAATATTTGCAAATTTAAGCAGGAATTAAAAACTATACTTTGTCTCTTCTTTAGTTTAAAAATTGTTGGTAGTGATTTTTAAGATGTCTCACGGCACCAAAACAACATCATGACAATTGACATACAGGGAAGGTGGTGAGATTTCTGAAGAAAGAAGATGTAGAGTACCGAGTACTATTGACTTGTACAAGCCATTAATTGAATGTGATGTCAAAGTACATAGAGTATGTGTATTCAGTGAGCAAATGATGGGCTAAATGATGGGTTGAGTGAGAAAAGGACACGTTTTGTCTCCATGTAGTGAAATATCTTTTTTTTTTTTTTGAAAATTGATTTTCATTTGGGAAATTTAAGTCCAATTTGAAACCCGATGGGGGAAAACCTTCAACTTAAGCCGCCTAAAGACACGACACTTAAATTGAAGTAAACCCTGCCTTCTCCAGATTCGAACCCTTGTGGGTTGAAACCTTCATTGAAGGACTTTGAAATCGTACCGACAGGGCAGTGGTCCATAAGAGAGGACTTCCCGGTTTGGTCACCCAAACCGGTACTACTCTCCATTAGGCACGCTTAACTGAATAAGACATGCCCAGTGGACCACAAGCCCATTGGTATGTAGTGAAATATCTATTGATTCATATTTTGATGTTCGTTATGGTTTCAAAAAAAATCTGTACATGACCAATTAGATTTCAAATGTTAAGAGATGTTCTTTGTACAATGCAGAAATGGCCAAGTTTATTTAATAATCTTTCCTTCCTAAATTAAGTATCATTTATTCTAATAGTTTTAAAAGATTAAAATAATATTTCATTGGTAGAGTAAGGCTCAACTCTACTATGTTGTTACGAGAAAATGTTTACACATCACGAGAAAAAATAATCACTTAGAGGATTCTTATATTTGATCTTGAATAACATTCATATTACAAAACTAAATATAAATGTGGAGACACAAGAGTACAATGTCACATGCTCAACTGCATGTTTATCTTGACTTTAATGTACGTGAAAGACGTACTATCTAATGACAATGGCAATAACAATAAGAAGGACGTATGATCATCTATTTGAGACCGGATGCAGCTTGCAAGGGACAATGTGAATGAGTTGAGCATTATGTTACTATACCAATATTACTATAACTCTATAAGAAAGTCTAGTAAAAATTACATTATAATGAGATTAATTGTCATTTTTTGTTGTATAAATGCTTAGCCACGTAGTTTTTTTTTGAAAATTACAAGTTTTACAAAAAAACTAACGTGCGTATAAATATTGTCAAAAACCTCAAGAGTAAACTAAGTACGGCCTAATTCACTTCCTAGTTCTATTACAAGAAGTAAGACTATTGTACAATAGGACACGTGTCTTGTGAGGAGATGTTTGTCTTGAAGTTAAGTTTGCAACCTGTTGAAGTAAAAACCAGCTCCTCGGACTTATCTGGTGAAGAGTCCTCGGGTTGAGAGAGATCCGAGAGACCTGCGAAGAATAAAGCACACGTTAGCCTCGTCCCGGGTGTTATCCCAGGACCAAGCTCCGATGTGAGAATGAGTATGGGTCTGTATGATAATAAATGTGGGTTAGTTGCATAATAAATGAAATTGGGGGTATTTATACTATCCAATCTTGTTACCTTTTGTAGACCTAGGACTCGCCTAGTTAGTAGGTGTCAGGATCTAGACCTGACATAATCCCTTAAAATCTGGTGTGGCGGCGCAAGTACAATTCCCACGTGTCATAGGAAATTGTTCCTTCGTCACGCGTTCGGCCGGATACGTCCCCTTCGGCACGTACCGTCCGGACACATACGTCAACATGCCCCCCCCCCCCCCCAAGTATTGTGTCACTGTTCAAGTGGCGCAATACTTTTATTGTATTATGTTGTGTTCCCTTGGGTGGGTCGGTCTATGTTAGTAGGGCTTTGTATAAAATATGACTGAGTTGGGCTAAAATTGGCCCAACATAGGCGAGGGCCCATGGGCCCTTTAACAGCTCATAACGCTGCCTCATCGACACGTCATCCGGAAGCGTCGTTTTAGGCGGTTCAGATCGCGCCACGTCATAATGACGTGACGGTTCACTTCTCCCTAGATTTACCCTATATATATAAGTCATTTTCACTCTTCTATCTTTTACTTTACCCACTACTTGTGAATTTTGGTTCCTTTCTTCAAGCGTTTACCTCCGCTCTGCCGACACGCCATCGTTTCCTCTTCCTCACTGTAAGTTCCGATAAACATATTTTTTCTTTTTAACATTTCCGGAGAGGAACCGAGAGACATATTACCATAGGTTACCCAAGAGGCAAAGGTGATCCCCAAGTTTGACATGCACATATTCACTTCCAAGCTTTCACAGTCCGAAGTGGATGACTTGATAGTTGCGTACGGTATCCCCTCGGAACTTCATCCGATGTTGCCAGACCTTGATCTTACCATGAACAATCTTCCGAGCGACAAGATAGGTATATATGTACAGCATATGGACTTGGGCGGTGTTCGGATGCCTTTTTCTACCTTTTTGCTCGCGGTTATGAGGCATTTTAAAGTACATATCTCTCAGCTGGTTCCACTCGGCCTCAACCGTGTTATCCTATTCGAGATCCGGTGCTATAGTTTAAACCATCAACCGACCATTTTGCTATTTAGAGTTTTTTATAGACTGTGCAAGGTTGGTCATTGGTTCTCATTTGAAAGCCGAATGGGAAGAAGGGCCAAAAAATGCCTGAAAGAAGTGTTGACCAGATTCAAACATTGGAAGGAAAATTTTTTCTTGATTGACCGTCGTGCTATTCCGGAGGCCATGGCCTGGAGGCATAGGGATTCGAAGATTAGTGATGATTTCCCCTTGTCCTTTCCCGAAGAAGCCGTCGAGGCACTGAGTAGAAAACTGATCCTCCTCTGGAAGCCACCTCCCCGTCTCTTGTGGATATCTGGTTTATGCTCAGTTTCTGACTTTCCTGGCCATGAGCTAGTGTTGAGGGCCCCGAATGGGAATGGTAATGCCGTCACATGAGTTTGAATGCGTATATTTTCTAATATTGAAAAAATGTTCTTTTAATTTGTGCCCTCCTTTCTTTTGTAGTTGTCAACATGTCTGAGTTTTTGGAGCTTCCTGACTGGGATGACACCGCTGTGAGCCAAGGGAACCCACTCGAGCCTGGTCAGAACAGACCGAAGAGGACCACTGATCTTTTGAGTCCGGATAAATCTATCCCGGAAAAGGATTATCTGATTAAGAAAGCTGAGAGGGCCGACCCTGATGTGGTGAAAGCCCGAGAGAAAAAAGAGAAAGCCGCCGCCGAAAGGGCGAGTTTGAAAGTTCTGGCCAGTAAACGTCCCGCTGGGGAGGGGTCCTCCCGGGTGCCAAAAAAGAGGTCAAAATAGAACATAATGGAGGAGAATGTGGATTCTTCCGAGAGAATTTTGGACGCCACTCCGCTCCAATATGCTGATCCCAACCATGACAATCAGGAGATTGGTCCCACCGTGGAGGAGGATCAGCATAAGGAGACTGCCGAGGAGGGCGAGTTCATGGGTGAGAATCCTTTGGAAAATGCCGAGGAGAATGCTTGGGTGAGACGGAGTGCAACACTTCCCGATGCCGAAGCCAATCGCCGTGAGAATTCCGACGCATATCTTTCTGATGGTAATTATTTTATTCAGCTTTACTGTCATCATTTACTGTGGCTCTTCTCCTTTGGGTCTTGATTATGTCATTCTTTTTGTTTATGCAGCTTTGTCGGTCCAGCCCCGTCGTCCGTCTGGGGCGCAGACGGTATTGGAGATTCGCTTTGATGCCTCTGATATTTAAATTCTTCCCTGTGTTAATTATTGTTTTGTTTGTGGCCCCCACCCTTCTCTCTCTCTCTCTCTCTCTTTTTTTTTTTTTTTTTTTTTTTTTTTTTTTTTTTTTTTTTTTTTAGAAAAAACTTATACGTAATCTTTTTTTTCCAGGTGATCAGTCGGATGAGCAGGCCAACTATTTTGTGCCTTCATGGACTCTCCGAGATGACGTTCGCTTAGACTCCTTCCGCCCTTGCCGGGAGCTCATATCCCATCATCCTACGGCTGCTGAACAGGAAGCTTTGGACGTTCTGAGTGACGTTCAACTTACCCGAAGGGCTTATGAACAGTTGGGTATGAGTGTGATCGCCGAAGGGGAGGTTCTGAAAAGATTTTGGGCCCTAAATGCTGATTATAAAAAGTTGTGTGGAAAACTAGAAGGGGGGTTGAATAGTTTACCGCTTTTTCACTTGATTATCTTTTAATACTTTATGTTTGTTAAAGGTATAAACTCAAATTACTTGTTTGATTCTTTGAAAAACTTTACGTGTAGTTAACAATTCTATTTAAAAACAATATGTAATAAGCAAAGACAAAGAAAGAAACGATCAAACCACAACACGATTGTTTATCGTGGTTTGGCTACAATGACTCTTTTTCCTTGCCCTACATCCACGCCCCGAGTTTCCAACTCGAGAGTTATAAGCACTAATCAACAAGCTCCTTTCCCGGTGGAGAAACCTTTACAACGTCGCTTACACTTTTTCCGGTACAAAGCTAGATACCGAGTCCTAGTTCAAGGTAGAACCAACCAAACGTCGCCTATCCACTATTTCCGACACTAGGCTAGGTGTCGAGTTCTTTTACAAGGGTACAACCACTCCCGTTAGTTCTTTTACAAGGGTACAACAACTCCCGTTACACTTATGTATTTTGAGGCCTAAAATACTAACTGATCACTTCTACACATGATACAAATGAAGTATAAACTACCAAAGCTTATACATAATAAAGCTAACAAGTATTGCAACTTTAGAGTTGAAACTTGTAACTTCTTGGATGAACTTGTTAATTCCCTTGCTACATAAGAGGATCAAACAAGTCAAATGTTACTGAGTTAGTTGAAAGAATATATGAAATATATGTCCTAAAGTGATGAATGAAAATTAGCAAGTGGCTTGGAATTTATAGCAAAACAAACAGCAGGTCTGGCGGATACGGCGGAACCCTCAGATGGGTTCCGCCCGTGTACCCCTAGGGTTCCGCCAGGCTTGCAGTAGGTTTTGCAATAAATCTTTCCAAACCAACCAAGATCACATCAACTAACTTCTAGTCAAACACATTGAATCAAAAGTGGAATGCTTCCAAAAATGTGTAAGACCTTATGGTAAGTCAAACACACAAGCTTACCATAATTGCATGATGTGACATGACCCTTTCTAAATAAAGAAATAAAAACAATGTTTTGCTTAAAAAGAAATGTAAACCTAGTTATACAAGACTTAAAACTAAAATGATGTTATTACTATAAACTAAAGTTCATATTTTGTCATTAACAAAACTTAGCAAAGATCGTAAAATATAAATAACGTTTTTAGGCGATATTTGTATTAACAAGTTGTTCCGTACCCACCAGGGTTGTCAGTGGTGGTTGGAACGGGTGGCCAAGGCTGAGCAAGACAGGGACGCCGAGGCTGAGAAATTGAAGAAACTCTCTTCAGAGCATGAGGCCATGAGGGCTCGGTATGAGGCCTGCGCCGAGAGAGAGAAAGGAATGGTTGAACGTCTTGATGTTGTAGACGAAGAGAGGGAAACATGGGAGGGTCAATCGTCGGCTCAATTGGAAAGAATCAATCAGTTAGAGAGTCTTTTGGCCGTCAGGGATGAGGAGAAGTTGAAGCTGGTACAGGAAAACAAAGATCTGGTTGCTCGACTCGGTCAGGCCGAGGTGGTTCGACACAACACGGTCAGGACACTTATCCCAACCGTTTTTCGCCGCCTGACTGACAGTGTTGAGTACAAGAAAAGCTTGGCTAAACCATAAAGCCTGACCTATTCTGCCGGGTGGTTAGCCGGTGTGGGGATTCAGAGGAAGCCGGAAGATTTGGACCGCATCATCAGCTCCACCAAAAAGATCAACTTGGATGCTCCAAATTATGGAAACAAGAGTACAATAAGCTTTTTAGCACTGGGTATCCATACATCCAAAAGATCGCTGAGTCCTACAGACTTCCTCCTGCAGACCTTATCAATATCTTCCCTGATGGTCCTACTCCCCAAGGCTTGATTGGTTCCTCCCACCGCCCAACAGAAACTCCTTGAGGTTCCCTTGAACGACCCAAACACCGAGGTCCAGCCGAACAATCCAGCCAACACATGAAATGCTATCATTCCTTTATTGCTTCTTTTTCACTTGTATTGGATATTGCAACAGTTGTATAATGCTCCCTCTTTTTTTTAAGACAATGTATATACATTTTGACAAAAGCGATCGTATGTAATAATCCTTGGGTGATCCTTATACTTTATTGGTGTCAAGTTTACTATCATATTTATTTACTTGTATATATTCTTTGTTGTATATGCCCCCTTTTTTTTGTACATATATGCAATCTCGTCTGGGTACCCAAGCGTACTTGGGTATCCGTTTCGGACGAGAGCCATCGGTCTCCCGAGGCGAATTATTCCACTCAGGCATCCAAGCATCCTTGGGCATCCGAAGCGATTATGACCGCTCGAGCATCCGAAGTGATTTATTTCACTCGAGCATCTAAGTATTCGTGGGCATCCGAAGCGATTATGATCGCTCGGGCATCCAAAGTGATTGATTTCACTCGAGCATCCAAGTATTCTTGGGCATCCGAAGCGATTATGATCGCTCGAGCATCCGAAGTGATTGATTTCACTCGAGCATCCAAGTATTCTTGGGCATCCGAAGCGATTATGATCGCTCGAGCATCCAAAGTGATTTATTTCACTCGGGCATTTATGGTATCCGATGAGGGCCAGTCATCGGAAAATAATGTGTCTTTAGCACTTTTTTAGGAAAAATGCTTTCCCCGTAGCTTGCGAGGATAGCTGCATTGATTAAGTTAAAACATTCTAGGTTACAAATAGTGGAGAGTTCTAACGATAACACTTTTTATAAGAAGCGGTTTCTAAGATTCATAGCGTGCCACGTCCGGGGCACATCTTTATCTTCCATCGTTTGCAACTTATACGAACCGTTGTCGTACACTTCCACCACGCGATACGGCCCTTCCCAGTTAGGACCCAGCTTTCCTAAGTTTTCCTGTTGGCTTGCTTCATTCTTCCGGTATACAAAATCACCAATCTTGAATCTCACCGGTTTAACCCTTTGATTATAATATTGTTCAATCTTTGTTTTATATTTGGCTTCTCATACGGCCGCAGCTTCCCTTCTTTCTTGCAATAGATCCAGGTTCAAACGTTGTTCCTCTTCATTTCGGTCTGGGTCGAATCTCATCATCCTGTGTGTCGGCATTCCAATTTCTGCCGGTATGATAGCTTCGCTTCCGTACGTCAGACTGAACGGTGTCTCCCCATTGCTTGTCTTGATAGATGTCCAATGTGCTCACAGGATGTTGGGCAGCTCGTCCACCCATCCTGCCCTTTCTCTTCCCAGTCTTGCTTTCAGGCCGGACAGTAGAGACTTGTTTGCTCGCTCAACCAGTCCGTTGGCCTGAGGATGAGCCACCGCTGTGTTTATCTGTTGGATTTTTAGCTTTTCGCACCAAGTTTTGAAAGGGTCTTTTACAAAGTTGGTTCCATTGTCCGTTACCATGATCCTCGGCAATCCGAACCTGACACAATGTTATCCCAAAAAAACTTTATACTTTCTTTACCGGTCGTTTTGGCCAACGGTTTAGCTTCAATCCACTTTGTGAAATAGTCTATGGCCCTTATCACAAATTTGACCCTTCCAGGAGCTTCTGGGAAAGGGCCCAGGACGTCCATTCCCCATTAATAGATAGGACATGGCGCCATAATGGAAGTGAGGCAAGTTTTTGGGAGTTTTGGGACCAGAGCGTGAATTTGGCAAGCATCACACTTTCGTATTTCTTCCCTTGCGTCTCGATGCATTGTGGGCCAATTGTACCCTTGCCTCATTAGTTTGGCTACCATGGATCGTGGTCCGGCGTGCATCATGCTCCCTCTTGTACTTCTCGGATGACATAATTTGCTTGTAGTGGTCCTACACATCGTAGCATGGGGCCTAGTATGACGTTTTGAAGAGGACTCCGTCTTGCATTATAAAATAAGGGATTTTCATTCGTAGTGTTCGGGCTTCGTTGCTGTCTTCGGGCCATATTCCTTCGGTTAGACATTTGATAATGGGAGTCATCCAGTTATCTTCTTCCTCTTCCACGATAGTGTTTATTTCCTTTTCCTCCGTTGATGGTTCGGCCAGTACTTCGACCAGGATCTCCTTGGTAAAATGATCAAAAGCTACCGACGCAAGCTTGTTTAATACATCAGCTTTCTGGTTGTGCGATCTTGGGATGTTCTGAATTTGGAAACTGTCAAAGTGCTCTATATAGTGTTTTGCTTTAGTTAGATATTTAATCATACTTTACTTTGTTGCTTGCCACTAATTCGGAATCCACCCGTACGTCTAGGGCCCTAATTTTCATTCGTCTCGCGATCCGTAACCCAGACAATAGTGCTTCGTATTCTGCCTCGTTATTGGTGCTCTTGAAGTTAAGGCGAAGGGCATAAGTGTACTCCACTTGGTCCGGACTAATCAGGACCAGGCCTGCTCCGGGACCCTTCTTGCTTGAGGCCTCATCGGTGTACAGAACCCAACTGTTTTGGCATGTCACCTCACATACTTCCTTCCATCCCTTTCTTCGTCCACCGGTATCTTTGTCAGGAAGTCGGCTAACACTTGACCTTTGACTGCGTTCCGGGGGATGTAAGTGATGTTGTATGCTCCTAACTCTACAACGTATTTGGCGAGCTTTCCAAAGGCCTCTGGTTTTTTCAAGATCTGCCGGATGGGTTGGTCCGTAATGATCTTTATGGGATGGGCTTCGAAATATCTCCGGAGCCTCCGCGAAGCGTGTAACAGACAGACTGCGAGTTTTTCCATTGGCGCGTAATTCCTTTCGGCCCCATTAAGCGTCCGGCTGACATAGTGTACAGGTAATTGTTATTTTTCCCTTTCTACTAGCAGCACTGCGCTGACGGCACTTGGCGACGCCGCCAGGTATGCATATAAGTCCTCCCCAGGCTTTGGAGTAGTTAATGACGGGAGCTCCAGGATTAGTTTCTTCATTGCTTGGAAAGCCTGCTCTGCCTCTTTAGTCCATCGGTATTCCTCCTTGTTTTCATTCGTTATGTTTTTAAGAGTTTCGAAAAAGGGTAATGATCTTACCGCCGAGGGGGACAGAAAACGATTTAGTGCCGCGAGATTTCTGCTGAGACTTTGCATCTCTCGGAGGGTTTCTGAAGATTTCATCTCCGCAATGGCCTTAGTCTTCCTTGGGTTTGCCCTTATTCCCTCTGAGGTTACCATGTAGCCCAAAAACTTGCCTTCTTCGACACCGAACGAGCATTTCTTGGGATTCAGTTTCATGTTTATCCGACAGAGGTTTTCAAAGGTTGTGGGTCGTATGTTTATGTTGATTATGTGATTCGGGAGGTCGGGTTTGATGGAAGAGAATGAAACCCATTGTTAGTGAAAGAGAGTAGAGAGAGAAGGGAAACAAGTGTGTTTTATTGAATGATAAAATGAAAGAGTAAATTACACAAGTCTCACCCCTCCATGGAAGTATGAAGGGGTATATAAAACCTAACACAAGCTAAACCATTGCAATATTACATAACTAGTCCATGTGTTTTGGCTTAACAAGATAGCTAATGTAATCCCGTAAATGTCGTTCCATTTACATGTTAGGATGATTCCCAACAAAGGTTTCCGCTATATCTGCTAACATGTTAGTCTCTAACTTGCTCTTTATCACCATATCATCAACATATGCTTCCAAGTTCCTGCCTATTTGGGAACGGAAGGCCGAGTCGACAAGACGCTGATAGGTGGCCCCTGCGTTCTTTAATCCGAACGGCATTTTGGTGTAGCAGTAGGTCCCCTGCTCCGTGTAGAAAGCTGTTTTTTCTTCGTCTTCAGGTGCCATTTGCACTTGATGATAGCCTTTATACGCATCTAGGAAACACTTGTATCTGAAACCCATTACAGACTCGATCTTCCAGTCTATCTCCGGCAGCAGGTAATAGTCTTTAGGACATGAGGAATTTAAGTTCTTGAAATTGATGAACATTCTCTAGCTGCCATCGCACTTTTTCACGAGGACCGGGTTGGATATCCAAGTTGGGTACCGCACGGGTCTAACTATGCCCGCTTTCATCCACTCTTCTACTTCTCGGGTCACCACTTGGTTTTTCTCTTAGGAAAAATTGCGCATCTTCTGGGCTACTGGTGTATCTGCCACATTGACGTTGAGGCTGTGTTGTATCAGATGCCGAGGTATTCCTGTCACGTCGGCCGGTTGCCAGGCGAACACATCTAGGTTTTTCCTCAACAGTTCAATTAAATTCCTTCTGCCTTCTGGTGAGAACTGACAACCTCCCTTCTTCCAATCTCCTGCACTCGGAGACGAACGACGGCCGCACTATCAGTGTGGCAACCCCTCTGGGTGTTGGAAACTTTATCATGGAGTGGATTGTCGAAGGAACTGCCCTAAGTTCCCTGAGCCCTGATCTTCCTAATATGACATTATAAGGGGACAGAGAGCTTATCACAGAAAATTTCATCCTGGCCTTTCAAGATAAACCATCATTCCCAAATCGTACTTCTAGCTCGATCTTACCTAGCGGCTTCACAATTTCCCCGGCAAATCCAATTAATGGCTTATCGGTCTTCTTCAACCGTGACTGAATTGTTGGGCACAGATTGTTGAAGAAATGTTCGTACATGATTTCTACCGAGGCGCCCTCGTCCAAGAAGACCCTTTGCACTAGATATCCCTCAATTTCGGCCTCTATTATCAGGGGATCGTCCGACACGTCATTTGATAGGATAGGAGGGAAAGTAATCGGGACATTCAACCATGACTCCGCCGGCTCCCTGGCCTTCCTCTTGCTATCAGTGACTCGCCCCACCATGTTGATCACCTTCCCTTTCCCCGAGTTGTTTCCTCGGTGTTGCTCTCCCCCTCTGTAGATGATCTAACTTTTCTGACTCCAAAGCCATTTCTAGCTGTCTCTTTAGCTGATAGCAATCATTGGTCAAGTGTCTTCTTTCCCTGTGGTAGTCACAATACTTGTCTAGGTTATCTGTGCTCGGTTTTCCTATCAGCGGAGGTGGTGGGGGGAGACGGAGCTGGTGCTCCGTCGCCAATATTTCCTTTGGTTGCTTCACTAGCGCTGTCAGGCTTGGGCGATTGTTATCGGCCTTGGGTGCTTCTCCCCTGCGGAAGTTGTTGCGATAGTTCTCACTCCTCGGGCTCACATACGGGGTGTACAAATCCTTGTTCCGGAAATCATTTCTTCGATCGGCCCTCATTTTATCTGAATACGACCCCCGGTATCTATCCGTCCTTAGGGGAAAACCCTGTCTTCTCCCTTGATCCTGCATTTCTCCCCTTGGAGGTTCAGTGCTCTTGTATACTTCTTCAGATCTAACGAAATCATCTACCCTGACCATCATCTCTTTCACCGTTTGGGGTACTGTTTCGGAAAAGCGTTTTGCCAGCTTGGGGCATTTGTGCGCGTTCATGAAAGAAGAGATGCGCATAACCTACGGCACCCCTGGATATAGCTAGCTTCGTTTGTCCATCGTTCCTTGAAATTCGGAAGGGTTTTGTTTGCCCTTCAAACTATTCTAGTTATCTCCATTGGATCCCGTATCCCCCTCTGTCAAAGTGAAGACCGTGTAACGAACTGTTCCCGTAAGTCTTCCCAACTGTCGATACTCCCGGGATCCAAGCGGCTGAACTATCCTTGAGCCGGGCCATCCAATGTCTGCTGAAGCATTCAGCACCAGACTAGCATCGGCCATTCTCCCTGCTGCCCAGCTCCGAAAAACCGGGTAAGGTGATCATCTGGATCAGTGGATCCGTCATATAACTTGAGAGTGTTCGGCAGTGTATACTTTTGTCCTGAGTATTGCACTATTCGCTGCGTGAATGGGGAACGGAAGGCTTCTTATAAGGCTTGTGGAGTTCTTCATCGGTTGTTACTACAGCCTTACCCTTGTTCTTACGGACGTTGTCGTCCGTTGTTACAACGGACTTACCCTTGTTCGGAGTATCTCCCTCATCTCCGAAATCGAGTCGAATCGGTTTCAGGACTGCTCCGCCGAGGGCATTGCGTTTTTAATCAAATCATGCAGCACTGTGACTTGGTTGAGGATCATGTACTGCAAACTCGGTGACTCATTGTTGCCATGTGTTTTATCTCTATTCTGGTTTTCGCCTGTTTCGCTATCGTGGTGATTCGGTCCATCTCCTCCGCCACGGTCTAGTGGGGTTCGGAAAGAAGGGCCTGACATTTCCGAGCTCCGATAGAGTGAACTCCGGGTCCCACGGATGGCGCCAATTTGTTGAAGTAAAAACCTGCTCCTTGGACTTATCTGGTGTGGCGGCGCAAGTACAATTCCCACGTGTTATAGGAAACTGTTCCTTCGTCACGCGTTCGGCCGGATACGTCCCCTTCGGCACGTACCGTCCGGACACATACGTCAACACAACCTGAGCTTGTGAATCTTCATTTACTTGAGCAGCACTTCAGTGGCATGAGCTAGTGGAACCTGTAGATGCATATATATGGTTCATTAATTTTCATGCAAACATGCATCCGTCAAAACCTTTCCAAAACAACATTATTCCTTCCGCCCACATAATCCTACGTGGCACTAAAAACACATTCAATTCTCACAAACAAAAACACAAAATCTTTGTTCTCTCTCTAGAAAAATGTTAAAACCTTGTCCTAATCTGCTTGGTAAATACCAAGTCTAGTCTTATTTATTTTGTGTCTTTGTCTTCTCAAGTTAAATGTTGAAGGTCTGATTATGTCATTCTTGCATTGTTGAAGTTTGGTGCCACATTGTTAAAAGATAAAAGTTGAAGGAGCCTTGTGCAAGCTGGAAGGCTATATATTACCCCTAATCCCGTCATTAGAGAACACACCAAACCCTATATACATTCTCAGTCACCATCTTCTTACCTTTGATCGTTCGATCATTGTTACAGTGTATTGTAATCTTTTGTGTTTCTCTTCTTCTGTGATCACCGTCTCACAGATATTAATCATTGTGTACTCATTTCAATAAAGCTATTAATAAACGTTCGGCTAGGATTAATCCTGCCGACTAGTGCTCTCCTATTTGGTTGTTGATATGCATTTTGATACCGTCATGCCAAAAAAAAAAAAAAAAAAAGAACAAAAAAAAAAAAAAGAACAAAAAAAAAAACAAAAAAGGTTGATTCAATAACCTCTTATCCTCTAGTGCACCCAGCGTGTGATGATCGAACTATCAAAGGTAAGAAGATGGTGACTGAGAATGTATATAGGGTTTGGTGTGTTCTCTAATGACGGGATTAGGGGTAATATATAGCCTTCCAGCTTGCACAAGGCTCCTTCAACTTTTATCTTTTACCAATGTGGCACCAAACTTCAACAATGCAAGAATGACATAATCAGACCTTCAACATTTTACTTGAGAAGACAAAGACACAAAATAAATAAGACTAGACTTGGTATTTACCAAGCAGATTAGGACAAGGTTTTAACATTTTTCTAGAGAGAGAACAAAGATTCTGTGTTTTTGTTTGTGAGATTTGAATGTGTTTTTAGTGCCATGTAGGATTATGTGGGCGGAAGGAATAATGTTGTTTTGGAAGGGTTTTGACGGATGCATGTTTGCATGAAAATTAATGAACCATATATATGTATCCACAGGTTCCACTGTACTCATGCCACTGAAGCTGCTCAAGTAAATGAAGATTCACAAGCTCAGGTTGCAAACTTAACTTCAAGACAAACATCTGCTCACAAGACACGTATCCTATTGTGCAATAGTCTTACTTCTTTTAATAGAATAATGTAGCCAGTAGATATTTAGTTTTTTACACGATTTTCATTTAAGAACGTACCTCATATATATTTAGTTTAAGGCTTTCTTAACATGCGATGTATTTTGTAAGAGTTCCCCAACCAATTCTTGTTGTAGTGCCTACCATATACATTTGTTATCAAATATGCATGCGAATAATTCATTTACATGTACTTGTGTCAGTTAATGCCATCACGAGAAAAATATATAATTATGAGGTTCTAAGAAAAAAATAATAAACAATTTTGATACTTTACAAACCAAAATTAGAGCTTTACTTCATAATATAAGTTGTTGGGATTCTGTTTGTTACATCTCAATAATCTTGAGATTACTCACTTATTGTAAATATGGTCTATTTAATAATGTTCTTTGCTCGGGTTATATATATGTTAAGGGCCCGTTTGGTTTGTAGGTGGGTTTAGATTAGAATTTGGATTTGAGTGTAAAGTTGTAGATTAGGATTTGGATTTTGATTTGATTTAGAAAAGAGAAAATAATATTTAAAAATATATAATATATTAAAATATAAATTAAAATTAGAATATATTATTAAAAAAAGAAAGTGTGAGAGACAAGTTGAGAATGGGCCTACATAAAAGAAAAATGTGCAGAAAACCAAGGGGGGCTATTGGGTTTTGTAGATGGTAGGATATTTGGATTATATCCCAAATCCAAATCCCATAAATACATACCAAACAATGGAGTTGCATTAATTAAATGCCAAACCCAAACAAATATCACATACCAAACGGGCCCTAAGTTGTTTTGTATATATTTTTTTAAGTCGGCAAGTTCCCTCTACAATATTAAGGCCATGTAATAAAGTAAGCATTACATAGAATACATAAGCAACCTTGATGGAATATGCATTACACATCACATAATGACATTGCTACATATTGCAATACGACTTTTGGTATTTCACTATAATTCTCTAAAAATCAGCAACACTCGTGGGTTGTGCAATTTTATGGGCTTTGCTATGCAAAGCATGTACGTGCCTAGTTAATATTATCAGACTACCCCCAACCCTCACATCATTTCACCTTCCACATCAACGCCATATCAGCTTTCTCTCTACTTCACTACCATCTCACTTTTCACTCTGACCATTTCACACTACTCCACCTTTCAACACATATTCATTAAAATACTCCACTAAGAGCATTCGGTGTGTTAACCATCCAAGGGGGTGAAAGTTTCACTTTTGCTTGTTAAGGGTGCGTTAACCCCCCCCCCCCCCCCCCCCCTCTCAAATTAAAGGTGCGTTAACTTGGCAGGTTAAAGCTTTAACCTTGCGTTAAAGGCTTGAATGAATAAAATAATAATAATAATAAATAAAAATAAAAAATTACGCCCCTAAATGAGGGGTGTTTTTGTAAATTGTTGTTGAGTTAAGATTGAGTTATGATAAGGGGTGTTTTTTTAGTTAAAGATGAAAAGATTAAAGCTAGCAGATGTGACGCTGACGTGACAGTGGATGAAAGTTTAACCTTAAGTTAAGACACCCTATGCTCTAAATATTCCAAACACTCTCACAACTATAAAAACAAATAATAAAAATTATAAATGGCATAGAGCCCGAAAGGTGAAGGTTCCACCTTGTTGCTTGTTTCTTTCTCCTTGCCACTACTCACCCCCTCCTTCCTAACCATCTTGTCGCATGAAGGATGCTTGCCATTTGCTCATTTTGCTACGTTGGGGCAGTGGCAGAGCCAGAAAATGTGATCATGGGGCACCGAGCAATGGAAAGGGATAGATAACAATATTAAAAACACAATTTTTCTCGAAACAAATTGGGTCGGGTCGGGTCAAGAATAAAATCACTCTAATTTAAAGGCGATTAATACTAGTAAGAGGTGCCGGTGTTCATAAAATGAAACCTGATTTATTTATTTATTTATTTTTTAGAGAATAGCACATTGGTAAACTACTTGACAAAACAATGAGACAAACTAAACATCACTTAAATATCCGCTTGCTACTTTCAAAACATTTATTCAAACAAAATAATTTTTTATGTCAAAACCACAATTTAAATCTTTGAAAAAGCAAATTTACTAGTCGTACTACTTTAAAAACTACAACCGTTTTTATGATAAAACATAAAGTAACTTTTCTTAAATAGAATATAGAAAAGAGTTAAAATTGCTAAATGCATCGGTCTAAATTCTAACGCGAGTCTCCCAACTTTTCCTCTTCCCAATTAATCTATGTTCTCCAACTCTTTTACCTACCTAGCACAACCAGAAAAAAACATAAAAGAAGCCATTTACACATCGTTAAATGGCAAATAAAATTTTTGAACACTTGTTGTTTGTAGTCGATCACTGACGAGGGCACTTGGATTTCTAATGCGAGGGCACCAACCATTTTTTCTATAAGTTATACTTTTTTTTCTTAATAGTTCTCTTTCTCCAAGAACTTGGTTGGGGGAAATTCCCCACACTACTCCCAACATGGCTCCGCCCCTAGTTGTCACTTATTAAACGAATCAACTCTTTGGCTCGATGACCTATATAGAGATTACAATCCATATCAGACTAAATATGCTTGTATCCTACACATGTAGACTTACATTTAACAAAACTCACAATTTAACCCAAAATATCAAGCAAACAACGTATTAATATTCAAGGCCAATGCCACATTTTCATGATAATATGTCGTAAAGAAAATACTTAATGAAACAAAGTAACTTTTTTAAAGAAAAATTTCAATCAATAAAATAAACATAAAATCGATTCAAATTTACAAATCATACAAATACTCACTCTATGACTTAAAAGGCTCATGTATATAACTTATAAGGCCCATGTATCTTATCTTAATATTTTAAAAAATGGTCCAAAAACCCGTTACATCTCCGAGGCGCGAAAATCCCCAAGGCGCAAAGGCACAAAAATTCCCAAGCCACTCCTTTTTTGTGGGATTCATGCATGTCGTGAGCCTCGATTTAAAAAAATCTCAAAGGCTAAAGCCTCGTGCGACTTAGCGCCTTAGGCGCGATTTTTAAAACTCTGGTCTAGTGTGCATATAGCAGCCCTGTGTATATTTGGATCACTTTGGCAGAAAAGGAAATGCGTGTGCTAAGTGTTTGTGACCATTTTAGTGTAAGGCTATAAAGGGTCCGCAACTATTTATTAAAAGACTTCTGTGGTCTAGGCTACTGACGTTGCAGGGAATTTTGTTCATGGGGCTCGCCGGTGCAGTTGGTTATTGGATTTTTGTTGAGGGATTGGTGCACAATGGTTGTGGGGCCCGCCCAGTAAAGGAAAAAAAATGTTTGAATTGGGTGTGTGGGTTGGTGACATATATTTTAGAATGAATCAAAGGGGCACGTGGGTAGGGGTGTAAACGAGACGAGACAGCTTGCGAGCTATTCGGCATCGACTCGTAAACTACTCGAAATCGACTCGATATAAACGAGTCGAGCTTGAGCTACTCGAGTACACTTTCGTGTCGAGTTTGAGCTCGAAAACTTGGCTCGTGAGGCTCGCGAGCCCTTATCGAGCTTCAATGATGTTCCACTTTTACCCTTTTATATACATCTAGTTACGTAATTGTCATAAAATTGAGTCAAGTCGAGCTTGATGTGCCGAGTTTTTATCGAGTTAAAAGCTTTAAATGAGAAAATAATCGAGCTCGAGCTTAAGTTTTGAGCTCGAGTTTGATATTACGAGCCAAGCTCGAGCTTGAAATCCAAAGCTCGGCCAAGCTCGAGTTGAGTTTTGAGCTCAAGTTTTAGTAATCGAGTCGAGTTTAAACTTGGGAGTACTCGGCTCTTTACACACCTACACGTGGGATAGAAAAATAGTGATGTAAGAAGTATATAATTGTTTGGATATGGTGATGTATGCATTGTTTGGACTTTGGATAATGACAAAGGCCCTATGATTTATAGTTTTATACACCATCAAACATTTCTTTTGTTTTTCTTTAATATTTTAATATCTATGAACACACCAAAGCTAGACTCATACCTCGTACGCTTTCCCCTACACTGAGTATCAAACATTTCTTTTGTTTTTCTTTAATATTAAAATATCTGTGAACACACCAAAGCTAGACTCATACCTCGTACGCTTTCCCCTACAAAGAGTGTGTTAGGGGGTGGCAATGGAGCGGTATGAACCAGCGGCATGGTCCATGCCGCTCGGCAACACCAATGCCACAAGCTCGGCATGAACGAGGCATCAACAATCTCGGCAATGTTTGCCGATGAATCATGGGCTTCACTTTCGAAAAAAGTAGCCGTTGGGTGCTTTAATGTTGTGAAAATAAAAAATAAAATTAGGTGAGGCATGAAATCATGGTTGCTACTAAAAAAGTATGGTGAGTCATGAGAGAGGCATGTAATGAGGTGACATGATATTATTGGTGGGTGGTGAGGCATTGGAGAAGCATCGAATCATGACTGTCACCTCTTTATAGATGACAACTTTTTTCTTTTTATTTTAATGGTAGGTTATAAGGACCTCTGTTTTACAGTTTGTACCCTTTTTTTATTTTATTTATAATTTTGCGTATATTATAAAACTGTGAAACGAAAAGTGCAGAATAAAAAAAATATAAAGTTTAATTAGTCAAAAGTATGACAAAAAGTACGGAGCAGAAGCTAATAAAAACTGTGTTGTACTGTAAATTAAGAGGAAAAAACACATTTTTGTACTTTTTTATACTTTTTTGTGGGTAGGGGTATATATAACATAACCCTTAATATAATTATACGTAACTTTTGTTAAAAAAAGATAAATGATTAGTGTAATATTTTGGTGTATTTAGAGTACCCGCTTTGTTGGTTAATTTATTTTGAAAAGGTCGGTAACTTTTAAGTTTCAGGTAGGTGATGTATTCAAGCATTAAGATGGTATCTTATTTTATTTGTAAATTTATTGGTTAGCCATTTGCTTTGCCTTTCTAAACTAGGCTAAATGTCCCTGTTTGGATATTTAGTTGGTTTTTTTCCATACACATAGTAACTCAAGCTAGAAAACTTTAGAAAGTGTAATTTTACCTTTAAAAAAAATGTAAAAGCATGTGCAATGGGGCAGTGGAGAGGGTCGCCGTCGCAAGTGGTCACCACTGCACGTTAACATTTATAACCACATGTCATAAAATCACTCTATAATGGAATTTTTCTATATCCTATATCTAACATGTTAAATAAGTAAACTCTGTTATAGATAAGATGATGATGATCTTCATGTGAGATGTTATATTATTACTACTAGTATTAAACATCACATTTGCTGTCTGAGAACATTAATTGAAAAAGTACTGCAGGTTAGTAACTAGAAAACTAGTACGACGAGATGTGATGTCTTTATGCAAATTAATGTCTTCAGCAAATGAGTTGGATACTGGATAGGTAGAGGCGTAGAGCCATGTGAAAGTCCCTTCATATATATTCTTTAAATATCTTAAACAGGAATTATTTTTTATTTTTCTTAAAAGCTCTAATCATTTTGATTCATAATGTTTTTGTTATAACGAGAATGGCAACGGTCCGCCGCGTTGCGGGCGGGCCTGTTTTTTGGCGGAGGCGATTTGCCATAAATAAAGTAGAATATTTAGCCATTGTAATATGAAAATATTTATTTGATTTATTGGTTGCAGGTGTAATGCATATGAGAGCACCAGTACATCTAAGTGATCTCTTTTCATGTGTAAAGAAGATATGCATGCTGGAAAATGATCTGTTGTAGTCTGTATATTTAAAATCAGTGGGTTCAGAAACGATTTTTCTATGTAATGCTTCATTCAAGTCTATGTTGCCCAAATAGCAAGTGAATAAGTAAAAAGTAAGAAGTTGAAATAGGGAAAAGTTAATAAGACCTTGTTGATGCAGCGCTTGATTATTTGCCTACACACTTAATCCTTGATTGCCCATTGTCGGCGAGCACCTTTGATTAGAGGAAAACATTGTTCTATTGCAAGGAATCAGGTACTGATCTACATTCACGGGAAGATCATCTAAAATAACTTTTTTTTCCACTTAACTGGGCTACAAAAGTACTAAGAGTAGTAAAAGCTACCTCTGCTCGATACAGGTACATTATCAGTGGAGGTGCGATGCAAGAGTAAATCGTGCACATCGTGCAAAGACTCATCTTGTAGACCATTTAATAGGTTCATATGTATTTCTCATATATCTTCAGTACCTAAGGCCGTGGAAGGTGACACGATGTTAAGTACATGAAAAGGCATGTTCAATACTAACGGAAAAGGAAAAATGACTATAACTTACATATTGAATTTGGCACATCACGTGGAAATAGAATTGTTTCATCAGAAACTTCACATATCTTTCGCTTTCCTTTAGCAATCTCATCTTGAATTTGTAACGTACATGCCATTTGGTAATCTGAGGTACACGTCTATTTGTGTACTCTTCCTGTTTTGCATTCACCTGCAACATGTTATGAGAGAAAGTAATTAAATCAGCCGCCATTGTTTATAACAGGAAATATTGTAACATGCATAAGAAGTATAAAAAAAACATCGCAATAGAAAGTAATTAAATCAGCCTCCATTGTTTAAATCAGCCGCCATTGTTGAATTGGATTTTGAGTAAGCAACCTGATATATCGCTTCTGTTGTGAGCCACCATCACAATAGCTTTAATCCGGTCGGGTAACTTTGTGTTTTGCGGCAGCTTATGGGTTTACCCAAATGAATTCATGTGTCAAACAAAGAAAGGAGTTACATGTATATCTCTGGAATCGCCTCTATCCATATAAATGTACTGCCACTTTCAATGGTTTTGATGTATTAGCTTTTTGGAAAGGAAAAAAATAAAAAGTGGTATGAACCAATTTAAACACTTTCGCCTATGAGCTTATCTAGTCATGCCCTTTTTTGGTCATCTACCTACTTAAGCTAATCAAACTGTTGAGGTATCAGCTTATTAAAGATAACCAATCCAAACACTTATCATTGGTCCTTTTCATTAGTATGTAAAAGTTAGGAAATATATTGAGAAAATAGTTGTTTCTCTATAAGAGAACTAAGTGGTGGTAGCACCTGGGCCCGTGGATAAGTGAGGTGTTGTGGAGGCATGAATGGTATTTGAGTTTCTAGTGGACCAACTTCAACTGTTTATTTTGCCAACCATCCCGCTGCTGGCCACGACTCCAACTTCAGCTGAAACAATGACGGCGAAAGAGAGATTAGCATCTCAAATGACAGAAACAGTGACGACCAAAAAATGAGACCGAGACTTGGAATGAGACATTGATAGACATATGGCAACTGACCGTGGTTAATAGTAGCAGCCATGCCTCTGCTGCTTCCGACTCCAACTTGAGCTGAAACAACAACGATAAAAAATGAATTAGCATCTCCGATTGCAGAAATAGTGACACCTGAAAAGTGAGAACCACGTAAGAAAGTACCGGCAATATCATTAGAAGAAAGAAAGGGCACATCCACAGCACGGTGTACATCCATGAAAGTGAGTAGGGCCTCTTTCTCGTTCATTAGTTTGCCTTCTGTGATTCAGCCCTATAAAATTAGAATAGGTTGATGATCGTTAGGAATATATTTAATTACCATACAATATATGGACATAAAATATGGATGCTATACAAATAAATTCGTCCCAGGTTAAATAATTACTAATAACTTAATTTACCTTGACACAGTGAAGTCTTGCTCCTTCATTCACATCTCATTTGTACGCCTTCATTGACACCTAGAACGATAGTAAGCATCAACATATTAGTATAAGCTTAGTCGTGGTTCGTATGTTGTTCGATCGAAGAAAGATGTTAAATATTTATGAACATGACCAAACATCCTATATTAGTAATCAAATTATTTATAAACGGAGTATCTACTTTACTTCTCACAAACAGATCAACTATACTTATCCAATTCTCGAATATACTAACCTTGACCACAAATGATAAAGCACGCACTCCATACTCTTAACTAAACCCTTAGCGTAATCACTTGCGACATAAACATCTATAACAACTAAAAAACATCCTCCACTTAGTTATATACTTATAGATATCACGCACGTATTACAGCCTTTTTTCGTAACCCGACAAACCACCTACGTGCGGCCTCTATTGTTACCTAACTTAAACAGATGATCACTATATCAAGTCATTTCGCAATAATTTAATATCCGCACGTGCTATTCTAACTATAATCACTCTACAACGATACACTGAAACTTCATACAATGTAACACTAAAATTCGATCTATATAACAAAATGTAACTACCTCGGCCGCTTTCGAAGGATTCATCCACTCTTTCGGAATCATAACTTCCTCAACCGTTCCTTCCACTTCCTCTCCGCTCCAGCTATTCGATACCGATCAACGCGCTGTTGTTGTTCCTACAAAGAGGTGAATAATCCTCTAACGTGTGTTAGTTACACTTTGAATTAGGCTGACAATCACTATAATAATAATAATCATAGGGGGTGTTTGTTTCGGCTTATAATAATAATAATCACTATAATAATAATGCAAAGGAGGATTTAATTTTAAAAATAAAAAAGGGTACCTGACGATTGACGGTATCAAGGTAGGGACAGTCTCGACGGATTTCAATCATCCTTCTTCGATTCGCCACTTTGTTGTCTTCTTCTTCTTCATCTTCATCCACCTGCTGGTGCTTACCGTTTCCGTCTACTTTCATATCGTTGTCTTCTTCTTCTTCATCGTCGTTGTAAGTTGCGAGTGGAAGCAGAGCGTTATCAAATCCAAGCTCAACTTCTTCTTTTTCTGATGTTCTCTGCTTCTTCTTCGAACTACCAGATTCTTAAGCCTAAATTTCACGGCAACGCTACCAGCATTCGCACCACCAATTATTGAAGATCTAAAGTTTGGAATGTGAATGAGTGAATTCATTTATATGTGAAAATTAGGGTTTGTGAATTTGGGAATTTGATACGTGAAAATTAGGATAAGAAGTGTGTGGTTATCTGTTTTTTTTTTTTTTTTTTTTGGACCGGGTTGGGCTAAGATGGGCAACAAAGACTGGGCTAATAGAAGCGGGCCATTTTTGGCGGGAAATCGCGGGTGCAAAACGGCAGCGTTTTGAATGGGGTTTAATTAAATGGATAATATGATCCATAGTAATACTTGTTTTGACATGTTAACTAATAATGTAACCTTGCATTTGCGCTTAGATCGATTCCCTAAATTACACAATCCCTACGATTTACCGATCTTGTACATTTATATGATAAATTTTAGGAAAACACTCTTGATCGCTGATGTGCTTTGAAATTGTTATTATTGAATTATCGTGTAAATTGGCTTTGTAGAGACTTTGGTAATGAAAAGCTTTACTATAACTAACGATAAATTTATGTGCCTGTTTGTGCAGATGTCATGTTTACAAGGGCCTTGTGTCCATGGGCGGTTTTGGGCCGGCGCATCATCAGCAACAGAGCTGGGCCCAACTCACTAAAGGGCACTAAATTTTTTTATATTCATTATATGTACTAGGCCCAACTCACTTAAAAATAAACACATTAATCATTTATTCGAAAAAGTCAAAAACGATTGTTAATGGACAAAAGGGTGAAGACCCAACCCACTTAAATATATTTTATTTTTTAGAAGTAATACTTTTGTTGCAAGAATGATTTTTGTTCGTATTTTCTGGCTTTTCGTACTTGATTATGGTCTATAAATATTATAATATAAGAGCATTTTTTTTTCTCGTGCCAGGCCTAATTTTTTTTTTGACGTTCTCACTTCTGCCCTGTTGTGTCCAGATCTACTGTTTCATAATTTCTGCATATATCATATCAATCCACCTGGCCATGAGGTCAGTAATTAGTAACTTGACCTTTTATTTTAAGACTAAACTACCTTGCATCCCTTCTCATTGAGCAACATGTCATCAAACTTACAAGAGTGATTATTGACTCGTAAACTTTACAAGAGTGATTACAAGTGAACTTTGTTGATGCCTTGTGCAAATAAGGCCTCCTCTATTTATGTATAAATTCTACACGCTTCCATGGTGGGAAACTTCTAGAACTTCCATGAGCAAGTTTCTAGAGCTTCCAACACCTTCGAACATCTTCCAAGGGCTTCTAAGATCATCCAAGCTCTTCCAAGAAAAGTGTGGAATAATCCGGAATCCCGACCAAGCACGAAAACGATCCTATCGAGCGTGCGGGTCGTAACATTATGCTTATGTTATATAAGCGGTTTATGGATTATATAACATAAGCTCGTAAGCCTATGTTTAGTGTTTGAATTAGCTTATGTTTAGTAAGCTGATAAACATAAACCTTTGATTTAGTTTAGGTCGTTAAATGATCAAAATGGACATGCGTTGAAATATATAAATGTTAGATTGCGTATAATTGAAGGTAATTGTAATTTGTAATGGAACATGTTATATAAACACAACCCTTCTCAAAAAGCCACAATTTAGTGGCTTATCAAAACCCCCTTACATAAGCACACTTATATAAGTTTAGCCAAACATTTGATTTAAGTTTATTTGACACATATAAGCTAATAAGCCCTCTATATAAGCATAGCCAAACCCGCTAGTCAATATTTTAAAAGTTCAAAATTGAAAACCAAACGCAAGAACACGTCAATAAACATCCAACCCATTGACTCATTCAGTCATTTGTTCCTGTTCCAAGTTTTCTAAATGTGCATTTTTTTTTTTTTTTTTTTTTTTTTTTTTTTCGTAATAATTCTCAACTAGTTATAAGGCCCCCGTGCACGCACGAGGTTTTTTTCTAAAATTCTTAATTATGTATTATCGTCAATTAAAAAACAAACAACTTAATGTGTATAAATGTGTGTACGGTTCCTACTTCAATTCAGTTTTGTAGATAAATTAGGATCATTATATATTATCATTTTTTTTTAATAAACACTTTAGTTATAGCGTCCGTGCCCGCACGAGGTTTAGACATAAATCATAGAGTTAATGTTATTTTTTGTCCCTGTGGTTTGCCGTTTCAACCACGTTTAGTCCCTGCCGTTAAATTTCTTCGGATTTGGTCCCCGTGGTTTACAAACCCATACGGGTTTGGTCCCTTGACCGTTAGTTGACCGCTAAATATATGCAAAAAGACAAAAACACCCTTAGTTATATATATATGCAAACCACATGGACCAATCATGATTAAAAAAAATTTTAATAAAAAAATTCTAAAAAAATTTTCTTAAAAAATTTTCAAAAAAAAATTTTAATAAAACTTTTTCAAAAAAATTCGAAAAACATTCTAAAAAATTTTTTTTTTTTGACGAAAATTTTTTATTCCAAAAAGTTCGAAAAATTTTCAAAAAAAAAATTCTAATAAATTTTTTTTCTTAAAAAATTCGAAAAATTGTCTAAAAAAAAAAAAAAAAATTTTGACGAAATTTTTTTTTCCAAAAAAAAAAAATTTGAAAAAAAAAATTTCTAATAAAATTTTTTCTTAAAAATTTGAAAAAAATTCTAAAAAAAATTTCTTAAAAAATTTTCAAATTTTTAATAAAAAAAAATTCTAAAAAAAATTTAATAAAAATTTTTCTTAAATTTTTTTTTAAAAACATTCTATTTTTTTTTTTTTAAATTACACTAGAAAAATAAAAATAATATTTGGAAAAATCTAAAATAACTTAAAGGTCTGAAAAGCTCAAGGTCTGAAAGTTACTACAAAATTCTTTGAACTTTTGGTTTTCTGCAAGCACTAAGAAATTTGACTTTTTGATTTTTGCTTTTAGTTGGCTAAAGTGAACTTTGATCTTGATTTTTGCTTAAAAAATTTTCAAATTTTTAATAAAAAAAATTCTAAAAAAAAAATTTAATAAAATTTGCTCTTAAAAAATTTGAAAAACATTCTAAAAAATTTTTTATTAATTTTTTTTTAGAATTTTTAATAAAAATTTTAATAATTTTTTTTTATTAAAAAAAATTAATTAAAAATTCTTTTAGAATTTTTTTCGAATTTTTCAAGAATTTTGTAATATTTTTCGAATTTTTCAATAATTTTTTCGATTTTTTTTTAATTAATTTTTTTTTTGAATTTAAAAAAAAAAAATTATCAAAATTTTTTTTTTTTAATTTTTTTAGATTTTTTTTTCCAATTCAGAGGGCAAGATTAGCACTTCAACAAATATGCAGCCCTTTTTTTTCGATTTTTTTTTTGTCAAATGACAAAAATACCCTTCAGAGGGACCAAACCCGTATGGGTTTGTAAACCACGGGGATCAAATCCGAAGAAATTTAACGGCAGGGACTAAACGTGATTGAAACGGCAAACCACATGGACGAAAAATGACATTAACTCTAAATCATATTTATCATGTTTTAATAATTGCCATACATGGTTTTTCTAAATGGTGTATTTAAAAGTTGGCCAGTCCGTTATACTAAATTTGGTCTATTGGTATATTTTTAACTGTTTCTCTTCCACTGCTTTAGCCCAGCCCGCCAACATCACTGGCCCATCTTTTTTGCTTTAATCAGTAGCCCATCTTTTTGCTTTCTTTTTTGTTTAGCTTTTATTGGAACTTTTATGTTATAATTATGATACTTCATTTGAGTTGCGATCCCATAGAAAGGATCAAAAATTAAAAAGGCTAAAAATTGTTTCTAGCCACTAAGCTAGGGCCATGTGTCCCACACCCACTCCCTCCATTTTTTCTTTAATATTTTCGGTTAGAGGGCATTTTGGTCATTTGACCCATTTTTTTTAATTCCACCTTAAATTTCAAATGCAAATAACTTTCAAACGACAAACTTTTACAAAAAAAACGATTTCACCATAATTTTTAAAACTTAATCCTCTTTAATTTGGTATAAATCTTTTTATTTTTTTCGAAACTTTTTTTTTTGACATACTCATTGGGTCATGATTTTCTTGAAAATTTTAGCATTTTCGGCTCTAATTTTGTCTAGTTTAAAGGCCGAATTTTGCAAAACTTAAAACACGAAAGTTGTAGCTTCTTGGCCATTCTTTACCCAGAAATTTGAATCACTCAAATCAAATATGATATAAGTGAGATATCGTATGTTAAAGATGACGTTTTACTCATATTTGTTGCACACAACGTGTTTGATAAAATGTTTAGCTCAGATTTTTAGTTTTAAAATCGAGTTAAATGCACTAATTTTTGTACAACAATGCACCTTTAGTTATTTTATTAATGTAACATTCAAAAAGTTTTGTTTTGTTTTGTTTTTTTTTTTTTTTTTTGTTGTTTTTTTAACTGATGAACCTTATTAACTGATTTTTAAAAAAGTCATTTTGTTCATCAGTTACTTTGGTTGAACTATATTAACTGATAAACTTATTAACTGATGAACCTTATTAACTGATGGACCTTATTAACTGATGACATTATTAACTGATTTTTAAAAAAGACATATCGCGCGTTAAAGAGTATTATTAACTGATGAACTTATTAAATCAGTTAATAAGGTTCATCAGTTAATAAGGTTCATCAGCCTTATTAACTGGTTGAATTATATTAACTGATGAACTTATTAACTGATGAACCTTATTAACTGATGAACTTATTAAATCAGTTAATAAGGTTCATCAGTTAATAAAGTTCATCAGCCTTATTAACTGGTTGAACTATATTAACTGATGAACTTATTAATTGATGAACCTTATTAACTGATGAACTTATTAAATCAGTTAATAAGGTTCATCAGTTAAAAAAAAAAAAAAAAAAACTTTTTGAATCTTACATTAATAAAATGACTAAAGGTGCATTGTTGTACAAAAATTAGTGAATTTAACTCGATTTTAAGACTAAAAATCTAAGCTAAACATTTCATCAAACATGTTGTGTGCAATAAATATGAGTAAAACGTCATCTTTAACATACGATATCTCACTCATATCATATTGGATTTGATTGATTCAAAATTCTGGGTAAAGAATGGCCAAGAAGCTACGACTTTCATGTTTTAAATTTTTCACGATTCGGCATTTATGATGGTACAAAATAAGGTCGAAAATGCCCAAAAAATAAAGAAAATTAACACCCATTTCGTATGTAAAAAAAAAGTTTTGAAATTTTTAACAAAATTTATACCAAATTAAAGAGGATTAAATTTTAAAAATTATGGTGAAATCGATTTTTTCTAAAAGTTTGTCGTTTAAGAGATATGTGCGTTTGAAATTTGAGGTGAAAAAAGAAAAAACAAGTAATTTTACTATTTTGCCAATATCCAGATTTTTTAAATAAAATAAATGAGTGACACGTGACAGCACAAAATTTCTTTTTAGGCTTATCCAGCATCTACTTCATTTAGCTAGTTAATAAGATAAGAAGATCCATAAAAAGATCAAATAATGGAAGGCGGGAGGTCGATGGTAAGATTTTTTAAAATTTTGTTAGAACGGCTGCTGTTTATTAGAATAATGATAAGATGCAATATTGTCTATATATATATTATAGGAGCGGAGACGGTGCGATAAAATATTCAACAAATTATTAAAATACAATTCGTTAATAAAAAATTGTTTTTTTGTGTGAGTTTGATGCTGAGTTTATATAAAGCAGACAAACACCATATAAAATATTCGTTTCTTAACACATAAAATATTCCAGTTCTGTATGGGCTTCTTTTAGTCAAAAAAGCTGCCTTGGCGCGTTTTTTTCTTCTTCTTCTTTATTTATTTATTTATTTTTTAAATTAAACATGTGTACTTTTTGGACATGTCCCAAATATGTTTTCCCTTTTAACAAAAAGTTTTCGACATGTCCCAAATATATTTTCCCTTTTAAGTAAATAGAACAACGTTTCCGCGTATCGAAAAACGATAATCTTGAAAGTTCGGATCGCTTCATTTTCAAATTGTGCGTTCATCCATAATGCTCGACACAAACCATAAGAAAACGTTAATCACTAAACGTAAATACAGGGAAACACCTGACTAAAACACATGCCAAAAATATCCGCCGCAACGCGGCGGGGGCTAAAACCTTATTTAGGATAAATTTAAGTCATGAAATGGGTATATACGATAGATTTGGAGTTGTATATAATGAAATTTATATCAGGTTACGCCAAATTTGATTAATGAATAGAAATTACTAAAGTGAATAAGTGATGATAGCTAAGACTAAAGAACTGTGATTGTCAAACAATGATGCAGATGTTGAAGCAAAAAATGATGTGATTCAAGTAACTTTGTTTATAATGCGGACTGTTTAGACACTTCAAGGTTTGAAGATGAAGCCCAAAATTGATTCAATGATTACAAAACAACATTGTTACAGTAGTAACTTTATTTGTTTTACTAAAAGAGGTCTTGGTCTTAATGTCTTATATATTTATCCCGTTATGCTTGTAGAACATCTTGTTATATAGATTGTTCGATTGATGAACAACTCATGTCCCTCCAGGCACAAAATTAAGTTTAGTAACAACAGGCTGAGACGTTTTCATTGTTGTTCATGCTAAGTTATCCTAACGTGTTACTCATATGGAATGTGGATCCACATGATGTAAGATATGGGCAAAGTAGAAGTCCACTCATATTCCTCAATTTAAGTTCACAAAACTTATCCCTACGTTTTCTTTATGTTAACTGGTTAGGTATGGAGTCGCAATAATAATTTTAATTGATCAAAATGGTTCAAAATTAAGGCGCATCCCATTAGGTTCCACTAAGGGTGAGCATTACCGACCGACCCCCGATTACCGGCCCGATTCCGACCACCCGACGGCCCGATTCCGATCCCGACTAGCAAACGGGTCGGGAGTCGGTTTGCTATTCCGGCGAACTCGGGAGTCGGGTCGGGACGGGTCGGGTCGGGACGGGCCAAAACCGAAGAAAGAACAAAGCGATACCGACATCCCGACCGAATCCCGACACCGACCGACACACACCGACTGGCAATCGGGTCGGGACTCAGTTATGATTTTGCAGGTAATCGGGATCGGGATGAGTCGGGCTCGGGTCGGGACGGGTCGGTTCCGGCCCGATACTCACCCCTAGGTTCCACCAAAACCTATAGATGAACAAGCACCTTCCATAAATAAACACAGCAAGGTACTCCAATATGTCATACACGATCACAGCAAAACCAGGGCCGTCCCATGAATTGGTGAAATTTTTTAGAGCCCTGTACGAAATTATATAATTAGGCCTTTCGATAAGCAATATTATATATAAAGTGTCACCATTTATAAGATATAATGAAATTAGTTATCAAAACGTTCTAACATATTATCCATTTAAGATATTTTACCATCTAAATACTCTTTTATTTGTTAAAAATATGTCAACACATGCATATAATTATTAACGGGACAAATTTTGGGGTCCTTTAAAATTTTGAGGCCCTAAGCGGTCGCTCACCTTGCACACCCTCAAAGCCGGCCCTGAGCAAAACATCCAAAGGCACAATTCAATCTTGTTCTCCGTATATAAAATTGTTCTTAGAACTTCGGGCCGAGTTGAGTGTGAGCTCTAAACTTCGGCATAAATCCATGATCGTAGGGACAAAAATGCTAATCCGTATTGTTCGCAGTGGGTATGTGTTTAATAGAATCTGCATGCGTAGTCGAATGAATGGTTTATATAGAATTTAGTACGTATATATGGCGGCAAAGGTGACAAAGATACTAATTCGTTTTCACCTACAACTTTATATATTTTTTAGTAAACCAAAAATTAAACAATCTACCTTTTCTGTTTCAACACTGATGTGGAAATATCTATATCTATATCTCTATATATTACAAGAAAAGGTAAACACGTTTTTACAAGTCCAATAAAAATTGACAATCAAGCACTTTAATATCGGCATGTGGAATGTTTTATCTATATATTTATAAGAAGACACCTTTTTACAAATCTCAAAAAATATATACGTAACATGCACTTAATCACTTTTTGGTGTTGACATGAGAAAATTTTAACATGTACTGTAATTTGAGTAGTTAATAGAAAAAACCATGGTTGTCAGGATCCTGATCCTGATCTTAGGATCTTACGATTTTACGATACTGCAAAACAAAAACGATCCGGATCTTACATAGGATCTTTGAAAGCTTAAGATCTTATAGGATCCCGATCTTGACCATAGGATCTTAAGATCTAATCCGATCCGATCCTACTTTTCTCGGATAACAAACTAAAAAACTGCACATTTCTAGATTATTTTTTATAGAATTTAAAAAACAACATATTAATCTTATTAAACATTTCATAATCATAATTCATGACAACATTTTGATGCAACATTCATATAATTTTGTTTTTATAATATATAATAATTTGTAAATTTGTATAATATTATAAAAACTATTAAGAAAATAACATTATAGTAGGATCTTACGATCCCGATCCGATCTTACGATCACAATCTTACAAAGACGAAAACGATCCTGGGTAGGATCCCGATCTTGAAAACCTTGGAAAAAACATCTTCATTTAGCAAAACAATAAGAAAATGACCTAACACCGACTTTACCTTCTATTTTTTTGTTTCTTTCTTTTTATGTAGCACATTTTTTACGAGTCTGACAAAAAAAGTACACTCAAAATTAGTATTGACGTGTGAAATTTGTATTTAGCAAAAAGGTTTGTGTTTATCATATTAAAATGTAGGATGTCTCAAATTTAATTTTTGCAAGATGCAAATAATTGTGAAGTAGTCACGTCAATCTTTGGCTTTACCTAACTAGTTCTCTACAAAACATATAACACGAGCAAGTTTGCCCGCGCGTTGCTGCGGGGCATCCGTGTTTGTGTTTATTACAATTATGTTAACGTCTTTTTGGAGTAACCAATTATGTTGTTTTTTAAGCAAGCATTTTATTAATAGGAACAAAGAGTGAACACATGAGTCAAGTTCATAACAGCAACAGCAAATGCAAGTCAGTTTTTTTAAATCCGGGTAGCAATGCTGAAATGACTATTTACAAACATCACCAATGAGACAAAGTTTAATTCAAAAGAGCATGAAAAGAAATATAGAGTAAAAGATTAGAAAATGAATGATGTTTACATTATTTCATATACTGATCAATTCTTGACATACTATACATTGGCTAGTGTAGCTGCAGTGAGATTTAAATAGCTCCAATGGGATAAATAGTTACGAGTATTTATTCAAAAGAAAACCTCATAAGAAGCTTTACATTTTCGAATTTATCTCTTTTCTTGTTACGGAGCAGAACGGTTCAAATCTCCCTTCTCAACTCAGACACACGCAAAGTAAATTCTTCATCCTGAACGGGTATCCAACCATCTTTAATTGCTCTGGTGTGCTTCTTGGGTTCATTAGCCGGGACTCCAACCATATACAATTGTTTTTTTTTTTTTTTTTTTTTTTTTTTTTTTAACAAAGTAACTATTTTGTAGCAACAACAATTGGCATCAAGTGTCGACTAATCTGAATATTATGAGGTCAAAATAGGTATATATTTAATCGATTATAGAAGCATGGCACCATAAAATGAAACAATAGTCATACCTGAAAAATTCAACGTGACCTGCAATTCCCCGACACCATGACCTGATCGAGTCATCTCCCATAATCAACTTCCCTGATGAAGAACTCGCTTAATCATCATTTTGTTCACACATGCCTATAATTCACATGAGAGACCAACACATAAGCATCAAAAGAATTACTAAGCTAAAATAAAATTAAAAAAAACAAAAAACAAAAAAACTGAACTTGTGGATTATTGAAGTCATCCATGGCAATAACTCTACCTTGCACTCTTTGCTGTATATATATTAATTGACACTTCAATCGCCGTTCTATTCATAGGTTTAACAATTTGTTTTACCAATTCCAAATTAATTTGCTGTGATGCATTGCTTTCATCCAGTGGATTCACACTTAGAATTGCATCAGGTGTCCTGTTAAACATGAAACAAAAAACAGTTAGTTGTTAAAAAAATCTAAGGCACACAAAAGATAAGAAATGCACAAACCAAAAATCATGTAGTCATTGCTGTATATAAAACACCGACATACATCAGTTACACATTGAGTTATAGGTTTTACCAAACATCCCGTAATTATGAACAATTCAAATCGCTATGACAAATTTTCTGCACAAAAATTAATGAAGATTTTTTTGATAACTGATTAAGTGGTAACTGCTAATCGATTTATTTGCTTATTCTAAGCACTTTTACTATAGAAGATGTCATTATCCATAGTATTACACGAACAACCCCTTTAAACAGGTTGGTTATAGTACCATTCTTCCATCTTTGTCGTCTGTAGACACTTGCACTCACAGAGTAGCACTCAATAAAGTGCCCAGGTTGCGTTACTGTAATCTAAATTATTGATCAAGTTAGTGCCGTGTATATAAAAGGAATCCTTTTTTTTAAGGACCTGAAAATATAGTAAATGAACATACGAAGCTCACGCTATTATCCACACGTCATGTGAACAACTTGCAGATTACCACCAATCCGCAACGACAATAAATATTCCACCACTTGAGTACTACTATAATCTTTTACAGCCACTTCAGTGGCTTCCAATTTCTAATCTCAAAATTAACCCAAAGAAGTTAATCTAAAAGTATGTTAAATTTTTATAGTATATAAGTTATTTATAAAATCACTGAACCTGATACAACGTCATTGTATCAGTTTCAACAACACCTGTAAACCAAGAGTGACACTATCTGGTATTTGTATTTTGTAACCTGTTCCCGACCCAACCTGATGTCACACCCCCAAGATCGGGTCCAGCGGAAGCATACGTGTAGCTGGGGTGTAACTCAATCGGTAATACAACACAAGTACAAAAATAGTTTTCACTTTAATTATTTAGAATAAAATCGTTTAATCAAAATGTTGAATTTACATCGTTAAAATTAGTGCGGAAGTAGGCCCTTAAAAGTAGTTTAAAACGGTCCCCATATAAATTATCAGAGTCTTCTATGACCATGCCATGCCCTGCCAAAACCTCCTGTAGCGTGCCATAGGTTAAAACCTGAAAATACATGCTAAAGTGTCAACACGAGGTTGGTGAGTTCATAGAGTTTGTTTAACAAATAAAGTTTATAGAAAGTGTTCACACAGCAAAGGCATCGTAAATCCACTCAGTTACAAGTCCCGCCATAAGAGACTTGTAACCTGTGTGTTCACAACCCACTGCTAAAATAGTTTAAGTCTAGTAGTCAAACACCCGTGGTCAATAATAAGTCAAGGCCGCTCCGAACAAGGGAGACTTTATAACGTTGCTCCGAACAAGGGAGACTTTAAGTCACTCCACCACCTAGGCGAGATTTATTAGTCACTTTACCGACTTGGCAAAGATTTATTAGTCACTCCACCATGGCGAGATTTATTAAGGATGCTCTGAACATGAGAGACTTTTTAACGTTGCTCCGAACATGGGAGACTTTAAGTCTTAGAACGTACAGTACAATAAGTCCAAAAGTTCAAGTCAAAAGGTTCAATAGTTCAGACAAGTTAATGTCAAGACAAGTCAAAAAGTTCATAATAAAGTTCAAGTCAAAACCATGTTTAAAGAGTCAAGTAATAGTTCAAGTAAAAACGAGCATGTATTCTCCCCCAAAAGTTGATAAAACAATTTAAAAGAGTAGGGGCTATGACTCACCTGATGCAACAGCTACGATGACAAAAGTGTACACAGAAATGAGGTTCGATCTCTAACCGCAACCTAATATGAATGATGCATGATCTCGTTAAGATCACCAAATGATGTTTATGAATGTCCATGCTCATGTTTCTATACCACTCTAGTCTTTGGAAAAACACTTGTATTATCAAAAATATATAATCCAAGAATTTGGAAAATATTGCTATTAGAAAATATAAATGGCTAGTTATAATATATATACTTATATATATATAACGTAAGTTCTCATGTTGACGTTGAAATACTCGGGTTGTAATCCTTGAAATGATGAAAACATACTCATAATAACTAATACTACGTTAGTTATAAAGCTCGGTACTTGATATCATGTTTAGCTTAAAAATGCACTTCGTAGTTTTTGCGCCAAAATATATTAAAAGCTGTCAATTAATAAAGGGTTTTAGCCGATATTCAAATGAGTATATCTTTGTCGTTACTTGTCCGTTTTACTTGTTCTTTATATCCACGGTTACGTCTTAGTATGTAGTAATATATTTTGGAAAGCTCGGCTCCTCCGAGTTACGTCTAAAGTCTCTTTTTGTCCAATGAAAAACGTCCAACAGCATACATTTTCAGAAAAATACTTTTCGTCTACAATCTTGCAAAAATCATAACTCCTTCGTTATAGACTCTTTTTAATCCGTTCTTTCGCCTACGGATTCGTTTTTGAAAGTATTTTCTAAAAATTTTGCCAAAGTTTCCTTGGTGTTTACTGATTTTCCAGATTTTTACAAAACGGGACAGCATGTCTAAAATAGGTTCCAAATCAAGTTTCCAAGGTTAAAAACCAATTTCTACCATCACCAAACCTCTTGTAATCACCACATGGCTAATCTAATCTTACCATACACCTTCTTAGGGTGCCATGGACTCCTAACCAAGTTATTAGAGCAAGGGGATTCATAACTAAAAAGTTAGGGTTTGTATGTTTCATTTTTGACAAAATAAGTGGTGGTATAGCTAGTTGTACATGATTTTTAGCATGATTCTTATGTAATACATGTAAAAATAGGATGATCCATGAAAAAATAAAGATGAAAACTTACTTGATAAAATGAGATGATTATAGGATGATTATGCTTGATGTTCTTGTGTTTTTGTTGCTTGATTCTTGATTAGACTTGTAAAATGAACAACTTTTGTGTTTTACTTCATGGAAAATGATCACTTGATCTATGAGCTTGATTATGGTCGTGGGTTTGGAGTAAGGATGGAGAAAGATGAACTTTGTTCTTTCTAAAAAGCATGGATAATGATTCTTGATTTTGATTTAGTAAAGTTATAATAGGTTTATTTGTTAAATAATGGTAAGTTAATGCTAGGGGTTAAAAATGGGGCACATGCTGAATTTAGGAAGAGGATGTAGAAAATTTGAGTATTATCTAGTCCACGGAGTCGGTTTTGGTTCCGTTAATCGCAAACCGTAAACTGTTAAGTCGCGAAACGTAAATTCGGGCATCGTAAAAAAATATGAAATATGAAATAATGACTAAACTTGTCAAAATAAAGTTATAATAATGTTAAAAACATATTAAAAATATGTTGGGTACATTTACTGAATGATCGGGTGATTAATGTTTAGTTTTAACGAAAACCGACGTTATATTCATACGCGTACGTTAAAAATAAAATAAACTTCCAAAATACTGGGTAACTGAATGTTATAACTTTTATGATGTTAAAATGGATATAAAAATATGTCGGGACCATTGTGGGAATATTTAGATATATTCGTCGTGTATAAACCGGGTGTTAACGTTTATTATAATTACGTATACGTAAAAACGTTAAATGTACTGAATATGTAAATTTTGAAAATCCTGAGAGTGGTATAACATGAAAATGCTGTTATGATGATATACAGACTATCCCCAGTCCGTATGCAGTGTACTTAACACTAATGAAATGAATTCGCACCTAAACCAATCCGGTTACGCGAATTTGAATACCCGTAAACTAAATTTACGATGCAATGAGTAATGCAAGTGAATGCTGAAAACTTTTCCGGAAATGAATAGTGTTCAGTGAATAGTAAATTTCCCAAAAGTTTCTCAGAATATCAAAATGACCTCGAAAACGATGAATAGTAAAACGATGAATAGTGTTTTGATGAATAGTGATTTATGAATAGTGTTTTTCCAAAGTTCCCGAAATGACCTGAAATGACCTGAAATCGTGAGTTGTGACACCTGACCTTGTAAGTTGTATTCCAATGTTGAGTCGAGTTAACATAACCTATATCGATCTTATAAAAATACGGAAACAACACTTACTTGGTATTCCAATGCCTTTCTAAGTTGTATTACCACTTTACTTGCATCTGGCCTCTCATATGTATCATCATCCAAGAATTGAAGGGATCATGCATTGCCAATATTTAAGAGAACATTGTCTGTTCAATTCACGATCCTGCATAAATGAGCATCGTGTTTTTCAGATGGCTTATTTAAAGGCTATTTGGGAATGCTTATTATAATAGGTTCTATTTTTTTTCTTCTAGTCCAAACACTCAAAACTGATAGAATCAAATAAGCCATCCGAAACATTTTCTTCTTAAACACCTTCTGCTTATGAGTAGAACTGTAGAAGCATATAATATGCCTATGAGAAACACCTTAATACACTGTTAAGTTGGATTTTATGTCATCCTAAAATAAGCAGATTAGCATAAATAATATAAGCAACATTAACTAATTCTTGATTATGCTACAAATTATGGGTAATGCTAGTGTGAGTCAAACATTGTTTCATTTTCCCAACTCGTACAAATTATGCTACAAATTATGGGTAATGCTATTTGTGATAAAATAGTTTCCCCACTCGTACTTACCGAAGCAAGTAAGCTGGCCTGACCCTTTACAACTAAAGTCACGTTTGTTATTGAGCCTTAATTTAAACATATCCGAAACGAATATCTTGTATCGGTAGCTCATAAAAGGAACACAACTACCGTTTAATACATTATAAGCATCGTGTTGCTTAAGGAAGAGTACATGTTTTGGATTGTGCGTACCATGACGATTTTCTACATTCCATAACTGATATACAGATCGAGAATGATTGTAAAATTGCTAGACCTGAATTATACTCAACTGAATAATCCCTTTTAGGCTCGAAGGAACCCCATAATCATTTAGTTTAAGTTAATGAGGTTCATATTAGTTGCAAGAGCACGTATAATCCCAAAATGTTGGACAAAATGGAACATAAACATAACAATATCTTGTATATAAATGACGTACCTTTGGAAAAAATATTCCAATTTTTCCTTGAGGTCGACGTATTTGATATCAATCCACCACCACTCGTACTACCACTTCTGTTCATTTGATGACCCAAGCACACTATTTCAGTAGTCAAATGCACCTACTTCGGTCTCCATTTCAATAGCCTAATGCACCCACCTCAGGCCCCATTTCAGCCTCCAATCCAACACCTATTTCAGTCCCCAAATTGACCCATTTTAGCTCTCACTGCAGCCCCCAAACACACCCATTTCCAGCCCATTTCGTCACCCAAACCAACAGATATCAGGCTCCAACCACACCCATTTCAGTACCCAAATACACCTGTTTTAACCCCCATTTCAGCAAGCCAATCCCACAACCATTTCAGCGGCCAAACTGACCCATTTCAGCACCCCTAACTGACCCATTTCAGCGCCTATTCATGTTTTGACAGCTTACCGTTAGTTTACGATGTAGCAACAGGTTAATTTGTCCATTAAATCCATAATCCAAATCCCCTTTTTTGCCTTCAAAGTAAGTTACAAAAATTGCGTGTGAAATATTGCGTCACTCAATTATTAAAGCAAGAAGTAATTAACATGTGTCTTGCATCATTAGTTCTTTAATGCCATTAAGATAAACACCAATAACTATATACCTGCACATTTAGCTTGCCGTTCATCAAATAGATTCACGCCATGATGTGAAGCACCAATGCGCAACCATCTGAATAACTGCAAAAAAACATAGGAAAGGTAAACAACCAATTTGATTATAGCAAGCCCATTATATGAGTGGCTTTGACACATAAAGCTAAGTTGTGAGTAAACGGAATACATTTATGCCGCCAAATGTCGTCAAGAACCACTTTATAAATTAGAGTATCAATGGTTCCCTTGTAAATTGCCCAAAACCTTGTTGTCAAAACCATATATTAGATCACATTAGCCTCTTTATTACCTAAAATCAGCAAGCGCGTAAATAAACGATATGCATAACTGATCCCATCAACTTTTTTTTTTTTTTTTTTTAAATAAACGGAGCTTCACATAACCTTGTTTCCTTATTTTTTTGTCAAAACCATATATCCAAGTTAGTTTGAAGCATTAGGCTACATATATGCACAAATGATCCCTTAGATATTATTATATTGCATCAAATAAATACGCAACTCGAAACTCAAATTTATGCAATGCTTAGTTTAAGTAGCTTAGAAGTACTTATTTATAAGCAGAAGCTGAACAATTAACTAACTTAAATACCGACTTAAAAATTTGAAAAACACTAACCTGATCAACCGCATTCGGCACAACCTTATTGCATCCTCCCAACTCGCCTTTCGTCAACTGAGCCTACAAAACTCACAGAACATCATTTAATTCATGAAAAAGCACCGAAGAAAACACAGTTAAACACATGAGCAAAAAAATCTTTCATCCCAAGTTCCTACTACTCTTCAATAACCAACTTATTACAAAGAGCTTAATTTGACATGTAACTAAAATTACCGAAAACCATTTTTTTTTGGTCTGATATCATTATTAATAAGCAAATCCCAACAGGCCACATAATATATATATATATATATATATATATATATATATATATATATATATATATATATATATATATATATATATATATTTATCTTGTATCATTTTTAATAAGAAAAGCAGATACTCAACTTGTACTTAAAACACATAACATAGAAATAAGCAATCCCAAACACCCACTAAAAATAATTGACCACCAGCATAAAAAAGAAACAAAAAAAATCCCCAAAATTATAACAAAACCCTAATTTCAAGATTTCAGTATTCGTGTTTTTTCATCTCCATCTTGGAACCTAACATTTTCTGCATCTCGAATACTGGAATAAGATCGACAACAAACCCTAGAAAGTAACAATCATCATCAACTGCGTTTTTCCCCTCTTTTTTACCTTTGAGATTCTTCATCAGCTTTTGTTATCAATTTTTTTAGATGGAGAAGACTGAGAGACAGAGGAGGAAGGGTGTGTGTGTTTTCTGTTTGCAATTTGTGATTTATCTATTATGGATGGATCTAGAATTTGTGTGTGGGATAGGGAGTAATATTATACCGGCAACTGTAGATGTACAGGGAGCTCACTCACACATGTCTGCTGCCTTTGAATTTTTTACCAGGTTTGGTGTATTTCCAGGGTGATTAAGACTTTAAAGCGATGAACAGTCTAACTCTCAAAGTTTCCCAGCCAATGGGCTGCTGCCAAGCCCACACCCCATTACTGTTGGGTGAATAAAATTGCATAATGTACCCTTTAATGACCAAATGGAACCAATAGCAAGCAAGTTCAATGGTCAACAAAAAAAAATTGCAACATAATTAATGTCACATCATTTTTCTCTTTTAGAATATAGTATAATGTATTTTTCAACTTAGCAAGTGAAATTACAAAACATATATATATATATATATATATATATATATATATATATATATATATATATATATATATATATATATATTGTGTTTCCTTGTTTGTAACTCTTCTTCTTTTAATAGAAAACGGTGCTACATGAACACGTTTTATACGTTTGGTGAAAAATTAATCCCATCTTTATATATATATATATATATATATATATATATATATATATATATATATATATATATATATATATATATATATATATATAACTGAAAATAAAAAGTTAATAATTTTTTCCGCAACTAAACGCACTCTTAGGGGTGTTTGGCTAAGCTTAGTTATTTTACAAGCGGGGTTATATATTGTGAGTTCATAAGCTCTTGCTAAGTGTTTTATTTAACTAATTATAAGATAAAATGACAAAAGTAAATACATGAACAACAAAATGGTATGATTATTAAATGAGTGTATATATATATATATATATATATATATATATATATATATATATATATATATATATATATATATATATATATATATATATATATATATATATATTTTAATTTTATATACAGTGTTGCAAAAATCGGCCGATTCGGTAATCGGCCCAGGACCTTGGAGAGAATTTCACGGAAATCGGCCGAGTTAAGAAAATCGACCGATTAATCGGTAAAAAATCGCTAATCGGCCCCGGACCGCCTCAGCACCGATTCACGATTTTTGCAACATTGTTTATATATAAGCATACCCCTCGATCTTTAAATAAACAAGAAAGCTTAACCTTATCAAAACCCCCTCATACAAGCTCATAAGCTCAAACATATAAGATTTGCCAAACAATTTATCAGGTTGATTTTTGTTATATAAGTTACACTACTACATAACAGGTTTTACAGACAGACTTTTATGTCGGAAATCCTTCGCTATTAGTGTTTTTTGACAGATTTGCGACAAAAAAATCCAGGGTCTGTAATTACTTGTAACATCATGTAACTTTTCCTTATGATTTATAAACATTAATCAAGTATTAATTATCAGTTACAGTTCAGTTAACCATTTTTATGGTATAAATTTAAAATTTTGTTTATTACATAATAATTATTCTCAATATATTGGAACGAGCTCACACACGGGATCACAAATAATCCAACATACTCAAAATACATCAAATGGATCCAACACACTATTTCTAGCCCAAGTCGTGGCCTGTTGCTATTCACAAAGCCCAACCCAATAATTATAACTTTAATGAACCTCATATAACACTCGAACAAACACCATTTGCTTTGCCCCATTTTCTCCTAATTTCAATACACGAGACATATATTATTTTGCATCACTCGAACTCTCCCCTAATAAGGAATGAGTGTGCCCAATCCCATTTTCCCATTCGAATGTTTCAAGGCTTAATGAGAGCCAAAGTAAAACATCATCGCAACATATCACAACTCACACAAATTTTACACATTTAATTCAAACTCGATCTAATTTGTTTTTCTCTAATTCATTCGAACTTACTTGGATCGAATGTGAGTTCATAAGTTTATTTCACGTCATACCTCACCTTCTCACTTAATATGGCACGTTACATTATCACTTGGAAAATCCGAGGCGTGGAACAAAAACAAATATAGATTTGATCTATCCATAATTTAGCTACTATTACCACTTGACAACTTGATAACATTACATTGTATATTTGTTCTTCTTTTGGTCTCCTGATGTAGAAACCCATTCGAACCTTTGTATAAAATAATATAATCGATCTATCTATGACCAACTTGTATTTATTTCCTATTCTATTTCAGACGTAAAAGGTCACATGAAAGGTCTTGTGTTTCTGTGGCAAATTCGAACCAAAAAATAATATGATAATATCCAAATCGACCCCTTTATATTTTCTGTTGCTCGACAAGTACCAAAAACCAAAACTCGACCCTTTCTAATTCTTATGCTCGATCACATGCAATCCCATAATCCACTTGACACAACCTGATTTCTACCTCACAAACAACAAAACCGACCTCTGGTTCATTATTTTATGATCTAGACTCATGTAGATAAATGCCAACTTGCCCATATGCTAGCCTTATCTAACTCTCACAACATTCTCTGACATCAGAGACAGAACTTGAACGTATATGTTGGAAGGGCCAATTTGTAAAAGATTTATTTGAGGGGGCCAATATACACAAAGCTATAATTTTTCTATTAAAAATGACTAAAAATAAAAACAAAAAGGTGTAAAATATATATAGGGTTAAAATTTTTGGGGGAGGGCACAACCCTCCTTGGCCCTATACATGTTCCGTCCATGTCTGACATTATTCCCTATCCTAATCCTTTTCCCATCTCACCACCCCAACTTGTATTATACTCGTAATATAAGGAACCATGCAAAACATATTCACTCGTACTCTTTCATAAAACCCAAAACTGAAAACAACTTCAAGTCATTGCTTCTGTGATTGTACGAGAGAAAAGCCTAGCTTAGATCTAGTGCAAGTCAAGGGCGAGTAGAAGTTGCTCCTGACCCTTTGTCGTGTGAACAAACAAGCCACATCAACCTCCATTCCATTTCCAGCCCCCATCGTGCTTTACTCCCCAGAAGTTTGAGGTGTGGTAAGTCCTCTCGACATGTATTTACTCAGTTCTATATTCATATATACCACGTCTAGCTTAGCTAGCTTTCGTGTTATTTTTCATACTCTCGTTATTCGAATCCCCATATTTTGTGACCCCCTTGATTCGTGGCATGGTATCGATTGGATTAACATGCTTGTTAACAACATGTATCGACATATAAACTCATTTTATAACACGTTGTTAAGTTAACTTGACCCATATCGAAAGTCACTTAAATTATATTCTTAACAGAAATGGTTTTGTCACTAAGGAAAGGGCCTGTAAAATCTTTCATATATGCGTACCATGCTGAATAAAAAGCTTAACCTGATTCATTATAAGCTAATTAAACAGGCCACGTTTATAATCTACTATAATTAGTTCATTTGATAAGTTTTAAAAGCCGAAAGCTAAGTACTCTCAAAGACAGTTTTATAACATTAACACTTATTGGGCTTAAGGCCCAATTAACACTAAATAAGCTTTAAGTTCACAATAAGCTGCCAAATAAGCTTTTATAAGCTTTATTAAACTTCTGGAAACATGATAAGCAAACAGGATTGATAACTTTTGCTAAAATGTGTGTTTTGGACTAGATATTCAAATTTTACGAAACTTGGGTTAGAAATGTAACTTTTGTAAAAGTTAGGGTTAAAACTGCCAAATAGTAAATATGAGGTAGCAAACTGATATTATAAGTACTTTTTGGTAGAATATGTAATTTGCAATAATTTGGACTTGAAATGTAAATATATATAGTTTTGGACTAGTTTTGCAAATAAAATAACCAAAAGGACTAAAGGTGTGAACTCTCTGAAACTTGTGTAAAAACTGTCACTTACTAAAATAATGGTATAAATTGAATATTTGAGAACTAAGGGTTACTAAAATGTTATATTTTGAATAATCTAAACCTATCTTGTAAATATATTCTAAATATGTACTAGAAATGTAAAAGTTGTACTAAAAGGGCTGAAAGTGTAAATTTGAATATAGTTGAAGGTTTATCTAGTAACTTAAGTACATTTTGACGGATTATTACTTTACGACTTATACTGTAGTAACAAGTAGAAAGATCACATCTGGAACTAGAACGACAATATATATAATAATATATAAATATATGACGTAATATTAAAACGAGAACGTAAACGATGATGATACTTTATGCATAACAGACAAGTTATATAGTATATAACTTTGTTTTTGAACTTTAAGCATTCAAGCATCCAAGACATCCTTGCCACAATCAAGTTCATTCCCGATACGATCTCAGTAAATCCTTATTCGTGATAAGTCAGACTTAAGTTATTGAAACCTTAGACTTCCTTATTATTCAGGTCGTCTGTTGAAGACATTCTCATTCTACGTTTGACACTACGTTATTCTAGCAACCATAACACTAAACTCTTTGGGGGGAATACATGCTCAAATACTTGCTTTGATACTCGAAACATTTATACTCTTATGCTACGTTAAACTTTTGATACTATTAGTGTAATTACGATATGTGCCTTAATGTGTTACACTTATTCGATACTTGATTCTTAGAAATTGTTTAACTCTTGGATGGAGCCGATGGAGAGGTATTGATAGTACTATCGGGCTGACGCCCCCACCCTTGGCCCCCTGATTCTTGGCCTTGGGTGAATATAATCCATCATTTTTGTGAAACTTATTGAGACTTGTCATGAGGTTCAGTTGGCTGTTATACTATACATTAAGCGTGCATATATCGTATACACATATGTTTTAATCATGTTATACTTTAGCAGGGGGTTGTAAACACACAAGTCTTGTATAGGCGGGATTTGCAACTGAGTGAATTTACGATGTCTTTGCTATGAAAATATTCTTTGAAACACACATGACTTGCTTATACTATATTTTGGCAGTGGATTGCAAACACATAGGTTACAAGTCTTGTATGGGCGGGATTTGTAACTGAGTGGATTTGCAAGGTCTTTGCTGTGGAAACATTCTTTAAAAGCTTTTCAACTATTTTAAAACAAACTCTATAAACTCACCAACCTTTGTGTTGACGCTTTAGCATGTTTATCTCAGGTTAGTAATGAGCAAGGATGGCGTGGAGGAGCACGGATACTCATAAAGGCTATAAATTTTACTATCATTCAAAAACTATTTGATAAACTTTGGAACTACTAGGACCTCGCTTTGTAAACTCTGATATTCATAAATTCAAATGATAAATCTTTCAAAACAACTCAACTGGGAATCGTTTTCTATTATTATAATTGTTGTACCATCAAGTAACACCCAACTTTAATTCATCTGCGTATCCCGATTTTGGGGGTGTTACATTACTATCCGTCGGAATTCCCTTGGAAACTCCGACAAAGAACATGCGTCGGAAATTTGTTGGTAATATTTGTGTCGGAAGTCAGTCTGTCGAAAGTCAGTCAGTATAATTTACGTCAAGAGTATATAATTCAAATATTCAAAGTGATGCAACGTCATCCAACTACGGACGGGGACGTGAATTGGTAAATGTTAGAAAAATGACTTAAACTTTAGGGGTTATTTGGTAATTTGTGTTGTTCTGCAAGTTTGTTTAGCCTATAAATAGGGATTGATAGTATTAGTTTTCTTGGTACCTTTTGATTAATAGTTTGGTATGGTTTGAATTAGGGTTTGGTACATTTTGAATTAGTTTGTATTGGTAACTTTGTATTTGGTTTGATAATTAGAATAAAGCTTCCGCGTTCGTTTGTTCGTATTTATTTGTTTGTTTTGTCATTTGAATTACCAAAAGTAAACTTCTTTAACAGCGAGTGAATGTCATTCATCCTTTGTTGCCACTCTATCTCTATCTCGAGCTTTTCTGCAAGCACTCGCCTCGAATACCTGTTGTTTTATGTGTTCTGCACTTGACGTTTCACTTGTCTTTCTTACTGCACTTGCATGTCTCTTTCCACTCGTGCTCTCATCTTTTCCAAAGCTTGTGTCAACTTTATTTGCTGAAGTCCGGTTTGTAAACCCTGAATGCATGAGTTATAAGCAAGTTGTAGCATAGTTTATGAGCAATGTAAAAGCCTATCAGGCTCATAGTAATACAGGTTTCAAATGTTGTGTTTTGTTGTAAAATAATATGGTGCATTTACTTTTTGCTGCTATATGGTAGGTGAAGAAAATGGCGATTCATGCAGTGAATGAAGCTGTTAAAGACTTGATAGATCCAAATAGAACCAAGTAAGTTCAAATCATTTCCATATTTATCATTTAGGAGTGTGCAAAAATGTTAAAACATATTTCTCTTGTTTTTCGGTTCTAGAGTATTTGGTTTGGTTCTTGGCTACATATCTTCTGAAATTATCTTCTCGATTTGGTCTAGAACCGGTCCAAGTCCTATTTTTTTGGAATAAATATTTTTAAATGTGAAGGGACGGATAAATTTGAACTTTTCAAGTTATTAAACTGTAAACTTTAACTATTTTAAGTTTCTGGTTGGATTGAACTGGCTTAGGTAGTTGGTCCTTCATTCATTTTTTCTCGGTTATGACATGCTGCTTTCTACATGATCACTCCTTGGCTTACTATGGGTTGTAATTGTACTTAAAATTTTACTGCACCATCTACAAAGTCCACAGATCATTAGAGTAAAGTTGTATGTTTTCTGTATTCATCTACAAAGTCCACAGATCATTTATTTACGGGTTGTTTCTATTATCATGAAAATAGGATAGTAAATATGAAGGCATATACTAGAATGAATTGGTCAAAACAACTTACTTCCTGTTTTCTCTATGTACTAGCATAAGTATAACTACCGAATTTGCATGCTAGACAGAACCTAAAAAATAAGTATATATGTACTAAAAATGATTACAACGTTAGTTTTACATGGATGAAAATTTTGACTAACTAATGGTTGTGGATTCTCATTTCAGACAAAAGGCTAAGCATGCGGTGAACAAACGTAAATCCAGGGGGAGACCCAAGATGAATTAATTCTAGAAAGAGAATTCAAGGAGCCTTCTGTACAATAGAAGGTTGGAACACACCAAGAAATGGCTGTTTGGACCCCCATTTTATCTTATGACATTTTTTAGTAAACCAGACCCACGTACGCAAGACTATCAAAATGTACCGGTAACTTATTAACCTGTCAGTTAACGCGTTGTTTAGGCTCGAGGTGATGGAGGTTTGTATTTGGATGGGTTTAAGGGCTGATATGTTTCAGTGATATAAATGCTTAGTGGCGTTACGGAAATTAAATAGAAATTGGAAATGATAAATAAACGTGGTAATATTTTTCGGTGGTTAATGTTTGTCTTAAAAATAAATAAATAAATAATGGTGGATCTTTATGTTTTTCTAGGGAAAAACCCCGTTTGTTCGGAAGGTTATTTGAGGTTTGAAGTTTTAGAACCAACTTTCTTTTGCTCATATTTTCTTTTAATGTTATTGCATGAGTTTTAGTTGTAATTTCATTTGTTTTAGTATAAGGGATACTTTGGGTTATCCCATTTGTTTTAGTTGTAGGGGATACTTTGAGTTACCCTGTTTATTTTAGTTATAGGGGATACTTTGGGTTATCCTGTTTGGTCAGGATATTTTGGTTTATCATGTTTGGTAAATGATACTTTGGTTTATCCTATTTGGTAAGGATATTTTGGTTTATCCTGTGTGGTATGGATACTTTGGTTTATTCGGTTTGTTCTCTGTTGCTGAAGATGTGCTTCTGCTTGCTGTCGAATATCTTCATCAACAAATATTTATTTGTTTTACTTTATTGTTTATTAGCTTTTCCAGTCCGAGCTTTCGCGATCTCGCCGCTCGGACTGCGAAGGAGTGTTAGCCCGTAATGTTTTGTAGAGATGTAACGGGTTCAAGGCCGAGTCTAGAATATTCCTAGTATTGGTATAAATATGTACAATGTAATCAATCAAATCAATCGACAATTATCTTCATTATCCTTACCATCTTTCACATGGTTCGTCAAATATCTTGCAATAGTTTTGCATTTCAAGGATTTCGTGTCGGCAAAGTTTCCATTTAAACAGTTGAAATTGAGTGTGACATGAATTGGTTCAAATAATTCAAGGTTAGTACGAGTAATTAGTCATTCAGTTTCATGGATGGTTACCTTCCAAAATTTATTGCAGCATCCACTTGCCTACTCTTAAGATCGATATTGACATTATCCACAAAACAAGAAAAAGAAAACTGATTTCCATCTTATTCTCCTAGCTGCGACTTGTGTGGCATACTAGCGTAGATATAAAAATATGAGGTGAGTTATTTTAAAGACCAAGTTTTTTTGCATATTGAGGGACAAATCTCACCATTCATCTAATTTAATCGGAGATTAACCTAAGATTAAATAGGAAAATCTAAGTCCATGTCTTTTTTCTTTTTTTCTGTCTTTTTTATTATTCAATTTCTTTACTTATTATTTTTTTTTTTCCTTTCTTCCAATTAACGTGTTTTTTCCTTTTCCTTTTTTCCTTTTCCTTTTTTTTTTTTTTTTTTTTTTTTTTTTTTTTTTCAAATTCATGTTTTTTCTAAATCAAGTTTCTTTTAAATCAAGTTTTTTTTTTTTTTTTTTTTTTTTTTTTTTTTTTTTTTTTTAATAAATTCACGATTTTTTTCACTTTATTACGTTTTCGTCCGTTTTGTCTGTTTTCACAGGTTTATATACGTTTTTGTCCGTTTTCATACGTTTTTTTACATTATCGTCTGTTTTCAGATGTTTTCGTCCGTTTTTATACGTTTTCTTCTGTTTTTTTACGTTTTTGTCTGTTTTCAGATGTTTTCGTCCATTTTTATACGTTTTTGTCCGTTTTCATACGTTTATATACGTTTTCATCCGTTTTCGTCTGTTTTATATGATTTTGACAGTTTTTTTTTTATGTTTTCATCTGTTTTCAAACGTTTTCGTCTAATTTTATACGTTTTCATCTGTTTTCAGACGTTTTCATCTGTTTTTATACGTTTTCGTTCGTTTTTTGTCCGTTTTCATACGTTTATATACGTTTTCGTCTGTTTTTATACGTTTTCGTTCGTTTTTATACGATTTTGTCCGTTTTTATACGTTTCCGTCCATTTTTATACGTTTTTGTCCGTTTTCATATGTTTTTGTCTATTTTCATATGTTTCATCCGTTTTCATAAGTTTTTAGATGTTTTCGTCCATTTTTAAACATCTTTGTCCGTTTTCAAACGTTTTCGTACATATTCGTCCATTTTCTTACGTTTTTGTCCATTCTCATACGTTTTCGCCCATTTTAAAATGTTTTCGGCCATTTTCAAACGTTTTCATATGCTTCTGAATATCAAAAGTATTATTCTTTGATAGTCAAAATATCACAAGTGATATTCTTAATATCACAGGTGATTTTCAACTAATATTTTGTAATATGAAAATCACTTGTAATTTTCCGAATATCCCTTGTGATATTCAGATTATCACTTGTGATTTTCATGTTACAAATCATTAGTTGAAAATCACTTGTGATATACATCACAAGTGATATTCAAAAAATCACAAGTGATATTCAGAAAATCACAAGTGATACTCTGAATATCACAAGTGATATTATGAATATCACAAGTGATTTTCAACTAATGTTTTGTAACATGAAAATCACAAGTGATATTCTGAATATCAAAAGTGATATTCAGAAAATTACAAGTGATATTCATAATATTATAAGTGATTTTCACATTTTTTTAATTCACGTTTTTTTTCACTATCTTATGTTTTCGTCTGTTTTTGTTCGTTTTCATACATTTTCTTTCGTTTTCATACATTTCTGAATATCACAATTGATATTATTAATATCACAAGTGATATTTTGAATATCACAGAAAATCACTTGTGATATTAAGAATATCAATTGTGATATACAGAAACGGACGAAAACAAATGAAAATGAACGAATGTGTATGAAAGCGTAAAAACACGCCTGAAAAGGGACGAAAACGTATGAAAATTTGATGAAAACGGACGAAAACGTATAAAAACTGCTGAAAAGTATGAAAACAGACGAAAACGTCTGAAAACGGACAAAAATACATAAAAACGGACGAAAATGTTTTCATACGGTTTCATCTGTTTTCGTCTGTTTTCATTCGTTTTTTTTTCTGTTTTCTTACGTTTTTATCCGTTTTCATACATTTTCCTCCGTTTTCATTTATTTTTGTTTATTTTTAAATGTTTTTAGACGTTTTCATACATTTCTGAATAACACAAGTGATATTCTGTGATATTTAGAATATCACCTGTGATATTCAGAATATCGCTTGTGATATTCAAAATATCGCAAGTGATATTCAGAATGTCGCAAGTGATATTCTGAATATCGCAAGTGATTTTCTGAATATCACAAGTGATTTTCAACAAATATTTTGTAATACGAAAATCACAAGTGATATTCTGAATATCACAAGTGATATTCTGAAAATCACAAGTGATATTCTGAAAATCACAAGTGATATTCTGAAAATCACAAGTGATATTCAGAAAATCACAAGTGATTTCACGTTTTTTTAATTCACGTTTCTTTCACTTTCTAACGTTTTTGTCCGTATTCATACATTTTCATTCATTTTCATACGTTTCTGAATATCACAATTGATATTCTTAATACCACAAGTGATATTCTAAATATCACTTGTTATATTAATAATATCAATTGTGAAATTTAGAAACGTATGAAAATGGACGAAAACGAATGAATACGTATGAAGGCGTGAAAATACGTCTGAAAACGGACAAAAAAGCAGTGTTGCAAAAATCGGCCTACAAGGCCGATTAATCGGCGATTACAAGCTGAACGGCCTTGGACATTGGAGCGAATTACAAGGTAATCGGCCGATTAATCGGCCTTGGACCTTGGAATCGGCGATTAATCGGCCAAAAATCGCTACACGGCCCTCGACCGCCTCGGGACCGATTCACGATTTTTGCAACATTGCAAAAAAGTATGAAAAATGGATGAAAACGAAAGAAAACAGATGAAAACGGACGAAAACGTATATAAATGTATGAAAACAGACAAAAACATATAAAAACAGACGAAAACGTAAAAAATGGATGAAAACGGATGAAAACGAACAAAAACGTCTGAAAACGGACAAAAATATATGAAAACGGACGAAAACGTATGAAAACAGAAGAAAACTTATGAAAACATGTAAAAACAGACGAAAACGTAAAAGAATGGATGAAAACATATGAAAACAGACGAAAACATATGATAACGAACAAAAACATCTGAAAACGTATAAAAGCTGCCGAAACGTATGAAGACACGAAAACGTCTGAAAACAAACAAAAATGTATGAAAATTGATGAAAACGGACAAAAACGTATGAAAACATAAGAAAACGGACGAAGCAGACAAAAACGTAAAAAAAATGGACGAAAACGGACAATAATGTCTGAAAACGTATAAAAACTATCGAAAACGGACAAAAACGTCTGAAAACGGACGAAAATGTACAAAACGGATGAAAACGTCTAAAAATGAACGGAAACTCAAAAAACAGACAAAAACTTATGAAAACGGACAAAAACGTGTATAAACGTATGAAAACGGACAAAAATGGAAGAAAACGGACGAAAACGTAAGAAATTTTAAAAAACGTGAATTTAAATAAAAACGTTAATTTAAAAAAAATACACGTGAATTTTTTAATAAAAAAGAAAACAAATGAATTAAAAAAATATTTATTAAAAAAAGAAAAAAAAAAGTGTAAATAGAAAGAAGATACAAAGCGTAAAAGTAAAAAAGAAAAAAAGAAAAAAAAAAGCTAAAAGGAAAAAAAGAAAAAAAAAAACTGTTAATAGAATAAAAATGAATAAAAACTTAAATATAAATTAGAAAAGAGAAAAAAAAAAAAAAACAAACAAAAATAAGTAAATAAAAAAGACAAGGAAAAAAACATGGACTTAGGTTGCATATTAAATCTTAAGTTAATCCCCACCTTTAGATCAAATTAAATGAATGGTGGAGATTTGTCCCTCAGTTTGTAGCAAAAAACTAGTTCGCAAAAGAACTTTTCTCATAAAAATATTACATAAGATGAGAAAAGTTCTTTTGCGAACCAATTTTTTTCTATAAACTGAGGGACAAATCCCCACCATCCATCTAGTTTGATCTAATGGTGTGGAGTAACCTAAGATTTAAAAATGGAACCTAAGTCCATGTTTTTTTCTTGTCCTTTTATATTTCTTATTTATTCATTGTATTTTTTTTTTCTCCTTATCTACGCTTTTCTTTTTCTCTTTTTTTTCTTCCTTTTTTGTTCACTTTTTTTTCAAGCTTTTTTTTTTTTTTCTTTTTTTTTCAGCACTTGTTTTGCATTTATTAATGAACGTTTTTTATTCATTTTTTTTACTTTTAAAAAAAATCACGTTTTTTTTTAAAAATTCATGTGTATTTTTTAAAATTCATGTGTATTTTTTAAAATTCATATTTTTTTCACCTTCTTACGTTTTTGTCCGTTTTCATTCGTTTTCATCCATTTTTATATGTTTTCGTCTATTTTTTTTAAGTTTTTGTTAATTTTTAGACGTTTTCATCTGCTTTCAGATGTTCATCCAATTTTATACGTTTTCATCCGTTTTCATACGTTTTCGTCAATTTTTATAAGTTTTCGTCCGTTTTCAAACGTTTTCGTCCGTTTTCGTCCGTTTTATACATTCTTGTCCCTTTTCAGACGTTTTTGTCAATTTTCGGCAGTTTTTATACGTTTTCAGACATTTTTGTCCGTTTTCGTCTATTTTCAGACGTTTTCGTCTGCTTTCAACTGTTTTCTTACGTTTTTGTCCGTTTTCGTGCGTTTTCATACGTTTTAGTCCATTTTCATACGTTTTTCGACGTTTTTGTTCATTTTCATACTTCTCCATCTGTTTTTATACGTATTCATCCATTTTTTTACGTTTTTGTCTGTTTTAAGACGTTTTTGTCTGTTTTCGTCAGTTTTTATATGTTTTCGTCTGTTTTTATACGATTTCGTTTGTTTTTGTTTGTTTTCATATGTTAATGCTTTTGTCCGTTTTCTTTCGTTTTTATACATTGTTGTCTGTTTTTAGACGTTTTCATCAGTTTTAATACATTTTCGGCAGTTTTTACACGTTTTCATTGGTTTCGTTCGTTTTCATACGTTTTTCTCCATTTTCGTGTGTTTACTTTCGTTTTCGTCCATTTTTTATACGTTTTCATCCGATTTCAAACGTGTTTTTACACTTTCATACGTATTCGTTTGTTTTCGTATGTTTTCATGCGTTTCTAAATATCACAATTGACATTCTTAATATCACAAGTGATATTTAGAATATGACATAATATCACTTGTGATATTAAGAATATCAATTGTGGTATTCAGAAACGTATGAAAACGGACGAAAATGTATGAATACGGACAAAAAGGTTAGAAAGTGAAAAAAACGTGAATTAAAAAAAATGTAAAATCACTTGTGATATTCAGAATATCACTTGCGATTTTCATGTTACAAAACATTTGTTGAAAATCACTTGTGATATTCAGAATATCACTTGTGATATTCAGAATATATCACTTGTGATTTTCATGCTACAAAATATTTGTTGAAAATCACTTGTGATATTCAAACACACAATGGTGTTTTAGTATTACTTGTTCAGAATAGTTTTAGTATCGTGGTTTGTTTAGTTTGCGTTAGTTAGTGGCCTGATTTGTTGTTTAGGTGTTTGTTAAGATGTGATAGCGTCATCAAATGTAATGAGATTGTTAACTTTAACTGATGTGGGATTATTTGTATGGTGAAATAACTTTAAAACCGGAGGAGAGTTGATTTACCTCATAACTTTTATAGTTTTATATTTCATCCAAGTAGCAGTTTTCTTTTATATAAGATCAATAATACATTTTATCGCCGCTACATTACACGACGCTATCACATCTTAACAAACACCTAAACATCAAATCAACTTTTTTCGTCCATTTTTGTACATTGTTATATAAAAACGAAAGAAAACGTATGGAAACGAACAAAAACAGAAGAAAACGTAAGAAAGTGAAAAAAACGTGAATTAAAAAAATGTGAAAATCACTTATAATATTCTGAATAACACTTGTAATTTTCTGAATATCACTTTTGATATTCAGAATATCACTTGTGATTTTCATGTTACAAAACATTAGTTGAACATCACTTGTGATATTCGGAATATCACTTGTGATTTTCTGAATATCACTTGTGTTTTTCTGAATATCACAAGTGATTTTCAACTAATGTTTTGTAACATGAAAATCACAAGTGATAATCTGAATATCACAAGTGATATTCAGAAAATTACAAGTGATATTCATGTTACAAAACGTTAGTTGAAAATTACGTGTGATATTTAGAATATCACTTATGATTTTCATGTTACAAAATATTAGTTGAAAATCACTTGTGATATTCGGAATATCACTTGTAAGATTTAGAATATCACTTGTGATTTTCATGTTACAGAATGTTAAAAATCACTTGTGATATTCAGAATATCGCGAGTGATATTCAATATCACTCGCGATATTCTGAATATCACAAGTGATATTCTGATAATCACAGTATATCACTTGTGATATTCAGAAAGGTATGAAAACGTCTGAAAACATATAAAAACGAACGAAAATGAATGAAAACGGACGAAAACGTATGAAAACGGACGAAAATGTATGAAAACGAACGAAAACGTAAGAAAACGGACAAAAATGAATGAAAACAGATGAAACCATATGAAAACGTATAAAAATGGACGAAAACGTATAAAAACGGACGAAAAACGAATACGTATGAAAACGGACGAAAACATATGAAAACGGATGAAAACGTATGAAAATGGACAAAAACGTAAGAAAATGGACGAATATATATGAAAACGGACGAAAACGTATGAAAACGGGCAAAAACATATGAAAAAACTCAAAAACAGATGAAAATGTAAGAAAACGGACGAATATATATATGAAAACGGACGAAAACGTATGAAAACGGGCGAAAACGTAAGAAAATAGACGAAAACGTATGAGAAAAATTCGAAAACAGATGAAAACGTAAGAAAACGGACGAAAACGTATAAAAACGAACGAAAACGTATTAAAATGGACGAAACGTATGAAAACGGGTGAAAACGTAAGAAAACAGACGAAAACGAGCGAAAACAGAAGAAAACGTATGAAAACGGACGAAATGTATGAAAACGAATGAAAACGTAAAAAACTGACGAATATGTATGAAAAACGAAAAAAAGAAACGCTAAAAAAAAAAAAAAAAAAAAAAAAAAAAAAAAAAAAAAAACTTGAATTAAAGGAAAAAAAACGTGAAGTTAAAAAAAAGAAAAAAGAAAGAAAAGAAAAAAGGAAAAAAAAATGATAAATAAGATAGACAAAAAGGACAAGAAAAAAAACATGAATTTAGGTTGTCTTATTAAATCTTAGGTTAATCCCCACTATTAGATTAAACAAGATGGATGGTTTGGATTTGTCCCTCAATATGTAACAAAAACTTAGTCCTTAAAATAACTCACCTCATCAATGTACTTTGTAAAATGTTCCATTCGATATATAATATTTGGAATGTCAGTTCAAAGGAATAGAAATATTCATGTTAGTTGGTATGTCATACATGATTAATATAATTCCATTTTAATAAGTAATTTCCAAGAAAAATCCATAGTTGACTTGGCTTCCAATTTAAAGAATAAAAATTAACTGTTGTCTGGAGATGAATTAGTCTTCTCATCTACAAACTCACAGCTTACTCAATTCCTCATCCCTCAGATCACCAATACCTTTCATATATAAATCGTAATAATATAATGGTTATTCTAAAAGATGTTGTTGACGCATCTTCATCAGCTAATGATCCAAAATATGATGTTCTTCCAAGTTCTTCATCAACAACTGATCCTATATATGATGTATTTGTAAGTTTCAGAGGTGTTGACACTCGTAACAATTTCACTGCTCACCTGCATCAGGCTCTCAAGGAAGCCAATTACGAAACATTTTACGATGATGAAGAGATTGAATTCGGAAAACCGTTGAAAGAAGAATTGGTGAATGGGATTAAAGCATCCAGGGCTTCTGTTATTGTGCTGTCTGAGAATTATGCTTCTTCAACGTGGTGCCTTGAGGAATTGGCATTGATCCTTGATCAATACAGGACCTCCAACCATATTGTGTTCCCCATATTCTATCATGTCGAACCCACCGATGTCAGGAAGCAACGAAAGAGCTTTGGAAACGCAATGGAAAAGCATAAACGGAGGATGGAAGCAGAGACAAATGTGGAGGAAAAAAGTAGATTGGCTGAGAAAATGGAAATATGGAAAAAAGCACTTACACAAGTTGCTGATTTAAAAGGAAAAACACCAGACGGGTAACTTCATCTTTCATTTCATTTTAATATTTTTAAGTTTGTTAATACATCATTTTATAACTTGTTTTTTTACAAAAAGTAAGTTACCATTTTGTAGCCTAAACCTTTTAGTTAAACGGCTGAGAAACCTATTTAATATCAAAGTTTGACATTTTTAACAATTTTCCAGCTTGGTTTTGGGTAGGGTCGAACAATTTTCTTGATCTTAAATGTATCCGGATGCAGAGCACATACATACATGCATGTATAACACGTTGAAATAAATTTTCAGGTTAGAGACGGAGTTTATCGAAGAAATTGTTAAGGACATCAAGATTGGATTAGGTGTTCCCTTCTGGAGTTCTCTGTCTCAAGGCCTGGAATTAATCGGGATGGACGATTACATTAAATCCATTAGTTCCTGGTTGACAGATAGATCTAGTCACACTGTTGACATCCTCACTGTATTGGGTATAGGTGGGATCGGGAAGACATCTTTAGCCAAACATGTCTATAAATTACATTGCTTTAAATTCAACAAAAGCAGCTTTATTGAAAATATAAGTAGAAGATGTGTGGTGCCACATAATGAATTGCTTGATTTACAAAAACAACTATGTGGTGACATTTCAAAAACAAGTTCGAATCCGGTTCACGATGTTTCTGTATACACCTCTATCATTGAGAATGCACTAGCGCATCAAAAAGTGTTCCTAGTTCTTGATGATATTGATAGTCTTGACCAATTGAATGCGTTACTTGGAAAGAAAGGTTTTCACGCTGGAAGCAAAATCATTATAACAACCAAAGACGCATCGTTGACAGAGAGATGTGCACTATTCAAGAGCCCACACGTTCAACCCAAGCATCGAAAACACAATCTCAAAAGCTTATATGCGGCTGACTCACTAAAGCTTTTATGTATTCATGCATTCAAGTCTGAAGATCTCAAAGAAGGTTATGAATCAGTTTCAGATAATATTGTGAATTACTGTGAAGGGCATCCGTTGGCTCTTATAGTTTTAGGCAGGTCACTATATGATCGAGATGTAGCTTTTTGGGAAGACTGCATAAAAGGGCTAAAGAAAGAACCTGATTCCCATATAAATAATGTCTTGAAAATGAGCTTTAAATCTTTGCCATCCAAAAATGACAAGGAATTGTTTAAGCATATTGCTTGTTTTTTTGTTGGAAAAGATAGAGATTTTACTGAAACAATATTAAAAGCATGTGGTATGGTCACAAGTCTCGGGATCACTCATCTCATTGACAGATGCCTTCTCCAGATCGATAGGAATACCGTGTTAAATATGCATTCACTGATTCAAGAAATGGGTAGAGATGCGGTACGTCAAGAATCACCTGACAAACCATGGAAGCGTAGCCGATTATGGTGTCATGAGGAGTCATTCAAAGTTCTGAAACAAAAAAATGTAAGAGGCATGATATTAGTAATACTTGATGTTTCCAACTATTTTACATTATTATTATACATGTAAATAATGTTTTTGTGTATGGTCCTTTCTTCATAGGGTAAGGGAAATCTACTAGGCCTGAGCCTTGATATGCGGATGCTTGAGAAAGAGAAGTTGCGAGGATCAAGTGAACTTAAAACAGCTGCATTTAGTAATATGGGTAGCCTAATGATACTACATCTCGATTATGTGCAAATCAATGGGCCTTATGAGAACTTTCCAGAAGAATTAAGATGGTTGCGTATGTGTGGGTTTCCTTTAAAGTCTTTACCTTCAGAGTTGCCAATGAAGAATCTAGTTGCTCTTGACATGTCTTATAGCAACATCGAATCTTTTGACGTGTCATGTAGTAACCCTCAACCACTCGAAGGCGGAAAAATGGTAAGAAGAAAAAAGCATCTATTTCAACTATTGTTATACATTCATGTTCAGTTACTCCATTTCACTAACTATTATACCATTTCAACAGCTGACTGGATCTTGCTCAAAAGATGTCAGGTTGTTGGGTTCGTTGAAGATTCTTGATCTGAGTTGCTGCTATAAGCTTAGTTGTATCGCTGGCTTTTGTGAAATCCCTATGCTTGAGAGTTTATTTCTTAGAAACTGCAGGAGTTTGATTGAAGTCAGTGAATCAATTGACCATTGTGATGAACTTGTCATCATTGATCTCAGTAAATGCAAAGAGTTAAGAATGCTTCCAAGAATGTTGGCCAAGTTAAAGAAGGTCAAAAACCTTGTACTAGATGGATGTAATATAGGTGAACTTGCCATGGAGGTTGTACCAAGAGATTCGAAGTCCTTGATGAATTATTTACCGAGCTCATTGGTAAGGTTGTCACTTGCAAATAATAAGCTGTCCAATGAATCCTTTCCCATGGACTTCAGTTGCCTATCTATGTTGACGTATTTATGTTTAGATGGTAATCCAATAGTTTCAATGCCCAACTGTGTGAGAAGTCTACCTAGGCTTAAGAGGCTTCATTTAATGGACTGTGAAATGTTGGTGTCAATCGAACATCCTCCACGTACACTAAAAGAGTTAATATGTGAGGTTTCTAAGAAAAGTGTACGCTATGGTTTTAAGTCTTTGATACAGAAAATTGCATTTGATCCAGAAATGTCCCCACTCAGAACATTATGGTTACCTTTGTATGAGTTAGCAGATTCATCCATTGAAATTGAAGGAATGATCAAAATCCAACCTATAGCAGGTGTTGATTATACTATCTTATTTGGTTTGGGGTGGAGTAACTTAGAGTTCTTTAATAAAAGGCGTGTGGAAACGTATCATTTATTAAGAGGACTGGAGGGATCTCAAACCCAGGTTCCTCTAACAAACTAATTGTGTTTATATGAATGTATACATACATAATTTATTCTGATTAATTATGTTTGTGTTTTGGCAGATGTATTATGAATTTGGAATATTCAGCACAATTTATGGGGGGAAAGTGATGCCAACATGGATTAGGCATAGAAGCAAGGGGTCTTCAATTTCATTCACCATTCCATCATCTCCTAAAAAGCTAAGAGGATTGAATGTCTGCTATGTTCAAGATGGGAATTCTGAATATCCATACAATCAGTTAAATAATTTGCCACATATCAAAATTAGTAATATAACAAAGAACCTCACTTGGATATACAAGCATCATATTGATAGAGTCAATGTGGGTGGAAAGAGTTTAACATTCTTAAGCCATTGGATATTTGGGGAGAGTGAGATGGAAGATGGTGACCAACTTACTATTTTTATAACACATAAACTGCATTCTGGTGCTAATTATAATATAAGGGAGTGTGGAGTGAGTCTTGTGTATGATGATGAAAAGAATGACAAAGAAGAAGATCCGTTGAGTTATTACAAGTCATGGAATCATATCATTGGTGAAGATCTCTCTCCTTTTCAGTTAACAACAGGGGAATACAACCTACAAAACAAGTTTTTTGAATGGTATACCTCTGAAAGCGGTCCACCAGAACCTAATCCTTTCATTGTATGTGGTGTCCTTTATAAAGGTAGAAGTGCAGAACCCATTTACTATATTTTCTAAAAGTTGATGTCTCTTGTATTACTTTTTAGTATTATTATTATTTTATTTTTTTTATCCTCAGAAAATGAAAGACGCTTTAAAGCTTTCTCCCAAAAGAACTCAAACACACGTGGTCGCGCAATTGAGGTATGTTTTCAATACCCAAACTCTTCTTCATAACACGAACAAAAACCACACATATAATCGAATATTTATTCATTATAGCTCTTAATTGGTCACAGGATGTTACAAAATAAGGGATTCCCACTTTGCTATGGATGGACTCGTTACATGTACATTATGGTTTTGGAGGTGTTGCAGCTATATTAGCTTTTTTTGGCGATTGAAAGTCTATAATATCGATCTTATTTCTCGCAAAGGTTGTGTTTAAGTCTCATTTAGAACGTGTGTGAATGAGTATTTGTTGTTCAAGAATATTAATTTTCATATTTGGCATAAACTTGTAGACATATTATTGTACAGTACTAGTATTGGATGAAATTTGTGTATTGTTTGTTCTACTTGTACTAATTTATTCTAGATAGTGATTTTGTCATCATCAAGCAGCTTGGTTGTGCCAATTTCCATCACAATCGTCACAAACCTTGTTATTATACAATGAAGGCCACAGATTTTTTTTTTTTTTTTTTTTTTTTTTTTTTTTTTTTTTTTTTTAGTCGTTCAATACATTTGCTTTTTATTTCAGGAATTTGTGAATGAATCATTTTTAGCTTTCAGCATGCACCTACTTTAAATTTGTATTGAGTCATACAATATTCATTATTGATTAATCGATGTCTTTATTAAACAAATTCATCAATGTGCCACATAATATTCAGTCCCGTAAGAAACATCATACAGTGATCAAACACAACATTCTTTCACACCATTATACCGCATATATATAACTCGTTGTCAGGGAGCTAGGAATATAGTATAGATGATTGTAGCCAAACACAAATATCTATTCTGATCCAACCATATATTTCCAGATAACAACTGAGTTTTGTAAATCAAAAGGAGCTAACTCAAAGCAATGACAAGGACTGATTCATCATTTACTTTTTATTCCGTAGTTGTATTATGATCTTTACGTCTAATAACTTATGAGCACAATAGCATTTTGTCATTTTCAAGATTCATATATATATATATATATACAAGATTCACTGGGCGAGGTTGGGTTTTTATAGTACTAATTTAACTATTGTGTTTCCATGTCGTGTTATGACCATTATTTACCTTCTAAGTGCTTCAACAAACATATCTCTCATACATTAGAAACACCTTATTATCCAAACTGCATAAGCACATCCAAACACTAAATTCTAAACTCCTTAATCTAACAGATAATCCAACTATTCATATCAGATGATTGATTTATAATACACAACGCCAAACAATCCCAACTTCTTCACCAAATTATATACACCAGTTACCTTATAAAAAAGATCCACACAATCCCAACTTCTTCACCTAAAGTACATACTAGTTAACAAATCTAATTAAATGATACCTCTTTTTAGGATTCATTATCGGTTATGCTATAATCACCTGTTTGGCAAGAAGAGATGCGTTTGAGCCGGCTGCACTTTAGATTTATCCAAACAACCCTTTTATCCTACACAAAAGAAATTTATTAATGACTCGTAATTAAAGGGCGTCAATGAAATGGACGAGTTAACAGGTAAAATAGGTACTTTAAGTACGGGTCAAAACAGGTATTACTGAAACGGGTTGATAGGGAGCTGATGCATACATATTCTAGAAGGAAGAAATCAAAGGGAAAGAGAGAAGAATCTGGATTACAGATCAACCAATGATTTGACTGAAAATCAATCCCTGATTTGCAGCATTCTATTATGAGCAAGCACATTAAGCATTCCCTGATCTTCAGCAATTTACTTACCATATTCTAGTATTTTCAGTTACTTTTATTAGCTATAAAATAAGGCAGAAGGTAGAGCATAATCATCAATCAATTGTAATTCAATTTGAGTCCTCTCCATAGGGACTAGCTGATTTCATTGGAGTCCTTTGTTCAGATTCTGCATTGTTCTTCAATAAATCATTCCTATCCTTCTTATTTCACATGTTCTGTTAGCGTTGTTCTAACATTTGGTATCAGGGCAGTCTGATCCAGAATGGTGAACACCAGAAATTCAACTTCTCAAAACGAACCAAACCACACCCACACTTCTTCACCTGCACAAAATCCCGACAACCTCGCACAACAATTGTCTTCCATTGCTTCCAAACTCAATGCTCTTGATGCCCTTGCTGCTGATGTAGCAGTTCTTAAGGTACAAGCGGGCCCGAGCGGGTCCTATAGGGGTAAGTCAAAAGAAACCACCTTTGGATCTCGTCACGGTGATGATGATTCAGAAAGTAGTGGCTGGTACCATAACTCGACAAGGAGGCCGTTCACCAAGATGGAATTTCCCAAATTTGAAGGGGGCGACCCTCGCGGTTGGATCCTAAAAGCGGAAAAATATTTTCGCTATTATCAAACCCCTGACGAATCAAAGGTGGAAATTGCTTCCATGTACCTAGAGGGTGATGCACTGGACCTCTTTGCATGGATCAGCGCTGAAAATAATCATCTTTATTGGGAAGAATTGGTGAAAATTTTACATGAAAATTATGGCCCGGCAGAATTTCAAAACCCAGATGAGCATCTGTGCAACATCAAGCAAACAGGCACCGTACAAGAATATAGACAAGAATTTGCAAAAAGAGTTGCACGAGTTCATGACTGGCCAGATCATTGTCTCTTGGGTGTTTTCCTTAGTGGTCTTAAGGAAGAACTGAAAGTCGATGTACGAATTCACAAGCCAAGGAACGTTTTCAAGGCTGTGAGCTTGGCACTAGAGTTTGAAGCGAAGTCTCGACCCGCTAGCAACCCAAGAGCATCCAATTCCTTCAACTACAACAAACCGAGTTTGTACTCAACTTCTCGTGACCCGGCCAAACCATCAGCCATATCCCAAAATACACCATCTTCAGGACAGTCTAAGAATTGGGAAAGCGAAAGACAAAATCGTCGTGATAAGGGGGCTGTGTTTTAGGTGCAATGAGAAATTCGCACCAGGACATAGATGCAAAGCATCCACTTTCTCGTTGCTGGAAATTGCAGATGATACTGAGCAACTAACTGAAAGAGAAGCGGGTGTTGATAGGAATGAGTATGATGAAGATATAAATCAGCAAGACATGGCTGAAATATCTTTTCATGCCATTCTTGGAAAGACTTCGGGTACAACTATGAAGGTTCAGGGTACCCTTGAGAACAAGAAAGTATTGATACTCGTCGACAGTGGTTCAACTCACAATTTCATCTAAGCATCACTGGTGAAACAATTGGGTTTGAGGGTGAGTATGGTTCCTGCCTTCGGAGTTCAGATTGGGAACGGACAGATAATTCAGTGCAACCAAATTTGTCGTGACCTTACTGTAAAGTTACCGGGGTTGGATATTACACAAGACTACTTTCCATTTTCAATTGGAGGAGCTGATCTTGTTTTGGGAATCAAATGGCTAGCATCACTGAACACCGTACAAGCCAATTGGAATGAGATGTTCATGATTTTTTATGTGAATGGGAAGAAATACAAGTTGCAAGGAGTGCCATCAGTCGCTGCTAAAACAGATGTGTCTCTTCAATCTTACTCAACCATTCCTGCCACCACTTTAGATGCACCACGAACACAAGTTGTGATACCAGGTATTCAATCACTTTTATCAGCTTATCAAGATGTTTTTGCAGAAGTTAACACACTCCCTCCAAATAGAGCACACACCCATTCTATTACCTTGCTACCCAACTCAACCCCACCTAATATTAGACCTTACCGTTATCCTTATAACCAGAAAACAGAGATCGAAGCACAAGTTAATGCATTATTAAATTGTGGGTTCGTTCGACCTAGTTCCAGTCCATTTGCTAGTCCTGTTTTGTTGGTTAAGAAAAAAGATGAGTCATGGAGATTTTGTATCGACTACAGAAAATTAAACCAACAAACCATCCCCGATAAATACCCGATCCCCAACATAGATGAACTCCATGGTGCTACCATTTTTTCCAAAATTGATCTCAAGTCGGGATACCACCAGATCCGCATGAACCCCTTTGATATACACAAAACAGCCTTTCGAACCCACTCCGGACACTATGAATTTCTTGTCATGCCTTTCGGGTTGACAAACTCCCCGTCAACTTTTCAATCAGCCATGAATGACATGTTTCGGCCTCATCTTCGCAAATTTATCTTGGTGTTTTTTGATGACATCTTAATTTACAGTGCAAACATAAAAGATCATTTACAACATTTGCAGATTGCTTTAGATCTTTTACGCAGCAATAAATTCTTTGCCAATGCAAAAAAGTGTGCTTTTGGTCAGCGACAAATTCAATTTTTAGGGCATGTTGTGTCAAAAGATGGGGTAGCTGTGGATCCAGAAAAGGTCCAGGCTGTTTTGAATTGGCCATTACCGCATGATGCGAAAGAAGTACGCGGATTCCTTGGGTTAACAGGATATTATCGCCGATTTGTAAAAGGTTATGGATTGATTGCAAAGCCATTAACTGATTTGACCAAGAAGAATGGTTTTCTGTGGAACGAGGAAGCACAATCAGCCTTCGAAAAACTGAAGTTGGCTCTAACCACAGTACCCGTTTTACAACTTCCAAATTTTCTTGAACCTTTCACGGTTGAGTGTGACGCTTCTTCAGCAGGAGTGGGAGCTATTTTGCTGCAATCAGAACATCCGATTGCCTTTTTCAGTAAAGGTTTTTCGTTTTCTAACCGATTAAAATCAACTTATGATAGGGAATTGCTGGCCTTGGTTTTGGCACTGCAGAAATGGAGACATTATTTAATGGGTAGGCAATTTTTTGTGAAGACGGATCACTTCAGTTTAAAGCACCTACTTGCTCAACGAGTAACCACTAGTGAACAACAACGCCTCCTCATGAAGTTACTTCCTTTCGATTTCACCATTATTTATAAAGCTGGAAAGGAAAAACAAGGAGCTGATGCTCTTTCAAGGAGGCCACAACATGCTGATTTTCTAGCCCTGGCAATACCAGTTAACATGGATTTTTTAAATCTCCAAGAAGCTTTGCTCAACGATCCATACACCAAGAATATCATCACCTCTATTAGACAAGACCCAACAACTCATCGTGAGTTTTCTTTAAGTGACAATAAGTTGTTCTATCAGAATCGTCTTGTTATCCCAGATGGCTCGTCCTTGCGCAAGAAACTTTTGTCTGAGTGCCATGATTCATTAACAGGAGGGCATGGTGGTTATCTTAAAACACTTAAGCGCCTCTCTGAAAATTTCTTTTGGCCAAAAATGAAGAGCGATGTAAAAGTTCTTGTGCAAAATTGCTTGGTATGTCAACAAAACAAATACCAAACACTTGCTCCGGCTGGTCTACTACAGCCTCTACCGATTCCAAGGCGTGTTTGGGAAGATATCTCTTTGGACTTCATTGTTGGGCTTCCAAAATCAGGAGGTGTTGATACCGTTTTAGTCGTGGTTGACAGATTGACTAAATACAGTCACTTTTTACCACTGGCTCACCCATTTACAGCCAAGTCGGTGGCTGCACTTTTTTGTAAGGAAATTGTTTGCTTACACGGTATGCCTCGTTCCATCATATATGATAGAGATGTCATTTTTCTAAGCAACTTCTGGCAAGAGTTGTTCCGTCTTAGTCAAACTCGACTACATATGGGCACCGCTTATCACCCACAATCTGATGGTCAGACGGAAGTGGTTAACCGTTGCCTAGAAGCTTACTTACGGTGTTTTGCTCATGAGCAACCCTCTTCTTGGAGCAAGTTTTTGGCTTGGGCAGAATACTCGTTCAATACCGGTTATCATACTTCTAGTGAGACGACACCTTTTAAGTCTGTTTATGGTCGTGACTCGCCTCCACTTAACCCGTATGTTCAAGGTGAAACTCATAATGCAGACTTAGAGGAACAATTGGTTGCTCGTGATGATGCACTCCAGCTTTTACGAGCCAACTTGCTTAAAGCACAGTCACGTATGAAAGCACAATCAGATTCGAAGCGAAGAGAGCTATCATTTGAGGTGGGGGATGCTGTTCTTCTTCGAATTCAGCCGTTTCGTCAACGCTCCCTTTCTAAACGAAAGTTTGAGAAGCTTTCACCACGGTACTTTGGACCGTACACTGTGACTCGCCGAGTAGGTCCTGTAGCCTATGAACTCGCTCTTCCTGCTGACTTCAAAGTACACCCTATCTTCCATGTTTCCCTACTACGCCCGGCACATGGTCAATCGGTTTCTCAACCCCCTGCACCCTTACCCATCACTGATGACTGGGAACATATTCTTGTTCCTGACAAGATTCTAACACACCGCTGGATATCCGGATCTAATACTTTGGAATTGTTGGTGCAATGGCAAAACCGACCTCTTGAAGAAGCCACTTGGGAAGATTATGATTTACTTTCTGGACAATTCCCACACTTTTGCCTTGAGGACAAGGCAAGTTTCCATGGGGAGATTACTGATAGGGAGCTGATGCATACATATTCTAGAAGGAAGAAATCAAAGGGAAAGAGAGAAGAATCTGGATCACAGATCAACCAATGATTTGACTGAAAATCAATCCCTGATTTGCAGCATTCTATTATGAGCAAGCACATTAAGCATTCCCTGATCTTCAGCAATTTACTTACCATATTCTAGTATTTTCAGTTACTTTTATTAGCTATAAAATAAGGCAGAAGGTAGAGCATAATCATCAATCAATTGTAATTCAATTTGAGTCCTCTCCATAGGGACTAGCTGATTTCATTGGAGTCCTTTGTTCAGATTCTGCATTGTTCTTCAATAAATCATTCCTATCCTTCTTATTTCACATGTTCTGTTAGCCTTGTTCTAACACGGTTCAACATGGGTAATTTTGGTAACAGGTCTAAATGGTTACTTTTTGGACAAGTGAATATGGCTTGGGCTGTGTTCAGACTTCCTCAATCCACCTTATGGTGTGAAGAAAAGTCTGCGTACCTAAATCACAGAAAACAGATTTGGAAATCATTAGATGGACTATATATGGTGATACAAAAGCAAGAAAAAACTCAATGTGAATTCTTGGGAACAAATATATTTTCTCAGACCCTAATTTTGTTATGAAGAGAGAGTTAAGAAATATATTTACAAAAAAACATGCTTCATTATTTCATACTTGCAATGCCCTATGTAATGACTGCAACTGAAGAATCCCTTATATAGCTTCGAATCAGACTCCTAAATCTCTCTTGTCCAGCCGTATCCTTGAGATAACATCATATAAACGAGCAAAAAATAACTGACAATTTATTTTATGGTATATTTGTACTAAGTAAATGCATGTCAAATCCATATTTATAATGTTGCAGACTATGTAATGTGTTTTTCATATTTGCAACTACACCCCACTAGTCCTCCCTAAATAAACGAGCAGTTACCCGCTAGTAAGAATGTCTTAACCAACTACCGCATATACAGCCAAATGTGTAACACTTTATTCTTACTTAATTATCTTGGACCGAAATAAGTACTTTTCCATAAGCACCATTGATAAATGATAATAAGTGTAACCTTAACAAAATAACCAATCCCAAACACCTCCGTAGTCAAACCATACAAAATTATTTGTGATAAATCATTGGCTGTGAGAAAGCCTTGTCCAGTATATGTTACTATAATTTATGTACTCTAAGCATTTCATTTTTCCGCTTTTAAATAGAAAAGTTGAAAAGCAATAGAGTAATGATTTGTCTGCAGGTATATTAATTACTGTTAGGTAGATATAGACTATAGAGTGTTCCTCTCCATGAAAATTCTTCCTCTACACTCTACAGCACTCAACAAGGTAGAATCAAAATGAGCAGTGAGGGGAGAGGAATATCACAAGAGTGAAAAGCCAGGATATATAACTTAGAGATATATCCTATAATATTCATGACATGTGTAGCAAACTCACATGAGATGATCTCAAATATTAAAGACGAACATCTTACCACAACTACAGACGAACTGTCCCGTCTTCAAGATACATCGTCTTCGACAAGAAGTCAATTTGAATAGTTGCCTGATCAATACAGAACACAGTTTAGTCGAAGGGATACAAATTTGAGCTCACTTTCAAGCAAGTAATTCTGCATCAACATTAAAATAGAGCAGAAGCATTGTTTTAACAGCTGACTACATGGTTCACTCATTTAGACAGCATAACACAATGGCTCATTGGTCACAAAAGAATGTTAGATAGGTTTAGTTGGCCCAAACTCAATAGTGGTTTGGGTCCATTATGTTTAGGGTTTGGATTATGTTGCTTATTATCGAAGCTATGTATTTAGTATAAATACACATGCTATCTCATATGTAATGCATTCAATCAATAAAACTATTTGCTATCTTTCAAAGAACAATGGCCAAACCAAGCAAAACCTATAAATATATTGATAGTATCTTTAGAATTTTGAACTTATGTTGAGGAATGGTAATGGATCCAGCAGTGTGTTTCGACACATGACCATCTACGTCGGTTAATCTGTTTTCTCGAGACACATTTGACTTTCTTTTTTCCATTCTGTGGTATTCCAGACCCAATCAATCAAGTTGTCCCAATCCCCTTGATCTATCCAAGTTGGAGTATATATCTCAAGAACGGATAAATCACTTCCAACAATGACGTTGTCCTTTGTGGCTCTACGAGCAGCCTCCTCGCAACACTGACGACCCAATATATCATAATACCTACTAGCCATTACCCTTCATAATAAATTTCAAATGCAACAATAACTAAACAAGAATGGATACATAGATGCATGAACAACCAATTGAAGAGAAACACAAACACTATTCTACAACACTTACTTTACCAATGTTACAATTTTTAAGCAACATACAGTCATACTCTCATCACATAAGTGTCTACAAATTCCTATCCTCAGAATCAAAATCCAGATGTACAATTAAAAAGCTCGTTTAATTTTGCACCTAGAACAAGGACATTCAATTGAAAACGTGAAATTTAGAAAATCGATCACTTTTGATTTGATTGGTAATAAGAGCTAAGAAGACCCTTACTATTTTTTTTTCTTCTTGTACATACATTCTCTGTCCCTACTCGCCGACATAAATAAACTCAATGGCGAGCTAGTAACAGTCAACATTATCAACAAGTAAGTTAGCCAACAAACACCAGGAAGGAAGAATGCAAACGAGTAGTTGGGCAGCTCACATCAAGTAGTCTAAAAAACTGAACTTATCTACATGGATTCACTACATCTACGTACACATGGATGTTTGGTTTAGCTTATTTTCTAAATGAGCCTAATTATCTACAAGCACAATTTTACTAAACATTAGGGCAAAATATGTACGATCACAACAACACAAATCGAATTATAATTTGATTCATTCAATCACAATATGTACAAATCATAACGGAATTTTAGTTTAAAATGTGAGTGTGCAAATTAATTAGAAGAGTGTACAAATCACCCCCTCTTCAAAGATAATTATCTAATCCCCTATATAACGTAAGGGTGTGACTGCACTTTTAAAAATTGTTTTGGTTTTATCATGAAAAGAGGCTACATTATTGGTTATTATCTATTATCTAATCCCCTATCTAAGGTTGCTCTATTGGAAATTGTTTTGCTTTTATCATGAAAAGAGGCTGGTTATTATCTATTATATAATCCCCTATATAACGTAAGGGTGTTACTGATCTCTTTAAAATTGTTTTATTTTATCATAAAGAGATGCTACATTACTGGTTTGAACTAGGGTGGCAATTCGGGTCGGGTTCGGGTTGACAGGTTGGCGGATCAAAAAACCTCAACCCGAACCTGACCCATTTAAATCATCGGGTCAATTATGTCAACCCTAACCTGTTTACACATAAACCGAACCTGACCCATTTAACCGTATATATACTTGGGTTGGCGGGTTAAATAGGTTACATGGGTTAAATAGGTTAAACGGGTTTCGAGTTGACCCATTCAACTTACTTTATATACAAAAGTTGGCACATTACATGAGTTAAACGGGTTAAACGGGTTTGCTGGTCGACCCGTTTAACCCATTTAAACCGTATAATAAAATATAATTAAATTTTAGTTTAAGAAAAAATCTTAAATGGGTTGGCGGGTCGACCCACTTAAATAATTCCCAACCTGAACGTGACCTGTTTAATAAACGGGTTAGATGGTGTAACACCCCCAAATTCATGTTTGTAGCAGCGGAAAAGTTATTTGGGTGTTACGGGGAGGATCGAAGTTATAATCTCATAAAACGGCTTAAAAGAAGCGTTTTGAAAGTTATTTGTCATTCAAATAATATTTTTGATAAAAGATGAAACATTTACTTTAGAATCTCATTAAAAGATATAAAGGCTTGTAAGAATGGCATATTTGATTTTTACACCGTTTTAATTTATCAGAGTAATAAATGTCCGCTCCTTGTCTTGTCCTGCTCCGTTAAATTACCTGAGATACACATGTTTAAAAGTGTCAACACAAAGGTTGGTGAGTTCATAGAGTTTAATAGAAAACTATTTATTTCAATAGATTCAGGAATATTTGGTAATAATTGTAGTAAGTATTAACAGTGACAAAACAAGTATTGAGTGATGTAAATTATAATCACAGATAAATCATATAAGTATTCAATCAAATTCAAGTATTGGATCATAATTCTATCATGAGGTGGAAGCTCATGATGCTAATGTAGTGAGATCTATCAAATATGGTCAAAACCTATACAGCTGTATCTAAATATATGTTGAAAACATACATTTCCTTATGGATATTGCACCAAGCCTCATGACACGCAAAACGTTAACAAAAGAGGTGATTTATCAAGTCAATGATAAATTTTGCCCTCTTATAATAGGTGATTTTCTAATTCCTATTTTTATTCAAATATAGTGTATCACGACTAATACGACTAACCATATGCATATGGCATTCCGTCAAGTATTAGTGGGATAGGAGGTCAATCCTTAACAGGTTTCGAAGCTGTTCACTATATTCGCGCTCACATACAAGTGATTAATGGCTCATGATTGAGGGACTTTATGGCAATGAAGGTAACTTAGGCAATATCAATGTAATAATGTAATTAGAGTATTTATGCTCTTCCTAGCAATTATTTCTGTTGAACATAGAAATGCCATATAGAGATAATGGAATCATTCAGGATAGTATAGTATAGTCAAGTATCATGCCACAATAATCACTTTGGGAACATTATCATCTGAGTATCAGTATTTCAGTTAAGTATTTCGCCAGTAACATATATATATATATATATATATATATATATATATATATATATATATATATATATATATATATATATATATATATATATATATATACAATTGGAAACATTATCATCGGAGTATCAGTATTTCAATTAAGTATTTCGCCAGTAACATGTATTTATCACATCTTAAGTCATAAACTTCATCAGATAACTATTAATAAGTAAATTGATTTGAATCATGTAATTTATTCATATACTCATAAAATTATCAAAGTATATGTAAGCATGTATCTCCCCCAATGAGTTAAAAACAAGTATTGAAAATGGGGCTATGACTCACCTTAATTGATGTTGGGATGATGAAAAGTAACTGGTAGCATTTTTCTTCTTTCGGTTAGATTGTAGTCCAGTGTGGGTGGAGCTTCTAGTGTTGTTGTGTGTTTAGTGAGAGAAACAACTGGTAGCATTTTTCTAGAGAGAGGAGAGGTGGTGGAAAGAATGGTCTCATTCGGGCTAGTGTAATTGGTATACGGGTCGTAAGGTCTTTCTTTAAAATGAGAACCTTTGCAGTAACTGGTTAAAACAGGTCGAGCTGCCAACCCACCAGGGGTTTCAGCTTTGGATTTTATGAATAGAAAGTACATGCCTTTGCCTTTATCTAAACTGGATACAAATAGGTTCATAACCGGCATCAAAAGACTATATAATTGTGACCTTCTTCCTAGCTCATCATTGATAGTTGGCATCAATTTTCTTTCACCTCCAGAAGTCCCTGAACTGTACAAAGTAACAAAAAACCGTTAAACTTTTAAATTCAGGACTATAAAATCTTGAAAAAAATATTATCTAAAAAGTACACAACTTTATGAACAAAGAGTTAAAATTAATATGATCATTTTTGTAACCAAAGAATAATAATAAATGTGTAGAATTTGTGTAATATACCTTGTTAAGAATTCTGAAATGGGGTGAGAAGAAAGTATAGGTGACATATCACCATTGCACACACGATTAATATCGGGTTGAAGATCTTCATATATGATAACCGAAAGTTTCTTAAAAGTTTCACGTTCAGTCTGACCGTGAAACCCATAACGTCGAAGATATTTAATGTCGGCATTTTGTGTCAGGATATATGAAAAAAAAAATTAGTTGTACCTCATCAGTGTTTGAGATCACATATTGTATAAACTCAAGAGATTTTTTGTTTCTTTCGGTTAGATTGTAGTCTAGTGTGGGTGGTGCTTCCGGCCAAGGCCTACTCGAGTCTTTTGGAGGCCTAGAGCAAAAATATGATAGAAGAATTTCAAATATTTAAAGTTTCGAATAATGGGTTTATGTATCCGAAAATTAGCTATCCAAATATTTTGATTTTTGGTAAAACTTATATATGATTTTTAAAGTGACAATTCATATATCTCAATTTTCAAATCAATTCTAATCAGTATTTCGGATATCCGAATATGAATTTTTTTGAACACCCCTGATTGTAGTATTTCGGATATCCGAATATCCGAATTTGTGTTAGCATATCCGACAAAAACTTTTAGTGTTACCTCATCAGGATTTGAGGTCACATCTTCTATAAACTCACGAGTTTTTTTTTTTTTTTCTTTCGGTTAGATTGTAGTCCAGTGTGGGTGGAGCTTCTAGTGTTGTTGTGTGTTTAGTGAGAGGAACAACTGGTAGCATTTTTCTAGAGAGAGGAGAGGTGGTGGAAAGAATGGTCTCATTCGGGCTAGTGTAATTGGTATACGGGTCGTAAGGTCTTTCTTTAAAATGAGAACCTTTGCAGTAACTGGTTAAAACAGGTCGAGCTGCCAACCCACCAGGGGTTTCAGCTTTGGATTTTATGAATAAAAAGTACATGCCTTTGCCTTTATCTAAACCGGATACAAATAGGTTCATAACCGGCATCAAAAGACTATATAATTGTGACCTTCTTCCTAGCTCATCATTGATAGTTGGCATCAATTTTCTTTCACCTCCAGAAGTCCCTGAACTGTACAAAGTAACAAAAAACCGTTAAACTTTTAAATTCAGGACTATAAAATCTTGAAAAAAATATTATCTAAAAAGTACACAACTTTATGAACAAAGAGTTAAAATTAATATGATCATTTTTGTAACCAAAGAATAATAATAAATGTGTAGAATTTGTGTAATATACCTTGTTAAGAATTCTTAAATGGGGTGAGAAGAAAGTATAGGTGACATATCACCATTGCACACACGATTAATATCGGGTTGAAGATCTTCATATATGATAACCGAAAGTTTCTTAAAAGTTTCACGTTCAGTCTGACCGTGAAACCCCTAACATCGAAGATATTTATTGTCGGCATTTTGTGTCAGGATATATGAAAAAAAAATTAGTTGTACCTCATCATTGTTTGAGATCACATCTTGTATAAACTCAAGAGATTTTTTATTTCTTTCGGTTAGATTGTAGTCTAGTGTGGGTGGTGCTTCCGGCCAAGGCCTACTCGAGTCTTTTGGAGGCCTAGAGCAAAAATATGATAGAAGAATTTCAAATATCTAAAGTTTCGAATAATGGGTTTATGTATCCGAAAATTAGCTATCCAAATATTTTGATTTTTGGTAAAACTTATATATGATTTTTAAAGTGACAATTCATATATCTCAATTTTCAAATCAATTCTAATCAGTATTTCGGATATCCGAATATGAATTTTTTTGAACACCCCTGATTGTAGTATTTCGGATATCCGAATATCCGAATTTGTGTTAGCATATCCGACAAAAACTTTTAGTGTTACCTCATCAGGATTTGAGGTCACATCTTCTATAAACTCACGAGTTTTTTTTTTTTTCTTTCGGTTAGATTGTAGTCCAGTGTGGGTGGAGCTTCTAGTGTTGTTGTGTGTTTAGTGAGAGAAACAACTGGTAGCATTTTTCTAGAGAGAGGAGAGGTGGTGGAAAGAATGGTCTCATTCGGGCTAGTGTAATTGGTATACGGGTCGTAAGGTCTTTCTTTAAAATGAGAACCTTTGCAGTAACTGGTTAAAACAGGTCGAGCTGCCAACCCACCAGGGGTTTCAGCTTTGGATTTTATGAATAGAAAGTACATGCCTTTGCCTTTATCTAAACCGGATACAAATAGGTTCATAACCGGCATCAAAAGACTATATAATTGTGACCTTCTTCCTAGCTCATCATTGATAGTTGGCATCAATTTTCTTTCACCTCCAGAAGTCCCTGAACTGTACAAAGTAACAAAAAACCGTTAAACTTTTAAATTCAGGACTATAAAATCTTGAAAAAAATATTATCTAAAAAGTACACAACTTTATGAACAAAGAGTTAAAATTAATATGATCATTTTTGTAACAAAAGAATAATAATAAATGTGTAGAATTTGTGTAATATACCTTGTTAAGAATTCTGAAATGGGGTGAGAAGAAAGTATAGGTGACATATCACCATTGCACACACGATTAATATCGGGTTGAAGATCTTCATATATGATAACCGAAAGTTTCTTAAAAGTTTCACGTTCAGTCTGACCGTGAAACCCATAACGTCGAAGATATTTAATGTCGGCATTTTGTGTCAGGATATATGAAAAAAAAAATAGTTGTACCTCATCAGTGTTTGAGATCACATCTTGTATAAACTCAAGAGATTTTTTGTTTCTTTCGGTTAGATTGTAGTCTAGTGTGGGTGGTGCTTCCGGCCAAGGCCTACTCGAGTCTTTCGGAGGCCTAGAGCAAAAATATGATAGAAGAATTTCAAATATCTAAAGTTTCGAATAATGGGTTTATGTATCCGAAAATTAGCTATCCAAATATTTTGATTTTTGGTAAAACTTATATATGATTTTTAAAGTGACAATTCATATATCTCAATTTTCAAATCAATTCTAATCAGTATTTCGGATATCCGAATATGAATTTTTTTGAACACCCCTGATTGTAGTATTTCGGATATCCGAATATCCGAATTTGTGTTAGCATATCCGACAAAAACTTTTAGTGTTACCTCATCAGGATTTGAGGTCACATCTTCTATAAACTCACGAGTTTTTTTTTTCTTCTTTCGGTTAGATTGTAGTCCAGTGTGGGTGGAGCTTCTAGTGTTGTTGTGTGTTTAGTGAGAGAAATAACTGGTAGCATTTTTCTAGAGAGAGGAGAGGTGGTGTAAAGAATGGTCTCATTCGGGCTAGTGTAATTGGTATACGGGTCGTAAGGTCTTTCTTTAAAATGAGAACCTTTGCAGTAACTGGTTAAAACAGGTCGAGCTACCAACCCACCAGGGGTTTCAGCTTTGGATTTTATGAATAAAAAGTACATGCCTTTGCCTTTATCTAAACTAGATACAAATAGGTTCATAACCGGCATCAAAAGACTATATAATTGTGACCTTCTTCCTAGCTCATCATTGATAGTTGGCATCAATTTTCTTTCACCTCCAGAAGTCCCTGAACTGTACAAAGTAACAAAAAACCGTAAAACTTTTAAATTCAGGACTATAAAATCTTGAAAAAAATATTATCTAAAAAGTACACAACTTTATGAACAAAGAGTTAAAATTAATATGATCATTTTTGTAACCAAAGAATAATAATAAATGTGTAGAATTTGTGTAATATACCTTGTTAAGAATTCTGAAATGGGGTGAGAAGAAAGTATAGGTGACATATCACCATTGCACACACGATTAATATCGGGTTGAAGATCTTCATATATGATAACCGAAAGTTTCTTAAAAGTTTCACGTTCAGTCTGACCGTGAAACCCATAACGTCGAAGATATTTAATGTCGGCATTTTGTGTCAGGATATATGAAAAAAAATTAGTTGTACCTCATCAGTGTTTGAGATCACATATTGTATAAACTCAAGAGATTTTTTGTTTCTTTCGGTTAGATTGTAGTCTAGTGTGGGTGGTGCTTCCGGCCAAGGCCTACTCGAGTCTTTTGGAGGCCTAGAGCAAAAATATGATAGAAGAATTTCAAATATTTAAAGTTTCGAATAATGGGTTTATGTATCCGAAAATTAGCTATCCAAATATTTTGATTTTTGGTAAAACTTATATATGATTTTTAAAGTGACAATTCATATATCTCAATTTTCAAATCAATTCTAATAAGTATTTCGGATATCCGAATATGAATTTTTTTGAACACCCCTGATTGTAGTATTTCGGATATCCGAATATACGAATTTGTGTTAGCATATCCGACAAAAACTTTTAGTGTTACCTCATCAGGATTTGATGTCACATCTTCTATAAACTCACGAGTTTTTTTTCTCTTTCGGTTAGATTGTAGTCCAGTGTGGGTGGAGCTTCTAGTGTTGTTGTGTGTTTAGTGAGAGAAACAACTGGTAGCATTTTTCTAGAGAGAGGAGAGGTGGTGGAAAGAATGGTCTCATTCGGGCTAGTGTAATTGGTATACGGGTCGTAAGGTCTTTCTTTAAAATGAGAACCTTTGCAGTAACTGGTTAAAACAGGTCGAGCTGCCAACCCACCAGGGGTTTCAGCTTTGGATTTTATGAATAGAAAGTACATGCCTTTGCCTTTATCTAAACCGGATACAAATAGGTTCATAACCGGCATCAAAAGACTATATAGTTGTGACCTTCTTCCTAGCTCATCATTGATAGTTGGCATCAATTTTCTTTCACCTCCAGAAGTCCCTGAACTGTACAAAGTAACAAAAAACCGTTAAAATTTAAATTCAGGACTATAAAATCTTGAAAAAAATATTATCTAAAAAGTACACAACTTTATGAACAAAGAGTTAAAATTAATATGATCATTTTTGTAACCAAAGAATAATAATAAATGTGTAGAATTTGTGTAATATACCTTGTTAAGAATTCTGAAATGGGGTGAGAAGAAAGTATAGGTGACATATCACCATTGCACACACGATTAATATCGGGTTGAAGATCTTCATATATGATAACCGAAAGTTTCTTAAAAGTTTCACGTTCAGTCTGACCGTGAAACCCATAACGTCGAAGATATTTAATGTCGGCATTTTGTGTCAGGATATATGAAAAAAAAATTAGTTGTAAACTCATCAGTGTTTGAGATCACATCTTGTATAAACTCAAGAGATTTTTTGTTTCTTTCGGTTAGATTGTAGTCTAGTGTGGGTGGTGCTTCCGGCCAAGGCCTACTCGAGTCTTTTGGAGGCCTAGAACAAAAATATGATAGAAGAATTTCAAATATCTAATGTTTCGAATAATGGGTTTATGTATCCGAAAATTAGCTATCCAAATATTTTGATTTTTAGTAAAACTTATATATGATTTTTAAAGTGACAATTCATATATCTCAATTTTCAAATCAATTCTAATCAGTATTTCGGATATCCGAATATGAAGTTTTTTGAACACCCCTGATTGTAGTATTTCGGATATCCAAATATCCGAATTCGTGTTAGCATATCCGACAAAAACTTTTAGTGTTACCTCATCAGGATTTGAGGTCACATCTTCTATAAACTCACGAGTTTTTTTTTTTTTTTTCTTTCGGTTAGATTGTAGTCCAGTGTGGGTGGAGCTTCTAGTGTTGTTGTGTGTTTAGTGAGAGAAACAACTGGTAGCATTTTTCTAGAGAGAGGAGAGGTGGTGGAAAGAATGGTCTCATTCGGGCTAGTGTAATTGGTATACGGGTCGTAAGGTCTTTCTTTAAAATGAGAACCTTTGCAGTAACTGGTTAAAACAGGTCGAGCTGCCAACCCACCAGGGGTTTCAGCTTTGGATTTTATGAATAGAAAGTACATGCCTTTGCCTTTATCTAAACCGGATACAAATAGGTTCATAACCGGCATCAAAAGACTATATAATTGTGACCTTCTTCCTAGCTCATCATTGATAGTTGGCATCAATTTTCTTTCACCTCCAGAAGTCCCTGAACTGTACAAAGTAACAAAAAACCGTTAAAATTTAAATTCAGGACTATAAAATCTTGAAAAAAATATTATCTAAAAAGTACACAACTTTATGAACAAAGAGTTAAAATTAATATGATCATTTTTGTAACCAAAGAATAATAATAAATGTGTAGAATTTGTGTAATATACCTTGTTAAGAATTCTGAAATGGGGTGAGAAGAAAGTATAGGTGACATATCACCATTGCACACACGATTAATATCGGGTTGAAGATCTTCATATATGATAACCGAAAGTTTCTTAAAAGTTTCACGTTCAGTCTGACCGTGAAACCCATAATGTCGAAGATATTTAATGTCGGCATTTTGTGTCAGGATATATGAAAAAAAAATTAGTTGTAAACTCATCAGTGTTTGAGATCACATCTTGTATAAACTCAAGAGATTTTTTGTTTCTTTCGGTTAGATTGTAGTCTAGTGTGGGTGGTGCTTCCGGCCAAGGCCTACTCGAGTCTTTTGGAGGCCTAGAGCAAAAATATGATAGAAGAATTTCAAATATCTAAAGTTTCGAATAATGGGTTTATGTATCCGAAAATTAGCTATCCAAATATTTTGATTTTTAGTAAAACTTATATATGATTTTTAAAGTGACAATTCATATATCTCAATTTTCAAATCAATTCTAATCAGTATTTCGGATATCCGAATATGAATTTTTTTGAACACCCCTGATTGTAGTATTTCGGATATCCAAATATCCGAATTTGTGTTAGCATATCCGACAAAAACTTTTAGTGTTACCTCATCAGGATTTGAGGTCACATCTTCTATAAACTCACGAGTTTTTTTTTTTCTTTCGGTTAGATTGTAGTCCAGTGTGGGTGGAGCTTCTAGTGTTGTTGTGTGTTTAGTGAGAGAAACAACTGGTAGCATTTTTCTAGAGAGAGGAGAGGTGGTGGAAAGAATGGTCTCATTCGGGCTAGTGTAATTGGTATACGGGTCGTAAGGTCTTTCTTTAAAATGAGAACCTTTGCAGTAACTGGTTAAAACAGGTCGAGCTGCCAACCCACCAGGGGTTTCAGCTTTGGATTTTATGAATAGAAAGTACATGCCTTTGCCTTTATCTAAACCGGATACAAATAGGTTCATAACCGGCATCAAAAGACTATATAATTGTGACCTTCTTCCTAGCTCATCATTGATAGTTGGCATCAATTTTCTTTCACCTCCAGAAGTCCCTGAACTGTACAAAGTAACAAAAAACCGTTAAACTTTTAAATTCAGGACTATAAAATCTTGAAAAAAATATTATCTAAAAAGTACACAACTTTATGAACAAAGAGTTAAAATTAATATGATCATTTTTGTAAACAAAGAATAATAATAAATGAGTAGAATTTGTGTAATATACCTTGTTAAGAATTCTTAAATGGGGTGAGAAGAAAGTATAGGTGACATATCACCATTGCACACACGATTAATATCGGGTTGAAGATCTTCATATATGATAACCGAAAGTTTCTTAAAAGTTTCACGTTCAGTCTGACTGTGAAACCCATAACGTCGAAGATATTTAATGTCGGCATTTTGTGTCAGGATATATGAAAAAAAATTAGTTGTAAACTCATCAGTGTTTGAGATCACATCTTGTATAAACTCAAGAGATTTTTTGTTTCTTTCGGTTAGATTGTAGTCTAGTGTGGGTGGTGCTTCCGGCCAAGGCCTACTCGAGTCTTTTGGAGGCCTAGAGCAAAAATATGATAGAAGAATTTCAAATATCTAAAGTTTCGAATAATGGGTTTATGTATCCGAAAATTAGCTATCCAAATATTTTGATTTTTAGTAAAACTTATATATGATTTTTAAAGTGACAATTCATATATCTCAATTTTCAAATCAATTCTAATCAGTATTTCGGATATCCGAATATGAATTTTTTTGAACACCCCTGATTGTAGTATTTCGGATATCCAAATATCCGAATTTGTGTTAGCATATCCGACAAAAACTTTTAGTGTTACCTCATCAGGATTTGAGGTCACATCTTCTATAAACTCACGAGTTTTTTTTTTTTTTTTTTTTTTTTTTTTTTTTTTCTTTCGGTTAGATTGTAGTCCAGTGTGGGTGGAGCTTCTAGTGTTGTTGTGTGTTTAGTGAGAGAAACAACTGGTAGCATTTTTCTAGAGAGAGGAGAGGTGGTGGAAAGAATGGTCTCATTCGGGCTAGTGTAATTGGTATACGGGTCGTAAGGTCTTTCTTTAAAATGAGAACCTTTGCAGTAACTGGTTAAAACAGGTCGAGCTGCCAACCCACCAGGGGTTTCAGCTTTGGATTTTATGAATAAAAAGTACATGCCTTTGCCTTTATCTAAACCGGATACAAATAGGTTCATAACCGGCATCAAAAGACTATATAATTGTGACCTTCTTCCTAGCTCATCATTGATAGTTGGCATCAATTTTCTTTCACCTCCAGAAGTCCCTGAACTGTACAAAGTAACAAAAAACCGTTAAACTTTTAAATTCAGGACTATAAAATCTTGAAAAAAATATTATCTAAAAAGTACACAACTTTATGAACAAAGAGTTAAAATTAATATGATCATTTTTGTAACCAAAGAATAATAATAAATGTGTAGAATTTGTGTAATATACCTTGTTAAGAATTCTGAAATGGGGTGAGAAGAAAGTATAGGTGACATATCACCATTGCACACACGATTAATATCGGGTTGAAGATCTTCATATATGATAACCGAAAGTTTCTTAAAAGTTTCACGTTCAGTCTGACCGTGAAACCCATAACGTCGAAGATATTTAATGTCGGCATTTTGTGTCAGGATATATGAAAAAAAAAATTAGTTGTAAACTCATCAGTGTTTGAGATCACATCTTGTATAAACTCAAGAGATTTTTTGTTTCTTTCGGTTAGATTGTAGTCTAGTGTGGGTGGTGCTTCCGGCCAAGGCCTACTCGAGTCTTTTGGAGGCCTAGAGCAAAAATATGATAGAAGAATTTCAAATATCTAATGTTTCGAATAATGGGTTTATGTATCCGAAAATTAGCTATCCAAATATTTTGATTTTTAGTAAAACTTATATATGATTTTTAAAGTGACAATTCATATATCTCAATTTTCAAATCAATTCTAATCAGTATTTCGGATATCCGAATATGAATTTTTTTGAACACCCCTGATTGTAGTATTTCGGATATCCGAATATCCGAATTTGTGTTAGCATATCCGACAAAAACTTTTAGTGTTACCTCATCAGGATTTGAGGTCACATCTTCTATAAACTCACGAGTTTTTTTGTTTCTTTCGGTTAGATTGTAGTCCAGTGTGGGTGGAGCTTCTAGTGTTGTTGTGTGTTTAGTGAGAGAAACAACTGGTAGCATTTTTCTAGAGAGAGGAGAGGTGGTGGAAAGAATGGTGTCATTCGGGCTAGTGTAATTGGTATACGGGTCGTAAGGTCTTTCTTTAAAATGAGAACCTTTGCAGTAACTGGTTAAAACAGGTCGAGCTGCCAACCCACCAGGGGTTTCAGCTTTGGATTTTATGAATAAAAAGTACATGCCTTTGCCTTTATCTAAACCGGATACAAATAGGTTCATAACCGGCATCAAAAGACTATATAATTGTGACCTTCTTCCTAGCTCATCATTGATAGTTGGCATCAATCCAAAGTTTTGAATAATGGTTTTATATATCCGAATATCCAAAAAGTATGTATCCGAACATTTTGAATTTTTGTAAAACTTATTTATAAGTTCTAAAGTGACAATTCACGTATCCCAATTTCGAAATCAATTCCAAACAATTTTTTGGATATCCGAATATGAGTATTTTTGGATTTTGGATATCCGAATATGAATATTTTTGAACACGCCTAATTATAGTATTTTCCTTTTATGTCATTTAGATCAAGTCTTGCATTTTTATTTCATTTATATTAGCAATCGTTTTTATATGTCTTTGAATCACTAATATGATCATCTTCGTAAGCAATGAATAAAAATAAATGTTAGAATTTGTTTAATTATACCGTGTTAAGAATTCTAAAATGGGGTGAGAAGAAAATATAGGTGACTTATCATCATTGGCTATTCGATTAATGTCTGGTTGAAGATCTTCATATGTGATAACTGGAATTTATTTGCTAGTGGTAACTTTTTTTCGCGATAAAACTTTCCGAAAATAAATACTTTAAAAATCCAAAGTTTTGAATAATGGTTGTATTTACTGAATACCCAAAAATTAAGTATCCACACATTTTGAATTTTTGTAAAACTTATATATGAGTTCTAAAGTGACAATTCACGTATCCCAATTTCCAAATCAATTCCAATCAGTTTTTTGGATATCCGAAAATGAATATTTTTGAACACGCCTAATTGTAGTATTTTCCTTTTATGTTATTTAGATCAAGTCTTTCCTTTTTATTACATTTATATTATCAATGGTTTTTATATGTCTTTGAATCACTATTATGATCATCTTCGTAACCAATGAATAAAAATAAACGCTAGAATTTTTTTAATTATACCTTGTTAAGAATTCTAATATGTGGTGAGAAGAAAGTATAGGTGACTTATCATCATTTTCTATACTATTAATATCTCATTGAAGATCTTCATATGTGATAACCAGAAAAATTTTCTTAAAAGTTTCATGGTTAGTTTGACCGTGATACACATGACATCGAAGATATTCGACGTCGGCAATTTGTGTCAGCATATCTGACAAAACTTTTAGTGTTACCTCATCAGGATTTGAGGTCACATCTTCTATAAACTCACGAGTTTTTTTGTTTCTTTCGGTTAGATTGTAGTCCAGTGTGGGTGGAGCTTCTAGTGTTGTTGTGTGTTTAGTGAGAGAAACAACTGGTAGCATTTTTCTAGAGAGAGGAGAGGTAGTGGAAATGGTGTGTGAGGAAAGATGAAACATTATGAAGGTATATATAGATGAACATGTACAAAGGGGAAAGAAAAGAAAGGTGCATATCGGGAAAAAAGGGAACGTGGAAGGGAAGAACAGTGGCCGAACTTGAGTTGTTTTCTAGATAGAGGAGAGATAGTGGAAAGAATGGTCTCATTCGTGCTAGAGTAATTGGTATACGGGTTGTAGGGTCTTTCTTTAAAATGAGAACTTTGTTAGTAACTCATTAAAACGGGTCGAGCTACCAACCCTCAAGGGGTTTTAGCTTCGGATTTATGAATAAAAAGTACATGCCTTCACCTTTATCTAAACCGGATTCAAATTTGTTCATAACCGGCATCAAAATACTATATAATTGTGACCTTCTTCCTAGCTCGTCATCGATAGTGAGCATCAATTTCTTTCACATCTAGGAGTCCCCGAACTGTAAAAAGTAACAAAAAACCGTTAGCTTTTTAAATTTAGGACTATAAACTCTTGAAAAAAATAATATCGAAAAAGTACACAACTTTATGAACAAAGAGTTAAAACTAGTATGATCATTTTCATAACCAATGAATAAAAATACGTGTGTAGAATTTGTGTAATAATAGCTTGTTAATAATTCTGTAATGGGGTGAGAAGAAAGTATAGGTGACTTATCACCATTGTCTATACAATTAATATTGGGTGGAAGATCTTCATATATGATAACCGAAAGTTTCTTAAAAGTTTCACGGTCATAACGTCGAAGATATTCAGTGTTAGCATTTTGAGTCAGGATATTTGACAAGATTTTCATTTGTACCTCATCAGTGTTTGAGATCACATCTTCTATAAACTAAAAAGATTTTTTGTTTATTTTGGTTAGACTGTAGTCTAGTGTGGGTGGTGCTTCCGGCCAAGGCCTTCTCAAGTCTTTTGTAGGCCTAGAGCAAAAATACGTTGAAAGAATTTCAAATATCTAAAGTTTCGAATAATGGGTTTATGTATCCGAATATCCAAAAATTAGGTATCCAAATATTTGATTTTTTTTGAAAAACTTAAATATGTTTTCTAAAGTGACAATTCAAATATCTCAATTTTTCGAATCAATTCTAATCAATTTTTCGGATATCCGAATATAATTTTTTTTGAAAACCCCTCATTGTATTATTTTCCTTTATGTCATTTAGATCAATTCTTACATTTTTATTTCATTCATATTAGCAATGGTTTTTATATTTCTTTGAATGCAAACAATGTCACTAATATGATCACTCTGTAACCGGTGAATAAAAATAAACGTGGCAAAAGTGTCATGGTCGGGCTGAAGATCTTTATAGTGATAACTGGCAAAAGTTTCATGGTCAGTCTGACCGTGAAACCCATGATGTCGAAGATATTCAACGTCAGCATTTTGTTTCACGATATCTGAAAAAACTTTCAGTTGTACCTCATCGGCGTTTGAGTTCACATCATCTATAAACACATGTTATTTTTTTTTTATTTCTTTCTGTTAGAGTGTTGTCTAGTGTGGGTAGTGCTTCCAGCCAAGGACGTCTTAAGTATTTTGGAGGCCTAAAGCGAATATATGATATATGAATTTAAAAAATACAAAGTTTCGAATAATGGTTTTATATATCTTAATATCCGAAAATTAAGTATCCACACATTTTGAATTTTTGTAAAACTTATATATGAGTGCTAAAGTGAGAATTCACGTATCCTAATTTCCGAATCAATTCCAATCAGTTTTTTGGATATCCGAATATGAATATTTTTGAACATGCCTAATTATAGTATTTTCCTTTTATGTCATTATGTTTTTTTTTCATTTATATTAGAAATTGTTTTTATATGTCTTTGAATCAGTAATATGATCATATTCGTAACCAATGAATGAAAATAAACGTTAGAATTTTTTTTAATTATACCTTGTTAAGAATTCTAAAATGGGGTGTGAAGAAAGTATTGGTGACTTATCATCATTGGCTATACGATTAATATCTGGTCGAAGATCTTCATATGTGATAACCGGAAAATTTTCTTAAAAGTTTCATGGTTAGTTTGACTGTGAAACACATGATGTCAAAGATATTCGACGTCAGCAACTTGTGTCAGCATATTTGATACCTCATCAGCGTTTGAGGTAACATCTTCTATAAACTCAAGAGATTATTAGTTTTTTTCGGGAGATTGTAGTACAGTGTGGGTGGTGCTTCCAGTGTGGTTGTGTTTAGTGAGATAAACTACTGGTAGCATTTTCCTAGAGAGAGGAGAGGTAATGGAAATGGTGTGTGTGGAAAGATGAAACATTATGAAGGTATTTATAGACGAACATGTACAAAGGGGAAAGAAAAGAAATGGGCAGATGGGGAAAGAAGGAAACATGGAAGGGAAGAACAGTGGCTGAACTTCAACAGTTTTCTAAGGGGGGCCGGAAACCCTCCTATTTCTTTTTTTTTTCTTTTTTTTAGTAAGATGCCTACCAAATGTTATCGTCAAATCATTCTTTCAAAAATTGCAATTGTGGCACAGATAATTATACGCATTGTTTGCTTCATTTTAGCCCTCAATTGACCCATTAAGAAAGTCTATTCATTTTAGCATTTTTCTAGAGAGAGGAGAGGTGGTGGAAAGAATGGTCTCATTTGGGCTAGAGTAATTGGTACAAGGGTCATAAATTCTTTCTTTAAAATGAAAACTTTGTTTGTAACTGTTTAAAACAGGTCGAGCTACCAACCCTCCAAGGGTTTTAGCTTCGGATTTTATGATTAAAAAGTACATGCCTTTGCCTTTATCTAAACCGGATTCAAATTTGTTCATAACCGGCATCAAAAGACTATATAATTGTAACCTTCTTCCTTGCTCGTCAGTGATAGTAGGCATCAATTTTCTTTCACCTCCAGAAGTCCTTGAACTGTAAAAAGTAACAAAAACCCGTTAACCTTTTAAATTTAGGACTATAAAATCTTGAAAAATATATTACCGAAAAAGTACACAACTTTATGAACAAAGAGTTAAAACTAATATGATCATTTTCATAACCAATGAATAAAAATAAATACGTAGAATTTGTATAATAATACCTTGTTAAGAATTCTGAAATGGGTGTGAAGAAAGCATAGGTGACTTATCACCATTCCCTATACGATTAATGTCGGGTTGAAGATCTTCATATATGATAACCGAAAGTTTCGTAAAAGTTTCACGGTTAGTCTGACAATGAAACCCATAATGTCGAAGATATTCTATGTCAGCATTTTGTGTCAGTATATCTGACAAAATATTTAGTTGTACCTCATCAGTGTTTGAGATCACATCTTCTATAAACTCAAGATATTTTTTGTTTCTTTCAATTAGATTGTAGTCTAGTGTGGGTGGTGCTTCCGGCCAAGGCCATCTCGAGTCTTTTGGAGGCCTAGTGCAAAAATATTATAGAAGAATTTCAAATACCTAAAGTTTTGAATAATGGGTTTATGTATCCGAATATCCGAAAATTAGGTATACAAATATTTTGATTTTTTGGTAAAACTTATATATGTTTTCTAAAGTGACAATTCATATATCTCAATTTTCGAATCAATTCTAATCAATTTTTCGGATATCCGAATATATATTTTTTAACACCCCTCATTGTAGTATTTTCCTTTATGTCATTTATATCAAGTCTTGCATTTTTATTTCATTCATATTAGCAATGGTTTTTATATGTCTTTGAATGCAAAAAATGTCACTAATATGATCACTGCGTAACCGGTGAATAAAAATAAACATGTTGAATTTGTATAATAATGCCTAGTTAAGAATTGTGAAATGGGGTGAGAAGAAGGTATAGGTGACTTATCACCATTGGCTATACTATTAATATCAGGCAGAAGATCTTTATAGCGATAACTGGCAAAAGTTTCACGGTCAGTCTGACCGTGAAATCCATGATGTCGAAGATATTCGACGTCAACATTTTGTGTCACGATATCTGAAGAAAAAAAACTTTTAGTTGCACCTCATCAGCGTTTGAGTTCACATCTTCTATAAACACAAGTTATTTTTTTATTTCTTTCAGTTAAGATTGTAGTCTCGTGTGGATAGTGCTTCCGCCCAAGGACGTCTCGAGTATTTTTGGAGGCCTAAAGCGAAAATATGATATAGGAATTTCAAAAATCCAAAGTTTAGAATAATGGTTTTATATATCCTAATATCAAAAAATTAAGTATCCAAATATTTTTAATTTTTGTAAAACTTATATATGAGTTGTAAAGTGATAATTCACATATCCCAATTTTCGTATGAATTTCAATCAATTCTTTGGATATCCGAATATGAATATTTTTTAACACGCCTAATTGTAGTATTTTCCTTTTATGTCATTTTGATCAAGTCTTGGATTTTTATTTCATTTATATTATCAATGTTTTTTATATGTCTTTGAATCACTAATATGATCATCTTCCTAACCAATGAATAAAAATAAATGTTAGAATTTTTTTAATTATACCTTGTTAAAAATTCTAAAATGGGGTGAGAAGAAAGTATAGGTGACTTATCATCATTGGCTATATGATTAATATCAGGTTGAAGATTTTCATATGTGATAACAAGAAAAAGTTTCTTAAAAGTTTCATGGTTAGTTTGACTGTGAAACACATGACGTTGAAGATATTCGACATCAGCAATTTGTGTCAGCGTATCTGACAAAACTTTTAGTTGTACCTCATCGGCGTTTGAGGTCACATCTTATATAAATTCAAGGTATTATTTGTTTCTTTCGTGAGATTGTATTCCCGTGTGGGTGGTGCTTCCAGTGTGGTTGTTTGTTTAGTGACAGAAACAAATGGTTGCATTTTTCTAGAGAAAGGAGATGTGGTGGAAATGGTGTGTGAGGAAAGATGAAACATTGTGAAGGTATATATAGACGAACATGTACAAAGGGGAAAGAAAAGAAAGGTGAAGATGGGGAAAGAAGGTAACGTGGAAGAGAAGAACAGTGGCAAAACTTGAGCGGTTTTCTAAGGGGGGACGGGACCCTTCTGTTTCTGTTTTTTTTTTCTTAAGAAGAAGAAGCCTACCTAATCTTCTTGTCAAATCATTCTTTCAAAAATAGCAATTGTGGCCTAGATAATTATACGCATTGTTTGCTTCTTTTTAGCCATCAATTAACCCATTAAGAAAGTCTATTCATTTTAGCATTTTTCTAAAGAGAGGAGAGGTGATAGAAAGAAAGGTCTTATTCGGGCTTTAGTAATTGGTATACGGGTCGTAAGGTCCTTTCTTTAAAATGAGAACTTTGTTAGTAACTGGTTAAAACGGGTCGAGCTACCAACTCTCCAGGGGTTTTAGCTTCGGATTTTATGAATAAAAAGTACATGCCTTTGCCATTATCTAAACCGGATTCAAAATTTTTCATAACCGGCGTCAAAAGACTATATAATTGTGACCTTCTTCCTAGCTCGTCATTGTAGTGGGCATCAATTTCCTTTCACCTCCAAAAGTCCCCGAACTGTAAAAAGTAACAAAAACCGTTAAATTTTTAAATTTAGGACTATAAAATCTTGAAAAAAAATATTATCGAAAAAGTACACAACTTTATGAACAAATAGTTAAAACTAATATGATCATTTTCATGACCAATGAATAAAAATATATGCGTAGAATTTGTGTAAGACCTTGTTAAGAATTCTGAAATGGGGTGAGAAGAAAGTATTGGTGACTTATCACCATTGCATATACGATTAATATCGGGCTGAACATCTTCATATATAATAACCGAACGTTTCTAAAAAGTTTCACGGTGAGTCTGACAGTGAAAGCCATAACGTCGAAGATATTAATATCAACATTTTGTGTCAGGATATCGGACTAAATTTTTAGTTGCACCTCATCAGTGTTTGAGATCACATCCTCTATAAACTCAAGAGATTTTTCGTTTCTTTCCGTTAGATTGTAGCTAGTGTGGGTGGTGCTTCTCGCCAAGGCCATCTCGAGTCTTTAGGAGGCCTAGATCAAAATTATGATAGAAGAATTTCAACTATCTAAAGTTTCGAATAATGGGTTTACGTATCCGAATATCTGAAAATTAGGTATCCAAATATTTCGATTTTTTGGTAAAACTTATATATGATTTCTAAAGTAACAATTTATATATCTCAATTTTTGAGGCAATTCTAATCAATTTTTTAGATTTCCGAATATGAATTTTTTTGAACACCTCTAATTGTAGTATTTTCCTTTATGTCATGTAGATCAAGTCTTGCATTTTTATTTCATTCATATTAGCAATGGTTTTTATATGTATTTGAATGCAAAGAATGTCACTAATATGATCACTCCATAACTGGTGAATAAAAATAAACGTGTAGAATTTGTATAATAACGCCTAGTTAAGAATTGTGAAATGGGGTGAGAAGAAGGTATAGGTGACTTATCACCATTGGCTATACGATTAATATCGGGCTGAAGATCTTTATAGTGATATCTAGCAAAAGTTTCACGGTCAGTCTGACCGTGAAACCCATGATGTCGAAGATATTCGATGTCAGCCGTTTGTCTCACGATATCTGAAAACACTTTTAATTATATCTCATCAGCGTTTGAGTTCACATCTTCTATAAACACAAGTTATTTTTTTTATTTCTTTCTATTAGATTGTAGTCTAGTGTGGGTAGTGCTTCCAGCCAAGGACGTCTCGAGTATTTTTGAGGCCTAAAGCGAAAATATGATATAGGAATTTCAAAAATCCAAAGTTTGAATAATGATTTTATATAGCCGAATATCCAAAAATTAAGTATCCAAACATTTTGAATTTTATCTTACACAGCCGTGATTTATGTTGTTCAACTCAAAACAATAGAATTTTAACTCCTAATCCTAATGGAGGAATGTATTATGGCCAGCTTGAAGAAATTTTGGAGTTTTCTTATATTTCGCTCAAGGTTGTGTTGTTCAAAGTCTAATGGTTCGACACTAATAATGATCATCACATAAAACGTTGTACCTATAGAAAAAACATTACACAAATTATGGCAGATCGTATTTCGTTTGAAAATAAACCATACATTCTTGAAACACAAGCAACATAAGTCTTTTACATTGATTTCCCGAGTAAACGTGGTAATTACAAGGCCATCCAAGATTCTTATCATCGAAAGATTTGGAACCCGGATATCATCGTAGTAGAAGACAATCAGGATGTTGTACATGAAAACAACTCATCACATATCACACTCTCTGCTGATTTGGATAGCTTGAATTATAACACCAACAGTATAGATGTTCAACCAGCGGAAGTTGAGGCACCACCACCTATTATCACTTATGTCTTCGATGACAATGATATTGATTATGATGACCACGTTCCTCATGATTTAGCATATGATGTTGAAGACAACATCGATCCTGAAGATGAAGCTGACAATAATTGATGCGAGTTTTGCAAATCATAAAAGTTTTACCACTCAAGGGATCTTGAGAGATTTTTTTTGCAATCCTCTGGACAGTGTACCTGACCGATGTAGTATAGTGAGTGGTAGGTACCTGGGGATTGATCATTCTTGTTAGCCTTAAAAGTAATGTCATAATCGGGAATTGAACTAGTTCAATCATTTACTTAAACACAAGGACTAGTCTTGTCAATAGGACATAGTTTAGAGTGTTAAGTAGTATAAATACCCTCCTAGTGGCAACTAGGAGGGGTGGATGTCTCATTGTATTTTAAGGTGTGTGTGTTTTCTTTCATCTCTCTCTAGAAAACACACACATCTTCCCCATTCTTTCAATCTAATAATACCATGTCTATTCTTTATTTCATGCATCCCCGACCTCCAAAAGGTGTTTCTTGGTCATAACAAGTGGTATCAGAGCTAAACAGGGGCGAATCGTGGTGTTTTGTGGTGTTTTTGGGTGATTTTTGAAGATAAGATACGGTAATCTTACGAGTAAGGGTTGGTTTTTTTGAGTAAGACAGCGAGTAAAGAAGAATTTTGGCGAGTAAGGGTTGGTTCTTTCGAGTAAGGAATTTCTGCGAGTAAGGTAGCGAGTTAGGAATTTCTGTGAGTAAGGTAGAGAGTAAGGAATTTCTGCGAGTAAGTAGCGAGTAAGGAATTTCTAGCGAGTAAGCTTACTCTCTGGCGAGTAAGCTAAGATTTTTTGCGAGTAAGGCTTTTAGCGAGTAAGCTAAGTTTCCTTATAGTTGATCTAGTAAGGAATTTTTGTTGCTTTATTCTAAGGGAAACTATAGTTCGTTAACCTTTATTCTCCGAGCAAGGTTATTTTTAGTGAGTAAGCAACATTAGTCCTTTTCAGAGAGTAAGGTTCCGAGTAAGCTTTTCAAGTAAGCAGTTTCAAGTAAGCTCTCCAAGTAAGGACTTTCAAGTAAGCTTTTCAAGTAAGAACTTTCAAGTAAGCTTTTCAAGGACTTTCAAGTATGCTTTTCAAGTAAGGACTTTCAAGTAAGGCTTTTAAAGTAAGCACTTCAAGTAAGTCTTTCAAGTAAACTTTTCAAGTAAGCTTTTCAAGTAAGTAGTTTACTTTCAGTGAGTAAGAAAAGTTTACCTTCACACCAAAAACACACATGATATTATTGGTCTACACTTAATAGAAGATGATTCGTTTCATCGTTTCATAAACTTAATACCAATATATCCCGCTTCAAAACACACCACGTATAGCTTAAAAGATCCTGATCAAGAATCACAATCAAAATGACAACGGCTAGCATCGGAGTTTTTTTTTGTGACTACGGAGTTTTTGTACGATTTTGCTTATTTGGGTTTAAAGTTCATTTCACGGGTATGTGTACTTATTTATCTCAAAGTCTAGAGGTTGGATGGATGCATGACTTTCAGAGATACTTGTTTGAGCATACACTGGTAGTGATTAAGACTTGGATTATCCTGTTATACCTGATATAAGGAGTTACATTGTAGTACTCACGGGTTATAGCTATCACTTCAAAGAGTTACGTTGTAGTACTCGGTGTCACATGGAGTTGTGGATAGTCAGAGAGGTGGATATCTCATATACTATTTGTTGGTTTGAGTATATGGCACTACCTATGCTTAAATGAGTTATGTTTTAGTGCTCAGTATAGGTTCTCAGTCACAATGATAGTACAAGTTTAAGTCATAAGTCTGGGGGATTTTACTTCATTCTCAAGTTCGCCATATTTGGTTTTTAATCACATGTTATTACTAGAAATAGCCGTCGTTTTTTATACAGGGGGTTGATTAAGAGTAAGACAATTTCAAATGGTATTGTTAGTAGATTGGGTTTATTGACATCTTCTCACGGGCTTATATAATAACTGATAAAGTGCTTTCAGTTAATGCTTCATGTGCACACATCATTATGCTGATTCCGATAAATCGTAACCATCAGGGGAGAGAAATGTGTACATCGAGGACGCACAACAAGTTCACGTGATCGGGTTTAATGATTTATGAAATGATTTGTGTCGGAGATTGGTTGATTCTATATCCTTATCCTCTTAACTTTTTCTACGTACTTCTACCTTATCCACCTTCACCAATTTCGGGCAACAAATTCAAGATGATCAGTGTTTCAACTTGTTACTTTGGTGTTATCATTTCATGTGTACATTACGGGCTGATTTGGTATATGTAAGATAACTGGAATGCATTTGGTGAGATGAAGATGTTGATATTTTGTTCCCCCGAATGGACAATCTTGAAGAAGGTCGAGTCTACAGTCTGCTCAACATTTTCCATTGCGTGTTAGAAGACTAAAGATGGTATGCATTTAATTATCAAAACACTTCTTCAGATTCAGGGCATTCATCAGAAAGGTTGTCAGTTTGGGAGAGAGCACTAAATAGGGGAGAGTGAAAAGCCAAATTTAATCCCTAATTAGATTTGCTCACATTGTTCTTCTGCAAGTAAAGAGATGGCAGCTGAGAAGATTCAGGAAGCTGTAAGAAGTAATGGAGTTTGAAGACCACTCTCGGAGTTGCTGCGCTTATGTTTTGTATTTAATTTCACTTGTAGGGAACGTTGTAAGCAATTCCCGTATGACATCACTTTGGGGAGAGATTTAGCATATGATGTTGATTATGATTACCACATTCCTCATGATTTAGCATATGATGTTGAAGACAACATCGATCCTGAAGATGAAGCTGACAATAATTGATGCGAGTTTTGCAAATCACAAAAGTTTTACCTCTCAAGGGATCTTGAGAGGTTTTTGCAATCCTCCAGACAGTGTACCTGACCGATGTAGTATAGTGAGTGGTAGGTACCGGGGGATTGATCATTCTTGTTAGCCTTAAAAGTAATGTCATAATCGGGAATTGCACTAGTTTAATCATTTACTTAAACGCAAGGACTAGTCTTGTCAATAGGACATAGTTTAGAGTGTTAAGTAGTATAAATACCCTCCTAGTGGCAACTAGGAGGGGTGGATGTCTCATTGTATTTTAAGGTGTGTGTGTTTTCCTTCTTTCTCTCTCTAAAAAACACACACATCTTCCCCATTCTTTCAATCTAATAATACCATGTCTATTCTTTATTTCGATCATCCCCGACCTCCAGAAGGTGTTTCTTGGTCATAACAGTTCTCTAGGGGAATAGTGTCGTTAGGATTGAAGTATAGGTAAACTAGGTCTAAAGGTGAGGGATGATTCTTTTTGTGTTTTTATATTTAATGAAAGCAAGTAAAATCTTGGGTATTTGAAGAGTAGGCGGAATTAGTTGCTAGTCAACTGACTCAAAACTACAAATTAAACTAAAAACAATAAAATAAGTGAGATGATTTATGCACCATTATTTTGCAATACACCACTAAATCACACCAGTAATGCACACAGTACAACACCGCTATGCATAATTTAGTGGTGGATGGAAAATAAAAATGGTGTACAAATCACCTCCCATAAAATAAATGACAAGAAAAGTAAATGTGGTGAACTCCTTATGTAAGACAAGTGTGTTTACTTAGATTTCACTACTCCTTAGTTATCTTTTATTGGTTTGTTGAGTTGTCACAATTGTTTAGTTGAGGGATTGTATTCCCTAATACCATTCGTGGGGGCATGTATGTCCTTCCCCAACCATATCAATATCTATTTCATACTATGGTGACACATTTAGTATCCCATCATAGAATCCTTAACATCTATTCATGCATTAAATACAACCAATAAAACCGTAGTACACATCCGATTACGTTTCTTAAGACGTTCAAGCTAGTCACTGTATAGGATATTTAGCCAGTTTTCTTAAACCTAACGCGCGTCAATCAACCAAACAACAAATCAACAATCAATAACTAGGTTTCATTAGATCTAAGCAAATATAAATAAACTTAAGCTAGCATGTTAATGTAAAGAAAAGACAAACAATTAATCAAACAACACGTAAACATATTGAATGATTAAAGGAATAACTTATCTTTAATTGAACACGGAAGAAAAGAGAGTTTGAAACCCTAAATTTGCTGCAAAAGTTGGACTAGGGTTTGTACACAAAATTCCACCACACAATGAATGAAAAATCCTAAAATATATAGATTTACAACTCTGACGGCATCAAGTTATAGATCCTAACGCCGTCAGATCGCCGCTCTTTAGGGTTTCGTATCGCCCGAGAGACCTTCTGACGCTGTCACGTATAAACTCGACTGGGCCGTCTCTCTTTAACTTTGTACCTGACGGCCTCAACTATTTTGTACCTGGAGCCGTCAGGTGTTAACTTCCAACTTTCTTTCTGGGGCGTCTAGTGTAAAAATCCACTACTTCTTAGCATAAGGTGACGGCGTCAACATCCAAAGCCTGATGCCGTCAGGTGTAAGAACCTGAATTTTCTTGGTTTTCTTGTTTTCTTCATTCTTGAGCATAAAAACATCCGAAAAGCTCCAAAATGCTCCATATTCCAGAAATCATGTCCCAAGTACATAAGATGAGAAAATGAACGATTTAAGGCAATATTTGATAATAAAATCACGACTTAGGGCTTAAATGACCCCCTAAAAATGCATCAAATAAATCTTTATCAATAATGTGGAAAACTAGAAGGGGGGTTGAATAGTTTACCGCTTTTTAAATCCTTTTTAGCTTAAATAACCTTTGAGAACTTGACGTTTGGTTAAAGATATAAACACAACTTAATATGTTTGATTCTTTGAAAAGACTTTTCATGTGGATAACAATTCTAACTTAACTTGTTTCATACTTTGAAAAGCTTTACTTGTAATGATCCTAACTTTGCTTGTTTAGTTCTTTGAAAAGCTTTACTTATGTTTAAAGATATAAGAACAACTTTACTTGTTTTGATTCTTTGAAAAGCTTTATATGTGATCAACAATTCTAACTAAACAACAACATATAATAAGCAAAGATAGAGAAAGAAACAATCAAACCACAACACGATAGTTTATCGTGGTTCGGCTACAAGGACTCTTTTTCCTTGCCCTACATCCACGCCCCGAGTTTCCAACTCGAGAGTTATAAACACTAATCAACAAGCTCCTTTCACCGGCGGAGAAAACCTTACACGTCGCTTATACTTTTACCGACACAAAGCTAGATGTCGAGTTCTTTTACAAGGGTACAACCACTCCCATTCGTCGCTTACACTTTTACCGACACAAAGCTAGATGTCGAGTTCTTTACCAAGGGTACAACCACTCCCGTTAGTTCTTTTACTAGGGTACAACAACTCCCAACATACTACGTATTTTTCGGCCTAAAATACTAACCGATAACTTCTACATACATGACACACATGAAGTATAAACTACCAAAGCTTATACATGACCAAGCTACCAAGACTTGCAACTTTAGAGTTGAAGCTTGAAACTTCTTGAATGATCTTGTGGAGTTCCTTGCTACATAAGAGAATCACACAAGTCAAGGGTTACTGAGTTAGTTGAGAGAATATGTGAGAATAAGTCCTAAAGGGTTACACAAAACAAACAAATGGTTTGGTATTTATAGCAAACTATTCTGCATGTCTGGCGGATCAGGCGGAACCCTCAGATGGGTTCCGCCCGTGTACCCCCAGGGTACCGCCGGGTCTGCAGTAGGTTTTTGCAATAACTCTTCAAACCAAACAAGGTCTTGTCTCATAACTCCTAGCAACCAAACAATGTCACATCACTTAAATCAAGTCAAACACAAAACTTGTAAACAACATCAAAGCAAGTCAAACACATTTCTTTCCATAAATGCATAATGACAAAACTTGCCATAAATGTGATGTGACAATTTCTATTTTAAGAAATAAAACCAATGTTTAGTTTAAAAGGAAATGTAAACATTAGTTAAACAAGACTTAAACACTTAAAGTGATAATTTACTTTTAGCTAAAGTTCATACTTTGTTATTAACAAAACTTAGCAAAGATCGTAAAATATAAATAACGTTTTTAGGCGATATTTGTATTAACAATCTCCCCCTTTTTGTTGATGACAAAACATAAACTTTATTTAAAAGTAAGCCATAAGATTTAGTGTTAAGTCTTATAAAGTTAGTATTAAAACTTGTTTTTGCAAAGAGTTAGCGAAGCGGAAATATCAAAAGTTGAACAAGTTTAATATAAATTCTTCCCCTTTTTGTCGAAACAAAAAGTAGAGAAGCGAAGCGGAATAATGGCCATGCTCCCCCTTGGACGATACTCCCCCTAAATGGAGTGCCAAGAGAGGAGACATGGATTTTGAACCTACAAAAGAAAAGTTAGTTTCCGCACAAGATAAGTCATGAAAGTGTTTCATGTCTAAACTACAACTAAGAGTTGTGAAGCGGAATAATGTAATACTCATGCTCCCCCTTGAATATTACTCCCCTAAATGGAGTTTCAAGGAAGAAAAACATGGAAAATGAACCTACAAAAAGAGAGGTTAGTTTCTAAAACACAAGATTTATGTATGGTACCATATAAAGGTGTAGTTCACTCATCATACCTAAATGGTCATTTAAACAATGCAAACCTTGTTGTAGAATTAATCTTCATTTAATATAAAATTTTGACTCTTAGAGAGTCAAAGACACATAATTAAGATTACAACATCCTACTTTTTAAGAAACAAAGAAAAACTAAAAATGAACTAAGAGTATAAAAAGCTACAAGGAAATCATCATCATCCTTAATGAGAACCATTTTCCAAAAACAAGGATAGGGTTGTTTAAGGATGAAAATGTGAGTTGAGGGTTGTAGCGGGTTTTATTTTGAAAGGTGAGGAGGTGACTTGGTTTTGGTTTGTTGGTTAAAATGGGAGACATTTTCCAAGAGAAACGGTTTTGTTTCATTTTGGAGACTCTAAGGTTGTGGTGGATGAGACAAGGATTGGAGACGGTCCAAAATGTGGTTTAGAATAAACCTCATTTCTTCGGTTAATTCGCGAAGTTCCGTTCGACACCTTTCACTAATGCGAGCGGTTCTTTCGCAATGTCCGCAATCATGGCGGGGGAAGTTTGGTGGAAGAGAGGTTTGATTTGTTGGTGGTGGATGGGTTGAACTTGAAGGAGCAGATTGCTCCACATCACACAAAAGAACAAAGAACGATGAAAAGTCAGTCATCAAAGATCACAAAACATGAAGGAACAAAGACTTAAGACAATTCTACTACGACACACACAATGCTCAACAACAAAGAAGACGAAGACCTAATCATGAGCATCATTCGAATGACCACCCCTTAGGGGGAAATTGTTAGCATTAAATATTTTATTAGAAAGTGATGGTCATTCTCATATATTGTAACGTTGTAATGTGTCGTAGTTTTTGTTATTAGAAAAGTCAATGGGCTATGGTCTTGGTAAGTTATTATGTTAAATAGGAAAGATGGAAACCAAGCTCATATGCAAAGCCCATAAAAAGCCTTCCATCTTGTAAACACTATAAATACCCCCACACATCCTCACTTGAGAGGTTGGTTGCTTAGGGGATAGGTTAGAGTGTGTGTAATGTTATGTCTTATTAATATAATTCTCTTTCTCTCTCTAATCTCTCTCTCTCTAAGTGTTACCCAAGATTCTTGAGTGAAATAGTTAGTTCTACGGTCCTACACTTGATTAAAACCATATTCACTTTAGGAGTGTTTGGTAAATGTGATTTATTGTACCGCAAAGTGATTGACCTGGATTAGGAAAGCCGTATGCTTTGAAAACACCCTTTTTGTGACTTTAGACCCATTTGCCCCGTTAAAGAAACCATAACTCATATAGATTTCTTTTTTTTCTAAGCAAAAGGGTCGACTCGCCACCTTTAGAAAAAACCTACACACTCTTTTGCTGTCATCTTTTCCGTTTCACTACATACATTGATATTTGTATTCTGCTTTTACAGAGCCACGTGATGCACAGCAGAGTAAGGATGAAGGATCAGGTTATTCTGCTGGACTCCTACTACTTGAACGAAATATAAACCATATTACTCTTGAAGAAAGTGATGACGACAGTGAGTAGTATTATATCATATATCACTAAATATTTAGCTTTCTCTTACTTCTTTGTTTAAATACTTATAATGAAAGATGGATAGAACAGTTATACATTGGTTCCAGTACCTTTCTTGATAACTATGTTGTTTTATGCATGTGTTGTGGTTTCCAGGAAGATAACTGATTTGGCCGGATCAACAAAGGCTCCATTTCCTAATCTTCAAGATATGACAAAGATGGCTAGATTGTGAGTTTATATAATTGTTTAACTTACATGACAGACATCGAAATGATTCATTCTTTTCTATTTAAAATGTTTCTAAATTCTTTCTATACTCAGAAGCCAGAGAAATTGTTTGCTTACTAGTCCAATACCTGACTATTACGACAATGGGAGCCAATGTGGATGATGATGGTAACGAATGAAAAAAAGATGACGAAACGAATTTTAAAAACCCATGTATGAAGTTAAACATCATATTTATATCAGGCAAATTCGGGATTTTAGTTTTTATGCTTTGGTAGGCTGGAATTTAAGTTTATTTGCATGATTCATGAGTTGTATTGTTGATTTCTAGGCTTTTAGTTTTCGTATTAGCTTCGGCCTTTTTTTTGTGGGAGGTTTCTTCCTTATTCTCTTTTTAAGATTATTAGTGTTCTTCTTTGATAACAGAGATGGCCGATATATGGGTGTTGATATTTCGTTGAATTTTTTTGTAGATATGTACTCTTAGGCATGTGTTTTAGTCATCTTTAGTGGCCATTTTTTTAGTGCCGAGGTTCTAGGGTGTTTGAAATGTCATGCTTATGTGTTTGTATCTGTTCATTCAGGTGGAAGATTTGACTTCGGGGCTTGCGCCTATGGCAGCTAATTGTTACCAAGGTAGAATTTCTTTTCCATCTTAGCTATCATGAGGTATTCTTTTTAGATCTTAGATATTTGCTGTATTTAGGTCTAAAAAACTTCATAAGACACCGATAGTTACTCTCCACACGTGCCCTGCCTGGGTGACCTGTTCTGTGGTTGCACCCATTGCGTGCATTTTTAACCATTCAATGAGTCTTTACTATTTATTACCTAATAAAATTCGAGACTATCAATTGAAACTATTCTCAGTTATTGCCTAATAAACATACTATTTGTGCCTTTACTACATGTATTTCATGCTTACGAATCAACATATTCATTAATCGTGGCCTTACGATCATTTCCGTTCTCTTTTAATCAGGATATACGTTTGCTGGGGTTCTCTGAAAATACACATACACCTTCAACACCAGTAGCAGATGACATCATACTTGGTTATACAGATAGTCGAACAATTCCAGGTACTGTATACTTATTATATTTTAATGTGAGTTTGTGGTTTAGCGCATTGATTACTGCCCAAGCATCCTCGCATATACTCACCTTAATAATCCGTTTTCATTGGTTTTCTTATACACAAAAGACACACCTAAACCTAGAATATTCCTGAACCCTCGCTTGAAGCCCTCCATTGTGTTCTGTTGTGAATGAAGAGCCGATCAAAATGTACGGTTTCAAGCGAGGGTTTAGAAATATTGTAGGTTTACGTGTGCCTTTTCTGTATAAAAAAAACAATGGAAGCGAATCATTAAGATGAGTATAAGTGAGGATGATTAGGCAACAAACAATGGCCCAATGTAAACCACGAGTTAGCTATGAAAACGCAACATCGTAGCCCTCAAACACACTATTGTAGCCCTCAAACAGGCTGTGGCACGGTTACATTGGATTCTGTCTTGCGAATCAACCGACAGGAACCTATTGACGTACCTACTCAGCTGTTTAGAAACCGGGTATCATTTCCTAACTTTATGTGACTGTTCTTATCTGTGTTTTTGTGAAATAGTTACCTGATGATTAGTTTTTCACCTTTAATGAACAGATTCTACTTTCATTATCTTAGTGATTGATGGTTTCATAAACACATTTGGATAAACAACTTTGCGAGTAACAAAACTGAATATCTAAGGGTAAAAATAAAATGTCAGTTTTGTGACTTTCAGCCCATTAAACAACACCATCTATAACAACACCATCGTAAATTAACTGTTTAGTCAGGGTGTAGGTGAGGGTTTTGTCGATACTATTTGGCGCCGAAAACTTATATCTCAGGTAAATTTATGATAAGTCGTTCTCTTTTGTTTTATATGCGGCTTTTTAAGAATTGTGTCACACAACTTTTTAACAACACCATCTACAGGAAATGTTGCTGCATAACGCTAAATGACCATGTGGGATCAACTTATGTTGCGGCACATGGTCAGTAGGATTTTGTTTATATTTTGCTATCTCACAAATGATTATTGTCATTATGCCGTTTAAATGTTAAGATCTGTGACTAATTTTTTTGGATGTTCAGTTATAGGAGTGTTCTCTTTTTATATCGATTTGGGTGATTGTTACAGGTCCTATGCTCATGCAAATGTGGCTTTTTTTGTATGGCGAATGATTGAAATCGTATTCTAAAGATCACAAGGTTCGGTATCATCGTTGCCTGTCTCTATTCTGGTACATTGGTTTAATGCAAGGTGTTTAAAAGATTGTTTTTTAATGATCGTAGGTGCTAGAGATGGCTAACGAAACCGTTCTGGATTTTACTGATCAGAACATTTCATTGGAAACAAACATCAGCTGGTAAAAATACCTATTATAAGATTTAGGGGTGTTTGGATTTAGGTTTTACAGTTGGCTATTGTGATTCTTATGCATTTTTTACAGGCTCACAATGTGTATATTCATTGGTGTGCCATCCACTGATGGGCTTTTTTTTCTGTGTATCAGTGTCATTAGGTGGTAAAGCAAGAGGGTGTCACCAGCCTACGGAAAGTCTCATCTTTAGCCGTACACCGGGCAATGATCGGGACACCTTCCCAGCTTGCGTGGTATGATCAGATCAAGGAAACAATATTAGCAAAAGTTGTGATGGAAGATGGCTTGGACACATGTGACTGCGAGTTTTGTAGAAAGGTTTGTAGCTGCAGTTGCATTGAATCCGGTGACCGTTTGAAAGTATGCTATTTTATATCGTTTTAGACTTGGCCTACCAAATACAATGAAAAAAACCTCGTGTTGCGACCGGCATGCTGCCATACTTGTTCCAACAAATTATCAAGGCAACGAATCATCAAATATTCACATTGGCAGAGATGTGGGATCACTGTTATTTTTTTATATGCCTTATTTCTATTGTTCCAATATTTAAGTTGAATAAAAAAAATTAAACCCTAGCGTTATATTTCACATTCATGTACAAATTAAGTTGGTTTCATGATTTGAATCGAATAACATGTTATAATTTTCATTCGCAAGGGCCCCTTTCGTAATCATGGTACAGGGCCCTCAATATCCACGGGACGGCCCTGGACATGAACCGAGAACCAAACTCAAGTACTGAGTTCGGTTTGTATAGTTTATGTGTGTTTTTCTTGGTTTTGGCTTCAACCGAAACCAGCCAATCCGAACCAAAACCGGAAAATCATAAATAGATAGAACCAAAAACCGAACCGAATATGGACGGTTTGGTTTCGATCGTACTGGTTCAGCTTAGTTTTTGAATCTGCTTGAATTTTCGGTTCGATTCAGTTTTCGGTCTGTTTCGCTAATCCTTGTTAGCATGTGTCAATACAAAATTTTGATATAGTATAATCTAAAGGGTTTTAAATAATATACCCTCAACGTACACTTGCTTGATAAAAGACAAAGTGCATGACCATGATACTCTTCATTTTATGCACCAAAATGAGTACAACAAAACCAGTTATTTTTATATTGTTGGTTGAGATATGGGTCATTAGCATGTCACATAACTAAAACAAGTTAAAACCATTTAAATAAACGAAGTTGACCTCTTTAGGCAATACAATATCAAAGCATGGGTATTGGGTAGCATGGAAGGTGCACGAAGTAGAAGTCTAGAACACCAATTTGTTCCCATCAACCCATTTGCATCAAAAATAGTATAGAAACATAGATGCACGTTGGCCTTAAATATGGTTAAGATCAATGTTTTCAAACCCGGGTTGACCCGGCCGGGTCAACCGGTTGGACCGGTACCCGGTCAAAAAACGGGTCAAAATAACCCGGGTTTCTAAAACCGGGTCAACTGGTTAGACCCGCCGGGTTTTGAGTGACCCGGGTCAACCCGGGTTTTGAAACCCGGCCGGGTTTGGATTTTTTTTTTTTTTTTTTTTTTTTTTTTTTTTTTTTTTTTCATTGTTAATGTGCTATTTTTGTTTGATATGACTTTCTTAAGGTTTATATTCACTCATATTTGTGATTAGTTTCTACTTATTAGATTTAATTCGGGTTGTGATATCCAAAGCGCTTAGCATGATTAGGAGTTTAGGACCACTGTGCTTGAACCGTAAGGTTCTTTGCTCTTTTTTCACTGCAGAGTAGTGTTTGGAGTTTGGACATTAAACTTTGGACAATAGAAAATGGATTTTTGGAAATGTGGATAAAACCGGGTCTAACCGGGTTGACCCGCCGGTCGAACCGGTTGACCCGGTGACTCATCCAGGTCGATCCCAAACCCGGGTTTCAAAACATTGGTTAAGATCATATAATAACACTTGAGAAGTTAACTTCGTGACGAACTTCAATTCTTTCGCAACCAAAAGTAGTGAAGGTTGGTTGACTTAAGGGTAAATACCGGATGGTGCAGTAAAAGGCTTTATCATCGTTAATTCAGCATCAGATCTTTTTATGCCTCATATTTTTGTCCCAATTATGATTATCGCCTTTTTAAACATTTATACATACATTCACTTAACAAACACAAACCCACAACATACTTAAAAACACACAAATTGACAAATTGAAACTCTTTTCTTAGTCGTTCCCGCATACCTTTCACCCTTGTAATGACCTTTCTCGCGTGAACATGACAAAAAATAGACCCCTCATGTGTAGTAAGGACTAAGGAGCATCCACTACGACAGGGCCAACGATGTAATAAGTCGTATGTTTTCACAAACAAAGATGTCTAAGTACGTAAGTGTGGCGAGTTTATAAATCAATAAGTTCTATCTAGATACCGAAGAACCATTTCGCGAATTAGCTAGCACAACTGAGATGTGTCGGTCCAAACGTTTTTCAAGTAGTTACTATCGGTGGTCATCGATCATCATTCGTAGTTTAAATTAGCTAAGAAATGGATAAATATGGATTCATAAACAACAAACATATGCTGATCAATACAAACACCATAGATACATAACTTGAACTCAAAAGCAAATAATTATCATCAAATATTTTTTCCAAATCAAGAAATCTTGATCTAAACTCAGCTTTGACACACTGATTGCTAGCATTAACAACAAGATCTTCGAACATCAAAGAATTTAAACCCATGGTTCTGTCTACATAAAAATCTGAAAATAAATGCGACTCGCTACTAGTTGACCCAATGCAGGTCAAATCAGTATCGGTGTCCAAATCTGTTAAAATCATCAAACTATCTTCATTGTCATTACTTCTTACCGTGATCCAATCTTCTTCTTCATCCCAATTTGGTAAACATAAAGGACTATCTTTAACCAACCCCCTTATCCTCTCCACCGGAGACTTGTCCGAAAAGTCAGCATTTTGGGTCAACGCTGGCGAAGTCTCCGATACCTCCAAACAGCCCCAAAAATCTTGATCCAAAACACTAGTAGGAGAACATTTCATACGCTCTTCTAATTTATCCGAACTCGAGCTCAAATTATCAACAAAAGGGTGTCTTAGAAGCTCATTTACTGTCCACCTTTCTTTAACATCTCTTTTCAAACACTTATCCAAAAAATCCTTACATTCGGGCGATAGCCACTTAGGAAACTCCGGTATATCATCCGAAAACCCAATTTTATACAAAACACTAACTGGATCACTCATATCGACCCACGGGTTAAACCCGGTCGCCATTTGTATTAACACACACCCAACAGCCCATACATCAGCTTCAAACCCTTGCTCTTCACCACGTGCAACTTCCGGCGCCATAAAAACCGGTGTACCCGCAAAAACAGAGGTAACAGAGGATCCTCTGTTTTTTCCCCTGTTTTCGACCCGTTTAGCACAACCAAAATCGCCTATTTTGACACCATTTTCACATACCAATATGTTGTCACACTTAATATCACAATGCACTATATTATTCAAGTGCACATGATTCAATCCTATAAGAATTTGATGAATATAGGATTGGATTAATGATTCATCTAGTGATCCTCCATGTTTCTTGATCATATCGGATATCGACCCGTATGGAGCGTATTCCATAAATAAATTAAACATGGGTACGTTTTTAACATGGTCATGATCATAACCCATGTAGGAAATTATATTTGGTGAGCTTAATTGTGAAAGAATATGTTGCTCTTTTTGTAAGGAAGATGAGGTTAAAAGACCGGTGGACTTGACGGCGAACGAGTGGCCCGTAACGGCCGTGGCTAGGTAGACAGTGGCGGAGGAGCCGCGGCCGATAACCGGACCCCTTTGCCACTCCATTGTAGGTTGAGAGATTGGATGAGGGTTTAAGTTGTGTTTATTAATAGGCAATGTATGTGTATATATATAGTAAAATGAAAAGGATGATAGCATGTTGTTATTTTACGTAATGTTTAATGTAACGTAATATTCTTTGCAAAACCTTTAATCATTGGACATATAAAAGTGTTCTACTTATTAATTGATATTGTAAAATATGTTTCAACCTCATGACTCATGACTTTTGATTGGTGGATCTGGAATAAAAGTTCAGAACATGCTGAGTAATTTTATGTTTTTTAAAACAATATTAGTAGTTACATCGTCACATTGACTCACTGAATTTTCATGTTAGAGTTTGTTACAATTGGCAAATAGTTAGTTTGTTACAATAGGTTAATACTAGCTAGTTTGTTCTGCTTATAATAATTGATACTGTACAAAAAAAAAAACAAAAATTGTTTTTGCCTTCTTGGAATATGAATGACCGGTTAATCAAAAGACTGTAGGTTTGAACACGGGTGGATCCAGAACTTTAAGTTACGAGATAGACACATTATGTTTTTTGCGAGATAAAAAATACAAATAAACTAAAATGTACAATTTCATTAAAACTACTACGTAGTAAACAAATTAAGAAGAGATCAATTTCGTTTGACATATTAGTAGATTAACTACGAAAGACATGTATTTGAGTGGCACAAAACTTCGAGGCCATGTTCATTTTTAAAAAATCGAGATTTTTAACCAAAATTTACATTGTGCGGCAAATTCTAATTTTTGTGAAAAGATTATATGAACCAAAGTAATAACATAACATAATTATATCTAGCTTGACAAATTCTTATTTATGGTTCATTCTGGTTAACTTTTGTCAAACCACAAAACAAAACAAATCAAACCAAACCAAACCAAACCAAACACGATTAAATACTTTAGTTCGGTTTCAACCCAAATCATACTCCATTTAAAGATTTTGATTCGGTTTTATTCGGTTTCGAACTTGTTTACTTTTCAGTTTATTCGGTGTCAAACCAAACACTAAACACCAATATGTATAGCGGTCACTAGCGAAGACAGGAGGGGTGGGCACATGCTCTTTATCGAAAAAATTGCAGTATCAATTTTAAAAAATATCTGGCTATTTTTTTATTTTATTTTTTTAATTTGCCCCTCTAATGAACTAATTTGTGATGTAGTTACTAGAAATTTAACAAAGTTTGCTCCTTCGACCATAATTTTCTAGCTCCGCTTTTGATATCGGTGAGTTGTGATTAGATCACGTGCAAAACATGAAGGAGGAGCTTCGGTTTGATGGGGCGGCAGTTGCTTTGCTTAAAATAAAGCCAAAAAGCCAATCACGTGACACTCAAGCTATTCCTTTTCTTTGGCTCCTGTTTTTGTTTTTGTTTTGCACTAATTACAAGTTATACATTGCCGCAGATTTAACTGTCCCAATTCATCAACTTCCTTTGCTCAAAATAATAATAATAATAATAAAATAAATAAATAAATAAAAATCATCAACTTCCTAATTTGCACTTTAATTATATTGTCTCGTACAAGATAGTTAAAGTATTACCAAATGCAGGGACGGAGCTTGAGCAATGTTATCGGAGGGGCCGAAATGTAGTCGTAATAATTTTGAGGGGGCCAAACCAATAATTATTTTACATTTATACTAATTTTTTAGAAATTATGAACAAAACTACAAAAAATAATGGTTAGTGGTCCTAGATTTGGGGGGGGGGGGGGGGGGGGGGGGGGGCACAACCCCCTCTTGCACCTAATAAGCTCCGTCCATGACCAAATGGCTTGTAGCCTCTAGGTACCTCATGTGGTATGGTGCGAGAATATGTTTGTGGGTTCAAGTTCTGGCCGTTTGTGACATGCGTAATATATTTATAATGTATATAGTGCGAGATAGTTAGTTTGGCATGTAAAAGAAATATGAACAATGATGGAAAATGAGTTGTAATTTTATTACTTGCATGTAACGTTTACAAACCCAAACATATGTTGTTATCATCAAAAAACTCATTAAACATATGCGTCGAGTCGTGGAACTATAGGCAACAACAAAACAATGAGCGCGAGGCATCATGCTGTTTCGCTTGTTTTTCTGTTCAACGAAATTTAAACACATGTTATTCATTTCGGTTTTAACCTATACACTTTTTTTTTCGCAATTATTACAAATTGAACTCGTAAGTGTTGCATCAACGGTCATACTAGAACCATAGGTTCGCAAACATAATTATTTACAGCTATACACCGTCGCTTTACGCAGTATTCATCTAATGTGAGATAATGAATGTATGATGTATCACACGACTTATTTCTCATCAATTTAGTATAGGTAATATATTCAAAATCTCATAGTTTACAATGCTGGCACGTATTTTTCTTAAGTTATGTTTAAATTCATAAGTATTAAATAATATTTGTATAAGAAGAAAGTAAAACCAAAGATATGGTGTTGTGTTGGTAGTGATAGTGGTGAATGATGGTGTAGGTTAGGATTCTTATTCCTTCAACTTTATGAAATGGAATGTTTAACCGGCAAGCAAATGCCAATCATCTTGAAAAGAAAAAATGCACACCATACCCACATCATCATTCACCCTTTACACTCTTCCATTACCTTTTTTTCATGTCTATTGGCTTGGATTGGATACACTTTAGCATGGTCCATAGCTACCTTTGACAAGATATTAACAAAACTATGATCAGGTTTTGAGCCTTGTTATGGTAAAAGACTAAAAGTAGAGACGTGTTCATTTAACGATGTGCGGGTAACCATATAATTACCTCAAACCTTTTTGGCCACTAAATTTGTTAGTGCAAATATGAATATATTTAGACTAAACGGTCTCTTATGTTTTAATAATAACCATATAAGGCCTCAAACCAATTTGGCCATGTTATATTTTTAGGGCATCTCTAATTAATCGTCATTCAATTTCCTAACAAAATAAAATATAATTAAGCCGATTTGCTATATAGTGGTCGTGAATCATGATGACCGATGATAACACACTTCAGGTTTTCTTCTCTTTGAGATCCTTCGTATCGACATCTTAGATCTTTTCAATTCACAATGTTCATGCACATGTCATCTTTTTCACGTTATATAAACAAACTAAAGATTGTTTATATAACGTGAAAAGAACGACTGTATTGTGTTAACATTGAGCGTTAGATATAGTTAACGTTGAGCGTTAGATATAGTTACACAACAGAAAATTGTTTGTTTGAGAATTAAAAATAATAATTTTGGTTACGATTCCTATCATCTCATGCATCTTTATGAAATGGAATGTTTAACCGGCAAGCAAATGCTAATCATTTTGAAAAGATAACGCACACCACACCCACATCATCATTCAACCTTTACACTCTTCCAACCTTTTTCTTTGTCTCTTGGCTTGTACTTTGGACCCACTTAATTAGCTTGGTCATAGCCAACACACACTAGACATGGACAAAAAGACCACCATTTGAGGCTCGGTATGGTCATATAACTAACTAACCAAACCTCGTTCGATAGAGACCGATATGGTTTAGATATCTAGGTAAAACCTCAATATAAGCAGGCCCAGACCGAGGGGTGTTCCTAGGGGCGCACGAGAACCTCATACATTTTTTTTATTTTTATTATTTTTTTTTTTTATATACATAATTTAAAATGATGTCAAATATACTGATTTTTTAAAATGTATATGGTCCCTAATTTTTAAGTTAAGGTTATTTTGTACTTTAGATAAAGTGAACCTTGTGACTTTAGATAATCGATCCGCCACTGAATATAAGTATCAAAACAAGGCAAGTGAAGTGAAGGTTAAGAAAACTTTTAATTTTGAGCTGTGTAGGAAAGTATATATCTCAACCTAGTATAACATGTTACTATGTAAGAGTGTAAAAAAGTAAGAAAGCAAGATAAGATATAGTAAAGAAAAGTAGTAAATGGTTGCACTTTTGAGGTCACACTCCTTTGCTTTTTGTAGACAAAGCTTCCCAAAAGTGTTGGCATACCTCGACACTTTGGATATTTTAATGATTAAATGTCGTGGTTGTATGTTAGTTTATCTGTATTTTGTCCGACCAATATTCTTACATTCGAGAGTCGTTATTATTATTGTAGTATCATATTTCTTAAGAGGTTATGAAGGCTTGTTAGAGGCCAATGGCAACGTAGCTCAGTCAGTAATATGTGGGGCAAATTTGCACTTGAAAATACAAGGCCAAAGGGCCTTGACACCCTTATAGCCATAATCGTTGAGTGAGTCATGTATGCCCCTCACATTATGAAAAGACAGCTGGTTTAGGTTACCGGTTATTAACCTTTTGCATCTGAAATGTCAAGATTTACTCCAATCGTCCGAAAATAAAAATATTCACATCACCATTTTAGTTTTTTCTAACGTAAGTGCTTACTTTCAAATTATTATCGATCAAAATATTTATAGAGAAAAAAGGTAAATATTTGATAGGTTAATAATAAATTGTTTGTATTTCAATAAAATTGTGTTAAAGTCGACGTTTATTTTTAGGACGAAGGGATTTTTTTTTTTTTTTTTTTTTTTTTTTTTTTTTAAATTTTTTTTAAGGGTTGATACTCCCACCATATTTTGCACCACAACTTGTGCTTTATAGTATTGTACCGTATAACACTGCAATGCACAGTTGTAGTATTTGCATCAAAAAATATGGTGAGAGTATCAACTCCCTTTTTTTAAATATATAATATGCTAGTAGTAAAATTTTATAATAATTCAACCAAATTAATTTCAGCTCACATAAAACACTTGCATGATAGACGGTCTATTAAACCTTTCGGGTGCATCAATTTTGCTTTGATACCAGAGTGTTAAGTGTTAACTTAAGGTTTTCGCTATATTTTTGTGCATCGAAATGTATTTGGCATATAGAAAGAGAATACGTTCATTTGAAATGGTGCAACAGGAAAAGCAAAGGCAACTTGGACTAGCTTCATTCCTGGAATGAATGATTCTTTACTTGCTTTCAAACCTTCAGTTTCCATTCACATGTTCAAACCTTCATTTCCATAAACTGGCTAATACTCGTCTACTCGTATATTTTACCCTAATCTTGCATTCACCAAATAATTTACTCATCTCCGCCCAAACCCGAACCAGAATGTCTTGCTACCTCTAATTAGGGGGCTCAAAGTGTGAACTACATTGTATAGTGTATACCGTAAGTCAAGCTATGGAACATATAAGTAGCACAGTGATCATATAATCATAATCAAATTCACCTTAATTAAAGCCAAATTAAATGCATGAGACCTTTAGCCGGTACTCATGAATCAAACAAAATTCCAACATGGATTATTACAAACTACAAAAGTATGTAACATAATAAGTGATCCTTAATTCAGGCAGCGTCTCTCCGTTTACCAGTTAGGAAGTGAACATACCAAACAAATTTGATCTTGCCATACGCAAAAAACTGTCAGAACAGAACAATTTCTTTTTTTATATAAATCTAACGTATTTGGAGAAGTAGTGTTCTCATTTGTAACTCTGTGAAACCTCCCAAACAAGCTTATCCATGTATTGGCATTTTTTGTCGAATCCCCATCTTGGGTTGCTCTGCATTTAAATATATTGCCGGATAAGATTAAAACAGTAACGAAATGCACATATCAACTCACGTATATCGTCCTAACACGATCGTGAAAAAGCTACATCTGATACGGTGATACCTACCATGGAGTATAAATCAATTTTTTTGAATTTGTAAATAACAAATATACCTAAGATGATTACAATAACTAACAGAAAAAATAGTCACTTAGGGGATTGTAAACACTAGTAGTATACTTTGGACACTTTTTAGACTATTCGACCCATTTCTTTTTCTGTTATATCTTCTAGTCCCACCTGTCTTCCTTTATAAATGCAATAGATGGTTGATAATATTATTAATGCATTTAAGTACAAAAAAAGTTAATAAGAAGATATTCTTGTTTAAAATAAGCATGCCATGTAAAGAGAACTTCAACCCGTTCATAAAAACTTGTCAATTTGGGTTATATTTACACATAAGGTGTCAAACGAGTAAAATATATATATATATTTTTTTTAGATTGCTAAAAAAGAATCAGTTTGAACGTATCGAACATCGCCCAAAGTACGTTTCTACAACCTAATATTGGAAAGGTGGAGCATTGTTTAATTAAATAGCTTTTATAATCTATTTAATATAGTAAATATTGGCGAAACTAAATTAGACCTATTATCCAACCTATCTATTTGGAGTATTTGCAACCTACAGTGCCATACATGGTTCATAAACGTATAATCAGGTCAATATAGAGTAAAGTCAAACCTTGAGAGAGAGAACAGCTCGGTCAGTAAAGCGCGTTACAGACGCAGGTGCACTTGCAGGCAGAGTTTTTGCAACTCTTTCAAGCTCCTCCCCTTGTTGTTTAGCAGTTACCCTGTTAGGTCCGCTGTAGTAATCCACAAGTTCTTTCATTAGAGGGACATTCTTCATTGTCTCATCCACAACTTCCTGAAAAGTACGTTGGATTCACCGGTTACATAAATGAAATAATAATAATTTCTAGAGAGTCGATTTCAACCCATTTATTGCATACTCACCTTTTCATCTATCTCGTTCTAGTCATTGTACATTTTTTACATATGAGTCACTTAAAGATGGTTTTGGGTCCCTTTTGGTCATGTTTAAATCTGTTATCTTAACATTTTTATACATAAATAAAACGTTTTTAGATGAATAGAATTCTTCTTGAAAGTCATTTTTTTGTCACAAAAGGACTCAAATGGGACATAAACATCTTTTGATGACTCACATGTACAAATTAGGTGTGATGACTAAAACTGGACAATACAAAAAATTACGTAGTAGTTGGTATTCTATATACACATAAAAGTTGTTTAAAATTGTCAAAAACTTTGCGAGTTAACCTGCCCCAAACTAAAAATCTGCTAACAAAACACATTATAACCATCTACCCATCTTATCTCACCTGCCTATCATGTCACCTCAAACACTTTCATCACTTACCTACATTCTTATTACAATAAAGCAATGGGTGTTTTACACACGTGAGGTGCACGTGTGTTTCTCCCAAGTCATAACAGACTTTGCCGCCTAAAATGTCTTTAAATACCCAGCACTTGTATTTCATTTTCTAGCTTTGATAATTCATTTTCTCTTCTGATTCTCTCTGTAACTCTCTATAATCAGCTGTAACAAACTTGTAACAACCAAACTATCTCCATTGATAATGCATTGAAGCTTTCGAATTTCTATTCTTATTTCTTGATTGTCCAAGCCCAGTGTAATCCATTATCGGTCTTAAGTGACCCTAGTGGTGCCTATCAATTTATTTCATCCCACACCTAAAGTTGTATTATGAGTTACTAAACATTTATACAGTAATTCTACCAGCTGAAACCCAAACATAACTTAAAGGACAACCATTCTACAAACTACCTACCAACTTACACCAAATTAGTGGAAATACAAATTGCAACCACTATTTAAAACAAGAATAAGAAAAACACAGTATTTTTTTAATTTTGTCAAGACTGAGATGGAATTGTGACTTACCTGCCATTCTTTTTCGCTTTGAATATTTTCATAAGCCATTAAGAAAGGTTTCATTTTCTTAAGAGCGTCTTCAAGAGGCATGGGAGGCTTCTCGTCAATGTCAGGATTAGAACCAAAATCAGCCATTAAGTACTCTGGCTCACACTCCAACTGCAGCCATAATTAAATAGTAAATACATTAAATATGTTACCTGAAGATAAAAATTTCGACCCATCAACTTATAAACCAATATATTTCGGTCGGGTTCTATCTCGACAGGTCTGTTAGATCATTTACTGTATAAAACAGCTAAAGTGAACGGGTCCAATATGTCGATCAATTTTAACATGTTATAAGTCACCCAAGATCCATGTTTATGCGGATTATCATCATAATAATATTAATAATATTATCATTGTAATATGATTGACAGATGAAGTATTATAATTATATTTGATATTGAACAAAAAGAGTGTAGGTTGACCCAACACAACCTGTTATGACCCATACTTAATAATGACTGGTTTAAACCCAAACCAATTTTCAACTGTTACCCGCCCTCTTTCCATCTGTGATGTTATCATACAATTCTGAAGGATTATAAGAAAGTCAATACCAAAAGATTGGTATGCATTGCATCCACATGGATCTCTTCCTCTGGCGAAGGCAACACATTAGCTCCAGCTTCTTCAAACGCTTGAACCAAAATGTCCATTTTTTCAGGGCCAAGATATTTAGCAAGCTTATCATCATTAGCTTTATCAGCCTCCGTGTCTTTGTCGTCATCCTCATCATCATCTTCATCGCGGTATGACATTCCTCTTCCTCCACCTCTTCCCCTACCCCTTCCACCCCTAGCACCCCCTCTAACCCCTCTTCCACCAAAACCACCTCTTGTCCCCATCTGGGACCCACTTCCAACATCTTCAGCACTATCTCTACCCCTTGAGAGAATACTCTTTGCTTTGTTTATTGCATCCTCTTGACTCATCTTTGGTGGCGCAGGCCCAGCCTGCACACGTTGTTGTTGTTGCGGTTGTTGTTTAGGTCTGATATGTCTGTTTACTTCCTCAACCTTTTCATCAGCAACAAATGTTGGTGATTGAGTAGGCTTCCCACGACCCGCACCTGATAAAACTGACAAAATACTTTTAGGGAGAATCTTATCTTGGTTTGGGGGTAAATCTTCGTCCTTGCGAATAAATATGGGTGTTCTAGGTTTTGCATTTTCCTCGAATATAGGTTTTTCTTGAAATTGAGGAGATTGAACAATGCCCCGCCCACGACCAGCAACGGGACCACTATTGGTGGGTGGGGCCTGAGAAGAAGAGAATTGGGGAGTGTTTGGAGGAGGTGGAAAAGGTGTGCCTCGACCATGACCAAGTGGGGATGGGATTGATGTTTGATCTCCAGGAGTGTTTGGCTCATTCTTGCCAGGAATGGAATCTACGAAACTGAATTTGGGGGAATCAGAGCCTCGACCCCGACCTCTACCACCACCATTTCCAGCAGAAGATGAGAAAAGGACTTGTCTGCTTGTTTGTCCAATAGCTGGATGTGAAAGCTTTCCCAAGCTTCGTCTCATGATTGATTAAATGCAGATTCTGGAACAAGTTCAAAAAAACATTAAATTAAACAGCAGATACCACAAACCAAAAAAAATAATAATAATAAAAAAATAAAAAATAATAAAAAAAAAAAGAAAAATGCCAAAAAGATACATAGCTTCCAAAAACATCAGAATCTCAAATTAGTAGAGATATATCATAATTGTCGCAAAATTAACATAAAGTAATGCTATGTTTTTAAACTTTATCTTTAGTTAACCTAAACATTTATATATACAAATGAACATTCTAATAAATTGCAGGGTTAGAATCAAATTTCCTGTTCCTAAAACAAAATTCCCAATTTTTGAGAGAATCTCAATGATGATTTTTTGTTCTTCCTGCAAAAATTATCAATCGCTGATAAATTTAAATTACACACGTCCTTATTTATGAAGTTACGATGAACCGAGATTTCCTAGAGCAAGTGTCAGGAAGAGTTATAATTTATGTTTAACAAAGTTTACTAATCACAAAACATACTGTTGGAACACATTTATGAAAATCCCAAAGGACCATACAACCAAGACTTTAAGCTACAATCAGACACCTTTATTATGATGAAAGCCATGAAAAACAAAAAAATCTTCACTTCAAGGATGACTATGCACGACCAATATCAAATTAGCATGTCTTTGGTTGTTAACACAGTGACCTAAATAATGACTAAAAACTACTATTTGAATCTTAGCGACTACCGAGTGGATAGGGTATCTGAGGCTAAACCCACTCAAATTGTACAGAATGCGTAGTTGAATTGCTATATGATAGCAAGTTGACCTATAAATGAGCTCTTTTTTCGAGTCACTGTCCATATGCATACTATTAAACCTAAAACTTAAAACCATGTAGAGATGCATGAGCCTATTTGTTATGTTGGGAATAAAGAAAAGTAGCAAGCTAAAAAACGAACTTTGGTACAAAGTGCTGGATATACGATACCCCTCTCATGAGCTACGTCAGTATTCAACTTCTTCATAAGAATTGTTTAAGTTAAAATGGATTTGACCCAGAACTCGTATTGTGCATTGCAGTTAGTTTTGAGTTGTTTCAGTGTTATTAGAGCATAATGAATAGAAATAGTAATATATAACAAAAGTTTCTTCTTTCATTAGGGCATATCATCGAAAGTTGGTGTTCAGTTTGATGTTCCTAAAAAACAAAAGGGTCCTGCTCATTTAAAACATCAAATACCCATGGAAATCAACTAACAGTTTGTGCTCATCGATAACCTGTAATAAATCATCAAACAAAGGGTATACTCTATGGCATAGATTCACTAAATTGAGCCGACTACACATTTACATATACTGATGTACTGATACTTAAAGGATAAACAAGACTCATCAAAAAAACTAAGAAATTAAGATAATGAAGCTCACTAAATATCATAGAAACATAGATATAACTAATCAAAATATTGGAGAAAAAATATTATTCCACTGGGTCATTTCACAAAGCACTTGGTGTTCATAACAACTAAATAGTCAAATTCTCATAAATCGGCAAAGCAATCAAAGTTATAGTCATGTATAAATTACGTAACAGCTAGTCTAACATGGGTTGAATCTAGGGTATGGATTCACTATAAAAAAACTAAGTCAGTGCAAATTCACCTTTACAATAGTGTAACACTAATAGTAATTATTAAGGCTTATAAAGACGCAATAATGACCAACAAAAACACAAAGAAAACCAAATAGTAAAAACCCATTCTTTCATTTGGAACTAGCTCATAAAAAACAATGGGTCGTATTCACATAAACAATCATACACATCAAAGTCGTAATCACATAAAACAACCGTCGGTTAATCTAACAAGGGTTCACTCTATAGGGTATATCACTATACGAAACTAACTCACTGCAGTTTTGACATATACAATTATATGGTTTATACCATCGGGGGCGTTGCCTAAGTGGAACAGTCCCCCACCGTCAAAGGAGGGATTTGAAGAATAGGTATTGGGTTCACTCCCAACTAACAAGTGCTCATTGCCCAAGGGCAGATTTAGATAATTTACACTACAATTTTTTCACTAGGGGGCACGTGCCCCTTGTGCCCCCTCGTATCTCCGCCCATGACATTGCCTTTAGTTCTTTGGAGAAGGGTCAGTCAGCATCCAGAAAGGATGCACGGGTTCCACCAATTTAAACCTTTAGGGGAATATTCATAGGGTTTATGAGAGACGCATCATAAAACAGCAAAAAAAAAACACATCAAATCGGACTCCATATACCATAAAAACATACATAAATTCAAAATGACCGAACATTTCATATGGGCATTTCATCGAACAGTTGGTGGGCATAAAATACAACAGGGTCAAAACCACATAACACCGTCAAATAAGTCAAATTTATAGTCATGTAGATCAATTAACAGGTAATTTATGTTTAACAAAGTTTACTAATCACAAAACATATCGTTGGAACACATTTATGAAAATCCCAAAGGACCATACAACCAAGACTTTAAGCTACAATCAGACACCTTTATTATGATGAAAGCCATGAAAAACAAAAAAATCTTCACTTCAAGGATGACTATGCACGACCAATATCAAATTAGCATGTCTTTGGTTGTTAACACAATGACCTAAATAATGACTAAAAACTACTATTTGAATCTTAGCGACTACCGAGTGGATAGGGTATCTGAGGCTATACCCACTCAGATTGTACAGAAAGCGTAATTGAATTGCTATATGGTAGCAAGTTGACCTATAAATGAGCTCCTTTTTCGAGTCACTGTCCATATGCATACTATTAAACTTAAAACTTAAAACCATGTAGAGATGCATGAGCCTATTTGTTATGTTGGGAATAAAGAAAAGTAGCAAGCTAAAAAACGAACTTTGGTACAAAGTGCTGGATACACGATACCCCTCTCATGAGCTGCGTCAGTATTCAACTTCTTCATAAGAATTGTTTAAGTTAAAATGGATTTGACCCAGAACTCGTATTATGCATTGCAGTTAGTTTTGAGTTGTTTCAGTGTTATTAGAGCATAATGAATAGAAATAGTAATATATAACAAAAGTTTCTTCTTTCATTAGGGCATATCATCGAAAGTTGGTGTTCAGTTTGATGTTCCTAAAAAACAAAAGGGTCCTGCTCATTTAAAACATCAAATACCCAGATGTATAGTCATGGAAATCAACTAACAGTTTGTGCTCATCGTTAACCTGTAATAAATCATCAAACAAAGGGTATGCTATATGGCATAGATTCACTAAATTGAGCCGACTACACATTTACATATACTGATGTACTGATACTTAAAGGATAAACAAGACTCATCAAAAAAACTAAGAAACTTGGTGTTCATAACAACTAAATATAACTAATCAAAAATATTGTAGAAAAAATATTATTCCATTGGGTCATTTCACCAAACATTTAGTGTTCATAACAACTAAATAGTCAAATTCTCATAAATCGGCAAAGCAATCAAAGTTATAGTCATGTATAAATTACGTAGCAGCTAGTCCAACATGGGTTGAATCTAGGGTATGGATTCACTATAAAAAAACTAAGTCAGTGCAAATTCACCTTTACAATAGTGTAACACTAATAGTAATTATTAAGGCTTATAAAGACGCAATAATGACCAACAAAAACACAAAGAATGTCCATTCTTTCATTTGGACTAGCTCATAAAAAACAACAGGTCGTACAAATCAAAGCTGTAATCACATAAAGCAACCGTCGGTTAATCTAACAAGGGTTCACTCTAGGGTATATCACTATACGAAACTAACTCAATGCAGTTTTGACATATACAATTATATGGTTTATACCATTGGGGGCGTTGCCTTAGTGGAACTAATGGCAGACCTATGTAGGGGCAGGGGAGGGTCCCGGCCCCCCAAAAATTTGCGGCACCTAGTGTAAATATTATAGGTTTTAGGGGTAATTTAGTTGAGGTTACAAACAAATCTCCGATTCGCCCCCTCCCCAAAAAAAAAAATGTTCTAGTTCCGCCACTGTGGAAAAGTCCCCCACCATCAAGGAGGGCTTTGAAGAATAGGTATCGGGTTCACTCCCAACTAACAAGTGCTCATTGCCCAGGGGCGGATTTAGATAATTTACACTACAAGTTTTTCACTAGGGGGCACGTGCCCCTTGTGCCCCCCCTCCTATCTCCGCCCATGTCATTGCCTTCAGTTCCACCAATTTAAACCTTTAGGGGAATATTCATAGGGTTTATGAGAGACGCATCATAAAACAGCAAAAAAAACACATGAAATCGGACGCCATATACCATAAAAACACATAAATTAAAAATGACTGAATATGATCTCAGAAAAAACCACATGAAATCGGATAACGACACCCGCCACATACCATAAAAACATACATAAACTCAAAATGGCTAAACATTTCATATGGGCATTTCATCGAACAGTTGGTGGGCATAAAATAAACAGGGTCAAAACAACATAACACGGTCAAAATTAAGTCAAATTTATAGTCATGTAGATCAATTAACAGGTAAGCTAATAAAGGGTAGTGATTTAAGGTATGGATTCACTAAAGTAGAATATTTATAGGGTTTATAAAGATAGATAATTAAGAAAGAAAAAGATAAAATGTAAAGGGGTGATTTAGGGAGTGAAATGATACCAGTGAGCGTGAGTGATTGGGGAAATGAATGTAAGAAAGATCTTTGGTTGAAGTTTTTAGAGGTGTGGCGCCATTGTTGTGAGTTTGTGACTGCTGGGATGAAAGTTTTTTTTTGTTTTGGGCTAAATCTTACCAAAATGTTGCAACATTTTTTTATTTTTTAATTGTAATCAAAGTGGTGTGGCGTATAGCGGTAATTCATCCATTTCGCATCAAAAATTAATGCTTATGTTTATTTTACGACATCATGTTTAATCAAGTTTTATATATTTTTATCAACTTTTATGAATAATAAATTATAATGATTTGGAAGTTTAAAAAATATGTGCGGTATATGGTTGTAAAGGTAAGAGTTTTAGTATTTTAAAAGCAGTGAATCATTTAAATTTCTACATAAATACTTATGCACATTTTATGATAGCATGTCGAGTGTTCTGATTTACATATTAGTATTATATCACATGTGATATATCATGAAAACTCTTACTAAAAAAAATGTCGTAATCGTGTAATTTTTCCGTCTAATGATTAACGGTTTTGACGTATAGAAAAAAATGAGATTAGTTTTTTATTAAAAAAGAAAGGGTGAAAAAGATAAAAGAGAATGTTTTGTTTTACTTAAAAATAAGGCTAGTAGTAATGGAGATCCAACCAAAGGTTGGTCTACCATTTCGAGACACGTTTTCTTCCTTTTATTTTGTTTGGTTGGGTCACTCACAGAATGATTTGCATATGGTTTGTGTGTATGAGTGTTTTTTTTTTTTTTTTTTTTTTTTTAATTAACTTTTGTGAAATATGTTTTTTATTATGACTGTGGGTCGTTTTATTATGACCATTTGGTCATGCTTTTGATTTTAGACAAAGAAGTAGAGATGATGTTGAGATAGACATTTTAGTCACATGAGTTTAGTGTTACTACTAGTCTAAATGAGTCCTTCAATCTTCATAATTTTTTTTATTGAGCTGCTTCCATTTTGCAAGTTTTGCCTCACAAAAAAAAGTGAGTTTTACATTTTTCTCACTCAAAATAAGTGACTTGTGCGACTTCACTCAAAAAAATTGACACGTGTCCAAATGGTTGGTGGGATTTTTCTGCGACTTGTCAATTTTTGATACGTGTCAATTTTTTAGTAGAGTTGCACAAGTCGCACAAAAAATAACAAAAAGTCGCACAAAAAATCTCACCAACCACTCGAACACGTGTCAACTTTTTAGTAGAGTTGCACAAGTCACACAAAAAATAACAAAAAGTCGCACAAAATTTCTCACCAACCACTCGAACACGTGTCAACTTTTGAGTTGAGCCGCAAAAGTCACTTTAATTTTAAGTGAATCAGCAAATGTGAAACTCATTTATTTTGAAAGCAAAACTTTAATCATTGTTTATTTTTGGAGCAAAAATGAATTTGGCTATCTTTATTTTCTCTTAAATAACTCATCTCTATTTAAAATAAAAAATAAAAAAAATAAATAAATAAATTATCATACTTGCCACTTATTGTTAATGTGTGTGCCGAACTTTTTTTTCCCTATTGTATGTACTGAACTTTCAAATTTCGAAGGGTAAAATGATAATTGCACATGGCTAAATAGTTACAAAATACACACAATAATAGAAATTTAAAATTCACTGCACACAAAAAAAAAAAAAAAAAAAAAAAAAAAAAAAAAAAAAAAAATGTTCAGTACATACAGTACAATAATAAAAAATAGAAAGTATGATTTCAAAGTAATTAATCAAAAAAAAAAAATGTTTCAATTACATGAGCATAACGGCTTAACCAAACACCCCCATAATACTCCAAAATTCACACAATTCTCATGTTTCTGTGCTCCTCCTAAGCTACCTTCAACTTCTCTATCTTGCTCAATAAGTAACCTAAAAACGGTACCAAATATTCATCAGTTTAAGCTACATTATATATAAATTTTGGCCAACTGTAACGTACTTTTAGGTTATAAACATTTCAGCTGATACACTCCTATTATGCCTAAAATGGATAGTTTATGACTTATTTAACGGTTGATATTGTTAATCCCTTAGTAGATATGCTTAAAAAGATGATTGCTTACTGTTTGTGTAACTAAAACCGAAATGCTTTGCGTTATCGGTTATTGACGTTTTTTTCGCGGGTGAAAATGAGAGTTTATGGCTTGTTTAATGGTTGATATTGTTAATCCCTTAGTAGATATGCTTAAAAATATGATTGGTTACTGTTTGTGTAACTAAAAATGAAATCCATAGCGTTATCGGTTATTGACTTTTTTTGGCGGATGAAATGTGTTTATGACTTGTTTAATGGTTAATATTGTTAATCTGTTAGTAGATATGCTTAAAAAGCTGATTGTGTACTATTTGTTTGACTAAAAATGAAATCCTAGCGTTATCGGTTATTGACTTTTTTTGGCGGATGAAATGTGTTTATGACTCGTTTAATGGTTGATATTGTTATTCCGTTAGTAGATATGCTTAAAAGATGATTGTTTACTGTTTGTGTAACTAAAAATGAAATGTGTTGCGTTACTAGTTTTCGACTTTTTTTTTTTTTTTTTTTTTTTTTTTTTTGCGGATAAAAATGAGAGTTTTTGACTCATTTAACGGTTCATATTGTTAATCGGTTAGTAGAATTACTTAAAATGATGTTGCTTACTATTTGTGTAACCAGATATGAAATACATAGCGTTACCGTATTAACGTTTAGTATCCTAATGGTGGTGTAATTAGTGAGTTTAATAATGAATTTAATATTGTTACTATATGAGGTTGATTTGTGGTTTGTGCAATGGTTACTTGTACTGTACAAGTGAGTAATTCCGTAAACTAATGAATTTGTTAATTTTGATTTCAATTTGATGATATACGGTCAGGTCACCTGATTACTCAACTTAGGCACGTGATTAAGTGTGGTTTTAATTAGAAATTGTGTTAAAATTAGGGCGAACAGGTGATTGATATGGAAATGTAATAATGTTTTATTTAACGGCTTTATTAGCTAGTTTGAGATTAAGCGTGATTAGAGAAATGGATTATGTTTTCGGTTGACCGATTTGGTGTGTGTTTGTTTGTTTTGATTTTGTAGAAGAGAGAGCTGTTTCAAGACTTAGCGCCGTTGTTGTGGAATTCGTTTGGTACTATTGGGGCTTTGTTACAGGTATGAGACATTGTTACTGAATCACTGAAATGATACATTACGTGTACTGATGTATAGTATGTAAAGGCTTGTTTTTGTAGCAATGAGTAGTTGTGTACTGGATATTAAAATGTTAAGAGTCTAGCTGAGTGTGCAATGTCTGTTATTTGTGTTATTATCGGTTCGGCAAAACTTTGTTGAGGGCTGAGTTTGCTTGACAGAATGTCCTTATTACGTTAGGGTGACGTGGCCAGGACTATAGGATTATAGTTACGTTTAGTATCTTAATGGTGGTGTAATTAGTGATTTTAATAATGAATCTGATATTATTACTATATTAGGCTAATTTGTGGTTTGTGGAATAGTTACTTGAAGTCTTTAACTGTACAAGTGAGTAATGTGTAATGGGGAAAAAGTTACGGAGATTGTATATTATGCCCTAGATTTGATGAATAAGTTATGAATTTCGGTGTATTGTTTGGTATTGCTTATTTGGATATTTTATAAGCACAAGTAGATAATGAGTCTGATAATCTATTGAATTAAGGTTGATTTGTGCAGCGATCAGTTGTAAAGTACAAATGGGTAATGCAGAATGTCGACATTAGATTTTACCATCAATTAGATTGTGACATTGATGTGATATTGCTTTATATGATGACTTCTAAGTTTGTTAAGTGGAAATTAGCTTATTTAAAACAGCTTATTCCGTCTCAGAGACTAAAGTTTTCGGAGTCCACAAAGAATAATTAGTTGGAAATAAGTAATGTCAAACTGCTTATTGCATATAACTAATTTCATCCCAAAGTAAGCTGATTATTGATTAGTTTAAGCGCTTCTGTTTATCGAAATACCTATAGGTGCTTATTTGATTATAAGAAATGGAGCAAGTAAATAAGCTATATCCTAAACACCCGTTTATGTTTTGTACTTGTAACCGTCTTATTTTGTAATTCCATATTTGACGAATAGTGATTCCGTTTTTATTAATTCTGAAATTGCTTCTTTGACAGATTCTTATTTGCTGAAGAGTGGGGTATCCTGCAAGTTGGGGACAGATGGTTAGTTTGTGACTTTGTGCTATTTATTTTCTCTAAATGATATTCATGGGGGCGGGTGGTCCTGTACACATGAAATACAATTGGGACTTACAAAATAAATCTACTCGAAAACTGAGAAAACATAGCAGAAACATGCTGAACATGCATTCTTGTGTTTTAAACTTTGGTAGTTGCTTAATCACTTGTTGGCATGCGTGATTAGAGTTTCCCGTTATGAATGATCATATATGCTCCTGTTAGTTGTGAGTCTTAAGGCGTAGCTACTGATTTTCAAAACTTACTTGACAATTTAGCTTTTTTGCAATTGGTTTCTATAACGGAAGTAACTTAAATTTGCCCCCTAGAGTCATCTGTTCTTGCTTATGCTCAAATAATATGAATTTATCCATTTGCGTTTCTGGCATTTCATAACATGTATATAGTTGCAGAGCAATTGTAGCCTGCATACAGTATGTGTCTTTCTAAAGGATATATCTTGATGCAGGCTGACAATTATTACAATGAAGGAAGTAATGGTATTGACTGGACTTCAGAGGACGATCGCGAAATTGATAATTACTCATCACCTTCCTCATTTGCAATGAGTACAATTGCAGCTGGTGTATTCGAACATGGGGAGGTACTTCAACACAAGCACTAACTGTTCATATTAGCTGTAATTAAACCATATGATTACTGTTAATATGTGTTTTATTCTTTCTATTCGGTGAATGCAGTCTAGTTCTACGAGCAAATCTCGCTCCAAGATCGTGTTAGATTTTATACAAATGGGATTTCCTGAATGTGTGGTTACTGAAATCATAGCAGAAACTGGTATACATGCAGTTTTGGTTTCTTTATACGAATACATGTTTGTCCCTTTACGTATCTTATGTTTTAAGAAATATTGATTTATTTCCAGGAGAAGATGATTATAATGCCATACTTGAAGCCATTCTTACGTATACTGTGAGTTCTTCTCTTGCCTTGTCATCTTTCTGATTTTGTTACATTACATTAGCATCTTCTTTGATGAATTCTGCTCCTGTACTCCTGCTCGGTATCTTCTGATAGATATCAGTCAGATGTGGCAATTTCCGCCCAATTAGGCAATTACTTGTGTATGGGTTGATTTTGGTTTTGTATTATTTAAAACGGTTCAAATGGTCATTGAAGTTGAAACTCACCCAGAGTCTATTTATAATGCAGACACGACACAACCTTTCAAATGGTTCAGTTCAACAATTAAGAAAACTATTCTACTTGTATTGTTTTTGAAAAAAAAAAACATCAATGCTTTGGTTGTATGACTTGTATCAGCCCAGTCTAATCCATATCAGCCCTTAACAGAAATGACCCGTTTTCACTAGCTAGTCTATTTATCTTGCCACTGGTCTATTGGTTTTTACACCCTCCATCAAAGAAATGTATTGTTTCTAACTGAAGGTTATGCAGGCTATTAATGGGATCCCGAACCAAGATACTGAACTCAGTGGTCCATCTTCAAGGTCTGAAAGCAATCTTGACCTTAGTTTCTCGGATATTGACAGCGATTTAAGTGATGTAAGTTTTGATCTCATCTCGTATGCATAACTTTAAAGTTTAAACTATATTAATATCCAGACATGTAGATTGCATAAAATTTGTAGACTTATTCATGAAAAGCACAAACAGATACCTTGTCTGCATCTTTTTCACATAAAAGAAAAAAGCTGAACTCCTATACTTTTAGGTTTATTTTCTTGTTCTTGAGTATATTTTCTTTTAAAAAAAATTCTTTCATAACTAATATTTCAGTTTTACAGGAAGATGAATCTGATGACAAGGATGACGACCACTTTGTGAATTTGATGGATATGGGATACACTCTTGAAGAAGTTTGTGTTGCTATTGATAAATGTGGTAGGTACAGTTATTTCCATCAGCTTTTGTGCTTAAAAAGAGCTGCCTGTGATTACTTGCGTAGTTGCGTATAAGTATCGTCATTCTAATTTTGTGAATCATCTTCATTCCATGTACATAAACATGACCCATAATATAAATTGTTTTTGAATTTGTAGGAAAAGATGAACCCTTATTTGTGCTCATAGATTTTATCGAAGCTGCTCGTCTATCAAAAGAAGAGGACGCGGAAATGAACAACGCACTTGTTTCTCACTCACACCTACTGGTTTGTAAATTTCAGTTCTTCTATTTCCATGTTTCATAAACTTCTTGGGTTTAGTGTTAAAGTTATTACTTTTACTTAGAACGTCAAAACTGACATTGAAGTAAAATAGCTGTGTGATGTAAGATTAGTGTTTTGGGTTTGTTGAGGAATCCGGAACTATTGTTTACACTGTTGAGATAAATGCTATAGAATCACAACACGAAAATGTGAAATCAATAAAAGATTACGTGTTCCATTATTAAACTGGATACTTAATTGGATTTCAAAATTAAATTTGCAGAAAGATTCTGTCTACGTAAGATCCTCTGTACTATAAGCTATGACCAACAGCAGTTAACACAAGCCCCTTTGAGACGGATGTTTGACTTATGAAGTAGTATAACTTTAGTACTTTACATAGAACGAGCGGGGTTACCCGCGCGTTGCTGCGGGAGTACTGTGAGAAACATTCATTGGAAAATGATAATTGTAAACCATAAGTCCATAATAAGCAAATGTGAAACATGTAAAAGAACACAACTCATATTTTGTCACATTGTAGAATTGAATTCAAACTAAAGAAAACAACTCATAGTTTGAACACAACTCTTATTTGAATTCAAACTAAAGAAAACATATACCCGGTCAACCAAACCCACTTGACCCATTTTGACCCAAAGAAAACTATTTATATTTTTTAAGTCACCTAATTTGACCCAAGAGAGTTCCTCGGCTTCTCGTGAGGGGTGTTTGGAATCAGGCCAAGCACGATTTGTAAAAAATTTTATTCCTTAGAATCTGATTTGTATGTCAACGCATGTCAATATGGCAAAATGGCTGCTATCCAAATAGCTCTTAACAACATGTTACGACACCAAAATGGTTGCTGAAATATGCTATCCAAACAGCTCTTAATAACATGTCATGACACTAAAATGGGTGTTGAAATTAAGGTATCCAAAAAGCCCTAAGAACGCCAAATGGCCACTGAAAATAAGTATCCAAACAGGCATGTTTTGACAACAACCAAGCATTCTATTTTTACAGAAAAAATAGCAGCGGAAGAAAGAAATATTAGCTAATCAGTAGGGGTGAGCGCATTTCGGATTTTCAAAACATCCAATTGACATTCCAATTTCATTAATGGAATACTGGATAACTAAAATGTTACCTTTTACAATGTGCCAGAGAAAAAAATATAACAAAAAACCAAAAATGAAAATATTTTTTACCATTAAAATGCTTGAGCAAGTTATGATTATATTTTACCATGATTAACGGAAGTTTCAACGCACACCAAATTCCATCAGTCATATCTTCCATTTCTGCGATCAATCCTACCGAGGTTACATATGCTATTATTCACACATTCCACTGCCACTAAATATTGATCATCGCATATTGATCCCTTGATAAATGCAGTAACTTTTTCCATCTCGCTGCAAATGAGAATAACAATGATGTCTTCAAAAAACTTTTCAGTTTTTCACAAACTATTCTACAAAATTTGAAATATGTCGCATACTACAGAGAAAACATACTATGTTACATAAAGAAGGGTGAAAGACAAACCTTGTAATTGTCCTATTAAGTGGCCTTCCAATATCAAAATGTGTCCTGAGCAGCCACCAAATTGTTTCTCTTCACCAATTTTGGTTTCATTAGACCTCAAGTTTAAGATATGAAATTAGTACAAAAAGATTCAAAAGAAATTATATGGGGTCAAATGAGCACATAAAATTGTGTCAAAACAGGTTTGACCGGTTACTCATCCCGTCTAACCTGGCAAGTTTCACTTAGCATCCACTATCCATAAATCTATAAACTATACTATGGACATTTCAAAGCAGAAGGCGTATCCTTCAATGTACTTCAAATCAATACATTCATAATGACAACCAAAAATATCTAAAGCTACTATAACCATAAAAAGTCAACCTTTAATCTCACAACCAAACTGTAACCAAACAGTTACCATTTTTTCATCTTTAGAAACAAACTTTATATAAAAAGAACACAAAGATTAGACATTTATATAAAACTAAAAATATTATACCTTGTTATGTTATCATTAACAAACACCAAGAGGCTGAAATTAAACACATACCAAGCTGAAACAACACTCATATTCCAAACTTAACCTCAATTAAATTGGTAAAATAAAACTAAACCTTCATCAAGGAATTCAATATTCGATGAACAAAAAGTAACACACAACCACTGTAACTCGTACATATTATGCAAGCAAAGCTAAAATTTGAAGTTGTCTTACCTTTATAAACTCCTAATAATCTCAAATAGTCACTCACTTCCTGTAAAAACATAAAATATACACAATCAAAACAAAAATATTGAATCTTTATAACACTAAAAGAAATGATAAAACGATGAGATAAGAGACAATTAACTGCTTCAACATCTTACTTGATCCTGTCGGAATCCTCGGTACACCATCGCCACCTCTGCCTCTCATCAGATCTAAGAAATCGACCCTTCTTTGTAGGTTTGATCGAATCACATGAAAAAGAGTGTGTATGTGAGTGGAAGGTTTGAGAATGGACGCTGTTTTTTTTATCATCAATCTTGATGTGATTTGTTTGTGTCTTTTTTTTTCTTTTTTTTTTTTACTCATATAATGGAACAATCTGGAATGGTTGGGTTTTATCAGTTGTAAGGGAATGCTACACACATTTTATATGGAGCAAAAGAATTACTACAGTAGTTATCGTACAGTAAACTATCTCACATAAATACTGTTACTATCACTGTGGCTACAGTGATTTGGCACCAAAAACTCACTCACTTTTAGTATATACGAGGTGGGGCACCCGCGCGTTGCCGCGGGATGTTTTGCCAAAGAAAGTTTAGCAGGCGTTCCAAAAATAGGAATGGTAGAAACAATATATAAAAACTGCAAGAGTGGGCATGGTTTTGTGTAGACATAAACTTGATGTTCATTAGCTGCAATAATGTCTTTCTGTCCAAAGTTTTTGTATATGAAAGTGAGCCAAAACAAATATGTTACAAAACATGGACCCCTGCAACCTGTAGGTTGTTAGTTTACTTATACAGGACTATTACATTGTTAAAGTAGTTATAGTTTCCTAAGGGTGCTTGCACGCAGATCTTGAATAACACCATGTATCGTAAAATTATTGCTCTCTTTCTGGTGTAGACCACTGGTCGAAGTAATGAAGCTGAGACAGAGACAGCGAGTTAAGGGTCATAAAAAGCTTATGTCACAATATTATCATGTCATGCAATAAAACAGAGACAATGCATTGCAAAGATTATATTAAATAAAGATGATAGGTCCTAAGCACAAATCTTCAGTAATGCCCCATAAACCAAGTAAAGTCAGCTCATGGCAAGGTCCCTAATGCCCTGATTGTTGCAAGAAACAATACGTAAGCTTAATCCGCTCATAATCCCTAATACTCAAAACTCTCAGCTTCATAACAGAAACTAATACTCAAAACTCTTGGCTTCATAACATAAACTCATCATAGTTGGAAAACAATAAATGCACAAAGGCAATAGACTCAAATCCAGTAAAGGCCGCATAATGATGAGTGCAGTCTTTGATACTAAAGGAAAAACAGATTGGCAACAAAGTTTGTATACAAAAGCAAGATGTATAAACAGATAGAAGGCTAACCTTTACAGGTTCCGGTTCGTAGCAACATCCTGAACCCAAAAAACTTATTATGTGCGTGGAAGAGCCAGGTCAGCTGCAACATCCTGAAGAACTTAAATTCACTCTCCAACAACATCATGCATCTCGTTTGTCCTGCCAAAATTCTTTGCTGCACCATTGGATATTCACGTTAGAGTGAGCAATAATTCATATCTGAGTTGAATTGTGTTTGTTGTAATCAAATGAGTAACCTATCTCACAGCATCGTTTACTACGGTAATTTTATATTACTCATTTGATTAAGTATCAATCCTGAATAAATGATATAATTAGGAGATATTGTTTTTTTTTAAACATTTTCTGCCACTTTAACCCGTTTCTACTATTTGACCCATTTGAGATAACCAAGTAAATGAGTTTTTTAAACGAAGTTGCTACCCACAAAATTTAACCTTCGTTAAAAAAGGCCAATCATTTTTCTGCACAAAAGGACCAAATAGGTAAGTTCCAAACGACACAATTTGCACTACCAAACACCCTTTCGGGGCAGAAAATACGTAAACCAAATGCCCTTGATGGGCTGAAAATAAGCTGAGCCAAACGTCCCTGATGGCTGAAAACATGCAGCACCAAACACCCCTTTTGTGCAGAAAAATAAACAAACAAAACGCACCCTTTTGTGCAGAAAAATCAGCAAGCAAATGTACCCTTTTGTGTAGAAAAAGCGGCAACCAAAGGCACCCTTTTGTGCAGAAAAATCAGCAGCAAAACGCGCCCTTTTGTTGAGAAAAATCAGCCACAAAACACACTCTTATGCGGCGAAAAATCAGCAACAAAGCGCACCCTTTTGTGCAGAAAAATCAGCAACCAAATGCACCAACTGGCCTATGTTTTTCACCTACAACAAATCTGTTAAACTGTTAAAGTTGTGTCTAATGCGAGGTAATACTTCACTGTTATAATGTGCGAACAATTTGTATACTAATGTATTTGGCTGTTGGTGCTTGATAAAAATTCTTGATACGAATAACAGAACAAAAAGAATCTTACTTGGTAATTTATGCTAACCTAAACTTGTAACACGTGAAATTCTAATTTTATTCCTAAATAGCTACTACAACCTTCTGAAGATTAAAAGGGTGTTGGGATTGCCTATTTGTTCTGCTTATCAATAAATTCTATCAGTTGTTACAATTAGTATTTCAAGGATAAAACATATAAAGGAATTGTAATACATCAGTTGTGTCAGGTGTTGCAATTAGTATCTCAAGGACACAATGTATAAAGGAATTATAATACATGAGCTGTCAATATAGATTAGAAAATAACCGTGTACAATAACTTACATGTAGTACACTAACAACATACAAATGCAGAACATAAGTGTACCATGGTGCGCTCGATAGAAGCTACACACGTAGTATGACTGGACTATTAACTTTATAAAGATTGCATGTTACGTTGCTCCATAAAATAGCTAATAAGTGATAAGTTATCTGAAGTTTAGAGTATTGCCATTTAATATTGTTCTCTTGATGCAAATCGAATTTTACCTTCGCTATTGTTCGATGCTGATTCATCACGTACGGTACCAAAGCGCATGCTTGCATCTGTACAATTATCAATACGGCATAGGTCAAAAAGTTAAATACAGCAAGACATATTCCAACAACATACAAATATGCACGTTTCAGAATACTAAAGGACATCACCTCCTGTTAAATGAGTGTCGGGTAAGTTACGAATATTGACGGTGTCGGAATTTGATCCCGAGGCAACCATAACAGCATATGTGGACGAACAAACAGCATCACTGCAACCTAAATCCATAGAACTGATAGAACCTACAATACATATAACAATGCCATTACAAAATCCCAAATATATTAATCAATAACAACAATTTTTGGCCAAAATAATAACACAAAAAAATAAAAAATAAAATAAAATAAACCATATAAAGATTACCGAATTGCGGATAAGCAACATGGGTCAGTGCATTCCACAATATCATGTAATCCACTATTCATATCATAAAGTGGTATTTGAAGACTCATGACACCAACAGAAGTACCTTCAACCATAGCAAAACCACCTACAACCAAAAGCCACCGAAAACATGTCATAAAGACACAAACACGTATCGGCAAGTGATCTGAAAAAGAGAGATGTTGTGTACCAAAATAAAAGGGAGATGATTATGTACCAACATACTCGTTCAGTTTCTCCCTTTTTAGTCATAGTTTTTTTGGTGTGTCTAAGCCATTTAAATATAGCTTGCTGTCCCATTTGGGCCAATCCGTAAGCAAAAAGTCATTGATCTTTGTAAGGCCAATCAGCAGCTTAAAAGTATTGCAGGGGGTGTTTGGCATTGACTTACAAAAGAGTATAAAAAAACTTGTTTATTAAGGGGTGTCGTTTAAGTTAGCCAAGCAATGAAATATTTATCTTTCTTGGAAGCTCACAAACACAAATTAGAGTAAAAGAGATAATCACAGAAATTTTAAGAATAGGAAATATAATGATGGACTTCATTAGAAAGGCTGTGAAAGAGAGGAGCAACAACCACAATAACTATATCTAATGAAAATAACATCAATTATATTTTCATTGCGTATATGCATTTCTTTTAAAAAAACATCATTAAAAACCGATAAAGCAAATTGAGATCAGATAACCTTAAGCCCAAAAACCAATGAATACCTTCAATCTGATCTGATAACCTTAAGCCCAAAAAACAATGAATACCTGAACCGGATTGGACACATTTTTAACTTGGAAAACACATACATGATCAAAGCAAAGCTGACTGCACATGATCAATAATGTGGTTTCTCCCAACTACAACTTCCATCTTTAACTTTGGCTTTCTCTAGTTTCATTGTAGATTTCTCAATATCAGCTGGAATGACAGATATGATCAAAGCATCCCCTGCTACCTCATTTTACTGTGCATGCCAGAACCGATCACCAAAGTAAGCATAAGTTGAATGAATTTGCAATAAATAAATTTTAACAAAATCCAAAGAAACAAAAATACCCAATATAAAATGCGAAACTTTTATTGCATTAAAGAAGTAACTGAAGGCGATATTATACAAAACAAATACAAACCAAAACACGTATCAATCCAATAGAAGTGTATGAGATAATATTGCTATTGCTCGCTAAATTAAAGCTCATAAGGCCACTAAATAAGGTAACACAAACACCCCCTTAAGCAGTTTATATCAGTTGTTAACTATAAGCAGAAGTATAAGCAACCCTTACAAACTCATAAACTTGATTAACAAAAATATATTAACACAGAGATCAAAATGTGATATCTATTTTTACATATTATTAAGGAAATCAAATTGAGAAACAAACTTACTGTTCATTCATCTTGGTATCAAACTTGACAGGCATGAAACATAGATCATTCATATGTGGACATAACTGCAACAACAATAGCAACAATATTAACCAACAGGAAAAAAAAAATTGTAATGATGTTTAAAACGCCTTCTGATCATAACCTTATCAACCCTAATTAAGACCACACAGGAACCACATATAACAAATATAACAAAAACCCCAAATTTAAAAAGATTAAAATTTTAAAAAGAAACCCTAATTCAATTCAACCGGAAGAAAAATTAAATAGAATAATGAATTTACACGAAGCAAATCATGAAGATACCGTTGATGCTGATGCCGAATCGTGTGTGTGTGTGGATCTGATTTGTTATCTTTGTGTCGATCTGATTTATGATCCCAGCGTGTGTGGTTTTCGTGTTTTGGATAATCGGTGTGTGTGTGGGGATATGAACGGGGTATGCTTCTGATAATTTTTTGTTGGCGAGTTGGTTATGATCTGAAAAAGAAACAATTGCGTGGGATCTCGAATTTGATAGGGAGGAGTGGATATGTAGAACTGTGTGGATGATAGCAGAAAAAAAAGGGAGTGGTAGTATATATATTCCACGTGATTTGCTACAGTATCCGGGCAGTTACTGTTCATAAGAACAGTACTGTTCATAAGAGTTCCCAATAAATGTTATATAGAAGATTTGCTACAGTATCCGGGCAGTACTGTTCATAAGAGTTCCCAATAAATGTTATATAGAAGATTTGCTACAGTATCCGGGGCAGTTACTGTTCATAAGAACAGTACTGTTCATAAGAGTTCCCAATAAATGTTATATAGAAGAATATACAATTTTTAGTTCCTACTCTTATTATGAGCTACTTTTTTGTAAGAACTTATATGGATTAAAGTGTCATTTATCAGATGATGTTATTGTTTTATGTTTATATGCCAATGTGTTTCATGTACAAAATCACTTTTTACCAACTTTGTTCACTGTTCTCTTTGCCTTTAAATCACTTTCTTTTTGTTTGGATAAACAAAGGATAAAAAAAGGAAGCTGCAGTGTAAACTTAGAAAGCGTGAGAGAAAACCCGACAGAAATAGAAGAGATGATGATGATGAGGTTCTTCATCTCCCGAACCCAATGATCGGGTATGGGGTCCCACACGAACCATTTCGTGTTGTTGCCTGAGAGCTTCCAGAAATAGCTATGGGGCCACCTTTTTTCTTGTACGAGAATGTGGCACAAACACCAAAAGGTGTATGGAACAAGATTAAAACCGGCCTTTATGAAATTGAACCCGAATTTGTAGACTCAAAGTTCTTCTGTGCTGCACAACGAAAGAGAGGCTATATACACAACTTACCTTTAGAAAACCGTTTGCCTATTCTACCATTTCCACCACTAACGATCTTTGAGACTCTTCTGGAAACGAGAGAATGGTGGCCAGTTTGGGACACAAGACAGCAACTTAACTGCATACTAACTTGCCAAGGAAGCGCCCAGGTTACTGATAGGATAAGATCAACTCTTGAAAATTCAAAAAGCAATGAGCCTTCTATACATGATAAGAAATATATTATGAAGGAATGTAAAACATGGAATCTGGTTTGGACCGGGAAAAATACTGTTGCACCATTGGAGCTGGATGAGATTGAGTTTATTATGGGTTACCCGCGCTCCCATACTAGAGGTCATAGCAGAAGTGAACGATTCAAAGGGCTCGGCAATTCATTTCAGGTTTGAATCTTAACTGTTTCCCACTTTATTATGATTTGGCAGAGATGCACAAATGGGCCGGAGACTGGTCCAAGGCCTGAAAGTTGTAATCAGTCTTAATTTTTTTTTCTCAGAAAGCCTGGTTTCGCCTGGTCTGTTAAGTCCAATACATAATGCTGTTTCTCTCAAAATCTAAATGCAAACGTAAATGTATATATGTTTTGGCTTTATAAAACTATTTTGTTAAAGAGTCTTATTTCATAAGAATTTAAGAAAATCTTATTTTTAACTAAAATATATATATCCGACTACAATTTGAAAATGAAGCTTTTTGAATAATAAGTTTTAAATGAGACAAGTTTAGTACCGGTCCAGGTCAGGATCGACAGGTCCATATGAGTCCCGTATTCCAAGCTTAAGGACCAGGCCATACCTTTATACAACTCGCACTCCAGTTTAAAGCTAGAGATGGAATTTACATTTAAATGGTCGACATGGGCCATATTTCATCTGTTGCAGGCAAAGTGGTAAATTTTCAAGTTCACATTTGATATCTATAAAATTGGGTTAAAAGGGTGAAAATTTCATATTTTTCTTAATCTGAATAGGAATAAGTCAAATGGGTAAAACTTAAAGTTTTTTTGTTTAGCTTGATACTTTGATAAGGATGGTATATTCAACGTCTGTTCTTTAATCTTAACAAAAATGAGCTGGTCAAACAAGTCGAAAATTATCGTTTTGTTCAGACTGGTTGATATTCTTGAAATAATATAATTCTTGTAAATCACCTGTATAGACCCGAAACTAGTTTGACCAGTTAAGCAACAACCTATGTGAGATGCACAGTTTCCCCTCACTTTCCGTTTCAGTTATTTGTGTCCCGTAAACGGATTAACATTTCAATTAATGATTTTATGTTTTAGGTGCATACAATTGCTTACCAACTGTCAGTCCTTAAGAATCTATACCCTCGAGGTATAAATGTACTCTCGTTATTCTCCGGGATTGGTGGGGCAGAAGTAGCTTTACACCGGATCGGAATTCCTATGAAAAACGTTGTCTCCGTCGAAATCAATCCTGTCTGCGAAAAAGTCATTAAGGGTTGGTGGAACAAAACGGGTCAGAAGGGAAATTTGGTTCATGTATCCGATGTACGTGAAGTCACAGATGAAAAATTGGTCAGTTGGATCAGTTTGTTCGGCGGGTTTGACTTGGTGATTGGGGGAAGCCCCTGCAATAACTTAGCGGGTGGAAATAGGAGGACACGAGATGGTCTTGATGGGGAACATTCGTCTTTATTTTATGAGTATGTTCGGATTCTTAAAACAGTGAGATGTCTTATGGGAAGGTAGTGGCAGACGTCTTGATACACTTGGTATAATCTTTGTTTTCATTTATTACAAATCCCAAAATTGTATCTTTGTTTTCCGGGATCTATAATGAATACATGTATATGGTGAAAATGAAAGAGACCTTGTTATATGGTGCTACATATCAGATGTATAGATGGTTGATTCAAAACATTATGTGAACTGCTGCAATATGATGTCTTTTCGGTTTTAGTTATTGTTTTTACTGAACTCTCTGTTTAAGCTAAGACTGATTGCTTAAAGTTGATGGCTTTTTTAAACTTAACTTGTTATTTCTGTTAACCATAAGCAAGGGATACATCATTTTTTATCTACAGTTCTATAGTGGCAGTGACATACTGATATATCTAGCAGTTTACCCATACTTATATCGTGCTCTGACACATGTTTCATATGCAGTTTTTTATTTGTATGCTTTTTTTCTAGCCCAAACTTATTTGATATCATGTCACCAGACATATAATGTTGTCTGTGAGTTACGCCTGCAGGGTTTAATTAATATTTTAGTTTACCGATGTTGCGGTTTTTATGTTATCTATTGTATTATATTTTTAGGTTGTTTAATGTATATCTTTGTGCAGCAATTATGCAAGTTGTTGTCTAAGTGAATAAGTGAGTAAGGAAGAAGATGCATTTGATGTGGCTGGAGAAGCACGAATCAGAGGTTGGAACAAGGACAAATGGAAAGAACGAGGACTTAACCCTGCGCGTTGCTGTGGGATATGAGCAAAAGTTAACGTAAGGTTGGCTTGGCATATCAAACTGCACAGTTCATACACATCCAAAAGTTAGATATCTATTAAGCTAGTGGTAATTGTACTTCCGATAAAAATTACATAGTTGATATGGATACTAAATTTATGCTACTGGTACTTACAGCTCTGATATGATATGTTATTTACACTAGAAATTAGCTCATTGCTTCACCAAAATAGCACTACATTACTCGGTAGCTAATCTGCTCTCCAAAAGAGAGTACCAAAAGGATCCTGAATAGATTTGCATTTTATCTTGTTTGCGCAGGTGAGTAACTTTCTACTTCGGTTTCTTAGATTCTTCTATTGTAGTATGATTAAAGTTTATAGATAAAGGGTGATGGATAAAAATGGTCAGGTAGATTCGTATATGCTAAACAAACTGAAGATGGCTGATAAAGTTCTTTCATTTCATGGCTGCAGTTGGTAACTAAAGTTCATTACAGGGGATGACTATTATTGCGAAAAATTACTTTTGTTCCGAATGATATCCACTTGGTTATGACTTTATTCTTAGTTGGTTAAGATTCGGTATCTTCAGAATGCCATTTTGTTGTATCTGAGATATGATCACAAAGGACATGACAGTGGATTAGTCATTGAAAAGGCAAGGGTCAAAGACATTGTATAACATTCCAGTAGGTGAAGTATTAGCAAGAATTGTAGTTACACTATTCATTGTATAATAAACATCACTTGTTGCTAACCTATTTTCACAAAACACATAACCACTCATTGAAAAGGCAAAGGTCCAAAGCATCATACATATGGCATTTTGGTAAATGAACTGTTAGAAAAATTGCAGTTACATTATTATGTCAAACTTGAGCAAGTTATATATTTATGTCAGAGATATGATAACAATACTTTTGGCTGCTCCTTTATAAGTATTTTAATAGCATTTGTTGCTCTATGCCTCAGAAGTACCTCATATGATTGCCCGTGACTGCAAAATCAGCCGAGGTAGGTAAATGCATGCCTATTTTAATTATTGACTGGGCGTGGGACTTAGTGATTTTCATGGCATAGCAAAGGCGGATCAGGAACTTCTTTCTTTTCATAACACAAAAAGTAACTTTATCATTGTGATTCAAATTTATTCGAAGTTTGTTATCTTTGTGGCCTTGTCGTATTCCTGTGACTTTGATCCCATTCCTTGAATGTTTTGATGAAGATGTTTTTACCAAAGTTGCTACATGTGCCTTTTTTGAGAATTCGTATGGAGCATCAATGCAATGGTGTCTTGTCAGACTTCATGTTAAAGCTCATGACACAAATTTTGTGTTTAGATAATAGGTCAACACCCCGACTCACATGAGAAATCAAAACACTCATAAAATGTTAGTATAAACATTAAACTATTATATTTATGGATTGAGATTCTCTCAAGTTTAGACGAACATGACCAGTCATGTTCCCTTACAAACAAACGAAAGACCTGGTCACCCCACAATTTTGTATGTGAAAGTGTTGGAATTATTATATCATGACAATCATATTAATAAACCATGAACATCAAAGTGAGCATGAGCGGAAGCAATTATAATAGATCGAATAACATGTAATTAATTAATCTTTAATTTAAATAGTAAACATACCGTAGTGATTCTAGCCCGAACAAGAATCAATGCAATCTTCCGGAACCAATGAACCCTAATTAGGGTTTATAAGGATTATAAGAATTACCCCTTACCTTTTTGTAATTCAATCCAAGAATCAAACAATAATGTGTTTGAATCACGTTCTTGTACACACGTACTAATTCAAGGAAAAGTTTATGCAAGTAATAAACACAAAACCCTTTTGGAACCTCAAGAAAAACGAAACCCTTATGGGTGTTCGGTTTTGGATCGACCAAAGAAAGACAAAGAGAAGAAAACCCCAAGTTGTGTGTGTACAAGTTATGAGAAAAACCTTCACCTTGGGTTTGCTTATATACTAGACTTTACTTGGAGCTCAAGGCACAATGGAGGTGGGTTAACACCCTTGGGCCGATCGGTTTTGGAACCCCTAGGGGATTCCGGAACCTTCTCTTGTTTCCATGTATTGTCTAGTAATTAGTTTCCTAATCTTCGTTTAATAATTAATTAGTCATTAATCAATAATACTAATTATTATTTATTTGTTTTGTGTTTAATAATTAATTATAACATTTTATAAATAATTATTACATTTCCTCTTCATACGTATTGTGTGCAATCCCGTGATCTCAAGTTCGATCCTAACACACGACTATTATTATTTTGTCTATAAAACCAACAGCTCCCACTTAGACATATCATAATAGTGTGATCACATCGATTGGCGTCTTGCAACACGTCGATGCCTCTAGTACAACTTGAGTAAGGCTCCTGGAAAACCTTTTAATGATTTCTCATTATTATTATCCCTTTGTTTCTAATACTACGTTAATAAGGATATGGATCTAGGTCATTCCTTAATTAACCATTCTGTTTCTCGTTCTTAGTGATTGACAAGATTACCAAATCTTTTGAACCTTTCATAAAAGACCTTGGGTGTGGCCACGCAAACACCTTGACAACCCTACGAGGGGCCCAGCAGTATTAAACTCCAAAAATTAATTTGAAGGAACAAATTCTTTATTGACTACAAGCAAAACACACAAACTTTGTAACACTTTCGAAAACAACCCTTATGACTACCAGTTACGTATAGCGTTAAGTTGTTCCACAAAAATGTACTACATTCATGACCGTTATCTTGCATCTCAAGTCTAAGGATAACTTCTTATGATTTACTTAATGACAAGATCCATAAAGTAACATCATATAGTTGGGATAAGTCCTATATTCAGTATCATCGAATATCATCTGAAATGACATGTCTACGCATCAATATACTTAAGTATATTATATCAACTTCAGATTTGTCTTAATTTAATAATATTCCCATATTATTAACTGACAACGGACAATTTAGAATAACTCTTATTCATGGATTTAAACATGCAAAAATAGGACAACAATAATTAATAACAGAAATAAACATACCAACATACTTTATTTCATTTAAAGTAATAATTGTTTACAATATCCTTTATCCAAATACTAATCACAGTTATGCATGAAACTACTAGCTAATTTAAGTCCAATTCCATTGGCCAATTCATTAAGCTTTTCTTTCGCCAAAGCCTTAGTGAACGGATCAGCTAAGTTTTCATCTGTGTGAACCTTCAACAGATTTATTTCACCTTCGTCAACCTTTTCACGAACAAAGTGATACTTCCGTAGAAAATGTCTGGTGCCTCTCATGACTCCAGGTTCATTGGCAAATATGATTGCAGCAGAATTGTCACAATACATATTAATAGGTAATTCAATTGAAGGCATAACACCAAGCCCAGAAACGAATTTCTTAATCCAAACAGCCTCCATAGCAGCTTCCGAAGCAGCAATGTATTCAGACTCTGTTGCAGACATCGCAATTGTACTCTGCTTCTTGCTCCTCCAATCTACAGCTCCTCCATTGATAACAAAGACATAACCCGTCTGAGACTTCGAATCATCTTTATTACTTTGAAAGGATGCATCACAGAAACCTGTAACACAAAGTTCTGTAGATGGATTCCCACCATATACCAAAAACATATCTTTTGTATTTCTCAAATACTTAAGAATATGTTTAACAGCAATCCAATGTTTTTCACCTGGATTCTGTTGAAATTGACTGGTAATATTTTGAGCAAATGCCACATCTGGCCTTGTGCACTTAACCGCATACATAATAGATCCTACAGCCGAAGCATAAGGAACTTTACTCATGCGAGCCACCTCATCAGGTGTTGAAGCACAAAACTCATTACATAAGCCATGTTTTACTTCCATCGGCAAATATCCTTTCTTGGAATTTTGCATATTGAATCTTTTCAATATTTTGTCAATGTAAGCACTTTGACTTAATCCAATTAATCGCCTTGATCTATCTCTATAGATTTTGATTCCCAGAATGTATGCAGCTTCTCCTAAATCTTTCATAGAAAAGCACTTTCCAAGATATGCCTTAACCTTTTGCAAACTTGGAATGTCTTTTCCCATGATCAATATGTCATCAACATAAAAAATTAGGAAAGTTACATTATCACTCCCACTAGCTTTGTGATACACACATGGCTCATCAAGATTTTGAGTGAATCCAAACTTTTTAATTTCAGCATCAAACCTCTTGTTCCATTGTCGTGATGCTTGCTTTAATCCATAAATGGATCTCTTAAGCTTGCAAACGCGATTTGGAAATTCTGGATTTTCAAACCCTTCCGGTTGTGCCATATAGATGTCTTCATCTAGATGACCATTTAAGAAAGCGGTTTTCACATCCATTTGCCAAATCTCATAGTCATAGTACGCTGCTATAGCTATGAGTATTCTTATAGCTCTTATGTCTGCTACAGGAGAAAACGTCTCCTCGTAATCTATTCCAAAAGTTTGAGTAAAACCTTTAGCAACTAGACGAGCCTTATAAATGTGTGCATATCCATCCATGTCAGTCTTGATTTTGTAAAGCCACTTACTCCCAACTACCTTGGCACCAGGAGGTAAGTCAACTTCTTCCCAGACTTCATTGTCATGCATAGATTGTATTTCCCCATCCATAGCAGCTTTCCATTTAGCTTTTTGAGTGCTATTAATGGCAGCTCTATAACTAGTAGGTTCATTAAGATCCCCTAGTGTATGCTGATCGACCTCTACATTAAGACATAGACGGTCAGGAGCTTTCACAGATCTTGCAGATCTGCGAATGGGAATTACTTCAACTTCCGGTGGAGGACCCAGACTTTCCGGTTCTATAGGAAGTGTGCTAGTGTTTTCTGAAGGCAATGCATTATTTAGATCATCTTCTAAATCATATACTCTCCCACTGATTTCTTGAACCACAAATTCACTTTCAAGAAAATCACCATATCTTGCAACAAACACTTTGTTCTCAGGTGGGTAGTAAAAATAGTAACCCATAGTTTCCTTAGGGTATCCTATAAAAATGCATTTTACAGATCTTTGTTGGAGTTTATCTTGTGAGTCACGTTTAACATACGCCTCACAACCCCAGACCTTTAAATAAGACAAGTTCGGAGCTTTTCCAGTCCATATCTCATATGGTGTCTTATCAACCTTCTTGGTGGGAACCATATTCAAAATACGAACAGCTGATTCAAGAGCATAATCCCAAAAAGACAAAGGAAGGTTAGTAAGATTATACATTGATCGAACCATGTCCAACAATGTACGATTCCTTCTCTCAGATACACCATTTTGTTGTGGAGTATATGGAGATGTGAGATTCTGGACAATTCCATTCTCAGTTAAGAAATCTTTAAAATCTTGACTAAGGTATTCACCACCTCGATCAGAACGAAGAGCTTTAATCTTCTTTCCCAATTGCAATTCTACTTCTGCTTTGAAAACTTTAAATGTTTCAAACACCTCATGTTTATGCTTAAGTAAATAAACATAACCATAACGGCTGAAATCATCCGTAAAAGTTAAGAAGTAGATAGCACCTCTCCTTGACACATGTCTAAGTGGTCCACATACATCCGTGTGTATTAAACCAAGTAGATCCGAAGCTCTTTCCATATTATTATGAAAAGGTTTCTTCGTCATCTTCCCAGAAATACAAGATTCGCATTTATCAAATGACTCATCAATGATATCATTCAAAAGCCCTTCACGTTGTAGCTTTTGCATGCGAGTCTTGCCTATATGGGCAAGTCTACAGTGCCAAAGGTAAGACGAATTCAAGTCATACTTCATTCTCTTACTTATGCTGTACATCGAATTATTATTATTGTTGGAAGTCACACAATTATTCATATCAATTTCAAACACACCATTCACAGCAACAGCATTAAAATAAAATACACCATTTAAAGAAACAGAAATTTTATTGCCATCAATAGTATGAGAAAAACCAAGATCCAACAAACATGAAAAGGAAACAACACCTCTAATTATAGAAGGTGCATAATGACAATTGTTTAAACAAAGTACTAAACCCGAAGGTAAAACTAAATCAAACATTCCTATGGCTTCAACTGCTGCTTGTGCTCCATTTCCCACATGCAGAAATTGCTCCCCATAAGCTAGTCTCCTTTCCTCTCTAAACCCCTGCAGTGTATTACAAATATTAATACCACATCCAGTATTATATACCCAGGAATTTATTTCACGAGATAAAGTAAATAATTCAATGACAAATAAGTTACCTGAAGTGCTGGCGCCCATGTGCCCAGTCTTCTTAACCTTATTGTTTCGCAAGTCATCGAGATAAAGAGGACAATTCCTCTTCCAATGGCCCATCACCTTGCAGTAATGGCATCCTTGATCCTTCTTTGGATTATTCTTGATAGAAGGGTTCTTCTTAGGTGGAGGTGGTTGATAAGCCATAACCTGCTTATTCTTATCATCCTTCTTCTTTCCTTTACCCTTCTTCTTGTTCGCTTTTGGCTTGTTAATTCTACCCCCTTGTATTGCTAGTACTTGGGGCGTAGGAGCCTTTTGTGGTGTACCTTTCTCATAATCAATGAGCAGTGCGTGCAATTCACTTACAGTCTTCCCCACGCAATGCATATTGAAGTTCCTCACAAAACCACTAAATTCCTTATCAAGGGATCTATTGATTAAGTTCACAGCCATATCATTGTCATAGGGTTTCCCAAGTGTTTGTAGTTGATCCATGTAACTTTTCATTTTCAACACATGAGCACTCACAGGTTCACCAGGACCTTGCTTACAACCATGTAGAGCTTCCATCAAATCGTAAATCTCTACATTTGATGGTTTCTCATAAAGTTTCTTGAGTTCATCAATCATGTCCTTGGGAAAATACTCCTCAACCTGCCTTTGAAGAGCTGTGGACATTCCCCCTAACATCATTGCGGCCACATCAATATGTTCCTTGCTATCAAGATTCCATTTGGCCTTAGCAGCATCAGTTGCTGCTGCGCCTTCAGGTTCAGCAGGACAAGGCGTTTTCAAGATTTCGAGTTGACCAGTCACTCGCAGGACAATCCTTAGTGAACGGTACCAATCATTGAAATTTTCCAAGCCAGTCAATTTTTCTCGTTCAAAATAAGTTTTGAACACAGAACGTAAGTTGGTGTTATCAGTTTGAGCCATTTCTACAGATAAAGAAAGTTCAAAACATTAGTATTTTTTATAATACAATTTTTCAAGAAAATTAAAATACCCAAGGAAAATAAATCCATAGAATAATCTTGAAAACTAGGATCCTCCATAAACATAGTTTCATCACATTCAGTTGATCTGCTAGTAATGAAAGTATAATATGAGGTAACTTGTCGTACAAGTAATTGGCATAACATTTGTCCAATTCCTAGATCTATGGGATTTACAATCACAAAACATTTGCATTGTAAGCATGTTTAGTCCCCATCTTAATGCCTTGAGTCAAGTCTCACTTCCTACTCAATTTAAGTCGTCTAACTTAAAAAACTGCAAACTCACAAATCCATCACATCAGTTGATCTGCTAGCAATGAATTTATGAAATTTACCTCTCCATTGCAATCTCGCCAAGTCTCACTATGACGTAAATTACAACTTCAAGTGTTCTTAATTAGATGGCATTCAACTTAATTTTATAAGGGTATAACAATTTTGATGTGATCAAAATAATGTATGAAGAAGCATGCATACAACTTCATAACATTGGTTTTACAAAACATTTTTATTACCAATTGTCTAAGAGTAAAATAACAAAGTTTTGATTGAGGTATCGGGTTCACCAATTAAAGAATAACCATCAATTATCGTCCATTATATCGTACTTTTGCATAAGCCCGAAAGCTTAGTGTTTCGGATAATCATTGTGAAATTGTGGATTATTCACCCTTAAGATGACAATGTACATGTAATGGTTGTTCGGTAAGTCTAATTTACACACAAACGAGCGTTAAGACATGAATGTTGTCTATCTAAGGCCACAATTTAATGCGTTGCCATCCTTATACCCATCTTATAGTGTGTAAACTTCGGTCGAGCCTATTTAACCATTACGTACAAAAACATCAATCAACCAATCCTTTGAGATTTAAACTCTTAAAAACCAAAACAATTTCGCCATTATTTAGTCCGTATTATTTTTCTATTCAAAAAATTACCCTTTTCGTTTATATAAACATGTCTAACACAATAAATAAACAAAACAAGTAATTTGCAATAAAAAATAAAACAACTAAATAAACACATATACATAATCATAACAATTAAATATGTATAAAACATGTAGCCACATGCAAATCTTATTAAAAAGTCCTATTAATAATCAAATCTAGGTGTATAACGTATTAATTCAATTAGGGCTTTCTTTTTCTTGGAAAAAGAGCCACATACATCGATAAATCGATTGCGTAAGCCAAAATTAAATAAATACCACATAGCACATAATTGATTACTTAATATTGGAGTCTTCCCCAATTCGACATCTATTAAAATTTACATGTTTTAATATATAACTAACCATTAATATATATAAGCAATTTAAACCATTTAAATAACACAATAAAAATCCATGCAAACATGCACTTTTCATGGATTTAGCTTAACAATTAACATATTGCACCAAGATCGTTTACTAAAACGCATAAACAATTACATGACATCTTAGGGTTTCTAGTCAATTTTAAAAAAAATAAAAGCAAAACCCTAAAAACCCCTAAAGGTCATTCGACCCAAATTAGGGTTAGGGATAAAAAAACATAAACCCTAAAAAAAATATGTAACTATACGAATCAAAATCCAATTTTTATGCGTTGCGATAATTAATTACACATTATAACGGCTCTAGATGCCACTGTTGGAATTATTATATCATGACAATCATATTAATAAACCATGAACATCAAAGTGAGCATGAGCGGAAGCAATTATAATAGATCGAATAACATGTAATTAATTAATCTTTAATTTAAATAGTAAACATACCGTAGTGATTCTAGCCCGAACAAGAATCAATACAATCTTCCGGAACCAATGAACCCTAATTAGGGTTTATAAGGATTATAAGAATTACCCCTTACCTTTTTGTAATTCAATCCAAGAATCAAACAATAATGTGTTTGAATCACGTTCTTGTACACACGTACTAATTCAAGGAAAAGTTTATGCAAGTAATAAACACAAAACCCTTTTGGAACCTCAAGAAAAACGAAACCCTTATGGGTGTTCGGTTTTGGATCGACCAAAGAAAGACAAAGAGAAGAAAACCCCAAGTTGTGTGTGTACAAGTTATGAGAAAAACCTTCACCTTGGGTTTGCTTATATACTAGACTTTACTTGGAGCTCAAGGCACAATGGAGGTGGGTTAACACCCTTGGGCCGATCGGTTTTGGAACCCCTAGGGGATTCCGGAACCTTCTCTTGTTTCCATGTATTGTCTAGTAATTAGTTTCCTAATCTTCGTTTAATAATTAATTAGTCATTAATCAATAATACTAATTATTATTTATTTGTTTTGTGTTTAATAATTAATTATAACATTTTATAAATAATTATTACATTTCCTCTTCATACGTATTGTGTGCAATCCCGTGATCTCAAGTTCGATCCTAACACACGACTATTATTATTTTGTCTATAAAACCAACAGAAAGAACATGACCGGTCATGTTCATTCTAACTTGAGAATCTCAATCTTAAATTTATTATGTGTGTTGCGCTTCAAATTTTTGCCTAGCACGGAATTTAGCCACTTAAAATTTTTATTTAGAAGGTATTTTGCATTTTTCGGTAAGATTGTTTGAGGTAAAACCCCGTTGTAACGCATGAGTTGATATTGACTCATTATGTATACAGTGAAAAAAGGATAATAAAGGAAAGAGTAGTTTTGGAACAACTTTGAACATCATCCTAGTTTGAGAAGCTAACTCTTAATCAATACCAACTCACGTACATGAGAAATCAAAACGCTCACAAAACGAATGCTTTTTTCTTTGTTCATGTTACCAGCGAAAAACAAGTTTATTACCCAAATATACGCGATCTAACCGAGATAATCTGTATTTCTTCTGCGGCGTTTGTTTTTATGTCTTTTCGCTTTTGTCTATAGCTTTGTATGATGTATTTTATCTATAACTTGTAATGTGGCGTTTGTTTCATTTATCTTATGATGTATTTTGTCTATAGCTTTGTATGCTTGCATAATTGTTGTTCGTCCTATGTTTTTATTGATTTCGATTATCAATGTTATTGCACACAATCACACATGTACTTATATCTAAGCACACATGCACAGTCTTTTTACTATCGAGTTTATCATGAGATAAATGTATGACGTGTCTACATTCCATCTCCCCGTACCTCGCCCTTGTAGAGTATGTTGTTGTTCAATTTTAGTTAACAAAAATATAAAGTAAAACCATTTAATCCATCATGTTTTCTGTATATTTCAATTTGATTGTCTTTTACTAAAAGTAAACGGAGAAATTTGATCGAGTTTATCGTATTATATTTAACTGAACTTAATGTTACAAATTTTAGAAAAAATATTAATTAATTAGTTAAAAATAAACTTTCATTTTATAAACATTAAAATAAATAAATAATAATTATGTATTCTAAGTAATATTTTTATTTCTTACAAAAATACCAAGTATATATACACATCCAAATGAAAATGAAACACTTTTAACACACACACAAACACCACCACCACCACCACCGTTAACTAACAACCGCCGGAAAATGCAGTCAGCCGAACAACTAGTCCTCGATCTGAGCAGCCCCGATCTCCGTGAAAACGCACTTCTCGAACTCTCCAAGGTCTTCTTCATTCCCTTCATCTATTCAATTCAACCATCTTATATCTTTCAATTCCACGATGACGTCATCTCAAATACTTAAAATAATCTGTTAGGTTTACATTCACTTTCATACCTATTGATTGATATCATTCAATTTAGGTCTCAGTTTCATGATGACGTCACCATCACGTAGCTATATAATAATCTGTTAAATAAGCTAGGTTACATCCACTTTTGATGACGTCACGGTTACGTAGTTTCGGTACTTACGAATGCTAAATAAATGAATGAATTTGTTGATTTTAGGGTTTCAGTTCGGTTAGGTAAGGTAATTGTGGTTTAAATTAGGGCGAAATGGCGATTGATGTGGAAATGTAGGTAGTATATTGTTTAATTGCGTAATTAGCTAGTTTAAGATATGGTTTAATGAGTGTGAAATGTGTTTCGAGATGTCGGATTTTTGAGTTGATGACGAATATTAGTGGCTGATTGATATTGTGTTTGTTTTGTGTTTATTAGAAGAGAGAGCTGTTTCAGGACTTGGCGCCGTTGTTGTGGAATTCCTTTGGTACTATCGCGGCTTTGTTACAGGTATGATTGATATGACTGAAACGTCACGTGACTTGTACTTGATATCTAGTGTAGATATTTATGAATTTGGCTTGTGTTTGTTTTACATTAGTTATTAATGCTCTATGCGACTGAAACAATACGTTACGTGTACTTGATGTGTAGTGTAGATATCTATGAATGTCTAATGGTAGTTAGTAGTTTTATGTTTATAATTGTAACTTGCTACACTCGTGTTCGGTGTTTCTATTAATCTCACCGCAATCTTATTAATAGAAACACCGAACACGAGTGTAGCAAGTTACAATTATAAACATAAAACTACTAACTACCATTAGGCTGGGCACAATAACATCATCGGTCAATCCCTCTCTTTTTCCCTGCCACGTCAGCTTTCTCTCTCCAGCGACCTGCTAAAGGCGGCCTTAATAATATTAATTAGCATGTGGGCCTTTGTTTTTTTATGTGTCTATATACTCGGTCGTGAGGCCGACCCTTTTTGTTTCTTTTCCTACCTCCAATTGGTCGCGACCGATACTCCACAAAAGGGAAGACCGAGTTGTTGTGGCTCGACCGAGTGGGTCGACCGATCTATTGTGTGGTCTTAGACATTCATAGATATCTACACTACACATCAAGTACACGTAACGTATCGTTTCAGCCGCATAGAGCATTAAAGTCAAGGGCACAATATTAATAACTAATGTAAAACAAAGTAACAAACACAAGCCAAATTCATAGATATCTAGAATGGTGAAAAGGAAATAGAATTTAATGCGATTTGGAACGAAGTTTAACGATATTGCATGCTAAGAGTTTAGTTGAGTGTGCAACGTTTGTTTTATGCTATTATCGGTTGGAATAAACTTTGTTCGAGTGTTGAGTTTACTTGGACCTTGTGTCTTTCTTACGTTACGTGAACTATAGACTTACAGATCTGTTATCTTTATGACGTATTTCTGTTCCATAATGTTTTTATGACAATGAGTTGTCGTGCGTTGTTATTACTGGAAATAAATGAATGGTGAAAAAGGAAGGAGAATTAAATGCAATTTGGGATATTGCTCAAAGGATATTACATGTTAAGAGTCTAGCTAAGTGTGCAATGTCTGTTATTTTTGTTTAAGGTTCGACAAAACTTTGTTGAGGCTGAGTTTAATTGGACAGCATGTCCTTCTTATGTGGACAGAACTATAGACAGTTCTGTTCTCTATATGATGTATGTCTGGTCCATAATGTTGTGTAATGATATCTTACCAAAATCTTATTCAAGTGGGTGTGGTTTTGTTACACGCATGATTGTCAATGCGACTTATACGACACGTTATTTGTACTTGATGTGTAGTATAGATATGTATGGATTTGTCATTTGTTTGTTTCATGGTAGTTAGTAGTATTGTGTTCTTAAATGTGACTTGCTACACTCGTGTTCATATTAGTGAGTAGTTGTGTTTTGTTTTTACAGAGATGTTATAGGAAATAAGTGAATAGTGGAAAGGAATTAGAATTAAATGCGATTTGGGACGTAAGTATAATGACATTGCATGCAAAGAGTCTAGTTGAGTGTACGTCATCCATTGCTGTGTTATTCTCAGTTGGGAAATACTTTGTCGAGTGTTGTGTATACTTGGATCCTATGTATTTTTACTATTGAGGGCGTCGTGGCCAGAACTCTAAGCTTACAGTTCTGATCTCTATATGATGTATATTTGGTCAATATTGTAACGTTGCTATAATATTTTACCAAACTACTATTCAAGCGGGTATGGTTTTAAATCCAAGACTTCTAGTCTGAAAGTTACAAATTGTGTTTTTTGCTGGACAGTCTTTTTCTGGTGATGATTTCTAATTTATGCAAGTATATCGATGCATCTTTGGCTTTGTTATATCATTAATGTTGTTCCATGTTTAGAATTTTTATTTTTATATTTTTTTTTATTATATATATATTTTTTTTATCATAGTTTTTTATGCTATTGTAGTTTTCGGGAATATTTCTATCCATTATCAACTACAGTGTGTAGATTTCTGTGATTTGTAGTTACCTAAAGCTCCGTTGTCAATGGTTCATTAGTTTTGTGTCTTCTCTTAATGTACATAAATGATTCATTAAATGTTGATGCTGCCCCGTCTTATGATATAACTGATACCAAGTCTCGAATGCTTGCAGGAGATAGTTTCAATATATCCCTTTCTGTCACCACCCAATTTGACTCCAGCTCAGTCAAACCGAGTTTGCAATGCACTTGCTCTTCTTCAGGTGAACTTCTTTAAATTTAACCAAACTTGTGTTACTGCATTTTCACGTTTTTATATCTGAATCTTCTTATTTAAATGGTAAATGCTAGTTGTCTTTATTCATGTATATATCACCATTTGGCAATTTAAATATAATCATTACTCCTTTGAGAGTCATACCTTGTTATCCTTCATCTATTATAGAGTACACACAGTTACTTATTCATGCCCTCAACTTTGTTCTAAGTCAGATAAAGGAACATGACTTGATTTCTATTTTCATCCTCATTAGTTTGTTTCTCAGTCTCGTCAATTATTTTACGAAGTTCTGCATTTGCATGAACATGCATAGCTTGTAACAATTGCAATTAATGGGATTGATGTCTCTTATAAGCATCGTTCTTTATTCCTGGTAATGTCATGTTCATAAATATATTAGTAATGATTTTGTGCATTAAGAACACTAAAGAGTACATACTCCAATTTCCATATAGTGGAATGCTGATCAATAAGTAGGCAAATTTCACAGGAAAATCGGAACACGATAAGTGTCAAATGAAAATACAAGTATTTTGTAATTGGTAAGATCCAATCTTTATAGAAGTCCCATTACAGACGATGAGTTTGTTAAATCCACTTTTAGCTTTTTTAGAATAGCAAGTTTCACTTTAGACATATGGAAGTTCAATTACTGTCATGTTGCTCAGTTAAAAATTTGCTTCTATTTTAAAATGGATGATAATTAACCCGCATGGTAATGTTCTTTTCTTATATCTTTGCAGTGTGTAGCTTCGCATCCAGACACAAGAATGCTGTTCCTGAACGGTAACTTCTGAGTTCAAACAAATTACATTGTTTCCAAATAAAATTTGTGGTCAAAAAAATTAAAATTAAGTTGTTTCCAAATAAAATTTGTGGTCAAATATGTATTACCAATTTCACTTGTATCCTTATGAATTGCAAACCAATTTGGATACACTCTTTGAGGATTCATTTGGTATTAATCTGGTAAATTAGTGAATCATTGGATACACTCTTTGAGGGTTCATTGGTATTAATCTGGTAAATTAGTGAATCAGTGGCTAACTAGTTTTTGTCTAAACTGCACGAAGTAAGGGTTTTCAGATGACACATGAGAAAAAACCATACACGAGGGGATAAGAGTATATGAGACTATAATTTTTGTTTCCTTTCTTATTACTTGTTATTGGTTATGTTATTAAATTATTACTACCTAATTTAGTTCGAATTATTAAATTGGAGACAAAATATCTTTTACTATTTCACTGGGAACCAAAATTGTTGTATCCTTTTTTTTCTTCTTATCATTATCTCCCATTAAAAAAAAGATATACCAATTGCATGTGGATAAGAACTAAACTAGTATCTTTACCAAATTTAGCTTTTTTATTTGCCACAAAGTATTGCTATATATGTGGTGCTGGATATAATTGTTAGCAGTCCAAACTCCCATTTTTATAAAGTAGATTCTACTGCAGTTTCCAAGTCGTATCAAGACAACTTTGTTCATAAGATTTCTTACATTTATGATTGGAGCCTCATATTTAACATATTGCACAAGTATAATCTTAAAGCCTTAAACTATACCACATACCTAAAACGAATACATAATAAGGCAGAAAACCCAAGGTGTCACCTACCTGTACAACACCCTTATCCATACCTCAAGCCAAATGGTTCTATAATAAGTTAGTTAATATTTGTTACTTTCTTCGTTTGCAGCTCACATTCCATTATACTTGTACCCTTTTCTCAACACAACAAGCAAATCGAGGCCATTTGAATATCTGAGGCTTACTAGCTTAGGTGTCATTGGTGCCCTTGTGAAGGTATTTCGCTTTTTTCTGACTTTTGTAAGCGTTCCAGGTATACGAAACAAATAAAATGAAGTATTTGACATGTAACTTTGTTTTTTTCTAGGTTGATGACACAGAAGTTATCAGTTTTCTGCTTTCAACGGAGATAATCCCCCTGTGTCTGCGCACAATGGAAATGGGCAGTGAATTGTCAAAAACGGTTAGTTTTAGCTATCCTTTTGTTGCTATGCAGAAATTTGTCCAGTAATGTATTTAAACTGTGGCAATTTTGTACCATTTGCTTATGAATGGGTTGATGTGGGTTATCTTTTAACTCAGACGGGTCAATTGGTTAAATAAAAAAATTGTTAATTGACATGGAAATGTGCCAAGTGGTTCAGTTAGCTTAAACATGCCAAAGTGTTAATGCATAAAGCTTTTTAAAACCCTTAAAAACTTCTAATAATATATGTATATTAAAACATATATAATGCATTTCTTATCCCTAAAATTCTGATAATAACTAACAAAAAAAGTTATAGTAGGTTAATAACGCAAGTATTCTTTTCCTTTGTAATCTGGCATTATTTTTTTGATCTAATACTTATCAATACATGTCATTAATTTCTGAAAATTTAACGGTAACTAGAGAATAAATGAATTCTGACTCACTAGTTCTTCTTTAAAAAGTTAATTCTGTGTTGCTGATATTTTTTCATAAAGCGGGGAACTCTTGTCACTTTTCAGTCTACAATTCATATTTCGGGTCCCCGAATTTGTGGAATTTTTTTCAATTGTCATAATGAATGTACCTCTTTGCCTTTCTAGAAGTCTAATCGAAGCTTCCATGATCACAGGTTGCAACATTCATAGTTCAAAAGATCTTGTTGGATGATGTGGGGTTGGACTACATCTGCACCACTGCCGAACGGTTCTTTGCGGTTGGTAGAGTTCTCGGTAATATGGTTGCTGCACTTGCTGAACAACCCTCGTCACGCCTCTTGAAACACATTATCCGATGTTACCTTCGTTTGTCAGATAATCCAAGGTTAGTCACTAAAAACTATCTTTTGTGAAGTCATAGTATCTGAAAATAGTCAACACATAATTGTTGGCGGACGATTCTTGGGTCAACCCAAGATAATGATCTACTTTATATGATATAAGCTCTTTACCATGTGAATAATGCAGGGCATGTGATGCATTAAGGAGCTGTCTTCCAGATATGCTACGAGATGCTACTTTTAGCAGTTGCCTTCGTGTAAGTATTTTGTCTTAGGTGTCAATTTTACCCATTTAATTGCACATATGTTGATCTATGCTGTGCTTTATCTATAAGGAGTCAATTGAAAACAATTTAGCTAAGGTGGAATGGGTCGAACGTTGAAAGTCGTGCAAAGTCTTCTCTTTAAATCATTTCATTAGTCAACCAACTTGGCTTGACCTGTATTTTTTTCGACATTCGTCAATGCCAACCCGTTATACAACTGGCCCACATCTTGCCACGTCTATTAGTTATTGCTGGTAATATGGCATGTTGGGTAACAGGTTAACCAGGTAATTTGGTAGGGGTTAAATTTGCAAAACAGTTTTGTATGAAATACATCTCTGCAGAAACTACAAAAATATACAACTCATTTGATTCATTGGAAATATAATATAACCATACACCTCTAGATAAACGGATCGAAATTCCACCTCTAAATCTGTTTGTTTGTATTTTTTCGGGATATGCAAGTTATTCATACTTGGTAATGTTATTTCAGGAGGATCCAACAACAAGGAGGTGGCTACAACAGCTGGTTCATAATGTTCAAGGACCTCGTGTTGGTCTTCAGGGAGGTGGAGGTTTTGATCACATGCTCGTTAACTAAATGCTGGGTTTCGAGTAGTGGTTAATGGTTTAATCAAAAGAAGTTTGGTTATGGAGAATTGCTCTTTATTTCTACAATTATTAGACTCGTTTTTTTTAACTTATTCAACCATGTTCAGCTTGTTTATATTCTAGCTATAGCCGCAAACGGTGTGTCACTGTCATGTGTATATTAAAGCTAAATTGATAAATTTAATGCTTTTTATAATTGAATTAGGAATTTAGGGTTGAGGTTTTGTTGTGACTTTGGTCAAGGGAAAACAAGCAAAGAACTTGTTTTCCGAAGGTTAAAACTCATATATATTCACTCAAAAGACGCAGTTGTGAACATGGTTATTTTGTTGCTTTGGAAATAAGACTAGCTGACTGTGCCCTTGCACTTGTGATAATGTTCTCTAATCGTGGATTGTCATGTACGAGTTGAGTCGAAGTTTTTGTACTCAAATTCTTAAAAGCTTTTCTTTGCGCGCGTTAGTAATGATACTGAACAAAGTTAAAACTTGAAATTATTATAATTGAGGGAAACGAGTATTGAACAACTTCAGTGACTTAAGGAGCTTTGATTACACAAGCATTACCCGGGAAGGTTGAAAGGGAAAAGCTTTATTGGAGGGAACCGATAATAGTCGGAATAAAACCTAGCACCATTTATTGGAGAAAACGCATAATACCTAAATTTATGTTTGAGCTTTTATTGATATTCTGGTTACCCGACTTGCATTAAGCTTCATCAAGTTATGTGTGAGCACAAAATAAGTTTGAAATATGAGTCGCTTAAATACAAGACACAACTAGAATTCTTATCTTTTGACCAGTGTGGTTGCGTGCCTGTGTAAATGCCCTATAATCTGGTTGAGTTCAAATCAAACTTGATTTGTAAGGTTTTACTTGGAGTTTATTATTATAACTTATTTTTGCATAACATACCTGCTTATTTTATAAATAAGATGGCGATTAGAATACTTCTTGACTTCTTGTCAACATATGCATAAGACAAACAAAAGTCAAAATTAAAAAACTAAAAAACATGTAACCACAAATAATTTTCAAGCTTTGTGTATTCAATTAACTTCCAGAATAAAGTGTCTAGCGTAGACAATATAGAGTGTTTACACGAATAATGGTCGTCACACACTACATTAGTCATCCGAGCTTTTTGCAAATGGGTTTGAATATACGTGAGAGAGACCATCTGTGAGTTATCAAAAAGAAGCTATGTTATCTTTAGGGTCTCCTAAACGATCTTCGAGCTGATATGTTGAGTTTAATGAAGTACTATGTTGACAGTTTCATGATAAAGGCCATCACTATTCCCAGAAGAGCACCTGCTGCAACCTGTGCATCAAACCCGTAAAAGGATCAATGTTTTCTGAAAAGTCCTTAAAAATATCTTGGCTTCTACTAACAAGTGGAACGAAGTCGAATGAAGTGAAACGATTTTAGCATACATATATAAAATTGTAAAAATTGTTAAGCCTGGTATTGAAAAATTCGTTGAAATGACATTAATGAAAATCAACGTTTATGCTTTTCCTCAAACTCTAACTGCAATCTATGTATGTGACTTTCAGGTAATACGCTTCTATGTAATTTAAGAGCTGAAGTATAGAAATGGTCTATCTATTTAAGGTCATCTTACAACATTGGTTCTCAGAGGTTTAAATTTGAGGATACAGCTCCTTCAGAGAGTTATATGCACTCATTAGTTGGTGATAGTCCAACACAAATTAGTCCCACACAAATTAACTTATCAAGTTTCATTATGTACAAATTGTGAACTAGAAAAACTTTGCCAGGATAGTGCATATCTAAGTTATAACTCCTAGATCTGCGTTACTGTAGCATTTAAGTATTTTACAATAACAAATACCCACCGAGGAATAAACACAAAACACCAGTAAGGATAAACGGTGATCATTAAGCCAGTACACATGATGGGTAGGAATGACAGTTTATGGGCATGACATATCAGAGTAAGTTCCATATTGTAAAGCAAGAAGCATGCAAAGATTTAGATTGAAAGCACACCTGGAATGGAGTGTGACCAAGTGAGTCTCGTAGAGGCCTAACATTGGAAAGTGGATGTTCCGGAGGCAGCTCACAAACAATTTGATTCAGTAACTGCATGCATAATAAAATTATTTTTAATTATTCCATGGAAGCACACGTAAGCTAAGGCATAGGCTTATAAGACTAATTTGCTAAGAAGAGAAGTTTCTTATAATACACTATATTTATGTACACAGCTTCCTCTTTCGTAAATAGATGTCAAACATCATTATTTACAGCAATATCCTCGCCACATCCCAACCATAAGATATAGAATTTCTTAGACAAACTGTATATACCTCGGCTTGTCGACCAGCGTGAAGTCTAACACCAGTTGCATCATACATTACCTGTCAAAAAAAAGTAACCAATTAGTGTAAACATTACTTTAGGAATATATAAACATTTCTTAAAGCTAAGCTGAGAAAGAATCAGGACTTATGTCATAATTCAAAGAGTAATGTGGACATCAAAACTCTCCACATAGGGTCACAACTCACAAGACTCTCCTATTAATTGATGATAAAGCAGATGGTCTGACACCTGGCTAGCTTAAGATTGGTAAACTAGTCACACTAATTTGACCACTATACAATTAAACTATGATTGTGAAATCCAGCCAATACAATCATAGTATCTCAGTGAGAGACAAGAAAATTTGCAAACAGTCAGTAAAAATCTTAATGTAAAATGGAGTCTCATACAATGATATTGATCAAATAAACCAACACAAAAGAAGGGGTAACCATGTATGAGTATAAATGTAATCAAACTTTGTGTTATTTGTTTATCGGCTACAATAGTTAAAATATAATCCCTTAGTATGTTTCTTGTAATTCTGCATATTTGTAAGAAGAGAATTGGGTGTTATGAGTACGTACAACACATGCCAAAACCACTGCAATGGCAAATGATGATGAACCAGTACCCTCTTGTAGACCTATGCATGCAGCAAGAGCTGTAACAGTTGAGGAATGTGATGATGGCATGCCACCTGAGCTAAGCATTCTTCTCGTGTCCCATTTCCTCTCTTTATACCTGCACGTCCAAGGTAGCAAAGTAAAGTTCCAAGAAAAATAATACTATGCAAACAACCAGAGGCAAATTTTATGCACAAAAAGAAGTCGTCACATTATTGAACAGTAAGACTTCTATGTCTCGAAAGATAACACTAGCCAACTCACTAGTCATGTAAAGATTGACGATGTCATTTTAGGTGCGAAAACCAGCATATGTTCCATTTTTAATGTACCTAGGTGTCTGGTATCAACCTTTTTCCATAGTTCTTAACTCGTTCCATCTAATACACAGCATGAACCCCACGGCAGTATCCTACATTTCAAACATTTTCCACTAGAAGGTCCTAATCAATGATCCAGACATATCTATACGACGAAAGAAACATATATATCTACCAAGCGCAACTATTAGCCAGTCTCCAATATTGTCGAAATAAGAGCTAGGTAGCTAACATTGACCTGTATCCCACCCTTTCCAACTTGTTTTGTCTTAACTCTTAACCACCAAACCAAGAGGATCTCCTAAAGTCCAAACCAAATTCAGAAACATGATCCTTGTTCACGGAAGAAAGCATATCTCCAAACGAAAAGTAACACATCTCTAAATTAATAGCCAGTTTCCAAACTTTACAACATGTACGTATATTACAACTTTTTTCCCATTGCTCAAGAAGTTACTGGGTGATCAACCTACTGAGCTAACATCTATGTACGGGCTGCAAGACTAAGTTAGCTTATCAACAATGCTATGGTTTGTAACTTTGTATCATTGCACTCCAAAATTTTAGTGTCTACAACTCGCAGTGAAATGCAACGTCAACCCACCGCACAAAGCAATCTCATAATCGCCATATTCACAACTAAAAGATCCCCACTTTATCATTTCCATCAAGCATTAGCACAACAAATTCACAGTGTAAACCATTCTTATCTACATTTCAAATGGTTTCCATCAAAATATCATAAAAATCACCAATCACACTATCCTCTTAAGTCAACTCATCCCTAAACGCACCTGAACATTTCAAAATTACGTAATTAACCCCCAAAAACCTAACAACACGCCCATTTAACTACCAATAAGAGATCTCAATCATAAACACAAAAACAGAGATGATTCTACTCAGCTAACATCTATGCAGGTGCTGCAAACCTACAAAGTGCAAGGAAGTTGGTAAACAAGAAACTAAACTAAAAACATATTGGCAATTACTAATTGATCTTTTCTCTTTTACTTTCTACATACATTCGTTTGTACAACAATAATGGTGTCCACGTCTCATATCTATGGACTACGGTTTGGATCCTAGCATTTCAATTTTAAGCTATGTTTGGAAAAAGTGACAGTAGCTGTTAGTAGTAGCTCCAAGCAGCAGTAGTTTGTAAGATAACTATTTATCTATATCTATACTATCTATAAAACAAAAATAGTCAAAGTGAAAAGTGAAACGTTAAGAAAGTGAAATGTGGAAAAAATTAAAAAGAAAATGTTGAAACAATTAATTATGAGCAATTTCAACTACTAATACACATATGTTTCAAAAGGAAACTATTAATACACTTCGAAAACCGGGTTGACCCAGGACGCTTCAAACCCGGCGGGTTGACCTGGTTTATATTGACCCGTTTTTCGACTGGAACTGTTCAACCGGTTGAACCACCCGGGTCAAACCAGGTTTCAAAACATTATGTTTAATCACTAAAACTATCTGCCGCTATAAAATCCCGTTGCTATGAACGGGTACTCGTCTAGTTATAATAAAGTGTAAAATGATGTAACACACGTCGTTCTAACAAAATCCAAAAGCTTAAGACAAAGAAGCATTATCTATACTACATTATACGTAATGCATTTGGGACTATTCTATAATTAGAAAGGCTTAAAATTGAGACTTTTTTCTTGCTTATTATGGAAAGATTTCAAAAATTAATTTGTTAGGAAGCTAAAGGCTTGTTTCTTTTTTTTCCTAGATTAAGTGGGTGGGCCCTTTTCTGTTAATGAGTCTTAATGGGGAGGAGCACCCTTTGCTTCCTCTCCTCATATAGACCATTTAACAGAAAAAGAAAGATATTATATGTGTGACCCCACCACTATCTCCCCATTAAGACTCATTAACATAAAAAAGAAACACCCTCTAAGTTGGTTAGGAAGCGGTTGGTTATTCAAACTAAAATTATTTGGCTTAACCATCTCTAATATCTCTACTTATAAATCATGAAGACAACTAAACATGTAACCAAATAACGCAAAATATAATCACACGCAGTGGCAGAGACAAAGGGGGGTCGGGGGGGTCACGTGACTCCCGGCGAAAAAAATTGTAGCGTAAATTTTCGGCTATTTTTGTAATTTGCCCCCCCCCCCCCCCCCCCAAGGGACCAATTTTTAGTGTAGTTTCTAAAAATTATCATATTTTGCCCCCTCGACAAAAAAGTTCTGATCACACGGTACCCACCGCCGCATTGCGCGGATACCGTTCTAGTATTATAAACGCTCCTAAAACCTCAAAAAGGCTTGTAGCCAAACATAGCCTTAGTGTCTAGAAATACTAGTCAAAATAAGATCAAACATTTTCCTTCATATTAACAGATTGACTTCAAATCTAAAAAAAAGGAGCCCAATTGCTAATAATTCATTTTAACAGGGTTAAATAAAAGCACATAAAAAGATATAACAAGATTACCAATGAGTAAAGACTTTAAGAAACTGGGCAATAAAAAGCGACAAAAAAGCAGTCAAAAGAGGCAGATTAGCCGGTAGAGATGATGACGTGTCAGATGAGTATGAACGCAGGCTTGATGACGCATCTGCTGACGTAATCACCTCCTCCATTGCTGTTATCAATCAATCAGATCTTCTTCTTCTTGTTCTTCCTAAACCTTAACACATCAATCAATTGGTGGTTAAAATGAAGTACAATTTGACCGTTGGATTTTGGCCGGAAAAAGTGGTTAGCCGGTGACGGTGACCGGAGAAATATGAGTTTGGTGGTTCAAGGAATTATGAATGTAGTGAAAACTAGTTTGGGCTTATATTTAGTAGTAGTACCTAACTTGTTATTAATGTTGGACCAAGTTTGATGAATGAGAAGCCCATTACTCATTGGAATAGGGTGGTCAGTGTTCATAGTTTCGGTTATCGGGTTGTTTGATTTACGGTTTGATTAAACTTTTTTCTGAGTAAAATCAAAAATTGAACCGAACCAAAAAACAAATATATTAATAGTTAAATGTAGTGGAGATGCTTTTATAGTTAATTTATCTATTCTCGTTTCAACTTTTTTTCATATGTTTTTCATGGATATAAATAATTGAACTTGGTATCAACAAAACAACATAAATCATACCTAATTCTGCCTGAATGAAATATAGAAGGTGAAATGTAGACAAATCATACCCTATTATAAGATAAACCCAATAGTTGAACTTGGTATTGGAAAAATTAGGCTTCAATTTCTACTTAGTTTCATCATTATTTACGTATGGTATCTAAATCTGTTTAGAGATGGGATAAGAATGGTTTTGTTGTTTGGTTTTCCGTGTAGAATGGTAAGGACCCGATGAGATTGATAAGAATCAAAAAGCTCGGGTAACACTTAAACAAATACCATACTTTACTGTTGTGAGGGAGTATATGTCCAAGTGTATGAAACTTGTGAAATTGTGTGTTTTGCTCTCCTTTTATAGAGAGGCTTGTAGGGTTTAGAGATAAATTCTTTGGGATGATCAATGGCGGCTAGGAAGCCAGGTGTTGATCATCCGAGAGAAGACAAGGAGAACAGGTGTTGTGCACTCCTTGGCTCGTACAAAATGATGCTTGTCATGTGTCCCCACTGTATAATATCAGATGGTACATCTTAACCGCTAGTGACAATTGGAGAGTAGTAGTACTTGTGTGCTCAATCTGCCCTCATAGGTTTTACCAGGCCAAACATGATATTTAAGTCGGGCTTCCATCAAGTGTTTGGTGATAGGCCTTAGTAATGGGCTTGATTCGAGAGTATAACTGGTGGACTTGAGCCGCTAATATTGATAAGCTATCCATCATCGATTTGTTAAAGTTATTAAGATACAAGAAGTAATAATCAAACAAAAAGAAACCATAAAGTTTTTTTTTTTTTTTTTTTTTTTTTTTTTTTTTTTTTTTTTTTTTTTTTCACGGCAATTTAATAGTTAGTGATTCGAGCTCACATTGACATCCAATTAGGCAGTATGCAAGTCTCGAACCTTCACCTTAGGGGATAAATTCCACTCCTGCTTCTATTTATTTCCGCCCCTGAATGTCCATGGTGAGACTCGAACCTAAAACCTCTCCAAATATAACTCCCCAAGGTTACCTTTGGTAGCCAACTGAGATAGCTCATTTCGCCTCTTATATTTAAAAATAAAAAAGTACATTTTTTTTTTTTAATTTTCTCCTCCCGTTTCCAGACAAAAGTCAAGAAAAACAAACAACGCCTTATTGATGCCAACGCACATATTAGGCCATCTCATTTGGTGTATTATTTGATAGCTTTTCCTAGTCCATCAATAACTTGAACAACACTTACTCAAACCAAGTATTTCAATAACAAAAATACATATATAGTTTTTGCAAATTTATGTTGGATTAGAATAACAATAGTTATAATATGCAGAAAGTTGTAGAAAGATGATTGGCAAGGAATATATCGGGGTGAAAGGTGAAATGTATTCTCGTCTAAACGAAATATGAAAGGTGAAATGTATTATATTCATTTTGATCATATATTCGTTCATTCAATACAAATCACAATTTTGTCCATTAAATTCGAGGTTCATTAATTTAAAAATATATATTGAGGTTTCGTTTAATTTGAGTTAAAATAAAAATTCTATGGTGGTTCTTGATCAACAAACCTTAAAAAAAAAAAAAAAAAAAAAAAAAAAAAAAAAAAAAAACCCTCACGTGTTCATGAAAACATTCGTAAGGTATTTGATGAAATATCTTAATGAAGTAATTTTATTACTTTTAGAGTTGAAGGCTGATGACGTATGTACCCTCCGGATACACACTGTACGGGGATACACTCTCCGGATACATAACAGGTAAAGTACACTCAGATGTGTTCAAATAATACGGGCCAATATCCAAAGGGTTACGACTGTTCGCATGACCTCAGCCGTCCGGAGATAACAAACCCTTCGAATAAGCCTACAAGTACCTAGACCAAAGTACAAACAAGTACACCAAAGTATATGGTAATGGAGTTTAAACTAGCGAACATTATGGGCTAAGTACGAAACAGCCTGGCACTCCATGTAGAGAGTCTATAAATAGAAAGGAAATCTTCATTTAAGGTTAACTAATTCTCTCCCACTCTCTAGTTTTATTCATACTTTCTCTCACTAAGAACATATACTTACTCTCACGCCAGAGGTTGGTCCTGGGATACATTCCCGGGGCGAGTCTAACGGACGTATTTGTTTTGCAGATATCCGAAGGAACAGACCGTAAGCAAGAGTCACCTCGAATCCGAAGGGCTTACTCCAGTCCGAAGGATTCTTCTCGCTTGTCCGAAGTAGAAACAAACTTTTACTTCAACAAATTGGCGCCATCCGTGGGACCCGTCATTCACTCTACCTAAGCTAAGAGATGACAGGTCCTCCCCCAACAACACCTGAAGGAAGCGGAAGTCGTCCGGATAACAATACCCAAACCTGTAACATGGAACAAATCCAAAACCACTTCGCCGCCCTAAAAGCTCTCATCCAACAGTACAACGCTTCGGGCGAAACGCCTATCGAACCTATCCATCTCGACTTCGAGGCCGTCCAATCTCATGATGCCGAAGCACAGAAGGCCGAAGAAGAAATGATGGACGACCTTTCTAAACCCTTCAAGGCAGCGTCCAAGAGTCCTTTCACCCGAAGGATCATTGACTTCTCCGGACCAAAAGGTTCAAAGTATCTCATGCCTTCACATCTAAAATTATACAACGGATCCACCGACCCAGATGATCACATTACCCGATTCGAAGGAGCGGCCAATCAAGGTGCTTGGCCCATGCCGATCTGGTGCATGATGTTTCAACAAACCCTGGATGACGCCGCCAGGGGATGGTTCGATCGCCTCCCGCGAGGTAGCATCAATAGTTGGGAAGAGCTGAGTGAACAATTCGTACAGAGGTTCGCTCTTCGGAGGAAATGCATTCGAGATCCAATGGAAATCACTAAGATTGTCCGGAAAGCTAATGAAGCCCTCCCGGAATTTAAAGAGCGATGGACAGATGAGGCTAGCCGTATATCAGGTGTGCCTGAATTAATGCAAATATCCTCCTTCATTGATGGTTGCAAGAGTCCGGAATTAGCAAAAAGATTCTCCGAAAAATCCCCAAACCGTAACTGAAATGATGATGAGAGTCGATGACTTTATTCGTTCCGAAAAAGCATTTCGGTTAACAGAAATACCGAAAGGAGAAAGAATAGACAATTACCGAAAAGATTATCACTCCAATTCATACAGCCGGAATGACTACAACTCACAACGCTCCTCTTTCAGGGGAAAGCAAGATTTCAGATCTCGACGAAATGATCAATTTGCACCGTACGTGCCTGCCCGGAAGGAAAATACCTACCGGACAGATTACCGAACGGATCACCGGCGTAACGATGGAAACAGACGAGATACCAGGCCTTTAGACTTGAACATGCTCACCAAGGCCCCGAAAGAGATCCTATCAACGGAACATCAACTCAGGTTACCTGCACCCCTACCACTGAGGGGAAGACCGTCAAGAGAAAACATGGATAAGTTTTGCGACTATCACGGAGAGAAAGGTCATCTCACCAACGATTGTCATAACCTCAAAGAACAACTTAAGAAAGCAATGGAGACAGGCAAGCTAGATCACCTGATCAGGGATGTCCGGCAAAGAGACAGAGCACCTCCCCGAAATGACCCTCAAAACAACCAAAGACGAATCATCAATATGGTTCGACACCAAGAAAGAGATCCGAAACGCAAAGTCATAGATCAGGAAGAAGAATGGATGAACGCTCCCATAAGCTTTCCGACAATCCTACCGGGTGACGCCTCCGACGAACCTCTTATAGTGGAAGCGGAAATTGAGGGGTATACCGTACGGAGAGTGTACGTTGACCAAGGTGCTTCGGTAGAAGTAATGTACGAACACTGTTTCCTAAACCTTGATTCTTCCATCCGGTCTCGTCTGACAAAAACAAACACACCACTGATAGGATTCGCAGGAGAAGCCATAAATCCGTTAGGGAAGATCGAGCTAGAAGTATGCTTCGGGAGTGAAGGGCTTTACCGCCGAACCATCATGAAGTTCGCAGTGATTAGATCTCCCTCCCCATACAATGTAATACTTGGTAGGTCCGGAATCAAAAAACTGAAGGCCATCCCGTCGACTATACACTCCATGATGAAATTCCCAACACCGAGAGGCATTGCCACTCTGGTGACCTGATCGGTCATCATCTCAGAGTGTAGAAAACTTGAAGAAAAGTTCCTAAAGGAGAAGGAAACCCAAATAGAAACCTCCTCGGAAATCACCATTGAAGAAACTACTGGAACCGATGAAGTGCTAATTCATCCGGCGTACCCGGAGCAGCTGGTAACAATAGGAAGACGTTTTTCAAAAGAAGGAAGAAGACAATTGATAACGTTGCTCAAAAATAGCCGAGACGTTTTCGCATGGGAGCCTTCGGATATGACTGGCGTTCCCCGCTGGGCAGCTGAACATAAGCTCAACGTAAACGTCCAAGATAAACCCGTGGCACAGAAAAAAAGATTTTTCTTGGAAGAAAAGAACCAAGCCATAAATCAAGACGTGGAGGAATGGTTAAAGGCCGGAATAATCAGACCTGTCCGGTACCCGACATGGATTTCTAACCCGGTATTGGTGAAAAAACCGGACGACACCTGGAGGATGTGTATTGATTTCAAGAATCTGAACTCATCATGCCGCAAAGATTACTACCCATTACCCGAAATAGATTGGAAGATCGAATCAGTGATAGGATTCCGTTACAAGTGTTTCCTGGATGCTTACAAAGGATATCACCAAGTACAGATGGCAAAAGAAGACGAAGAGAAAACAGCCTTCTATACGGATCGAGGAACGTACTGCTATGTTAAGATGCCATTCAGATTGAAAAATGCCGGAGCAACTTATCAGAAGCTGGTGGATTCCGCATTCCGGAGACAAATTGGCCGGAACTTGGAAGTATATGTAGACGATATGGTGATCAAAAGCCAAACGGAAAAGGAGCTGTTGGCGGACATAGCAGAAACATTCGACAACCTCCGAAGAATAAACATGAAGTTGAACCCTAGAAAGTGCTCCTTCGGAGTAGAGGAAGGAAAATTCCTCGGATATATGGTAACATCCGAAGGGATTAGAGCAAACCCTAAGAAGACTAGAGCAATCGCCGATATGCAATCACCAAAATCATTAAAGGAAATGCAAAGCTTAAGTGGCAAACTCACAGCACTCAACCGTTTCTTATCAAAATTTGCTGAAAGATCTTTACCTTTCTTCGAAACGTTAAAGAACATCATGAAAGATAATAAAGAAAAATACCAATGGACGGAGGCAGCTGAAAAGGCCTTCCAAGAAATGAAGAAAATAATTTTGGAACTCCCATGCCTAACAACACCGAAACCTAAAGAGGATATGTACCTATACCTATCGGCCGCAACGGAAGCAATAAGTGGGGTACTGATGGTCAAAAGGGAAGAACGACAGATACCAGTTCATTATGTAAGCCGGACCTTACATGAAGCCGAAAAGAGATACGCTCCGGTTGAAAAGTTGGCTTTAACCCTCCTACATTTATCAAGAAGATTAAGGCGGTACTTCGAAGCTCATCCCATCAAGGTCATAACGGACCATCCCATCAAACAAGTGTTAAATCGAGCAGAATCGTCCGGACAATTAGCCAAATATACGGTAGAACTGGGGGCTTACAACATTACCTACGTACCAAGAAATGCTGTCAAAGGACAAGTGCTTGCCGACTTCATTAATGAAATACCCATCGGAACAGCCTTCCCAGATCCGAAGAGGAGATGCAAGGAAATATGTAACATCTCTCAGCCAGAAGAATGGATTCTATACACTGACGGAGCCTCTAGCAGAAAAGGTTCCGGAGCAGGACTAGTGTTAATTAGTCCGGAAAAAGAAGAATACACCTATGCTCTCCGATTAAACTTCGAAGCTACCAACAACGAAGCGGAATACGAAGCACTCTTAGCTGGACTGAGAATCGCAAAAGAAATGCATATAGAAGCATTAGAAGTGCAAGTGGACTCTAACCTGGTGGCAAGCCAAATTAATGGAGAGTTTACTGCATACAAGGAGAGCATGGCAAAGTACCTCGCCAAGGCCAAGGAATACGTCGCTTGCTTCAAACGCTTCAGGATAAAGAATATCCCAAGAGCCCAGAACCAAAAAGCAGATGTGCTCAGCAAGCTAGCATCCGTAGCATTTGACCATTTAACGAAGGAAATCCTGGTAGAAATATTGGAAAGACCATCCACAGAAGAAGAGACGATTAACGCAATAGTCGAAGAAGAGGAGGAAAATTGGATGTCTCCCATATTCCGTTGCTTAAACGAAGGGATATGGCCGGAGGATCAAAACGAAGCACGCAACCTGCGCATGAAAATAAGCCACTATACGTTGATTGATAATGTGCTATTCAAAAAATCCTACCTAGGACCGATGCTGCGATGTGTCGGACCCCTCCAAGCTAATTACATAATCCGAGAAGTGCACGAAGGAGCATGTGGCATGCACTCCGGACCACGGACCGTGGTAGCAAAACTCATGAGACAAGGTTATTATTGGCCCACTATGCACCGGGATGCTAGAGAGGTCATTCGAAAATGTGACGCCTGTCAGATACATGCTCTGGTTCCTAAGCTACCAAAAACGGTATTGACCTCCGTCATGGCACCATGGCCTTTCTTCCAATGGGCAATTGACATTTTGGGACCTTTGTCCGAAGCTCCGGGGAAAGTTAAATACGTTATTGTGGCAATAGACTATTTCACAAAATGGATGGAAGCAAAACCGTTGGCAAAAACAACCGGCAAGGAAGTCAAAAAATTTGTGTGGGATAACATTGTCTGCAGGTTCGGATTACCCAAGATAATCGTCACGGACAACGGAAGTAACTTCGTGGGAGATCCGTTCAAAAGTTGGTGCGAGAGGTTGAACATTACACAAATCAACACAGCAGTAGCTCACCCTCAAGCCAACGGATTGGTCGAAAGAGCCAACAAAAGCCTAATGAAGGGATTTAAATCTCGGCTAGGAAGAGAAAGAGCCGGATGGGTAGATGAGTTACCAAATGTGCTATGGGCTTTCCGGACCACCTTGAAAACTAGCAACGGAGAAACTCCCTTTAGTCTGACCTACGGAAGCGAAGCAGTCATTCCGGCGGAAATTCGTATGCCTACCTTCCGAACCATGATGGCAAATGTTGAAAACAACGACGATGAAATCAATCTGAACCTAAATTTGTTGGAAGAACGGAGAGAAATGGCAGCCATAAGGGAGGGGAAATACAAAAAGAAAGTGGAGCAGTATTACAACCGAAGGGTTAAACCCGAAGCTTTCAAAGTGGGAGATTTCGTGTACCGGAAGAATGAAGCCAGCAGAGTGGAAGATCAAGGGAAAATGGGACCTAATTGGGAAGGTCCCTACCGGATAACGGAGGCTTATCAGCACGACACATATAAGCTCCAAACCATGGAAGATGTGGAAGTACCTCGAACCTGGCATGCAATTAACCTAAAGAAATGTTTTATGTAGCCCGTTTACTTTGTTATTTCAGAATTTATTGTAAGACATGAGCCATTTTCACATCAATGAAACATCCGATGCATTTTCACAAGCTGTCCAAAAGAATACAACCCCAAGTGGGTATAATTTTAGGCCAAGTGCCGAAGGGTACAGGTTACCCGTCAAATGCAACCCCAAGCGGGTATAATTTTAGGCCAAGTGCAACCCCAAGCGGGTATAATTTTAGGCCAAGTGCCGAAGGGTACAGGTTACCCGTCAAATGCAACCCCAAGTGGGTATAATTTTAGGCCAAGTGCTGAAGGGTACAGGTTACCCCGTCAAATGCACCCCAAGCGGGTATAATTTTAGGCCAAGTGCCGAAGGGTACAGGTTACCCGTCAAATGCAACCCCAAGTGGGTATAATTTTAGGCCAAGTGCCGAAGGGTACAGGTTACCCGTCAAATGCAACCCCAAGCGGGTATAATTTTAGGCCAAGTGCCGAAGGGTACAGGTTACCCGTCAAATGCAACCCCAAGCGGGTATAATTTTAGGCCAAGTGCCGAAGGGTACAGGTTAGCCGTCAAATGCAACCCCAAGCGGGTATAATTTTAGGCCAAGTGCCGAAGGGTACAGGTTACCCTGTCAAACACAACCCCAAGCGGGTATAATTTTAGGCCAAGTGCCGAAGGGTACAGGTTACCCGTCAAATGCAACCCCAAGTGAGTAATTTTAGGCCAAGTGCCGAAGGGTACAGGTTACCCCGTCAAATACAACCCCAAGTGGGTATAATTTTAGGCCAAGTGCTGAAGGGTACATGTTACCCGTCAAATACAACCCCAAGTGGGTATAATTTTAGGCCAAGTGCCGAAGGGTACAGGTTACCCCGTCAAATACAACCCCAAGTGGGTCTAATTTTAGGCCAAACGACGAAGGGTACAGGTTATCCCGTCAAATAAAGCTAAGAGGAATAAGCCATGGCCAAGATCCGTAAGGCATATATTGTCCGATAAAGTAAAACCCCACGAGTATATAATTAAAAGCCAAGTTCCATAAGTTACGTACTGCTCGGAAAAACACACATGTAGCTTAAAGACTACAGATAACAAAAGAAAGTGATATATTCATATGATCAAAAATCGGTTACATCAAGCATTCCGGAATAACGGAATAACAAAAGATGAATTTCAAACCTATACTATTACATCAATTGATAAGCTTCACAGGGAATCCGGAATACCTGTATCCATAGTCAAAATTGAGGTATCCGGACCCCAACATACATCTCTCAAACATGGATAAACAGCTTCATAAAGAGTCCGCAACATCTATGCCCATAGTCAAAATGGAGATGTGCTAATCCTTCACTTCAAGTAAAAACCGAGGCATTCTGGTTCTCGGAGGGATTCTCGACGTGAGATTCAACCTCCGGACCCTCAGTAGTCGGTTCTTCAGCAGGAGCAGGGTCAGGAACTAAGGCACTCAGTTCATCAAATTTCCGGTAAATGGTTTCCCGGATCTTCTGGATATAAGGATAATCCTGAGATAAGGCCTTGTCATACAACGGACCATATTTAGCCCCGGCTTCCATATCCATCCCCTCGACTTCTCCCAACAACTTAGCCGCTTTCTCCGGCTCCTCGAACAAACCAGCCCCATCAATCAGCCCCGAAAGGTAAAACAAGTTGAATGGTTCTGCCAAGGCTGTCCGGAATTCGTGGCTTCCGAGAAAACGGTGGATAGCCTCTAGAATGAACTCATTGATGATACGGTTCCTTTCTACCTCAGCATTCCCAGCGGCCACATCAATGTCCACCTTCTCTTGATAAAGCTCTTTGTAGGCTTTTTCTTCATCGTTCAGCCTTGACCTGGCATCAGCCAACTGCCCCTCCAACAATTTGACCCGGCTGTTTTGCTCAGCGGAAACCTTTCTCCATTCTTCTTTCTCTATTTCCAGCTCAGAAACACGACCCTCCAAACTAACATTCTCGGCACGAAGCTTCCTCAACCCTTCCAGATTCACCTCCGCACACTCTTTGTGAGCATCCTTAAGTTTCTGAAACTCACCAGACATCTGCTGGAACATCTTCCAATTATCATCAAGAGTCTTGTTGCAGATCTTATGAGTCTCGGACAATTTTTTGTGCTCATCCAAAAGAGACTCAAAACGGAAGATCATATCCGCTTGGGCCGTGACACATTTACCCAACAGTAGCCACGACCTGCGAACAGCCTCTCCATCATCCTGTTCGTCCAGATATTTCTCCTCCTTGGGAGTTGCCAAATTCATCAACATGTCCCGGCAAGCAGTAGCAGTATTCATACGAGTCCCCTTCGTCACAGTCCATGCCGGCACATAGATGCCATCACCCTCACCATCCCCTTCTATATCAACTTCGGTATCCTCCTCATCCACAAGAGCTTCCTTCCCCGGACGCCGGGATGCACCCTCCGAACCCCCTGACAGCAAAAGAATCTCCGTCAACAAATGATAAAATAACCATAATAATAATAAAAAAAAAATAGGGGGAGCAACCATAAAAAATCATCCGAACATACCAGATGCCAAATCTTCCGGATGAACAGAACGGATAGGCTCTGGCCTCTCCACGGCCTCTCCAGTGTCCAAATCAATAACAATATCACCAGCGGAAATCTTGCTTCTCTTATGAAGACGAGAAGAGACACTCCCTGCTCCAGTTCTCTTCAACGGAGGCTTCTTCAAACCCGCCTTCACAGCTTGCTCCTTTTTTCTCTCCTTCGCAGCTATAACCTTGTCATTAGGGACTTCAACACTCTTTAGCTCATCGGTCTTCTGAGGCACCTCAGCATTAGAAGCCAGGGGGGAGTAACGTGCATCTGGCGCTCCTGACCTCCCGGAATCGGGTCCCCGGGAACAATCTTAGTCGACCTTCGTAGTGGGGGCTTCTTCAGATAACTTGACATGGTTATACCTGCGGATAAACAAAATCCATCGTTAAGAACAAGAAAAGATGCACAATTTAAAAATGCACATTTATAACAAAGGCTATACCCCTTCCCTCCTCATCCCTCAGAGCCGGACGGAAACCAGGAAACTCCCAGTGATCCGATAAACCCAAGGCATACAAGAATGCTTGCGGAGTCTGGCAAGGTTCAACAATTGTCTCAGCAAGCCTTTCGGCATGAGTAACGTCATACTCAGTTGCCTTAGGAAATGGATCTGACACATCCGAATCAGAATGCCTCCACGGCATAGCAAACGGGATAGCTCGTCTGTCAATCAAGAAAAAGTTCATCTTCCAACCCTTCAGGCAGGAAGGAAAATCCCCAAAGCATACTTTCCTATCCTTATGAATACGTTTCTCGAAGGAAAACCAATCACCCTGTTTGCTAAGTTTATAAAAAACACGAAACAAGGGGGTAGTAGGAGGAATGTGCATGCTGCGGCAATACACCTCGAAAAGAATAGCACGGTGCATACCCAACGGAACTAACTGAGAAATATGAACCTTAAAGTACCTAATAACGTCTAAAAGGAAGGTAGAAAAAGGAACAACAAGACCGCCTTCAAAGAAATATTCTGCGTATAAACCTATGGCATCCGCAGGTAATCAATCCATCTTCATGCCCGCGGGAGGTACCCTCGGATGTAAATCCTCCGGTAATCCGAAAGCTTTTACCACAGCATACACATCGGCCTCGTCCATCGCGGAAACTCTCACATGTACATCCTTCTTAACATGAGAACCCTCCGGCATGGACACGTCGTCATACTCAAACGAGGCGGTAGATTCCGACATAACGAATCCGAAAAAGAAAGGGTATAGCCAAACAACAAAAATAACTTAACAGACTAAGACGTACCTTAAAGACGGCGAAATTTGTTGTTCGGAATACGAAAGGTATAAAACGTGTCAGAAGTATGTGTATGCAGAGAAAAAAAATAACAGTGGAGTAAATGAGAAAAAAGAGACTATTTATAGGCGGTAAAAAATGGGCGGGAAAGGGACACGTCACCCGTAGGGCTAACGTGTCAGCCATCTACACCGTGTCTCTCACAAGGCGCATACGTGTCCCAATCCAAGCGACGCGGTAAAAAATGACGGCACACCTTAAACGACACATTAATTACTTTTGGCATTTTATACGCAACGCTAACAAACGACGAAGCTACAACATACCATCCGGATTATCACAAAAAATAAAACTTAGTATCACACCATTGGCACAACCAATACTATGATACTGGGGGGAACATGATGACGTATGTACCCTCCGGATACACACCGTATAGGGATACACCCTCCGGATACATAACAAGTAAAGTACACTCAGATGTGTTCAAATAATACGGGCCAATATCTGAAGGGTTACGACTGTCCGCATGACCTCAGCCGTCCGGAGATAACAAACCCTTCGGATAAGCCTACAAGTACCTAGACCAAAGTACAAACAAGTACACCAAAGTATATGGTAATGGAGTTTAAACTAGCGAACATTATGGGCTAAGTACGAAACAGCCTGACACTCCATGTAGAGAGTCTATAAATAGAGAGGAAATCTTCATTTAAGGTTAACTAATTCTCTCCCACTCTCTAGTTTTATTCATACTTTCTCTCACTAAGAACATATACTTACTCTCACGCCGAAGGTTGGTCCTGGGATACATTCCCGGGGCGAGTCTAACGGACGTATTTGTTTTGCAGATATCCGAAGGAACAGACCGTAAGCTAGTCACCTCGAATCCGAAGGGCTTACTCCAGTCCGAAGGATTCTTCTCGCTTGTCCGAAGTAGAAACAAACTTTTACTTCAACAAAGGCATTCATTAGAATGTATATACTTCAGTAATTCATAAAACTTTCAATATTTGATGAAAAATCAATGTATATGACTAATGATGTTTTTAGGAATGATGAATAATCTTTATATGTGATGAATAAACTTTATATGTATATTTGTTAATCACGAGAATGTTCATTAAGTAAGTGTTCATGATAGAATGTTCATCAAAAAATGTTGAGCAAACAAAATTTTGAATTAGCAATTGTTCATCAACTATGTGTTCATCAAATAATGTTGAGGAAGCAAAATTGTTTATCAAGTAAATTTTTATTAAAAAAAAATGTTTGTTATGTTTGCCGATTTAAAATGTTCATCAATACAAAATGTTCATTATTACAAAATTTCATCAATTTTTTTTAGAGCATTGATTGGGATGCCTAACTCATATGCCTAATAATATGCCTAAACATATGTGTCATCATCTTATTGGGGACAGCAAGGGGACCCACTTCTTCACAAACCAATAATTTATTGCCACGTCAATTAGGCACACAATTAGGCACATTTTTTAGGCCTCCAAATCATTTTCCTTTTTTTTATGTCCATAAAAAAAATGTCTATCTATATACTGCCCAAAAGTTTATTAACAAAAAATGTTCGTCAATATAAAATGTTCATCAATGCTAGATATGTTCATCAATACTCTAAAAAGAGACACTTGTCATGATCTTGTGAGCTTTTAGGCTTATAAGGAGGGAGCTTACTTTTTATCGGATTCTCTACCTAGAGTTTGCATAACATTATACGGTTATTGTCAAAACTTAAAATCGTGATACATTGAAATTTACACTATTCGAGTTCGCGATAAAGTGTAGTTTTTGTTCAAGGACATCAACGGATGTGCCTTGTTTTTGTCTATGATCATGACAAGTGGTAAATCTTAATTAAACATAAAATCACGACCATGCCTTATTTTTGTGTGATAGCTATAGATACGAACAAATACAAAGTTGGACACCGAAATGAAAACCGAGCGTTGATCTACAATGGACATTTGTGGACTACAAGCTCTAAGGACCCTTGTTGATACTTATGTTGACAATGGATCATTGTAGGAATTTTCATTTGAGCTATACTTAATGCATTATGAGTTTGATAATAAGCAACCTTATGCATCCATAATATATCTATTACATCATTAAAGATGGATTAATTAAAGTTTGTCATCTACTGACTAAGATAGATTAAAGTTTATAACAAAATAAAAAGTGTTTTATATCTAACTCATAATGGGCTCAAAAAGGGTTCGTTGATGGCATGTAGCATGCTATTTTGTGGTGGACAGATCACAAACATGTTGACGAATATACGTAGAATATGTTTTTAGTTGGTTCACAAATAAACATACAGCGATTCAATTGGTCCACGAAAGATAGCAAGTCAATTCAAAGATAGATACTTGCATGATATCATCCACAATACCACATGTGTGTGAGGGTCCTATCTAACCGTGGTCCGAAACTAGATAGAAAGTGCATGTACGAATGTGTGGCCGTAAAGCTCAGGTTTCATATGGATTGAAATGTTGAATTGATTATTGATAATAAGTTGACCCATTTATATATATGTTTAACAAGATAGAATGCGAAATTACTAATCAATATTTAATTTTGTGGTTGTTTAAATTGCACACAAACCATGTACAGTATTAATCGTGTAGTTCTATTGACGTTATCGATTTCGATCACATTAGTTGAATGTAGGTGTTATTACTTCTTAATGATCTTTTTTGTTGTTTAAGAAATGAATTAATTAAATAGTTGTGTGTAATATATCGGGGATGACGCCGTTTGGTGAAAAAAACAACTAAAAGATCAAAACACTCTCTCCAACTATACGGTAAATACTACTCTTTACTTTTATCTATTTGCGGATTTTTTACGTAACAAACACTGTTTATCAAATATCTAATGATTTCTTTATAAGAAATACCGATGAAAACGTCTCTAAACATCTCTAAAAGATATCGATTTTTTTTACTTGTGTAATTTTATAAAAACTGTTATTTATACAAATAAATGTGTTTTGGCAAATAATAATAATAATAATAATAATAATAATAATAATAATAATAATAATAAAAAAGTGATGTTTTATAATAATAATAATAATAATAATAATAATAATAATAATAATAATAATAATTTCAAAACATACTCTTAAGGCCTACCTAAGTTTGTTTAAATATAAATTTAATAAGAAAACTCCAAAGCACACCCCTAAACTATGTGACAATTTATTTAACTACCTTAAACTTAACTTTTTATAATTTTTTTTAAATACCCCGTTACATTTTCCCTTAAACTTAACTTTTTATAATTATTTTAAATTACATTTTTTTTAGAATGACAACTAACTATCTCATAATATACAATCACAAACTATCTCACATAACAAACTTTATTTATTAAATATCTAATAAATATCATCAATATTCTAATAATTCTTTTTTTTTTCCAATTAAAAACATCTTTCAATTTCAAATAAAAATGAGCCAAAAATTGCAATACTTTTGACTTGCATATGATTTGATTAAAAAGTTATTAAAGTTTTAAAGCAACTTCTTATTTTTCGGGTAATATGTCAAAATTTAGTATTTTTTTTTAAATATACCAATAATTTTTTTTTTTTTTTTTTTTAATTTTACAATAAAAAAGTCTTTAAATTTCAAATGAAATGACCCAAATATTGCAATACTTTTAACTTACATCTTATAAATACAAATGATTAAAAACTTAAAATCAACTTCTTATTTTTTTTGGTTATGGGTATTTTTGGTACATAAGATTATTGAGAAGTTATTGCTTTTTTTAAAAAAAAAAATAAATTATTTAAAATATAAGCTTCGTTTGGCAGACAGAACTTATAAAAGATTGTAGAAAAATAATATTTATCTATGAAAATCAAATACTATTTCATGTAGCTCATAAAAATAATTTATTTTTATAATCATCTCCAGCTCAATCTTTAGTTCCATCAACAATTACTTTTGCCAAACATACTCCATATGTCAAAATAGTTGAAAGTATTTTAATGATATAGAGTATAGACAATAGACCCAATACAATAATCAATATTAGTTTATGGAAGAGTTTTATGTACATTTTACTTCTAAAATATAAACTATTTAGTTAAAAGAAATTACTGGTATAATAATTGATTTTTTAAAAAAATATACGTTTTGCTAATATGTGAAGAATATGAATTGCATTACACAATTTAGTTAGATGATAATGCATGAATATCAAATAATATAGATATATGCAATATTTTTAGTGCAAAAAAGTAAAGTAATTAAACGATTTTAATTGAATACATCAAAAAAGTTTTATCGAATAATACACCGCCACAAAACGCAAGCATTTTATTTCTTGTGTAAACAACATTTGATATCATATTTAAACGGCAAAGTATAATCTTCATCTTAATGAAAGTGATCAACTTTGGCAGATCAGTTCCTCCGTTCGTCAATTTAACCAAAACCGACTCAATAAAATATGATCCTCTAGAACAGAACATTTATAGTTAGTGCCATCTCATTAAGCACAAACTTGCCCAAGAAGCAGAATCTTTTGAACCAATATGTGACAATTACATAACCTTTGTGTAACTTGATAAACTTAATGTGTACCAACTAACGGTATGATATACGGGAGAAACCCTCATCCCATCTTTCAATAGTCTCACGTAATTCATGTGTTTAGTTTACACCAATATCTCAAACGGGTATCCGTCACAAAAACTATAATGATAGATACTTTATTAGGTTCACAAACAGAATGCATACAACAATTATAATTTGTATCTTTTAATGTTTGGATGAATGGGGAGGATCTCATCCAAAAATACAAATATAAAATCATTCACCAAGTAACTCTTTATAAGAAGAAAGCATACCATTGTTGTTAATTAGGTGAAATTTAATTGGTGTGAATTCACCGGTTGTTATAGAACATGAACTTTGCATTATTTTAGGGCTTAATGATCCCTGCTGTAAAACAGCAGGGTTCTTATCTGCTGTGTGCATTATAGCCAAGGGTATATTATGTACAATTCAAAATCTTGAAGGGTTAAAATGTAAATGTTGAAAAAAATCTTGTACCTACTGCAGAAAAGTTATCTACTGCACACAACAGTGATGACCTCCCCTTATTTTAGTTAGTTATTTCAAAAGTGGATCATGAAAAATGAATTAGCCCATTTATGAAACTTGTAGCGTTTTGGTTTAATTTTGACTACTTTCTAACAAAATATCTCTACTATTGCTATTGTTACTGGAATCAAAAGCTGAAGATAAAATGCAACGTTACTATTTTGTACTATTGTAATACTTTTGAAACAAAAGATTAATCTAAAGTGTAAAGATTTTAATCTAATGGACCTTTGATGACCATCCAAAATAGGGACTAAGCATGTGCATCGCTTCCAAGTGAACCTATCAATATAAATTGTCAAACCTTGTGACCAAAGCCAAATTTGAAATAATTAACAACTTTATAAAAAATACTAATAATAATAATAATAAGTTTAGATGTATCTTCAATGATATCATTAAAAGTACTTTTTCACTAATTTAATGAAAAAGATACAAAATATTATAAAAAGTTTTCTTCAATGTTAGTATTAAACTTGACACTAATTTAACGTAATAAATAGTAAAACATTAAATACAATACAATATTATTCATGACACTAAACACCCTTTTATTTAAATTCAAATATATTTGTTAAACCTTTGATATTTGACTAATAATATGAAAACTAGTTAACTTAACAACATACAAGGATACTGATTGTTCGTCTTTAGTTCGCAAACACGTGCTAGACCTAATATAGTTGAGTCGACATTATGAAGTGTATCAATTAGGTTCAGGATGATGGAAGTACATGTAAGGAGGGACATGTTGAACCTGTAGAGCGTGCTGGTACACCACTCTGCCCCCTCCCCATCTCGCAATTCGTTTAGTGGAATAACATTTTTTACTGCCTTTAACCATAGCTTTGTTTGTTTTATTAAAAAAAATGGGGGGCTACGGATATGAAAAAAGAGAGAATATATTATAGGATTTTTAAAGAATGAAAATATATAGAAAATAAGAGAGCTAAATCACTCAGGGGTTTACCATATGGTAAAACGATTGTGACAATCATCACTAAAATATGAGATACCTAAAGTTTGAATCATATTTAATGCAAACAGCCTTATAATGGCCACATCAAACTAAAAAAAAAAAAAAAAAAAAAAAAAAAAATGAGTGTGTTACCCAACTAAGCCCATGTTGTGATAAGCTTAAACCTTTTGGGTTTCGGGTCGAGTTGTATGAGGCACAAAACTTGTCCAATATACGATTCAGAGGCCAAACTAATTGTTCTCAAAGTTTGAGATTGACACCTCTATTATTTCATCAAGCAACAATTGAATTGGAATCAAAGAAGTAAGGGATTGGATTCGAATCCGTCCATAAAAAGTCTCAAGTTTTTTGGCTTCCGTTATACCCGAGGGGAGGTGTTCAGAGTAGGTGCAAGCCCTCATCCTAAGCTTTGTCAGGCTTTATGTTCCAAAGCTACATGAAGATGCTATTTTCTTAGTGGCTTATTGTTGAGTAAGAGCTTTTAAATGCAACATCAGGTTTGGGCCGCCCATATAGTTAGTTTAGCTAACATTGTCTTTCATTGGTCTGAATCCTCACCCCACATAATATTAACTCACTATAACATTCGTCTCTTTTGGATAGGATTGTTTGTCACTTTTGGCAAGGACTAGTCCTCGTTAAAGATCATTGGAACCGATTTGTTCCTCACCAAAGGTCCCCGCTATTACCTTGTCGCTAATACTTTTGGCGACGATAAATTGCGGCTTTTGGCGACGAGTTGTGGGGCCCAAACACTTTCTCAGTCAAAGTTAAGTAGCCGGCCCCATAAGACGTTTGGCGAGGACCTGTCTCTAATATTTAAACCATAATTTCTTAATTAAATTAATGCTTTGGTCAAGAGTCGGTCAACACCTTCGGCGAGAACATGTCCTCGCCAAAGGGTTGGCGGGAAAAACTAGAGGGATCGATTAGCCAAAATGAAAAAATTGGTGGAAAACCGAAATTGAGTCAACCTTTTCGTGAGGAGTCTAGGAATGGCAATGGGGATCTTATCAGGTTATCTTCTTTGCCCGCGATGCTACACCAAACTCTGTTTTTACCCGTTTATTTTTGTTTTTACACTATAAACAACACTACATCCGTTCCTAAACAAGTGTCCAGTTTGACTTTTGAAGTTTTTCTTTTTCAACTTTTACTTTAATTATTTTGAATTGGATTTTAAATTTATTTTTATTGATATAGTTTTTATCAAGTATTATGTAACAAAAAATAAAAATAAAAATAAAATAAATAAAATAAATAAATAAATTAAAGACAAAGTTGGAAAAAAGACTTTAAAATGTCAAATCGGACAACGGAGAGAGTATAATTTTATACAGTAACTTAAAAATCAAGAGGCCATTATTATAATAAATTAAGCATTAGCCTTATTAAATTTTCAAAAACAATATTAAACATAAAAATTGATAAGCTACTCGCATTGCAAATCAACTTCTTAGAATATTATGACACGAAACAAGCTTTCATGATCACATTTTCAATCTTACAAATACTGAAAATTAACGAATTATATTTTTATTAGGTAAATACCAACGTATTTTCTGAGTGGCTTATCGTTGATGGATATATTTGTATGTGTATGTATATATATGTTTCGAGGCGGGACGGGGCGAGGCGAGGATGTTGAGCTCCGTCCTCGCACCAAACCCAATAAAAATCCCCGTTAAAGCCACTGTAACCCGATAAGCATGCCCCGTCCTGCATAAAAAAATTACGGCTTTAGATTTCCCCATTGGGTTAAGATATTTTTGCCATCCCTAGCGAGGACATGTTCCCACCACAGGGTTTAGAAGAAAATCTAGCCCACTTACTTCCTAGTCAAAGTATTAAAGTGTGTTTTTTTTTTTTTTTTTTTTTTTTGTTGTTTTGTGGCTTTTGGCGAGGACATGGGCGTGTCCTCGCCAAAACTATGATCGCCCGTCCCATGTTTTGGTGTAACTTGAATTTAAATGAGAAACTTAGCAATCGTATTTTTTTAGTGAAGACAAAGACTTAAAAAGAACAAGCGTTGGATTAAAAAAAGTACGCTTAAGCGGTTCATCTTTCGCTAAATACAAGAGAATAAACAGGACTTTAACCACATAAGAAGCTCTATGAGCGATAGCTACATAAACGCGTATTGCTTTACTAATCTGTGAAGTATTAAGGTGGTAAAAGAAGAAGAGGACAAAATTGTACTTGTGGTTCTCATCTTATTACGTGCAATCCTCCTGTTACATGCACTTAACTTGACTTAAAAAAAAATAATAATAAAAAAAAATAAATAAAAAATAAAAAATTACTCAACAAATACAATAAGGAGGTGATTTGCACACTTTTCAAATTAATTGACACACTCTAAATTAGATTGTCCCCTCACTTTATTTTCACACTTTTAACTCTATGAGAGTATAATGAGGATATAAATGTCAAGACACACTTGGTGTACCAATTAATCAATTAAGAGAGTGTGCAAATCACATTATTTTCATACACTTTTTTTTCTTAAAAGAAAAGTTCAAAGACGGTGATATGTGTTCTTTTTCTCACCTTAAATTTACTCGACAAACAATTAAACACCAAACCAAAATCACTCAAAACCACTAAAAATACAAATCGCTCCAACACCACTCATTATACATCAAACCCACCCTTATATATTAACAACTTAACCATATTCATTAAATACCATCAAACCATCTATCAAGCTATCTAGCTATTTTTTTCTTTTCTGCATTCATTCTCACAGGGTAATACCCTTGTTGATCAAGTTGTAGACATCACGGCTATACACGTGTCACCGCGGTCACATGCTCAATCACTCTTCAGTGGGTATTTAGCTATTGAATCCAACAACCCTTGTACGCACGGAGGTCGTGGGGCGTTGCCGTCTGAAGGCGGTAGTCCTTCTGACTTGTTGTCTTTATCTGGTGGTGGTCGTTTAAGGGTTTTTGAATTTGTTAGTGTTTAGATTTAGTTTTAGTGTTTTAGTTTTGGTTGTTTTTATAAAAAAAGAAAGAAAAGATGTTGAAGATTAAGAGGGTGCCTACTATTCTATCGAATTATCAGAAGGATGAGGTGGATGAAAGTGGTGGTAATAATGGGTGTGGCAGGAACTGCATGAGGGAATGTTGCCTACCAGGTACATATATAGTACTCTACTTGTTTATATGATACTGAAACTGTTTGTTTTTAGTTAGGGTTAATAAACTATGTTTGACATGTATGTTGTTTCAGTTAAGGTATATATATATATATATATATATATATATATATATATATATATATATATATATATATATATATATATATATATATATATATATATATATATATTATTTTTGGACTAGTTAGTTTTTCTAACTTGCTCTAGGCACACAAGTTAAGCACACCAAAAGTATATATGAACCCATATAAAAGTACACTTGTCTTATAGTATGCTTAACTTGTGCACTTAAGGCACAAGTTAGAAAAATCATATTTATAATTAGTTGATAATACGATTTTAAGCTATTTTCACACCCCATTAGCTAATAGTCACTCCGTCCCAAATTAATAGTTCACCTTATTAATACGGAGTAGTTCACATTTTCTTTAAGGAATGTCCTAATTTAATTGTCTACCGCTAAAAATAGATAGAGAAGTTTGATCGAGTTTACCATATTTTACCCTTATTTGAAATTATTATTACAAACTTTAAAAAAGATATTAATTAATTAATTAAGAATAAAACTGTCATTATGTAAAAGGTAAAAAAGAGAAAAAATAAATAATTATGTTATCCTTAAACTGTGTGTTTTTTTTGTTAGAGGACAAATATTATGGGATGGAAGTAGTTTTACTTAGTAACTATTATAGAGACTGGTGGCATTTGGGTAAGCTTGTTAACTTGTGTGTTTTTGATGAAGTAAATAAGCATAACTTATTGCTCCAATATGCTATTCTAGAATAGCTTATAATCACGTACAACCCTCGCTTTCTTGGGAAAGGCTGTATGGCACTTGAGAGTTGTTTGCACCTACCAGAAATTGAACTATCTCTTATATTTTAGTGATGATCATCACAAGCATTCTTCCAACCAAGAGGTCAGGGGTTCGATCCTCACTCCCTACAAAAAGGCTGGAGGTCCTTTTCTACCTTAGGTAGAACCGGAAGCAGCCTCTCTACCTTATGTAGGGGTAAGGCTGTCTACATATCAACCTCCCCCATACACCGTGGAAGACGGTATTGGGACCCATAACCCGTGGAAGACGGTATTGGGAGTTACTTTACTTTACTTTTTTTTTATCACAAGCATTCTTCCAGTAGGCCACACCTTGGTGGTTATTTTAGTGGAATCGCTTATTTGACCATTATAGATATAACACAAACACTCTTTTAGCGGAATAGCTTATTCGACCATTATAGATATAACACAAACACTCTTTTTGACACCCCATAAGTTAATAAGATATATGTATGTGTAGTAGTGTAGGCATAAGTTTTCCAATTAAGCTTCCCCAAACACCTTCTAAGTATGTATTAATTTTTGTAACAACAAGTTAAGTGACGAAAATGACCTCAAAAGTTTTGTTTTTCATCACAAATTTTGGAAAAGCAACAGTATATAAATGAAACATTAAATAGGTTTAAGGAAGTGTTTTTACTGAATTGGATATAAATGAAACCAGACATATAGGAGACTGCATAAAGTAGTTCTTAGGTACGAGCGAGAATAAATTTATGTGTCTACAGTACATTATCCGTTTGTTATATGTGGATTATCAATTTTTTGTATAACCATGGGGTTTTATTTGATGCAGGTTCAAAGCTACCTTTGTATGCTTTTCAAAGATTCAAAAACGTTGAATCTGGTGACAAAAAGGAGCCTCCTTTTGCTTTCTTGGATTCCCTCCTCCTTGGAGAGGTAATAAGCGAATTTCTATAGCTAATATTTTAAATGGCTGGAATTTTGATTATCGGCTTAAGCTAATATTGTTAAATATTTTATACAGTGGGAGGATCGTGTCGAGAGAGGGCTTTTTCGCTATGATGTTACTGCCTGTGAAACTAAGGTAGAACATCAATTTCTTGGTATTCTATTGATCAGAAAGACTATATGTGTTGCATATTAGCTGATACTTAAACAACTATATATGTGACTGAACAGGTGATTCCAGGGGATTATGGGTTTGTTGCTCAGCTAAACGAGGGTCGTCACCTCAAGAAGCGTCCCACTGAATTTCGTGTGGATAAAGTTCTTCAGCCGTTTGATGGGAGTAAGTTCAACTTCACAAAAGTTGGACAAGAAGAGATCCTCTTCCAGTTTGAATCAAGTGATGATGGTGAAGTCAAGTTCTATCCAAGTGCTCCTATTGACGCAGAAAAGTCCCCTAGCGTCGTTGCCATCAATGTAAGTTACCTTGATGTTTATTCTCATAGTCGTGCGTATGAGCAACCTGTCAATTAAGTATGTTAATAAATATTTTGTTGTTTATATCAACAGGTCAGTCCAATTGAATATGGACACGTGCTTCTGATTCCTCGAATTCTTGAGTGTTTGCCTCAGAGGATTGACAACGAGAGCTTCTTGCTTGCATTGTACATGGCAGCAGAAGCTGGGAATCCATACTTCCGTTTGGGTTACAACAGTCTTGGCGCTTTTGCTACTATCAATCACCTTCACTTCCAGGTACATATCTATCTTTATCTCATACTATGCGTTATTACTTATTAGTACATGTAGTATGCTACCCTCGATGTTAAGGTGGTTTGAAATGTGTTTTCAAAGTGAGTATTGCAACTTCAAGAATCAGATAATTAGTTGATCAAACATAGGCTTTGTGTTTTAATCTTAAGAATCGGATAATGTGATGAAATGTAGCTAATTTTGATTATTTTTATGCCATTTACATTTCAGGCTTACTATCTTGCTGTACCCTTCCCGATTGAGAAAGCTCCTACTAGAAAGATCACTGACTTCAATGGCGGAGTCGTAATTTCTGAGATCCGTAACTACCCGGTTAGAGGGCTTGTCTTTGAGGGTGGATATTCACTTGAAGATTTGTCGAAAGCTGTCTCTGACTCATGCATGTGCCTCCAAGACAACAATATACCATACAATGTCCTTATCTCGGATTCTGGAAGACGGGTCTTTCTCCTCCCGCAGGTAGATTTGCAGAGCATTAGCCATTTACTAGTTTTCTCTTCACCATTATATAATTATTCATTGATTTTTCTAATGGGTCAAATGGGTAATAATATAATGAAAAAACTAAAAAAAACTTATGAAAGGGTCAATCCGGGGTTATGTTTTGAAAATCTACACAAATGGTGTTTTTTCAACCCTACCCAACCCGTTTTGGACATTACCAAAACCTTTCCTATTAACCGAGCCAATATTGACCCGTCAGTCAACTTACTGAGCCGCCCATATTGACATTTCTAGCCGTTGTAATCATATTGAAAAAATTAATTAAATGTTCAAAACTTTATTAAATGGACAAAAGTGGGTTGGGTCAACCCGACGTGGTCTGACATTTTACCCAAATTACCACAGTTCTTGCTTCAGGGTCATCTTACATTTTACGTGTTAATTGAATGAAAAACAGTGTTACGCGGAGAGACAGGCTCTTGGAGAAGTGAGTGCCGAGCTTCTAGACACTCAAGTGAATCCAGCTGTTTGGGAGATAAGTGGACACATGGTGTTGAAACGTAAAGAAGACTTTGATGGTGCAACCGAGGCAAACGCTTGGAGACTTCTTGCAGAGGTCTCACTCTCTGAGGAAAGGTTCCAGGAAGTGATAGCCATCATCTTTGAAGCCATATCATGTGTGGTTATTGAAACAACAAGCTTGCCTGATGAGGATGAACAAGATGATGTTGAAGACGTTGATGCCCTTAACAATGGGTCCCACCAAGCAGCCATTGTGGCTGGGAAGCAAGAATGCCTAGTGCAACACTAGGCGTATTTTCGTAATTTGGACTAGTACCTATGTCGTAAAGTTTATGTTACTTCTTAAATAACACATATATGGGCTTGTTTACGACGTCGAGTCATGTTTATTTGTGGACTTGGAGGTATGTTCTTTATAAAATATTTGAATTGTGTTAAAGATTTTTTATGTCTGCTCATTTACTTACTTTTTATGACTGCCATTGGGGGTATATGGCGTTTTTAAATTTCCCTCGAGTGCTTAAAAGAATAAGAGCATATAAGCTTGTTTAATTTTAGGATTTCTTAAAATGAAAAGAACATGTAAAGATCATTGTTGTATATGCTTTTTTGAAACCCTCTTGAAGGAAGGGTGCTAAAAACCTCCCATGCGGTGTTTTAGTTTGTAACTTTGTATCAGAAGATGTACGCCCTTTCCAAATTCGGGACTAGCCGAAATGCCGAATACACATGCATCTGGATTCCGAATAAGAAACTTGATGGAATGCATTAATTAGAGTGTTGGGCTAGCCAGTACCTATGGATTCCAACTAAGAACCATTATCCTCTTAAAGGGTCCATCAGGCCCGGAGGTCACTAATTAAAATTCGTCCATTGAATTATACTAAACGAATACTCGTGCAAAACGACAGTGTATAACGACAAATAATTATTATACATGTGAACTTGTGGTTTTGTCGTGACCCTTGATGCAACATTTATGGGTTTAATTGTAGTTATTGCGAGAAAAAAGTCTATGAGTTAGAAACGAAAAATAATAAAAGTTAATGATTAAACAATATTTAAACTATTAATTTAGTTGTAGATATTGCTACCAATTTTAATCGAAGATACATCAGGTATAACACATTACTCATTTTTAAATTCTGAGAAAAATTATCCGTGCTTTATATATAATATAGATTTTGTCGTTCACTCTTAAACGTCACATTTCACTAAAATAATATAGATATCATTTTTATTTTGGGTTAAATCCATCAAACATGTCATGACAATTTTTACCTACTACTTGTTATACCCAACCCATCATTCCGCCACCACCATCGCCACACTCTACCTTTCATAACCACCATCCACCATTCTCCACTTCGCATTCCACTATTAGTAGTTACGAGCCCAGAACAGGGTGAAGATAATCAATGACCTGATTACGTACCAATTAATTAAGGTTACCGGATATCACTTGGAATCGTGTTATCACTTTCCAAAGTAACTATTCGACCCTAATGTCTGGGTATCACGAATATCTACTTGGGATAAGACCAAATGTATGTTATTGAATTAGGCACAAATCAATAACCCTTTGCGTTTAAGTGTTTAGTTCGTATGTACTCTGTCTATCATGCAGTTGTGTTTGATCTCCTATTTATAGGTAAGATCACTTAACCCTAGTCAATGGAATTATGAGTGATTAACGGCCCATTAATCGCTCATAATTGGCTTCCGTAATAATAGGTATTAGTGGTTACACGACCAATTAAACGTGGTCATTAATGCAGTTAAACTGCCACTTGAATAAGTCAAAGCCGTTACAAGTTAGTTATGATTCAGTCTAATGAGTTATACTCATAGATGTGCTAGTCCCTGAAAGGGTTGCTCCATGAGTGTGGTCACTGAGATGTTCACTTACTGATGACATGAACTCTCTGATGACATTACTCCCTGATGAGATCCATCAGCTTATTACTCATAGAGTACAAAGCCAAACTCACCAGCCTGATGAATATCATTCAGTCCAGATCGTTACTCACTGAAGAGTTAACTCACTGAAATTCATCATACACTGAATAACACTTAACCACTATCTGAGACAGGGTGTTTAGGGACCTTATGGGTGTACACTCCGTACCTCCTGACCCATTACCAGGTTTGAACTGATCCCTCAAGTGCACTAAATTTTCCAACAATCTTCCCCAAATTTAGTTCACTTCCTTTGCATGAAAAACAAACATTAAACAAAACATATGCATAAACGAAAATATCATGAGGATTGAATTTCCATCTTAGTACATTACACATTCAAATATTCGAGAATCAGGGTGTTCCAAAGAATTGAACCCTTCAACCCATTTGAATACCTGAAGATAAAATATACATACATTTTCAAACACTTAAACATTCATGATACTATACAAGCCATGTGTCCATATCCAATTCATAAATGTTGTAAGAGCCAAAAGTCCAAAGCTCCTTGAAGCGGCAAAACTTCAACATTCACATAGGCGGTTCCTCTTTATTCATGCTCCTGCCAAGCAATTTTTCAAAGAAATTAACCATTAAGAAGTAATGACTTCATCCTCCTTTTCAGCAGGTCCTGAGCACAACCTTGGGATGATTGTAAAACATGTGCTCCAGTACACTGAATGTTCAGCTTTCCACATTGAACTCAGCTCCCAACTTTCCTCAAGAGGGAGTTGGGTGTCTTAGCATTCAGTGACTAAGTTGGACTTTAAACCCATCCCTTTAACAGACTTTAAAACCAAGTCTCTAGCCAAACCCTTCATCAAGTGATTAGCTAAATTTTGTTGAGATCTAACAAACTTTATAGATACCACCCCATTCATGATAAGCTCACGAATCATGCTATGCCTAACACCTAAGTGTCTAGACTTCCCATTGTACATCTGGCTATAAGTCTTAGCCAATGTAGCAGCACTATCGCAATAGATAGAAATAGGTGCTATAGGTTTAGGCCACAATGGAATATCAAGAAGCAAGTTTCTCAACCATTCAGCTTCTTTAACAGCAGCTACTAAAGCCACAAATTTAGATTCCATTATTGAACTGGTGATACAAGTTTGCTTCTTGGATGCCCAAGAAATTGCACCTCCACCAAGTAGGAATACCTAGCCACTGGTAGACGAATTGTATTCAGTGTTACTGATCCAACTTGCATCAGTGTATCCTTCCAACACTGAAGGATAACCAGTATATGAGAGACTATAATCCATATTCTCTTCAAATACTTCATTACCCTCTGAATTGCTTGCCAGTGCTGAGCACTAGGATTACTATTATATCTGCTCAGTTTACTCACTGCAAAAGCAATATCAGGCCTTGTACAAGTCATGGCATACATCAGGCAGCCAATCACCCTAGAATACTCAAGTTGAGATACAGCTTTGCCAGTATTAGGCATTAGCTTCTCAGTTGTATCCATAGGAGTACTCACTGGAGTACAATCACAGTAATTAAATTTCTTCAGTACCTTCTCAATATAATGAAAATGAGAAATTGATATACCATTACTTTCATGTTTGATCCTTATACCAAGGATAACATCAACCTCCCCCATGCCCTTCATGGAGAACCTTGATGATAAAATTCCTTTGTCAGGTCAATCTGATTTTGGTCAGTGCCAAAGATCAGCATGTCATCAACATATAGACAAATGATGACTCCTTTACCAGATTCATCAAATTTGCTATATACACATTTGTCAGCCTGGTTAAAAACATAACCATTAGACAAAACCACTTCATCAAATTTTTGATGCCATTGCTTAGGTGCCTGTTTGAGTCCATATAAAGACTTAATCAGTTTACACACCTTGTTTTCATTTCCAGGCAAGATGAAGCCCTGAAGTTGGTTCATATAAACCTCATCATCCAATTCACCATTCAAGAAAGCTGTCTTCACATCCATCTGATGAATAATCAGATTGTGAATTGACGTCAAAGTAATCAGCAATCTTATGGTACTGATACGTGCAACAGGGGCATAAGTATCAAAGTAGTCTATCCTTGACTTTTGTTTAAAGCCCTGAATGAGTAGTCTAGCCTTGAACTTTTCAATAGTTCCATCTACCTTCATTTTCCTTTTGAAAATCCATTTGCAACCTAGAGGTTTGCAACCTGGTGGTAGATACCTCATCCCTTGTACCTTCAATTAAGTATAATTGAAACTCAGGTCCAAATGACTTTGGAGTCCTGACTCTTTTGCTCTTTCTGAGCTCAGGTTCAGGTTGTTGAACCACAACCTAATCAGTGACCTTATCAGGGACCTCTAATACACCAATGTCATCAGTTCCATTTGGAATCCTGTGATTTGGTCTAGGGACTGATGAGAATCTATTCTCATCAAATAGTGCATCCCTTGATTCAATTATTGAACTAATTGAAACATATTCATTATGTTCAATAACATAGAACCTATAAGCCCTAGAATGCTTAGCATATCCAACAAAGATGCATTCAATGCCTCTTTTACCCAAAGTTTTCAATTTTGGATCAGGGAGTCTAACAACAGCCCTACAACCCCATACCCTGAGATAATTCAGGCTGGGTTTCTTTTTAGTCCAGAATTCATAAGGGGTTATTTTGTTCCTTTTGTTGGGAACCCTATTTAATAAATAACAAGCTGTTAACATAGCTTCACCCAAGAACCCTTGACTCAGTCCTGAATAGGACAACATGGAATTAACCATCTCCTTCAGTACCCTATTTTTCCTTTCAGAGATACCATTTTGTTGAGGAGAATAGGGAGCAGTCGTTTCATGGATTATACCAATAGACTGAAAATACAGAGTATCCATGTACTCACCTCCTCTATCAGTCCCGAATCTTTTGATCAGGGACCCAAGTTGCAATTCAACTTCAGTTTTAAAAACTTTGAATTTATCTAATGCTTCATCCTTGGTATGTAACAGATATACATAACAAAACCTAGAAGCATCATCAATAAATGTCACAAAGTACTTCTTATTCCCCAAAGAGGGAGTGACATGCAAGTTACACAGGTTACTGTGTATAAGCTCCAAGAGCTCAGTCTCATGTTTAACACCCTGAAAAGGTTTCTTAGTGATTTTGGTCAACATGCAAGTCTTAAACTTTTCAATGTCCATGTCAAATGCTGGGATTAACCCATCCTTAGACATATCTTGCATCCTTTTATAGTGTACATGGAAAAGTCTAGCATGCCACAGGGTAGAGTCATTCAGTTTAGAGGTTGACATAAAGGCTGAATTAACAATGTTATCAACAATATTAAGCCTGAACATTTGATTACACAAATAGCCAAAACCAATAAACACACCATGTTTAGACAATATAAATTTATCAGATTCAATATCTTGTTTATATCCATGATTATTCAAAACACTACTTCAAACCAAGTTTTTCCTTAAATCAGGAACATGAATAACATTAAACCAAGTTACAATCTTTTTAGAACTAAAACTAAGACCTACACAACCACGACCATGCACTAAGGCTGTTGACTCATTTCCCATGTGAAGAATAGAATCATCATTCAGTGACTCGTAAGTCTTGAACCATCTTCTATCTTCGCACACATGAACAGTTGCTCCAGAGTCAACCCACTACGCAACATCATCATCATGCACATAGTTAGATTCAGATACATATGTAACATAATAAACCTGAAGAAATTCATTAAACATATTCTGACCTTTTAGTGAGTTGGAAGAACCACCACTCCCTGAACCACTAGTGCCTGAACCATTGGATTTACCACCAAACTTAACACCTTTGCAATCCCTTTTAATGTGACCAGATTTGCCACATTTCCAACAAGTAGGTGTTGCCTTCTTGTTAGGATCAGCCCTTGTGTTATCATGATGTTTGCGTTTGCCTTTGTTGTCATTGTGCCTGATGGAATTGTTATGTTCCACCATATTGACAATAGATGCACCAATAGCATTGCTACTCTTTGACTTGTCATTATCCTGCGCCCTGAGAGATTTCTCAATACGCAGATGAGTACCTAATTGAACAAGAGTCAGTTCTTCCTTCTTATGTTTCAAGGTATGCTTGAAATCTTTCCAAGAAGGAGGTAATTTGTCAATGATACAAGAGACTGAAATAGCCTCATCCATATTCATTTTATGTTTTGTAAACCTTCCAAGTATTCCAAGAAGTTCATTGTATTATTCCATAACTGGTCTTGAATCAGTCATTTTGTAATTTGTGAAATTACTTACAAGAAACTTCTTACTTGAAGCATCCTCAGCCATATATTTGGCATCCAAAGAATCCCATAGTTCTTTGGAAGATTCAACATTTTGATAGATGTCAAAGAGAGAATCATACATACCATTGAGGATTAAACCTCTTCAGACGTAATCATCATTCTCCCATTTGCTTCGATTCCTTATCTGTTCCACAGTAGCATCATCCCCATGATCCTCAGGAATAGCAGTGCTCAGGACATACACCACATTCATACTTGACAACAAGAAGTGCATCTTCTTTTGCCATCTTCTGAAGTCAACACCTTCAAACTTTGGTGAAGATAATCAATGACCTGACTACGTACCAATTAAGGTTACCGGATATCACTTGGAATCGTGTTATCACTTTCCAAAGTAAACTATTCGACCCTAATGCTTGGGTATCACGAATATCTACTTGAGATAAGACCAAAAGTATGTTATTGAATTAGGCACAAATCAATAACCTTTGCGTTTTAGTGTTTAGTTCGTATGTACTCTGTTGATCATGCAGTTGTGTTTGATCTCCTATTTATAGGTAAGATCACTCAACCCTAGTCAATGGAATTATGAGTGATTAACGGCCTATTAATCGCTCATAATTGGCTTCCATAATAATAGGTATTAGTGGTTACACAACCAATTAAACGTGGTCATTAATGCAGTTGAACTGCTACTTGAATAGGTCAAAGCTGTTACAAGTTAGTTATGATTCAGTCTAGTGAGTTATACTCATAGATGTGCTAGTCCCTGAAAGGGTTGCTCCCTGAGTGTGGTCACTGAGAGGTTCACTTACTGATGACATGAACTCTCTGATGACATTACTCCCTGATGAGATCCATCAGCGTATTACTCATAGAGTACAAAGCCAAACTCACCAACATGATGAATATCATTCAGTCTAGAGCATTACTCACTCAAGAGTTAATTCACTGAAATTCATCATACACTCAATAACACTTAACCACTATCTGAGACAGGGTGTTCAGGGACCTTATGGGTGTACACTCCGTACCTCCTGACCCATTACCAGGTTTGAACTGATCTCTCAAGTGCACTAAATTTTCCAACATCCACCACTGCCGCTCAAGAGTTAGATAATAAAAAGTAGTTGGGTATGATTTAAACGAGTTGAAGAACTTGAAGATTGATGGATGGAAACCAAGAATATCTTAAAATTTATGTGTGTGTCTGAGGTCGGGTGTGGGGTGGGTTGAATTGATATGTGTTTTTTAGAAGTCGGTTTTCAATATTTGATTTGCAGTGGGTTAATTAAAGGTTTTTATGGCCATGTTTTTTTTAAGGAAGTGAATGGAATATCAAGGAAGATGACCGGAAATGACATGTGTCAATTATTAATTTTATAACTAAAAATAAGTTTATGATGATATCAACACAAAACGACACAATATTGTAGTAATTGTTTCAATTTTTGTCAGATATGTGAACATTTTAGAAAGTATGTTGATATTAGAGGAATTAAACGGATAAGTCCTTCTATTTTTAATACTACATCTGTCTCAAAATATAAGTTCAGTTTGACTTTTTGAATCGAACTTTGACTTTAAATATTTTTGTTTATATTATATATCACTTGATGAAAATTATACCAAATGAAAATACATATAAAACACTATCAATGTATATATTTTGCATCAAATATTATATATTACAAATAAAAATATTTAAGGTCAAAGTTAAATTCAGAAAGTTAAAATGGAACTAAGCAACTTTAATTGAACTTTCTTTAGTCAAAACAAAATCATTTAAAATCTAGAACAAGTAGCATGCTCAAACTTTGACAATTTCAACGTAAACCAAATTTAACGAAGTCAGCTTAGGTACCAAGTCAGGCACGTCGAGATACTCCATTCCTCATGCCCCCTACTGTTTTCACACATGATCACACACTATAAATCCACCTTTAGAATCCACTGACCATATCACACAAACCACAATGAAAACTTTCTTAACCCTCTTCATATCTGGACTACTTTTCGCTAGTATCACAACTGCCCAGAACTGCGGCTGCAGCCCAGACTTGTGCTGCAGCCAATTCGGTTTTTGTGGTAGCGACGAGGCATTTTGTGGCACTGGGTGCCAACAAGGGCCATGTTTCTCAACTCCACCTGCTAATGATGTTTCGGTTGAAAGTATCGTGACAGATGCATTCTTTAATGGGATCAAGGATCAATCGGATGCGAGTTGTGAAGGGAGAGACTTTTATACACGTGCCGCGTTTCTTGAAGCTCTTGGTAACTATCAACAATTTGGTAGAGTTGGTTCGGAAGATGATTCCAAACGGGAGATTGCTGCTTTCTTTGCACATGTAACTCATGAAACTGGACGTAAGCACTTTCTATATATATTTGCAAATTAAAATTCTTATTTATGTAAATTACAACTGTAAGACAAATTTCATATTAGTATATATACTTTAAGGCCAAGGATCAGTCCAATTTTGTATGGTTGCAGCCATTATAGTTCTTAAGTATTAAGCATAGATTGATAATCAGGGCCGTAGCTTAGCTAACGGAGGTACTGTACTGTTAAAAGCTTACTTGATGACTCAACATGACTATAATCTAAGTATACGGCTACATTGATAACCTAAGTATGATACAATATAGAGTAATGATATTTAGGCCTAAAATCATTAGAGATACAAGTAGGTTTGCTAATTAGGCATAAGAATCATTTTTCTACAATATATGTTGTTATATAGTAGTATTATATATTGCCTTATTTGAAGTTTAGTTTCATGTACAACCGCGATCTAATTTTGAATTATAACCGGCCTTTACTGATCATGAAACCAAATTGTGGAAACATATGCATATTGATATCATATACCATAAAATCGCTACACTATTATCTTATCTTGTCTCAGATTCTCTACTAGAATATCTTCCACCAGTTGAACAAAATTTGAAATTGCTATGTTACCAGAATTTTGTCTTAGTTTGACAATGTTATTACATCTGGCAGCTGACTTGATTAGTGATAACCTGGTTGCATTGATCCATTTTGAATTAACTAACTTAATTTTTTTCCATGAGCAGATTTTTGCTACATTGAGGAAATAAACGGTCCTTCAGGGGACTATTGTGATGAAACCAATACACAATATCCATGTAATCCTAACAAGGGTTACTATGGGAGAGGTCCAATCCAACTATCATGGAATTACAACTACGGTCCAGCTGGGAGCAGCATCGGATTTGACGGACTAAACAATCCAGAAACTGTAGCTACCGATCCAATCATCTCCTTTCGAACAGCATTATGGTTTTGGATGAATAATGTCCACTCAGTCATTGGCCAAGGGTTTGGAGCAACTATCCGAGCTATCAATGGAATGGAATGCGACGGTCGAAATCCTGATGCTGTAACTGCTCGTGTCCGTTACTACAATGAATACTGTAGCCAGCTTGGGGTTGCACCTGGAGATAACTTACGATGTTAGACTAGTTTCTCTACTGGGAACTTGTTTTTGGGGCATAAGATTAACATTGAAGATCCAAATTTGTGTATCTAATTTGATACTTGGCATTTGTATTATTAATTATTCAGTTCCGTTAGCTTAAAAACAACTCAGATGGGTTTCGGTTTGTATTAGAATCTAACTTCTGTTGCAATCCGAGTGTTCTTTGTATTCAATTGTAATCTTTTCTTGTTTTGTCCATGCTAGCTTCTTACTAGCATGTGTCTAATAAATCTCCGCAGTTCAAAAAAAAACTTCCCTTTTCATAGCCGGGACTAGCGACTCCAACTAAAACCACATCACCATTTCACCCTAACAGATGCTAAAAGTTTTAAAGAGGGATGTTAAAAAACTTAAAAACGGCCTATATAGGGTTTCAATTTGAATGTAACACCCTTCCCATAGCTGGGACATGTGATTCAAACTAAAACCACATCATCTTATTACCAACTTTAAAACTTCCCAACTAAAGTTTTTGTTTGTATCAAAATAACTGTGTCTAGAAACTACAACTAAAACTATTAGTTAGCCACTACTTTGGAATTATATATAAGAAGCTCAAGTGATAAATCTTGTAAAAAATGATAAATCTTTGATGCAAGAATCATCCAAACATCTTTACATTTGTATTGAGTGAACAAGTAGTGATACACGACTCCTGGATTGAGAAGTGAGTGTCGAACTTCCAGACACTCAAGTGAATCCAGCTGTTTGGGAAATCAGTGGACACATAATGTTGAAACGTAAAAAAGATTTTGATGGTGAAAATGCTTGGAGACTTTTTGCAGAGGTTTCACTCTCTGAAAAGGTTTCAATAGCCATCATGTGTGGTTATTGAAACGACAAGCTTGCCTGATGAGGATGAACAATGGATCCCACCAAGCAGCCATTATTGTGGTGGGAATTGAAAGCAAAAATGCTTAGTTCAATACTTCTTGTATTTTCGTAATTTGGACTATAGTACCTAGTGTCGGAAAGCAAAAAATGTTACTCCATAAATAACACAAACCTGAGCTTGTTTAAGACGTTAAGTAGGGCTGTAAACGAATCGGACGAACACGAACACGAACGAAGCCCTGTTCATGTTCGTTCATTTAATTTTAACCAAACAAATAAACGGACACGGACGCTTAAACGGACGAATTTTCTTGTTCATGTTCGTTTATTAAGAAAATCAATTGTTCATGTTCGTTTATGTCCGTTCATTAAGACACTAAACGAACGCTAAACGAGCATAAACGATCGAACATAAATGAAAATAGACAAACAGACATAAACTTTATTGAATTCTTCACAATATATTATTTTATAAGTAGTTGCTTTGTTTAAACAAACCAATTTTTAAATTATAAAATTAAAATATATGATATATGAACATAAATAGATAAATAAACATAAACGAACTTTAATGAACGCTTAATCGGACGTTCACGGACATAAATGAACGAACGAGACTTTTGTTCATGTTCGTTCATTTAACTAAACGAACGTAAAATATTGTTCATGTTCGTTCATTTAATAAACGAACAAACATAAACGAACTTTTTACCGAACGGTTCATGAAATGTTCACTGAACGTTCAGTTCGTTTACAGCCCTAACGTTAAGTCAAATTCATGTGTGCATTTGGGGCTATGTTTTGTATACAAGCTTTAAATTCTCTTAAAGATTTATTATGTCGGACCTTTACTCTTGCAGGGTGTGTTGTGTTTTTATGACTTGTGAGCACTTTTATGACTTGTGAGCACTTTTCTTCCACAAAAAATAAATGACATTGGGGTATTTGGTGCATTTTAAATACCTCGTGTGCTTAAGAGAATAAGAGCATGCTTGTTTTAGGATTTGTTAATAAGAACAGAACATGGTGATGGGCTCTTTATAAGATTTAGGTTATCTTTGTAATGATCACATATCAAGATGTGTAATTTACAAGTAAAGATCATTGTATATGTGTTCAACACCCTTATAACGGGTACATGGTCCGTTTAACCCAACCAGGCCGGGATGTTAAAACCAACCCGGTGGTGTTTTAGTTTCTAGTAGAATGTACCTTCCCAGGGACTAGCCAAATACTTTTGGATTGCAACCAAAAATCATGATGGAATGCATTAGTTAGACTTGTATATGTGTTTGACACCCATTCAAAGGATACCTTGTCATTTTAACCAAACATGGTTTTTAGAACCTAGTTACAATAGTATTTGTAGTTTGTACTCTCCCATCCGAGTCAGGGATGTTAAAACCCACTCCAAATGGTATTCTAGTTTGTAACGCCCATCCGGCCGGCCATCCAATGCACAAGGATGTTGGATGTTAAAAACTCACTTTCATTTTAGTTTATAGCACCCATCGCAAACAGGGTTGTCAAAACCTTCTATCTAGAAGCAGTAGTCGGTACTCTGTAACATCCAGGGGGGATGTTAAAATGAATTTTGGCCTGAATAAAGTTAAGGGTCTAATGTTGCCTCTTTTGTATTTCAGATTTTATGCTTAATATGGTTTGGTGTCTTTAAGATAAGAAGAGAAAGATGAAGGGGGCCTTGTGCTATTTTTGGAAAGATGGTTGCTTATCTTGGGCTTCACACACTCACATCCTTGAGTGTGGTATAGTTGTATTCTGGTGTTTAAGCCGTTTTCTTGTCCTCTTCTTGGATATCATCTTCTGCTGATGATCTATATATATCAGTTCTCATCTCTCTTTGAAGTTCATCACAAAAACATTATTCATTCTCTTGTATTATTATTTTGTGTTCCTTGATTGAGATCAAGTACTCGTACAACTGTTTGAGAACAGTTTTGGTTGTAAAACTCTTTATCATTAATCTGATTGGGCAATATTAAGTTTTCATACATGGTATCAGAGCCAGGTTGCTCTGAAAAAACCTTTTGAGAAAATTAGGGTTTGGGTATTTTGGGTTTTTTTTTTTCAATTGAAGGTTCCAAAGGTCGTTTAAGTTACTTAATCGATAGTATTGGTGTTATTGGCTTCGATTGCAAGTGGTTCTGGTAATTTGCCCTAATTTAAAAAATTAGGGTTTGGTGGATCTTGGTTGGTGGATCTGGGTTCGCTGTGTATATCTGCTATATCCCTAGACTAAGTGAATCTAGGGTGTAGTAGGTCTGATTCCGCTGCTGCCTTGCCTTGCGTGCACTGTAACACCTCTCATACCTTTATTTTCTTGCATTTAATTTATATTGTTTAGATTGATGGGGAGTAGGATGTGAGAGTTTGTTGAAGTTGTTGTTGGTGTTTTTTTTTGTAGTTAAAGCCCTTGACCTGCCACCTTAAGTGGTACGGAAGCCTGGGAACTTCCTTCTTCCCTTCTTATTATCTGGTTGTTTGTTGTTTCTTGCTTGCTTCTCTATGTCTTTAGATAATGGTAGTCCTACTCCCTCTGCTCAGGGTTCTGATGTAGAGGAAGATGATGCTTCACCTGTCACTCTTATTAGCAAACTTGATATCAGTCACCCTCTGCACTTGCATCCTAATGACTCTGCCACATTAACTGTTATATCTATAAAATTAAAAGGAACTGAAAACTATAATGTGTGGTCTTGTGCTATGTTGTTAGCTCTTGAAGGCAAAAACAAAATTGGTTTTATAGATGGTTCCTGTAGGAGGTCTAATACTGATGATGTGCTTGGGAGACAATGGGACAGGGTAAATGCTATTGTTCTGGGTTGGATCTTAAACTCCATTTCTGAGGAACTGTTTCTTGGACAAATTTTTTCAAAAAAGGCTTCTGATGTCTGGACTGAGTTAAAAGAAACATTTGATAGAGTTGATGGGTCTGTTACCTTTAATTTACACCATAAAATCAACTCTTTGTCTCAAAATGGTACATCTATTGCTGAATATTTCAACAAGTTAAGCACTTTGTGGAAACAATTTGATGCTCTTATTAAGTTGCCTAGATGCACTTGTCATGCTGCTGATGATTTTAAGAAACACAACCAGTTAATGAAGTTAATGCAATTCCTTATGGGGCTTGATGATTCCTATATGCAAATTAGAAGCAACATTTTGTCTAGAGACCCATTGCCTGATGTTAAGGGGGCTTTTGCCATTATCTCTAGTGATGAGTCTCACAGAGCTGTGGTTTACAGAACTGGGGTCTCTCAAAGACCTCAGTCATCTGTCTTTCACTCTAATGTGCCTAATAGAGGGAGTACTCAGAGGCCCCAAACCTCTGGGAACTCATTCAGGCCCAGTAATGCCCCCAGACCTAATACTAATTGGAACAATAGGGCCGCTGGTGGCTCTACTCTTGTTTGTGAAAATTGTGGGTTTAATGGACATACTAAGGACAGATGTTTTAAGTTGATTGGGTACCCTCCTAATTCTGGGAAACGAAATGGTTACACCAGCACTAATTCTAATCAGGGTGTTCAAAACTTTAACAAAAAGTTTATAAAGAACAACAACTCTGTTGGTTCTAGCTCTCTTTCAAACCTTTCAGATGAACATATTTCTAAACTCTTGTCTCTCATCAAAGACACTTCTGTCAATGATGATGGAAAAGGCAAAAGTGTACATGCCAACATGGCAGGTATTGTTTTTAACAACAACAAGTTTTTTAATCAAAATTTTCATAGATTCTTTTGTAATAATAGTAAGGCCAGGGCTGCTCTCATTGCTGCTGGTAGTATTGTTGACTCTGGAGCTAATCAATATCTAACATACACTGATAAATTTTTGGTTAATGTTGTCGACATTTCCAAACTTGGAATTAAAGTTTCTCATCCTAATGGAATAGAGGCTTTAATTACAAAAGTTGGAAATATGATCCTAACCAAAAACTTAACCCTGTATGATGTGCTTGTGGTTCCAGAGTATTGTGTGAGTCTTATATCTGTTCATAAGATTGCTAGAGATATCAAATTTGTTGTGGCCTTTGATGAATCAAAATGCTATGTGTTATCTCAGGGTTTGAGGGATGTGAAACTTCTGGGGACTGGTAGACAGTCTGATGGTTTATATTTCTTTGATAAAACTGAAGGTAATTTACCTTCTAGAGACCAACCTTACCTTTTCTCTGGTTTGTCCAAACTCTTGTGGCATTGCAGACTTGGTCATCCTTCTGACCAAGTCCTAAAAGTTCTAAATAAAGATCTTAATTTTAAATCTAATGATAATGTGCAGTTTTGTGAAATTTGTCAAAAGGCTAAACAAACCAGAGAACCCTTTCCCTTGAGTGAACACAAAACTTCTGCTCTTGCTGACCTTGTCCATCTTGATGTTTGGGGGCCCTATCGGGTTACCAGTAGATAAGGATATAGGTATTTTTTGACCATTGTTGATGATTACACCAGGGCTGTTTGGGTTTACTTGCTTAAGACTAAAACTGAAGTGTTTGATTGTGTCTATACCTTCTTTAATTTGATCAAAAATCAATTCAAGAAAACCGTTAAAATTTTCAGAAGTGATAATGGCACTGAATTTGTGAATAAAAGGTTTAGTGAATTTTGTGTCACTCATGGAATAATACATCAGACCTCTTGTGCTTATACCCCTCAGCAGAATGGGATTGTGGAACGGAAACATAGGCATCTGCTTAATGTGGCCAGATCCCTTCTGTTTCAGGGGGGAATTCCCTTAAATTTGTGGTCCGAATGTGTTCTCACTGCTTGTTATCTCATTAATAATAAATGTTCTTTAAATCACCTAAGAACTTTTGGATGTTTGTGTTTTGCTACTGTCCTTAATAATGATGATAAGTTAAGTAGCAGATCTGAAAAATGTGTGTTGGTTGGCTATGCGTCTTTTAAAAAAGGTTATAAACTGTTTAGTCTTGAAAGGAAACAATTCTTGTACTCAAGAGATGTTGAATTCTTTGAGAATATGTTTCCCTTTAAGACTAACCCTGTGATTGAGACCTGTCAGGATCTGGATCATACAAAATTTTTCGATAAAGTTGTGTATGAGGATCCTGACATACCCCATGATGAGAAAAACATTAACAAAAAACCATCTTATGATGGAAACAAGTATGCTAACTCTCCTAGTGAAGGCAGAAACTCCTTTCTTGATGGCAATCCAACAATTGACCTAATTGAGGATGAGTTGGGGCATCCTCAGGGTTCCAATGGGTTTGCCCCTGAAAATGAGGTGTCAGCTACACTTGAGAATGATAATGCATTATCTGAGGGTACATCTCATAATAGTCCAATCACAGATCATCATATGATTTCTCAAACTCAACCCACTAGAAGATCTGAAAGATCCTCTGTTTTTCCAAACAAATATAATGACTTTGTGGTTGATTCTAAAGTAAAATATAGGCTTGAAAAATTTGTTAGCTATGCCAACCTCAGTTCTGAAAACTTCTGTTTTGTAACCTAGTTAAATAAACTTTCTGAACCAAAAAATCATTTGGAAGCTAGCAAATCTGAGCACTGGAAAGGGGCAATGAACAGTGAAATGAACGCTTTATATGAAAATGATACTTTTGAGATTGTTGAATTACCTTGTGATAGAAAGGCCATCGGGTCTAAATGGCTGTTTAAGATTAAATATAAGTCTAGTGGTGAGATTGATAGATTTAAAGCTATACTTGTTGTTCAGGGGTTCAATCAAAAGGAAGGGGTTGACTTTGATGAGACTTTCTCCCCTGTGGTCAAAATTGTTACTATTCGATGTGTTATTAATTTAGCTGTTCAACAATCTTGGCCCATTTTTCAATTGGATGTTAACAATGCCTTTTTATATGGTGACCTTGAGGAAACTGTTTACATGAAACTTCCTCCGGGTTATTTTGATGAAAATGACAAGAGAGTGTGCAGACTTAAAAAGTCTTTATATGGCTTGAAACAAGCTCCCAGACAGTGGAATGCCAAACTGACTAGCACTCTTCTTGAAAATGGTTTTGTGCAAAGTAAAAGTGATTACTCGCTGTTTACTAAAAATGAGTCTGGTGTGTTTATCGCTTTACTTGTTTACGTTGATGATATTATTATCACTGGGAATAATCTTGGTGCCATTGATGAAGTCAAAAGGTATCTTAAGACCAAATTTCAGATAAAAGATTTAGGCAAACTCAAATATTTTCTTGGCATTGAAGTTATTGAAACTAAGAATGGGGTTTGTTTATCTCAAAGGAAATATTGCCTAGATTTATTATCTGAGTTTGGTCTCCTTGCTTGTAAACCTTCTGCTATTCCCTTAGAGCAAAGTGTGTACATCACCTCTGAGCCAACTGACACAGATCCCTTACTTGATAATATCACTGAGTATCAAAAACTCATTGGGAAACTGATTTATCTAACTCACACTAGGCCTGATATTTCTTACATTGTTCACTGCCTGAGCCAATTTATGCATTCCCCTTTAAGGTCTCATTTGAAAATTGCCCTAAAGGTGTTGAGGTATTTGAAAGGTGCTCCAGGTCTAGGTGTGCATATAACTAAGAATCCTAAGAACTTTATGAATGCATTTATTGATGCAGATTGGGCCAAGTGTGTAGTTACAAGGAAATCGGTCACTGGATACTGTGTTAGTCTAAATGGTTCTATGGTTTCTTGGAAAAGTAAAAAACAGAACACCCTCTCAAAGTCTTCTGCAGAAGCTGAGTATAGAGCTTTGGCTTCTGTGACTTCTGAGATTGTTTGGATCCTGAAAATTCTTAAGGATCTCAACTGGGAACATTTTATGCCGGTTAAAATCTTCTGTGACAGCCAAGCAGCAATTAAGATTGCTGCTAATCCTGTCTTTCATGAGAGAACAAAACACTTGGAAATTGATCTTCATTTTGTAAGAGAAAAGATTCTAACTGGTGTCATTGAAATAGCTAAAATTCACACTGCTGATCAAACAACATACATTTTTACAAAAGGGCTTGATAAAACTCAACATGTCAAAATGGTTTCTAAACTGGGTTTACTTGATGTCTTCCAGGCCAAAATCCAGGGGGGATGTTAAAATGAATTTTGGCCTGAATAAAGTTAAGGGTCTAATGTTGCCTCTTTTGTATTTCAGATTTTATGCTTAATATGGTTTGGTGTCTTTAAGATAAGAAGAGAAAGATGAAGGGGGCCTTGTGCTATTTTTGGAAAGATGGTTGCTTATCTTGGGCTTCACACACTCACATCCTTGAGTGTGGTATAGTTGTATTCTGGTGTTTAAGCCGTTTTCTTGTCCTCTTCTTGGATATCATCTTCTGCTGATGATCTATATATATCAGTTCTCATCTCTCTTTGAAGTTCATCACAAAAACATTATTCATTCTCTTGTATTATTATTTTGTGTTCCTTGATTGAGATCAAGTACTCGTACAACTGTTTGAGAACAGTTTTGGTTGTAAAACTCTTTATCATTAATCTGATTGGGCAATATTAAGTTTTCATACAATCCCAAAGTTGGGACAAGCGATTTCAACCAAATCTCAAGTTTCTTATCTCACGCAAATGTGTTGGATTAATCGTTTATGTCAAGGTTCATGTATGCATCATGCATGCATGGTGGCACTTGCATGAATACAGTATTGTTTTCCAAGCCTTTGACCAAGTTTTAAACTCTTCAATAAACTTTGCATTGAGGATGGCTTTAGGATAGCCAATACCTATGGATTCCAACTAAGAACCATATCGTCTTCAAGGGTACATCAGGCTGGGAGGTCACTAAAATTCGTCCATTGAATTACATTTTGTCGTTCGCTCTTAAATGCCACTGTCACTAAAATAATATCGATATCATTTCTATTTTGGGTTAAATTCATCTAACATGTCATGACAGATTTTACCTACCACTTGTTATATAGGTAAACTTATCCTATGTGGATCCCCCCCTCCTGGCCTCCCAACCCACCATCCCGCCACCACCATCGCCACACTCTACCTTTTATAACCACCATCCACCATTCTCCACATCCCAATAACCATCTCCGAACTCCACCACTGCCGCTCAAGAGTTAAATAATAAAAGGTAGTGGTGTATGATTTAAACGAGTTGAAGAACTTGAAGATTGATTGATGGAAACCAAGAATATCTTCAAATTTATAGGAGTCGCGCGCGGAGGGGGGGGGGGGGGGTGGGGGGCGTTGAATTGGATTGAGATATTCTAAAGTTGGTTTTATCATGATAGGTCATGTTGACCTATCATGATAGGTCATGTTGACCAATCATGAACAAGTTAAATAAATAAATATTTTTATTTTAATAAAAAATATAGACCCATTTGTATTTTTCACTCTAACAATACACACAACATGACCTATCATGTTCATAACAACTTGAGAGGATTTTTATCCGAGTGAAATTGGTTGTGTTTTTTTAGAAGTGGGTTTTCAATATTTGATTTGCAGTGGGTTAATTAATGGTTTTTATGGCCATGTTTCTGTTAAGAAAGTGAATGGAATATTGAGGAAGATGACCGGAAATGATATGACATTTACATGTGCTAATTATTTTATAATTAAAAATAAGCTTATTGTAGTAATTATTTTAATTTTTGTCATGTGAACATTTTAGAAAGTATGTTGATGTTAGATGTATTAAACGGATAAACCCTTCTATTTTTAGTAACTTCTTAACATATAATCATGCAACTAAGCAACTTTAATGGACTTTCTTTAGTCAAAACAAAAATCATTTAAAAATATAGAACAAGTGGCATGCTCAAACTTTGACAATTTCAAAGTAAACCAAATTTAACGAAGTCAACTTAGGTACAAAGTTAGACACGCTGGGATACTCCATTCCTCATATCCACTTTCTCATATTCCCTACTGTTTTCACACATGATCACACACTATAAATCCACCATTAGAAACACTAACCATATCACACAAACCAGAATGAAAACTTTCTTAACCCTCTTCATATCTGGACTACTTTTCGCTAGTATCACAACTGCCCAGAACTGCGGCTGCAGCCCAGACTTGTGCTGCAGCCGGTTCGGTTTTTGTGGTAGTGACGAGGCATACTGTGGCACTGGGTGCCAACAAGGGCCATGTTTCTCACCTCCACCTACTAATGATGTATCGGTTGAAAGTATCGTGACAGATGCATTCTTTAATGGGATCAAGGATCAATCGGATGCGAGTTGTGAGGGGAGAGATTTTTATACACGTGCCGCTTTCCTTGAAGCTCTTGGTAACTATCAACAATTTGGTAGAGTTGGTTCGGAAGATGATTCCAAACGGGAGATTGCTGCTTTCTTTGCACATGTAACTCATGAAACTGGACGTAAGTACTTTCTATAAGTATTAGCAAATTAGAATTTCTTATTTATGTAAAATACAACTCTAAGACAAATTTCATATTAATATATATACTTTAAGGCCAAAGATCAGTCCAATTTTTTAAGGTTGGGACCATTATAGATGATAAGTTTTAAGTATATATTGATAATCAGGGCCGTAACTGAGCTAACGGAGGCACTGTGTAAAAGCTTACGTGATAACTCAGCAAGACTATAATCTAAGTATACGGTGTTAAATATATGGATAAATATTAATATGTAAATGTCTAGTATCGAACCCGAGACCTCGGGATTGCACACTTTACAAACAAGAATAATGAATAATAAATATATATATGTTAAATGTATCGAATATATATATTTATAACACTTAATGGACTAAACGGTCGTTAGTTATTAACCGTATGGACTAACTATCGTTAAATAAGAAAGATAAGGACTAGAGTGAAACTTGGGTGTCAAGAAGGATCTAGAATTCCCTTGTGGGATGATAGGCCGGTCGAACAAGGGTGGGTCAAGCCCAACCCATGTTTGCTTGGTCACCAAGAAATCCTCTAGTATATATACAAGGCCAAGGGTTAGACTTTCACAATCTTTTGTGCACACACTCTAACCCTAAAATCCTTGTTTTCTTTCTTTGTTTCTTGGCCGATCGAATCAACACCTCCCAAGGGTTTGGATCGATTTTTCCAAGTCTAAAATATAAGTGTTTTGTTTACTTGCATCAAACCTTTATTCGTTGGTAGTTTGTGTGTACAAGAACGAGGTAACAACATACTTTTGTTGTTATCAAGGGATCGATTAACAAAACGGTAAGGGGTTAATCATTGATCCATATAAACCCTAATTAGGGTTCTTCATATTGTTAAAGACAATTGCTTTTGATTCTTGTTCGGGCTAGAATCACCACGGTACGTTCTTATTTATGTTTTAGTTAATATTTATGTGTTATACTTGATCCTACGCTTCCGCTATACGTGTGCACTTTGATTTATATGATTGTCATGGTAATCAAACTCTAACAGTGGCATCACGAGCCATGTATAACATGTAATTGATTACTAAAACGTAATAAAAATCGGATCTTTAATTGTTTTAGATACATGTTTTTTGATCTAGGGTTTTTCCTATTTTTTTTAAATTCGAAACCCTAACCCTAATTTGGGGGGGGGGGAGTCGATTTTTCCATGAAACCCTAATTAGGGTTTTGTGGTTTTCTTGGATTATGTGTAATCACTAGAAACCCTAGGTCATTAACCGGTTAATTGAACGTATCTTGTGACCTAATTGCTAATTGTTAGGTTTTAATCCGTGACTTACATGCATGTTTGTCATGGATCTTGTTTTGTTGTCACATATTTAGATAGATCTTAAATTGGGGAAGACTCCAATAAATATTAAAATCAATTTTATATGCTATGTGGTGTGTTTTTAGCTTTGGCCTACGCAATTGATTCGTCAATGTATGTGGCTCATCTCCATTAAGAGGTGAAGGCCTTAGTTGATTACATGCGTTATTATACCTAGAATTGGTTTTATTAGGATCTTTTCTAATACGGATTGCATGTGGCTAATTGTTTCACTTATTTATTATTGTTTGTTTGATTTTCTTTGATACTTGTTTTATTGTTTTTAGTTGGACTTGATGTAAGCAATAAAAGGGTTGTTTTTATAAAGAAAATTAATACGGACTAATAATTGTGAAACCCTAAAGTGATAAAGTAAGAATCTTGCAAAGGTCTTATGACAATCGTGGTCCGATTCGCACGGTAATCAGCTCCCAGTCGAGACTAGCAAAATTCAAACTTTATTACTATTTTGAGATTGAATCCATAAACTTTTGCTTGAATGATGTTTTGTGCAAATATGCTTTTAAAATTAAGTCTTTTAAGATGATATTCATAACCGTGATTTGAAGGCTTAGAAAAGAGCCTTAGAGTCTGCCTTGGTTATCACAATCTTGAATATGTCTTAAACGAATTACTTTTAAAATCATATGTTGTAGAAAGTCATCTTAGGGTTTTGGCATAAACCTCAAGTAAAACTTTGTGTATTAATTTCACGAATTGAATATAAAAAGTTTTTATGAAAACTTGTGTTATAAAGATGAGTGCATGCATCTTTGTACATAATTTTGATTGACATATCAAAAATTAATACCCTTAATAATTTAAGTTACATGCCATCTAACTAAAAGAAACACTTGAAGTTATTATTTAGTAAACGTGAGACGCAGGCTAAATTTTAATGACAAGGTAAATTTCCGAGTGTGCGTGAGACCACACATGGAGAATTTGCAGTTTCTAAGTTAGACGACTTAATTAAGTTGATGCGTGAGACCTAGAACTTAAGGCATGAGATGGGATGAAACATGCTTACAAGGCAAATTGATGAATCAATTTGATGTAAATCCCATAATGATCTAGGAATTGGAAATCTTGTTTGCCAATTATTGTTCGACAGATTACTATCTTTTGTACTTTCACCACTAGCAGATCAACTGATGTGGTGAAACTATGTAAAGTTAGATCCTAGATTTTCAAGAAAATTAGTTGGTTATATGAATATAGCCTTGGGTATTATATTTTCTTGGAAATATAAATTATCGAAAATACTAAAATTGAATTTTGTAAATTCTTTAAATGTATTAATGCAACTCAAACCGTAAACGTAAGTTATTCTTTTAATTGATCTACACCCGTTTGGGTTTTTGGTTAGAGTCAATGTTACTAAAAGAACAAATATAGTCTTCTTTCCATTACGAGAAGTGTGAGACTTAAATCCTATTCCTTTTCATGAATGAGAAAGGTATAATAGGATGATTAGAATTGTCTAAATTCTAAATACATAACTCATAGCAAACTTTAATAGTAAGAGTATATGCACCTTATGAGTTATTAAATTAGAAGCTAGACTAATTACTGCATAATGGTAAAAGACAAATTAGATTATTTTATCTAGTTGTTTTGATTTGACCATTTAAAGATACTACATACAATTGTTGGTATGGTAGATCTATACAGGAAGAAATTGCATGCCCAGATTTTTCAAGTTAATAATTTGGAATGTGATGAATCACATTTATGAAGTAGATTACATCCTTTTATAACCTATATAATTGTTTGAATAGGTTTTCTTAAAAGATGTAGGAAAGTAAATAGTACACTATTTCTTTCACTAATTAATGAAACATTTACAATGTTGTCAAATTTAGTGGGAGTATTGTGTTCTTATGAATGAATAAGGGACTATTATTATGTTCTCTAATTCAGTGGGAGTTACAAAACTTATTGTCTTGATTGTAACTTAGATTATCTTTTGAATATCTCAAGGTAATTACTTTCCAAATATAGACACTAATATTTTCAAGGATAGTCATGTACGTTTCCTTGATTGATTGAGTAACTCTATATCTACTAGTTATGTTAATGACACAAATCATATTGTTCACATTGACAAGCGCGTGCGTGTTGTTTAAATGTAACATGGTGTTGTTCAATGCACAAGTGGGAGAAATCTTTATTGTGTGCAAAGTACAACACATAAGAATATGATTTAAAGGATTCTCTTAACTGCAAGTAAGAGATTATAATTCTAATTAGATTTAATACATCTAATCTAAGAAACACTTGGTGTTATAATTTAGTAAACGTGAGACGCAGACTAAATATTAACAACAAGGTAAATTTCCATGCATGCGTGAAACCTACATGGATAATTTACAATTTCTAAATTAGATATCTATTAGAACATGTGTCAATATGATAACAAGGCAACTTCAACTATAATATTTATGTATTATTGGAATGACATAAATGCATGAAGTAATATAATACTACTTCAATAATTATGTATTCTTAGAATGACATAAATAAACATGAAGTAGTATGTTAACTTGAAAATATTATTGAAACCAAATGATGGTGTTCATGATTACTTTAATTATACATGTTTATACTTTATTGTATAGTTATAAACATGAAGTCTTCTAAGTATTACAAGACTTATAATTAAGTAAGACGTTAGCTTGTTATGGTCTTTTAAGACATATGCAAGAAGTCATTGAGTTGATCAATGATTAATAACGAACAGTGGGATTATAACACGTTTATGTTTTAATGCAACATAAACATGAAGTGACTTGATTAAAAAGAACTTGTGTTATACAGCATGCAATTGGTTTGGAAATACTATTATACCATTAAGTTGACTTAGTTGGTAAATAGGTATGCCAACAGGAATATGGTTATCTTATATATATATATTGTTAGATCTTCTTACAATATCAATTCTAATTGAAGTACTACATATGGATAGTATGTTCAGTTAGAGAATCAAACTCTTGTTAGATTGTTTGATTGAAGATAACTATGATTTCTTCTCTTCCAAAAGTTATCAAGGTTAGAAATTGAGTATGGCTTGAATATACTCAATTAGACTCCTAGAAGATTAATAAGACGTTGTTGTGATGAATCACATTAAGTCTTAAGTTGAAGTTCTGAATTTGTTAAGCCACTTATAAGAAGGAATGTTAACAAAAGAATATCACGAACTATCAATGTGTATTTGTAATGTCCTAAAAGAGAACGTTGAATTGTTGCTCTAATTGCTAAGTAGTTATAGATAATCTCTATATTGCTAAAGGCAAGTGGGAGAATTTTATCTAGAAAAGATAGAATTACAAGATACATAATCTTCTAAAACCACACTAGTTAAAATCATGATGAGGCTTAACATGTAAACGGTAAACCTCAAGATGATGGAATTATCATTCATAGATCCACTTGGATATCTCAGATATTTAATTAATATGCTGATGATTATATGATGTAGTATTACCAAAATAATGAATTGGGTGAATTACTCATAATATGAATGTTATAGATGCTGTTCATAAAGATATTCAAATTTAAAATTTGGTTTATCTTAATTCTTAATAGTTAGAGAATGGAGATGAGTTTATTCAAAGATAATGTAACCCTAGTGGTTTAAATCTTTGTGAAATAATCATATGGACAAAAATTGTACACATATCTTAATGAATATCTTATGACAAGATTATTAATCATACTTAAGCAATTAACTATGATTGAATACTCTTTCTTAAGTACATTAAAGATATAAAGATGGTAATTGTCATATTTACATGAATGTGAAATTTGACAATGGAATATCAAAAACTCTTTCTTGAATAATTACTTGAGCGAGGACGATAAGTAATCAAAAGGAGTTTATGAAAAAAAAAAAAAAAATCTTTGGAAGTGTACAAAGTGCAATAATCCATGAATGGATAAATGCATGCATCTAGGAAATTATTCTTAAGATAAATTATTAAATCTATGTTTAGGTTTATAATTAAAATAAGGTAATTTCTAAGTATTCCTGAAAGCTAGTGGGAGTATTATGTTTGATTTACTAAATCATATATGTTGTATAACATATAAGAGTAACATTCCATATAAGTAAAAGGTTAGACTTAATTTGGAATGAAACGTTACTTGAAAGATTTAGGAAATATAACATACAACCTTGAAACAAAAGTTTATTATTAAATAGACAAGTGCGGTAAATAAATTCTAAATAGAATATGATATATTATTTAGGATGACTAAATGGATATACATATTTGTAAAGATCAAACATGAGTAAAATCTAAGTTTGACTGAAGGATTTTCATGTGCATTATATTATTGTTGTATCATGCTTAAGTGCTTAGATGATTTGACAATATTTGATATCCAATTAAAAGTTATTATATAACTTGTGTAATAGATATTCTAATGAAAAATGTTTGAAATTAGAATAATGATCCTCAAATTGGAATAGCTCCTAAACATTACACATTGGATATTAAGTTTACGGAAAGTTTAAGAGCATATTGTGTTTAATATACAATGATGCTGGTTTAATTGAGATGACACTCAATAACTAGTCATGGTAGGATTTTATCCTTGTTAATGGCCATGAGAACTAGTTGTGCTTACTAAGAGCATAGTTGCATTATACATTAAAGAATTAGAATACTTTAAACTTAAAAGGTTTGAAAGTTTGATTATCATAAATTAGTGATTGAGGATGTCACACTATTTATGAATACCATGTGGCTATATCAAGAAAGTTGGATGAACACATACAAGAATTTTAATTATTGAATTCTAGAAAGAAGTATTCTCAAAATTCAGATAGATCAAAGTTAGATGAAATTATGCCATGTCAACAAGTATGATTACTTGAGGCATAATTGTCTTCAAGTTATTACTTGAGACAAGATTCATTAACTAGAATTATCATGCATTGATCTATTTTGGTATTTGGATAGAGGACATTAAGCAATTATTATTTATAATGAATTAAAGTACTTAGTACATTTGTTTTCATTAATAATATATTGTGTCCTATATTTGCATGTTTAAAATCCGTGAATAACTTATGTTATTCTAAATTGTCCATTGTCGATTAATGATATGGGAATATCATTAAACTAAGACAAATCTGAGTATTGGTTAAGAATATACTTGAAAGTATATTGATGCGTTGACATACCAATTTCACATGATATTCGATGAATTGAATATTGGACTTATCCCAATAATATGATTTAATATTTAATGTGAGAATCATATTTAAAGTTATCCTCAGACTTGAGATACCAGATAAGTGTCATGGATGTAGTGCATTTTTGTGAAGCAATCTACCGCTCACCGTAACAGGGAGTCATAAGGGTTGTTTTCAGAAGTGTTGCAAAGTTCATGGGTTATTCTTGTAGTCAAGAGAGAATTTGTTCCTTCTGATTTGTTCAGAAGTTTAATACTGCTGGGCCCCTCGTAGGGTTGACAAAATGTTTGCGTGGCCACGCCCAAAGTCTATCTGGAATACGTTCAGATGTTTTGGTAATTTTGTTAAATCATAAAGAGACGAGAAACAGAAATTTAATAAAGAATCTCACATCTTTATTAATGTGGTATTAGAAACAAAAGGATAATTATAATGATGAATCATTAAAGGTTTTTTCCAGAAAACCTAGCTCGGATTGAACTAGGGCCATTGGAGTGTTGCAAGACGCTAACCAATGTCATTTTACTATTAATAGATATCCAAGTGGGAGCTGTTAAATATATGGATAAATATTAATATGTAAATGTCTAGTATCGAACCCGAGACCTCGGGATTGCACACTTTACAAACAAGAATAATGAATAATAAATATATATATGTTAAATGTATCGAATATATATATTTATAACACTTAATGGACTAAACGGTCGTTAGTTATTAACCGTATGGACTAACTATCGTTAAATAAGAAAGATAAGGACTAGAGTGAAACTTGGGTGTCAAGAAGGATCTAGAATTCCCTTGTGGGATGATAGGCCGGTCGAACAAGGGTGGGTCAAGCCCAACCCATGTTTGCTTGGTCACCAAGAAATCCTCTAGTATATATACAAGGCCAAGGGTTAGACTTTCACAATCTTTTGTGCACATACTCTAACCCTAAAATCCTTGTTTTCTTTCTTTGTTTCTTGGCCGATCGAATCAACACCTCCCAAGGGTTTGGATCGATTTTTCCAAGTCTAAAATATAAGTGTTTTGTTTACTTGCATCAAACCTTTATTCGTTGGTAGTTTGTGTGTACAAGAACGAGGTAACAACATACTTTTGTTGTTATCAAGGGATCGATTAACAAAACGGTAAGGGGTTAATCATTGATCCATATAAACCCTAATTAGGGTTCTTCATATTGTTAAAGACAATTGCTTTTGATTCTTGTTCGGGCTAGAATCACCACGGTACGTTCTTATTTATGTTTTAGTTAATATTTATGTGTTATACTTGATCCTACGCTTCCGCTATACGTGTGCACTTTGATTTATATGATTGTCATGGTAATCAAACTCTAACATACGGCTACATTGATAACCTAAGTATGATACATTACTAAGCTCCTTATTTTACAGAAACTATACTATATATGTTGTTATATATTACATATTGCCTTATGTGAAGTTTAGTTTCATGAACAATCGCAATGATCTCATTTTGAATTATAACCTTTACTGATCATGAAACCAAATTGCGGAAACATGTGCATATTGTTATCATATACCATAAAATCACTACGTTATTTTCTTATCTTATCTCAGATTCTCTACTAGAATATCTTCCACCAGTTGAACAAATTTTGAAATTGATATGTTATCAGAATTATGTCTCAGTTTGATAATGTTATTACAACTAGCTAACCATAGCTGACTTGATTAGTGATAGCCCGGTTGCATTGATCCATTTTGAATTAACTACTGACAATAATAATAAAGTTTATGAATAATCGATATAAAATGATTAATCAGCTAAATTAATTTTGTTTTTCCATGAGTAGATTTTTGCTACATTGAGGAAATAAACGGTCCTTCAAGGGACTATTGTGATGAAAACAATACACAATATCCATGTAATCCCAACAAAGGTTACTATGGGAGAGGTCCAATCCAACTATCATGGAATTACAACTACGGTCCAGCTGGGAGCAGCATCGGATTTGACGGACTTAACAATCCAGAAACTGTAGCCACCGATCCAATCATTTCCTTTCGAACAGCATTATGGTTTTGGATGAATAATGTCCACTCAGTCATTGGCCAAGGGTTTGGAGCAACTATCCGAGCTATCAATGGAATGGAATGCGACGGTGGAAATCCTGATACTGTGACTGCTCGTGTCCGTTACTACAATGAATACTGTAGCCAGCTTGGGGTTGCACCTGGAGATAACTTACGATGTTAGACTAGTTTCTCTACTGGGAACTTGTTTTTGGGGCATAAGATTAACATTGAAGATCCAACTTTGTGTATCTAATTTGATACTTGGCATTTGTATTATTAATTATTCAGTTCCGTTAACTTAAAAACAACCCAGATGGGTTTCGATCGGTTTGTATAAAATCTAACTTCTGTTGCAATCCAAGTGTTCTTTGTATTCAATTGTAATATTTTCTTGTTTTGTCCATGCTAGATTCTTACTAGCATGTGTCTAATAAATCTCCGCAGTTCAAAAAAAGAAAAATAAAAAAAAATAAAAAATAAAATAACTTCCCTTTTCATAGCCGGGACTAGCGACTCCAACTAAAACCACATCACCATTTCACCCTAACAGCTAGGGATCGATGCTAAAAGTTTTAAAGAGGGATGTTAAAAAACTTAAAAACGGCCTACATAGGGTTTCAATTTGAATGTAACACCCTTCCTATAGCTGGGACATGTGAATATGTGATTCAAACTAAAACCACATCATCTTATTACCAACTTTAAAACTTCCCAACTAAAGTTTTTGTTTGTGTCAAAATAACTGTGTCTAGCAAGTACAACTAAAACTCCATTAATATTATGGAAGTTATTAGTTAGCCACTACTTTGGAATTATAAGAAGCTCAAGTTTCTTATCTCAGTCCAATGTGGGACATATTGTTACATATAATCTTGTAACAAATGATAAATCTTTGATGCAAGAATCATCCAAACATCTTTACATTTGTATTGAGTGAACAAGTAGTGATACACGACTCTTGGATTGAGAAGTGAGTGTCGAACTTCCAGACACTCAAGTGAATCCAGCTGTTTGGGAAATCAGTGGACACATAATGTTGAAACGTAAAAAAGATTTGATGGTGCAACCAGGGAAAATGCTTGGAGACTTTTTGCGGAGGTTCTTTTTTTTGGTAAAAGGTCAAAAGACCCGGTAAATATATTACTCCAAAAAAGCGTTTAAGTACAAAGGATATGGGTGAATCCCATATCTCAGCCCGTTACATAAGCGAAAAGCTTACATAACAAGATACTACCTATTTTTCTAAAAAGAAAACAAACCACTACTCAAATGAAACAAGAGACAATGACAAATAATTGCTTCCTACGATCTTGAAGCTTAGTGCCATACATGGCATTAAAAGCATCCAAATTCCCGGAAGATCATAAACCTGCTGCTCATAGTCATCGTAATCATAACCATCATAGTCGTATTCACGCTCGTGACCACCACCAAATAGATTACCGGATTCATCAAACATGTTAACAACCTCCTCATCATCACTATCAGACACAACGATCTCACCCACCTTAGAAAATGGGTTACCCCTCTTAGTAGAAGAATTAGACGGAGAAGAAAAGGCACTAGGCTTAGAATTAAGGTTTCAATAGCCATCATGTGTGGTTATTGAAACAACAAGCTTGCCTGATGAGGATGAAAAATGGATCCGACCAAGCAGCCATTATTGTGGTGGGGAAGCAAAAATGCTTAGTTCAATACTTTTGGACTAGAGTACCTAGTGTCAGAAAGCAAAAAATGTTGCTCCATAAATAACACAAGCCTGAGCTTGTTTAAGACGTTAAGTCAAGTTCATGTGTGCATTTGGAGCTATGTTTTGTATACAAGCTTTAAATTCTCTTAAAGATTTATTATGTCTGATCCTTTACTTAAGTACTTGCATGGTGTGTTGTGTTTTTATGACTTGTGAGCACTTTTCTTTCACAAAAATAAATGACGCCGGGGTATTTGGTGCGTTTTAAACACCTCATGTGCTTAAGAGAATAAGAGCATGCTTGTTTTAGGATTTGTTAATAAGAAGAGAACATGGTGATGGGCTCTTTATAAGATTTAGGTCGTCTTTGTAAAGATCACATATCAAGATGTGTAATTTACATGTAAAGATCATTGTATATGTGTTTGACACCCTTATAAAGGGTAAATGGTCCGTTTACCCCAACCAGGCCGGGATGTTAAAACCAACCCGGTGGTGTTTTAGTTTCTAGTAGAATGTACCTTTCCAGGGACTAGCCAAATACTTTTGGATTGCAACCGAAAATCATGATGGAATGCATTAGTTAGACTTGTATATGTGTTTGACACCCATTCAAAGGATACCTTGTCATTTTAACCAATCATGGTTTTAAAACCTAGTCACAATAGTATTTGTATTTTGTACTCTCCCATCCAAGTCAGGGATGTTAAAACCCACTCCAAATGGTATTCTAGTTTGTAACGCCCATCCGGCCATCCAATACACAAGGACGTTGGATTTTAAAAACTCACTTTCATTTTAGTTTATAGCACCCATCGCAAACAGGGTTGTATTACGATCCCACATCGCCCAAGTATGGGATTGGGTGGTGGTTTATAAGTCTATGTGTCCTCTCCTCTTACAAGCTAGCTTTTTGAGTGAGTTCTACGCTTGGACTTATGAACATCGATACAAGCCTAGTTATGGGATAGGTTCGTATCAATTGGTATCAAGAGCCAGCCCTACCGTTCGAGGTTCCAACACTCGGAGTGGTGGCCTGTGGAGTGGTGGCTTGGACCCGAAAGAAGGGTGCCAACCGTGACCAACACAGCCGTGACCAACGAGCTCGGAGTGGTGGCCTATGGAGTGGTGGCTTGGACCCAAGGAAGGGTGCCAACCGTGACCAACATAGTCGTGACCAACGAGGACGTTGGTTCTTCAAAGGGTGGGGTATTATTACGATCCCTCATCGCCCAAGTATGGGATTGGGTGGTGGTTTATAAGTCTATGTGTCCCCTCCTCTTACAAGCTAGCTTTTTGAGTGAGTTCTACGCTTGGACTTATGAACATCGATACGAGCCTAGTTATGGGATAGGTTCGTATCAGGTTGTCAAAACCTTCTATCTAGAAGCTGTAGTCTGTAACACCCATCCCAAAGTTGGGACGAGTGATTTCAACTAAAACTCAAGTTTCTTATCTCACGCCAATGTGGGACGGATTGTCACATGCTATCTTGCAATAGATGCTACACCTTTTCAACAATCACTTGCTTTATCAACGATCTTTTCAATGTCATGGATTTCGATATTCGTCGTTTAATCTAGCTAGAAAAGTAAATATTTGTCTGTGTTGATTTTCCTTAGATGATTAGATGTGGGGTACTTTCCCATAGCAAGGACTAGTGACTCCAACTTAAACATGTTCTAGTTTTATAAGTATCCTTTTAACGAGTACATCGTAATTTTACACAAACAGGGATGTTAATGACTTAAAACCAGACAGAGATGTTAAAGATGACGTATTAATTAAACCAACAGGAATTTTTAAAAGACTTAAAAAGTCATCAGATGATATTGTAGTTTGTATTAGAATGTAATACCCTTCCCATAGGGAGAGACTAGCGACATCAACTAAAACACGACTACGTTAGCCGGTCACCATTTTGGACTTATAAGAAGCTCAAGCTTTTATTATCTAGCACCAATGTGGGACAGATTGTTACATATTTAGTTATTTACTATCTTGTAACAAATATTACGTTTTTTTATGCTAGATCTTAACTTCCAAACTAATGATTAACATATGGAGGGAGTGTAAATAAAGGTAAATGAAGCAAACATGAAAAGTGATACATAAACCCGTCGTTGTATTGGAAATAAAATCACATCCTTAAGTTAACATTGGAAATAAAGTGAGACTTTTTGCAGAGGTGTCACTCTCCGAGGAAAGGTTTCTAGAAGTGATAGCCATCATCTTTGAAGCCATTTCATGTTTTCATGTGTGATTATTGAAGCAAGAAGCTTCCCTGATGAGGATGAACTAGATGACGTTCATAGACGGAACTTGGGTGAATTTATAGGAAGGGCCAAGTGCTATATCAGTTAATTTGGGAGAGCCAAATTTGTATTTCCTTTAAGATAATATAAGTAAACCCTCAAAGTTTTGGGAGAGTCGTGGCCCTTAACACTGGGTCCCACCAAGCAGCAATTGTGGCTGGGATGCAAGAATGCCTAGTGCAACACTAGGCGTTTTCGTAATTTGGACTAGTACCTATGTCGTAAAGTTTATGTTACTCCTTAAATAACACATATATGGGCTTGTTTATGAAGTTGAGTCAGGTTTATGTGTGGACTTGGAGATATGTTTTGTTGGAACATGGCAAAACTAATCTCACATAGGAGCCACAATGAAACGATCATATCTTTATAATGCCTTTCCACCAGTGACTTCCAAATGGATCAAGTCCTTAGTAGCGGGCTTAATGGTGGATTTTAGGCTTGTTTTGCTTAATGGTGGATTTTAGGCATAATCATGCAAATGAGCATCTTTAATTGGACTTTCTTTTGTCAAAACAAAAGTCAAATACAAATCTAGAACAAGTAGCATGAAAAACTTTGACATTTCAAAGTCAAACCAAATTTAGCAAAGTCAACTTAGTTACCAAGTCAGACACGTCTTGATACTCCATTCCTCATATCCACATTCTCATGTTCCATACTTTTTTCACACATCACACACTATAAATCCACCTTTAGAATCCATTGACCATATCACACAAACCACAATGAAAACTTTCTTAACCCTCTTCATATCTGGACTACTTTTCGCTAGTATCACAACTGCCCAGAACTGCGGCTGCAGCCCAGACTTGTGCTGCAGCCAATTCGGTTTTTGTGGTAGCGACGAGGCATACTGTGGCGCTGGGTGCCAACAAGGGCCATGTTTCTCACCTCCACCTACTAATGATGTATCGGTTGAAAGTATCGTGACAGATGCATTCTTTAATGGGATCAAGGATCAATCGGATGCGAGTTGTGAAGGGAGAGATTTTTATACACGTGCCGTGTTTCTTGAAGCTCTTGGTAACTATCAACAATTTGGTAGAGTTGGTTCGGAAGATGATTCCAGACGGGAGATTGCTGCTTTCTTTGCACATGTAACTCATGAAACTGGACGTAAGTACTTTCAATAAACATTAGTAAATTAGAATTTCTTATTTATGTAAAATACAACTATAGGACAAATTCATATCAGTATATACACTTTAAGGCCAAAGATCAGTCCAATTATGTAAGGTTGCAGCCATTATAGTTGATAAGTATAAAGTATAGATTGATAATCAGGGCCGTAGCTGAGCTAACAGAGGCATATGTAAAAGCTTACGTGATAACTCAACATGACTATAGTCTAAGTATACGGCTACATTGGTAACCTAAGTATGATACATTACTAAGCTCCTTATTTTACAGAAACTATACTATAAATGTTGTTATATACTCTGTAATATATACTGCCTTATTTGAAGTTTAGTTTCACGCACAATCGCGATCTCATTTTGAATTATAACCGGCCTTTACTGACCATGAAACCAAATTGCGGAAACATGTGCATATTGTTATCATATACCATAAAATCACTACGTTATTTTCTTATCTTATCTCAGATTCTCTACTAGAATATCTTCCACCAGTTGAACAAATTTTGAAATTGATATGTTACCAGAATTATGTCTCAGTTTGACAATGTTATTACAACCGGCTAACCATAGCTGACTTGATTAGTGATAACCCAGTTGCATTGATCCATTTTGAATTAACTACTGACAATAATAATAATAAAGTTTATGAATAATCGATATAAAATGATTAATCAGCTAAATTATATTTTTTTTCCATGAGCAGATTTTTGCTACATTGAGGAAATAAACGGTCCTTCAAGGGACTATTGTGATGAAAACAATACACAATATCCATGTAATCCCAATAAAGGTTACTATGGGAGAGGTCCAATCCAACTATCATGGAATTTCAACTACGGTCCGGCTGGGAGAAGCATCGGATTTGACGGACTAAACAATCCAGAAACTGTAGCCACCGATCCAGTCATCTCCTTTCGAACAGCATTATGGTTTTGGATGAATAATGTCCACTCAGTCATAATTTCGGGCCAAGGCTTTGGAGCAACTATCCGAGCTATCAATGGAATAGAATGCGACGGTGGAAATCCTGATACTGTAACTTCTCGTGTCCGTTACTACAATGAATACTGTAGCCAGCTTGGGGTTGCACCTGGAGATAACTTACGATGTTAGACTAGTTTCTCTGCTGGGAACTTGTTTACTTGGCCTTTGTATTACTATTAATTATTCAATTCTGTTAACTTAAAAACAACCCAGATGGGTTTCAGTTTGTATTAAAATGTAATTTCCTTTTCATAGCCGGGACCATAGTCACATGTAACGGGGATCACTCCGGTACGGGATCGCGGTTCGCTATTTCTCAAAATCCGGTACAACCGGGGTAGGCTCATTCCGGTTCGCTTCGGTTTGGTGTACCATTTATTTCGGTTCGGTGTACCAAATACTTTGGTACGGCATATCCAATAATAATATTATTTAGTTTCATATATTTTTATACATTCACAAGTCATAACTCATAAATAAACTTCAATGATATATTAATATTAATAGATTTGCCAATGCACCATACAAACAGAAAATATGTAAGCCATGATAAGAGTCTTATCATAAAACACTCTATGTATTTGATAAATACTATTTATTCCACACGTATTCACGTTACCAGTGAACCTTCAAACTTCCATTTACACACATTCAAAAGAAACAGAGTATTGGAACCCTTCAAATTCCAGCGTATTACATATGTTTGAACACGTTTTCAAGCCCTATAAATCGCCGATTTGTGAATTATTGGATTGCCGATTCGCGATCTGGTCAAAAATGAAACGGTATGGAATACCGATTGCGAACAACGATTATGAGTTTCAGTTCGTGATCCCCAGCGATCTGGATCACAACCATACCGCAATCCGATACGCCCGATCCAGATTGGAAATCGCTACATATTGGGCGATCCATGTGACTATGGCCAAGACTAGCAACTCCAACTAAATCCACGTTACCATTTCACCCTAACAGCTACGGATGCTAAAAACTTTAATGAGGGATGTTTAAAAATAGCCTATATAGGGTTTCAATTTGAATGTAACACCCTTCCCCCATAGCCGGGACAAGCGACTCAAACTAAAACCACATCATTATCTTATCAATAACATGGATGCTAAAAACTTTAAAATTTCCCAACGGAAGTTTTTATTTGCGTCAGAATAACCGTGTCTAGCAACTCCAACAAAAACTCAGGTGAAGAAGTTATTAGTTAGCCACTACTTTTCAATTATAAGAAGCTCAAGTTTCTTATCTCAAGCAACGTGGGACACATTGTTACATATAATCTTGTAACCATGGACAGAACTTAGATGCAGCTTCCCTAAAATTTTTGATCCTATGTATATTTTATACTTTTTTATATATGGTTCTAGGCATTTTTAATACAAAAATTTTATCATAGTATATATCGGCCCCTCTAAAATAAATACTTTTCAAGTTAGCCCCCTACCAAGAGTGTTCAAGTTCCGTCCCTGCTTGTAACAAATGATACATCTTTGATGCAAGAAGTATCCAAACATCTTTACCTATGTACTGAGTGAAACAAGTAGTGATACACGACTCTTGGATCTAGAAGTGAGTGTCGAACTTCTAGACACTCAAGTGAATCCAACTGTTTGGGAAATCAGTGGACACATAATGTTGAAACATAAAAAAGATTTTGATGGTGCAACCGAGGAAAACGCTTGGGCAGAGGTTTCACTCTGAAGAAAGGTTTTAAGAAGTGAGAGCCATCATGTGTGGTTATTGAAACAAGAAACTTGCCTGATGAGGATGAACGTTATGACGTTCACACCCTTAACAATGGTTCCGACAAACAACCATTATTATGGTGGGAAAGCAAAAATGCCTAGTTCAACACTAATTGTATTTTCATAATTTGGAATATAGTACCTAGTGTTGGAAAGCTTATGTTACTCCATAAATAACTCAAACGTGAACTAGTTTAAGAATTTAAGTCAAGTTCAGGTGTGGATTTGGAGCTATGTTTTGTATAAAAGCTTTAAATTCTGTTAAAGATTTATAATGTTTGTTCCTTTACTTAAGTACGTGAGGGGTGTGTTGTGTTTTATGACTTGTGAGCACTTTTTTTTCTTGAAAACAAATGAGGTTGGAGTATTTGGTGCATTTTAAATACCTCATGTGCTTAAGAAATAAGAGCATATACTTGTTTTAGGATTCGTTAATAACATGGTGATGGGCTCTTTAATTATATGATTTAGGTTGTCTTTGTAAAGATCACATATCAATTAAGATGTGTAATTTACATGTAAAGATCATTGTATATGTGTTTGACACCCTTATAAAGGGTACATGGTCCGTTTAGCCCAACCAGGTTGGGATGTTAAAAACAACCGCGTAGTGTTTTACTAGTTTGTAGTAGAATGTAACCTTCCTAGGGACTAGCCAAATACTTTTGGATTGCAACCGAAAATCATGATGGAATGCATTACTTAGACTTTTATATGTGTTTGACACCTACCTTATTATTCAATGGTCCAAGGTACATGGCCATCTTATGTGATGAACTTATCTATACAGAGTTAACACATAGCTAGTGAAAAGCTCTGTAAGGTAATAAAACCAGAATTGCAGCATACACATGAAAATCAACTGTTGTCCCAAACACTCTGTAATACCTCCAATTTCTACCTGAGTAACTATTATCTTCATATCCAAACACCCCTTTATTGCTCAAGAACGGTTTTTGTAGAGTCATCAGTGTGCAATACTTCTTTGGCTATCAGCTCTTGAGACAATGTTCATCTTGATATTCTATCTTGACTGAGTAACATACACAGCCCTTGAAGGTTTTGTTTTCAGGCTTAACAATCTGAATTTAATGATTTCTTCAAAAACTTAAAAAAGTTCTTCCACACCTCTTCTTCCATCTTTAAACATCCTAAAATTTCTTTCTTGCCATATCAAGTACACACTAGCAGCCAATCCAAGTCTGTAAACAATACTATCAATATTTTTACCATGGGACTGATTGGCAAACCAGCTTACAATCTCATTCCAGTTGTCAGTATCACATCTCATTCCCATCTTGCCCAAAACTCTGTCCCAAAATGTGGTGGGCAAAGTTACCGGACTACAGCCAAGATTATACTTGAGGCAATATTAGAAAGATCAACTTTTTCAAGTGATAGCTTGTTCTTCAATATGTATTGATTAAGAGAACAAGAGACCTATTTATAAATCATTTTGGCAGTTGAAAACTTCTTTCCCTCAATCTCAGAGGTCCGGGTTTTGTTGCATGAATATATACGTGAATTTCTTATATGAAGAATTGGTCTTCATTTCTTTCCACTAAAACGGCCTTTGCTACTAATTCATCAAAATAATTTATCGAAGATAAATAGTAATAACCCCAACCCCATCCATCCATACTCCTTATTATATTGTAAGGTAAATTAATATTTAGTTGAAAGTTTCAACCTTACTTTAATTTCCAACAATACATACAGAGAATGTATGAAGAAAGTGCTTCATTTTCAATGTATTATTTGAGATTTAGCCAATAGTTCCAAGATTAATTTCCACTGCATCGATCAATGGCTTTATCAACGATTTTTCAAATGTCATGGATTTTCGATATTCTTCGTTTAAATCTAGCTAGAAAAGTTAATATTTGTTTGTATCGATTATCGTTAGATGATTAGATGTGGGGTTTCCCATAGCAAGGACTAGCGACTCCAAGTTAAACAGCATGTGCTAGTTTTATAAGTTTTAACGGGTACATTGTAATTTTAAACAGACAGGCATGTTAATGACTTAAAAAGAGACTTAGAGTGTGTTTGTTTCATTAAGATTTTTTGGGTCTGAATTTTACTATCACATCTTACTAGTAAGATGTGGCTATAAAGTTTGAATCTAAATGAAATAATGTTGTTTGTTTCTTGTATAATCATCTAAATGAGTTTAATTGTTTTTTTTTACATATATTATATTATTGCAATACCATAAATAAGTAGATTGTGTAAATATGAAAGAAAACTTTTTATTATAAATATAACATAGATAATATACTATCAAATATATTATATTATGACGAGTATTCAATCTCTTATTGAGTAAGAGGAAGTAAGACAAGTCCCCCACCTTTTACTGAATAAGATGTTATATGCCTAACCGGGTTTGACTCAAAAGAAAAAAACAAACAACATAAATGTCTGACCACCTCTAATTCAGTAGGAGTAACTTACTAGTAAGACATTTTTTCAAAAAACAAACACACCCTTAAAAAATGACTTAAAAACAAACATGGATGTTAAAGATGACTTATAAATTAAACCAACAGGGATTTTTAAAAGACATAAAAAGTCATCAGGTTCTGTTCTAGTTTGTATTAGAATGTATAATACCCTTCCACAGAGACAGACTAGCGACTTCAACTAAAACAACCTGATTAACTTCATTAACCGGTCACCACTTTGGACTTATAAGAAGCTCAAGCTTATCATAATACAAATGTGGGACAGATTGTAACATACTATCTTGTAACAAATAATACATTTTTTGATGTAAGATCGTAACTTCCAAAGTTAAATGAAGCAAATTCGTGACAAGTGATACATAAACGTTTCATTGTACTGCAAAAAAATCACATCTCGGCCTCAAGTTAACATAGGTAAGCTGATACATTTGATCAAATTCAATAAAATAAATCTTAGTAAATGATTGTCATCGTTGTGATTGTGATTCCAATACAACATGCATAATCATTTTTATTCTTTTGGATCGTCTTCCTACTCATCTAAATCTTTCTCTCCGAGGTATCGAAATCAATTCAATTATTTGTCCAGTTTGTTATGTGGGTGTTGAATCTAGAGATCTTTTTTTGGCATGCCAAACCGCGAAATCTATGTGGCATCTCATTAGCATTTCGGTTGATATTCCTTGGCCGGAGAGTTCGTCTATTAATTAACGAGCTTTATTCATGGTTAGATTCTTGGAACGGTTCTAAAGTAAAAAAGGATCGCTTACATGGTATCAGCGCTACAACTTTGTGGTGGATTTGGCGTTTGCATAATGATGTCACTTTTGGCTCCTATATTTTGAGAAAAAGTGACATTTTTGATAATATTAGGCTTTTTTTTCTTTTTCTTGGTTAAAGTCTAGAGGTTGTAATATTCTTTGTTGGAATGCTTGGCTTAGACATCCTTTGTAATTTGCTCTAGCTCCTTGCTAGTTGCTCTCTTCTAATATAATTTGTCGTTCAAAAAAAAAAAAAAAAAAAAAAAAAAAAAAACATGCATATTTGAAAACCCCTAAACCTTGGACTATAGGTTAAAAGTTTACTTTGCTTAAACGACTAAAAAATAGCCAAAAGTCATATTTAGAATATAAAAAAGAAAGGAAAGAAATAAAGAATTGACAAGAAAAATACCGAATATACAAAAGGGCTTATGCTTAAGTATGCAGCTTGTTGCTTTGAATGCTTAACAATTTACGTTGTATCACTTCTTTTTTCCATGAAAACAAATGCCATTAGCTAGGGTATCACTAGTACAATCGACGCTTCTACCGGCGACATTTTTACGCCCTTTCCGTAGACATGTCGACGGAACAATTCGACGGGAACATAACGACGGTTGTGTTTCGTCGGGAACAGTGTTCCCGTCGACAATCGCCGTCGACATTGTGGGTCCCACATCGTTTTCCAGTCAAACGAATTTGCTGTCCGTCAAATTCTTCCCGTCGACATGTCGAGGGGAAAGTATAACTCATTAACGTTTTAATTAATAAATGATAATTAAGTTTTATATTATGCAGTCGATATGTCGACGGCAACATTAAACCAAAAATATTGGTTATTTAATTATGTCGTTGACTTGTCGACGACATAATGTTAAAAACAATATTCATTTTTTAATGATGCCGTCGACATGTAGACGACATAATTAAAAAAAACAATATTTTTATTTTAATGATGCCGTCGACATGTCGACGGTATCATTAATAACATCCTGCTAACAGCAGGCTGCAAATATAGCAATTTTTCAGATTTTTTCTGGATTTTCTGGAAAAAATCTACCAAAACCTGTAACTGTAATAGCACCTATAACCACTCAATATCAACATGTCCTAAACGTATAACTCGCCATCGGCTAAAAAACTTGCAAAATATCGCTAAACACCCTCAAAATGCATAAAAACATATAAAGTCTACAAAACGGGGTGTGGTAATATCTAAACCTAGCTGCCATATCCACAAGTGTTTTAATATCCGCGACGTTCAAGTCGCCAAAAGGTTAAACTATACAATACTAACATATGGGTCGCCAAAATATTGTTTCAAGCATAAGTACAATACAAAATACCCAAGTTTGTACCTCTACATCCCAAATCACTCATGATCATCAGCAGAATCCTCATCATCGTCAGAACCATCCTCATCGCCTCTGCGACTCCCGCTCCCTCCAGTTGAGCCACTACCTCCAGCGCCACTGCCCGAGCCATCTACGTGCTGAGAACCCGCCTGACTAACATACTCGTTCCATCGCGGGTTGGACGAGATAAAACCTGTCACCAATCAATCTGCGCCTTCAAGGCCTTACGCTCTTCAACATCTGCCCGGCTCTTCTCCTCGGCATCAGCAATCTTCTTCTCGGCCTCAGCAAGCTTTTTCTCCATCTCGGCGTATTCTGAAAATGAAATAATCAAAATTTAAAAACATCTATTGCAATACTTAATTTGAGTCATGATCGAGTAATCTAAAATTAATATATTATCAAACTGTACATACCTGGAGGTGGAGGCGGGGTGTATGGTAATGGTGGCCTGTTCAGCCCAGGTACGACCCTACCCCGTCCGGCGATGTGGCCCCGCTGCTTGCCCTTCAAAATCATCGCAAGTATCTGCTACGCCACCCCTTCCGCGCGTATTCGCTCCCAGAGATCTCAGCCGAACCATCTCTTCCTATTTAATTGAGAAAAAAATTGAGAAAATTTATATATATATATATATATATATATATATATATATATATATATATATATATATATATATATATGTGTCGGGTTAATTACAAGATTATGTCACTACTACACAAAAGGCTATAAACACCCCTAAATAGAGAATGGTTATATAAAACCCTATTCCTATGATAAAAAACTAGCGGGAATGAAAGGAACTGAGATTGGTTTTCTTGAAAAAACCAGTTTTCATAATACAAATCGCATAAAAACTGGGTTTACGAGTAAAAAATGGTCTTTTTACACAATCAAAGACACTGTTTTTTTTGGGTAACATATCTCTATGTATTTATGTTATAGACATAGGTTTTTGAAGAAACAACCAATTATTAATTTGGGCGGTTTAATTTTTTATTTTTTTTAATGAAGGGCGGTTTAATTCAACTTTTCACTAAGTGAGATTAATTCAACTTTTTCATTTTCATTATCTTTATAACTTTTTCCTCTTTAATTTCCATTTAGCTTATCTTTTTCCCTCTTTCCCATTCACAAACCCTAGCCTTCACAGCCGCTACCCAACATATGCACCTTCACACAATCGATTGCTAATTCACACAAAACAGGTATAAGTTTTACTTTTGTTTTGAAATTCTTTGATTTTGGATTTTGAACCTCGAATCTTATTCCATGAAATCTGCTTATGCTATGGATACGGAATTGATGTTTGTTATTTGCATATACTATAACTTTACTACTTAATTAATTGTTTTGTCTTAATTACTGTATAACTTGATTCCTTATTTACTTTTTATATTTGTTTACGCTTTAAGAAAAATTGAGGCTAATGATTGAAACATAATATGGTTAGGTGAAATAACCAGAATTTGTATGTTCAAAATTATCAATATTTTGTTTCTTGTGTATACAACTGAATAAACTTTTCTTTAGCTACATGTAATTGTGTAACATGTCAAGTTGCTATATTTTAGTTACGGCTGGTACAGGTAGGGGTGTCAATCGGGTTATCGGGTCGGGTCTATTGAGTTTTGAGAAAATAAAAATTAACCCGTAACCCGACCCTTTAAGGAATAGGGTCTATCGGGTTCGAGTCTATCGGGTTACGGGTTATCGGGTTGGGTCTATCGAGTTATCGGGTCACTTGTTAATCTCATACCACAATTTGCCTTTTTTTTTTGTTAATATGGCACCTAACGAAAATTATCTGAAACTAAATCAACACACAAGTTGTATCTACTTTGACTTTATTATATATAAGAAAAATACATGCAATAACAAAGTACCAGTATACAAGAAGTGGGCTTATTTTTCAAATTTTTTGACAGTAGCATGTTTTATAGCGAAAGGAGATGCATTTGTTTGTTTTGCTCATTTTAGCTTTCTTTTCTTTAAAAGAGTCGGACTTTCTTTAAACGTTCTTTTGCTTAAACTCTAGAAGCATAAACAAAAGGGTTATAGACAACAATAAAGGTTGTCACAATATATTATTAAACCAAGTCTACATTCAGTCTTTTCCTTACCTTTTGACCATATGCAATACGAATTGCCATGTTTTTTGTGGCAAGATTCTAAAATTATGAAAACCAACTCATGTATATACAACAGGAGTAAACAAATAAACACAAGTCCTCACCTTCTAGTCTAAATACGAACAAAGAAAGAGCAGTAAGATCAAAATTTTATAGATTTTTTAACACGTTATGTACCTTATCGGGTTGACCCGATAACCCGATAACAAACTAGTTGAGACCTTAACCCGACCCTATTAGGTTATCGGGTTGACCCAACAAAACAAATAAGCTAAGTTGGACCCGAATCAACCCGACCCTATAAGGCCTTATCGGGTCGGGTCAACCCATTTGACACCCCTAGGTACAGGTGGCCAAGAGGCTGGTCTATGGGCTGCTGATCTTGTAGGTACATCGTTCTCTTTTTCTTTTTAGTTTAGTGGTCTGTGCAAAGAAATATGGTTCAAGTCTATGATATTATAAACATGATACTTTTTATTTTCTGTTTTGTTTTTGGATATTGAAAGACTAATCATTAGTTCTCCAACTTTCAGAATTTTGTTCATAATCATTGTAAGTTGTTGTCGGTACTCAGTTTAGAAAATAATTTTTTCCTGTCACATGAAATTATTTTTGATATTTTTACTCGTAAGGATTGTAATCCAATGATTTCAGAAATATTGATTCATTCAGGCATGTCCTTTTTGATGTTTTCTTTTGGCACTCTTTTGATAAATCTAATTATGCTAACTTATGAAATTATTTATTTAGGTTCGTATGTACTAGAGGTACTGTGAATGGAACTCATTAAGATATACTCAACTTTCATACTCTGAGGTATACACATTACATTTGCTTTCCATAAGTTTCAGTTAAAAATGTGTTAATGCATTTTCTTTGTATGGCTGAGAGAGGAGGATACAATACAATGGAAGTTAAAGGTGCTTGGGTATATAGCAAACTGAAGTACGAATTGGGTGTCCATAGGGTTCAACGTGTTCCTCAGATAGAAACTCAAAGCCGTATTCACACATCAACTGGTACCGTGGCCATCATGCCAGAGGTAAATACAAATATAGAACAAAAGTAAGCTAAATTTGGGGGTTTCTTTTCATATCAAACAAGTTTAGGTGCTTAGGGTTTAGATCTGGATCATAAAATAGCTTGCTAGTTAAGAAATATGGCACATTACGAGATAATAAAAATAGGTATTAGTGCTTGCATAATCACATTTTTTAACTGGTATATTGTTTTTTTTTCTCAAACTTGACATCATCTCATTTCAGGTTGAAGAGGTTGATGTGGTAATTGATCCAAAAGATATTGAACTTACAACTGCGAGATCGGTTGGTGCTAGAGGTATTAGTCAATATATATTATTTGTATACACTCCTGCCCTATAAGGCAAACTATTTTGCTGAACTAATTTGTTCATTTGTGTTATGTGTGCTTTTAAACTATGTAGGTCAGAACATGAACAAGTTCGAAACAGCAGCCGATCTTTTCCACAAACCAACATGAATCAGAATCTTCTGCACAGAAGAGAGAAGTCAACTAAAAAATAAAAATCGTGCAATGCAGGTATTGTGAGCAAAACTGTAAGGAAACATTATCAAAATCAGCCTGTCTTGTGTAAATTAGTGTCAATGGCCTTAACTCAATCCATTGATTTTAAACCTTCTTCCACTTTTTTTCTTATTAGTAGAGGTGACAATTTTGACAAATTACTTATGAATGCGTTAATTTGGTGCGTTTCATTTCAAATTATTACAGTTAGCTAAATGGGCAAGTTAAGGGGTTGAAAGTAACCGGAAGTCTATATTTTTTTATGCATACAACCTTCTAAGCTATTTTATTTGAAAATTGTAGTATTATAGTTTTTACTCAAAGAATAACACATTCATTACATATATATAAACAATAAACAAAAAGTATTAAAATCGGTCTTTACATGACGTGAATGTGTCTGACGTGTTATCCAACCCAGCCGCCTTGCAATCTATACTTGTTGTAGTCCTGTTATTTTTGCTATTATTGTCTTATACTCCATCATCTTATTGAAGGTAGGTAATGAAACTAAAGGAACATCAAGAGTCTCAAAGAAGTCAAAGACAATCTCAGGCTTGAAAATCTATTCTTAGACAATAAGTTGCATCACGAACATTAGAAATGCAACTGGGAATCTGAATGCTGTATCTCCCAAATTAAGGATGCGTAGTTAATGGCAGGTTGGCAGTGGCTCTCCTTCAGAAAAGAACCACACGTCCGTTTGCAAGGTATCACCCCCAATCTTGAACTACAATATTTAGATAATTTAGGTAGAAGATGGTATCTATTAGGCACTCATTATGTTATGTTCAGATGACAATTTTAACTTATTTACTTACGAATGGGTTGATTTGTGCCTGTTTTATTTGTAACCAGTCAAATGTACAAATAACAAAAGTAGTTAAAACAACAACAACGGATGTCAACCTATTATACATCGTCTTCAAGAAATATTCGCAAAACTAGTTTTTAGTCAAATTAAGTTTTATTAAAAGAAGAGAGGGTTCTAAAAATGTACAGATAAGAGATATTGAGACTTGAGAAACATAGAAAACATCACTTATGCAAGGTTACACTAAATGGATTTTAAAACTAGATACACTAAATGGTATATTCAAAGTTACCCCATTTAGCCTTGTTTTATGCAAGGTTACTAAACATGATAATGTGATTGCTTAAGTTTTCTGCATATGCTATTTACTGCAGAATGAAACTTTAAGTTTTTTTCTCTATCTTTTTTTTTAATCTAATTATCTAATGAATAAAAAGTACTCCAAACATTCTCTTTTGTCCAAATATAACGGCAAGCATCTAAAGAGTTTTCAATTGTCTGTTAACTAGATGATATACCTATTTCAGGTATATTTAATAAAATTTTCTAAAGGTTGACTGTTCTTCTTTACTCATTCATACTTACATGATCATTTGTCTTATGCAATTTAACTTGCTATATGCAGGATTTAGCTAAACTACTTCTGCTCCAAGACTATCAATAATATTTGATGGGTCTACAAGAACGAAAGGTTTGAGAGGTCAAGAGCTGAAGAAGTCGCAGATTTGACACCACGGCTGGAAATATAGCACTTTATATATATTTGACACCACGGTGGAAATATAGCACTTTATATATATATATATATATATATATATATATATATATATATATATATATATATATATATATAGTGTAACTTTATTTTCAGAACCCTGTTAAGTGCGAGAACTGCGAGAACTCTCTTTGGACCGTTGGATATTTTAATCAATGGATGAGATGATATGTGCCATTAGTGTCATTAATGAAAAGAATAGGGAAACTTTTGTAAATGGCGTAAATAGCTGAAGGGTATTATAGTCACGTCCTAAAAAATGCCAGCATAAATTATGGATCACATCTCTCTCTTTCTATAACCTAGAAACCGCCACCCTTTTAGTCCTATCCCAATTCCAATCACCAGAAAAACTTCTCAATCGTGATAATTAAAAATATATTTCATATTTCTCTCCTTCAAAAGAAAACCCTAGTCACCATTGCCACCATCATCTTGTTTCCAGATCTGAGAGCCGGCCACCTCCTAATCCGAACTAGATCTCACTTTTTGTTGTTTCTTGTTGCTCGATATCAAAAACAAGAAATGGAAGTTTACAGATCCGTGTATAAGGGTTGTTTTGACTTTTGATTCTTGGTTTGTTGTGGATCGAAAAAAAATGATCAACAAACATATGCTATAGATCTTGAAATCAACGAATGTCTCGAAAGGAATGGCTGCTGTCGGAAAGGTACGTTACTAAATTAGTTTTTTTTTATCACATGCTAGTTAAACTGAGTATAGTTTTGGGCATAGTTGACCTTGACAATTGAATATAGTTTTTGAGCAATTATTATATTGTTAGAATAACGATTAATTGAAAAATATTATATTTGATTATGGCTCGTGTACTTGCAAAAACACTTATGATGGATATGTTTTAGGGGATCTTTTATAAAACATATAGAACTCTTCCTCATACTAATCCAATAAAAATACAAATTACTATTTAAATATCATGTTAAGAAAAGGCATGGCACTGTAGTGTAATCGGGTATGCATATGTCAATTGTTTTATAGTATGCAAACATATATACACGTAAGCAATAATTATCTTTCTATTATGATATTATTGAATTCATGTTGCAACAAAATAATTAGAAATCAAATAGTTATAAATATCAAATTGGATTCAAAAATTGGTTAGGCACATGTGACATGGATGTAATTGGTTGACATATATCTTTGATTTTCTTTCTCAGGTGTATAAACACATGATAGTAATATGTGGTGTTGGAAGAAACACGATTCATGAAGGCGTGCACGTATGTTCTTTGAATGTGTGCGCATATTGTTTAACGAATTTGATGAAAAACTAGAAGAACACATATGTTCTTTAAAGGCGTGCATGTATGTTCTTTGAAGACGTGCACATATGTTTGAAAGAATCTGATGAGAAACTAGAAAAACACATATGTTCTTGGAAGACGTGCATGTATGTTCTTTGAAGACGTGCACATATGTTCGAAAGAATCTGATGAGAAACTTCAAATACATTATGCTTAGTGTACAATGTTCTTGGAAGTAGTGCATATGTATATTTAAAATAATGCATTTGTATATAAATTGTATTTCATTTGATATCAAAATGTGTGTATTATATTATGTTCTTAATTTGTCATAAATCTAAACTTTACGACAATAACTTTTTATGCATTTTGTTTTTATTTTAGAACTTTATAGAATGTGAAGTACAAACGTATGTGTAATTACTTTTAAGTAAAGCCTATTTTAAGTAAAAACATACATGTGCCTCATCTTAAAAAAAAAAAAAAAAAAAAAAAAAGTCAGAAAATTTAGCAAATATTTAAAAACGGGATTTATTAAAAAAAATCAAAAAGAATATAAAAGTTGTATTTTACTATAATGCCCTTTTGGATTAATAATAATTTTTAATATTAAAAAAAATCTCATTGGTTTAGAGGAGTTCTCGCAGTTCCCGCACTTAAGAGGGTTCTGAAAATAAAGTCTCCCTATATATATATATATATATATATATATATATATATATATATATATATATATATATATATATATATATATATATATATATATATATATATATATATATATTTAATTTGGATTTTGTCTAGGATTTATGTTTAGTTGAATTGACGTATAATCTTAATTTACTTTGTTGATTTTTTCATTTGTTGTGTATTTAATCACTTTATATATATTTGCTTCATTTATATATATTTCTTTATTAAAAATATCATTTCTAAAATTTTCCAATAAAATTAGAAAATTTTAGATATGATTTTTATAATAAAGTAAATTCACCAAAAAGACAGGTTTTGAGTTAAAAACATATCTTTTAACATTATATAAAGATAGGTTGGATGCTTTATAGAGACAGGTTGTGGGAGAACTGGTGCCAATGTCTAATAAAAATATGTTTATTTACTCTATAATGGAGACCGATTCTTATGACAAAACCGGTGTTGATGCTTCTAATAGAGACAGGTTGCCAAACCGGTTTCTATGTGTTTCGATCATGGAGATACCCCCCTTCAGAGAGTGGTTCCAAAACCACTCTTCATGGGCCATTTTGACCGGTTTCCGTGAGATTTTTTGTAGTAGTGTGTTTCAATGAATCATTAAAGTGCGTGTTTGAGGAAATAAATAAATAAATAATAAATTAAAAAGAAAAAGAAAAAAGATACTTACATATTGAACCCGAGCCTCATCCTGCAACCACGTACTATCATTGTCGCAGTGTGTGTCGTAAAACGACTGGATGAGTGACGGGTATTGTTTGTTCTTCCTGTTCTGAAACTGTATATACACATGCATATATATAAGATGAAACAAATTAAAAATGACAAATCAAACACCATATATATTTTAATTAAACTTAAATACTTTTATAAAATTAAAATTAATTACTTTTATATAATTATAATTAAATAATTTTATAAAAATAAAATACTTTTATAAAAATAAAATGTGTCTTACATAGTCGTGGCGAATAGCGGCCAATGACTTGGAACCGTGGCGGCTGTACACCTTTGATGCGTGGGGTTTGCACCAGGCTTTACCTCTCGAGGGATCTCGAGAAGCTTACAACCCCCACCAGGCAGTGTACCTGATCGTTGTAGTATAGTATAGTGACAAGTACCGGGGGATTGATCGTTCAGCTAGGAATAGTGTCGTTAGGATTGAAATTAATCTAACTAGGTCTAAAGGTGAAGGATGATTCTTTTTGTATTTTTATATTTTATGAAAAGCAAGTAAAAATCTCGGGTATTGGAAGGATATGGGCGGAATTAGTTGCTAGTCAACTAACCCAATACTAAAGATGCAATCAAAATAAAATACTAGAAATGAAAATAAACTATATCAAACTAAGGTTGTGAGCAATAAGTGGAGAAATTGTGTTTACTTAGATTTCACTACTCCCTAGATATCTTTTACACGTTAATTACTTGTTATAGTTGCGTGGATGATGGATTGTATTCATTAATATCATTCATGGGGTGGCGTACTTAACTCCCCAATCCTATGAGTGCCTACTTCACTCCTATGTCGAGCCGGCAAAGAAGCTCCTAACATGGGATCATTAGAATTTACTCATGCATTAAATACAACCAATAAAACCTAGTACACATCGGTTCATGTTTCCGAAGACGTTCAAGCATGTTACCAATTGGAGATCTGCCAGTTTTCTTAAGCCTAACATTGAAATCATTCATCCAATACAACCATAAACAAGTAATCAAGACATAATCAACATCTAGGTTTCATTAGATCTAAGCAAACACAAGATAAATCTAGCCTAGCATGGTGGACTCAAGACAAGCACAAGATATAGACAACCAACACATAGACATATTGATTGAATTAAAAGAACACTTATCTCAATTACACATGTAAGGGTTCAAGGGCTGAAAACCCTTGAAAAACCTGTAAAATTCGTATATGGTTCGGCCTTAGGGTTTCTCCAAACTTGTTCCTCTTTAATGAATGAAAATTAGAAAACTATATATAGAAAATTGAGGCTGACGGCGTGAAGAACAACATTGTGACGCCGTCATCTCGCCGCCAAAAGAATCCTCGGATTGCCTTGATCTACATCTGACGCCGTCATGTATTAAGTTTTTCCAGGCCGTCACGTATTTAACTCTTGATGCTCTTCCTTGTGACGCCTTCATTTCTGTACTGGGCTATCATGAAATTTACTCTTGACGTCGTCAGGATAATGCTCTTGACGCCGTCACACACTGTTCCCAGCTTGGAAAATTAAGTCTTTGGCGTTTTCTTCACTTTTATGCTCCAAAAACGTCCGAATTGCTTCCTTTTCCAGATTGCACTCCCAAAGTACCTAAAATCACAAAAGGAACGATTTAGGGCAATATTTGATCAAATAAATTCAATTCCGGGCTTAAATGACCCCCTAAAAGTGGTTCATTTTTTGCCTCATCATATACCCTTACACTTGAGATTTGCTTGTCCTCAAGCAAATGCGCTTTTATTCTACTCAAGATACAAGTTAGGGGTCATTTAACACTAATATAAAAGTAATTACAACAAATAATCGTTCCACTAAAGACCAAAGACAAGCACGGAGGTCATACACTAGCACCTCACAACTAGTATTTAGATACTCATATCTCTCGGGTGTAATAAAGTATAAATTACAATATGGAAATGGAAAATGTCTCTCACTACCTGTCATAGCAAAATAGATTACCATAGGCTTGGGAAAGGATCAAACCTCCACCACATGGCGTAAGCACCTAGGATAAGCTATCAAAGAGGTCTTTTAAAGGGTTGTAACATTAGGTGTAGGGATATGAAATACACGGTTTTGTTGGATATAGGCAGTCTTTACTGGTGGCGTGTTAACAATCTTGGTTAATTACATGTATAATATGGTGTTGCTAAGCCAAGACTAGACTCGACTTAAGCTAATAAATGAAAAATAACAAAAACATAAAATGAACATAGAATAAAAAGGGATGGTAGTCCGCATGTTTTTTCTCTTTTTCTCTTTTTCTATATATTTTTTTTTTGCCTACACTCTTACCCTACCATCCAAAATAATACATCATAGGGAATGGAAATTCCCCTTACACTTGAATTTTTACATACTTTACAATAAACTAATCTAATGACTTGAATTAAGAAGATCAAAACACTTGGAGTACTTTTAAGATTATCGTACATACGGGGGTAATAATATGATGTTCTTCCCCATTACTCCATAAAATAAGTACTTTACCCATGAGTCCCAATCGTCCCAAAACAATATGTACAAGGATATGACTCGACCAAGCAACCATGTAATCAATTAGATAGTTAACTTAGGATTTAACAAATAACAATAATGCACTAAAAATGAGCGCATACACGGAAGGCTAAGGTGATTTGGTTGTACATTTAAGTGGGGTGTAACAAATTATTCCTTTAAGTAAGATGCTTAAAGTTAGAAACGAAAAGATAGGCTCGGAGGGGTGTACTAGGGGTTTCGTGTACTAAAAATGAGTACAACGCTAAGGTGTGGGAAAAATTAGTTGACTTAACTAGCCAAGTAATATGACTTAAATGGTCAAGTAATTATAATACGGGTTTAACACAAGGGTGATCCTAATGCCTCTTATCATGTAGTAAATCGTACTACACGAATGTAGTCTCACTAGCGGTCTCGGGATGCATCACTAATGCAAGTTCTAGAATCTAAATGCTACCGGTACACTCATAAGCACTAATAGTAAATGCTTTTCCTATCAAATCTAAAGCGAACCTCACATATTTGGGTGGAAAATGTTTATGAATATACGGTTATGTGCTAGTCATACAATCTCCTATCCATGAGACGCTTACTATGGCTAAAGTTTCACTCCTAAATATTGTAAAAAATTTTAAATTTGGCGCTAAAGTTGCACTAACAAGTATTTCTCATAGTTTTATTACACATCTACCATTAAACAAACAAACTCAAGCGAAAATGTATTTGTAAGGTATCATCATTTTACCCTCCCCTTACACTTAGGATGAACATTGTCCCCAATGTTCAAGTAAAGAATGTAAAAGTGAAATAAGTAAAACGAATGAAATCAAATACTCCCCTGATTTGCTCGGTATGGATAATAAGGTGGCCAGGTTAAATCTTCCTCCAAGAAAATGAACAATCAAAGCTTCCCTTCCAGAATGTAAATCATCTTCTTGTCATACATAACCTGTAAATCCTGAGAAAACAGACAAGACAACCTGGCATAAAATCGGCGGCAATTTACATAAGTTACTAAATCCTAGAAAACAAAGTAAGATATAATGCTTGTGGAATGAAGTTTACAGATTTCCTGGAGATTATAAAACTTAATAATTCACAAAAACTTTAAGAATCCGTTAGAAAAACAAAACTGGTAAAATTTCCAGGTTTTTGCACATGACGCCGTCAAGAGTAAACTCGTGACGCCGTCAGAAGTGACCTGCAGAAAATCTTATGTTAAGTTTCCGGAAAATTTCTGGAAAAACTTGGTCCTACTTCCTGGAAAATCCTGCAAAACTTCATTATGACTCAATACAAGCATTTGACTATAACAAATACGAATATACATGCTCATTTAATATTGTGGAGAATCTTGATCGGTTTGTTTTTTAAAAACATATTTGGGGTTTCCCCTTACACTTATCTTTTGCAAAAATACCTTTAGGTGGAGTTAAGACTAGGCCAAAACAACAAAGTAAAGTATTTCCACAATTTATTTTGAAACATGAGTCACAAGCAACAAAAATAAAACATGCATACGGAAATAAATAAAATCAAATAAACAAACAAACAAACAAATAAATAAATAAAGCTTGGGTTGCCTCCCAATAAGCGCTTGTTTTTGTTCGAGTCACGAGCCTGACTCTACCCTTATTTAATGGAAATAGGGGAGGTTTTCCCTACACTTTGAATTAAGTGCGGGTGGAAGTAGCGATACACACCCTTAGGGTGGAAATATGCCACGTGAGGTGAAGGGGGTGAGTGAATGGCTTCCTTCATCCTAAAACTACCCGGATAATATTGGTTGATGGGTGGGTCGGTTCCTCTTTTGTCTCCTAGATGTATATCTAAGGATGGAAAGTTGTGTAAAGGTTGAGGTTCCGGTTCATCAACATTAGGAAATTCCCTAGAACTAGGAGTAAGGTTATCACTACAAGTATTCAAACCTATATCCTCAAGTGGTGCCTGGTCCAAGGGTTCTACTTCTATTGGGGTTCCTATAGTCTCTTCTACTTCTCCCGGGTAAGTCACGGGCGGTGTGTATGCCTCAAATGATGGTAGGACTTGTGGGGTACTTAGTGGGCTTGGGTTTTCTACTATCTCTTCCATCACATCAATATCACCTATGTGTTCATCTTGAATTATGGTAGTGCCTAACCATGACATGCAACTAGGTGGCTCAACTCTAACCTCATGTGTGTCGTATGTTTTGGTGAAATCTATCCTACTCATGCAACTAGGTGGTTCATAACTAACCATCTCGTAATCTTGGTTTGATTCTAAGTCCATGTTATTAGAAACTAGGTCTCTTTGCTCATACGAATCCACCAATTCGTTGAACTTATGGGTTATGGTTATGAAGCTTTTCTCAAAATTCATCCAAAGGGTCTCACTAAAAGGAATTGATCTTGATAATGATCGTCTAATAGAAAACACACATTTATAAAATTAATCAAACCCATCTAACTTTACACCCATCTCTTCTTGTATATATCTAAGATCACTTAAAAATTCATTGGAACAATAGGAGGCAAATCGATCCGAGTAAACTAATTGTTCCTCTATAGTTAATGATCTAAATGGAATTTCATCCGCCATGGAGACAAATGAAAATGGTTTCACAAACAAAGGGCACAAAGAAAAAGATAGACTACAAGAAAGCTAATAAAAAGAAAATAAACATCTCACTAAAAAGGAATCTAATGAGTAGACCTAATCAAAATAAATTCCAACCTAAACAATAACTATTCCCCGGGCTGCGGCGCCAAAAACTTGATGCGTGGGGTTTGCACTAGGCTTTACCTCTCGAGGGATCTCGAGAAGCTTACAACCCCCACCAGGCAGTGTACATGATCGTTGTAGTATAGTATAGTGACAAGTACCGGGGGATTGATCGTTCAGCTAGGAATAGTGTCGTTAGGATTGAAATTAATCTAACTAGGTCTAAAGGTGAAGGATGATTCTTTTTGTATTTTTATATTTTATGAAAAGCAAGTAAAAATCTTGGGTATTGGAAGGATATGGGCGGAATTAGTTGCTAGTCAACTAACCCAATACTAAAGATGCAATCAAAATAAAATACTAGAAATGAAAATAAACTATATTAAACTAAGGTTGTGAGCAATAAGTGGAGAAATTGTGTTTACTTAGATTTCACTACTCCCTAGATATCTTTTACACGTTAATTACTTGTTATAGTTGCGTGGATGACGGATTGTATTCCTTAATATCATTCATAAGGTGGCGTACTTAACTCCCCAATCCTATGAGTGCCTACTTCACTCCTATGTCGAGCCGGCTAAGAAGCTCCTAACATGGGATCATTAGAATTTACTCATGCATTAAATACAACCAATAAAACCTAGTACACATCGGTTCATGTTTCCTAAGACGTTCAAGCATGTTACCAATTGGAGATCTGCTAGTTTTCTTAAGTCTAACATTGAAATCATTCATCCAATACAACCATAAACAAGTAATCAACACATAATCAACATCTAGGTTTCATTAGATCTAAGCAAACACAAGATAAATCTAGCCTAGCATGGTGGAATCAAGACAAGCACAAGATATAGACAACCAACACATAGACATATTGATTGAATTAAAAGAACACTTATCTCAATTACACATGTAAGGGTTCAAGGGCTGAAAACCCTTGAAAAACCTGTAAAATTCGTATGTGGTTCGGCCTTAGGGTTTCTCCAAACTTGTTCCTCTTTAATGAATGAAAATTAGAAAACTATATATAGAAAATTGAGGCTGACGGCGTGAAGAACAACATTGTGACGCCGCCATCTCGCCACCAAAAGAATCCTCGGACTGCCTTGATCTACATCTGACGCCGTCATGTATTAAGTTTTTCCAGGCCGTCACGTATTTAACTCTTGACGCTCTTCCTTGTGACGCCTTCATTTCTGTAATGGGCTGTCATGAAATTTACTCTTGACGCCGTCAGGATAATGCTCTTGACGCCGTCACACACTATTCCCAGCTTGGAAAATTAAGTCTTTGGCGTTTTCTTCACTTTTATGCTCCAAAAACGTCCGAATTGCTTCCTTTTCCAGATTTCACTCCCAAAGTACCTAAAATCACAAAAGGAACGATTTAGGGCAATATTTGACCAAATAAATTCAATTCCGGGCTTAAATGACCCCCTAAAAGTGGTTCATTTTTCGCCTCATCATATACCCTTACACTTGAGATTTGCTTGTCCTCAAGCAAATGCGCTTTTATTCTACTCAAGATACAAGTTAGGGGTCATTTAACACTAATATAAAAGTAATTACAACAAATAATCGTTCCACTAAAGACCAAAGACAAGCACGGAGGTCATACACTAGCACCTCAGAAATAGTGTTTAGATACTCATATCTCTCGGGTGTAATAAAGTATAAATTACAATAGGGAAATGAAAAATATCTCTCACTACCTGTCATAGCAAAATAGATTACTATAGGCTTGGGAAAGGATTAAACCTCCACCACATGGCGTAAGCACCTAGGATAAACTATCAAAGAGGTCTTGTAAAGGGTTGTAACGTTAGGTGTAGGGATATGAAATACACGGTTTTGTTGGATATAGGCAGTCTTTACTGGTGGCGAGTTAACAATCTTGGTTAATTACATGTACAATATGGTGTTGCTAAGCCAAGACTAGACTCGACTTAAGCTAATAAATACAAAATAACAAAAATATAAAATGAACATAGAATAAAAAGGGATGGTAGTCCGTATGTTTTTTTCTCTTTTTTTTTTTTTTTTTTTTTTTTTTTTTTTTTTTTTTTTTTTTTTTTTGCATACACTCTTACCCTACCATCCAAATTTAAATAAATGTACACATTCAAATAATTAAATATAGAGATATAATTAAAAGGAAAATAAAATAACTGACCCCGAGTCGGTTCATGAAGCCATGTCGAGTCGCTTCGTCAAGGTCGTGCCAGGAGGGATAGTGCAACGGCAAGGACCTAACCAGCTCGCCAACATAGTTACTGAACCATGCTCGGTGGGGCCCAACATGAGTAAATGTCTTCTGATCACGATACTCGAACTCGATCGATTATGGGCCCGATCTAGTCACGGCTTTCCAGAGGTCTACGTTCTTGTTGGCTTCACGGACCTGTGCCCTGCCGCCATCCTGACCTCTACCCCTGCCGCCACCTTGTCTCGCTCTACCTCCTCGTCGAGGTTTTTGTGACGAACCTACAATTGAAGTGAGTGAAAACGTTATAAAATAACAAGTAACAAAATTCAAATTAGCAAGTTTAAGTTTCTTACCACTATGGTGACCGCTAGTAATCGAACGATAAGGGGGTTGTGGGTCATCGGCACCATGACCTCGCGCTACTGCTGCCATCTGTAAAAGTAAAAGTTGAATTAACATATAGAAATTCGGGAAGAAATTAACATAAGCATGCACACATTCAAATACATACACATTCAAAATAAATATACACATTTAAACAATCCATAACAATTTCATTCAAATAAGCTAAGTGTCGTTTTACAAGTTACAATTTAAGATCAATCTGCTACATCTACATCACTATCATAAAAAGCATCAGTCGCATCTTCAACTTCATCATCAGAATTGTTTGCATCAGAGTCTGCTAAATCATAAGGATCGTCGTCCTCATCATCAATAAATTCATCGTCGTCATCAACATGAATGATTAGTGGTGGTGCCTCAACTAACGTTGATTGACCATCGATATTTAAGGTTTCAAATGCCAAATCATTCAAATTAGCAGACAGTTAGAGATTCGATGAGTTGTTGCCATGTATCACATCATCATCGTCTTCTGCCACAATGACATCCCAGGTTGTGTTGTAATTCACTTCTTGGACAATCTTCCAATGGAGTGGTCGTCTGGCAGGATCTTCAAGGTAGAAGACTTGTTTTGCTTGTGTTGCGAGAATGTAAGGTTGATCTTCAAACGCTGTGCTACATGCCCAAATTTGTGTCATGTTGTTTCTAGTGTTTTAACGTTCGACTCTACCTCTTTTGACCAAGTCGAACCACTTAACTCGAAACAGCACAACTTTGAACTGGATATACGCGAACTCCAGAATTTCTTCTAGCTGACCATCATACATTTCTCCTTCCTTCTCGCTAGGAGAACAAATTCCGCTGTTCTGAGTTGTACGTTTTACATCGCGGCTGTGTACAACAAACTTCACACCGTTGACTACGCAAGAGTTAACTGAGGTTGCGGTCGATAATGGTCCACAAGCCAAAGCGAATAAGTCGGGAGTACAACTTGGGTCGTTGTCTGTGTAAAGTTTATCGATCTATGAACAAAGATAAGAATAGATGGAGATGAGTAATATATATAGTCGTTATTTATACAAGGAAATACATATAATAAGTTTACCTTCGTCTCAAACCATCTAGGAAATTCTTGTTGCATGTCGCTATCAGGATGTTCACTGAAAATGTTCATGATATTAGAATTAATCGAAAAGATAACTTGGGAAAAAGAAATTTCAAAATAAAAACGCGTACCTCTCGAACTCGTTCATGTACACGTCGATCTCAGGACTGTTGTAAAGTACATACCATATGACTTTCTTCATTTCTTGGAGACCTAACCGAATAATTGTCTCTTTACCAGACGTTTTACATAGTGATCGGAACACCTGGAAATCACTTGTTGGGCGAGGACAACCCTGAGATGCAGTGGGACGATTAAATTTCGTCCCAATTTCACCCCAAAAATAACGAGAACAAAAAGTTAATGCTTCGTCTGCAACATAACCCTCCGCTATTGAACCTTCCGGCTTAGCTTTATTTCGTACATAGTTTTTTAGCTTCTTCATGTATCTTTCAAATGGATACATCCACCGAAATGAAACAGGCCCGCCTTCAAGAGCCTCTTCAGGTAAATGCATAACCAAGTGAATCATAATGTCAAAAAAAGCAGGAGGATATATTTGCTCGAGACTGCATAAAATTTTGATCAACTGGTATTTAGCTATCACCATGTCATTCACCATCAAAGTTCGGGCACAAATTTGCTTAAAGAATGAACAAAGCTCGATTAATGGTGTATAAGTCGGTGTGTCCAGGTATTGCTGAAGTCCATAAGGAACGTTGCATCATTATATGACAGTCATGAGACTTCATGCCCGTTATATTGTTATCATCTTTGGTCACTTTCGACTTGAACTTGGATCCGAACCCATCTGGCAGTTTAATTGTTTTGATGTATTGACAGAATAGTTTTGTTTTATCGGGTGTGAGGGAGTACTTAGCTTGAGGCTTCGAGCACTTCCCGTTTTGTTTGTTTTCGAGCCACAACTCCTGTCGAATGCCCAAAGCTTGCAAGTCTTGTCTTGCCTTAGCGGTGTCATTAGATTTGTCATTCATTAACAAAGTGTTCAAGATACTCTCCAACACATTTTTTTCGATATGCATGACATCTAAATTGTGTTGTAGAGAAAGAGAAGACCAATATGGAAGCTCATAGAAAATAGACCGTTTAGTCCAGTTCAGTTCGAATGTAGTATTACATTTTATTTTCCTACCCCCATAATCTGGATGTTTCCCCGGTAAACGTGTGGGCAATATCACAAGTTGAGCCAAGATATCAGCCGGAGTATATTTTTTAGGAGGATCTCTAGTATCAGTTGCACCATTGAATGTATTACGGTCACTCCTCCATTTATGGGTTTTTTTTTTAAGAATCTTCTATCGCCAACATAAGCTGTTTTGCTTATCACACGCGTAGCCGGAGTGTCTACTTTACATGTAGGGCATGCATAGTAACTCCAACCAGACAAACTACTACGAGCAGGAAAATCATTGATGGTCCATAAAAGCATCGCTCTCATGTGGAAATATTTTCCTATAACAGCGTCCAAAGTCAAGACACCTGGTTTTTTCCATAATTCTTGAAGGTTATCAATCAAAGGCTTTAAGTAAACATCAATGTCCTTCCCCGGTGATTTAGGGCCAGGAATCAAGAACGTCAGCATCAAAGTAGTCTCTTTCATGCATAACCACGGAGGCAAGTTGTATGTTGTTAATATAACTGGCCACATGCTGTAAGTCTGACTAAGGTTGCCGAACGGATTGAAACCATCAGCAGCCAACTCTAATCGAACGTTTCTCGGTTCATTAGCAAAAGCCGCATATTTAATGCTGTCAAACTTCTGCCATGCGTCACCATCAACCGGGTGTTGCATCATACCGTTTACCTTAGACTTTCCAGTAGCATGCCAAGTCATATGTTTTGCAGTGTTGATGCGTGGGAATTACACCAGGCTTTACCTCTCGAGGGATCTCGAGAAGCTTACAACCCCCACCAGGCAGTGTACCTGATCGTTGTAGTATAGTATAGTGACAAGTACCGGAGGATTGATCGTTCAGCTTAGGAATAGTGTCGCTAGGATCAGAAAACCTAAATACTAGTTCTAAAGGTGAGGGATGATTATTTTTGTATTTTATATTTTTTTAGAAAGCAAGTAAAAATCTCGGGTTTGAAGGATTTGGGCGGAATTAGTTGCTAATCAACTAACCCAATACTAAAGATGCAATAAAAATAAAATACTAGAAATGAAAATAAACTAAATTATACTAAAGTTGTGAGCAATAAGTGGAGAAAATGTGTTTACTTAGATTTCACTACTCCCTAGACATTTTTTACACGTTAATTACTTGTTATAATTGCATGGATGATGGATCGTATTCCTTAATACCATTCATGGGGTGGCACACTTAACTCCCCAATTCTATGAGCTCTTATCTCCTCCTATACCATGCCCAACACAACCATAGGGATTATAAACAGTGGCTCATGCATTAAATACAACCAATAAAGACCTAGTGCGCGTCGGTTCATGTTTCTTAAGACGTTCAAGCATGTTACCAATTGGAGATCTGCCAGTTTTCTTAAGCCTAACATATAAATCATTCATCCAAGACAAGTATAAACAAGTAATCAACACATAATTAACATCTAGGTTTTATTAGATCCAAGCAAACACAAGATAGATCTAGCCTAGCATGATGGAATTAAGACAAGAACAAGATATAGACAACCAACACATAGACATATTGATTGAATTAAAAGAACACTTATCTCAATTACACATGAAAGGTATCAAGGGCTTGGAACCCTTGAAAAACCTGTAAAGTTACACCAAAATCGTCTTTAGGGTTTCTCCCAAAACTTCTCTCTAAATGTGAAAAACTAGAAAACTATATATAGGAAAATAGGGATGACGGCGTCAAGACAAATAATGTGACGCCGTCACCTCGCCGCCAAATACTTCCTCGGACGGCCTTGATCTACTTCTGTCACCGTCAAGGCCTAGGCCGTCACACAAATTACTCTTGACGCCCTGTGTGTGACGCCGTCATCAGCTACGGATTTTAATTCTTGGGGTTTTGACGCCGTCAGGACAACTCTTGACGCCTTCATGAACTACGGATTTTAATTCTTGAGGTTTGACGCCGTCAGGGAATTACTCTTGACGCCGTCACCTACTGTTCCCAGCATGGAAAATTGAGACTTTGCCGTTTTCTTCACTTTTATGCTCCAAAAATGTCCAAAATGGCTTCTTTTCCAGAATTCACTCTCCAAGTACCTAAAATCACAAAAGGAACGATTTAGGGCAATATTTGATCAAATAAATTCGGATTCGGGCTTAAATGACCCCCTAAAAACAGATCATTTTTCGCCTCATCATATACCCTTACACTTGAGATTTGCTTGTCCTCAAGCAAATGCGCTTTTATTCTACTCAAAATACAAGTTAGGGGTCATTTAACACTAATATAAAAGTAATTACAACAAATAATCGTTCCACTAAAGACCAATAGACAAGCACGGAGGTCATACATTAGCACCTCACAAATAGTGTTTAGATACTCACATCTCTCGGGTGTAATAAAGTGTAAATTACAATATGGAAACGGAAGATATCTCTCACTACCTGTCATAGCAAAATAGATTACCATAGGCTTGGGAAAGGATCAAACCTCCACCACATGGCGTAAGCACCTAGGATAAACTATCAAAGAGGTCTTTTAAAGGGTTGCAACGTTAGGTGTAGGGATATGAAATATACGGTTTTGTTGGATAAAGGAAGTTTTACTGGTGGCGAGTTAACAATCTTAGTCAATTACATGTACAATGTGGCGTTGCTAAGCCAAGACTAGACTCGACTTAAGCTAATAAGTGAAAAATAACAAAAACATAAAATGAACATAGAATAAAAAGGGATGGTAGTCCGTATGTTTTTTCTCTTTTTCTTTTTCTATTTTTTTTTCTTTTTCTTGATTTTTTCAATTTTTTTTTGTGCATACACTCTTACCCTACCATCCAAAATAATACATCATAGGGAATGAACATTTCCCTTACACTTGAATTTTTACATACTTTACAATAGCTACTCTAATGACTCGAATTAAGAAAATCAAAACACTTGGAGTACATTTAAGATTAATGCATATATGGGGGTAATAAATGATGTTCTTCCCCATTACTCCATAAAATAAGTACTTACCCATGAGTCCCAATCGTCCCAAAACATTATGTACAAGGATATGACTCGACTTAGCAACCATGTAATCAATTAGATAGTTAACTTAGGGTTTAACAAATAACAATAATGTACTAAAGATGAGCGCATACACGGAAGGCTAAGGCGATTTGGTTGTACATTTAAGTGGGGTGTAACAAATTCTTCCTTTAAGTAAAATGCTTAAAGTTAGAAACGAAAAGATAGGCTCGGAGGGGTGTACTAGGGGTTTCGTGTACTAAAAATGAGTACAACGCTAAGGGTGTGGGAAAAATTAGTTGACTTAACTAGCCAAGTAATATGACTTAAATGGTCAAGTAATTATAATACGGGTTTAACACAAGGGTGATCCTAATGCCTCTTATCATGTAGTAAATCCTACTACACGAATGTAGTCTCACTAGCGGTCTCGGGATGCATCACTAACGCAAGTTCTAGAATCTAAATGCTACCGGTACACTCATAAGCACTAATAGTAAATGCTTTTCCTATCAAATCTAAAGGCGAACCTCACATATTTGGGTGGAAAATTTTTTTTTGAATATACGGTTTTGTGCTAGTCATACAATCTTCTATCCATGAGACGCTTGCTATGGCTAAAGTTTCACTCCTAAATGTTGTAAAATTTTTTAAATTTGGCGCTAAAATTGCACTAACAAGTATTTCTCATAGTTTTATTACACATCTACCATTAAACAAAACAAACTCAAGCGAAAGTGCATATGTAAGGTATCATCTTTTTACCCTCCCCTTACACTTAAGATGAACATTGTCCCCAATGTTCAAGTAAAGAATGTAAAAGTGAAAAAGTAAAAAGAATGAAATCAAATACTCCCCTGATTCGCTCGGTATGGATAATAAGGTGGCCAAGTTAAATCTTCCTCCAAGAAAATGAACAATCAAAGCTTCCCTTCCAGAATATAAATCATCTTCTTGTCATACATAACTTGTAAAACCTGATAAAATAGACAAGACAACCTCGCGTAAAATCGGCGGCATCCTATATAAGTTACTAAATCCTAGAAAACAAGATAAGATATAATGCTTGTGGAATGAAGTTTGCAGATCTCCTGGAGATTATAAAACTTAATAATTCACAAAAACCATAAGACTCCGTTAGAAAAACAAAACCGGTAAAATTTCCAGATTTTTACACCTGACGCCGTCAAGAGTAAACTCTTGACGCCGTCAGAAGTGACCTGCAGAAATTCTTATGTTAAGTTTCCGGAAAATTTCTGGAAAAACTTGGTCCTACTTCCCGGAAAATCCTGCAAAACTTCATTATGACTCAATACAAGCATTTGACTCTAACAAATACGAATATATATGTTCATTTAATATTGTGGAGAATCATGATCGGTTTGTTTCTTGAAAACATATTTGGGGTTTCCCCTTACACTTATCTTTTGCAGAAATACCTTTAGGTGGAGTTAAGACTAGGCCAAAACAACAAAGTAAAGTATTTCCACTATTTAGTTTAGAAACATGATCTACCAACAATAAAAATTAAGCATGCATACGGAAGCAAATAACAAACAAACAAATAAAATCACACAAAGCATGGGTTGCCTCCCAAGAAGCGCTTTTCTTTATTTACGAGTCTTGTAGCTAGACTCAAGGTCATGGGTTAACGTGTATCGCTTATGCTCACATAACCAAGTGTGAGCCATCTAATAGTCGCCTCATCCTTCTTATATTTGTCTCCTAACTCTAAGCATCCGCGATAGTATCTTTTATTCTTTTCATGCGTGTACTTAAGTCCTTTTCTCTTATCATTCTCACTTAACATTTCCATGGGCGGATACCTACTACACTTTTCCATGGAAAAATCTTTGAACCTAGGGTGTGTGCGGGGCATTTGATAGACAAAATCTTCATCCCCATCCGAGAATGTAATTAGCCCTTCTATGAGTTTTTCATCGAGGTTGGTCAACCGTTTGAAGGGTTTTCCAAACACAACTTGGGTCAACTTATTATCAATAAACTCTCCTAGATTCTCCATAACCATGAACTCAACAAGATAAACTAAGCTTCCTACAAACACATGCAATGGTATTGCCTTAGCAATAATGTTTTCTCCTTTGTATTCTAACTCATCTACCATGATTTTATTGTATTCATTACGTGAGATTATGTTCATTGGAAGAGATGAGTTGAGATAGGCGTTAAAGCTCTTAAATCCGATCTTACAAGGGAATTACATGTTAAGTGAACTATCACACTCAATCCTAGTTCTGGGGTCAACATACCTAAGAGGGTTTATTTCTTCTTCCATCCTATTCTCATTAATCACATCACCATCATCAAGATCCTCATCGGAGTCTGAATAGTAGAAAGGACTAGCCCTACGGTCATCATCATGATCAGACTCTTCTAACTCAGAATTATTGTCAAAGTGGTGGTTGGTTGAGAGGTTCGGTGGGTTCTCATTTTCTGCTAAAGGAAGTGGGGCGGGCATTTGGAAAATCCTACGACGAAAAACACGAATAACAGGAATCAAACGATCAATGTTATTGTGATCCATCGAAATAGTTTACGGACAAAGGACACAAAGAAATAAGATAGACTAAAGAGAACCTAAAAATAAAAATAAAATCTTACTAGAAAGGAATCTAGCAAGTAGACCTAATAAAAAGAAATTCTAACCTAGACAATAACTATTCCCCGGGCTGCGGCGCCAAAAACTTGATGCGTGGGAATTGCACCAGGCTTTACCTCTCGAGGGATCTCGAGAAACTTACAACCCCCACCAGGCAGTGTACCTGATCGTTGTAGTATAGTATAGTGACAAATACTGGGGGATTGATCGTTCAGCTTAGGAATAGTGTCGCTAGGATCAGAAAACCTAAATACTAGTTCTAAAGGTGAGGGATGATTATTTTTGTATTTTATATTTTTTTAGAAAGCAAGTAAAAATCTCGGATTTGAAGGATTTGGGCGGAATTAGTTGCTAATCAACTAACCCAATACTAAAGATGCAATCAAAATAAAATACTAGAAATGAAAATAAACTAAATTATACTAAAGTTGTGAGCAATAAGTGGAGAAAATGTGTTTACTTAGATTTCACTACTCCCTAGACATTTTTTACACGTTAATTACTTGTTATAATTGCATGGATGACGGATCGTATTCCTTAATACCATTCATGGGGTGGCACACTTAACTCCCCAATTCTATGAGCTCTTATCTCCTCCTATACCATGGCCAGCACAACCATAAGGATTATAAACAGTGGTTCATGCATTAAATACAACCAATAAAGACCTAGTGCGCGTCGGTTCATGTTTCTTAAGACGTTCAAGCATGTTACCAATTGGAGATCTGCCAGTTTTCTTAAGCCTAACATATAAATCATTCATCCAAGACAAGTATAAACAAGTAATCAACACATAATTAACATCTAGGTTTCATTAGATCCAAGCAAACACAAGATAGATCTAGCCTAGCATGATGGAATTATGACAAGAACAAGATATAGACAACCAACACATAGACATATTGATTGAATTAAAAGAACACTTATCTCAATTACACATGAAAGGTATCAAGGGCTTGGAACCCTTGAAAAACCTGTAAAATTCGCACCAAATTCGTACTTAGGGTTTCTCCAAAACTTCTCTTTTTTTTTTTTAATGTGAAAATTAGAAAACTATATATAGGAAAAGGGGTCTGACGGCGTCAAGACTAAACTTGTGACGCCGTCACCTCGCCGCCAAAACTCTTCTCGGACTGCCTTGATCTACATTTGACGCCGTCATGTGATAATCATTTCCAGGCCGTCATGACTTTTACTCTTGACGCCCTACTTCGTGACGCCGTCAATTCTGTACTGGACCGTCATGGAATTTTGCTCTTGACGCCGTCAGGATGTTACTCTTGACGCCGTCACCTACTGTTCCCAGCATGGAAAATTAAGACTTTGGCGTTTTCTTCACTTTTATGCTCCAAAAACGTCCGAATTGCTTCCTTTTCCAGATTTCACTCCCAAAGTACCTAAAATCACAAAAGGAACGATTTAGGGCAATATTTGATCAAATAAATTCAATTCCGGGCTTAAATGACCCCCTAAAAACGGATCATTTTTTGCCTCATCAGGTGTGAATAGACTTGTACAAACGTTGTAGTCTAGGAATGATAGGAAAGTAACGCAACACCTTGTTAGGAACTTTCTTCCCCGTTGTGTTCTTGTCTTTCCATCTACTCGTTTTACAGACCGGACAATACTCCAAATCTTCGGCACCAGTCCCCCGATATAAAAAGCAATCATTTTCACAAGCATGTATCACCCGACCTTCTTAAATGTTTTTTATTATATAGCAGAGTATGATGGTGGGAGATTGTAACCTAACCTGGGAGGAAATACCTCCTGGAGAAATTTTAGCATATTGTTAAATGAAGTATCACTCCATTTACCGCTGACCTTTAGATGCGTAAACTTTGACATAAAATCCAAGGTTGTCATAAAGTCACAACCCGGGTAAAGAGGTTGGGTGAAACTGGCAAGTAACTCTTCATACTCGTTATGTACAGGAGGTGTCGTTGCTGGAGCTGGATTGTTACTTGTCTCGCCAATATTTGGAAGAGTTGGCTCATTTTGTTCATTATAAGTTGGGTCCCACCCATTTTGGCTTATGTGGCTTTTAAGTAAGTCGAGAGATACCAATGGAACATTACAACAAAGACGGCATGGACATTTTATGTTGCTATAACTATTCAATAACGGCTTGCAATGTTCAATGAATGCGCCAAGGCCATCAAAAAACTCTTTTGAAACACGACTGTCTAAACGGGTCCAACTCTTATCAAGTATCATAACTGCATATTGTTTTGTTCAACTCTTAGTTATTACACATTCAAAATATTCGACACATAAACACATATAACCATGGAATTATTACGAGTTGTTTTGTTCACCTAGTGCAACTATGGAAGGCAATCCTAACCCACTCTTTGAATGATTCATCTCATATATGAATGCGTATAACTGATTTACTATCTGAGAAAATTTCGGCAGCATTTCCCCTCAACTCCCCAAATATGTGCATTAAAGACATATTCGTAGGAGTAAAGGAGAAACACTGTCGAAATCATCTCAAATAGTAAATCAATTATACGCATCCATATCCTAAATGAGACAAAACATTCAAAATGCAGTCCCAAACAAGGGACTTTCCGAAATTAATTTCTAATAAATTAATTTCGGACGGGTTTTCTATAGGATGATTAACTTCGGACGGGGACTTTCCGAAATTAATCATTAAAATCCTAAAACATTCACAAAAGTCTAACAATAACACACAAAGCATATATTTTAAGTTAAACAATTAATAGCATATATTTTAAGTTAAACAATTATAATATAAACAATTGTTTGGTTTTCGGCTTATGTTTCATAAGCTTATTTTTTGTGACTTATTTTTGAAACTATTTTGTTTATATAAGTTTATGTAAAAACTATTTTGTTAATTTTGAAACTTATTTTTTGTGACTTATTTTTTAAACTATTATGAAACATAAGCCGAAAACTAAACAATTAATAGAAAGATATCAAATATATCTAAGGGGTTGTGTGTTTAGGCTTATATAACGGGCTTATGGCTTATTTGGTTTTCGGCTTATGTTTCATAAGCTTATTTTTTGTGACTTATTTTGAAACTATGTAAGGTAAAAAGTTTCAAAATAAGCCATAAAAATTTAGCTTATGAAACATAAGCAGAAAACCAAACAAGCCATAAAGCCCGTTATATAAGCCGAAACTATTTTTTATATAGTTACTAACCAAACTATTTTTTTCTTTCTTTTACTAGTTTAATATTTGCAACCTTCGGCCAAATAATGCATTAAACCTGCAAACCCACCCAATATCCTACGGCTAGTTCAATACCAAGTCCCCCAAGGTGTTATTTGGACCGTGGGTACACAATGAGCACAACCGACCTTGGTTGTGTCGTTAAAAAAACCCAAACAACTAACAAAACGCAATATCCTACTTAATACTTAATCCGTAAACTAATACTTAATCACATTTCACAATCCGCAACAATCCCTTTTATATCAAAACCTAATATACTAACCAAACTATACATACGGCTGCAAGCACTAAACTAGTAACCAAACGCTACGGGATACGAAACTACAACAAAGCATAAAAATGAAAAAAAATTTAAAAAAAAGGAATACATACTGTCTCGGCTACTATATCAGCTGTGGTCTCGGCTGTGGTATTGGCTGTGGCTCGGCTGTGGTCTCGGTTGTGGCTCAGCTGTGGCTCGGCTGTGGTCTCTTCTTGGGCTCGGGCTATAATAAAAGAGATGCAATGGTTATATCAAAAGTTTAAACAAAAACCTATTGTCGGCGACATGTCGTCGGGATACCAAAAGTTAATAAAAAAAATAAAACGAGGTACATTACCTGCTGTCTTGGTTGTCTCGGCTCTCACCCTCGGCTCTCGCTCTCGGCACTCACCCTCTTTACCTGCTGTCAAAATTAATAACAATTAAATTAAAAAATTAATAAACAAAAAATAAATTAACAATAATAATAACAAAAATTAACAATAATAATAACAATTAAATTAATAATAATAACAAAAATTAACAAAAATAAAAACGCGTACCTACTGCTGCTGCTGTTGTTGGACTGTGGTTGAAGAAAGGAGGGTTGGGGAAGAAGAAGAATGAAACAAAGGAAGGGTTGGGAAGAATTAAACAAAGGAGGAGGAGGAGGAGGAGGAGGAGGAGGAGGAGGAGGTGCACAGTGGTGCTAGTGTGTGGTGTTGGACTGTGGAGGAGGAGCTGTGGTGGTGGAGGGGTAATGTGGGGTGGGATTTGGTGGTGGAGGGGTAATGTGGTGGTGGAGGAGGGGCGTTGGTTGTGGTGGTGGAGGGTAATCGCCGGCAAGGGGAGGAGTGGAGAGGTTTTTTTTTTTTTTTTTTTTTTTTTTTTTTTTTTTTTCCTTCTAAGTCTGTGATAATAATTGAGATCAGATCTGGTTTTGTGTATACTTTTATATTCCCGTCGACATGTCGACGGGAATATAAAAGTAAAATTTTATACTATTAATAGTCCCGTCGACATGTCGACGGGATTCTAAAGTTATTTTGTCGTTTGCGTTTGGCGGGTGTATTAAAATTTCACGAAATTTTTTGGCGGTTATTTTCCCGTCGACATGTCGACGGAAAAATAACTATTGTAATTAAAATTTTTTATTTATTATAAATACATTTATAAAATATTAAAAAATAAGTTTTATAAAATTACTTTAATATAATTAAAAAATTTATTTATTATAAATACTTTTATAAATGATGAGTATGCAAATACTCATCATTTTAATACCCATTTTGATACATAAAAATGCTAAAATCGGCCAAAATTACTGCAGATATCCTTGGTTTGCATTTTATTGTGTTTCAGGTACCAAAGGTTGAAAACAGAGCAAAAATAGGCAATTTTGAGTGACTCGATAACAAACTGTGCGTTGTGTGATATTAAAGGAGGAGTTAAGAACCCCGAGATATATTAAAGGTGTTTTGTGATATTAAACCTACATAAACCCTTAACAAATCCAACCCATATCATAAGCCTAGGCCCAATCCAAACCTTAGCCCAGTTCAACACCACACCTGTTTTAACAAAACCCAACCTCCATATCCTTCACCCTCTCCCAGAATATCACGAACCAGACAAATCCTCCACATCCTCCCAAACAAATCCAGCATATCCCACATCCCCCTAGCACCTTGTCCCTTCTCCTCACACCAACACACCTGCTCCAGCCTCCATATTGTTCCCACAACTCATAGCCACGCTGGCAATCCTCACCCTTTTGGCGCCAAGAATTTCAATCTAGGGCTGAGATCACTCTAAGGACAATTCAATGGATGGGATTTGCTCCCAAGAAACACAAAACAGTCACCAAGTGTTTTCCCTCACAAAACAAGCACAAGCTATGAAGACCCCTAGTCATATTTTTAGTATATATATCAGGCATATGTGAGCCTTGTGAGAAAGTTAATTTTTATGTAATTTTTATGCTTTTCTGAATGTTTTTAATTCTCATGTAACCTTAGTTGTAATCTATTTTGCCTAGTTAATTTAAGCTTTCACGTTTGCATTTTCTGGCTTAGCTAAGTTTAAATTTGTCCCGACCAGTTTCTAGTTATTTGATTATGTTTGTTTACACTTATTTCAGTTTAGTATAAGTTATATACAAGTTTCATGGCTTAATTTCCTGGATTTGCTGCATGAATTTGCTGTTACACTTTGGGTAGGGGTGTTTAGGTTAACTTGGAATTCTGAGATCTTAGGATAATTAGTGGTTAAAACCTGTTAGGATAACACATTTAGAGTTAAACTAATTTAGTCATAAGATAATAACTAGTAGTGCTAGTAAGAAAGTCAAAAAGGCTTAGTATTTGAGTTATTGCATGAACCTGCTAAGATCAGTTAGCATAATCTTTAAATAGGTATAGAAGTTGTTTAGTTTGTTTAAATTTGGCCTCATATTAGTTTAGTACAACTGATTTAATCAACTATAATCCTTCAAATATCACTTTAGACAAACTTTAGGAAATCAGGAAAAATCAAAATCTTCATAGCTGTTAGAATAGAGCAAATTTCTAGATCAATTTTAGGATTCAATACAGTTGGGAAATGAATAAAAGCTGTTGTTTTATGTTCATTTGCTGCTTATAAATCATAATCAAGAAGAAAAGTCAGTTTTGGAAATCATTTGTTTAGGGAAAATCGAGCCCAAAGTGGCCTGTTTGACCCTTGTGTTACCCTGCACCAAGGTTTTTTTTTTTTTTTTTTTTTTTTCTTTTTTTTTTTTTTTTCTTTTTTTTTTTTTTTACTTCTGACCCCTTTTTCCAAACCCCATAACAAGTTCATTCCTTGAGCTTATTGCTTGATTCTCGAGGTTTTAGAAAGCTAGTAGTACTAAGTTGTTGGATGTTAAGTTTATGTAATCTATATTGCTTGTTTGCTAGATTAATTTTAGCTCCCTAGTTTTCCATTCGCTGCACATGTCTGCTGCTATTCAGTAGCAGCTGAACCTTGTTGATTTCCTACACCCTATGGGATTTTTGTTCATTAATTATTGTTAGGACGATAGTGTGAAATCATGTAAGTTTAGGTTTGCTTTGGTCTAAGCTTGTGTTTCAATTATTTTGGGCTTGAAAGTTACTGTGATAGTTACTAGTCTCTTTAATATCATGTTAACTTGGAAACTCCATCTGTTGCAATTTCTTTGTCATTGTTCGATACTTGTTGGTAATTGTTGTGATTGGCTTGTTTAAAGATTGTATTATTATTATATGTTTGTCTTGGTTTCAGCTTATAATTTACATTAAGTAGGCTTATAGGTACTGTGGTAATAGCAAAATTCGTTAATATCGCTATATAGCATTGCCTCATATCTGTTCATTTTCTTGATTGTCGAGCTTATTCGAAGGTTGTTTCAAGCTTATTAGTTGTGGTTTTCTTGCTAGTTGGATTGCTTCAAGGATAGCCTGAGTTGTAGTTTATTTTAGTTTATATAAACCATTTGGAAAAGTTACTTGTTTCAAAACCTCGTTCTGGCTCAAATAAACCATCTAGTTAATATATAGTTGAAGTATTATACTAAAAAGCTTTAGATTTATTAAGATAGTCTTAGTACTTATTAGAATTTAATTATTGTTGAATAGTTTTTAATCCACAACAATTATAATTTTTATCTAATAATTAATTTTCTTTTTTTTTCTTTTTCTAAATTTTTCTTTTATCACATAGTACGTAGAAAAGTTAGTTGTATGCTCGTAGGGCTAGCCGTACTTAGATTTCACTTTTTATCGTGCGCATATACGTTTATGAAACGCTCAGTTTGCTTTGCGTTATTGTTTCATGTACTTTAGCTTATGCTCACTCGTTTAGTTTTACCTTTCCACGTTTCATGCACCACTATATCTCTTCACCATTCACATCACCCGATCACGAACTTGAACCGATTCACCATTTCACACCTCGTCGGGACTTAACGACCCGAGGAAACACTGTACTCACCGGAGAATATGCGAGGTTTGACTATTCTGACTATCCATTAGTCGAGTGGTTGATCTGAGCGTATCAATTTTTGTTTCCGCTGCCGGGGAGGAGTGAAGCCGTTTATCGATTTAAGTTTGCAGATTAGTGATTGAAGACCCTTCTTCGGAAGTTATCGTCTCGTTTTTGTGAATATTCTTTTGTTTTTCCTAAATATAAAAACTCAAAAATATTTTCCTTCTTTGTTTTTACAAAATGTATTTCAAAAATACCAAAAATATTCACCTTTACCCTCTCACATCTTTGATTCTTTATCCCTACCCCTCTATACACCTTTGATTCTTCCTATGTCTCATCCACACCTTCTGATTTTTGAATGGTGTGGTAGTCTTCATAATGGTGGTAATTGACCCAGTTGTGGCGTGGTAGAGTCAGGAAACGGGTCCGTCTATAACCAGGATCCCTATTCCTACCATGACACGACTGATTTATTCTATCAGCTACCACACCATGAGACTCAACAGTTTTACTGTTTTGAGTATTGTGGAGGTCCACACTTCAGCTCGGATTGTCAAACAAGGAATCCATTTCCTTGTAACAATTATGACTATCCGTATCATGACCAACCTCCACAGTACCAAATGATTCAAGCTACTCCTCATGATACTGAGCAAGACCTTTTACTAGAGGCTCTTGAGATATTGCAAGAACTTAAGGAGGAGTTAGCTACTACATCGTTTCAAGATTCTCGTGAGAAATCCATGGCAGAATTGCTTGCTGAAGAACGAGATGCTAGAAAGGAATTGAGCAAGGAAGAATTGCTAGTCTTAGAACAAGCAGCTAAAACACGTGCCATATTTCGCCGTGCTGCTCTTCTCGACGATGATGATGATGATGATGATGAAGTTACCCTTGATATTTCTCAATTTTGTAAGGGTTCATCAAGTTCATCAGTTGTGATTCCTTCCTTGGAAAATCAGGGAGAAAAGACTATGATAGAATTACTAGCAGAAGAACAAATAAAATTTATAAAACCCATGTTTGCTAGTCCTCCTCAACTCCCTCAGTCTGTTGTTATCACACCCGAAGTTCACACTCACTCTCTGAGCATAGGGGACGAGCATCTTAGCACTGTTCCTAAAAAGGAATCAGACGAATTCATAAAGTCTAGTGTTGAGAACCTTGTCCCAATCCCAAGAGAGTCACAGGGAACTTTTGATCATATGTGTGATTTACCTTCCCCTCTTGAGTGTCTAAAAGATCAATTTGAGACTTTCTCCGATTGTAGCGAAGATTGTGCATCTTATGGAGACATCGAGTATGTTGAAGCATCAGTTCCACATTCTGATGCTGATCATCTTCTTGAGGAGTTCGCCGATGAACTCACTCACATCAATCCACTTCCAACGGGAAGTGACGATGCTCTCTTTGACTTCGAAGCCGATCTGGGAGAGATTAAAAGTCTCCTACATCATGATCCGTCACTCACTTCTTATCCCAACAGTCCAATTGAGAATGTTGATCACTTTGTTTCCGAAGCATTCAAAACTACTCTCACCAATCCTTTGTTTGAATTCGACTCTGAATTCACTTTTATTTCTGATAACCCAATCTTTGGTATTCAGAATGAGGATAGTGATGAGTCTACAATGGAACAAGAGTTCACATATTCACATCATGTGAATGATTCTCTTCATGAGGAGTTCTCCGGTGAACTCACTCATATCATGACTCCTCCAGAGTATGATAGCCCAGGGGAGATGCACTCAATCATGAGAATTTACAAATTCCCACCCTCCCGCCCTGGATGTTTTCAAACCCAATGAGCTTAACCCTTAAAAACCAAATCCAGGCAAAGGAGCCTTATCTCGAGGAATAAAATCTTATCATGATTTTCATCATGGTTTTCTTCCTTTTCTTCACCTACAGGGTGACTTCTCCTGTTCTTCACTCCTTCGGGAATGAAGACATTATCTTTGACCCCGGCATCACCACTTATAGTTTATACTATCTTAAGCCAGGGTCTATATATCTCATCGGTGTGGAACTTTCACGTGCTTCAAATGTTTGTCCAAACATCTTGAATGAAAGTCCGATGGAGATTGTCTCTTCTACATCATGCTTCCCCAAGAACAAATGAATTCGGGGTCGAGTCAAGCTAGCGACTCGGTAAACAAAAACAGTAGCATGCTTATAGGGTTTTCACCCTAAGTGTGGGGGAGTTACCCCTACTGTGGTTACCAAAAAAGTGAAAAATGTTGTTTCCATATTTAGCTTGTAATGTTGCCCTTTTACGTTCAAAGAGTCGTCATAATAGCCGAGACTTTGAATATTGAGGACAATATTCAATTCTAAGTGTGGGGGGGAAATTCTAGCGAATTTTATCACATTTTACCATCTAGTACCCTCGTTTTTGGCAAAAATTTTAAATTTTTTTCACTAAAGTTTCAAAATTTTTGTGGTTATCAGTCCGCCATGTCTAAACGACAAAAGGACTGGCTAATCCAGGAGCAAACGGCTCTTGGTAAAGATATCTCAAATTCGTTGATGGCTTGCAATTTGCCCAAAATTGTATGGTATATCAACTCGCCATATCCAAAAAAGTGAATGAGTTGGCTAGCCCGCAAGATTATGGCTTGTGGTAAAGGCGTTGGAAAAACCATAATTGGTAATCAGCTCACCAAGATGTTGACTATTCCATCAAGAGTTGGCTAGTCCAGAAGCAAATGGCTTTTGGTAAAGATAAATCAAATCCGATGACAACTGGTGCTTTGCATGTATCTGTCGGTAGCAGGAGACATAGGCATAGGTGAGGTAGCATAGGCTGAAGTAACATCTTCAGTTCCTGAGTTTGAGGACAAGCTGATAGGGTGGGTGTTCGAAGACATGATACTGTAATAAATTTCCCGATTAGTAAATGTAAGCATAATTATAACCAATTTAAAAATGCTATAAAGGTAAATAATACTTTTTACCAATTACTGGGATGCGTAGGCACGAAGGGCGTAGGATGGTATTTTATGAAAATTTTGTCCCGTTTAAAGTGTAGTTATAGTCCAATGTTCCAAAAACACTTGGTTCACTATAACCGTAGCTCTGATGCCAATCTATAACACCCCCAAAATCGATCAATACAGCGGAAGACTTAAAATGTCAGCGGAAGACTTTTGGGGTATTATATTGTGGATCTTTCGTCACAATTATAGAAAACGATTCAAGTGATCGTTTTAAGTTTTATTTAAAATACCAATTATTCATAATTCCAAGAGAATTCGTTATTCAACAACAAGTTTTATTTAAAGAGAAATAAACGTTTCTTTATTTGCCCACTTCGTGCCGTTTCCATCCATTCCGTTTAGTTACCTGAGATAAACATGCTAAAAGTCAACAAAAGTTTAGTGAAATTCATAGGTTTATATTTAAGAGTTTGAACACAAGAGATAGATGTTTATTGTAATATCGATACAAATAAACAAGTTAGAAAATCACATTCATTATTGCATTAAGCTCATGACACTCAACGATTCAACAGACATCAATATTTTCATAATAAAGATGTGAAATATGTGGCCCCCAAGATAGGTATTTGCCAGTAACCTATTATATTCAAATAACCTGCATTTGGTGACTTTCCTCTAGCAACCAAATGGGGATTGTCAATCCCTAATAGATCTATTCACAATTATTTACGTTCACTTTTCAAGTGATTAAGGTTCATGATCGAGGGACTTTTGGCAATAGCTACTTAAGCAATAATAAGATCAGGAAAAGACTTGTGTTCGGTTTTTAAGCATGTATCCCCCCACAGAAATTAGTTAAATGTGGGCTATGAACTCACCTTAGTAGGATAGTAGAACAATTGTAATCTCAACGATGCAAGGCAACGGCTTCACACACAACCTAAAAGATATGGCACGTTTCAGTTCTTAAGTCTCGTTTTATTGCGAACGTTTATTATTAATTATAAGAAATCGATAAAGTACATACGTGATGTGTTGCGTCGTATAAAAATGAATAATGGTTACGTATTGTTTTATTCGTCTAAATATAGTTTATCGTTATATAAGTTTTATTCGTATTATATATATATATATATATATATATATATATATATATATATATATATATATATATATATATATATATATATATATATATATATATATATATAATAAGTTACGTTTAATTATTTATCGTTTTAATATATAATCAAATATATATATATATATATATATATATATATCAAATATAGAATTATTATTAAAAGTAAATATTTCGATTCGATCCCTAATGTTTTCTCAATTTTACACTTTTTACCCTTAACGGAAAACATTTACGTCGTTAGTCCAAAAGTTATATATATTTACATTTTTAGTCCAAATATCAAATATATACATTTATTATCCTTAAGTTTCAATATTTACAGTTTATACCCCTTAGAAAACAGTTTTTATACTTTTCACTCAAGTTTACCAATTTGGCAATTTTAGTCCCTATCCTTCGTTCATTTGCAAAAATAGTCCCAACTTTACCAAATTCAAAACTTAACAATTTTATTATTTCATTAAGCTCAAAACATTTAGAAAAGCTTATTTTCGCAGCTTATAAGCTTATTAGTAGCTTATTTCGTTTATTGGGCTTAACGAGCCAAAAATAAGGGCCCGTTAAGGTTTAATGATCCAAGAGGTTAGGGGGAACACTAGGTTAGTCGAAATCCATAATTTTAAGTTATAATATCATTTCAAAACAGCTTATTCTCATAACTTATCACAATAAGCTAAAAAGAGCTTTTTGGGCTTGTAAGCCCACGTAAAGTTTTTAAGTTTCTGAAAATGGTCTCCATGGCGTTTTACTTTGGTTCTCGTTAAGTGATAAAATCAAATCGTTAGGTCAATTAATTTACCATTCTCGTTAGTGTACCAGGTACATAATTAGATCGTGTAAAAATACTTAGGGGTTGTGTGTCGATTTTAGAAATGGCGAAGTCATAGTGTGTGGTCAAAACTCATATCGTATAACTTATAAATGTTGAAAATAAACTAATTCTTTTTAAGGTGAAATCGTATAGGTCCATACCACTTAGGAACGTGTAATATTTAGTATGTATATGTTAATATGAGCTTGAAATACTTATAGGGTCTCATTAACGACTTAGTAAACATGCAATACGACTTATAATATATATGTGTTGCGTTCAAGTTTTACGTTTTATTAGTGTAAAGTGTTCATGCAAAATAAATAATACGTATATAAATATGTAATAAAATAGCGATTAGAAGGTCTCACCTCACCTTAAAAGGTGGAGTAAAACAAGACGTATGGTTCGTGTATATGGTTCAACGTGTTGTGGTTCACTTCTCGTCCTTCCAAGGTTCAAGTAGACTCCAAGCTTGCTTCCTAGGTTCTCTTCAAAGCGTGGTTCTCTTAGCAATCCGTATGTCCCTCCATTGCTCTTCTCGTTGGTATTTTTAATAGTATGGTTCATTTTTAGTGTGTGTAACGTTTAAGGTTGCATGGGAGGTCTTATATGGGCTGTTTTTGAAAGGGTAGAAACAAGATAGGTTCACAAGAGGGGAGGGTAGCATGTTAGGCGAATAGTAATGCCACAAATCACGGCCAATCGAGAGTTTACATGGTAGGATCTTGTAAGATTGTTCTCTATTCATTCCTGACAATCACATTGTGGTTTAGAGTTGGTTTCGTTGTCATTGGGAAACATGGGAGGTGTGTAGGAATGTTATGCCACGTTTTGTAGTTATCTCCATGGGAGTGTTCATGGTTTTGCTTTGGACGTTTTTGTTGTAGTAAACGAGGGTGAGTGAGTAATGTTTATGTCTCGTGTGTTTCTTGGGCACTAGGTAAATCAAAATGTGTAATAAAATGGGTATGTCGTGTGTAGGAATCACAAAATAATAGGGTGCGTTTGGAGTGTGTCGCGGCAGTGCAAGAGAAAGAAAAAAAATAAAAGTGCGTTTGGGCTTGAATTTGGTGGGCTAACGTTTGGTCTCGGCCCAGCAGAAAATAAAGAGAAAAAGGGAGTCCGTTTGGTTTGTGTTATGTAATCCGTGGCCCAATGGGTGTTGGGGGCCCACCTGGGGTGTCTCGATTATCGTGTCGAAGTTCAAAAATATTAGTGAGCGTTCTCGGGAAGTTTCGTAGGTTCGGGGAATATATAAATAGTATACGTTATTTAGACGAAACGTATTATTAAATAATAACGCGTTATTTAATTATTTATCGTTCGCAATAATTATAGGCAACCTAGGTTGTGTGTAAGCATCGTTCCTGGGTAAACGGTCAATCACATTTATCATAGTGGTTCAATATCAAGCCATATCATAAAAAAAATTTTGTTACCCGTAAAATGGTGTTAATTTATCGTAACATCGTTTTTATTTATTTGTATGCATTTACTAATCGTATGGGAAATTTACGAGAGGTTACATTACCTACTTCTTACAGGGAATTCCGTCCCGGAATTGTAGTCTAAGATAGTTGTCGAGGATGTCTTAGGTGAAGAGATGTGGGTACTTGGAGCGAATCTAATCCTCGCGCTCCCAGGTGTATTCCGGTCCTCGCTTGGAGTCCCAACGAACTTTGACAATAGGGATACGGTTTTGTTTCAGTTGTTTGACTTCTCTATCCATGATTTCAATAGGTTCCTCAGTAAAGATAAGGTTATCATCTAGTCGAATTTCCTTCAATGGAATCACGAGAGATTCATCGGATAAACACTTCTTAAGGTTTGACACATGAAAGGTGTCGTGAATCCGACTAAGTTCTTCGGGTAGTTCTAGTTTATAAGCCACGGGTCCTATCCTTTCCAGGATTTTGAATGGACCGATGTATCTGGGGTTCAACTTTCCATGCTTTCCAAATCGTACCATTCCCTTCCAGGGAGATACTTTCAATAAGACTCTGTCTCCTATTTGAAATTCCATGGGTTTCCTTTTTAGGTCTGCGTAGCTTTTCTGTCGGTCTCGGGCTGCTTGTAAGCATTGCTTAATCTTAATGATTTTCTCGGTTGTTTCCCTAACAAGGTCTGGTCCTATAAGTTGTCTTTCTCCGACTTCTGCCCAACAGACGGGCGATCTGCACTTCCTACCATACAGTGCTTCGAATGGTGCTGCTTTTATACTGGCATGGTAACTATTGTTGTATGAAAACTCTGCTAATGGTAAGTGCTTATCCCAACCTTTTCCAAAATCGATAACGCATGCTCGGAGCATATCTTCCAAGGTTTGAATAGTTCTTTCACTTTGACCATCAGTTTGAGGGTGGTACGCGGTGCTCATATCTAGTTTAGTTCCTAAGGCTTTCTGTAATGATTTCCAAAAGTGTGAGGTGAAATGACTATCTCGATCCGAGATAATCGAAATTGGTACTCCATGTCGAGTGACAATTTCCTTCACATATATCTGAGCTAGTGTATTCATCTCATCAGTTTCTTTGATGGGTATAAAATGAGCGGATTTTGTTAGACGATCCACAATAACCCATATTGTGTCGTGTCCGGATGAGGTTCTTGGGAGTTTGGTAATGAAGTCCATAGTGATTCGTTCCCATTTCCACATAGGAAGTTCTGGTTGTACAAGTAAGCCTGAAGGTTTCTGATGTTCTGCCTTTACCCTTGAACATGTTAAACATTTACTGACATATTCTGCGATGTCAGCCTTCATGTTTGGCCACCAATATAGTCTCTTTAAATCCTGATACATCTTGTCAGAACCTGGATGAATGGAGTATTTTGACTTGTAGGACTCATACATGATGAGCTCACGAATACCTCCGATCATCGGGATCCAACTTCTGTCCTTGAAACATAGTGTTCCATCAGATTTCTTCACGAAACCATTCTTATTCTCGGGCATACCGTAAATCTTTTCTTTGGGTCGGTTTTCTTCTTTAAGTGCTTCGTTCTGCGCGGTAAGGATTTGGGATGGAAGGGGTGAGTGAATAGTCATCCCTAGTGATCTAACTCGAAGGGATTTCAATCGTTCCTTTCGGCTTAACGCATCTGCTACTACATTAGCCTTTCCTGGGTGGTAACGGATCTCACAATCATAATCGCTGAGCAACTCTAGCCAGCGACGTTGCCTCATATTCAAATCCTTCTGATCCAAAATGTGTTGAAGACTCTTGTGGTCGGTGTATACTGTGCATTTGGTGCCATATAAGTAGTGTCTCCACAACTTGAGTGCAAACACTACTGCTCCTAACTCCAAGTCATGAGTCGTGTAGTTTTCCTCATGTTTCTTTAGTTGGCGGGATGCATAAGCTATCACTTTGCTTCTTTGCATCAAGACTGCTCCTAGTCCATGATAAGATGCGTCGCAGTATACTATAAAGTCCTCGTTTCCTTTTGGGAGGGCTAATATTGGAGCTTCACAAAGCTTTTGTTTTAACAACTGGAAGGCTGCTTCTTCCTTTTCTTCCCAGATGTATTTCTCATTCTTTTGGGTCAACTTAGTCAACGGCTTTGCAATTTTGGAGAATCCTTCTATAAATCTCCGGTAGTAACCTGCGAGACCTAAAAATTGACGAATCTCCGTGGGGTTTGTAGGAGATGACCAACCTTTAACAGCCTCAATCTTTGCAGGGTCTACGTGAATGCCTTGACTATCGATGATGTGTCCTAAAAACTGTACGGTGTGAATCCAAAAGTCACATTTAGAGAACTTAGCGTACAATTCTTCCTTCTTGAGCAGTTCTAAAATGATTCGTAAATGTTCCGCGTGTTCTTCTTCGTTGTGAGAGTAGATCAAAATATCGTTGATGAATACTATTACAAACTTATCCAAGTAAGGTTTGCATACTCAATTCATTAAATCCATGAAAACTGCTGGTGCATTGGTCAGACCGAACGGCATTACTTGAAATTCGTAGTGACCATAGCGCGTTCTGAATGCAGTTTTCGGAATATCTTCTTCTCGAACTCTTAGCTGATGGTATCCTGATCTTAGATCAATTTTTGAGTACACACTTGATCCTTGCAATTGGTCGAACAGATCATCAATTCGAGGTAATGGGTATCGATTCTTTACCGTAAGTTTATTCAACTCCCGGTAATCGATGCACATTCGAAAGGATCCATCCTTCTTCTTAACGAACAAAATTGGAGCTCCCCAAGGTGATGAGCTTGGTCGAATAAATCCTTTATCCGATAATTCCTTTAGTTGTTCTGACAATTCTTCCATTTCAGATGGCGCTAGCCTATAAGGTGCTTTGGCTGCTGGTGCCGCTCCAGGCACTAGTTCAATCTGAAATTCTACTTGACGTACAGGTGGAATACCAGGTAATTCTTTAGGGAAATCCCTAACGATAGGAACGTCATCAAGCTGCCTTTCGGATGACTTACTTTCCGTAACTTGAGCCATGAATACTTGACATCCTTCCTTCATGTATTTTATTACTCGCATACATGAGATAATTCCATATCGAGGTTTGCTTTTGTCGCCCTGGACAATGAGTGTTTCATCCTTGAGTGGTATATGGACGGCCTTTTCGTCACAGTGAATCCTAGCACGATGGTGGGATAGCCAATCCATGCCGACGATAGCGTCGAAGCTACCAAGTTGAACCGGCATAAGATCAATGGCAAAAGGTTTTTCAGATAAGGTTAGGGTGCAATCTCTCATGATAGTATTGGTGTCTATTAAATTCCCGTCAGCCATTTCGACTTCGTAGGTGGTGTTTAGCTTAGAAGGGGTAACATTAAGTAAAGGGGCAAACGTATCCGATATAAAACTCTTATCGGCGCCCGAATCAAACAATACTCTAGCATTATGATGGTTTAGTAGAAACGTACCGGTGACTACATCGGGTCCGTTTCCATCTCCGAGTAGGTATACTCTAGCTTGGGCGTTGGCTGGGTCGTTTCCTTTTGGGCAGTTTCTCCGGATGTGTCCTACTTCTCCGCATCCGAAACAAGTGGGTGGTATAGCTAATGCGTTGCTTCCCGTAGCAGGAATCTTACAGTTCCTGGTTTGATGACCGATTTTATGACATTTGTCACATCGGATGGTACAACGACCCTCATGATGAAGTTTGCATCGCTGGCACAGGGGTTTCTGTCCGTTGTACCCTACACCTTCCGTAGCGGTGTAGACTCGGGGTTTTTTGTGTCTTTGATTCTGCTGCTGAGTGCTTCGGGTGTTGTGATATGGTTGGTGGTTCCGATTACTGTTGCGTTGGTTGTTGTTGCGGTGATGACTGTTGTAGTTCTGCTGGTTGTTGTTGTGATGGTGAGTGGTCCTTTTATCGTCCAATTTCCTTTTAAGTTCATTGTATTTCACTTCTCGATCCAGAAGTTTCTGAGCAAGTTCTATTGCTGCTTCCAAGGTTGGCGGATTGGCTGAGGTGACATTTCCTTCAATACTCCTAGGGAGTCCTTCGACATATTTCTCTAATGTCTTCTCATAATCGGGTACCATGGTAGGGCATAGTATCTTAAGTTCTTGGAATCTCCGGTTGTAACTCCTTAAATCAACTCCTTTCACTATTTAGGTATGGAACTCATCTTCGAGTTTTCACAGTTCGGAACGGGGACAATACTTCTTTAGTATTTTAGCCTTGAATTCAATCCAAGTAAGCTGATGTGCTGCTTCTGCTCCTAGTGTTTGAACGGTAGAGTTCCACCAGGATAGAGCGTCTTGCATTAGCGTTCCCGTTGCGAAGCTCACTTTGTTGTTTTCCGAGCATCCACTTCTTTGGAAAACAGTTTCACTTCTTTCAAACCATTGAGCTAATTCCGACACTCCTTCAATTCCTTTGAAATACGTCGGTTGACATGCTATGAAGTCTTTGTAGGTGCAGTAGCGGGGTGCCGGTGCATTTCCGTCTCTATTACGATTTTGTTCAGCTAAAACGGCATTTACGCCGTCAGCGATTGCTTGCTGGATTGCAGCCGGGGTCATAACTTCGGGGTTTGCTGGTGCGGCGTTCGTGGTTGTTCTCCTAGTCCTAGCCATATTGCTATAAAAGAAGGTATATTATTAGAACATTTATAATAATCTTATCACGTTGAAAATACATATCGAGTAATAAATAGTTAAATATAGGTCGTAGTTACAATGATTCAATCATCGTAAGTTTTTGTATGTTGGGATAACACACATAACGAATAAGTTTGACCTGTATGAACCAATAAATTACGATATAATGCAACGTAAATAAAGATAAAATAAACTTCCATAAATCAATGTCACGGTGTTACAACACTTATTTGTACTTGTGCAAATGTTTACAAAACACGACAAGATATTCTTATTTGTAGGACATTGATTTTTCTTAACAAGGTGGTGGTCTCATGGTTTTCCTAAGGCCTTGTCTAGGCGGTTTTGGAGTTCTTGAATGGCAGTGGACATGGTTTCCATGGTTTGATCTCGAGCTCTTTCCCTTTCTCGAGCTTCTAGTAGGGCTTGCCTAAGGCGTAGGTTTTCAGTGTTGATTCTCTCAATTTCTCGGTCTAAAGTTCCCAATGCTATTTCGGTCGAAGTGTTAGCCCCACAAAGAGCTCCTATGAATTCCATTGATTCCCAAAATAGAGAATCCAACTTTTCGACCTTATCCTCTACTGCAAGATGACCAATTATGAGACTGTTCATGTCATCTTCAAAGGTTTCTAGAAGTTCCTGTGGAATCTTGTTGAGTATACTAGCGATGGAATCAAGTCGGTCTTCGTGGCGAACCATTCTTGCAGCTAACAATGGTATGGTATGGTGTATGGGTTCCCCAGTGACTGGCAGTATTCGGGAGGTAGAGTAAGAACTTTCCCCAAGTTCCCTTGTTGTTGGTGTTCCTTCTTGAGATCTCCAATATCGCATAATGGGCAATAAGAAAGACCATTTACGAGCATCTGCCCGCTTGTGGGTCCTTCGGCGACTACGGTGAATACTAGATTCTGAGGCGGTTGGGCGGATTGGGTAAATCTTTCGGTGGGGTGGTAGAGGGACACTTTGGTAAGGTACTGGTGGTGATGCTAGTGGAGGTGATACTATAGGTGATGGTGTTAGTGGTACAGTAGTAGTTTGGCTGTAGAAGATAGTTGGTACTGGTGGTATTACTGGTGGTGCAGGTGGTGATGGCACAACTGATTCAGATGGTATGACAAGAGCTGGTGCTGGTACAGCAGTACTTGCTTCATACGGCTGAAGTTGTCTAATTTGCCTAGATCGGCGAATCGGACCAGATGTTGCCAGAGGAGAAGCCTCTGTGTCAGATGCTGGCAGAAATTGCTGGCTTTGCATGTATCTGTCGGTAGCAGGAGACATAGGCATAGGTGAGGTAGCATAGGCTGAAGTAACATCTTCAGTTCCTGAGTTTGAGGACAAGCTGATAGGGTGGGTGTTCGAAGACATGATACTGTAATAAATTTCCCGATTAGTAAATGTAAGCATAATTATAACCAATTTAAAAATGCTATAAAGGTAAATAATACTTTTTACCAATTACTAGGATGCGTAGGCACGAAGGGCGTAGGATGGTATTTTATGAAAATTTTGTCCCGTTTAAAGTGTAGTTATAGTCCAATGTTCCAAAAACACTTGGTTCACTATAACCGTAGCTCTGATGCCAATCTATAACACCCCCAAAATCGATCAATACAGCGGAAGACTTAAAATGTCAGCGAAAGACTTTTGGGGTATTATATTGTGGATCTTTCGTCACAATTATAGAAAACGATTCAAGTGATCGTTTTAAGTTTTATTTAAAATACCAATTATTCATAATTCCAAGAGAATTCGTTATTCAACAACAAGTTTTATTTAAAGAGAAATAAACGTTTCTTTATTTGCCCACTTCGTGCCGTTGCCATCCATTCCGTTTAGTTACCTGAGATAAACATGCTAAAAGTCAACAAAAGTTTAGTGAAATTCATAGGTTTATATTTAAGAGTTTGAACACAAGAGATAGATGTTTATTGTAATATCGATACAAATAAACAAGTTAGAAAATCACATTCATTATTGCATTAAGCTCATGACACTCAACGATTCAACAGACATCAATATTTTCATAATAAAGATGTGAAATATGTGGCCCCCAAGATAGGTATTTGCCAGTAACCTATTATATTCAAATAACCTGCATTTGGTGACTTTCCTCTAGCAACCAAATGGGGATTGTCAATCCCTAATAGATCTATTCACAATTATTTACGTTCACTTTTCAAGTGATTAAGGTTCATGATCGAGGGACTTTTGGCAATAGCTACTTAAGCAATAATAAGATCAGGAAAAGACTTGTGTTCGGTTTTTAAGCATGTATCCCCCCACAGAAATTAGTTAAATGTGGGCTATGAACTCACCTTAGTAGGATAGTAGAACAATTGTAATCTCAACGATGCAAGGCAACGGCTTCACACACAACCTAAAAGATATGGCACGTTTCAGTTCTTAAGTCTCGTTTTATTGCGAACGTTTATTATTAATTATAAGAAATCAATAAAGTACATACGTGATGTGTTGCGTCGTATAAAAATGAATAATGGTTACGTATTGTTTTATTCGTCTAAATATAGTTTATCGTTATATAAGTTTTATTCGTATTATATATATATATATATATATATATATATATATATATATATATATATATATATATATATATATATATAATAAGTTACGTTTAATTATTTATCGTTTTAATATATAATCAAATATATACATATATCAAATATAGAATTATTATTAAAAGTAAATATTTCGATTCGATCCCTAATGTTTTCTCAATTTTACACTTTTTACCCTTAACGGAAAACATTTACGTCGTTAGTCCAAAAGTTATATATATTTACATTTTTAGTCCAAATATCAAATATATACATTTATTATCCTTAAGTTTCAATATTTACAGTTTATACCCCTTAGAAAACAGTTTTTATACTTTTCACTCAAGTTTACCAATTTGGCAATTTTAGTCCCTATCCTTCGTTCATTTGCAAAAATAGTCCCAACTTTACCAAATTCAAAACTTAACAATTTTATTATTTCATTAAGCTCAAAACATTTAGAAAAACTTATTTTCGCAGCTTATAAGCTTATTAGTAGCTTATTTCGTTTATTGGGCTTAACGAGCCAAAAATAAGGGCCCGTTAAGGTTTAATGATCCAAGAGGTTAGGGGGAACACTAGGTTAGTCGAAATCCATAATTTTAAGTTATAATATCATTTCAAAACAGCTTATTCTCATAACTTATCACAATAAGCTAAAAAGAGCTTTTTGGGCTTGTAAGCCCACGTAAAGTTTTTAAGTTTCTGAAAATGGTCTCCATGGCGTTTTACTTTGGTTCTCGTTAAGTGATAAAATCAAATCGTTAGGTCAATTAATTTACCATTCTCGTTAGTGTACCAGGTACATAATTAGATCGTGTAAAAATACTTAGGGGTTGTGTGTCGATTTTAGAAATGGCGAAGTCATAGTGTGTGGTCAAAACTCATATCGTATAACTTATAAATGTTGAAAATAAACTAATTCTTTTTAAGGTGAAATCGTATAGGTCCATACCACTTAGGAACGTGTAATATTTAGTATGTATATGTTAATATGAGCTTGAAATACTTATAGGGTCTCATTAATGACTTAGTAAACATGCAATACGACTTATAATATATATGTGTTGCGTTCAAGTTTTACGGTTTATTAGTGTAAAGTGTTCGTGCAAAATAAATAATACGTATATAAATATGTAATAAAATAGTGATTAGAAGGTCTCACCTCACCTTAAAAGGTGGAGTAAAACAATACGTATGGTTCGTGTATATGGTTCAACGTGTTGTGGTTCACTTCTCGTCCTTCCAAGGTTCAAGTAGACTCCAAGCTTGCTTCCTAGGTTCTCTTCAAAGCGTGGTTCTCTTAGCAATCCGTATGTCCCTCCATTGCTCTTCTCGTTGGTATTTTTAATAGTATGGTTCGTTTTTAGTGTGTGTAACGTTTAAGGTTGCATGGGAGGTCTTATATGGGCAGTTTTTGAAAGGGTAGAAACAAGATAGGTTCACAAGAGGGGAGGGTAGCATGTTAGGCGAATAGTAATGCCACAAATCACGGCCAATCGAGAGTTTACATGGTAGGATCTTGTAAGATTGTTCTCTATTCATTCCTGACAATCACATTGTGGTTTAGAGTTGGTTTCGTTGTCATTGGGAAACATGGGAGGTGTGTAGGAATGTTATGCCACGTTTTGTAGTTATCTCCATGGGAGTGTTCATGGTTTTGCTTTGGACGTTTTTGTTGTAGTAAACGAGGGTGAGTGAGTAATGTTTATGTCTCGTGTGTTTCTTGGGCACTAGGTAAATCAAAATGTGTAATAAAATGGGTATGTCGTGTGTAGGAATCACAAAATAATAGGGTGCGTTTGGAGTGTGTCGCGGCAGTGCAAGAGAAAGAAAAAAAATAAAAGTGCGTTTGGGCTTGAATTTGGTGGGCTAACGTTTGGTCTCGGCCCAGCAGAAAATAAAGAGAAAAAGGGAGTCCGTTTGGTTTGTGTTATGTAATCCGTGGCCCAAAGGGTGTTGGGGGCCCACCTGGGGTGTCTCGATTATCGTGTCGAAGTTCAAAAATATTAGTGAGCGTTCTCGGGAAGTTTCGTAGGTTCGGGGAATATATAAATAGTATACGTTATTTAGACGAAACGTATTATTAAATAATAACGCGTTATTTAATTATTTATCGTTCGCAATAATTATAGGCAACCTAGGTTGTGTGTAAGCATCGTTCCTGGGTAAACGGTCAATCACAGTTATCATAGTGGTTCAATATCAAGCCATATCATAAAAAAAATTTTGTTACCCGTAAAATGGTGTTAATTTATCGTAACATCATTTTTATTTATTTGTATGCATTTACTAATCGTATGGGAAATTTACGAGAGGTTACAAAAAATGCTAAAATCGGCCAAAATTACTGCAGATATCCTTGGTTTGCATTTTATTGTGTTTCAGGTACCAAAGGTTGAAAACAGAGCAAAAATAGGCAATTTTGAGTGACTCGATAACAAACTGTGCGTTGTGTGATATTAAAGGAGGAGTTAAGAACCCGATCACGAACTTGAACTGATTCACCATTTCACACCTCATCGGGACATAACGACCCGGGGAAACACTGTACTCATCAGAGAATATGCGAGGTTTGACTATTCTGACTATCCATTAGTTGAGTGGTTGATCTGAGCGTATCAATAAAATACTAAAAAATAAGTTTTATAAAATTAATAAACTAAATTGATATAATAAAAAAAATTATTTATTATAAATACTTTTATAAAATTAAAAAATATATATATTTAAAATTAATTACTTATATTATTATAATTAAAAAAATCATTTATTAAAATATAAAATAAATAGTAATTAGAATATCACAAAATACTAAATCTCAACCATTAGATAACCTCGAGATCACAACCGGTCAAAATTCAAGTCTTGTATGGTTATACATGAGATGTTAAACGAACGAGTCGAGATGCAATGGTTATACATGAGATGTTAAACGAACGAGTCGAGATGCAATGGTTATACATGAGATGTTAAACGAACGAGTCGAGATGCTATGGTTATACGTGAGATGTTAAACGAACGAGTCGAGATGCAATGGTTATACATGAGATGTTAAACGAACGAGTCGAGATGCATTGGTTATACATGAGATGTTAAACGAACAAGTCGAGATGCTATGGTTATACATGAGATGTTAAACGAACGAGTCGAGATGCAATGGTTATACATAGATGTTAAACGAACGAGTCGAGATGCAATGGTTATACATGATATGTTAAACGAACGAGTCGAGATGCAATGGTTATACATGAGATGTTAAACGAACGAGTCGAGATGCAATGGTTATACATGAGATGTTAAACGAACGAGTCGAGATGCAATGGTTATACATGAGATGTTAAACGAACGAGTCGAGATGCAATGGTTATACATGAGACGTTAAACGAACGAGTCGAGATGCAATGGTTATACATGAGACGTTAAACGAACGAGTCGAGATGCAATGGTTATACATGAGATGTTAAACGAACGAGTCGAGATACTATGGTTATACGTGAGATGTTAAACGAACGAGTCGAGGTGCAATGGTTATTCATGAGATGTTAAACGAATGAGTCGAGATGCAATGGTTATACATGAGATGTTAAACGAACGAGTCGAGATGCAATGGTTATACATGAGATGTTAAACGAACGAGTTGAGATGCTATGGTTATACATGAGATGTTAAACGAACGAGTCGAGATGCTATGGTTATACATGAGATGTTAAACGAATGAGTCGAGATGCTATGGTTATACATGAGATGTTAAACGAATGAGTCGAGATGCTATGGTTATACATGAGATGTTCTACCTAACAACTTTTTTTCTACCTAACAACTTATCCTCATAATATAAACACACACACACACACACACACACACACACACACACTCATCTCACTATATATCTCTCTCTCTATCTCTCTCTAGTAGTTTCTGTTTTCTGGCGACACCAGCAGTTTCCGGCCGCCGGAATCTTTTTCTGGCCACCACCTTTTATCACCTCAACTTGTAGATCGGGCCACCCCGGTCACGATTCAACCAATCAACCTCACAACCACAAACATACACTATTATCATGGTGAAGAAGATGGCAGAATTTGAAGCTTTTCCTTGTCCTTGTGAACGAGGAGACGTGATTCTGCGAGAGTCGCGTAAATCTTACTCCAGTGATAAACTATACTATGCGTGTCCTTTCTCGCAGGTGAACAATTACATACTTTTTCGTGTATTATATAAATAATTTGGTTAGTTGTTAAAAATAATAGTTTTTACTCTTTAACAGCCTGGGACAACAGACCATGGATGTGATTTTTTTTATGAAAGGAGGAACGACTCGCCAAAATGATGATCGGTTCTCTGGGAGCTTCAACATCAAGTGGTTATGGATCTGCTCAAACAAGGTGCTCAAACTGTCATGAAAAAGATCTTAGAATAAACATGCTGGAGGCACAAAAACAGGTACTGGAGGCACAAAAACATGTGCTAGAGACAAAATTAAGGGTGCTGGAGGCAAAACTTGACATGGCAACGTATCCCAACCACGACCACGCATGTCAGTCGGAAGCAATACTCCGTAACCTTTTAGGTGACATGGATAAATTTCATATGTAGTACTGTTATCGTTGTTGTTGCTGTTATCGTTGTTATTGTTGTTGTTGTTGTTGTTGTTGTTGTTGATGTTGTTTGCTGTTGTTGTTGATGTTATTGTTGTTGTTTAATAGAATGTTGTTGTTGTTGTTGTTGTTTAATAAAATGTTGTTGTTGTTGTTGTGGTAACTGATGTTGAACGTCCTTTATATTTTAAATTCGTATGCACAAATAATAGAACTGAAGGAGCAATAATTATCAAACACAAAGGCAAACTATTTATTTAAAACAAGCAAGAGTTCTCAACCACATGCATTTTCATACAGACTCAAACTAAACAACTCGACAACCAAACTAAACAACTCGACAACCAAACAAAACAACTCAAACTAAACAACTCGACAACTAAACGAAACAACTCAAACTAAACAACTCGACAACCAAAAGAATAGATCAAACGAAACAACCCGTTTATTTTTTTTTGCGGCTACTTCCCGCTTTACTCGAACTCGCACCATTTTTTCCCTTCCTTGCTCTCATTTCCTTGATATGTGCAAACGTAGCTTCAAGATTTATGACTGATGAGTGCTTAATCACTCATCCTTTTTAGGCCTTTATTCAGACCAAAAATACCAAAAACTAACCAAAAATGCCAAGAGAATGTGTGTTTTTGTATTTGTGTATGTGCAGGTACGGATATGAGAAAAATGAACAAAAACACAGCAAAACCGACAAAAACGAGCACGAGATTGGAAAAAGGTCAAAAGCCGGAGCCGGGGAAGCAAAATGATCAAAGAAAGTTCAAATTGTCAATAGGAGTCCTCAGGAATTCATAAAGTTGCATGTTTAGTCCCTGGTGAAAGTTTGAAGAAATTACAACATTAGTCCCTCAACTTTCAGAGTTTGGCATTAATGGTCCCTCAAAGATAATGTAAAGAAAAATCATCAAGTGGTCCTCCATGAATCTTAAAATGGCAACAAATACCCTTGGATTACACTTTTGGTAAATTACAGATTTGGTCCCTGGATTTTTAGACTTACAACTTTGGTCCTTGTGATTAATACTACTCCTAAACCAAGTAAAAACAACCGGATCTAAAAGAAATTAAACCCAAAACCCCTTTAAGCCCAAAACAACCAAAGCCCAAACCACTTTATTTTGACCCGGCCTGCTATGTTTACCCAGGTCAAACCATTTTGCACCGGTCAACACCCAAAACAAACAAAACCCCCAAAACACAACCCCGCCAAAATTATCCCCAAAATTCCCCAGATTTCACTATTACACGAACCCTAATTTTTACCCACACCCAATTACCCCACGTAAGTCATAATTACCCTATGATTGAGGCTTCTAGAAGACCTGACAAGTCAGGGAATGTCAGAGAAGGACGCGTGGACCAATCACATCACACACGGAGGATAGACATCACATCAATCAATTAATCAAGGGTCCTAAATGATTGGAACTATCTGGAAACATGATCAATGGCTCAAAAGGGACTCAAAGAAACACAAGTGACGCGGATTGATGACCTGGACTCAAACCCTAGCTACCTCAGCTCTCCTATATATACCCCCTCCATTTCATGTAATCGGTGTGCCATTTTTTTACTTAATGTTATGCTGTTATTATTGTTTGTAATGAATTTTTGTTTAATGAAATTTTAGTTTTCTTAATTCCTTGTCTTGCAATTTATTTACTTTATTTACTGCTTATTACTTAATTTGTTTCAACTTATTGCTTTTTTTTTATAATTGCTTTGTTTTAATTCAGTCTTACCTTTTTCAGCTTATTCACTTTTTGTTGTTTAAAGTTTACATTAAAAAAAAAAAAAAAAAAAAAAAAAAAAAAAAAAAAAAAAAAAAAATCATCAAGTGCTTAACTCAACAAGCTTCAATAAGCTTGTTTTTATTTTAATCAGTTTCATATCAGCTTATTGTAGCTTTTGTGAAGCTTACTTTGGCACCTCAATCAGTCATACTTAAATTCACACAAAAAGGGTCAACTGCACATCAGCTTATTCAATAAGCTATAGCTTATTTGGAGATTAAGGCAGCCAATAAGGAGCTTTTTGGCCTGTCAAAAGACAGGCTGTGTGGGAGTCCCCTTCTGTTTAGCCGAAGGGGTTTGTAAGTTCTCATTTTAAATTAACGTCTTAATTTTGCATCAGTTAAGTTTAGCTAGTTTAGATCTGTTTACGTTATTTTCTACTAGTTAATTTCTGCTTATATAGTTTGGTCATTGCTTAATCTTAGTTGTTTTCTTCATTTAATCATCTGTTGCAGTAGTACTAGTGATTACTGTCACTAGTTCATCATATCTGTCGTACATCTGTGGATTTTATTTCTGAGTTAAACTTGCATCTGAGACCTGTTGTTGTGCTCTTATTAGAGTTGTTTGGATCTTATTCAATTCATAATTGTTAATTTGGAGTTAGTTTGGAATGAACTGTGGTGGTCTTTTGTGGTAACAGTTTGCATCAGGTGTGTTTGGATCTCATTGGTTTGTTGGTATTAAGTCCTATTCAGAGGTTGCTTTTGGTTTTAATTAGTCACTTAGGTCATAACTAGAGTTAGTATTACATAAAACAAGTGTTCAATACATTAAAAGTCAAAATCCATTTGTTTCATCAATATTTGCATAACTGATTGAGGAATTTAGCTTTAGGACCATAGTTGTAGTTGCATAAGTTGGTAGTGTAGCTTAAGGTAGGTTTAAAGTAGCTTATAACTGTAGTTAAAGTCAGATAAGTGCTTAATAATTTCATTTTGGTCAAAGTTAACTTGCAATCAAAAAGTCAAAGAAGTTTGTGGTTGTCTGTGTTGGTCAGATTTTCAATAGCTTGCATAGTTCTCATATTTGATTAAAAATACTTTTGAAAAGCTGTTTTGTGAAGTTTGGTAGTAGGTTTATAAGTTTCAAAAAGAAATTTCAGTTTTGGACATCTTTTACTTATCTAAATTTTAGCTTAAAGTTGACTGACTGGACTTGCAAGTGCCCTGCACCATCAGTTTTTACCCTAGTTTCTAGGCAGATTTGAGGTGATTAATTGGATTGGAAGTAATTTCTCTGAGTGGATTTTGCATCTCTGGTGGTCAGTGTATAATTTGCATCCTTAAGTTTACCTCCCTGAGCTTATTAGCCCTGTTCATTTGGCTTATCAGTTGAGCTCTTTGAACCTTAGGACTGATTTCATTTGAAGGCTGCAAATGCTTTAATCTGATCATACTTTGTGTTTTGTTGATTCATTAGAATTCATTTGCACCCTGAGTTGTTGTTTCAGTTGAATTGTGCCTATTGCTTATTCTGTTTCTAGCTTTAGCTTATTCACATATTGCTTAATTGTGCTAATTTGATCATTACTTGTGCTTCTGAGCTTCATTTTGGTTCTAAACTGTTTCATTAAACTTATTTGAGTTCAAAAATCACTTGGTATAAGTTTCAGGTCAAATAGTCAAGATTTGCTTATAAATAAGCACTTTTTAATAAGCAGTTTTGGTCTAATCAGCACTTCCAGTGCTTATTTTCAAATTTTTATATTTTTCCTAGATTCAGAATAGTATTTTAGAATTTTCCTGAAATTTTCAGATTTTTCCAAGTTCATTTGCTATTTTTCTTATTTAATTTTCAATTTTAATCATTTTTAATTACTTTTTAATTACCAAAAATTCCAAAAAAATCAGAAAAACCCCAGAAAAATCCAAAAAAATATTAGAAAATTATTTTTAGTTATTTTAGAATTTTAGAAATTTATTTTGCATTTTTCTCAATTTATTTGCATTTTCTTTTAATTTTTAATTAGTTTAATTAGTTTTTAATTCATAAAAAATAAATAAAAAGTCAAAAAAATATTTTTCTTTTTCTCAAAATTTTCTTTTATCATTTTTAATTTTTAAAAATTATTTCCAAGACCGTAGGAGTAGCGTAGCTTAAAAGTCGCGTTTTATTTCGTTCGTTAACGTTTATTTTACGTTTTAATTTACGGTTTTCGTTTCTACGTTACGTTTTTGGTTTGTTTAGTTGAATTACGTGCTTAATTGATTATTTGTGTTTCATTTAATATTTCATTAGTGTAATCTCATTCACATCACTTTTTACCACTTTTCACGACACGTTTTCCGAATCGGAAATTCGGAATTCCATTCACCCTTCACACGGAATACGACCTCGGATTATCCGTATTTCTTTGCGGATTTCTTGAGCTTACATCTATACTATAATATTGATATTGTGTTTACCACGAATCAATTTTTGGCGCCGCTGCCGGGGAAGGTTGAAGTGAATTTTTGAATATTCGTTTTTGAAAAATTGTGTTTTGATAAGCCTTCATCTATTTTGTATATATTATATAAATAACGAAAAATCAAAAACACTTTTCCTAAAGTATTTTCACAAAAATACCAAAAAAATAATAAAGTTACAGCCTCGTTCCGATCGAAAGAAAGGGCGTTGTAAACCAAATAAGCTTCTCAATATAACTACGCGTGAAATTAGTTGCTAGACGGATTACTTTGATTCTACGACCGAATAAGCGGAAAATACGGAAGCTTTGACATTAAATTGCAAGCTGAAGAGAGATCCATTCTTCTCTCCCGTTCCGTCGCGAATAGATTAAGGGAAACGTTTTACAATTAACGTAACGTTTGAAAAAGAAAAAAAACAAAAGTATAAGTTTTTGAATTTTGCTTTATAAAAAACAAAAACACAAAAAGATTTTCCTTTTCAAATTTGTTTTTCCTTTTATTTTTCAAAATTTTGATTTTTGTGGTGTATGAACACACGATCTACGTCTAAACGACTTGTTTCACCACTTTCAAATCCGGAAAGTTTGTTTCGTCACACACACCGAGTTCTATTTCCTAATACGGAGGAAATGAACCCGAACGAACAACACTTGGGACCCCCGCCGATGGGTGGTATCCAAAACAATGTGATCCCGCCGATGGGACCACAACCGGTTTACGATCAACGTACTATGCAAGAATTGCTCCAGTGTCCCACCGAGGGATACGGGGATGCAATTGTTTTACCACCAATCCTTTCCGATAATTTTGAACTTAAAACTGGATTGATTCAACTTGTTACGTCAAAACAATTTCACGGTTTTGAGAGGGACGATCCTCACGCACACATCCGATGGTTTAATAAGCTAACTTCGACTTTGAAATTTAAGGATGTCCCTCACGATGCTATCAAATTGATGTTGTTCCCATTTTCACTCGAGGGTTCAGCCCGGATTTGGCTCGAAAAAGAACCCCCTCGATCAATTCACACATGGGAAGAACTCGTCTCGAAATTTGTTGATCATTTCTTCCCGCCGTCCAAAACGACTAATCTTAAGAATGATATAACTAATTTTCAACAACGTTTTGATGAGAACTTTGGTGAGGCTTGGGAACGCTTTAAGGATCTTCTTCGAAAATGTCCTCACCATGGTTTCTCCGAGTTACACCAAATCGACACGTTTTATAACGCTTTGACGCAAAACGATCAAGATTCTTTAAACGCAGCCGCCGGTGGCAATATCTTGAATCGTACGCCTAGGGATATTTTGACGACTATTGAGAACAAATCTAAGGTTCCGACTTCTCGTAACAAACCGAATGTTTCGAAAGTGACTTCTTTTACTCCTCCTTCACCTTCGTCGGTCCAATCATCGGAATTGGCCGAACTTACCGACGCTATCCGTTGTATGATGAAAGAGTTTAAGTTGCAGAACCAAAAACCCGAGACTGTTAAAGCCGTTAATGAAAAATGTGTGATTTGTGGTGGACCGCATCCGTATTATGATTGTCAAGCCACCGATGGCCAAGTTTATAATGCTAACATAGCAGCCGTGAACTACAATCAAAACCAAGGTTTTCGTACTAACCAAACAAGTCCACCTGGGTTTCCACCCGTGCAAACTCATCAAAACCGTTATCCTCAAACTAACCAAGGTTATCAAAACCAAGGTTACAATCAAAACCGTGGAAACAATTATCAAGCCCCTCCACCACAACAAGTTTATCAACCACCGCAACCTTCTCCTGAGCTTGCTAATTACATAAAAACGAACGAAGTTAACCTTCGAGCAATGCAAAATCAAATCAACAATATGAGGGTGGAACTTAAGAAGGAAATCGACACAACCATGAGTCGTCAAACGAATGAGCTTAAGTAAATGATGAGCAGTTTTATACAAATGAATCAAGCATCGACGTCTGGTTCTCTCCCGAGCAACACAATTGCTAACCCGCGGGGTGATGCTAAAGCAATTACGACTAGGAGTGGTGTTGTAATCGATGGACCAACGGCTCCGACTACCCCTTCTTCTTCTTCGTCTCCCAAGGTAGTCGTCCGTGAAACCGAGGCGACAACGGATACGGGAATTCCTATTGATAATGGAAGGACCGAGAACATCCAACCTCCGGTGGTCCCGACATCCAAAGGAAAAGATAAAGTTGTTTACGAATCTGAGAAAGAAACACCCGTCAAAACAAAATTACCTTATCCGTCACGCTTAAATGAACAAACGCACCGTGAGAGAGATAAAATTCAGATGGAGAAGTTTTACCAAGTTTTTCAAGAGCTACATTTTGACATAACTCTCGCGGACGCTATACTTTTAATGCCTAAATTTGCTTCTATGTTAAAAGGTCTTTTGAATAACAAAGAAAAATTGTTTGAAAAATCTCGAACCCAGATGAATGAGAATTGTTCGGCGGTTATCCTCAAAAAGCTCCCCGAAAAGCTTGAAGACCCCGGTCGATTTCTCATTCCGTGTAATTTTCCTGGGATGGTTCAATGCTTCGCCTTGGCCGATCTTGGTGCTAGCATTAACCTAATGCCGTTATCAATTTGGAAGAAATTGTCTTTACCCAATTTGACTCCGACTTGTATGACCCTCGAGCTTGCCGACCGATCTACTTCCCGCCCGATGGGAATAGCCGAGGATGTCTTTGTTAATGTGGGAAAATTCCATTTCCCTGCCGATTTTGTCGTTGTTGATTTTGATGCTGATCCGCGGGTACCTCTCATTCTCGGAAGAGGTTTCCTAAGGACCGGCCGTGCTTTGATTGATGTTTTCGATGAAGAAATTACCCTACGCGTTGGTACCGAAGCCGTAACTTTTAACTTGGATCAAACCGCGAGGTACTCCTCCGAGTTTGACAAATATTCCGTTAACCGAATCGATGTTATCGACGAAGTTACGGAGGAGTACGCTCAAGAGTTACTTGTTTTTACCGAACATGCTTCGAGTGGCAATCCCACTCATTCTTCTGAACCGATAATTTCCGATCCTTCCCCTTCCCTTACTCCGTTTGAAGGAAGTGATTTCATTTTGGAAGAGATCGAGGCCTTTCTTGCTAATGATTCGATTTCACCGGAAATTGATCATTCCGATTGTGACCCGGAGGGGGATGTACTTTTGATTGAGAAATTGTTAAACGAAGATCCCAACCCGTCCCTCCCTCCGCTTGACCTTAAAATGGCCGACGTTAAAGAAGTTAAGCCGTCTACTGAGAATCCTCCGGAGCCCGAGCTCAAGGATTTACCTCCTCATCTCGAATACACATTTTTGGAAGGAACCGATAAACTTCCCGTCATAATTTCTAAGAATCTTAAAGATGAGGAGAAGAAACGTCTCTTAGATGTGCTCAGGAAGCATAAGAGTGCCATCGCTTGGCAAATTTCTGATATTAAGGGTATCGACCCTCGTTTTTGCACGCATAAGATCTTACTTGAAGATAATTTCAAACCGTCCGTTCAGCAACAACGACGGGTTAACCCGAAAATTCATGAGGTTATCAAAAAGGAAGTTATCAAACTCCTCGATGCCGGAATGATTTATCCAATCTCGGATAGCTCTTGGGTTAGCCCGGTCCACTGCGTACCGAAGAAAGGTGGAATGACCGTCGTTACAAATGAAGATAATGAATTGATTCCGACACGTCTTGTTACCGGATGGAGAGTTTGTATTGATTATCGTAAATTGAATGATGCGACTCGTAAGGACCATTTCCCACTTCCATTTATGGATCAAATGCTAGAACGCCTAGCGGGAAATGAGTTCTATTGTTTTCTTGATGGATTTTCCGGCTATTTTCAAATACCTATTGACCCTCCGGACCAGGAAAAGACTACCTTTACTTGCCCTTATGGTACGTTTGCCTATCGTCGTATGCCTTTTGGCTTATGCAATGCTCCAGGCACGTTCCAAAGGTGTATGATGTCGATATTCTCGGATATGATCGAGAAAACCATGGAAGTTTTCATGGATGATTTCTCGGTTTATGGAGATTCTTTCACTTCATGCCTCTCCCATTTAGAAAATATGCTGAAACGGTGTGAAGACACCAACTTGGTTCTAAATTGGGAGAAATGCCATTTCATGGTCAAAGAGGGCATTGTCCTCGGCCACAAGATTTCGAAATCTGGGATTGAGGTCGATAGAGCTAAAGTCGACGTTATTGCAAAATTACCTCATCCCACCACCGTTAAAGGAATTAGAAGTTTTTTAGGTCATGCCGGCTTTTACCGACGTTTCATTCAAGACTTTTCTAAGATAGCCCGGCCTCTGACACACTTACTTGAAAAAGATGCTCCGTTTATCTTCTCGAATGAATGCATTGAAGCATTCAATGTTCTTAAAAAGAAGTTAACGGAGGCTCCCGTCTTAATCGCCCCCGACTGGGACTTGCCCTTCGAGCTAATGTGCGATGCTAGCGATTATGCCATTGGTGCAGTCCTGGGGCAACGCAAATCTAAGCATTTTCAGCCGATACACTATGCCAGTAAAACAATGACCGACGCTCAATACCATTATACGACTACTGAGAAAGAAATGTTAGCCGTCATTTACGCTTTTGAAAAGTTTCGATCTTATTTGCTTTTGAAGAAATGCATAGTGTATACGGATCATTCGGCTCTTAAGTACCTTATGGCAAAGCAAGACGCTAAGCCACGCTTGATGCGGTGGGTTCTCCTCCTTCAAGAATTCAAAGTGGAAATTCGAGATAAAAAGGGAGCTGAGAACCTTGCTGCTGACCACTTATCGCGTTTAGAGAATCCCCACCAAAGTGTTTTCGAGAAAAAGGAGATTAACGAAGCTTTTCCTCTCGAGACACTGGGAGTTTATCACATGGTGATTCTAGTACCCCATGGTTCGCCGACTTTGCGAATTACCATGCGGGGAATTTTATCCGGAAAGGAATGTCGTTCCAGCAGAAGAAAAAATTCTTCAAAGATGTTAAGCATTATTTCTGGGACGATCCCTATTTGTTTAAGATATGTGCGGATCAAGTGATCCGGCGGTGCGTTCACGGCAAGGAAGCCGCTGAAATTCTTATGGCATGCCACAATGGACCCACGGGGGGACATCATGGTGCCAACTTCACCGCTAAGAAAGTTTTTGATTCCGGCTTCTACTGGCCGACGATTTACCGGGATGCTCATGAGTTGGTTAAATCATGTGATTCTTGCCAGCGTCAAGGAAAAATTACTCAGAAGGACGAGATGCCTCAAAATGCCATCCAAGTCTGTGAAATTTTTGACGTATGGGGTATCGATTTCATGGGTCCATTCCCGTCTTCTCGTGGTAACAAATATATACTCGTGGCCGTCGATTACTTGTCTAAATGGGTCGAAGCGAAGGCGCTACCCACCAATGACGCCCAAGTTGTTGTGAAATTTCTCAAAAGTCTTTTCGCCCGATTTGGTGCACCTCGTGCTATTATAAGCGATCGTGGGACCCATTTCTGTAACGACCAATTCGCTAAAGTTATGCTCAAATATGGTGTCACACATCGTCTTTCTACGGCATATCATCCACAGACGAGTGGTCAAGTTGAGGTCTCCAATCGTGGCTTGAAACGTATTTTAGAAAGGACCGTAGGTGAACATCGTGCTTCATGGGCCGATAAGTTAGATGATGCACTTTGGGCCTTCCGTACAGCTTACAAAACACCCATTGGGTGCACTCCTTACAAGCTGGTTTACGGGAAGGCCTGCCATTTGCCCTTTGAACTTGAGCACAAGGCCTACTGGGCCTTGAAACATGCTAATTTTGACCTTCAAACCGCGGGTGATCACCGAAAAGTTCAATTGAATGAATTAGTCGAGCTTCGTGATCAGGCCTATGAGAATTCTTTGATCTACAAAGAGAAGACAAAGAGGATTCACGATGTTAAAATTAAAGATCGCGTCTTCAATGTTGGTGACCGAGTCCTTCTTTTCAATTCTCGATTAAAGATTTTCTCGGGCAAGTTAAAAACCCGTTGGTCTGGACCATTCACCATTACCCAAGTATTTCCTTATGGAACCGTTGAACTTGCTCAACCTAATGGTCCCAATTTTAAGGTGAATGGTCATCGTGTTAAACATTACTTCGGAGGGGACATACCACCCATGGTTGTCCCGGATCTCCAGACTTTCCCCAAGGACGATTAAATTCGGGGATCGAGTCAAGCTCATGTGACTCGGTGAACAAAAACAAGCGCTTCGTGGGAGGCACCCCATGCTTATCCATTTCATCTTCTTAATTTTCTATTTTCTTTAATAATGTGACGTGAGGGGGGCGACCCTTTCCAAACTCGTGTTTTCGTGGTTGTTGTTTATGAATGTTCAGGAATTTCCCCGAAGTTTGAGGACTCTCGTGCTCGTGGTTTGTCGTTCTCTCCACTCGAGTCTCATCCTTCGCTGCTCCTTCGGAAATTCACCATATCCAAAATCTTATCGACTAACGTTTATCTCTTGGCATACTTAATAAACAGCCTTAGATTTTACGTAGGATTACCTTTACCCTTAAAACATTGAGGACAATGTTTCACTTTAGTCTGGGGGGGGGGGGGGGGGGGTGAATCTTCGATTCGATTTGACCTGTACCATCATCTGAGCTGTTAACTTACGCAACTCCGTTTTCCACCAAAAATTTTAATTTTTGTCACCGCTTTATAATCAAAAAAAAAAAAAAAAAAAAAAAAAAAAAAAAAAAAAAAAAAAAAATGAATGAAAAATGAAAAAAATGAAAAATATATATGATATGAATAATAGTTTTGACACCTTGTTTTGACTTTCCTACCGGCGAGAGTAGAAATAAATGTTCCGACTTGACCGGGCGTGTTGAGCCCTAGCTTGTTTCCCTTAACCAATATAATCAAAAGATTATGGCTAAGCATCCACGGATCTCATTATTTGGGATTTTAAATTTGCGGAGATCGAGGAATGATAGAGTTTATTTAGAAGTTTCGTGCTATACACGGATCGCATTTCTGGGATTTAAAAAACCCACGAGAGGTACTTGTGGCCTACTTGTTCCCATCAGCAACGTCACCAATATATAAATAGATGTCTAGGATTAATTAAGGGTATACGGTTTGGGCAATACTTAGTTTTTTCTCGTTCCCAACAAAATCTCTGCATATGGGGGTTTGGTACACATTGAGGTACTGCCAGTGTTACGGTGAAATAGACTATTGCATCTTGCCGGTTCGCAGCCGATGTTGTGATCTTAGTAAAGGCCGTAGGACTTGGGGTTTGGCATATAGTTATGAATATCAATAATAATAGTCCAAAGCCAAATAAAAAGGCAGAGGAATCCAAAGCTACAAAAAAGCAGCGGATAGAAATCCAAAGTCATAATAAAGCTCTTACATCTTGGCGGCTCATAAACCATTGACTGTAAAAGAATAAAGGACTAAGGACGAAAGTATTATTAAAGTGCTTATGATTATGCAAAAATGCCAAGCTTCGACTCCGGGGGTTTCCCTAATAAAAAGCTTCCGTTTCGGGTATCAAACATGGTATGTCTCGGTCGTAAATAAAAAGGGGGCCTCCACAAATCGTGTTAAATCAGAGACCTTCATGTGGACCCGATTTCTGTATGCAGGGGTTTTCGAGGGAAAGTTTGGAAACTACTTAGCGTTCAAATTTTGTGCTCTTATCGGACTAACAAATATCGAAACGAGAAAATATGAAGCAATTCATTTCTCACAAATTAAAATTTTTAGATACAACTTAGGACCTGGGGACAAGAGGTAATACACAAGTAACTTTTGTGGGCAGTGTTAGCATCTAACTTCTGGATAAACAATGATCTCGATTTTACGCTTAGTTTGGGAGCTTGTGAAAAATCAAGGATGACGATTTTTATCCGTATGGTCTCTTCTCTGTGAGAAGTGTTTCTACTCGTTGACCCTGAAAATTATCAACAGATAAGAATTGATAATGAAAGTCAAATCAAACCGTCACTTATATAAAAATGAAAAAAGTACAAAAATAGTAGTTGTAGTTGTTAATCATGAAAATCGGAAAACAGAGCGTTTTTGAGAATAAATGATTTTACTATCTCTCTTGAACATCATTGCTACTTTACAACGTCAGTAAAGAGAGGTTTTGAAAATTATTTATCTCTTAAGCGTGAGGTGATGACATTGCGTGAGGGCACGGCAATACCTTAGTCTGGGGGATTTTGATGAGTGCTTAATCACTCATCCTTTTTAGGCCTTTATTCAGACCAAAAATACCAAAAACTAACCAAAAATGCCAAGAGAATGTGTGTTTTTGTATTTGTGTATGTGCAGGTACGGATATGAGAAAAATGAACAAAAACACAGCAAAACCGACAAAAACGAGCACGAGATTGGAAAAAGGTCAAAAGCCGGAGCCGGGGAAGCAAAATGATCAAAGAAAGTTCAAATTGTCAATAGGAGTCCTCAGGAATTCATAAAGTTGCATGTTTAGTCCCTGGTGAAAGTTTGAAGAAATTACAACATTAGTCCCTCAACTTTCAGAGTTTGGCATTAATGGTCCCTCAAAGATAATGTAAAGAAAAATCATCAAGTGGTCCTCCATGAATCTTAAAATGGCAACAAATACCCTTGGATTACACTTTTGGTAAATTACAGATTTGGTCCCTGGATTTTTAGACTTACAACTTTGGTCCTTGTGATTAATACTACTCCTAAACCAAGTAAAAACAACCGGATCTAAAAGAAATTAAACCCAAAACCCCTTTAAGCCCAAAACAACCAAAGCCCAAACCACTTTATTTTGACCCGGCCTGCTATGTTTACCCAGGTCAAACCATTTTGCACCGGTCAACACCCAAAACAAACAAAACCCCCAAAACACAACCCCGCCAAAATTATCCCCAAAATTCCCCAGATTTCACTATTACACGAACCCTAATTTTTACCCACACCCAATTACCCCACGTAAGTCATAATTACCCTATGATTGAGGCTTCTAGAAGACCTGACAAGTCAGGGAATGTCAGAGAAGGACGCGTGGACCAATCACATCACACACGGAGGATGGACATCACATCAATCAATCAATCAAGGGTCCTAAATGATTGGAACTATCTGGAAACATGATCAATGGCTCAAAAGGGACTCAAAGAAACACAAGTGACGCGGATTGATGACCTGGACTCAAACCCTAGCTACCTCAGCTCTCCTATATATACCCCCTCCATTTCATGTAATCGGTGTGCCATTTTTTTACTTAATGTTATGCTGTTATTATTGTTTGTAATGAATTTTTGGTTAATGAAATTTTAGTTTTCTTAATTCCTTGTCTTGCAATTTATTTACTTTATTTACTGCTTATTACTTAATCTGTTTCAACTTATTGCTTTTTTTTATAATTGCTTTGTTTTAATTCAGTCTTACCTTTTTCAGCTTATTCACTTTTTGTTGTTTAAAGTTTACATTAAAAAAAAAATAAAAATAAAAAAAAAAATAAATAAAAAAAAAAAAAAAAAAAAAAAAAATCATCAAGTGCTTAACTCAACAAGCTTCAATAAGCTTGTTTTTATTTTAATCAGTTTCATATAAGCTTATTGTAGCTTTTGTGAAGCTTACTTTGGCACCTCAATCAGTCATACTTAAATTCACACAAAAAGGGTCAACTGCACATCAGCTTATTCAATAAGCTATAGCTTATTTGGTTATTAAGGCAGCCAATAAGGAGCTTTTTGGCCTGTCAAAAGACAGGCTGTGTGGGAGTCCCCTTCTGTTTAGCCGAAGGGGTTTGTAAGTTCTCATTTTAAATTAACGTCTTAATTTTGCATCAGTTAAGTTTAGCTAGTTTAGATCTGTTTACGTTATTTTCTACTAGTTAATTTCTGCTTATATAGTTTGGTCATTGCTTAATCTTAGTTGTTTTCTTCATTTAATCATCTGTTGCAGTAGTACTAGTGATTACTGTCACTAGTTCATCATATCTGTCGTACATCTGTGGATTTTATTTCTGAGTTAAACTTGCATCTGAGACCTGTTGTTGTGCTCTTATTAGAGTTGTTTGGATCTTATTCAATTCATAATTGTTAATTTGGAGTTAGTTTGGAATGAACTGTGGTGGTCTTTTGTGGTAACAGTTTGCATCAGGTGTGTTTGGATCTCATTGGTTTGTTGGTATTAAGTCCTATTCAGAGGTTGCTTTTGGTTTTAATTAGTCACTTAGGTCATAACTAGAGTTAGTATTACATAAAACAAGTGTTCAATACATTAAAAGTCAAAATCCATTTGTTTCATCAATATTTGCATAACTGATTGAGGAATTTAGCTTTAGGACCATAGTTGTAGTTGCATAAGTTGGTAGTGTAGCTTAAGGTAGGTTTAAAGTAGCTTATAACTGTAGTTAAAGTCAGATAAGTGCTTAATAATTTCATTTTGGTCAAAGTTAACTTGCAATCAAAAAGTCAAAGAAGTTTGTGGTTGTCTGTGTTGGTCAGATTTTCAATAGCTTGCATAGTTCTCATATTTGATTAAAAATACTTTTGAAAAGCTGTTTTGTGAAGTTTGGTAGTAGGTTTATAAGTTTCAAAAAGAAATTTCAGTTTTGGACATCTTTTGCTTATCTAAATTTTAGCTTAAAGTTGACTGACTGGACTTGCAAGTGCCCTGCACCATCAGTTTTTACCCTAGTTTCTAGGCAGATTTGAGGTGATTAATTGGATTGGAAGTAATTTCTCTGAGTGGATTTTGCATCTCTGGTGGTCAGTGTATAATTTGCATCCTTAAGTTTACCTCCCTGAGCTTATTAGCCCTGTTCATTTGGCTTATCAGTTGAGCTCTTTGAACCTTAGGACTGATTTCATTTGAAGGCTGCAAATGCTTTAATCTGATCATACTTTGTGTTTTGTTGATTCATTAGAATTCATTTGCACCCTGAGTTGTTGTTTCAGTTGAATTGTGCCTATTGCTTATTCTGTTTCTAGCTTTAGCTTATTCACATATTGCTTAATTGTGCTAATTTGATCATTACTTGTGCTTCTGAGCTTCATTTTGGTTCTAAACTGTTTCATTAAACTTATTTGAGTTCAAAAATCACTTGGTATAAGTTTCAGGTCAAATAGTCAAGATTTGCTTATAAATAAGCACTTTTTAATAAGCAGTTTTGGTCTAATCAGCACTTCCAGTGCTTATTTTCAAATTTTTATATTTTTCCTAGATTCAGAATAGTATTTTAGAATTTTCCTGAAATTTTCAGATTTTTCCAAGTTCATTTGCTATTTTTCTTATTTAATTTTCAATTTTAATCATTTTTAATTACTTTTTAATTACCAAAAATTCCAAAAAAATCAGAAAAACCCCAGAAAAATCCAAAAAAATATTAGAAAATTATTTTTAGTTATTTTAGAATTTTAGAAATTTATTTTGCATTTTTCTCAATTTATTTGCATTTTCTTTTAATTTTTAATTAGTTTAATTAGTTTTTAATTCATAAAAAATAAATAAAAAGTCAAAAAAATATTTTTCTTTTTCTCAAAATTTTCTTTTATCATTTTTAATTTTTAAAAATTATTTCCAAGACCGTAGGAGTAGCGTAGCTTAAAAGTCGCGTTTTATTTCGTTCGTTAACGTTTATTTTACGTTTTAATTTACGGTTTTCGTTTCTACGTTACGTTTTTGGTTTGTTTAGTTGAATTACGTGCTTAATTGATTATTTGTGTTTCATTTAATATTTCATTAGTGTAATCTCATTCACATCACTTTTTACCACTTTTCACGACACATTTTCCGAATCGGAAATTCGGAATTCCATTCACCCTTCACACGGAATACGACCTCGGATTATCCGTATTTCTTTGCGGATTTCTTGAGCTTACATCTATACTATAATATTGATATTGTGTTTACCACGAATCAGTGACCCTATTTCCCATATTATCAAGTTTGGTTTCCAACGTACTTTCAGCTTCGTCGTCACCTCCAACAGCAACAACTTGAGCTTCAGCAGCAGCTTGAGCTTCAGCAGCATCTAGCTCGTCCATGTACTCTTTGTAGTGCGACTTTTTCCTACACCATTCGATAATCTTGTCTCTCATCCACGGTTCAACGTCCTTAAAAGAACCATATTCCTCATAAACTGCATGACCAAAAGTTAACATAACTTCATTAAAGAGGAGCTCGTGTGACAAGATTTTTGAGTACTCCTCTTCAACTGTGCAACCACGCCAAGTCATGCGTGTCTTGTAAAAATTGACGATTGACTTATTTGTGAGATGAGTAAAATGAGACGGAAATAATTTTGTGAGAATGTATATAGGTAAAAAAATGAGACGGGAATGTATTTGTGAGGATATATATAGCCTGATTTTTGGGGAGATATTCCCGTCGACATGTCGATGGAAAAAAGAACGCGGAAAAAATCCCACCCAATATTTTATCCATTTATTAAAAATATTTATAATTTAGTAATAAAATCCCGTCGACATGTCGACGGGAATCTCCAAACAAAAAATTATTACCTTTAATCACACGTTAATTGTGAGAAAAAACGTGATTAATATATTCCCGTCGACATGTCGACGGGAATATATTAGCGGGTAAATTTCGCGCCCAACTTTGGTGAATTATTGAGGCTAAAAAAATATGTTGAAATATTCCCGTCGACGGGAAAATACGAGTATGAAAAATTCAATGCAGTGGGGCTCGGTCAAGCGTTTTTTTTTTGTCGTTTAGTGCCTTATGCTGTCGAAATACTGTCTTCTCCTGTTCCTTGTAGTGTATGTCGTGTTTTTTTTTTTTTTTTTTTTTTTTTTATTTTTATTTTATTTTATTTTATTTTATTTTATTTTTTATTTTTTAATCTAAACTCGAAAGTGCTTAAAAATATTGGAGGATATGATGTTTGTATTTACATGTGTTTGACACCCTTTGAAAGGGTACCTCGTCACTTTACCCAAACATGGATGTTAAAAACTTGTCGCTTTACCCATACAGGAAGCCACTCACGTGATCCCAAAGCAGGGAGACTAGCTAGCATTAAAAAACCAACACGTATGGAATTTCAGTTTTTAATGCCCATCCCATAACTAGAACTGCTATTCAGACTAAAAAAAGGGTAAAGGAATTACCAAGCCATCATTAAAAACGAGCTTCATGGAATTCTAGTTTGGAACGCCCATTCTGAAGCGGGAACTAGCGATTCCAACTAAAAATCATGCAACAAGTCAATAGTTGGCCACTTATTTGGACTTATAAGGGGCTTAAATTTCTTATCTCAAGTCAATGTGGGACGAATTCTTCATTGCATATAATTTTGTAACAAATGTTACATCTAAAAAAAATTAACATTAGCTAATTATCTCACAATATATTTGTTACAAATCTATCTCACATGTTCTAAGAAAGACTTAAACCCGTAATCATTTGGTTTATAAGCATTCTCACCCGACAGGAGATGCCATTGGGACACAAGCGCTTTGGTGATAATACAACTTTAATGCAAGATAGTAACTTTGAGATTAATTAATGACATACATACCGAGGGAGTTTGAACCAAGTTTATTGAAGCAAACTTGAAAAGTGATATCTAAATCTGTCTTTGTAGTGAATAGAAATCACATCCTTAACGCGTAAGATGATATATATTTCATATTTGATCCCATCCTTAAGTTAACAACTTACTAAAGTGCTACCGAATGTGCCCATATATATCTTCAAAGATGTCTCACTACCAACTTATTACTTGAGATTTGGCCAATAGTTTCATGTTTCGACTATATCAATGGTTTTATCAACGATCTTTTGAATGTCATGGATTTTCGATATTCATCGTTTGAACGTACTTAGAAAAAATAACTATGTGCTTGTATCAATTATCTTTAGATGATTAGATGAGGGGTTTTGCCAGCTACTTTTGTTGTTTTTAAATTTAAACCTGTCTAGATTATGAGAAGTCTTATATTCTTTAAAATGATTCAATCTCAATTAGTACAAAGATATAAACATTTGATCATACTATTAAATAAATCTTAATAAATGATTGTCATCTTTGTGATTGTGATTCCCATACAACATAACCATTTGAAAACCCCTAAACCTTGGACTATAGCTCACTTCTTTAAATTACCTCTTGTGCTTAAAACAAAAGATGATATAATCATTTCTATAACTTGTTATCATATAATCATGCAACTGAGCATTTTTTAATTGGACTTTCTTTAGTCAAAACAAAGATGATATAAAAATCTAGAACTGCAAGTAGCATGAAACCTTTTCAAACTCTGACAATTCTAAGTCAAACCAAATTTACCAAAGTCAACTTTGGTACCATTTCATGAACATTACCAGTACTCAATGTATTTCCTTCCGTATAATCTGTTTACACGTGCCTTTTACTACTTTTTTTTATGTATTTATTTATATTTGAAGTTTAAATTTATTATTAAATCTATATATGTCAAGTTTCTTATATTTAGCTACATACTGTTATTATGACAAGTATTGACGCATTTTTAGTTAAAATTGATTTTATTAACCATATATCACAATATATCGGCTTCACTAATTAAACAATTATATAAGTAAGGACACTTTCACTTTCAATTAAACATATATACTTTATTCCATATATTTAGTCCTACGTACGGGGGCGCTGATTGGCAGCTATAAAGCAAGAGCTAACACCCATGCATGCCATTTTATTTATTTTACAGACATACATAAAGAAACTAAAAATATCATGCATCAGCCGATGATTCAGAAGCCACCTTCTTTAAAATAAATTCAAAAGACGACCCACCGTTAGGAGAAAGATGGCTCTCAGTGTAACTCCTGTAGATACCAATTGGTCTGCACATTTTGAAGCCTGCACCACATAAGAAAGGACAGTATTCAAATATGTAGGAAAATGGGAACAGAAGACCATGAGGTTTTGTGATTCTAAGGCAGCTGTCTGCCGTATTTAAGATCCCACCAGTGGTGATAATGCTAGCAAGTATCCCTATACGACTTGAGACCTTCCATACCGTACTCCCCTCACATTGGTTTACTGTTGGGGATTGAATGGCCAGCGGATAACCTAATTTGATAAGATCCTCATTAGGATCGACAGGTGTGAAGGTGAAAGGGGTGGCTTGGTCACTAATACTTAATGGGTATTGAACCACATCTGCAGCACTGCACGTTTGGTTTTCACCATTAGGATTGACTAACACCACACTACCCCCAAGAGGCCATATTGGAGGGCTTATGACGTAGAGGCTATCTTTCTCGAGTGGATTTCCATCTATATCCAACACAAGGGTATCATCCACGATGGCCCTGGAAGATAGTGAAGGTGTGGTGAAGAGGGGGATGAGGGTGGTGAGAGCAAGAAACAAAGTAGCAGGCTTCATTATTTATATTATTTGACTTCAAATTTGATACTAGGTGTTTGTGTGCTTTTGGCAAAGGACTTAAGGTTCTATATATAGTATGTCACGGTAGTCGGTGGGAATTGGAAAATCGATAATTCATTACCATGCATGTTTATATTGTGATAGACTTCATGAAAAGGACAATGTAAAATTGTATTAGGGTAAACTGTGTGCATATGAAATGGGAAATAGTAAAGTGAAGTAAAATAATTTATAATACAGTTTTCTACGGGTTTTGAGACTAAATAACTTCTTCGATGGTGTATGAAGGAGGTGAGTGAGATGTACACAGCCTTACCTCTACCTAAGATAGAGATGCTGTTCGTACAAATATTAATTGAATGATTACGAAATTGTTTGTTTTTACATACAATTATTGAACGATTACAAAATTGTTTGTGGTCCAGGCTACGTGGCACATACAATGTTTACAACATATGATTGTTGTGTGTTTTATCTACGTGATGACAATATGAAGAAAGAAATTGTAAGAACGTCAGACACTTCTAGATACTCCATTCCTGTTCACAAATCAGACACTATAAATCCACCTTTAGAATCCACTCATATCACACAAACCACAATGAAAACTTTCTTAACCCTCTTCATATCTGGACTACTTTTTGCTAGTATCACAACTGCCCAGAACTGCGGCTGCAGCCCAAATTTGTGCTGCAGCAAGTACGGTTATTGTGGTAGCGGCGAGGCTTACTGTGGCGATGGGTGCCAACAAGGGCCATGTTTCCCACCTCCACCTACTAATAATGTATCGGTTGAAAGTATCGTGACAGATGCATTCTTTAATGGGATCAAGGATCAATCGGATGCGAGTTGTGAAGGGAAAGAGTTTTATACACGTGCCGTGTTCCTTGAAGCTCTTGGTAACTATCCACAATTTGGTAGAGTTGGTTCAGAAGATGATTCCAAACGGGAGATTGCTGCTTTCTTTGCACATGTAACTCATGAAACTGGACGTAAGTACTTTCTATAAATATTAGCAAATTAGAATTTCTTATTTATGTAAAATACAACTCTAGGACAAATTTCATATCAGTATTATACTTTAAGTCCAAAGATCAGTCCAATTTTGTAAGGTTGGGGCCATTATGGTTGATAAGTTTTAAGTATAGATTGATATTCGGGGCCGTAACTGAGCTAACGGAGGCACTGTGTAAAAGCTTACGAGATAACTCAACAAGACTATAATCGAAGTATACGGCTACATTGATAACCTGAGTATGATACATTACTAAGCTCCTTATTTTACAGAAACTGTACTATATATGTTGTTATATATTACATATTAATTGCCTTATGTGAAGTTTAGTTTCATGTAGAATCGCAATCTCATTTTGAATTATAACCTTTACTGATCATGAAACCAAATTGCGGAAACACGTGCATATTGTCATCATGTATACCGTAAAATCGCTACATTATTTTCTTATCTTATCTTAGATTCTCTACTAGAATATCTTCCACCAGTCGAACAAATTTTGAAATTTTTATGTTACCAGAATTTAATTTGTCTCAGTTTGACAATGTTATTACAACTGGCTAACCATAGCTGACTTGATTAGTGATAACCCGGTTGCATTGATCCATTTTGAATTAACTACCGGCAGTAATACTAAAGTTTATGAATAATCGATATAAAATGATTAATCAGCTAAATTAATTTTTTTTCCATGAGCAGATTTTTGCTACATTGAGGAAATAAACGGTCCTTCAAGGGACTATTGTGATGAAAACAATACACAATATCCATGTAATCCCAACAAAGGTTACTATGGGAGAGGTCCAATCCAACTATCATGGAATTTCAACTACGGTCCGGCTGGGAGAAGCATCGGATTTGACGGACTAAACAATCCAGAAACTGTAGCCACCGATCCAGTCATCTCCTTTCGAACAGCATTATGGTTTTGGATGAATAATGTCCACTCAGTCATTCGCCAAGGGTTTGGAGCAACTATCCGAGCTATCAATGGAATGGAATGCGACGGTGGAAATCCTGATACTGTGACTGCTCGTGTCAGCTACTACAGTCAATACTGTAGCCAGCTTGGGGTTGCACCTGGAGATAACTTACGATGTTAGACTAGTTTCTCTACTGGGAACTTGTTTACTTGGCATTTGTATTATTAATTGTTCAGTTTTAAAATAAAAACAACCCAGATGGGTTTCGGTTTGTATTAGAATATAACTTCTGTTGCAATCCGAGTGTTCTTTGTATTTAATTGTAATATTTTCTTGTTTTGTCCATGCTAGCTTGTTACTAGCACGTGTCTAATAAATCTCCGCAGTTCAAAAAAAAAAAAACTTCCCTTTTCATACTTCATATGTATGTCTCTCTCATTGCACCTGATCATTTCATAGTTGAAATCATGTGGTAACAAAAACTGTCCACAGACGCCTAAAATAAGGATCTCAAGTCTTGGATAAACGAATTCTTTTCTGCCAGTGAAATTGATTTGAGGCAAATAGAGAATGACATCAATTTCTTGGCTTCTATAAAAAAGGTACACGTCACCAAAACCCTTGTGGATCTTTATCCTTTTCCATTCCAATCCCAATCATAAGTTAGTTTTAAAGCAACTCAACGTCAGTACAACATTATACTAACATTAACATTAACATTATAACTAAAGTAAATGTTAAACACATAAAGCAACATGTTGAAACTCTAATTTTGCATTAAGTACCACCGATATCATATAACATAAACTAAGAACATGGCTAAACCAACCGATAATCCATAAACATCAAATACATCATAATTAAATTAAAAACACGCAGTAAACATCAAACAAACAATTGGACAATCTGTTGCATAATGCCATCTTTAGTAACAATCCCTACCCAAATGTTCTGTCTCACCACATAGAGAACAAACAACGATATGCCCTCTCAGACCACAATAATAACAAACACGGCCACCACCACCACCACCAAGCCTCATTACAGTGCCTGGCCATATGGCCTTCATAACCACACTTATAACAACCAACACCACTACTGTCACTAGAGCTAGGACACTCGGTTTTATAATGCCCAACTTGACGACATCAACAACAATTAACATCAGGACAGTCCTTAGCCGTATGCCCACTCTTACAACGTACAGAACAACCCTCGCTACACTCATACGCGATATGACCACTCTCACCACAATAATAACATACACATCCACCACCACCAACCCCAACCTGATTACAGTACCTAGAGATATGCTCAACCTGACCACACTTATAACAACGACCCTGATGACCCCGACCCTGACCATCACCATGACCATCACCATCATCAGTACAATCCTTAGCCAAATGCCCACTCACACCACACTTAAAACAACTACAATCCTTAGCTATATCCCCACTCTCACCTAGGGATGACAAAAAAACCCGTACCCGATCCCCAAACCTGATTTGACTGGGGGAATCCCCGAGTTGACCAGGGGATGGGGATGGGGACGGGGAATACCCGAATTATAAAACCGGGGATGGGGCGGGTACGGGGATAGCATAAATCCCCGACCCCGAACCCGAACCCGAACTTTTTAACGTACAAATATGTATAAATTTTATGTATATTAATACTAAATGTACTTGTATATGTATATGTTACTAAGTATCGACAAGTATTATACTTGAAGTATATTTTTATGTATATATGACATTTAATGGATCAAAATCATCAAGTATTTTAAAATGTTAAGCACTTACTACGTATTATACAACTAATATTTTGTCCGAATACACTCATTCGATGCACTCTATATTTATATTATATGTGATGTTTCGATATATACAATGCATTAAAGTTGAATGACATTTTAATTAATCCAACTATGTATAATGTACGGTTTTTAAGACATTTTATAGGCAAATTCTTTATATTTTCGCTTAGCAATGTAATTTTTGGGACGAAAATCCCTCAATCCTTGTGGGGATCCCGGATCCCCGTTGGGGACGGGGATGGGGATACAAAATGATGGGGGCGGGGATGGGGATGGGGATGGGAAACGGGGATGGGGATGGGGATGGTAAATATAATCCCCGATATTCCCCGCCCCGTTGCCATCCCTACTCTCACCACAGAAATAACAAGATACATTTTCACTACCACTACTACATGATTTAAGTTCCATTATTCGTTCCTTTTCTTCAAAGTTTTGTATCCCCTTATGTATTTTTGATATAGTGTCTTGGTGGCGTTTAATAAGGTCTTGGTGGCTTTGCATTGCTTTCAAAACTATTTTATTAACTTCTGATTTAGGAATATCAAAATTTTTAGCTGCTTCTCCAATTCCCTTGTACATAACAGTTTGGATAATTCTACCCTCCCTAATAGCCTTAAAAATATTTTTACCCATTATTACATAAACCCTAAACTCACACACTTCTTCAAGGTATTGTTTGTAAAATGACATGACCAGGTGAAGTTTTTACCTTTTTTTATGTCTCTTTCTAGGAAGCATCCTTTTCTCTCTTATGTCAACTTCAGCCCTTTACCTTTTTAATTTTTTGTCTTTCAGTCCTTAAGCTTTTTATCAACTTACATAATTCTTTAAGCAAACCATACACAACCCTTATGGCCTTATATCAGTATTATCACGTTAGAGCATTTCTAATGCTAGGTTGAAAAAAGGTTGAAAATTTATGTAAGTGATTGAAAATTTAAGCAAACCATACACAACCCTTATATCACTATTGTAGCAAAAGGCTGAAAATAGGTTGAGGGCAAAATAAGTGATTGAAGTATTTAGTTGTGTAAGTGAAGTTAAAATTTAGTTGTGTTACTTTTTTATTTTATGGTGCAACTTTAGTTTATCCTTAAAATTCTTATAATGCATGTAAATTTAGTACTTTTACCGATGTTTTAGAAAACAGGTTTTGAATTGACCCGCTTTCGAGTTACCGGATCACTGGTCACCGATTCGACAGCCGAGTCGGTTTTTCATTTATATAGATTTCAATATTTCGCCACTAAACAATTATGATACCATTAATATCTAATATGAAACATACATAACCACTAAAAAAATCAATACCAATCACACAATAAGTTCATAAACATACTATACAATATCAAACACATACAATTCAACGAGAATACAAGTTTTAAACCTAAAAACAACATTATCCATCACCACAATCAATCCAAACATATCATATATATTTTGTAACATAAAACTAAAAGAAAAATATCAAATATGGCTAACTTTGGTTAACCGTGTTAACTTGGGTCACATGAAACTCGACGGTTAAAACTCGGTTTTGAAGCCTCGAAGAACCAGTTCATTTTTGCCCGTTTTTTGGGTCAAAAGCGGTTCAACCGGCCAGGCCAAACCGGGTTTTAAAACACTGCTTTTGACCGAAGAAAATTTGTCTAAGACCCTTTTTGAATATTTTGTGCCACACCCTCCTGAAAATTCCGTCCATGCCCTTGACTATAATCATGGTCACTGAAGTGATCAAGTGAAGTTAAACGATACCATCTCAACTAAGTATTTGCTACAGAAGTAGATATTGGTGAATGGATGCATCATTTATCTTATTTCCAGGATAATAATTTCAAAACCCAACCATCGAGCCATCATCAAGGTCGTGACTTGCAGCCATCTCCAGCTGTTGAACCATCATTGATGATTTACAATGGTCTTCTCTTGGAATTCAAAATTTGAATTCAAATTTGGGTGCAAATGAGGCAGCCTTACAACAAAAAAGATTTCTCGTCAGATTCTTTTTCACCTCATGACCTAGTAGATAAAGATAATATTCCACTAGATAATGACTTGATAGTTGATACCAAATGGTTTTAAACCTAAATGTTATATTTGCGCACAAGTTTTAGATAGGGTAAAAGAAGCTTTGGGTCAAACACTAAAACTTGAAAATTTCATACCTCCATCTACTCTACACAGGGAGCATTTTTTTGTCCTCTTCTAGTCAATTGGAAGTTCCAACACCCCCACCACTAACTCAATCACATTCAGAGCATTGAGTATGGTGGCTTGGACCGGCTCAAGCCAGTTTGACACCTTAGTGCCTTGAGTCAAATACCCCTCCCTCGTGGCTTGAGCCAATTTCACCTTTTGGGATCCACCATATCCAATTAAAACACAATATTCACTAACAAACCTCATTTTAAATACATTAAATAATCAAAACATCCGCACAAATACAAAACTGGTGTATGCTAGGATAGGAAAAAGAAAGATAATGAGAAGTTAAAAGAGAATATGCCTTATAATTTTAAATCCTCCATCTTTAGAAACACCTCTGGTATTTCAAAAAGAAATTGAAATTGGTAATAAGAAGAATCAAGTGCTTTTGGATTTGTGAGGAAGACTTGTATGTAAATGACTCATGTGATGAAGAACGCTCTATCGAGGGAGATGCCGAATGACAACATAAGATATATAGGGAGATCTTTGGGTATTTATATAGACAAAGACAAAGGGAATTTTACAAATGACTTGACGTACAAAGGGTTCTTGAAAGAATTAGGAGAAAGGTGTTTACTGTGGCTTTGAATTGTTTCTAAGAAAGGTTTGTTTAGTTTCAAGTGATCCATCATCTCAATTTCACTCTTTCAGTGATTCAGTCAGCACAATCATTTAGCCAAGGTGTTTTGTTGGCCCCTAACGTGCAAATGTTTTAGTAGGCTATGTCAAATTTCAATGGTTGTAATCAAAGATTGTGGTCAGAGATACATACCTTATACAATTATAGTATAGACATACTATTGTGACTTCAATTCATAACACAATAATGAGATAATAAGTACCAGAATGCAAATTTAATTACCCCCTAAAGCAAATGTTGGTCCCAATTGTGTTCGGATATGTGTGAGTCGAAATGAATGATTTGCAAACAATAATAACAAAGATAACTTATTTATTTCGTCTAACCAATGTAATGTTACAAGTATGTACATAATATATAGTTTGAGAAAGGTTGCATTCCAACCATCACAACCAATCGAATAGTCACATGCCAAACGACATGACCTTTCGCCTAATTCCAGAAATTAACTAACATAACTACTTTAACTAACTTAACTACCAAACGGTTATTAAGTTTCTGATGAACACGTTTGGTCCTTCACGTTTTCTGTAAAAGCAATATCGAGATTATCTTGGTTCACATTCTCCTCCTTAATCTTGATCGTTGCTTTGTCCAAGGTCTTGAACTCCGAGCATTTGTTGCATAGTCACAAACTTGAGTCTTGGTAATGCTTTTGTTAAGATACCTACTCTTTGTAGTTCTCCACTAACGTGTTCCACATTAATATGACCATTCTCTACACATTCCCGAATGAAATGATAACGAATGTCTATATGCTTACTCCTTCCATGAAATACCGGGTTCTTTACAAGTGCTATTGCTGATACATTGTCAACTCTAAGCGTTATCCTTCTTTCTTCCAATCCAGTCAATTCACTAAGTAAACGTTTTAACCATAAGGCTTGACATGCTGCTGCAGTAGCCGCCATGAATTCTGATTCACATGATGAGAGCACCACTATTGGTTGCTTCTGAGTACACCAGGTGATAGGTGACTCTCCATAGTAAAATACTATTCCAGTAGTTTCTTTTCCTTGATCGGTGTTGATTCCATAACTACTGTCACTGTAACCTGTTATCTTGCAGCCGCCTTCCTTCTTGTACATTATACCATGTTCCTTTGTTCCTTTAATATATCGGATTACTTGTTTCACTACCTTCAGGTGATGGTCCTTTGGTTCTTGCATAAATCTGCTGAGTAGTCCGGCTGAGTAACTAAGATCCGGTCTTGTATGTAATAAGTATCTGAGGCTTCCAATTAAGCTTCGGTAATAAGTTGCGTCAACAGGGTTTCCATCTTCCGCCTTGACCAACTTAGTGTCGGGATCCAATGGTATCTTCGTATCATTGCTATCCGTCATACTTGTTTCTTTTAAGATCTTGTTAATATATCCAGTTTGCTTGATTGCAATATCTCCACCTGTCTGTGTAACTTCTATCTCAAGGTAATATGCTAGCAATCCTAAATCGCTCATTTCAAATTTATCTTCCATCTGGGATTTGAACAAGTCTATTTCCTTATTTGGAGTGCCCGTGATTATCAAATCATCTACGTATACTCCAACTATAAGTGTAGAATTCTTGCTTCTCTTCGTATAAACTGCTTGTTCGAGATTACATTTCTTAAAGTCTAGTGACTTCAAGGTTTGATCAAGCTTCACATTCCAAGCTCTCGGTGCTTGTCTTAAGCCATACAAAGCTTTGGTTAACTTATATACTTTTCCTAGGTTTCCTTGTTGAATAAAACCTTCAGGTTGTGTAACATAGACTTCTTCCTTCAATTCTCCAAGTAAAAATGCTGATTTTACATCTAAGTGATGTACTTGCCATCCATGATATGCTGCTAGTGCTAATATTAACCGAACTGTCTCTATCCTAGCAACTGGTGCAAACACTTCATCAAAGTCTATTCCTTGTTCTTGTACATAACCTTTTGCTACTAATCTTGCTTTATATTTGATGATCTTTCCTTGTGCATCTCTCTTGGTTTTATAACCCATTTGAGTCCGATTGCCTTCTGATTTTCTGGCAATGTTGTTAGAGTCCATGTGTGATTCTTATTAATTGAATCCAGTTCAGCTTTCATGGCCTCAATCCATCTTTCATCTGTTGATGCTTCCTTATAGTTACGGGATTCCTCTTTTATGAATAGTAGACTTTCAGTCTCAACGACACGTGTTGTCCTATATATATCTTTTATCTCTTTGAAACCTCGTACTGGTGTATCATCAAATCTTTGTTTTGAGCTTCCTAATGAGCTAAGAGTAGCTTCCTCTTCATCTTCTGAGTTGGGTTCGTAAGTATATGCTGGTGGTGTAATTGGTGAGTCTGGATCTTGTATTTGATCCGGTATTGGTTCTTGTGTTGGATACACGTTATCATTGTGTTCTATGTTGACTGGTGTAGGATTTCCATTGTCAACTTCTTCTACCACAAAACTAGCCCAAAATGTGTCTTGTGTACTTGTATCCTCTCCACTCTTATCCCAATTCCACGGTTTCGTTTCCATAAACTTTACGTCCCTACTAACATGTCTTTTCTTTCCTACTGGATCATATAGTCTACAAGCTTTTGATCCTTCCTCTACTCCTAAGTAAACCATCGGTATGCTTCTATCATCTAACTTCTTCAAGTGAGGTATTGTTATCTTAGCATAAGCTGTGCATCCGAATATTCTTAGGTTTTCCAGGTTTGGTTTTCTGTTGTAGAGTGCTTCATACGGTGTTTTATCTTCCAATGCTCGTATAGGTACCTTATTTAGTATATAAATGGCATGTATGACTGCTTCCGCCCAAAAAGTTAAGGGTAACTTCATTGCTTTCATCATACTCCTAGTAGTTGATAACACCGTCCTATTCTTTCTTTCAACTACTCCATTTTGTTGCGGTGAGTATGGTGCTGTTAGCTGTCTTGCCATTTGATTGGGGTCAAAGCAGTCAGATATTATTGACCAAGGTCAATAAGTCAAAGACAGCCTCGTTCCAATACTCCGGTGATAGTATAGTGTGTCCCCGGGTCGTTAAAGTCCCAGCGAGATTGAAATGGTGCTATTTGAAATCGTTTTAGGAATGAGTGGCACTGAGGACAGTAGCCTAGATGATATGGAATTGATTTTGCTACTGTTATTTTGGTATTTGTACAATGAGATAATATTCACAAAAATCAGATATACAGGTATATGCACAAATTCACAATTAAGATTCACGCAATCAGACAGAAAAGGGGGTTTTGGCAAATTACAAACTACAGGGGGTGCTTTTGAAACTTTTGAAACTTAAAATTAAAAGAAAATTAAAAATGAAAATGAAATTATAAAAATGATTATTTTACTATTTAAATATTATTTAATTAATTAAACTAATTAAAATCAAATTTAAATTAACTAATAATTATAAATATTCCAAATTAAACTAAAAATTTGCAAAAACAATTTCTAAACTTAAATAAGAACTTGAAGAAAGTATAAAAATTAAAATAAATATTTTTGTCTTTTTATGAGTTTTATATTAATTAAAAACTATTTAACTTAATTAAACTAATTAAACTAATTTAAATTACTAATAATACTAAATTAACTTAGAAAATTGTGAGAAAATTTATAAAATTATTTAACCATCACAGGAATCCTACAAAATTATAAAAACTTCTAAAAATTATATTTTTGCTTTTTCACTAATTAATTACCTTTTAATTACTTTAAATCTAATTTAAATAATTAAAATAAGAAAAATGGAAAATGAACAAAAGAAACTAAAAATATATTTTATAAGAGTCTTAACTAATTTGTAAAACCTAGAAAAATTATAAAAACCTACTGTTGTTACTAAAAATTAAAGAAAACTAATTAATAACTAATATTACCTATTTAATTAATTAAACTAGTTTTAAATCTAATAAATAGTAAACAGATTAGGAAAAATCTAAGAAAATTATTTTGAATACTTAAAGGTACTAGAAAATTTATAAAATTATAAAAATGGAAAAGTGCTTATAAATAAGCTAAAATGAAAAATGAAAAAGATAGTTTCTATTAAATAGAAACTATCAGTATTTTTATGTTTGGATTTTTGGTGTTTTTCTTTTAGACAGCTAAATATAAGATGAAAACAAGAAACTTTTGTGAAAAAACTTTTTACAAAGCTTAAAAATAAGCAGTATGCACCCCCTAAACCAAAACAGTTTGACTTTTGTTGACTGAGTGGACAAATAAGCTCAAATGAGTGTAGGTGGGGTCCACAATGGTGAAAATAGGTACAAATAAGTTAAACAAACTTAAATAAGCTAGAAAAAACAAACAACAACCACTGATAAGCTAAAAAGATGAAAAATAAGCACTTTGCAAACTGAACTCAATCACAGAAATGGGACAGACTTTGGGGTGGATTCCATGTGGGGTCCACTTGATCCTAGGTCAAACAATTGGTCAATACTTGATCCCTGGTAGGAGGGGGGATGGGAAAACCAAAAATTTACCACTGGGGCCCACTGAGTTGGCCACAGTCAACCACCAAAGTTGGTGGTGTAGTGATGGTATGCTGGTGCAGGGGAAGTTTCTTTCCCTGCAAGTGACTTTGGCCTAAGGTGGGGTCCACAATAAAATTCCCAAAAATCAAACAACAATGGGAAAATGAAGTTAAGGTGGTAGAGCTTAACTACAACAAGTTTCAAATTCTTAATCCAAACACAAAATTAAATAAAATTCCCACAAGTTTTGGAAAAATTCTGATGAGCAACTTTTGACTTTTTGAGGAAAACACAAGGTTTGACTTATTTGGATTTCTACTGACTCTTACTGATTAAAGATTAAGTTATAAACTATATCTAAGCTATATTACTCTAATTTAACAACCTATGTAGCTAATGTGATGGATTTAGACACCAAAACCTCTCACAGTTAACTGTGAGGAGAAAATTTTAATGATTTTGACTTTTTGATGAAACAAGACTTGGTTTTATGATTGATATGTTCTATTATTAACCTAAGTAACTTGTAGAAACCAGAAGTAGCAATACTTAGACACCGCAACCCTTTGAATCCCTTTGATCCAAACACACCTTATAGTAAGACTGTTTTGTATTTTGGGAAGCAAATGATCACTAGGGCTTTTATGGCTAATCCACACTGACTTTTATGTTATATTAAGTATAATTGAGCACTTAGAAACAGGTTATAACCACAATTAAGCAAGAGTACTAATTATGCTATAATAACTGTTTAAACTAGAATCTAAAGTAACTACAAATTTTAACAAACAAGTTATATTAATTAAGCTATAGATTAACTAAACAACACTCAATTAAGCACAAACAAAAACAGATTATCAAATTCAAGCTAGCAATCAGAAACTAAATTTTTAGAGGAAAAATTAAATGAGCAAATTCTTACAAGCCACCCCTAGCATGAACAAGGAGTTTTCCACTGATGCCTATCTTTAGATAGGCCAAATCCTCTTCCAATATTGCTGTTCAATGATACTCAAAACCTGAAATCAAACTAAAACAAGAACAGTTGACTTATGTTGACTTTTTTTGTATTTTTGGTTTTTATGAGTAGTACTGAGTTTTAGTGTCTCTACAAGCTTTATCAAGCTTCAAGGAACTTAAGTGACCCTATTTCAGTCCATAATCCTTGGCATAAATGACAACTAAGCTTATTTAGAAATGCAGAATTTAAATAAGTGACAAGAACACAAAACAAAACTGAAATTTGGAATTTTATAACTTAAGAAGACTTGGATTACAATAAAACAACTACTACAACACTTTAATTATAAAAGTTACACTGAATTTGAAAGCTTAAACTAATTTGACACTAAATTTTATTAATTAAACTACACACTTGCTTCCTTGCTTTCTTCTGCCTTTTATAGATGCCCATTAGGGTTCTCTTAAGCCTCTGATCATTTCCCATCAAGTATCTGAACCGTTGGATTACTATAAGCCAATCTCAGCCTTTGAATTTTTTCGCGCCAAAAAAATAATGGGAGCAATTGGGACTGTTAGCGTGTAGGGGGGAGGAACATTAATTGTGGATTGTCTAGTTGGGTGAGGGTGGTGGGTTTGTGATGATGCATTTAATGCAAGTGGGGGGTGGTGGAGTTTGGCAGGTTGTGGGGGTGTGGGGGAGGCTGGAGAGGGAAGATGATGGTTGTTTGACCGTTTGACCGAGGGTTCAAAGTTTGACCGGGGCTTATATTATTTTGGGTGTGGGCTGAGTTGTGTATGGGCCTAGGATAGGGTGGGCTTTGGTTAGTGTATTGGATTGGTTTAGGCTTATGATAATACTTATGGGATCCGGTTTGGTTTTAGGAATTCACAAGGACCAATTTTGCATTTTACTGAAAGTTAAGGGGTGAAACTTGGCACTCTTCCAAAGTTTACTCAAGGGTGTTTCTTGCCAAGTTATAAATAGTATGAGGTCCTAGTGTGATTTTTCCATTTTAAATGCACCAGGGACTAAAACTGCCAAACTTTTAAACTTCAGGGACCATTTGTGTAATTTCACCAAACTTTTCCACCAAGGACCAATCCTGCCATAAAAGGTTAGTGCAAGGACAAAATTTGTTTTTCTCAAAGTTTTTAATATCCCAGGGACCATTTTTGACAATTTTCAAAGTTCAGGGACTAAACTTGACATTTTGTGAAACTTTGCACCAAAGGACTAATTGTGTAACTTTTTGATTTAAAAGGACCTTTGGTGACTTTTTCAAGTTTTTAGAACAACTAGGGACTAGATTTGACAACTTTTGAAAGTTGAGGGACTGAAACTGCCAATTTTGCAAACTTTGTGCGTTTTTCATATGTTTTTGATATTTTTGCATTTGAAACATGTAAAACACTTTCGTGGGATATTTTCACTATTTTGATTCAATATTGAGTGTTTTTAGATGTTTTGGCAGCTCAGAAAAGGTAAAATGATGAGTATTTACACACTCATCACCATTCCATTCTCCTTACAGTATTTAGTGAATTCATTTGATGTAAATTCACCACCTCTATCTGTTCTTAGCATTCTTAACTTCAATCTTAACTCCATTTCAATCTTCTGTCTAAATTCCTTAAATGTGTTGAATGCCTGATCTTTCGATGTTAGAAAATAGGCCCAAATAAAACGTGTACAGTCATCTACTAATTAGAAGATGAGCTTCTTTCCAGAGTGTGTAGCTAGACTTATGGGACCACAGAGATCTCCATAAACTAAGTCCAATGGGTTCTTAGTTCTGAATTTAGCTTGATTGGGAAATGGTATTCTGTTGTGTTTTCCTAATAAACATGCATCACATACTTGTCCTGCATGATTTATCCTTGGTATTCCTTCTACTAGACCCTTTCTTGTCATCTTGTTGATATCGACAAAGTTCAGATGACCTAATCTAGCATGCCATAACCATGCTTGGTTATCCACATTTGCTAAGAGACATACAGGTGCTTCTATCTGCAGTCTAATACTGTATAGTCTATTCTTGGATCTTTCTACTTTCATCAACAACTTCCTATTCTTATCATACAAAGTCAGCTTGTTCCATGATGATCTTACAACCTATCTCAGTAAGTTATCCTAGACTAGTATGTTGTTCTTGAGGTTTAGTATGTAGTAAACATCTGAAACTATCTTTTGTTCCTTGTTTCTACATCCTTGTAATATAGAACCTCTAACCTTTATCTCTACGTATGATCCATCTCCAAAACGAACGCGTCCAGTGATACTTTCATCAATATCCTTAAAATGACTCTTGGCTCCCGTCATATGGTTGCTTTCATCATTATCTAAGTACCATATGCTAGTGTCTGTTGTAGCATATTTCCCCAGTTGTATTTGTCTTTCATTTAACAATACTTCTTCGTGTGTAGTCATTAACAGTGATGGTTCATCGTCTTCTAATATAAGGTTTGATTGTTCCTGAGTTGTTGGTTTGCTTCTACAGTCTCTCTTAAAATGTCCATGTTTCCCTCAATTGAAACATTTTCCTCTATTCTTATTATTCCACTCACCTCTATTCTTATTGGGCTTGTCGTTGTGAGTTGAATTTTATCCATTCGAGTTATATCTATTTCCTTTGTTTTGCTAGTTTCCACGTGAGTAGTTTAATCTACCCCTATTCTTGTTAAACCATTTCTTATTTCTAGAGTGTTCGCCTTGTGCGAATAATAAGTTATCCTGGCTTTCTGCATGTCCTTAATTTCGGAGTTTTATCCTTTCCTCGAATGCTTTTAACTTTCCAGTGATCTCATCTAAGGTGATATCATCTAGATCACTTGTCTGTTCTATGGATGCTACTATCTGAATGAACCTATCGGGTGTGGAATCTAATAGTTTTCATACTAAAAGTGATTCATCCATGGTTTTTCCTAATTCTTTAGCCTTCGTGGCGGGTAACCATTTAGTTTGTTCATAAATGCATCCACCGTTTCATCCTCCTTCATTTGAAGTGTATGAAATCCAATCATCAGTGATTGTAATCGTGCCTGTTGCACTCTCTCTTCTCCAACGTGTCTCTTTCTTAATGATTCCCATAATTCTCTTGCATTTTTACAACTTGATACTTGTAATATCACATTGATGAGGCGAAAAATGAACCACTTTTAGGGGGTCATTTAATCCCGGAATTGAATTTATTTGATCAAATATTGCCCTAAATCGTTCCTTTTGTGATTTTAGGTACTTTGGTAGTGAAATCTGGAAAAGGAAGCAATTCGGACGTTTTTGGAGCATAAAAGTGAAGAAAACGCCAAGGACTTAATTTTCCATGCTGAGAACAGTGTTTGACGGCGTCAAGAGGAAGTATTTGACGGCGTCAAGAGTAAAGTCCATGACGACCCAGTACAAACCTAAAGGCGTCACAAGTAGAGCATCAAGAGTTAATATGGTGACGGCCTGCATAAGGAGTATACATGACGGCGTCAGATCCAGATCTAGGCAGTCCGAGGAACTATTTGGCGGCGAGATAACAGCGTCACACATTTGTTCTTGACGCCGTCACCTCCTAAAATCTATATATAGTTTTCTAATTTTCATTCATTAGAGGAACAAGTTTGGAGAAACCCTAAGGCCGAACCTTATACGAATTTTATAGTATATTCAAGGGTTTTCAGCCCTTGAATGCTTACATGTGCTATTGAGATAAGTATTCTCTTAATTCAATCAATATGTCTATGTGTTGGTTGTCTATATCTTGTGCTTGTCTTGATTCCACCATGTTAGGCTAGATCTAACTTGTGTTTGCTTAGATCTAATGAAACCTAGATGTTAATTATGTGTTGATTACTTGTTTATGGTTGTATTGGATGAATGATTTCAATGTTAGGCTTAAGAAAACTAGCAGATCTCCAATTGGTAACATGCTTGAACGTCTTAGGAAACATGAACCGATGTGTACTAGGTTTTATTGGTTGTATTTAATGCATGAGTAAATTCTAATGATCCCATGTTAGGAGCTTCTTAGCCGGCTCGACATAGGAGTGAAGTAGGCACTCATAGGATTGGGGAGTTAAGTACGCCACCCCATGAATGGTATTAAGGAATACAATCCGTCATCCACGCAACTATAACAAGTAATTAACATGTAAAAGATATCTAGGGAGTAGTGAAATCTAAGTAAACACATTTCTCCCACTTATTGCTCACAACCTTAGTATAATTAGTTTAATTTTAATTTTAGTATTTTATTTTGATTGAATCTTAGTATTGGGTTAGTTGACTAGTAACTAATTCCGCCCAAATCCTTAAAACCCGAGATTTTAATTTGCTTTCCTAAAAATATAAAAAATACAAAAAGAAGCATCCCTCATCTCTAGACTTAATCTTTAGGTTTTCTAATCCTAGCGACACTATTCCTAGCTGAATGATCAATCCCCCGGTACTTGTCATTATACTATACTACATCGATCAGGTACACTGCCTGGTGGGGGTTGTAAGCTTCTCAAGATCCCTTGAGAGGTAAAGCCTGGTGCAATCCCTACGCATCAAGTTTTTGGCGTCGTTGCCGGGGAATAGTTATTGTCTAGGTTAGAATCTATTTTTATTAGGTCTACTTGCTAGATTCCTTTCTAGTAAGATTTTATTTTTATTTTTAGGTTCTCTTTAGTCTATCTTATTTCTTTGTGTTTTTGTTCGTAACTCTTCACCATCCGCCATCATGGCATCCGATGAATTCTCTAACCTTAGGATCACTAGTAGTCGTAGTTCCACTAGAAATCTTGTCTTGCCTTATGCAGAACCCGAAAGAGAAATGCGTAGGTTAAGACGATCTCACTCAACTCTTGAACCATCTAGCGTTGCCATCGATTTTGATGCACCCCTTTCTGAAGAAAATTCGGAAAATCACCTTACAACCCCTAGCTCCCAACCCAACAACGATATGAGTACCCCCGCAACTCCTACTCCTAAGCCCCTTAAGGACTACTCCTCCCCAAACCCTCGTGGCTTCTCAAATGCCATTGTCTACCCAAACGAACACACCAATGAGGTCTTGCATGCGACCGATGTTTGGCTTGTCCAAAGTGTGTGTAAGTTTTGTGGATTAGATGAGGAAGATCCAATTCAACACATTAAAGACTTCTTGAAAATAGTAGACACCCTCCATACGGATGGGGCTACTAGAGACACGTCCCGATTATGATTCTTTCCTTTCACCCTCTATGAAAAAGCCCAAGAGTGGTATGATAAACTCCCTTCTGAATCTATTTTCACATGGGAGCAACTCATATCCAAGTTCTATGAGAAGTTCTTTCCACCTGGAAAAACCTCAGCGTTTAGAGATAGGATCCTTCACTTCCGAAAAGGGAAGGACGAACCCTTCCATAAATCGTGGATTAGATTCAAGGATTTAATAAGACAAGTTCCCCATCATGGCATCGAACTTTGGCTTTTGGTCCAAATCTTCTACGACAATGTCTCCCCTAATGATCGGAACGGAATCAACAATTCTAGAAAAGGGAGATTAACCAATCTTAGTGCCGAAGAAGGATGGGATAGGATTGAAGAATATGCTCAAGACCAGGATGACACTTGGGATGAACCTGAGTCGACTGTCAGCATTTCTGCAATCACTTCAGATCGGCTGAGACAAATTCACAAAAGAATGTAGTACCTGGCTGGGTCGCAGTTACCTAAACAACTTTCAAATCCTTACTTGATCTGCGACTACTGTGGGGGCCCGCATGAGGTAGAGGAATGCGGAGTAGAAACCACGACTGAACATGCATGCTTGTCAGGTGGTGACATCTATGCTGATCCCTCCCATTTGCCTTTTTACCAAAATGACGATTACACCCTCTGGGGAAATCTGGTGAAAAGAAAAGAAGGTGAGGAAGGTCCTGAATTCGAAATCAGGAGTACTTTTGAAGATGACCTTGGTCACTTCACTCAAGAAAAAGGCTTACAATTAAAAGGTCTTAATGAACTTGTTGACGAGCAGCAGAATGACATTCGAGAATGGTTCAACAAGCTTAACTCAGTCCTCGATGACCTTGAAATGCCATCAGTAAGCCAAAAAGACCCCATGCTCGCGATAACCACTCGAGCTGGAACAACAACCAAGGACCCTCTTACCCGAGCTCGTCCCCCATCACTCCCGATCCAAACAAGCCTCGCGAAGAGGAGGAGGATGTGGGCAACGAGACTCTCAACCAAACTCCCTTGACGACCCCTTCCCCATCAACCCCACCTAACCAACCTGTGAGAATCCAATTCCCATCCCGATTAAAAAACCAGAAAACTAAGAATGATAATAAAAGATTCTTGTCATATCTAAAAGACTCAGTAGTCACCATACCCCTCCTTGATGCTTGTTATCACATGCCAAAGTGCAGCGCGTACTTTAAAAAATTACTCGCTAACCGAAAGAAGCTCGAGGGTCTTGTGACCCTGGGGGAAGAATGTTCGGTGGTGACCCATCGAGGGCTACCAAAAAAGGTAGACGATCCAGGCAGCTTCACCCTTCCTTGCTCCATAGGATCTCTATCAATAAAGAATGATCTTGCCGATTTAGGGGCGAGTATCAATCTCATGCCTCACTCTATGTTCCTTAAATTGGGATACTCTGGATTAAAGCCTACCCGTATGAACATCCAACTAGCCGATAGATTAGTCAAGTACCCCGTAGGGATATGCGAGAATGTGCTAGTCAAAGTTGGAAAATTCAAATTCCCGGTCGACTTCGTAATCTTAGAGATGGAGGAGTATGACTTGGTACCCATCATCTTAGGAAGACCATTTCTTGCTACCGCTCGTGCAGTCATTGATGTTTATGACGGCAAGTTAACCCTATGAGTGGGAACCGATAGCACAACCTTCGACATTAAGGACTCTATGGATCTCTCTCTTGAAGCAGCTAACCGGCTCTATTTCATTGGGGAGGTTGATGAGCTCACAGATGTCATTGATAGCTGTGTTGATGAACAAATCGAGGAAGGCTGGTTATGAGATGAGAGTTTTCTACCTTTGCTAGAGGTGGAAAAGATGGAGGATGTTGGTGCAGTCTCCTTCTACCCTAGACAAGAGGCCACGGAGCATCTCGAGCTCCGAAAGCCCGAAAACAAGCTTAAGCCTTCTATTATCGAACCTTATGAGTTAGATCTTAAGGAACTCCCTAACCATTTAGAGTATGCCTTCCTTCAGGGAGCGGACCAACTACCGGTAATCATAAATTCCTCTCTCGAACATGAACAAAAAGGTAAACTCTTAGAGGTCCTAAAAAAATATAAGGGAGTGCTTGCATGGAGTGTAGACGACATTAAAGGGATTGACTCAACTTTTTGCACACATAAGATTCTCATGGAAGAAGATTATAAACCCACCGTGCAACAACAGAGGCGGGTGAACCCCAACATTAAGGAAGTAGTAAAGAAAGAAGTCATCAAACTTCTGGATGTAGGATTGATATACCCGATCTCGGACAGCCCATGGGCTAGTCCTGTACAGGTTGTACCTAAGAAGGGTGGAATGACAGTAGTTAAAAATGACAAGGGTGAAATGGTACCCCAAAGAACAGTTACTGGATGGCGGGTATGCATTGATTATAGAAAGCTCAATGATGCCACGAGGAAAGATCACTTTCCCTTACCATTCATTGACCAAATGTTAGAGAGATTGTCTGGGCACGAGTACTATTGCTTCTTGGATGGATTCTTAGGTTATTTTCAAATTCCCATAGCACCTGAGGACCAAGAAAAGACCACGTTTACTTGCCCTTATGGAACATTCGCCTACAAAAGAATGCCTTTTGGGCTATGTAATGCCCCCGCCACTTTCCAACGATGCATGACCGCAATCTTTCACGAACTCATGGAAGACAGCATGGAAGTGTTCATGGATGACTTTTCGGTCTTCGGGAACTCTTTCGACCGCTGTCTTGCTAATCTAGAAAAAATGCTTAAACGCTGTGAGGAAACCAACTTGGTGTTAAACTGGGAAAAGTGTCATTTCATGGTAAAAGAAGGGATTGTGTTAGGGCATAAGATCTCAGGGAATGGGAGCGAGGTGGACCAAGCTAAAGTTGAAGCTATATCTAAGTTACCATACCCCACGACTGTTAAAGCAATACGGAGCTTCTTGGGGCACGCCGGGTTTTATCGGAGATTCATCAAAGACTTCTCCAAAATAGCTCGACCAATGACTCAATTGCTCATGAAGGATGCTCCATTCGACTTCTCCCAAGAATGCAGGGATGCATTCGATCTCTTAAAAAAGGAGCTCACACAAGCTCCAATCATAATTACACCCAACTGGGAGTTACCGTTTGAAATCATGTGTGACGCTAGCGATTTCGCTGTCGGGGCTGTGTTGGGCCAATGGCGTGACAAGCTATTCCAACCTATTTACTACGCTAGCAAAACCATGAATCCCGCTCAAGAGAATTACTCCACGACCGAAAAGGAATTGTTAGCCGTAGTGTTTGCATTCGACAAATTCCGGAAATATCTTGTCCTTTCAAAGACAGTCGTTTTCACTGATCACTCGGCTCTTCGATATCTTTTTGCTAAGCAGTATGCTAAGCCACGACTAATTCGGTGGATCTTGTTGTTACAAGAATTTGATGTTGAGATTCGTTATAAGAGGGGGGCAGAAAATCTGGCGGCAGATCATCTATCTAGTCTTGAAAACCCCCTGGATGAGCATGATAAAAGCGAGATTAGGGATTCATTTCCTGACGAACAACTTGATGAGGCGAAAAATGATCCGTTTTAGGGGGTCATTTAAGCCCGAATCCGAATTTATTTGATCAAATATTGCCCTAAATCGTTCCTTTTGTGATTTTAGGTACTTGGAGAGTGAATTCTGGAAAAGAAGCCATTTTGGATGTTTTTGGAGCATAAAAGTGAAGAAAACGGCAAAGTCTCAATTTTCCATGCTGGGAACAGTAGGTGACGGCGTCAAGAGTAATTCCCTGATGGCGTCAAACCTCAAGAATTAAAATCCGTAGTTCATGAAGGCGTCAAGAGTTGTCCTGACGGCGTCAAAACCCCAAGAATTAAAATCCGTAGCTGATGACGGCGTCACACACAGGGCGTCAAGAGTAATTTGTGTGACGGCCTAGGCCTTGACGGCGTCAGAAGTAGATCAAGGCCATCCGAGGAAGTATTTGGCGGTGAGGTGACGGCGTCACATTATTTGTCTTGACGCCGTCATCCCTATTTTCCTATATATAGTTTTCTAGTTTTTCACATTTAGAGAGAAGTTTTGGGAGAAACCCTAAAGACAATTTTGGTGTAACTTTACAGGTTTTTCAAGGGTTCCAACCCCTTGATACCTTGCATGATTAATCAAGATAAGTGTTCTTCTAATTCAATCAATATGTCTATGTGTTGGTTGTCTATATCTTGTTCTTGTCTTAATTCTATCATGCTAGGCTAGATCTCCTTTGTGTTTGCTTAGATCTAATGAAACCTAGATATTGATTATGTGTTGATTACTTGTTTATTCTTGTTTTGGATGAATGATTTATATGTTAGGCTTAAGAAAACTGGCAGATCTCCAAATGGTAACATGCTTGAACGTCTTAAGAAACATGAACCGAGGCGTACTAGGTCTTTATTGGTTGTATTTAATGCATGAGCCACTGTTTACAATCCCTAGAGTTGTGCTGGGCATGGTGTAGGAGGAGATAAGAGCTCATAGAATTGGGGAGTTATGTATGCCACCCCATGAATGGTATTAAGGAATACAATCCATCATCCATGCAATTATAACAAGTAATTAACATGTAAAAGATATCTAGGGAGTAGTGAAATCTAGGTAAACACATTTTCTCCAATAACTGCTCACAACCTTAGTATAATTAGTTTATTTTCATTCTTTAGTATTTTATTTTGATTGCATCTTAGTTTTGGGTTAGTTGAATAGCAACTAATTCCGCCCACTCTTCCAAAACCCGAGATTTTACTTGCTTTCATAAAAATATAAAAACACAAAAATAATCATCCCTCACCTTTAGAACTAGTAATTTAGGCTTTCTAATCCTAGCGACACTATTCCTAAGCTGAACGATCAATCCCCCAGTACTTGTCACTATACTATACTACAACGATCAGGTACACTGCCTGGTGGGGGTTGTAAGCTTCTCGAGATCCCTCGAGAGGTAAAGCCTGTTGCGATTCCGACGCATCAAGTTTTTGGCGCCGCAGCCCGGGGAATAGTTATTGTCTAGGTTAGGATTTCTTTTTATTAGGTCTACTTGCTTGATTCCTTTCTAGTAAGATTTTATTTTTATTTTTTTTAGGTCTTCTTTAGTCTATCTTATTTCTTTGTGCCTTTGTTCGTAACTCTTTACCATCCGACATCATGGAAGGTGGTAACATCTTTGAACCCGTCATCCCACCACAACAAAACCCACCATTAGAACCCCTTAGGCCCCGAACCTTAGGAGAGTACTCCCGACCTAGCCACCAAGGCTACCGAAACACCATTGAGCTCACCGGAGCCAATGTGACCCCCTTGCGATCCGACACCATCCGGTTGGTGCAAAGCGGATGTGCATTCCATGGACTTCATTCCGAAGATCCAAACCAACATCTTAAGGACTTACTTAAAATCGTAGATTCCATACACCTAGATGTTGCAACTAGAGAGACTACCCGTTTACGCCTATTCCAATTCTCTCTACGGGATCAAGCTAGTCAATGGCTTGAGCGTTTACCCGCGGGATCCATCACTACATGGGACAATCTAGCCAATCGCTTCCTTACCCAATTCTTTCCGCCGGAAAAGACTGCAATGCTTAGAAGGGACATTTTGATGTTTGAGCAACATCGGGGTGAAACTTTCTACGAGGCTTGGGCCCGTTTTAAGGATCTCCTCCACAAGATCCCTCATCATGGCATAAACCTTTGGTTATTAGTCCAGATTTTTTACGACCATGTTGACTATCACACTAAGCGCACCATCGACAGGGCTGCGGGAGGTAAATTGCATGATAAGAACGCCGAGGAGTCTTGGGCAATTATCGAAGAGCTCGCTGTTGATAATCATGAGATGTGGGAATTTAAACATACGATAGAAGCGGCCATCAATGCAGTCTCGACATCTGGAGGAACCACCGAAATCCCCGATGAACTCCTATGCAAACTTGAGGCAAAAGTTGACTATTTTGAGGAAAGGCAAAGGAGACCCTTAAGTCCTAGACAAGCCACTGTCAATTCTGTCTCAAAACCAACTTCGGCACCATTATCTGAGTCACCTTCTAGAGAACATGTCGAGGCTTTTCAAAGGTGCACCCCACCTTGTTCCCCTCCCAAGGAACTTAGCTCGGAGTTTGAGGCTAGGATGAGAGAATATATGGCAACTCACTCTGATCGGCTTGCTAGATTCGAAGAAGCAGTTTATAAGCAAAAAGAGGAGATGCAGGAGAAAATGAATGAGATGTTGAGTCTATTGGAGGAGTATGCCAATCAGAGAACCCCCGAACGAATACTACTAAGGAAAGAAAGCGCCACTCCCACCACCCAATTTGTTAACTCCATCACCATTGTCCATAAAGATAACGAGAAGGTAGAAACTCCTGCTAAACAGACCTTAGAAAAACCACCAGAATCCCAACCCTTGAGTTACTACCTGAAACATGATATAAACAAAAACACCATAACAAATTGGATTAAGGGTGATGGGTGTAACCAATCCTCCGGACAGATTCCTGAGAAAGAGGAAGAAGAGGAAGATGAGTATGATACGCTTCCTGGAGGATCAGTATTCGAGAGGTTACTGGTACAGAAAGTGGCTACTAAGCAGGTAGCGTGTGGGAACTTTGAAATACCAACGAGCATCGGGGACTTGAAACATCTTAGTGCTTTCGCCGACCAAGGATCGGAAGTAAATCTTATGCCCCTAACTATTTACATCCAACTAACGTCAAAAATGCCAGCACCTACTCGTGTTAGGTTATCTCTTGTTGGACACTCGTACGTATACCCCCTAGGAATCGCAGAAGATATGTTAGTTAATGTCGCTGGATTCATGTACCCCGTTGATTTTATGATCATCGATGATAAAGGGGATGGATGCATGCCAATAATCCTTGGGGCACCATTCCTCACCACCGCTAGGGCTGTCATTAAGTATGAAGGTAGGAAGATTGAGCTTAAATCTGGAAAAAGAAAGATTAGCTTCCCCATGACCCTGCGAAGTGAGCATGAGAATTTGAGTTGGAGAATGATCAAAAACAACATTGGCGCGACACCCATTCGTGTTCAGAATAAGATTCTTGCTTGGGAGGCAAGAATCAAAAGCTATAAGAAAGCTAAGGATGAAAGGAGAAAAAGCAGTAAGGTTCAGGTTGAACTCGAACATACTCGACACGAAAAAAATCATAATCCATTTGAGGATGGGAACTTGGTGCTCTTGAGACACTTAGAAACAACAATACCACCCGATAAGCCAAGTCCTTGGTGGTATGGGCCATTCACAATCGAAGGATTGAGCCAAGATGGGGTAGCTAAATTGAGAAGCAAATTAGGTGGAATAGTGATTGCGAGTATCGATAGGTTGAGGCACTACCACCATAATAGTAATGATCGCAACTACATGGGGTATATCATTTCAAATGATGAAATCACGTAGTAACCCATAGCCTTGAGTCTAGCTACAAGACTCATAAATAAAGAAAAGCGCTTCTTGGGAGGCAACCCATGTTTTGTGTGATTTTAATTGTTTGTTTGTTATTTGCTTCCATATGCATGCTTTATTTTTATTGTTGGTTGATCATGTTTCTCAATTAAAAAGTGGAAATACTTTACTTTGTTGTTTGGCCTAGTCTTAACTCCACCTAGAAGTATTTTTGCAAAAGATAAGTGTAAGGGGAAACCCCAAATATGTTTTTAAGAAACAAACCAATCATGATTCTCCACAATATTAAATGAGCATGTATATTCGTATTTGTTAGAGTCAAATGCTTGTATTGAGTCATAATGAAGTTTTGCAGGATTTTTCCAGGAAGTAGGACCAAGTTTTTCCAGAAATTTTCCGGAAACTTAACATAAGAATTTCTGCAGGTCCATTCTGACGGCGTAAGAGGTTTACTCTTGACGGCGTCAGGAGTTAAAATCTGGAAATTTTATGGTTTTGTTTTTCTAATGGAGTCTTATGGTTTTTGTGAATTATTAAGTTTTATAATCTCCAGGAGATCTGCAAACTTCATTCCACAAGCATTATATCTTACTTTGTTTTCTAGGATTTAGTAACTTATATAGGATGCCGCCAATTTTACGCGAGGTTGTCTTGTCTATTTTGTCAGGATTTACAGGTTATGATCGACAAGGAGATGATTTATATTCTGGAAGGGAAGCTTTGATTGTTCATTTTCTTGGAGGAAGATTTAACCTGGCCAACCTTTAATCCAAACCGAGCGAATCAGGGGAGTATTTGATTTCATTCTCTTTACTTTTTCACTTTTACATTCTTTACTTGAACATTGGGGACAATGTTCATCTTAAGTGTAAGGGGAGCGTAAAAAGATGATACCTTACATATGCACTTTCGCTTGAGTTTGTTTTGTTTAATAGTAGATGTGTAATAAAACTATGAGAAATACTTGTTAGTGCAATTTTAGCGCCAAATTTAAAATTTTTTACAACATTTAGGAGTGAAACTTTAGCCATAGCAAGCGTCTCATGGATAGGAGATTGTATGACTAGCACATAGCCGTATATTCAGAAAAATTTTCCACCCAAAAATGTGAGGTTCGCCTTTAGATTTGATAGGAAAAGCATTTATTATTAGTGCTTATGAGTGTACCGGTAGCATTTAGATTCTAGAACTTGCGTTAGTGATGCATCCCGAGACCGCTAGTGAGACTACATTCGTGTGGTAGGATTTACTACATGATAAGAGGTATTAGGATTACCCTTGTGTTAAACCCGTATTATAATTACTTGGCCATTTATGTCATATTACTTGGCTAGTTAAGTCAACTAATTTTTCCCACACCCTTAGCGTTGTACTCATTTTTAGTACACGAAACCCCTAGTACACCCCTCCGAGCCTATCTTTTCGTTTCTAACTTTAAGCATCTTACTTAAAGGAAGAATTTGTTACACCCCACTTAAATGTACACCCAAATCGCCTTAGCCTTCCGTGTATGCGCTCATTTTTAGTGCATTATTGTTATTTGTTAAACCCTAAGTTAACTTTCTAATTGATTACATGGTTGCTAAGTCGAGTCATATCCTTGTACATATTGTTTTGGGACGATTGGGACTCATGGGTAAGTACTTATTTATGGAGTAATGGGGAAGAACATCATTTATTACCCCCATATGTGCGTTAATCTTAAAAGTGCTCCAAGTGTTTTGATTTTCTTAATTCGAGTCATTAGAATAGTTTAATGTAAAGTATGTAAAGATTCAAGTGTAAGGGGAATGCTCAATTCCCTATGATGTATTATTTTGGATGGTAGGGTAAGAGTGTATGAAAAAAAAAAAAAAAAAAAAAAAAAAAAAAAAAAATCGAAAAATTCAAGAAAAAGAAAAAAAAAATAGAAAAAAAAAGAAAAGAAAAGAAAAGAAAAAACATACGGACTACCATCCCTTTTCATTCTATGTTCATTTTATGTTTTTGTTATTTTTCATTTATTAGCTTAAGTCGAGTCTAGTCTTGGCTTAGCAACGCCATATTGTACATGTAATTGACCAAGATTGTTAACTCGCCACCAGTAAAACTTCCTTTATCCAACAAAACCGTGTAATTCATATCCCTATACCTAACGTTACAACCCTTTAAAAGACCTCTTTGATAGTTTATCCTAGGTGCTTACACCATGTGGTGGAGGTTTGATCCTTTCCCAAGCCTATGGTAATCTATTTTGCTATGACAGGTAGTGAGAGATATCTATCATTTCCATAATGTTATATTACTTTATTACACCCGAGAGATGTGAGTATCTAAACACTATTTGTGAGGTGCTAGTGTATGACCTTCGTGCTTGTCTATTGGTCTTTAGTGGAACAATTATTTGTTGTAATTACTTTTATATTAGTGTTAAATGACCCCTAACTTGTATTTTGAGAAGAATAAAAGCGCATTTGCTTGAGGACAAGCAAATCTCAAGTGTAAGGGTATATGATGAGGCGAAAAATGATCCGTTTTTAGGGGGTCATTTAAGCCCGAATCCGAATTTATTTGATCAAATATTGCCCTAAATCGTTCCTTTTGTGATTTTAGGTACTTGGAGAGTGAATTCTGGAAAAGAAGCCATTTTGGACGTTTTTGGAGCATAAAAGTGAAGAAAACGGCAAAGTCTCAATTTTCCATGTCGGGAACAGTAGGTGACGGCATCAAGAGTAATTCCCTGATGGCGTCAAACCTCAAGAATTAAAATCCGTAGTTCATGAAGGCGTCAAGAGTTGTCTTGACGGCGTCAAAACCCCAAGAATTAAAATCCGTAGCTGATGACGGCGTCACACACAGGGCGTCAAGAGTAATTTGTGTGACGGCCTAGGCCTTGACGGCGTCAGAAGTAGATCAAGGCCGTCCGAGGAAGTATTTAGCGGGTAGGTGACGGCGTCACATTATTTGTCTTGACGCCGTCATCCCTATTTTCCTATATATAGTTTTCTAGTTTTTCACATTTAGAGAGAAGTTTTGGGAGAAACCCTAAAGACGATTTTGGTGTAACATTACAGGTTTTTCAAGGGTTCCAACCCCTTGATACCTTGCATGATTAATCAAGATAAGTGTTCTTCTAATTCAATCAATATGTCTATGTGTTGGTTGTCTATATCTTGTTCTTGTCTTAATTCTATCATGCTAGGCTAGATCTCCTTTGTGTTTGCTTAGATCTAATGAAACCTAAATATTGATTATGTGTTGATTACTTGTTTATTCTTGTTTTGGATGAATGATTTATATGTTAGGCTTAAGAAAACTGGCAGATCTCCAAATGGTAACATGCTTGAACGTCTTAAGAAACATGAACCGAGGCGTACTAGGTCTTTATTGGTTGTATTTAATGCATGAGCCACTGTTTACAATCCCTATAGTTGTGTTGGGCATGGTGTAGGAGGAGATAAGAGCTCATAGAATTGGGGAGTTATGTATGCCACCCCATGAATGGTATTAAGGAATACAATCCGTCATCCATGCAATTATAACAAGTAATTAACATGTAAAAGATATCTAGGGAGTAGTGAAATCTAGGTAAACACATTTTCTCCAATAATTGCTCACAACCTTAGTATAATTAGTTTATTTTCATTCTTTAGTATTTTATTTTGATTGCATCTTAGTTTTGGGTTAGTTGAATAGCAACTAATTCCGCCCACTCTTCCAAAACCCGAGATTTTATTTGCTTTCATAAAAATATAAAAACACAAAAATAATCATCCCTCACCTTTAGAACTAGTAATTTAGGCTTTCTAATCCTAGCGACACTATTCCTAAGCTGAACGATCAATCCCTCGGTACTTGTCACTATACTATACTACAACGATCAGGTACACTGCCTGGTGGGGGTTGTAAGCTTCTCGAGATCCCTCGAGAGGTAAAGCCTGTTGCGATTCCCACGCATCACAACTCATGTCAATGATTGATTCGAAGCCTTGGTACACCAATTTTGCCAACTATCTCACAAGCAGACTCATTCCAGAACACCTGACTAGGTACGAAAGAAAAAGGTTCTTTTCTCAGTTAAAATACTACTTTTGGGATGAACCATTTTTATTCCGAAGGTGTCCTGACTAAATAATAAGACGTTGTGTTTCGGAAAGTGAGGCAATAAAAATTATGAGGGAATGTCGCTCTGGTCCCTCTGGAGGGCATCATGGGATAAGCACCACCGCCCGAAAGATTTTTGACGCGGGATTCTATTGGCCCACAATTTTCCGTGATGTCAAAGAAATGGTACAGGCATGCGATGCATGTCAACGGGACGGGAACATATCACATAGGGATGAAGAGCCTTAGAATTTTATACAAGTATGTGAGGTCTTCGATGTCTGGGGAATAGACTTCATGGGACCCTTTCCATCATTAGGGGGAAACGAATACATTTTAGTTGCCATCGATTATGTTTCAAAATGGGTAGAGGCACAAGCCCTTAGGACCAACGATGCCAGGGTAGTTATTCATTTTCTGAAAAAGCTTTTCGCTAGATTCGGGATTCGTAAAAGGGGGACCCACTTTTGCAATGCGCAAATGGAAAAGGTCATGAAGAGGTATGGAGTGTCCCATCGGTTTTCCACCGCCTATCATCCACAAACCAATGGCCAGGTCGAAAACACAAACAGGGCTATTAAAAGAATACTTGAAAAAACGGTGAGTCAGAATAGAAAAGACTAGTCATTTAAACTCGACGAAGCCTTATGGGCATTCCGAACCGCCTACAAGACACCTATTGGAACGACCCCGTTTCGCATGGTGTATGGTAAGGCATGTGACTTGCCAGTCGTATTAGAACATAAGGCTTATTGGGCGCTTAAGGCATGTAACTTAGATTATAAAATTTCCGGAACTAATAGGTTCTTGCAATTACACGAGCTTGATGAGCATAGGTTAGAAGCCTATGAGTCTTCCATTACATATAAAGAGAAAGCAAAAAGATGGCATGACCAGAGAATTAAGAAACCCAAAGAATTTTCAGAAGGAGACAAAGTCCTATTGTACAACTCTCGGTTAAGATTATTTCCGGGAATACTCAAGTCTAGATGGTATGGACCGTTTACGGTGAAAAGTTCCTCTAAAACTGGAGCCGTTGTGTTATTAGACGATGAAGGTAGAGAATTTACTGTTAACATACAACGTATAAAACATTATCAAGAAAATAACAATGAAATGATTAGTTAGGAGGATGTAACGTTTGACGATGAGGTCACGTAGTAACCCATGACCTTGAGTCTAGCTACAAGACTCGTAAATAAAGAAAAGCGCTTCTTGGGAGGCAACCCATGATTTTGTGTGATATTTATTTTTGTTTGATTGTTATTTGCTTCCATATGCATGCTTTATTTTTATTGTTGGTAGATCATGTTTCTAAACTAAATAGTGGAAATACTTTACTTTGTTGTTTTGGCCTAGTCTTAACTTCACCTAAAGGTATTTTCGCAAAAGATAAGTGTAAGGGGAAACCCTAAATAAGTTTTTAAGAAACAAACCGATCATGATTATCCACAATATTAAATGAACATGTATATTCGTATTTGTTAGAGTCAAATGCTAGTATTGAGTCATAATGAAGTTTTACAGGATTTTCCAGGAAGTAGAACCAAGTTTTTCCAGAAATTTTCCAGAAAATTAACATAAGAATTTCTGCAGGTCACTTCTGACGGCGTCATGAGCTTGCTCTTGACGGCGTCACGTGTAAAAATCTGGAAATTTTACCAGTTTTGTTTTTCTAACGGAGTCTTAAAGTTTTTGTTGAATTATTAAGTTTTATAATCTCCAGGAAATCTGCAAACTTCATTCCACAAGCATTATATCTTATTTTGTTTTCTAGGATTTAATAATATATGTAGATTGCCGCCGATTTTATGCGAAGTTGCCTTGTCTGTTTTCTCAGGATTTACAGGTTATGTATGACAAGAAGATGATTTATTTTTCTGGAAGGGAAGCTTTGATTGTTCATTTTCTTGGAGGAAGATTTAACCTGGCCACCTTATTATCCATACCGAGCGAATCAGGGGAGTATTTGATTTCATTCTTTTTACTTTTTCACTTTTACATTCTTTACTTGAACATTGGGGACAATGTTCATCCTAAGTGTAAGGGGAGGGTAAAATGATGATACCTTACAAATACACTTTCGCTTGAGTTTGTTTGTTTGATAGTAGATGTGTAATAAAACAATGAGAAATACTTGTTAGTGCAATTTTAGCGCCAAATTTAAAATTTTTTACAACATTTAGGAGTGAAACTTTAGCCATAGCAAGTGTCTCATGGATAGGAGATTGTATGACTAGCACATAACCGTATCATTCAGAAAAATTTTCCACCCAAATGTGTGAGGTTCGCCTTTAGATTTGATAGAAAAAGCATTCATTATTAGTGCTTATGAGTGTACCGGTAGCATTTAGATTCTAAAACTTGCGTTAGTGATGCATCCCGAGACCGCTAGTGAGACTACATTCGTGTAGAAGGATTTACTACATGATAAGAGGCATTAGGATCACCCTTGTGTTAAACCCGTATCATAATTACTTGACCATTTAAGTCATATTATTTGACTAGTTAAGTCAATTAATTTTTCCCACACCTTAGCGTTGTACTCATTTTTAGTACACGAAACCCCTAGTACACCCCTCCGAGCCTATCTTTCCGTTTCTAACTTTAAGCATCTTACTTAAAGGAAGAATTTGTTACACCCCACTTAAATGTACACCTAAATTGCCTTAGCCTTCCGTGTATGCACTCATCTTTAGTGCATTATTGTTATTTGTTAAACCCTAAGTTAACTATCTAATTGATTACATGGTTGCTAGGTCGAGTCATATCCTTGTACATATTGTTTTGAGACGATTGGGACTCATGGGTAAAGTACTTATTTTATGGAGTAATGGTGAAGAACATCATATATTACCCCCATATGTACGTTTATCTTAAAAGTACTCCAAGTGTTTTGATTTTCTTAATTCGAGTCATTAGATTAGTTTATTGTAAAGTATGTAAAAATTCAAGTGTAAGGGGAATGTTCATTCCCTATGATGTATTATTTTGGATGGTAGGGTAAGAGTGTATGCAAAAAAAAAAAAAAAAAAAAAAAAAAAAAAAAAAAAAAAAAAAAAAAACGGACTACCATCCCTTTTTATTCTATGTTTATTTTATGTTTTTGTTCTTTTTGATTTATTAGCTTAAGTCGAGTCTAGTCTTGGCTTAGCAACGCCATATTGTACATGTAATTAACCAAGATTGTTAACTCGCCACCAGTAAAGACTGCCTATCTCCAATAAAACCGTGTATTTCATATCCCTACACATAACGTTACACCCTTTAAAAGACCTCTTTGATTGTTTATCCTAGGTGCTTACGCCATGTGGTGGAGGTTTGATCCTTTCCCAAGCCTATGGTAATCTATTTTGCTATGACAGATAGTGAGAGATATCTTCCGTTTCCATATTGTAATTTATACTTTATAACACCCGAGAGATGTGAGTATCTACACACTATTTGTGAGGTGCTAGTGTATGATCTCCGTACTTGTCTTTGGTCTTTAGTGGAACGATTATTTGTTGTAATTACTTTTATATTAGTGTTAAATGACTCCTAACTTGTATTTTGAGTAGAATAAAAGCGCATTTGCTTGAGGACAAGCAAATCTCAAGTGTAAGGGTATATGATGAGGCGAAATATGAACCACTTTTAGGGGGTCATTTAAGCCCGGAATTGAATTTATTTGATCAAATATTGCCCTAAATCGTTCCTTTTGTGACTTTAGGTACTTTGGGAGTGAAATCTGGAAAAGGAAGCAATTCGGACGTTTTTGGAGCATAAAAGTGAAGAAAAAGCCAAAGACTTAACTTTCCATGCTGAGAACAGTGTTTGACGGCGTCAAGAGGAAGTATTTGACGGCGTCAAGAGTAAAGTCCATGACGACCGAGTACAAACCTGAAGGCGTCACAAGTAGAGCGTCCAGAGTTAATATGGTGACGGCCTGCATAAGGGGTATACATGACGGCGTCATATCCAGATCTAGGCAGTCCGAGGAACTATTTGGCGGCGAGATGACGGCGTCACACATTTGTTCTTGACGCCGTCACCTCCTAAAATCTATATATAGTTTTCTAATTTTCATTCATTAGAGGAACAAGTTTGGAGAAACCCTAAGGCCGAACCTTGTACGAATTTTATAGTATATTAAAGGGCTTCCAGCCCTTGAATACTTACATGTGCTATTGAGATAAGTATTCTCTTAATTCAATCAATATGTTTATGTGTTGGTTGTCTATATCTTGTGCTTGTCTTGATTCCACCATGTTAGGCTAGATCTATCTTGTGTTTGCTTATATCTAATGAGACCTAGATATTAATTATGTGTTGATTACTTGTTTATGGTTGGATTAGATGAATGATTTCAATGTTAGGCTTAAGAAAACTGGCAGATCTCCAATTGGTAACATGCTTGAACGTCTTAGGAAACATGAACCTATGTGTACTAGGTTTTATTGGTTGTATTTAATGCATGAGTAAATTCTAATGATCCCATGTTAGGAGCTTCTTAGCCGGCTCGACATAGGAGTTAAGTAGGCACTCATAGGATTGGGGAGTTAAGTACGCCACCCCATGAATGGTATTAAGGAATACAATCCGTCATCCACGCAACTATAACAAGTAATTAACGTGTAAAAGATATCTAGGGAGTAGTGAAATCTAAGTAAACACATTTCTCCCACTTATTGCTCACAACCTTAGTATAATTAGTTTAATTTTAATTTTTGTATTTTATTTTGATTGCATCTTATTATTGGGTTAGTTGACTAGCAACTAATTCCGCACAAATCCTTAAAACCCAAGATTTTAATTTGCTTTCCTAAAAATATAAAAAATACAAAAAGAATCATCCCTCATCTCTAGACTTAATCTTTAGGTTTTCTAATCCTAGCGACACTATTCCTAGCTGAACGATCAATCCCCCGGTACTTGTCATTATACTATACTACATCGATCAGGTACACTGCCTGGTGGGGGTTGTAAGCTTCTCAAGATCCCTTGAGAGGTAAAGCCTGGTGCAATCCCTACGCATCATACATCTTCAGTCACCGCTTGATATAGGAGGGCAATAGTTGCCTTATCCTTCTTATCATCTACTTGGATGTTCTCCTTAGGTTCTATAGTCTCCCATAAACCATGTGCCTCTAATATAACCTTAATTTGTATAGCGCAAACCGTGTAGTTTGTGGTTTTGAGTTTAGGGCATTGATATTGTGTAATGAGTGTAATGGGTTTCACTATAGTGTTATTGATATTGGTATCATCATCTTCACCGGACATCTTAGATGTGTTTACAATCTTCACCTTCTAATTCGTATGGGAATTCTAACCAGTATGGTATATCCTACTAGTACGGGAACAGAAATAGTTATCCGGGAATCCTAGTAATACGGGATCAATATATAGTTCTCGGGATTTCCTAATAGTATGAAAGTAAATATCTATACTATAAACGTATAATTGAAATCCAAATAACGAATTTATGACCTCGTTTGTGTTCCCACTTGTGTATCGGTAACTAAAGTTTTACCAACCACGTTTCCTTTCTTTCCTCGTCTCCTTCCAAATCAGTTCGGTCATATTGATGTTGTTGTCGAATACTAACCAAAAAGTTTTCTCCTTCTAATACCACACTTCACATTATTCTTTTGTTCGTCACGACTTGGTTCCAATTCGTGCCCTAGACCCTTGTTATGTCTCGGCTTTCTTCTCCAAATCCACCCTTAGTGTTTTTTGGCCACGATCAACTTCAATGGTTGTCGTTGTTTCCTGTTCCAAGTCTCCTTCCAATACCTCTCGGTATTCACTTTTACCAAAGCAATTCGATTTGCTTTCCTCTTTAATACCCCACGGTATTAATCCAACATCTAAACAAAATATTTCTTTTGTCATTCACTGTTGTTTCTTGTCTCCTTTCTATGCGTTGTACCACAATATTCGTTTTTTCTTTTGTCCACACCGTGTCTCCAACAACCTTTCAATACCTTTCGGTATTTCCTTATGACGAGTGATCAGTTCGCCTACAATTCGATATATGTTTTTGTTCTTGTATTGCTAATGCTTTTAAACAATCATTGATTGTTTGTAACCGGTATACCTTATCAAAATCTGCCCAAGCAACGCTTCCTTTAAATTTTCTGCGCTTCCTTTTCTTCTTGTGTATCTCGGTAAATACATAATATTTTCGATGCTTTTCTTTCTCCCTTGTTGCGTTGTAGTAAACCAACAAGTCCCTTCTTTGTTGTCGTGTGCAAGACACCAACAAGAATTCTTCAAACAATTGTTTCTCCTTTTTTCTGGTTTTGTTGTCGCGTACGAATGATCACAACAAAACAAGGCCACCCCTTTCATTTGGTGTCCTTCCTGTTTGCAAAATCCAACACTAAGAAAGTTGTATACGACTTTCTTGTGTTCCTAAGTTATCTAGGCAATATCTTCTTTTGTTAACAAGGTTCAAGAGTATTGCGTATGTTCTTGAAACTAAAAGTTTCTGCATGGGTTTTTGGTTTCTGGTTCTCGTTAACAAGTTCTGGGTTTCTGGTTTTTTTTATGTAACGAGAGTGCGTTCAAACAAGGCTCTTGATGCCAAATGTTGGTCCCAATTGTGTTCGGATATGTGTGAGTCGAAATGAATGATTTGCAAACAATAATAACAAAGATAACTTATTTATTTCGTCTAACCAATGTAATGTTACAAGTATGTACATATATATAGTTTGTGAAAGGTTACGTTTCAATCATCACAACCATTCGAATAGTCACATGCCAAACGACATGACCTTTCGCCTAATTCCAGAAATTAACTAACATAACTACTTTAACTAACTTAACTACCAAACGGTTATTAAGTTTCTGATGAACACGTTTGGTCCTTCACGTTTTCTATAAAAGCAATATCGAGATTATCTTGGTTCACAGCAAATAGCAAAAAGTTTTCAAACCTCACAATTTCACCACTCCCTACGACCACGTTACGAACACGGATGCAACTTCATACGCTTCTGTATGTCATCATGATGCTAAACCGCACTTTAGTGGTTCCCTTACAGTCATGAACCTCATCTGGAGCAGGTTCAATTCCTAAGGATGCATAGTCAGTCATCATAACAACACTGCAGACACATCTTTTACCCCATTTGCAAGGTGTTACAGGAAAAATATACAGGTGCACTGATGAGGCGAAAAATGAACCACTTTTAGGGGGTCATTTAAGCCCGAAATTGAATTTATTTGATCAAATATTGCCCTAAATCGTTCCTTTTGTGATTTTAGGTACTTTGGGAGTGAATTTCGGAAAAGGAAGCAATTCGGACGTTTTTGGAGCACAAAAGTGAAGAAAACGGCAAAGACTTAATTTTCCATGCTGAGAACAGTACCTGACGGCGTCAAGAGGAAGATCATGACGGCATCAAGAGTAAAAACCATGACGACCCAGTGAAATCCTGAAGGCGTCACAACAAGGGCGTCAAGATAATTTTTTGTGACGGCCTGCATAAGGAGTATACATGACGGCGTCAGACCCAGATCTAGGCAGTCCGAGAAACTATTTGGCGGCGAGATAACGGCGTCAGACTTTTGTTCTTGACGCCGTCACCTATCAAAATCTATATATAGTTTTCTATTTTTCATCCATTAAAGAGGAACTTGTGTGGAGAATACTAGGGCCGAACTTTGTAAACCCTAGGTCATATTTTACAGTGTTTTCAAGGGTTTTCACCCCTTGAATCCTTTCATGTTCAATTGAGATAAGTCTTCTTTCAATTCAATCAATATGTCTATGTGTTGTTTGAATATATCTTATGCTTGTCTTGATTTCAACATGCTAGCCTAGATCTATCTTGTGTTTGCTTACATGTAATAAAACCTAGATCCTAATTATGTGTTGATTACTTGTTTATGGTTGTAATGGATGAATGATTTCAATGTTAGGCTTAAGAAAACTGGCAGATCTCCATTGTGTAACATGCTTGAACGTCTTAGGAAACATGAACCGATGTGTACTAGGTTTTATTAGTTGTATTTAATGCATGAGCAAATTCTAGTGATCCCATGTTAGGAGCTTCTTAGCCGGCTCGACATAGGAGTGAAGTAGGCGCTCATAGGATTGGGGAAGTAAGTACGCCACCCCATGAATGGTATTAAGGAATACAATCCATCATCCATGCAACTATAACAAGTAATTAACGTGTAAAAGATATCTAGGGAGTAGTGAAATCTAAGTAAACACAATTCTCCCATATATTGCTCACAACTCTAGTATAATTTAGTTTATTTTCATTTTAATTATTTTATTTTGATTGCATCTTTAGTATTGGGTTAGTTGACTAGCAACTAATTTCGCCCAACTCCTTCAAACCCGAGATTTTTACTTGCTTTCAAAAAATTATAAAAATACAAAAAGAATCATCCCTCATCTCTAGACCTAGTCTTTAGGTTTTCTAATCCTAGCGACACTATTCCTAGCTGAACGATCAATCCCCCGGTACTTGTCATTATACTATACTACATCGATCAGGTACACTGCCTGGTGGGGGTTGTAAGCTTCTCGAGATCCCTCGAGAGGTAAAGCCTGGCGCAATCCCTACGCATCAAGTTTTTGGCGCCGCAGCCCGGGGAATAGTTATTGTCTAGGTTAGAATCTCTTTTTATTAGGTCTACTTGCTAGATTCCTTTCTAGTAAGATTTTATTTTTATTTTTAGGTTCTCTTTAGTCTATCTTATTTCTTTATTTCCTTTGTTTGTAAACTAACTCGATGGATAACAATAACATTGATTGTTTGATTCCTGTTATTCGTGTTTTTCGTCGTAGGATTTTCCAAATGCCCACCCCAATCCCTTTAGTGGAAAATGATAACCCACCTAACCTATCGCCTAACCACCACTTTGACAATAATTCTGAAATGGAGGAGTCTGACCATGATGATGACTATAGGGCTAGTCCTTTTTACTATTCAGACTCCGATGAGGATCTAGGTGTTGGTGATGTGATTAATGAGGAAAGAATGGAAGATGAAGCGAACCCTCTTAGGTATGTCGACCCTAGAACGAGGATTGAGAGTGATAGTTCATTCAACATGCAATTTCCGTGTATGATCGGATTTAGGAGCTTTAATGCCTACCTTAACTCATCTCTCCCAATGAACATAATCTCGCGTAATAAATATAATAAAATCATGGTAGATGAGTTAGAATACAAAGGAATAATATTATTGCTAGGGCAATATCATTGCATGTGTTTGTAGGAAGCTTTGCTTATCTTGTTGAGTTCATGGTTATGGAGAATCTAGGGGAATTTATTGATAGTAAGTTAACCCAAGTTGTGTTTGGAAAACCTTTCAAAAGGTTGACCAACCTCAATAAAAAACTTATGGAAGGGTTAATTACATTCTCGGATGGGGATGAAGATTTTGTCTACCAAATGCCCCGTGCACACCCTAGGTTCAAGGATTTTTCCATGGAGAAGTGTAGTAGGTATCCACCCATAGAAATGCTAAGTGAGAATGATAAAAGAAAAGGGCTTAAATATACTCATGAAAAGAATAAAAGATACTATCGCGGATGCTTAGAGTTAGGAGATGATTATAAGAAAGATGAGGCGACTATTAGATGGCTCACGCTTGGTTGTGTGAGCATAAGCGACACACGGTAACCCATGACCTTGAGTCTAGCTACAAGACTCGTAAATAAAGAAAAGCGCTTCTTGGGAGGCAACCCATGTTTTGTGTGATTTTTTATTTTGTTTGTTTGTTATTTGCTTCCGTATGCATGCTTTATTTTATTGTTGGTAGAACATGTTTAAAAACTAAAATAGTGGAAATACTTTATTTTGTTGTTTGGCCTAGTCTTAACTTCATCCAATGGTATTTTTGCAAAAGATAAGTGTAAGGGGAAACCCCAAATATGTTTTTAAAGAAACAAAACCGATCATGATTCTCCACAATATTAAGTGAACATGTATATTCGTATTTGTTAGAGTCAAATGCTTGTATCGAGTCATAATGATGTTTTGGAGGATTTTCCAGGAAGTAGGACCAAGTTTTTCCAGAAATTTTTCGGAAACTTAACATAAGAATTTCTGCAAGTCACTTCTGACGACGTCACGAGTTTACTCTTGACGGCGTCACGTGCAAAAATCTGGAAATTTTACCAGTTTTGTTTTTCTAACGGAGTCTTAAAGTTTTTGTTGAATTATTAGTTTTATAATCTCCGGGAAATCTGCAAACATCATTCCACAAGCATTATATCTTATTTTGTTTTCTAGGATTTATTAGCATATGTAGATTGCCGCCGATTTTATGCAAGGTTGCCTTGTCTATTTTCTCAGGTTTTACAGGTTATGTATTACAAGAAGATGATTTATTTTTCTGGAAGGGAAGCTTTGATTGTTCATTTTCTTGGAGGAAGATCTAACCTGGCCACCTTATTATCCATACCGAGCGAATCAGGGGAGTTTTTGATTTCATTCGTTTTACATATTTCACTTTTACATTCTTTACTTGAACATTGGGGACAATGTTCATCCTAAGTGTAAGGGGAGGGTAAAATGATAATACCTTACAGATACACTTTCGCTTGAGTTTGTTTGTTTGATAGTAGATGTGTAATAAAACTATGAGAAATACTTGTTAGTGTAATTTTAGCGCCAAATTTAAATTTTTTTACAACATTTAGGAGTGAAACTTTAGCCATAGCAAGCATCTCATGGATAGGAGATTGTATGACTAGCACAAAACCGTACTATTCAGAAAAATTTTCCGCCTAAATATGTGAGGTTCCCCTTTAGATTTGATAGGAAAAGCATTTACTATTAGTGCTTATGAGTGTACCGGTAGCATTTTGATTCTAGGACTTGCGTTAGTGATGCATCCCGAGACCGCTAGTGAGACTACATTCGTGTAGTAGGATTTACTACATGATAAGAGGCATTAGGATCACCCTTGTGTTAAACCCGTATCATAATTACTTGACCATTTAAGTCATATTACTTGGCTAGTTAAGTCAATTAATTTTTCCCACACCATTAGCGTTGTACTCATTTTTAGTACACGAAACCCCTAGTACACCCCTCCGAGCCTATCTTTTTGTTTCTAACTTTAAGCATTTTACTTAAAGGAAGAATTTGTTACACCCCACTTAAATGTACACCCAAATCGCCTTAGCCTTCCGTGTATGCACTCATCTTTAGTGCATTATTGTTATTTGTTAAACCCTAAGTTAATTATATAATTGATTACATGGTTGCTAAGTCGAGTCATATCCTTGTGTATATTGTTTTGGGACGATTGGGACTCATGAGTAAAGTACTTATTTTATGGAGTAATGGGGAAGAACATCATATTATTACCCCCATATGTACGTTAATCTTAAAAGTACTCCAAGTGTTTTGATTATCTTAATTCGAGTCGTTAGATTAGTTTATTGTAAAGTATGTAAAATTTCAAGTGTAAGTGGAATGTTTATTCCCTATGATATATATTTTGGATGGTAGGGTAAAAGTGTATGCAAAAAAAAAAAATAATAAAATAAAAAAGAAAAAAGAAAAAAAAATCGAAAAAATCAAGAAAAAAAAATAGAAAAAAGGAAAAGAGAAAAAACATACGGACTACCATCCATTTTCATTCTATGTTCATTTTATGTTTTTGTTATTTAGTCTTGGCTTAGCAACGCCATATTGTACATGTAATTGACCAAAATTATTAACTCGCCACAAGTAAAGCCTGCCTATATCCAACAAAACCGTGTATTCCATATCCCTACACCTAACGTTACAACCCTTTAAAAGATCTCTTTGATAGTTTATCCTAGGTGCTTACGCCATGTGGTGGAGGTTTGATCCTTTCCCAAGCCTATGGTAATCTATTTTGCTATGACAGGTAGTGAGAGATGTTTTCCTTTTCCATATTGTGATATTACTTTATTACACCCGAGAGATGTGAGTATCTAAACACTATTTGTGAGGTGCTAGTATATGACCTCCGTGCTTGTCTTTGGTCTTTAGTGGAATGATTATTTGTTGTAATTACTTTTATATTAGTGTTAAATGACCCCTAACTTGTATTTTGATTAGAATAAAAGCGCATTTGCTTGAGGACAAGCAAATCTCAAGTTTAAGGGTATATGATGAGGCGAAAAATGAACCACTTTTAGGGGGTCATTTAAGCCCAGAATTGAATTTATTTGATCAAATATTACCCTAAATCGTTCCTTTTGTGATTTTAGGTACTTTGGGAGTGAATTCTGGAAAAGGAAGCAATTCGGACGTTTTTGGAGCATAAAAGTGAAGAAAACGGCAAAGACTTAATTTTCCATGCTGAGAACAGTACCTGATGGCGTCAAGAGGAAGATCATGACGGCATCAAGAGTAAGAACCATGACGACCCAGTGAAATCCTGAAGGCGTGACAACAAGGGCGTCAAGACAATTTTTGGTGACGGCCTGCATAAGGAGTATACATGACGGCGTCAGACCCAGATCTAGGCAGTCCGAGAAACTATTTGGCGGGGAGATGACGGCGTCAGACTTTTGTTCTTGACGCCGTCACATATCAAAATCTATATATAGTTTTCTATTTTTCATTCATTAAAGAGGAACTTGTGTGGAGAATACTAGGGCCGAACTTTGTAAACCCTAGGTCATATTTTACAGTGTTTTCAAGGGTTTTCACCCCTTGAATCCTTTCATGTTCAATTGATATAAGTCTTCTTTCAATTCAATCAATATGTCTATATGTTGTTTGAATATATCTTATGCTTGTCTTGATTTCAACATGCTAGGCTAGATCTATCTTGTGTTTGCTTACATGTATTGAAACCTAGATGTTAATTATGTGTTGATTACTCGTTTATGGTTGTAATGGATGAATGATTTCAATGTTAGGCTTAAGAAAACTGGCAGATCTCCATTGTGTAACATGCTTGAACGTCTTAGGAAACATGAACCGATGTGTACTAGGTTTTATTGGTTGTATTTAATGCATGAGCTAATTCTAGTTATCCCATGTAAGGAGCTTCTTAGCCGGCTCGACATAGGAGTGAAGTAGGCGCTCATAGGATTGGGGAAGTAAGTACGCCACCCCATGAATTGTATTAAGGAATACAATCCGTCATCCATGCAACTATAACAAGTAATTAACGTGTAAAAGATATCTAGGGAGTAGTGAAATCTAAGTAAACACAATTCTCCCATATATTGCTCACAACTCTAGTATAATTTAGTTTATTTTCATTTTTAGTATTTTATTTTGATTGCATCTTTAGTATTGGGTTAGTTGACTAGCAACTAATTCCGCCCAACTCCTTCAAACCCGAGATTTTTACTTGATTTCCAAAAATTATAAAAATACAAAAGAATCATCCCTCATCTCTAGACCTAGTCTTTAGGTTTTCTAATCCTAGCGACACTATTCCTAGCTGAACGATCAATCCTCCGGTACTTGTCATTATACTATACTACATCGATCAGGTACACTGCCTAGTGGGGGTAGTAAGCTTCTCGAGATCCCTCGAGAGGTAAAGCCTGGTGCAATCCCTACGCATCATGCACCACTACAGAAACAAGCATCTAACAGGTTTTTCCACAACCTCCCCCTTTCAAAGTACATATATATCTTAAAGTTCAATGAAATTTGCCGATATCCATTACAACATAAAATGTTTAGGCAAGCGTATCGAGCCAAAACAACAAATTGACATATAAACAGACCTACACTTTCTGTTAGTCCTACATAAAATTGATTGTATCATGATCATCAAAGTATGTCCAACTTAAATATTTTTTTAGCAAGAGCTGACCTCATGATACTCCAATTCAAAACTACAAGTTCACAAGCTTTGGTAAGAAAATCAATAATAGACAGGATGCGACTAATATCTCCTGGATTTCGGTGTGGCCGGACGCTTGGCTTCTATATTAGAAAGGGGAAAAGAAAATACACCTTACAAAAACCTAACAGATCTTCATCCAATTTCATTCCAATCCAAATCATAAGTTTTGAGGCAATTCAACATCATTACAATAACAATAACATTTTAATAACTAGACTAATTGATAAAAATTAAAGTACATAATATAACATAAACTAAGAAGGTTAAACCACCATTAATCCATAAGCATCATAGCCAACATTAAAATTTACCAACATTCGTTACCCATATGCCCTGTCTCGCCACACAAAGAACAAACAGCGATATACCCCCTCAGACCGCAAGAATAACAAACACCGCCACCACCACGAATAACTTCAACCTCATTACATCCGCTAGCGATATGCCCAACCTGAGCACACCTATAACAACCATGACCACAGCAGTCCCTAGCCTTATGCCCATTCTTACCACATATATAACACAAAACATCACCACCCTGGCTACTACTACTACTACCTGATGATTTAGGTTCCATTGTGGGACTGGGATCCTTTTTTTCTTCTTCTTGAATACATTTTTGTAGGGTTGCTATAATGTGTTGATGGGTTTTAATAAGGTCTTGGAGGCTTTGTATTGCTCCCAAAACCATTTCTTTCACGTCTGATTTAGGAAGATTATGATACTTTGCTGCTTCACTTATTCGGTAATGCTCAACAGTTAGGACAGTTTCCCGCTTCTCAAGAGCCTCAAATAATTTTTTTTTCCTTATTAGCACAAGCCATTATCCTAAATTCACATGACAAACTCACAATTGTAAATGAATTTTACCCAATTGTTTTCAGTTTTTCGTTCTTGTCTCTTTCCTGGAAACATCCTTTTCTCTCTTTTGTCAACTCCAGCCCTTTTTCTTTTAATTGTTTTATCATTATGTCCTTAGAGCATTGGGTGCAGTCACTTGACACCCTCGCCATTAATATCATTGGGTAAAGGGAAATGATTCGCACACTCTAAAAATTTATTGGGACACTCTACTGTATACAACAGACAGTTGTACACTAAGTGTAAGCTGCTTTAACTACTTGTATAATAGAGTGTCCCAATAAAATTTGGGAGTGGGCCAATCACCTCCCTTGGGTAAACCTGTTTCAGTTACAGTAAAACCTCTATAAATTAATACTTGATAAATTAATAACCTCGATAAAATTAATAATTTGTCCAGTCTCAACTTGAGACCAGTACAAATTTAGACATCAATCGATAAAATAATAAGATAATATTTTTTTTAAAACCCCAGTATATATATATATATATATATATATATATATATATATATATATATATATATATATATATATATATATCCCAACGACACTATAAATTAATAATTACTAAAAAATTCCATATACATATAAAAGTCATACGTAATTGAAACTTATACAAATTTAATTAATTCAATTAAGGTTATACGTAATTGAAACTTGTCTCAACGAAACTAACTTTTAACTTATTAAAAAGTATTTAACTTAACAAATTCAATTAATTTGTGAATTTGAATTCATAAAATGTTAATTGGAACTTGTTTTTCTAATTTAGTTTTCATCTCTAACTAGCATACATTGTAACTAGTATATTGGACTTGAAAGTTTAAAGGCCATACGTAAAATCTTTTTAAATTAATAAATTATTAATTTATCGATATAATAATATCTCGCTAAATTAATAAAATATCCCGGTCCCAACACTATTAACTTATAGAGGTTTTATTGTATGTGAAGTTGACCAAGTTTGACTTTCCAAAATTTAATTGTTATGATGTGGATGGATGGTTGTTCAAGGTAACTGAGTTCTTTATTCTTTCATAATCACAGCCGGGCGCACTCCGATACCATTGATGTCATACCATTCAAGATCAATACATGCATAGATAGTGGTCTAATGACAAGGCCGACGACGAAAGCTCGGGACGGAGCCGTATGATGCGGAAGTCTCACGTACGGTTTCCTGAGAAGGGAGTGGCTACCTACTGGAGCTTCGACCAATCACCACCGGTCAATTCCGCTTTGGGGCCACCCCTTACTCTACCATTATTATAGGGGTATGCGGTTCGAGACAAAGAAAGATCAAGGCAGCATATCAGCTTTTCCTTTATACTTTACTTGGATCTATTTTTATGCTATTAGCTATTCTGTTGATTCTTTTCAAAACAGGAACCACCGATTTACAAATTTTATTAACCACAGAATTTAGTGAGCGGCGCCAAAGCTTTCTATGGATTGCTTTTTTCGCCTCTTTCGCCGTCAAAGTGCCTATGGTACCAGTTCATATTTGGTTACCCGAAGCTCATGTAGAGGCACCTACGGCAGGATCCGTCATCTTGGCGGGAATTCTTTTAAAATTGGGAACCTATGGCTTTTTAAGATTTTCAATACCCATGTTTCCTGAAGCGACACTTTGTTTCACTCCTTTCATTTATACTTTAAGCGCGATTGCTATAATATATACTTCCTTGACCACTTTAAGACAGATCGATCTTAAGAAGATCATTGCTTACTCCTCAGTAGCTCATATGAATCTGGTGACTATTGGTATGTTTAGTCTGAACATACAGGGAATTGGAGGTAGCATTCTACTGATGTTAAGTCATGGACTGGTTTCTTCAGCCCTTTTTCTATGTGTTGGTGTTCTATATGACCGACATAAGACTCGACTTGTTAGATATTACGGAGGTTTAGTGAGCACCATGCCGAATTTCTCTACCATTTTCTTCTTTTTCACTTTGGCCAATATGAGTTTACCTGGTACTAGCAGCTTTATCGGGGAATTTCTCATCTTAGTAGGAGCTTTCCAAAGAAATAGCTTAGTAGCCACATTAGCAGCGCTTGGGATGATTTTAGGCGCGGCGTATTCCCTTTGGCTATATACTCGTGTGGTTTCTGGGAATTTAAAACCGGATTTCCTCCATAAATTCTCCGATCTAAATGGTAGAGAAGTTTTCATATTTATACCTTTTCTTGTTGGAGTTGTTTGGATGGGTGTTTACCCCAAAGTGTTCCCGGACTGCATGCATACATCCGTAAGTAACTTAGTGCAACATGGAAAATTTCATTGAGAGGAATCAGCAAAGAAAAGAAAAAGGGTCAACATCTTAATGTGTATTTGAGAGATTGTCCTCGGGCTGAGGAGTGCCCACATCTAAATAAAGTATGAAAAAAATTAGAAAAATAAGCGAGAACTTCTTTTTCATTTTGGCAAAAAAAAGAAAGCTAAATATAGGAATTTTTTTTGGGGGGGGGGGGGGGGTGGTCCACCGACATGGGCAACTGCCAGCAATTGCAAGAAAGTTTCGAACAGACAAAATGAGGATGTTTGACACCTCGATTGTCCCAAAGCCCTCTCATGCGAATTAAATCAACTTAGTAAATGTTTTGTCCAATTTTACTGAAGGCAAAAAGAGCCTTCAATTGTCCGGCACCTTCGCGCGCATATGTACATTCCGTCGTTAAAGTGCTCCTACCTTTACTTTTCAAGGAGAAGCGGTTGAGAGCAATCGAGAAGAGCAACTCGACTCAAAGACGAGAGGAAGCGAGTGAAAAGAAAGGATAGGGGGAGGAAGATGACTATCTAAAGCCAATAGTCCAGTAGGTCCTTGTAAGGCGAGTGGAAGGAAGTGACTCGACCGATAGGTTGAGGAAGTCGGGCAGGTCTGGAGGTAGTGCCTCCTAAGAGATATGATAACTGCACCATTCAAGATCAATGCTTGCATCCATGAAGAGAAGCTCGGAAGCTCGGGACAAGCAGCCCACATACATGAAGAGAAGAATAGAGAGGGGGTTATCCTGCTTAAACTTTACTACTGGAATTTGGGAAGGGCTATAAGTAGGCCATTTGTTATTGCTATAAGGGCTGCTCGCCTTTATACGGCTTGGCTTCGCTATCGCTTCTATGTAGTGTAGTGGTTGACCTAAAAAGTAGTATTCATGCCATGCCTATTATCCAGTGCTAGAAGAAGCAAGCAAGATGAGGTCGCTCTGCTTCGTAGACAAGGCTCGTTCCGTACTTTACTTATGAGCTCGTGTAGTACTCGCCCCTATCTCTTCTCTAAAGGGGCGCACACTCGCTGCCTACTAAATGAGCTCACGAAGCGATCTGGGAGCGAAGCCTTAAATTGAGTTGCTTCCCCCCTTTTCTTTTCCCTCACCCTACCCTTTCATTTCCGCTTAAGCTTCCCCGATTTGGGGGATTAATTGATTGGATACCCGAGAACCATAATCTTTCCTAGGAACAGCTTCTACGACGATAGATAGGGGTCAGGTTTGTTTGGCATCTATGCCTCCTGCCCTCCAAACAGTATGGGAGCCTTTCAGCTCGTACTGCTCACACTCCTAGATCTTCACGTCACCTCCTCCACCATAGTGTGAGCTGGGAGCTGCTCCGAAAGGCGAGGCCTACTTAAATAAGTAATGAGCTTTCAACAACGTTAACAACACTACGAAAAAAGTAAACTATGGTTGCCCACTGATATGATCATAGATGAAATCCAACCCCTTCTCTGCTCCTTTCCTGACCCTTTCCTTCGCTACTAGGAGAGTCGCTAGCTTGCTTCATTATATTCTATAAGCGGAGCGACTTGTCGAGTCCATGAAGCTTCGTAGTTGCTTCCCCCCTCCCCCCTTTCTTTTGCCCCGCCATGCCACTAGATCCATAATGACCGGCGAGTCGGAACATGTATGAATATAACCACGCGGAGCGCCGTACCGGCCTATCGAAGCGAAGAAAGATGTCGTTAAGCCTATTTAGCCGAGCGGAACCCTTTATAAATAATAAATATAGATATATATAAAATAATAAGCTAAGGGGGCTTGGAATCGCAAGAATTTAAAAGTCCTCCATTGAATGGGATGAGAAAGACAGGTTCTGAAATGGTCGGATTAGCAGGAGGAAGGGCGGCCCCACCCTAAAACAAAGGTGTACGTACATAAATAAAGAGACTGTTTATGGCCTTGATAGGGCTCCTTCCCATCTATCTTGACCGGGAAGAGGGGGGAGGCTCTTGCGGGAGCCCTGCCCGCCCTTCTCTATTCTATTTTGAGGATCCCTCTGAGGAGGCTTTCCGGACTCGTAAAAGACGGCTAGGAACAAGAATAGGGTCAGTAGTCTCTGCCGTTGCAGGTCCTTCTACTTCCGCTGAGATGGCCCTCTTTTTTGTTTTGTTTGTTCACCGCGGCACGAAATCATGAAGAAGCTGGAATAACTCAGAAAGAGAGTGGCGCCTAGCCGTTGAGAGCGTCTGTTGTCTTTGTAGAGGAACAGTACGATCTTGGACTGGCCCCCTTCGCATGACCTAGAAAGAAAAAGAAGTCCGTGCTACTATAAGGCCTCTAAACTCCTCCCTCAGGACACTGTTGCGTTGCCCATGGGGACGGGCTAGCCCCGACTTCTATAGGTCCTTGGTTCGACCTCCTAATGAGAATTGAGGTCCTTGCGCGGGCGTCTCATCCCTAAGACTTGTTTGCTCTGTATGGAGTGCCCCGTGGTTCCTCGAGTGCCAGCCGCAGAGAGGAATGCCATCAACTAGGGCGCTATTGGCCACTAACCACTCGCTCGCCGGACGCTCGGGCTCCGCGTTTCAAGTTCGTTATCCTAACCGTATCCTCTGCTCCACCGGGAGCCTGACCCCTTCTTCTATCTTATCTACTGCCTTGCTCCTCGGCTCCATACTGCTCCAGCCGCTCGCTGTAATAGCTTGCTTCTCGGGTGGCTCGCACCCAGGGTGGTGCGGCTGAGCCAGAGTGGGCTCAGCAGTCGTCTTATCTTTCTGGGCGCACGCATAAAGGCATGATTAGTTCCACAAATCTCACTGCACTGACCATAGTAAACTCCTTCTCGTTGTACCGAAATAGAGGTTTGATTTAAACGACCAGGTACAGCATCACATTTTACACCTGAGGAAGGTACAGCCCAACTATGAAGTACATCAGCAGATGTTACAATAATACGTAGATGACTTTTGGCTGGTACAACCACTCGATTGTCCACTTCTAATAAACGTAATTGACCCAATTCTAGATCATCTTCTGGAATCGTATAACTGTCAAAAGTGAGTGACTGTTCATCGGAACTGTTATAGTCCGAATACTCATAAGGTTGGGTCGACGCCCGTCTCCCCCCAAACTGTACTTGTAAGTTTCCCCGCAAAAAGCTCTCCATGCCTACTCTTAGAAAGAAGACTCTTTTTATTTAGTTAGTACCGACCGTAAGACCCTTTATGAGTAAGGGGAATCGAAGGCCGGGGAAAGTTTATTGGCAACAGGGAACACTTTCTCACCCAGTCCTACCTACCCTACGTATTCGACGGGGGGCTGGAACCGAAAAAGACCTGGTTCCGCACATATGAGACAGGCAGAAGGTATGGGGCGACCAGTTCACCATGGAAAGCGAATTCGATCCTATAGTCGTCTTCTTTGTTCGATAAATGCGCAGTGGAAAGGGATGCTAGTCGGCTCGGAGAAGTTGTAGGCCCCAATAAAAAAGATCAAGAGTGATTCCTCACCTATCCTGTCAGGGGCCCAGTTGAACGCTCGAGTATAGATTCCCTATGCTCATCGGCCGGGGCCGGTCGGCCCGTAGATCTGGATCCATCCATAGACCTGACCTGATATCGTTTGTCCAAAAAGAAAAAAAGTAGGTTTTTAGTAGTAGTTCATGAGACCTCGAATTCCCACGTTCCAGCTTGCATTATGCCAACAAGTCCCACCCCCAACTTTAGCTGAGAAGTTGAGTCACCCTTCTTTTTTTTTCAGAAAAAGAATCGAATAAAGAAAGAGATAGTCTATATCCTGTATCGATCATAGGATCACTCTATGAATAGGTAAATTCTCTGTGACCTCCCACCGTTCACGACATCCCTTGCTTCTCGCTGCGAACGGCTCCTCGGTGGAAGAGTAGAAGCGCTGGTCCCCTTCGGTCAAGTTGCTTGTACCTGTTGTTACCTACCGTAGGACCTCCGTCCCCGAAGCGAAGAAAGAGGAGCAGGAACAAGAGGTTGTCCTCTCCTGGCCCAGTAGTTCCGCAACTACTACCGTGGTTGTTGCCAACGGGGATCCCCCATTCCGAAAGGTTACTGGGTCGGCCGTTAGGTCCAAAGTTGTATGCCACAGCTATGGTGCCGATAGATTCACTACTTCACCGCCGTTATCGGACATTTCAGGCTGAGCATCTATTTCTCGTATATCGCTCCACACCGAGAAGAGGGATGTGTACCTCCAGCAACAACAAGATGGAACCATAGGCTTCTATGCTGGGAGCATTTCGGGGTATAGGTCTAACCATCTCAACTCCCCGTTTCTAGCATGCTATAGTTATTTAAGTCTCTCGACGGCGGGAATGGGAGATTACCGGTAAGCCAGATGCTTCGCGAACCATATTCTTAAGGCATTTCGTTGCACTTAAATCACCCTCGTGAAGAGGCGCACTCCGATACCATTGATGTCATATCTCGGGACAAGCAGGATAACCCCCTCTCTATTCTTCTCTTCATGTATGTGGGCTGCCTTAAAATGTACATCTCGTTTTTATAATTGGGGTCTCAAAATTTTCACGCCCAACAAAATTTTTAAATGTAGTATAGTTTTATTATGCTAATATTTGTAAATTTGAAGCTAAAGCATTAAATTACTATGTTTTTTATTACAATTGTTTGATATAATATATTTTTGATTGTCATAGTTAGTTATAGCATAAATTCACACACAAAGCCTCCGTTAGCTTAGCTATGACACTGTTCATAATGTGGTGGGACCCATTATTAAGGACATCAACATCTTCAACATCATCTCGTTCATCCTCATCATGAAAGCTTGTTGTTTCAATATATAACCATACATGATATGGCTTTAAACATGATGGCTATCACTTATTGAAACATTTCCACAGTGAGTGAAACCTCTGCAAATTAAAAGTCTCCAAGCCTTTTCCCCGGTTGCACTATCGAAATCTGTTTTACATTTCAACACCATGTGCCCATCGATTTCCCAAACAGTTGGATTCACTTGAGCTTTTAGAAGTTCGGCACTCACTTCTCGATCCAAGAGCCGTGTCTCACTGTTAATACACACGTAAAGATGTGTGGATGATTCTCAAGCAAGAGCTATGCAAAATTTCATTTAACTTGATATAAAATTACATACATTTCCCTCTACCATTCAAACCAACAAACTGCAAACTTAAGCATCAACCCTTTCGTATTCGGTAATTTTCTTGTCAATGTTCTTTTTCCTTTCATTTGTGTATTGAGAACAAGATTTTTTTGGTAACTTTTATTCTTCGTATGTTTAAACAAAGTAAACTAATGAGCTAGAGTCCAAGGTTTAGAGGTTTTCAATGGTTGTGTTGTATCACAATTACAATCACAAAGATAACAATCATTTATAAAGATTTATTTTAGTGTGATGTATCAAATTTATCAGCTTACCTGTGTTAATTCGAGGATGTGATTTTTTTGCAGCACAATCACAAGGTTTATATATCACTTTCAAGTTTTCTTCAATAGACTTTGTTTATACTCCCGCTCCATATGTAAGGTCATTAGTTTGGAAGTTAAGATCTTGCATAAAAAATGTATCATTTGTTACAAGATTATATGTTACCATATGTCCCACATTGGTATGAGATAACAAATTTGAGTCATTTATATGTCTAAAGAAATAGCTAGCTAATAGCTTCCATTAAGGTTGGTGATAGCGTATAGGACCTTTAGCCCAGCTGACTAAAGTCCACACGTTCGAACTAAGCCTAACGGTGGCTGCAAATCATCACATTTACGCCTAGGAAACATACTCCGTGGCCGACAGGTTGCAACATCAAACACGTGTCATTCATTGTCTCCTCCATTGGATGTCCACCACGTGGACTATCCTGAAAATTTTGGATGACTCCCGGGCACGGTATGAAACCCTAGGGCCATCCCTATAAATAGAAGGTTCATTTCCTCAAATGAACCAGCTTAACTTCACCTCACATACACTGAGTGAATTCACCCTAATACATACCTTACGCAAACATTTGGATGGATTCATTAATCCCGTCTTTAGAATAATTGTTACTGACAATAACCACTAATAACCTATTAGGCGGTTTTTAAGATTTTCGATAAATTTAGGAGACACTATTAAAAAATGTTTGAAACACATATAAAAAGTCAAACCAATGCACATTCCATTTTTTTTTTATCACTTTCGATAAATTGAGGAGATAACATTAAAAGATGTGTGAAACACATATAAAAAGTCTAATTAACGTCATTCCATCATAGTTTTTAGTGGGAGTCCAAAGGTATTTTGGCTAGTCCTTTGGGAAGGCATTACATTCTACGACAAACTATAATCAAAGTGACAATGTACCCTTACTAAGGGTGTGAAATCACTAACCTATCTCTTGGACGGGCGTTACAAACTAAATTAGCTGATGGGTGGTTTCTGTTTGGTTAAAGTGACGAGATACCCTTTTTATTGTGTCAAACACATTCAAAAATTAAAAGTGGCGATTCTAAACCCTAACCTATTCTCAATCGGATTTCATCAAAATCGATCCTAAATCAATTGATTCTTGTTGTGAATTCACTATTCTAGTGATTAAGCTTTGTGTTTATCACTGGTTTATGCTAATCGTGTTTGTTTCATTCGATTTAGGACGATTTTTGTTCATCTTTTAGGGTTTTTTAATCGTCAACCTGAGTCAATTCCCTAAGCCTGATAAGGTACTTGATAGGTTAGAACAGACTTAGAGAAGAAGAAGCTAAAGAGAGGGATAATTCACCAAATCTGATCTGCTTATTCATTGATACGTTTAAACATAAATAGATATGCAAGTTACAATCATACCCCTTGCATAATAGAAAATAACCGAAATTTCCTTAAACTAGAAACATAAATATAAAATACTAAAAACATAAAATAATTAACGTATCAATACTCCCTTCTTAACCCACTTTTTGCCCTAAAAAAGGGATTCAAGTGACCTTATCCTCATCACCTTCATCATCTTCATCATCTATCACCTTGAGCATGTAGATTTGTTTGTTCTTACACTTGTGGCCCGGAACAAACCTTTCGGTACACCAGAAACATTCCCCTTTTGCCCTTTTTAACTCGAGTTCATTGCTCGTCAAACGCCTCGAGCTAAGCGTTCCCGGTTTACTTGGTGACTCGTTTGTTGGGGTTGGGAGCAATGGAAGTTTTGAAGCATTAACCGGAGGTGTTATTTTGACATCTTCGGTTTGCGGCCCACCCTCCCCCTCGTTGAGACGCTTCATCAAGCTTGTGTTGTTGATGGTTTGAATTCTTGCTAACCCATACGCGTCACGTAGTGTTGGAGGCTTGAACATCTTTACCGGCCCTTTAATTTCCGGCTTCAAACCCTTCAAATAAAGGCTAACCGCATAGGATTTGCTAACAGTAACCTTGTTAAGCAAGCGATCGAAACCTGAATTATATTCTTGTAAACCCTTGGCATCATCAGTAAGTTGAACGAGAGATGCAATCTCTTCCATAGGGTCTTCAAACATTGCATTAGAAAAACGACTAGATATTGCACTAACATAATCTGCCCATGGAAAGTCCACCACTGTTACCCCTCTTACCTTCATGAAGGACCGGTGCCATTGTATGGCTTCTCTGTCGAGGTGAACAACTGCACATCTCAGTTTGAGGTTATCCGGAGTTTCATCAAGCGCGAAAAAGTGTTCGCAGCGATAAAGCCATCCATCCACATCTTCACCTGAAAACCGAGGAAACTCAACCTTCCCGACCCGCATAGGCCGAGTACCCTTCCGTAAATCATCACCAAACAGCCCTTTTCCAGCCCCGCCTCCGCCGCTGGAACTAGGGGTGTCAAATGGGTCGACCCGACCCGACCCGAACCCGATAAAGCCTTATAGGGTCGGGTTCATTCGGGTCCAACTCGGCTTATCGGGTCTATCGGGTCAACCCGACCAACCCGATAGTCTTATAGGGTCGGGTTAGGGTTATATTTTTCATACCTTTTCGGGTTCGGGTTCAACCCGATAACCCGATAAATGTATAAGTTTTTTTTTTTTTTTTTTTTTTTTTTTTTTTTTTTTTTTTTTTTTTTTTTTTTTTAAGCCAACACTTAACAACCCGATAACACAGCGAATCAGTTCAACTTGCTGTACTCCAGTGGCTAAGGTGTTGGACTTATATACACGGTTTAATATCTACATCTAGTAAAACAAATATATTTTGTAAGATCAAGTATTATAATCGTAAGGAGGCAAAACTCTTTGCAGCTGGCCACCAGTATATTATTAAAATAGAAGGCTTTGATTGACAACTTTGTATTTAGAATAAACAAAAGATAAGCGTTGGTAAAATACACCCATCATAAGGTTTCATGCCATTTCTATAATCAAAACAAAAGACTCCTATTTGTCATGCACATCTAGTCAATAGAGACATACATATTTAATTTCACAAATTATGGGCGTAGAGAGTGACAGTCATTGTATAATTATTGTAGTAGGTATGTAAACGGTGATGATGATGAAGGAGTTGGTCATACTAAATCAAAGAGTTTAATAATCCATGATATTGGTCAATTTGATTATGTTTAAGTTCAAATAATATCACAGTCCCAAAAATCATCTACAGTCCAAAGGCTTTATTCTGTATGTTGCAGGTAGTTAGCGACTTCATGAACACATGATAAAGGCTTTGTTCTGCCTTCCGAAATTACATGATAAAATGTGTACGACCTATTCCTCAAATTGAGATTATTTCCTGAATGAAATCTATAAGGGTGATCTTAATATATTACCAGCATTGTCCGTGAGGCAAAGAGCACACATGAAGTCAGCCTGCACTTGATGAAGATGCTACCAAGGGAAGTAACCGCTCTGAATCTTCCGAGGACAATATCATGAACAGCAGCATCAGGCAAGGAATCAATTCTGTGTGAATAACTATCACACATAATTCAAGATTGCATACAGACTTCAAATTTGACTTACGTTACTAATTCAAGAAACTACAGTGTCGAGAGTACAAAAGCCACTTACATAAGGCATTTAGGTCTTAAGACCTCTAATATGAGCTTCAATCTAGGCAATATTCATATCATGGGTGAAGAAAGTGTCTACAATTTCTTCACTGTGCTTCTCTAGAAAATGAATCAAGCTTTTCTACCAAGTATGCACTAGCTTATCGAGAATCAACTAAAACAAAAAGATTTCCTAAAAACATTCCCTTGACTTCCAAATTTTGTGTTTTGCTCCTACATAGTTCCAAATGACCAAAAACGGCCACAACCCGATAACAACCCGATAACCCAACCCGATTCAACCCGACCTGTTTTGACCCGAAACCTGATAACCCGATATCTTATAGGGTCGGGTTAGGGTCAAGATTTGGGACACCGAAACCCGAATCAACCCGACCCGACCAACCCGATAACCCGACAACCCGACCCGATAACACCCCTAGCTGGAACCGCCACCGCTGAGCTGTTCCGTGACTGCTCGTAAGATCTCTTCTTGTTGTTTCATTGACTGTTCTTGCTGTTTCAACAGTGTGGCTAGGGTTTCTTGGAGATCTGAGATAGCCTTGCCATGTTCCTTGAGAGTGTTGTCAATTTCTTGATTACGAGTGTTTGTCATGGTGATCGAGGATCGACTGGAATTCTCTGATACCCTTGATAAGGTACTCGATAGGTTAGAACAGACTTAGAGAAGAAGAAGCTAAAGAGAGGGATAATTCACCAAATCTGATCTGCTTATTCATTGATACGTTTAAACATAAATAGATATGCAAGTTACAATCATACCCCTTGCATAATAGAAAATAACCGAAATTTCCTTAAACTAGAAACATAAATATAAAATACTAAAAACATAAAATAATTAACGTATCAAAGCCACTTACTATCAATCGATTTATCCATCAAACCATCCTTTAAACCTTGTATTCGTACATCATTCTTATTAATTCGTTAACAAGGTTTTAGGGTTTTTGTTGGGATTCTTTTTTAGGGTTTTGGGATTGTTTTATTTGTTTTATCCCTAATCGGTTTGTTAGGGTATTATTTGGCCGACGTTTTCACTGATTATCATTAGTCGGTTATTGTTTTGATCCTTCATTGTTATATTTATTGATTTGGTGGTTTGTCTGTGATTAAGCTTCAACGAAACTAAAACTCTTTTTAGGGTTTGGTTTATTCTTATCGTGTGGAACAAAACCCTTCATCTAGGGCTTGTTTTGTCATGGAACTGTTTAGAGTTTTAATTGGTTGTGGGTATACGAGAGAGATGGAACAAGGTTTTCTCAACAAATCAAACAAGAATTCAATGAAAGATGGTCATGTCAGTTCGGTGTTGAGTGGATTGGCTAAAAGGGTTAAGAATATTGATGGTAAAATCTTGGGTAAAGATGGAAAACCGTTGAAGCCATATAGGTGTGTGAAAGACAAAGTGGTATCGATGGCTGATGTTGCTGCTTGTGTTATATGTTATGGGTAACGTGATGAATGATGGTGAGGTGGGGACTACGACATCCACTTCAGCTGGAAGTGAAAATAACCATGATGCTGCTGGTCATACAAGTAAAGAAAGTGATATACCTATTTGCTTAGGTTCTAAAGTCATGGAAGATGCTGCTCTTTCTTTGGCTGATGTTGTGTTACCGCAAGCTGAAGTTGAATTAATTAGTGCACGTTTGGAGAATTCACTATATGGTTATTTTGTTGGACAAAGACTTGCGTTCCCAGTTGTCCAAAATTTTGTTTGTAATGTTTGGAGGAAGTATGGGTTTATGCATGTCATGATACATCAGGGTTCTTTATTTTTCAATTTTCAACTAAGGAAGGTATGGAAAATGTCCTTAATCTTGGTCCTTGGCGAATTAGGTTAGTCTCTTTAATTCTTAACGTTAGGAATCCCAGTTCTGATTTGAAAAAAGAGGAGATAAAGAAGGTTCCTGTGTGGGTGAAAATGTTTAACGTGCCTATTGTAGCATACTCGAAGGTTGGTCTTGACATGATTACTTCTAAACTAGGACGACTTCTTATGCTTGATGAGCACACAAGTAATATGTGTCTCAACTCGTGGGGTATGAATGCTTATGCTAGAGTGTTAGTTGAGATATCAGCGAAGAATGATTTTGTTCAATCCCTTGTTGTGGCAGTTCCTGTAGCAAAAACTAAAAAACATCGTATGGTTACCATTGATATTGAATTTGGATATAAACCGCCTCGTTGTTCTGTTTGCAAAATTTTTGATCATATTGATAAGGAGTGCCATAAGAAAGTGAAGGAAGTCAATCAGAAAATGGGTGTGGATGATGGTTTTGTGTCTATAAAGCGTAAATCTAAGGTTGTTAACAAGGTAATGGTCTCTGGCAAGCCTAAAATGGTATATAGACCTGTTTCTAAGCCTAGTAATAACAACCAGGCTACTACGTCCATACTAAAGGATAATTCTCCTCCTATTACTAAGGAGATGGTGAATGATACTGTTAATCCTCATGTTATCCCCAAGATGACTAATGATATGTCAACAGTTATACAACTGATGGAAAATACTTGAATGATAATATTAATCTAAGTGACTTGAGGATGAGGCAGTGCTTGATATCCAAAGGGTGGATGTGCCTAAGGATGTTGATGGTGGAAGTGCAATGGAGGTTAAGGTACATGAGTTTTCTATTAAAGATACTAAATTCCATGATCCGCCTGTGAATGTTATTAATGAAAAGGAGGTTGGTACTTCTATGCCTAGCTCCTCTTCTGCTCCTTCTACTTCTGTCAGTAAGAGAGTCAACCTGTTTTCTAAGGTTGGAGTGATTGTTGATTCTGATAGTGAGGAGGAGGAGGTTCTAACGCTTTTGATGATTCTGCGAATCTATTTGATATGCCTATGGGTACCCTCTCATCTATAGGTGGTGAACATGAACACGGAGATTATTATGAATATAATGACTTTACGGATCAACTTTATGATCTTCCAGGACAATTGGGTGCATTTTATGAAGATTTCAAGCTCCAAGGTCGGCTTAGGAAGTAGTTGGTCTTTTTATAGTCTTGTTTTGTTTATGTGGTAGTGGTCTATTTCTTGTCTTAAAAGAAAAGGTAGTGTCTTGTTATGTAAGCCATTTCGCCTACATAACAGGCTGAGATATGAGATTTCACTCATATCCATTGTACTTAAACGTTTATTTGGTTTATATATTTACCAGGGTGCAAGATTACTACCCTTTACTAAAAAAAAAACACATTCGAAAATCCAACTAATTCCATTTTATCATAGTTTTTAGCTCGAATCCAAATGTATTTGGCTAGTTCGTATTTAGGAAGCGCAATACATTCTAGGACAAACTAAAATCCCTCTTAGGTAAAGTGACGATGTTGATATGTGTGCGAAACACACATACATACTCCAATGTCTTCTTAAGATAATTTTAGAAGATGATAATCTAAATCGCGCGTATAAGCATATGCTCTTATTCTCTTATGCACTTGGGGAGATTTAAAAGCACCACATACTCCAATGCCTTCTTTACGTTTCAACAACATGTGTCCACTTACTCCCAAACAGCTGGATTCACTTGAGTGTATAGCTTCTACACACTCACTTCTACAAGAGCGCGTCTATGAGCGTAACACTTCATTTAATTTGCTTGTAAAGATATTAGATAATTTTAGAGCAAGAGCCATTGTAAAATTTAATTTAATTCAATATATTTTTTGCATGGAATTGTTTGGACCTTTAAAGTAAAAAAAAATTCACTCGTACCAATTACACTTCCGATTATCCACGTTAAGGTTACTTGAATAACAATAGTCTCGGACTGCCAAAGTTGTATTGATTGAGAAAGTTTGTCATTAAATAACTCATTGAAAGTAAAAGTCCATTTTCAAAAAGGAAACGGTCAAAGAAAACTAATGCACTTATCAAAATATACCGAAATTCCTAGTGAACTTTAAAAAGGTCCGGTATAACTAGTATACATTCAAATTTAAAACAAAATGAATAACCTTTTAAGTGATTTGACTAAATGCCCTTTTGTTCTTCGATCTTCATCTTTCTCAATTAAATCCTGCATTCCAGCTACCAACACTAGTATACATTCAAAATTAAAACAAAATGAAGAACTTCCTAGTGATTCGATTAAAATACCCTTTTTTTCTTCGATCTTCATATTTCTCATCTTCAAAACCGGATTCGAGTAACTTTTTCCGGCTACCAACCATCAACTCTGGCACCAATTTCTTATAATTAAGAATGATTTGTTAGTCCGAGTTGAAGGTCGGTAGCAAGAAAAGTCTTCCGGAATATGGGATTGAAGATAAGAAAGAAAGGCTTAAAAAGTTATTCATTTTGTTTTAAATTTGAATGTATACTAGTCATACCGGATCTTTTTGAAGTTCACTAACAATTTCGATACAGTTTGATAAGTACATTAGTTTTTTTTAGCCTTTGCCCTTTTCAAAATTGAGCTTTCTACTTTTCTTGCAAATAACAAGTTGGACCATACTTTTTTATATCTTTGTACTAATTGAGATAATAATTTTAAAGAACCTAGGAGTTCACCTGTTCTAGACAGGTTATAAACAACAAAAGTAGCTGGTAAAACCCTTCATCTAATCATCTAAAGATAAATGATACAAACAGATATTTATTTTGTCTAAAGTTCTTTTAAATGATGAATATCAAAAATCAATGACATTGAAAAGATCGTTGATAAAGCCACTCATGTAGTGGAAACTTTAAACTATTGGCCAAAGAAAGTGCTTCATTTTCAAAGTATTATTTGAGATTTGGCCGATAGTTTCAAGTTTCCACTATATTTTCAAAGATCTTTTCAGCGTCAAGGATTTTCAATATTCGTCGTTTAAATCTAGCTAGAAAAGTAAGTATTTGTCTGTATCGATTTTCTTTAGATGATTAGATGTGGGGTTTCCCATAGCAAGGACTAGCGACTCCAACTTAAACAACATATATATATTTTTTTTTTTGAACGGCGGCAGTTAAAGATGACTTATTAATTAAACCAACAGGGATCGTTATAAGTATCCTTTTAACGGGTACATTGTAATTTTACACAATCAGGGATGTTAACTGCGCAACACAAACAGAGATGTTAAAGATGACTTATTAATTAAACCAACAGGGATTGTTAAATGACATATTAATTAAACCAACAGGGATCGTTATAAGTATCCTTTTAACGGGTACATAGTAATTTTACACATTAACTGCGCAACACAAACAGAGATGTTAAAGATGACTTATTAATTAAACCAACAGGGATTGTTAAATGACTTAAAAAGCCATCCTATGATGCTAGCGTTAAAAACCTGAAAGAATGGACTTCTAGTTTGGTAACGCCCATTCCAAAGGAGGAACTAGCGATTCCAGCTAAAATCCATGCAACAGGTCACTAGTTAGTCACTTATTTGGAATTTATAAGGAACTTAAGTTTCTTATCTCACGTCAATGTGGGACGAATTATACTTTACATATAACTTTGTAACAAATGATACATCTAAAAAAGTAATTAACGTTAACTAACTATCTCACAATATATTCGTCACAAATCTATCTCACATATCCTAAGCAATACTTAAACCCATAATCATTTGGTTTATGAGCATTCTCACACGACACTGGGACACAAGCCCTTTGGTAATAATACAACTTTAATGCAAGATCGTAACTTTGAGATTAATGACATACATACCGGGGGAGTTTGAACCAAGTTCATTGAAGCAAACTTGAAATTAAAAGTGATATCTAAATCTGTCTTTGTAGTGAATAGAAATCACATCCTTGAGCTAACGGGTAAGATGACATATATTTGACACCATCCTTAAGTTAACAACTTATTAAGTGCTACCAAATGTGCCCATATATCTTCAAAGATGCCTCACTACCAACTTATTACTTGAGATTTGGCCAATAGTTTCATGTTTCCACAATTCCATTATATCAATGGCTTTATCAATGATCTTTTGAGTGTCATGGATTTTCGATATTCATCGTTTGAACGTACTTAGAAAAAATAAATATGTGTTTGTATCAATTATCTTTAGATGATTAGATGAGGGGTTTTGCCAGCTACTTTTGTTGTTTTTTAAATTTAAACCTGTCTACATTATCTGAAGCCTTAGGTTCTTTAAAATGATTCAATCTCGATTAGTGCAAAGATATAAATAGCATGGTAACGAGTAACGACTAGCTTGTTATTTGCAAGAAAATTGTAGAAAGCTCAATTTGAAAAAGTACTGTCATTTTCAATGAATTATTAGAATGACAAGCTTTCTCAATCAATACAACTTTGGTAGTCCGAGACTATTGTTACTCAAGTAACCTTAACGTTGATAATTGGAAGTGTTGTTTGGTACGAGTGAATTTTTTTACTTTATATATCCAGTCAATTCCATGCAAAAATTATATTAAATTAAATGAAACTTTACGATAGCTCTTGCTTCAGAACTAAAAACTGCCCAGATGAGATTTCAGTTTGTATCTAAACGTAACACGCCCTTTTCCATAGCCGGAACAACGGACTCCAACTAAAACCTCATTATGGAAACCATATCCACAACCTGCAACGCCAACTAAAACCACGTCATCATTTAAACAGGGATAATAAAAACTTCCCAATAAGTCATGGACGGACCCACTTGGGAGCCGTGTGTGCCACGGGCCACACCCTATTTTTGGTCGCGAAGTATAAATTCTTTTTAAAATATATCATTTCTTGATATGTGCAAATCCCATTTTTTCTAATAAATTCATTATAGTGCAACTTTAATACCAATAATTATAAATAAAAATTTGTGCAACACCCTACAAAAAATTCTAGGTCCGTCCCTGCAATAAGTTGCCTGTTACCCATAACCGGGATTAGCGACTCCAACCAAAACCGCATCATTATATAAACAGGGATGATAAAAACTTAAAACTTCCCGATAAGGTCTTTTTGTTGTATGAGAATGTAATGCCCAACCCATAACCGGGACTAGCGACTCCAACAAAAACCAACTCTGGAAGCCATTAGCTAGCCACTACTTAGGACTTATAAGAAGCTTAAGTTTCTTATCTCACACCAATGCGGGTAGAACTGTCACATACTATTTTGCAACAAATGATACATCTTTCATGCAATATCGTATCTTCCAAACTAATGATATACATACGGAGAATGTATGAAGAAAGTGCTTCATTTTCAATGTATTACTTGAGATTTGGCCAATATATAGTTTCAAGTTTCCATTATATCAATCACTGGCTTTATCAACAATCTTTTTAATGTCATGGATTTTCGATATTCGTTGTTTAAATCTAGCTAGAAAAGTAAATATTTGTCTCTGTCGATTTTCCTTAGATGATTAGATGTGGGGTTTCCCATAGCAAGGACTAGCGACTCCAACTTAAACAGCATGTTCTAGTTTTATAAGTATCCTTTTAAGCTTTAACAATACATCATAATTTTACACAAACAGCGATGTTAATGACTTAAAACCAAACAGAGATGTTAAAGATGACTTATTAATTAAACCAACAGGAATTGTTAAAAGACTTAAAAAGTTATCAGATGATACTGTAGTTTTTATTATTCTGGTGTAGTCATTGACAAAGAAAGCCTTTTGAAGATTATTCTGGGTAATATCAAGTTGCAGTTGAGAAGTTTGAAAGTAAGGAAGTCTGTTCAAGTAATAAAAGTTGCACAGAAATGGAACATTGAGATGAATATTGCTAATTAGTCAGAATAGGACTGATTGGAATAAGGAGGTTGTTCTGAATAACTTCCTTGGTGTATTTCTGAGGGCCTGGTAACTTGTGACCGTAGGAAAGAGTGTTTGGATATCCAAGTTACTGTCACTAGGGGTGCTGGAGTGGCAACTAGTGGTGGTTATTTGCTCTATCCAAATCAGTCCAGTACACAGTCACATAAAGTAAGTTTCCAGAGACAATGGTGGAGTGCCAGCCCGATGATGCCTAGCTGTTAGCTTTTCCATGGTGGGGTGTTTTGGGAGAGCTAGTGGTTGGGAAATGTAGTCAATGTGACCCGATTAATCTTTATCTTATGCTTGTTATTATTATTAGTTAGAAGTTAGAGGACCAAACTTGTTAGTTAGAAACATTATAACCGAATAGTTAATTAAATCGGTTAAGAAAACTTGAAGAGTTACATCGGTTAAAACATACCGATTCATACTCTATATAAACATATGTATTAGTATCAATTAAAGGTTAATGAACATATAGATTTTACTTATTCATATTTGCAACTTATTTTATATCGATCTAGAGAAAGTGGGACAACAATTGGCATCAAGAGCAAGGATTATACATTGAGAATTTCACAACGATTTCTGCATAACGAAATCAAAACAATTCAGAACAAAAGCCAAAGAAAAGACGCAGGAAAAGAGGAAGAACAAATCGTTATTCTTCTTGAGCGAAAGAGATAACTTGTTTTCTTTTATCTTCCAAAGGAAACACGAGCTTGAATAAGGAAACGCGTAGAAAAGATAGTGCACGATCTGATTTACGTAGGGGTTGCAAACGCATAACATCAAGCGTATTGGTGTCGAGGAAGAAAAGGAGACTTTGTGTAGTAAAGAAAGAACCGGTTTGGAGAAAGAAAAACACAAAGCAAGGCGTTGTTGAGTGAAAAACGTATACGTAGTATCTTGATTACTTGGAAAGAAGAGTGTGGAGTTTGTGTCCATTTTAACACAAAGAACAACAACAACGAGACGCAAGAAACTGTAGAACCAAAGGTTTGGTTGTTTCGCTGCAACAAGGATCAAACGAAGTGACTGTTTTGATTCAAAGATTACCAAGGCGTGGTAACGAAGGAACGTGTGTAAGAGACTTAGAGATTTCAAGAAACGAGATCAAGGACAACACACAAGAAAGAAAATAACAACGTGTAGTGTGGTACAAGAAAGTTTTGTTTTTGCTTGTGTCGAATACAAAAAAAAAAAAAAAAAAAAAAAAAAAAAAAAAAAATGGACAAGGAGAAGAAAGGAACTTTGAGGATTTGTTTACTGGTTCGAATCAAACAGAAGCAAGGCAAAGGAATCCGAGAGTTTAATTGGAAACTTGAAGTCGTTTTGGAAAGAAAAATAACGAGGCAAGAGATAAACAAAAGAGCGAAGGGAATTACAAACGTTGGTGAACGAATCTTACTAACGAGACAAGGGAATACATCTCATATTCAATACAATAATGAGGTCATAAGTTTCTAAATTTTCTGGATTTCAATTCATATTAGAATAGTATAGATCTTGTTAGTTTATACTATTAGGAAATCCCGAGAACTACTATTGATCCCGTAATTACTAGGAATTCCCGAAAACTAAATATATTCCCATATTACAGAAGATACCATACTAAGAAAAAATTCCCATAGACAATAGAAAGTGAAGATCATAAATACTTTCAAGATGGGCGATGATACAAACGCAACAACTACATTAAAACCCTTAACACCTATTGCACAATACCAATGCCCTAAATTGAAAAACACAAATTACACGGTATGGGCTATACAAATAAAAGTTATATTAGAAGCACATGGTTTGTGGGAGACAATAGAACATAAGGAAAACACATAATTAGATGATAAGAAGGATAAGGCAACTATTGCCCTTCTATATCAAGCGTTGACTGAGGATGTGATTTTACAAGTAGCAAGTTGTAAAACGGCAAGGGAATTATGGGATTCGTTAAAAAGAAGACAAGTTGGCGAAGAGAAAGTGCAACAAGCACGACTACAATCATTAATGATAGGATTTAATGCCTTTCAGATGAAGGATGATGAAACGGTGGATGCATTTGCAGACAAGTTAAACGATTATGTCACGAAGGCAAAAGAACTAGGGAAAACAATAGATGAATCACTTATAGTTAGAAAACTATTAGACTCCACACCCGATAGATTCATTCAGATAGTAGCATCCATAGAACAAACTAGTGATCTAGACCACATTACCCTAGATGAGATCACTGGAAAACTCAAGGCATTTGAGGAAAGGATAAAGCTCCGGAAAGGAGATCAAGTTGAAAGCCAGGAGAATTTACTATTCACAAATGGTGAACACTCAGGTAGAGGAAAGCGTTTTAATAAGCGTGGAGGTAGATCAAACTATTCACGAGGAAACTGGCGAAATAACAAACACAGAAATAACTCACAAGAAGGAAACTCAAATTATAAGGGAAACCCTAATAAGAATACAAATAGAAAGGATTTGAGTACGTTAAGAGGTTACAAATGTAACAAACTTGGACATTTTATGAGTAAGTTTAGAGTAAAAACAATAGCTCAGGAACAATCGAACCTTATCTTAGAAGATGAAGAACCATCACTATTAATGACTATGCACGAAACCAAACACGAGGAAGTGTTGTTGAATGAAGGCCAGATTCAACCAGGGAAATATGTTTCAAAGGACGAAAGCAAATGGTATTTAGATAACGGTGCAAGTAACCATATGACGGGAACTAAGAGTCATTTTAAGGATATGGATGAAAACATAACAGGACGAGTACATTTTGGAGATGGATCATATGTACAGATAAAGGGAAAAGGCTCTATATTGTTAGGTTGTAAAAACCAGGAACAAAAGGTAGTATCGGATGTATATTATATACCAAACCTTAAGAGCAACATACTAAGTATAGGACAACTTACAGAAATAGGTTGTAAAGTTATAATGGAGGGAAATACTGACTTTGTATGATAAGAGCAGAAAGTTGTTGATGAAAGTTGAAAGATCCAAGAACAGGCTTTACAGTATTAGATTACAGATAGACATACCTATATGTCTCTTAGCAAATATAGATAACCAAGCATGGTTATGGCATGCTAGATTAGGTCATCTAAACTTTCACGATATCAACAAGATGACTAGAAAAGGTCTAGTGGATGGAATACCTAGAATAAATCATGCAGGTCAGATTTGTGATGCATGTTTATTAGGAAAGCACAGTAGAACACCATTTCCAAACCAAGCTAAATTCAGATCAAAGAACCCGTTGGACTTAATATATGGAGACCTTTGTGGTCCTATTAGTCCAGCAACACACTCAGGCAAGAAACTCATATTCTTGTTAGTAGACGATTGTACACGTTTCATGTGGGCTTACTATCTGACTTCGAAAGACCAAGCATTTAGTACATTCAAGGAATTTAAGCAAAAGATAGAAATGGAAATGAGATTGAAAGTAAGGATGCTAAGAACAGATAGAGGAGGTGAATTTACATCAACTGAATTCACCAAATATTGTAAAGATAATGGAATAGCAAGACAGTTGACAGCACCATACTCACCACAATAGAATGGAGTAGTGGAGAGAAGGAATAGGACAGTGTTATCAACTATGAGAAGTATGATGAAAGCTGTCACACCCCGCCACGGCGGAAACGCGAGGGTGTAACTTCATGGATATCATCACAACACCTGGTGTCTATATAGAGAACAACTAAATGTACAAAAATAGAGCAAAGCACAAACACAAAGTGTTGTAACAATACCCCAAAAATAAAACAACCAGAACAAAATCCGAAACAATACATAAATTCAAACATAGATGCTAAACCACTTCCAATGCAACTAAGGTCTCGTCTATCCACATCCTTCTATCTTATCCTTAGAAAGCTCACCTGAAAATGATGCTTAAAATGTCAACATTACGTTGGTGAGATTCATAGGTTTGAGACTCAACACACAAGGCAACCGAATTCACTGTGATTACAAAATATAGCTGGACAAAATAATTATAGTTGTCATATAGCTACATGCATTTGCAAGTCATTAATCACACATAAAGGCAACAACACTCATAAGGCAACCATTAGGACGGCTCGTGTCCTCCGACCCCATAATCATCAATTAGGTCGCATGCGCGAGCAACAGGATAAGCATCCTCCCAATTGGATCCCATCAACCATATCAAACATTAATTAGGTCGCATGCGCGAGCAACAAGATAAGCATCCTCCTAATTGGATCCCATATACATATTAAACATCAATTAGGTCGCATACGCGAGTAACAGGATGAACATCCTCCTAATTGGATCCCATAAACATCCACACAAGCAAATAATCACACATAGCATGCATACGATAACATTATAAGTCCAAGCTCTTTAATACCATACACATAATCACAGTAAATCAAATCATTTAAGACAAGCATCATTCCCATCCCAAGTTTAAAAAAAAGTAAAAATATGGGACTATGAACTCACCTTAAACTCCGCAGCTTCCACAAAAACAATTCACAATCTATAGCACACAAAAATAATCCACATTACACAAGGTCAAGCTAAAAGCTACAACCCATGTAATACTCATATGATGGATGTCTAAGACTCATATGACCCATCATGGATCTCCTAGACACCATACTAACTACTACCATAACCTAACACTCACTAAATCCCTTGCACTCTAAAACTCAGAAAACACAGAATTTTTGAGTACATTCACTCACATAAAATCACGACAAATAAAGCTCAAAAACTCACACCAAAAATTTACCATGGTCTCTCATAAGCATAGAAGCTAATCCCAGAAGGCCATGGACCAATAACACACACAAGTACTCATAAGAAATTCAAACTTGTCAACTACTCAAATTCGGATCTGAACGCACACCAAAAAGTTTTGATTTTTAATAATTACTTCCACAAGTTTTCATCGCGAATCCTCTTCGTGGTAGTCTAATATAACCTAAAACTTAACTATTCCAGAAGGCCAAGTCAAAATACCACTTTTACAACCACATGACACCCTCAAACTTTTACCCAAAATCTGTCCCGGTTTGATAGTTTTGACACCTTAACAAAGAAAAATCGAAAGACTGACTTTCCGACCTCAAAATCGATCGTGGCTGGACTTTTTGGAAAGCACTTTCATTATACTTCAATTTATACTTAAAATTCGTGACTTAACTCATCACCATCTGTTATTTACACTCACATCTTTACAGCCTTACAAATCTGTCCAAACCCTAACACATAATCTAACGTGTTTAACACTCAATTCCCTTAACCATTAACCATAATATTAACTTCTAATCATCCTAACATGTTTTACTTCAATAATTTACAGAAGTATATAAACCCTAGATTCCATCATATTAATTATTACATGAATCATAACAATAATTAATTAATTACACATAACGGTTAAAGATTTTACCTTGATTCTTGATTATTGCTAGACAATTATGAAACCCTAATTTTTCTTCTTGGATCCCCCTTGTGTCGACTCAATATGCAGGAAAAAGAGGTTATGGGTCGTTTGTTATGTTTATATGGGTAAGGGTTGGGCTTATTTGGGTTGGACTAGGATTCCTTATTGCTAGGAATTGTATTTGGAATAAAATTGAGTTTCCTTTTTCCCCTAAAACCCCTCCCTAGCCGATTTCTATACAAACATTTATATTATATATATATATATATATATATATATATATATATATATATATATATATATATATATATATATATATATATATATATATAGGGAAGGGATCGGGTGCGTTTTTCTTTTTTAGTGCGGATGGTACGGATGAATGTGGACCACACGATCATCAGATTCTGATAAAAAAAAATGCGGTGGCATTATCGTAAATATCCCGTCTTTTTTTAAGATCGTTACTATCGTATTAGTTTTTTTTCTGAAAAAAATTCAAAAAAATCTGAAAAAATTAAAAAAATAAAGAGGACAACAAATAATTAAGAATCGCTGAAAAAATTTCAAAAAAAAATCGTTTTCTTCGTTAAAGGTATTGTGATATCAGAATCTGATTTTGACTTTTTTACAAAAGTCAAGATCTGATCTTGACTCAAGATCAGATCTTGACTTTTGTAAAAAAGTCAAAATCAGATTCTGAAAATTTTTTTTTAATAAAAAATTTAATATCACAATAACTTTTTTAATATCGTAAAAACTTTTTCTTAATAAAAATTGTTAATATCGCCGTAACTAGCATGCTTTCTTAATATCAAAGTTAATTTTTTTTAATATCACTTTTACTTTTTCTTAATATCGTAATATCACGGTTCATTTTTACATGTAAAAAAGCTTAATATCACGGTACCACTCATAATATCGTTAATATCACATTAGCACTCATAATCAAAAAAGAAAAAAGTGCTCAGAAAAATCTGAAAAAAAAAAAAAAAAAAAAAAAAAAACACAACTAGAGTAAGGAGCCTAGGTAATTTACCGGGATATGCCTTCCTTGTTGGGTGGGAGGCTCGGTACCAAAAAGGTACACGGACTTGAGATGGTTCCGCCAAATACCATATATTTTTTTTTTTTTAGTAAGGATCGCTGAGAAGGAAAAAAATCAAAAAAATCGTTTTCATGATCAATTGGTACTGTGATATTAGCGTCAGATCTTGACTTTTTTACAAAAAGTCAAGATCAGATCTGGAATGGGCGGTCCAGATCCATCTGCACGTCCGCACTAAAAAAATGTATCCGCACGTGATCCTCACTCTATATATATATATATATATATATATATATATATATATATATATATATATATATATATATATATATATATATATATATATATATATATATATATATATATATATATATATATATATATATATATATTACACTCAAAACCTCATACTTTTCATATTTTATAAACTCCCGAAACAAAACCTAACGTCTTACGCGATAAATCTCAGTTTTTACGACAACCCGGAAAAATATCATTTCAAAAAATAAAGTTTCCAAAAATAGAATTCCACACTATTTTGAAACATAACACATAAAAACAACTCCTCGTAACTTGCTAACGCTTAAATACTTGAACAAAGACTCGTTACGCAAAAACACAAAAACACCAAAAACTACACAAGTCATTTCTACACCCCAAAGGTGATCAAAATGAACTTTCCCAAATTCCAAACTTTTCAAATCACAATAAAATCACTCACGCAAAGGGATTTAGTGCTAAAACTCACCTATATCACACTTATAACACCTAAGACACACCAAAAAAACGTCAACCGAGTCAAGGCCATCAGTCAAACTAACCTGCTAAAACCACGGTTGTTACATCATCCCCCACTTAGGGAAATCGCGTCCCGAGATTTCAACTACTATAGTCACCACTCACAACAGCAAAAGGAAATTTATGGGTATTTAAGCGGAAAAATGCCACCACATAAAATCACAGAGAAAGAATCGCAAAAATGTGAACCGACTAAATACTCGAATTCACACGATAGAAAACACTCCGACACTCCAACGATACACGAAAATAGATACACTACACCGATCAATAACACCAAAAATCCGAACGACTTCTCACAGATAGGTACGATACCCTCGAACCAAATGAAAACCCGAATGGTAACCGCAGGAAACACCACATATAATGAATACACACAAAACAAACATTTATGAATACCCCGCATCTAACTTCCACAATCTGAAATCCAACTACAAACGATCTACTTCACCAACCACATCCGCAAACAAAATTGGGTACTTAAATTTCATCGGATCCTCACGTTCCCAAGTAAACTCAGGGCCACGCTTAGAATCCCACCATACCTTTACCAACGCTATCTCACCATACTTCAACCCTTAACATCTCGATCTATAATCTCAACAGGTTTCTCGACAAAATGAAGAGTTTTGTCAACCCCTACTTTCATCTATTGGCACGTGCAGACTAGCATCCGCCAAACACTTCTTTTAATTAAATACATGAAACGTATCATGTACACTACTTCATTTCTCAGGCAAATTCAACCGATATGTCTCAAATCAAATCCTTTTCGTAAATCTCAAATGGTCCTACGTATCTCGGTGCTAGCTTGCCTTTCTTACCGAAACGCACAACACCCTTCCAAGGAGATACTCTTAAACTCACAATATCACCAACACCAAACTCTAAGGGCTTACGGAAATAACCCACATAACTCTTTTGGCGATCTCTTGCGCCTTAAATCTTTTCTTAACTAGAAAACCTTATTCGTAGTCTCTCGTTCTAGTTCAGGACCAATTAGTTGGCTTGTCCCAACCTTTGCCCACAGAACAGGTGACCTACATTACCTTCCATACAACTTTTCACACGACACATACTCAATACTAGAATGATACTTGTTGATATAGGAAAACTCAGCTAAAGATAAATGCATACCTCAGCTTCCTCCAAACTCAAATACACCCATGCTCTCATCATACCATCCAACTCCTGATTTGTACGCTCACTTAGTCCATTCATTTAAGAACGATAAGTCGTACTCATCTTCATACGCGTTCTCAAAACTGTATAACACGTTTACCACTATCGCAAAGTAAATATTTCATCATGTTTCTTACGACACCCCATGGCTCATTACCAACTCACCGAGCGAAAAGTCTCGCCTACTCCTCCATAAATCTCTTGCAAAGGTAATGATATGTCTTATCCATTCTCGGATGTATCAAATACCTTGCATGATTGATGTCCTTATGCTTCCTCTCAATGAAACCAATAGCTGGTCACAAAGTACATTCCTCCATCCTCGTTCCTTTCCATTTACTGGTCTAAACCAAGTAATCATTCTTCTTACATATTCTCATCCTTGAACCTCTCTCTCTAGGCTGTCAATATCATCTTCTTAACTCTGAATTGAGTTATCATAATCATTGCTCACAAACATCCAAGTTTCACTCGTTCACTCCTGCTCAGCGCTCTTACCACGATGTCCGCTCTTCCTTAACGGTAGCGAATAAGACAATCGTAGTCACTAAAAAAATTCAACACCCAACTTCTCTTCAACATATATCAACCTCTTGTCAAATATATGCTAACGGTTCTTACGATCTGTGAAGATAACGCTATTTGCTACATACAACCATCGTCTCCAAGTTCTACTCCCAAACTCTAAGTCATGCATCACATAGTTCCTTTTATGAATCTTCTATCTCCGCGATGCCCACGCAATCCGAAGAACGTACATCTTGAAGCTAAACCTCTCACTTGAACAACTTGGCAAACACCCTCTTCCTCTTCGACGAACAAATCGATAATCAAAATGACAATCTATCCTAAGTAAACAATGCGAACCATGAAACCAGTCGAACTAAAACGTATATCAACGAACTCAAAAGCGGTACAAATTACCGACTACCAAAGGAACGGACATCAAAATCAAAGCTAGAAAAACACAATGAGAAATTTTTCCCCAATAAAATTAGATCCGAATAAAATGTTCATGAACACCCATACAAAGAAAATATAAAATACAGGTACCCATAAAACGTCCACAAGCGTACCTCAACAAAAGAAACACTCGATGAACCAAATACATAACAAGTTTGGTAAATGAGAACCATAGACAGTTCTTATTCCCGTACTCGACCTTCCCAAAAACAAATGAACACCATTTTTCACAAGACATATCTTAAACTTATACATTTTTTTTAATAAAATATATATATATAAACCATTTTATGTAAGACATCAACATAACCATTTTTTTTTCACACTTACTTTTCACCATAAAAATAATAGTTTCCATCAAACGATCTTGAAATACCCAAAACGAATTTGTAAAACGCCATAAAGACTCTAACACAACCTCTTAATCGAACGCGAAAGACATTGAAGAATTCCGTAATCAAAATAATCACCAAACGAATCTCATACCAAGGAAACTCACGCAAATACATTGCAAACCAAACAATAAACTTATTGACTCATTCGTACAATGATCAAACCAAAATTATAGAAAAACACCGATACTAACAGGTCACAAAACATGTCACGAACTTCAATTGGTGTGTGTAAATGAGGGATTAAATATCCACACCAACTCGTCACGAACCAACAATACTTGAAGAATAGCATAACATTCATCCGAGGAATGAATGTATGGAATAACCAAAGAAACGAACCAGTATCCAACAAAAACGAATTCGATTACCCAACACCTATCACAACGTCAAATAGAACGAATATGGCATGTGAACCATCATGGTACGAATAGGAATGCCAACCAAAGAATTTGGTATACAAACGGAGTGTCTAGCAAATGAATCAACTTAAATACCACAACATAAGTACCCACCGATAATTGAGGTATCAACATATGATAGGTAGGATGGAATCTTACCACCTACACACCCCAACGTATAATGACTGCCCAAACGGTTAAGAGAATACTTCTCTAACCATACAGCCATCACCAACATGATATCACATACCCTCTACCACAACATATAACAACAAACATCAATCAATGCAATAATGATCATAAGTCCACGTGTGTGATACCCTTATAATTATGTTCGCGACCATAGTTATAAGCCTATTCCACACGCATACTTGCTTCCAAAACCACACATCTCAATGATAACGCACATATACCACATAGCACCTAATACACCATGCAATCCATGCTATCATGCTTGCAAGTCCACTTGTGTTGTGACGCATGTATAATTATGTTGGCCACAATAATTATCTATGCCCCCTTTCATAAGTATACTCCCTCCCATGACAACACATCATGCAAACAATCACGCAAACAAAAACAAAAGACGTCGCAAACAATCATCTCATGTGGAACAATTCCAACGATCACGTAAACTCTGTAATCAAAATCACTTGGATAAGGTCGATCCAATAGAGTAATCACGCTCCAACATGAATCCAGATGGCAAAAGACAATATACGAATTCCAAAACATAACACAAAATAAAAGACGTAATGGCTCAAACTCCACTCTCGCACTTATCTCTCCACTCAGATCAATTTAACTTACTACTCGCTGTGGACTCTAGATCCGAATCCACACCATTTCATCCTAACTCCCTTTCATCTTTACTCAAACAACCATTCATGTGTCCTACACGTTGAGGTAGTCGACAACATGCAAAATCATCTCCATTCTTTTCTTCCAATTCTACATAATTCACAAGCGCATACAAATCACGAGGTTTACACTAAACCACACCTCCTTCCTATGTGAAGTGAGGACACTACCAAGGGTATTTAGTAATGGCTCCATCTCCAGAAGTCACCGTGGTTCCAAACCTCTCCACTTCTTCTCCACCAACGTTTCCCATAAACGTCCTCTCCTTGTCCGAACATGAATACATGCTAGCGAAAACTCAGATTCTGCGGTTAGTCCGCTTCATCCTACCACTTCTCTCGCATCCGATAGCAACAACGACAGTCTAACGAAGCATCTTACGCGCGGAAGACGATATAAGAAAGTCGATATATATAATAATACGTATAGGAGATAAAATAGACGTCCGAAACTCAATAAAACATCTCATAAATATAGGAATATAGACATATAAAATACTATACTTACACATAGACCCTAAATGCAACTATATGAGGGACTCCTAGGTTATAGTCTAGATTCAACCGCCTAATTCTCTATAACCAAGGCTCTGATACCAATCTGTCACACCCCGCCACGGCGGAAACGCAAGGGTGTAACTTCATCGATATCATCACAACACCTGGTGTCTAAATAGAGAACAACTAAATGCACAAAAATAGAGCAAACCACAAACACGAAGTGTTGTAACAATACCCCAAAACAAAACAACCAGAACAAAATCCGAAACAATACATAAATTCAAACATAGATGCTTAACCACTTCCAATGCAACTAAGTCTCGTCTATCCACATCCTTCTATCTTATCCTTAGAAAGCTCACCTGAAAATGATGCTTAAAATGTCAACATTACGTTGGTGAGATTCATAGGTTTGAGACTCAACACACAAGGCAACCGAATTCACTGTGATTACAAAATATAACTGGATAAAATAATTATAGTTATCATATAGCTACATGCATTTGCAAGTCATTAATCACACATAAAGGCAACAACACTCATAAGGCAACCATTAGGACGGCTCGTGTCCTCCGACCCCATAATCATCAATTAGGTCGCATGCGCGAGCAACAGGATAAGCATCCTTCCAATTGGATCCCATCAACCATATCAAACATCAATTAGGGCGCATGCGCAAGCAACAGGATAAGCATCCTCCTAATTGGATTCCATATACATATTAAACATCAATTAGGTCACATACGTGAGTAACAGGATGAACATCCTCCTAATTGGATCCCATAAACATCCACACAAGCAAATAATCACACATAGCATGCATACGATAACATTATAAGTCCAAGCTCTTTAATACCACACACATAATCACAGTAAATCAAATCAGTTAAGACAAGCATCATTCCCATCCCAAGTTTAAAACAAAGTAAAAATATGGGACTATGAACTCACCTTAAACTCCGCAGCTTCCACAAAAACAATTCACAATCTATAGCACACAAAAATAATCCACATTACACAAGGTCAAGCTAAAAGCTACAACCCATGTAATACTCATATGATGGATGTCTAAGACTCATATGAACCATCATGGATCTCCTAGACACCATACTAACCACTAAAATAACCTAACACTCACTAAATCCCTTGCACTCTAAAACTCAGAAAACGCAGAATTTTTGAGTACATTCACTCACATAAAATCATGACAAATAAAGCTCAACAACTCACACCAAAAATTTACCATGGTCTCTCATAAGCATAGAAGCTAATCCCAGAAGGCCAATAACACACACAAGTACTCATAAGAAATTCAAACTTGTCAACTACTCAAATTCGGATCTGAACGCACACCAAAAAGTTTTGATTTTTAATAATTACTTCCACAAGTTTTCATCGTGAATCCTCTTTTTGGTAGTCTAATATAACCTAAAACTTAACTATTCCAGAAGGCCAAGTCAAAATACCACTTTTACAACCACATGACACCCTCAAACTTTTACCCAAAATCTGTCCCGGTTTGACAGCTTTGACACCTTAACAAAGAAAAATCGAAAGACCGACTTCCCGACCTCAAAATCAATCGTGGCTGGACTTTTTGGAAAGCACTTTCATTATACTTAAATTTATACTTAAAATTCGTGACTTAACTCATCACCATCTGTTATTTACACTCACATCGTTACAGCCTTACAAATCTGTCCAAACCCTAACACATAATCTAACGTGTTTAACACTCAATTCCCTTAACCATTAACCATAATATTAACTTCTAATCATCCTAACATGTTTTACTTCAATAATTTACAGAAGTATATAAACCCTAGATTCCATCATATTAATTATTACATGAATCATAACAATAATTAATTAATTACACATAAGGGTTAAAGATTTTACCTTGATTCTTGATTATTGCTAGACAAATATGAAACCCTAATTTTTCTTCTTGGATCCCCCTTGTGTCGACTCAATATGCAGGAAAAAGACGTTATGGGTCGTTTTTTATGTTTATATGGGTAAGGGTTGGGCTTATTTGGGTTGGACTAGGATTCCTTATTGCTAAGAATTGTATTTGGAATAAAATTGAGTTTCCTTTTCCCCTAAAACCCCTCCCTAGCCGATTTCTATACAAACATTTATATTTATATATATATATATATATATATATATATATATATATATATATATATATATATATATATATATATATATATATTTATTACACTCAAAACCTCATACTTTTCATATTTTATAAACTCCCGAAACAAAACCTAACGTCTTACGCGATAAACCTCAGTTTTTAAGACAACCCGGAAAAATATTATTTCAAAAAATAAAGTTTCCAAAAATAGAATTCCACACTCTTTTGAAACATAACACATAAAAACAACTCCTCGTAACTTGCTAATGCTCAAATACTTGAACGAAGACTCGTTACACAAAAACACCAAAAACTACACAAGTCATTTCTACACCCCAAAGGTGATCAAAATGAACTTTCCCAAATTCCAAACTTTCCAAATCACAATAAAACCACTCACGCAAAGGGATTTAGTGCTAAAACTCACCTATATCACACTTATAACACCTAAGACACATCAAACAAACGTCAACCGAGTCAAGACTATCAGTCAAACTAACTTGCTAAAGCCACGATTGTTACAAAAGCCATGAAGTTACCCTTAACTTTTTGGGCGGAAGCAGTGAAACATGCTATTTACATACTAAATAGGGTACCTACAAGAGCCCTAATAGATAAAACTCCATATGAGGCACTCTACAATAGAAAACCTAATCTAGAGAACCTAAGTATATTTGGATGCACACCTTATGCAAAATTAACAATACCTCATTTAAAGAAGCTGGATGATAGAAGCCTACCGATGATTTACTTAGGAGTAGAGGAAGGATCAAAAGCATGTAGGTTATATGATCCGATAAGGAAAAAGAAACATGTTAGTAGGGATGTAAAGTTTATGGAAACAAAGCCATGGAATTGGGAGAAGAGGGGAGAGGATACAAGTACACAAGACAAATTTTGGGCTAGTTTTGTGGTAGACGAAGTTGACAATGCAAACCCTATACCTGTCAACATAGAAAATGATGATGATATGTATCCAACACCGGATCCATTACCAGATCCAGAACCAGACTCACCAATTACACCACCAACATACAATTATGACCCTAACTCAGAAGAAGAAGAAGCTACTATTAGTTCATTAGAAACTTCAGATGAAATGTATCCAACACCGGATCCATTACCAGATCCAACATCAGAACCAGACTCACCAATTACACCACCAACATACAATTATGACCCTAACTCAGAAGAAGAAGAAGAAGCTACTATTAGTTCATTAGAAACTTCAGACGAAAGATATGATCATAGACCAGTACGAGGATTGAAAGGTTTAGCAGAAATTTACGAAAATGCAAGTGTAGTGGAAACACCAAGTTTATTCTTCACAGAAGAAGAACCTCGTAACTATAAGGAAGCATCAGTAGATAAGAAATGGATTGAGGCCATGGAAATTGAATTAGATTCAATAAATAAGAATAAGACATGGATTCTTACTACATTGCCAGAAAATCAAAAGGCAATTGGACTTAAATGGGTTTTTAAAACCAAGAGGGATGCATAAGGAAAGATCATACGATACAAGGCACGTTTAGTAGCAAAAGGATATGTACAAGAACAAGGAATAGACTTTGATGAAGTATTTGCCCCAGTTGCTAGGATAGAAACAGTACGGTTAAATATTATCATTAGCAGCATATCATGGTTGGCGAGTTCATCACTTGGATGTAAAATCAGCATTTTTACATGGAGATTTGAAGGAAAAAGTGTACAAGCTTATTAAAGCTTTATATGGATTAAGACAAGCACCGAGAGCTTGGAATGTGAAGCTTGATCAAACATTAAAGTCATTAGAATTCAAGAAATGTAATCTCGAACAAGCAGTTTATACAAAGAGAAACAAGAATTCTACAATTATAGTTGGAGTTTATGTAGATGATTTGATAATCACGGGCACTCCAAAGAAGGAAGTAGAATTATTCAAATCCTAGATGGAAGAAAAGTTTGAAATGAGTGACTTAGGATTATTAGCTTATTACCTTGGGATAGAAGTTACACAGATAGGAGGAGAGATTACATTTAAGCAAACAGGTTATATTAACAAGATCTTGAAGGAAACAAATATGAATGATAGTAATGATACGAAGATACCAATGGATCGCGGTACTAAGTTGGTCAAGGCGGAAGATGGTAACTCAGTTGACGCAACTTACTATAGAAGCTTAATTGGAAGTCTCAGGTACTTACTACATACAAGACCAGATCTTAGTTATTCAGTCGGACTACTCAGCAGATGGATGCAAGACCCAAAGGAACATCACCTGAAGGCGGTAAAGCAAGTAATCCGATATATCAAAGGAACAAAGGAGCATGGCATAATTTACAAGAAAGAAGGCGGCTGCAAGATTACAGGTTACAGTGACAGTAGTTATGGAATCAACACTGATCAAGGAAAAGGAACTACTGGCATAGTATTTTATTTTGGAGAGTCACCCATTACTTGGAGTACTCAGAAACAACCAACAGTGGCGCTATCATCATGTGAATCAGAATTCATGGCGGCTACTGCAGCAGCATGTCAAGCCTTATGGTTAAAAAGATTACTTAGTGAATTAACTGGAAATGAAGAAAAGAAGATTACGTTGAAGGTAGATAACGTTTCAGCAATAGCACTAGTCAAGAACCAAGTTTTTCATGGAAGAAGTAAACACACCGACATTCGCTATCATTTCATTCGAGAATGCGTAGAGAATGGACACATCAATGTAGAACATGTCAGCGGAGAACTACAAAGAGCAGATATACTAATGAAGGCTCTACCAAGATTGAAGTTCATGACAATGCGACAAATGCTCGGAGTTCAAGATTTAACAAGAAGCAACGATCAAGATTAAGGAGGAGAATGTGACCCGATTAATCTTTATCTTATGCTTGTTATTATTATTAGTTAGAAGTTAGAGGACCAAACTTGTTAGTTAGAAACATTATAACCGAATAGTTAGTTAAATCGGTTAAGAAAACTTGAAGAGTTACATCGGTTCAAACATACCGATTCATACTCTATATAAACATATGTATTAGTATCGATTAAAGGTTAATGAACATATAGATTTAACTTATTCATATTTGCAACTTATTTTACATCGATCTAGAGAAAGTGGGACAACAGTCAAGGTGGGATTTATCCTCGGGCAACTCTATGAATGGTCTCCTTGCACTAGAGTCCCAATGGAACAGGAGTTTTGATCCTTCATTGATGATGCCCTGGATAAGAGCCTCTGTTCTTAGTTATATGGGCTATAATTAAGATCAGGAAGAGTGTTTGTCTAGTGGAAATGTAGTCAATGTTTGGATATTTCTCCATGGTTGCCTAGATGATAGCTATTATGGCTTGTGTATGCTATGTCTAGAAGAATAGTGAACTGTGTGAATCAGCTATGTTTCCTGAATTGTAGTCCTGAATTGTATGTGTATCTCTCTTTTTGTAGCAGCAATTTGAGCTTGTTCAAATTGGCTGTGATTGAATCATTTAATTTGCTAATTTATTAATATAAGTTCACTGTTTCAGGAAAAAAAATTGTAGTTTGTATTAGAATGTAATACAATTCCCACTGGGAGAGACTAGCGACTTCAACTAAAACACTGGACTACATTAGTGGTCACCACTTTGGACTTATAAGAAGCTCAAGCTTATTATCTAATACCAATGTGGGATAGATTGTCACATATTTACTATCTTGTAACAAATATTACATTTTTGATACAAGATCTTAACTTCCAAACTAATGATTAACATATGGAGCGAGTGTAAATAAAGGTAAATGAAGCAAACTTGAAAAGTGATTCATAAACCCGTCGTTGTATTGGAAATAAAATCATATCGTTAAGTTAACATAGGTAAGCTGGTATATTTGATCAAATACACTAAATAAAAATAAATCTTAATAAATGATTGTCATCTTTGTGATTGTGATTCCGAAACAACATAACCATTTGAAAACCCCTAAACCTTGGACTATAGCTCACTTCTTTAAATTATCTCTAGTGCTTAAAACAAAGATGATATAATCATTTCTATAACTTGTTATCATATAATCATGCAACTGAGCATCCTTAATTGGACTTTCTTTAGTCAAAACAAAGATGATATAAAAATCTAGAACTGCAAGTAGCATGAACCTTTCAAACTCTGACAATTCAAAGTCAAACCAAATTTACCAAAGTCAACTTAGGTACCAAGTCAGACACTTCTAGATACTCCATTCCTCATATCCACTTTCTCATGTTCACACATCAGACACTATAAATCCACCTTTAGAATCCACTGACCATATCACACAAACCACAATGAAAACTTTCTTAACCCTCTTCATATCTGGACTACTTTTCGCTAGTATCACAACTGCCCAGAACTGCGGCTGCAGCCCAGACTTGTGCTGCAGCCGGTTCGGTTTTTGTGGTAGCGACGAGGCATACTGTGGCACTGGGTGCCAACAAGGGCCATGTTTCTCACCTCCACCTACTAATGATGTATCAGTTGAAAGTATCGTGACAGATGCATTCTTTAATGGGATAAAGGATCAATCGGATGCGAGTTGTGAAGGGAGAGAGTTTTATACACGTGCCGCTTTCCTTGAAGCTCTTGGTAACTATCAACAATTTGGTAGAGTTGGTTCGGAAGATGATTCCAAACGGGAGATTGCTGCTTTCTTTGCACATGTAACTCATGAAACTGGACGTAAGTACTCTCTCTATATATATTAGCAAATTAGAATTTCTTATTTATGTAAAATACAACTATAAGACAAATTTCATATTAGTATACATACTTTAAGGCCAAAGACCAGTCCAAGTTTGTAAGGTAGCGGCCTTTATAGACAAGTATTAAGTATAGATTGAAAGCCGTAGCTGAGCTAACGGAGGCAGTGTGTAAAAGCTTACATTGATAACTCAACATGACTATAATCTAAGTTTACAGATACATTGATAACCTTAGTATGATACATTACTAAGCTCCATATTTACAGAAACTATACTATATATGTTATATATATATTATATATATATATATATATATATATATATATATATATATATATATATATATATATATATATATATATATATATATACTGCCTTATTTGAAGTTTAGTTTCATGTACAATCTCGATCTCATTTTGAATTATGTACCTTTACTGATCATGAAATCAAATTGCGGAAACACATGCATATTGTTAGCGTATACCATAAAATCGCTACAATATTTTCTTATCTTATCTCAGATTCTCTACTACAATATCTTCCACCAGTTGAAAAAAATTTCAAATTACTATGTTACCAGAATTTTGTCTCAGTTTGACAATGTTATTACAACTGGTTAACCATAGCTGACTTGATTAGTGATAACCTGGTTGCATTGATCCATTCTGAATAATCGATATAAAATGATCAATCAGCTAAATTAATTTTTTTCCATGAGCAGATTTTTGCTACATTGAGGAAGTAAACGGTCCTTCAAGGGACTATTGTGATGAAAACAATACACAATATCCATGTAATCCTAACAAGGGTTACTATGGGAGAGGTCCAATCCAACTATCATGGAATTACAACTACGGTCCAGCTGGGAGCAGCATCGGATTTGACGGACTAAACAATCCAGAAACTGTAGCTACCGATCCAATCATCTCCTTTCGAACAGCATTATGGTTTTGGATGAATAATGTCCACTCAATCATACTTTCGGGCCAAGGCTTTGGAGCAACTATCCGAGCTATCAATGGAGTACTGGAATGCGATGGTGGAAATCCTGATACTGTAACTTCTCGTGTCCGTTACTACAATCAATACTGTAGCCAGCTTGGGGTTGCACCTGGAGATAACTTACGATGTTAGACTAGTTTCTCTACTGGGAACTTGTTTACTTGGCCTTTGTAATATTAATTATTCAATTCTATTAACTTAAAAAAATGTAACTTCCTTTTCATAGCCGGGACCATAGTCACATGTAACGGGGATCACTCGAGTACGGGATCGCGGTTCGCTATTTCTCAAAATCCGGTACGACCATGGGTAGGCTCATTCCGGTTCGTTTCGGTTCGGTGTACCATTTATTTCGGTTCGATGTACCAAATACTTTGGTACGGCGTACCCAATAATAATATTGTTTAGTTTCATATATTTTTATACATTCACAAGTCATAACTCATAAATAAACTTCAATGATATATTAATATTAATAGCCTTGCCAATACACTATACAAAGTACAAACAGAAAATATATGAGTCATGATAAGAGTCTTTATCATAAAACACTGTATGTATTTAGGCTATGTTTGGCAAAAGTAGCTGTGAACAGTAGCAGTGAGCTGTTAGTTATGGCCACAGCTCACAGCTTTTTAAAGAAGCATTGAAAAAATGAGTTTTTCTAAAAATAGCAAAGCTCACTGTTCTATTGCCAAATCAACACTAAAAATTAAAAACCTCATTGCTCACAGCTCATCGCCCCAAAAAGCGCCAAACATAGCCTTAATATATACTATTTATTCCACACTTATTCACATTACCAGCGAACCTTCAAACTTCCCATTTACACGCATTCAATAGAAAGTTAGAAACAGAGTATTGGAACCCTTCAAATTCCCACGGTTGGTGTATTACATAATATTTTTAAGTTTTTAACGCGTTTTCAAGCCCTATAAATCGCTGATTTGTGAATTATTGGATCGCCGATTCGCGAATTGTTAGATCGCGATCTGATGCGAAACAAAACGGATTCAAGGTGTTCACGGTGGATTCGATTTAATTGAAAACCAAATTTCTCATATTCCTAACAGCCCTTGGAAGTCTATAATTGATCTGAAAAAACCATTGTCTCAGCTTAGTGTAAACTTGTCTTCTATTTTTTCAAGGAAAGTCGGGAACGGAGAAACATTTTCTTTTTGGAATGATGAATGGTTGGGGAATACTAAACTATGTCTTTTATTCCCGCAAGTGTATGAATTAGAGACGGTTAAAGGATGTTTGATTAGTGACCGATGCCATCAATAAATGGGTCATGCAACTTTACATGGGCACGGAGAAGGCCTGTTAGAGATGGATTGGAGATGGAGCAAAATATAGAGAGTTATTGGGTCTTCTAGTAAACTTTCCCTAGCTCTTCTCAAGACACTTGGACATGTTCATTGGGCAATACACCTGACTTCTCAGTATCCTCCATGCGACGCCTTATACAGAACTCGACTCTTTTGTCAATCGAATATCATGTGAGATGGAACAAATGTCTCCTAAATAAAGATTAATGTTCACACATGGAGGCTGTTTTGTGACCACCTTCCGACCCGATATAATCTGTATATACGTGGTATCGACCTCCATTCATCAATATGTCATGTATGTGATGAACATATAGAAACCTCTAAACACCTCTTCATTGATTGCTCGATTGCTTCTCAACTTTGGAAATTGGTTTGCTCTTGGTGGGGTTTACATGATTATCCTAAGGATGTTTGTGGTTTAATCACATGGGCTCATTCGGTCGATCTCAATGGAAACACAAAGATTTGGTTTGATGTGGTTGTTCAATCAACTACTTGGATCATATGGAGATACTAGAATAGGATTTGTGTCGATTCAAAACCTTCACGCAAAGATACTCTTGGAGATGATATTATGATTTTATCTCATTCTTGGATCTCAGATAGGAGTAAACTTTCATGCCCTAAGTGGCTTGATTGGTTTGTTAATCCGAAAGTTGTATGTACAAATGATTTGTAATCACTTTCTAGCTTCTTGTTAGTTATTAATAAAATCCACCGTTCAAAATAAAAATAAAAATGGAATACCGATTGGGAACAACGATTATGGGTTTCAGTTCGCGATCCCCAGCAATCCGGATCACAACCATACCGCGATCCGATACGCCCGATCCAGATTGGAAATCGCAGCATATTGGGCGATCCATGTGACTATGGCCGGGGACTAGCGACTCCAACTAAAACCACATTACCATTTCACCCTAACAGCTAGGGATGCTAAAAACTTTAAAGATGGATGTTTAAAAACAGCCTATATAGAGTTTCAATTTGAATGTAACACCCTTCCCCCATAGCCGGGACAAGCGACTCAAACTAAAACCACATCATTATCTTATCAATAACACGGATGCTAAAGCCTATAAACTTCCCAACTCAAGTTTTTATTTGCGTCAGAATAACCGTGTCTAGCAACTCCAACAAAAACTCAGGTGAAGAAGTTATTAGTTAGCCACTACTTTGGAATTATAAGAAGCTCAAGTTTCTTATCTCAAGCAATGTGGGACACATTGTTACATATAATCTTGTAACAAATGATACATCTTTGATGCAAGAATTATCCAAACATCTTTAGGGTGGTGGGAGTACCTGCGGTAAGGTGGATTGCGGTAAGCCTTACCGCACGGTAACACCGCCGCCTCCATTACCTTACCGCACCGGGGGGGGGGGGGGGGGGGGGGGGGGGGGGAGGCTTTTTGAGTGAGATCCTCACGCACGGTGAGAAAGGAAAAAGAGCCGTTGGAGGAGCTTGAAAGGTGGTTCGTGATTGTGTTTATTCTGTAAGTGTGCGTATGGATTGCATGGTTTCTTCTCCTTACTCCTCGTACCACAGAAACCAAAGATAGCGAAGGGGTTTTTCTATTTGTGTTTTGGTGTGAGAAAATGGAGGTGTACATGCATGTGAGAGTGCATGGGCTTTAATATACGAGTGGTATAATATACATGTTAGGGAGACAAGTGTATAGAAGATAGGATATATATTCGACAAGTGTATAGGGAGACAAGTGTATAGAAGATAGGATATATATTCGTTATGGACCCGCACGACAATATCTCGGACCCAATTTTTAAAGAATTCGTCATCGCACGGAAACGCGAGATATGTGCCAAATACGGGTGGCCGTGTAGTTTGTAGGATTTTAGTTTTTAATAAATTTGTATGAAATTAAAAAAAAAAAAAAAAAAAAAAAAAAAAAAAAAAAAAAAAAAAAGGTGAGTGAAGTGGCGCCTCAAAAAAAGAAGTGAGTGAAGAGTGAGTGATGAAAAAAGTGGGGAATGATGTGGCGTAAGGGGATTGGTTGAGAGTGAGTGAAGGGAGGGAGGGTGAGTGATGTACTCCCACCACCCTTACTTATGTATTGAGTGAAACAAGTAGTGATACACGACTTTTGGATCGTGAAGTGAGTGACGAACTTCTAGACACTCAAGTTAATCCAACTGTTTGGGAAATCAGTGGACATATAATGTTGAAACATAAAAAAGATTTTGATGGTGCAACCGAGGAAAACGCTTGGAGACTTTTTGCAGAGGTTTCACTCTTTGAAGAAAGGTTTTAAGAAGTGATAGCCATCATGTGTTGTTATTGAAACAACAAACTTGCCTGATGAGGATGAACGATATGACGTGCACACCCTTAACAATGGTTCCCAATGAAATAAAATCAGGATAGAAAACAATATAGATCAAAAGTAGCTCAATAACTTGTTTAAAACGACACAACTCTTTGTTTGAAATTTTCACATAAATCTCTTTATTCGAATTCAGTTCTTTCAAGTCCCGCAATGTCTAAATTCTAACAAATTGTTACGCCTAGATTGTAAACTTGTTTAAAACAACTAATGAAAAAGTGTAATACCCCAATGTCTCAACTTTTACACATTGTTACTTGTACTATAAAAAAGATAATTGCGTTGATGATCCATATGGGTATCATACTATCATGGATTCATTTGTTCTTGTACAAGTGACCACATATAATACACAAATACCCTGCCATACGGAGAGACTAGCGACTTCAACTAAAACACCATGATGGACCACATTAGCCGGTCAACACTTTGGACTTATAAGAAGCTCAAGCTTATTATCTAATGCCAATGTGGGACAGATTGTCACACACTATCTTGTACTCAACAATAATTTATTTTTATGTAAGATCGTAACTTCCAACGGTGGGAGTATGAAAAAGTTCTATTGAAGCAAACTTGAAAAGTAATATATAAACCTCTCATTGTATTGTAAAACAGTCACATCCTTTAGTTAACACGGGTAAGCTGATACATTTGATAAAATACACAAACAAATCTTAATAAATGATTGTCATCTTTGTGATTGTAATTTGCTTATAAACGAGTAAAAATAGTCAAAAATCATATTTATGCATAAACCCTTTTGTATATTCGGTATTTATCTTATCAAAGTAGAGGAGAGTTATTTTACATCCATCTAAAAAGGAAAAAAAAATGATAAAATTGGGTTTTTTAAATTGTGTGAATTAATCTCATCCATTAGATCAAATAAAGATAGAGAGTAAGATTAGTCTTTTAGTATGTAAAAAAAGTTTGGTCCTCAAATGATCTTAAATCATCAAAGTAAACTGTTAAGCATACTGCATACTTAAGAATAAACCCTTTGGTAAACAATTCTTTTTTTCATGATTTTTTTTATTTATTTATTTTATTTACATATTATTTTTTATTTTTTTATTTTTAATTATCCTAAGTGCTTAAAAGAATTAGAGGAGATGATGTTTGTATTTACATGTGTTTGACACCCTTTGAAAGGGCACTTCGTCACTTTACCCGAACATGGATGTTAAAAACTTGTCTCTTACCCAAACAGGAAGGTAATAATACCACTCACGTGGTGTTTGTACAACTGGTTGAGCCGTCTGATTAAAACCGATTCTAAACTTATGTGTGTGTGTATATATATATATATATATATATATATATATATATATATATATATATATATATATATATATATATATATATATATATATATATATATAAAATATATAGTTTTGCATGATCTCATAAATTATCCGATTTTATTCTCACATTCGAATAAACCAATTAATAAAATTGAGACTCTATGAAGTGATACGTTCTAAATACTTCAAATGATCAATCAAACTTAGAAAGCTTGATGGCAAAAAAGTTTTTTTAGTTTTTTTGATAAAAAAAATTTGACCCGGTCGGATTTATTAAACCGGGTCAACGAAAAACCGTCGGTTTAATCCGGTTTCCAAATAATAAAAAACCCGGTCACATCCGGCCCGGTCTCCAAGCCGGTTCCCGGTTCAACCGGCCGGGTCAACCCGGGTTTTAAAACATTGAACTAAATACATTAATCAACCAATACTTCCGACTATCTAGCATTAAAACCCCGTGCATATATATATGGAATTCCAGTTTGCAACGCCCATCCCAAAGTTGGGACTAGCGATTCTGAATAAAAAAAGACGGTAAAGGCATAACTCAGCCAGCAGTTTGACCTGCCCATTCCAAAGGACTAAACAAAAACCATTCAACAAGTCAATAGTTAGCCACCTATTTGGACTTATAAAGGGTTTAAGTTTCTTACTCACATCCATGTGGGACATAATTGTAACAAATGATAAATTTTTACAAAATAATTTAATTTTCTTTTAACGTCAACTAATTATCTCACAATATATACATCATAAATCTCTTATATATATTAAACATGATGTATAACCACAATCATTTGGTTTATGAGCATTCTCACACGATTTAAGATGTCATTAAAACACAAGCCCTTTAGTAATAATACATCTTTAATGCAAGATTGTACTTCTTGACTAACAAGACACATATGGAGGTAGTATGAACAAAGTTTATTGATGCAAACTTGAAATGTGAAATACAAACGTTTTTAGTGCAAAAAAATCACATCCTTAAGTTAAGATAGGTAAGCCGACACATATTTGACCTCATCCTTAAGTTAACAACTTACTAAATGCTACCGAGTGTGCCCATATATCTTCAAACATGCCTCACCACCAACTTATTACTTGGCCAATAGTTTCTACTGGACTGGATCGCTAACGTCTTTTTAATGTCATGGATTTTCGATATTCATCATTTAAACCTAGCTAGAAAAAGTAAATACTTATTGCATCAGTTTTCTTTAGATGATTAGATGTGGGGTTTCGTCAATCTCTTTTGTAGTTTTAAAGTTGTCTAGAACATGTAAACTCTGAGGTTCGTTATGAAATTTCAATCTCAATAGTACAAAGATATAAAAAGTCATTGTAATATTTCATTGAAAGTTTCATTATGTCAGCTCACTACAACATTCTCTGCTTTTGGCGGGGACATTTCCAAGCTTTCAGTGGGGACTTTTCCCCGCCCAATACTTTTGGCGGGAACATGTCTCCGCCAAAAGTACCTCGCCAAAACCCCTTCGCTGTAAACTTTTGGCGGTGACGGACATCATTTTGGCGGGGACACGTGGGACCCACACTGCCAGCGTTGACAATTTGGCCAGGTCAAACAATGCCAGCATGGCAATACTTTCGGCGAGGACATGTGTTTTCGATGTTATAATTAATCCCTTAATCCTTAATTTAACTAATAATTCACGCACTTTTGGCGGAAACGTGTCCCCGCCAAAAGTGGTGTCCATGGACATTGGGCCAACCTTTTGGCGGGGACAGATCCCCACTAAAAGTGGTATCCATATACATTGGGCCAAACTTTTGGCAGGGACATGTCCCTGCTAAAAGTGGTATCCATAGACATTGTGCCAAACTTTTGACGAGGACGTGTCTCCGCTAAAAGTAACTGACCCATTTTACAGCAAATTGCTGCAAAATGGGTAATATCCATATTTTTTTTGGAAAAAATCTACAAATTCACAACCTGTATATACTCTAATTACATCACCACAAGACACTCAAATCACAAATTCGCCAAACATAATATCATACATATCCAAATTCGTTAAAAATTAACATAATCATGTGTTTGTATCCAAATTCGCCAAAAATGGTTCAAAAACCGTTATCACACGATCATTACATAAGCTAGCTATCAGCCATACGCTACAAAACTATATGCGGGAACAATGTAGCGGGATGTTAAATGAACGAGTCGAGATGATGTGGCATTACACGAGATGTTAAACGAACGAGTCGAGATGATATGGTTATACACGAGATGTTAAACGAACGAGTCGAGATGATGTGATATTACACAAGATGTTAAACGAACGAGTCGAGATGTTGTGGTATTACACGAGATGTTAAACGAACGAGTTGAGATGCTATATGGTTATACGCGAGATGTTAAACGAACGAGTCGAGATGATGTAGTATTACATAAGATGTTAAACGAACGAGTCGAGATGCTGTGGTATTACACGAGATGTTAAACGAACGAGTCGAGATGCTATGGTTATATACGAGATGTTAAACAAACGAGTCGAGATGATGTGGTATTACACAAGATGTTAAACGAATGACTCGAGATGCTATGGTTATACACGAGATGTTAAACGAATGAGCCGAGATGATATGGTTATACACGAGATGTTAAACGAACGAGTCGAGATGATATGGTTATACACCTATTGAATGTGCATTGCTTAATTATGCGTACCGCTCTTTACCTTTTGCAATTAATAACAAAAGATTTGACACTTTGATGTACAAAAACCTGGGTATAGAAAACAAAGGTCTTTACTATACAAGAGGGGTCTATTTAAAGCTTAAAATTTTATTCGAACTATATACTCTGATAAGTCACAAAGGTTTGATTAGATAATGTGATAAAACACGAGGATTCCAAATATTGTTAAGCTGTAAATGTGAAGATTTGGTTGAAATGAAATAGTTTATTATAACTCGGGACCATTTGGTTAGATACGGTGAGGCTGTGAGCTAAAAATTTATTCATTCTAATAAAAGAACTTTTAAGTAATGAACCATCAAAATATGACTTTTCTACTTTACAAAATTTGTTCATATTACAATGTCTTAATGACATCTATCTACCCAATTTATTAACCCAAGACCTCTTAATATTTTTTTGTTATCTTTATTAACTTCTTCACATTCTCAAGAACGAGTCGAGATGCTATGGTTATACACGAGATGTCAAACGAACGAGTCGAGATGCTACGGTTATACACGAGATGTTAAACGAACGAGTCGAGATGATGTGGTATTACACGAGATGTTAAACGAACGAGTATAGATGATATGGTTATACACCAAAATTTTCCCACCTAACAACTTATCCTCACTATATAAACACACGCACACACACTCATCTAACTAATAAAAACTCACACACACACACTCATCTCATTATCTCTCTCTCTCTAGCAGTTTCTGTTTTCCGGCGATACAAACAGTTTCCGGCCGCAGGAATCTTTTTCTGGCCACCACCTTTTATCACCTCAACTTGTAGATCGGGCCACCCCCGGTCACAATTCTACCACACACACTATTAACATGCCGCTCAAGATGGCAGAATATGAAGCTTTTGCTTGTCCTTGTGGATGAGGAGACATAATTCTACGAGAATCGCATAAATATTACTCCTATGGTAAACTATACTATGCGTGTCCTAAATCAAAGGGTGGGACAAATGATAATGGATGCAATTTTTTTTATGGAAGGAGGAACGAATTGCCAAAATGACCGGTTCTCTTGGAGATTCAACACCTCCAACTCATTCCGCCGGACCATCCATACCTCCAACTCGTTACACTGCAGGACCTTCAACATCGAGTCCTGCAAATACAGAGTGCTCAAACTGCATCAAATTGAATCACCAGATAATGGTACTCAATAAAAATGCTAGAATTGTATCAGTATCCCAACAACCACACAATTGATTCAGCTGCCTTGTTTCACGAGCTTTATAATGAGATGTTAGGTGGTATGAGAAATCTTTGTATGTAGTGTTGTTGTTGTTGCTGTTATTGTTGTTTGTTGTGTTATTGTTGTTGTTGTTGTTGTTGTTGTTGTTGTCGTTGTTTGTTGTTGTTGTTGTTTAATAAAATGTTGTTGTTGTTGTTTAATAAAATGTTATTGTTTTTGTGAAAACTGATGTAACAAAAGGCAAACCGTTTATTTAAAACAATTAACAATTAACAATTAACAAACACGAAGGCAAACCGTTTATTTAAAACACGCAAGAGTTCTCAACCACATACATTTCATACAGACTCAAACATAACAACTCGACAACCAAACGAAACAACTTAAACTAAACAGCTCGACAACCAAACGAAACAACTCAAACTAAACAACGCGACAACCAAACGAAACACAAACGATACAACGACCCGTTTATTTTTTTTGCGGCTACTTCCTGCTTTGCTTGAACTCGCACCATCTTTTCCTTTCCTTGCTCTCATTTCCTTGAGATGTGCAAACGTAGCTTCCAGATCTGTTATTTTATTTTCCAGATCTGTTATTCTACTTTCGACTTCAACAGCAGCAGCTTGAGCTTCATCAGCATCTAGCTTTTCCAAATACTCTATATAGTACGGTTTTTTCCTTAACCATACCAGAATCCGGTCTCTCTGCCACAATGCACAGTTCGCTTACGAACCATATTAATCAAAAATTTCCCAGTCCCAATGATTTATAATTTCATTATACAAGAGCTCGTGTGATAAAGCCTTTACCCACTCCTGTTCCGGCGTTAAACCATCTATTGTTATGTGTGTTTTGTATTTTTTTACCGAATTTATGATAGTTAATATGTGTTATGTGTATATTATAATATATATTAAAAGTTTGAGGAAAAAAGTTGCAGTTTGGGAGGAAATTTGGCGCCTAACCATGTCCCCGCTAAAAGTTTGTGTTCTACCCCGGTAATAGTTTTTTGCGGGGACATGTCCCCGCCAAATGTCTAGGCGGGAATAATACGCGGGAACAAGCCAAAAGTTCTTTATCGATCCAACTTTTATCATAGAAACTATCAAGCAATCTTAGCCACTCATTTTTTTTTTTATCAAAATAAAAAAATAAACTTCCACCCTTTTTTTAAAACTTAAATATTTCGCAAACCGTAAATCGTCAAACTAAAAAAAAAAAAAAAAAAAAAAAAAAAACATCGCGACGAGAATTAAATTATCTTTCTACAGACATGCATTGTTATATACTTTCGACGAACTTTTTTTTCGATGAACTTTTTTTTTCACCCAGAAAAATCATATATGATTCGTAAGAATCATATATGATTCGTAAGAATCATATATGATTCGATTTTAACAAATCATATATGATTCTTATGATTCGTAAGAATCGAATCATATATGATTCTTTCTGGGCGAAAATTTAAAAATAAAAAGTTCGTCGAAAGTATATAACAATGCATATCTATAGAAAGATCATTTAATTCTCGTCGCGATGATATTTTTTTTGTAGCTTGAAGATTTACCGTTTGCAAGATATGTTGTTTTGAAAAAAAATGTGGAAAATATAAATGGGTGGCTATGATTGGTTGATAGGTTCTATGGCATGTATCGGTTCTTCATGGATCTCAACTCGCGGGAACAATTAGGCGCAACTATTTTGGTCAAATTTGCAAAAATACTTTCGGCGGGGACATGTCCCCGCCAAAAGTAAGCGTTGGAAATGTAGTAAACGGTCAGTGATATCGTGTGCAAGCTCAGCATATTTTTTGTCGTTTAGTGCCATTTTAATAAAAAAGATTGAATTTAATAGAAATCAAGTCCGTCTTTTTATTATAAACCCACGATTCTATTTAACGAAAAGGTGAGATTTTTTACAAAAATTAACGCTAGGAAGCTCATCACGAAACCCTTTACGCCTCCTGGAAAGGAAAATAAGTTACGTTTTTAAAAACTTTTGCATAGAATTTTGTCGTGAACGCCCATTCCAAAGCACGAATTAACTATTCCAACTAAAAACCATACAACAAGTTAATTGTTAGCAACTTATTTGGACTTATAAGGGGCTTAAGTTTCTTATCTCAAATCAATGTGGAAGGGATTGTTACATATAGTCTTGTAACAAATGATACATCTCTAATTTTTTATTTATTTATTTTTCTTTTTTCTGAACGCCAATTAATTATCTAGCAATATACTCCCTCCGTCCAATATTAAGTGTCCATTTTCATAATGCATAAAGTTTTAGAAGATTCCATTAATCATACTCTCCACCAATCAAATATTACCTTTACCCACTAAAGTCTCATCTTATTGTGGGTTTAAGTCCTATCTGTAAGACTAGAAGGCAAAGGTATGAGTAGTCTAAGGTGAGTTCCCCTCTCACGTGTCACTTCCTTGTCTAGATTCCTAACTCACGAGCGAGAAACAAATTTCAAGAAGGAACTAGGTGAGCTACTCACCTTTTGTGAGTTTGTAATTTTCGTAGGCCTCATTCCAAACAGTGCATTAAAGTGTGTAATAAACATCACTATTTGTAATGAAAATGTTAAATATCGAAACAGTGCAGCTTTTTTGGGGAGTGTTTGCTTAATATCACTATTTTTGTGGGCTCATTTAATGTTCTAGCCGTTGAAGTAGTTGAACGATTTAAAAAAAAAATACTCTCTACCTTTTATTTACTTATAAATACCCACTATTTCACCATTTTTAACACAAACTCACCATTTCTTAACCTAATAATTTCAAATATATATATATATATATATATATATATATATATATATATATATATATATATATATATATATATATATATATATATATATATATATATATATATATATATATATATATATAGTATAACTTTCTTACGAGAACCACTTTTATCTGCAATAACTGCGAGAACCAATATTGTCCATTAGATTGTGAGATCAATGACTATAATGAAGTGTGCCATTAATGTAATTAACTTAAAAATTAGACCATTATTTAAAAATCTAAAAGGGTATCATTGGAATTTTATCCCACTCTTTTTTAAACCGTCTAATAATATGGATCTAAATCATTTTCGTTTTTATCTCTTTCTTCCTCACTTATCTCTTCTCTCTGTAAACCCTAAAACTGCCACCCCAATATCTAAGCCGCCGCCTTTTTATGTTATCGTAAAATCACGACCAACCCTCTGGCCTCTTTGTATCGTACCCAAAGTTGCCCTTTATAACCGATCGATTTGTTCCAATTAAAAAAAAAAAAAAAAACCACTATAGCCGCTACTCTCATCACCTCTTGTTCCCACCCGCACCAACCATTTTGAATCATGCTTATTTTAATAAACACGCTTGTTATGAGGTTGGTTTTCTTTATTTTTCTTTTATATTGATTCATTGTTTTCAGTTGAGTAGGTTGAGTTTTGTGTTTTTGAAATATTAGTTTCGATTTGGAAAAAAATAGATATGGAAAAAATAGTTTTAGATCTGTAAAAAAAGGTGATATAATCTTGGAAAATAATAGGTTTGTAGGTGGATCTAGAGAGTTATGAAACGGATAATAAAGCAATTTATTTGGAGAAGTCGGATGGGACATGGAGATCAAGTTATACATATGCATCTGATGTTCTTGTTCTACTTGATTCTTCTACAAGGTTTCCTTTTCTCAAGGTAGTGGTTACTTCATTGGAAAAAAACTGTTCCGTTCTTTATTTTAAAAATAAAGAGGCCTAAAACAAGTGTATAGTCTTGATTCTTGAATTTTCCGTTGTTGATTGTTTTAGTGTATGCTAGATCACTTTCATGTGTAATGATGTCATTTAAATATCTATATATGCATGGGATGAAATTGCAATGTTTGATAGTTATTCAATTTCAAACTAAATCAAACTTTGTTGGACTAGTTTATGAAAATTGTTTTGACTATGTTTTAAACATCTAAAGTAACTTCAGTCATGACATCTAAAATAATTGGAACCTACCGAGTGCATATATGTCTTCTTGTTACTTTTGTGGGCCTGGGTTATCACATTACAATGTTGTGATAAGTCATAATTTTTTAAACAAAAATGTTTTGCTTAAAAATAAAATGTTTAAAACATGTATGTTTTAAAACAGTAAACATGTATGTTTTAAAAAATGATTGCTTATAAATTGAATGCTTAAAACATGTATGTTTGCAATTATTACGAGAATGTATTTTAACAAGTGTGCATACATATATGTTTTAGTAGTTGCATATATGTATTTCAACTCAATTCTATTTTAGCAATATTATTGTTGCTAATTTTTGTATTTTTCTTTGTATCAGGTGTAATTACAAGAATTTTTACGGCTACAAGTGTGCATATATGTCCGACTTTTGAAAAATTGTTGACGGCTACTCGTGCGCATATGTCCATTTGTGTTGAATATATTATTAGTGCTCACATGTATAAATCGATTATATTCATGTTTTTATGCTTTTAGAAATCTGTATTTTAATTGTATTTCAATCAATATTAAAGTTTGTATATAACATTTATGTTATTGGTGTATTATAAATTTCATTATATTAATGGACATATATGCACCTTAAAAGGGAATAAAACATGTACGCACTTTGACTAATTGAAAACATGTATGCACCTTGACTATTTGGGGAAAAAAAAAACATGCATGCACATTGAAATTTCAAAAAAATAATGAATATTAAAAAAAAAAAAAAAAAAAAAAAAAAAAAAAAACAACATATATGCACCATAACTATTTGAAAACATGTTAGCATTAAAAAAAAAAAAAAAAAAAAAAAAAAAAAAAAAAAAAAAAAAAAAAAAATCCGAAATTTAAGATCTATAAAAAAGGGGAATTATAAAAAAAACAAAAATAATATGAAAATATCTTTTATATTATACCCTTTTGAATTAAATAAAAAAACAAAATGTTATGGAGCATTAAATGATGTACATTGTGTATTATTAGTTGTAAATTGATGGTTCTCGCAGTTTTTGTAGATAAAGTAATTTTCGCAAGAAAGGGACCATATATATATATATGTATGTATGTATGTATGTATATATATATATATATATATATATATATATATATATATATATATATATACATACATACATACATACATACATACATACATACATACATATATATATATATATATATATATATATATATATATATATATATATATATATATATATAGTAGAGATCCAGTAAGAAGTAAATTAAAATAAGAAGTGGTGAGAAGTGATCAAAACCACGCATTTGAGATGCAACGACTTGCATTAGATGCATTTCTATTCATATAGATGCAACATCTTGAGTTTCGAAAGTTAATTTGATGTATCGATGGTGCAAATTGATTTTCATGATTTTGACACGTGTAGAGGAACAAAAAACAAGAGAAATCATGAAATGCATCTAATATACATATATGCATCTGATTAAAACCTAGAAAACACACTATGGTGCGTTATAATGCATATAAGATTGTAGGGATGCATCTAATTTAGGTCGGTGCATCTCGGATTTGTGGTTATAGTTCTTCTTATTCCTTCTTATTTTAAGTAATCTTCTTATTTGATCATATATATATATACAGTAGAAACTGTATAATATAATACACTTGAGACCACCAAAATTTATTAATTAAAAGAGTTATTAATTAATCGATAAATTAATAATTATTAATTTATATGTTAATTAATATTTTATTAATTTATAGTAGAATATTTAGTTTACAAACACCTTTCAAGCTTCCACTTAATTATTGTATACAATGCATGTATATCAAATGAACGGCCCAATTTGAAAGAAACCTTCAATCTCCCACCTTATTATGCTTCTTGTGTTCAATGTATCACTTTATGGACATTAAAAATATTTTCAATATACATACAAGATCAAAATAGGTTAACACAAACAAATCATACACACAACATGGCTTCCCATCGCGAAACGAAACTATTAAAGCGGCAATCACATTGAACAATTTCTTGTTGAGCTATGAGAAAACAACACCAGAAGTTCTTACCATGCTAAGGAAAATTAGAGACGAGATTAAAGGGGAAATTGATTTCAACAAAAAAAAAAAGACAATTGAATCATTTTTCAAGAAACCTTCATAAATCATTCATGTAATATGCTATGTATAAGGAATTATTAATTTATATTTTATATGGGGTCTAAAGAAATTATCAAAAATGTATTATCTTATAATTTTAGCGAATTATTAATTTAACACCCTATCCCCGAGTCGGGACCGGCAAAAAATATTATCTTAGAGAGTTTATTAAATAATTGAGTATTAATTTATCGAGTTTCTAATATATATATATATATATATATATATATATATATATATATATATATATATATATATATATATATATATATATATATATATATATATAAGTGCAAGAGTATAAAATAAGGCAAAAAGACTTAATGTTCTATATGCAGCTGTATGAACATTTGAACGGCAAAGCACGCAGAATAACAGACGAGATAGGGCGCAATCAAAGCTAAGTGGTGTTTGGACTTCTAAAATTAATATCGAAGTTTATGTACTATTTTTAATATTCGAAGTTTATGTACTATTTTTAATATTTGAAGTTATGTAATGTTTTATTTTCTTACGTGTGCGTTTTTTATTTCGTACATTTACGTTTTTAATTTTGTACGTTTACGTTTTTAATTTTGTAAGTAATAAAAAAAATGGAAGTTAAGGTGACTATAGAGGTGACCTTGACAACAACTAGGTGAGTGGATGTGAGGGGAAATGAGAGGAGAGAGAAAGTTGAGATATTGAAACCATTACTTAAAGTGACAAGATGCTACTATTTCTTTTAAGCGTACTTATATATACTAGACGAGTACCCATGCATAGCAACGGGATTTTATAGCGACAGATAGTTTATTGATAAAAAAAATTTCTAGGTTGTAAATGAAAAATAATAAAAGTTTGAAGATTTGGGAATTAAACATAATGTTTTGAAACCCGGTTCCACCCGGGTGGTTCAACCGGTTAAACTGTTCCGGTCGAAAAATTGGTCGATTTAAACCGGGTCAACTTGCTAGGTTGGGTCGAAAATGGGTCAAATTAAACCGGTTCAACCCGGCGAGTTTGAAGCGTCCCGGGTCAACCTGGTTTGTGATTTGTATTAATTGGTTATAAATGAAAAGTAATAAAAGTTTGAAGATTTGGGAATTAAAAATAATGTTTTGAAACCCGGTTCGACCCGGGTGGTTCAACCGGTTGAACCGTTCCGGTCGAAAATTTGGTCGATTTAAACCGGGTCAACATGCTAGGTTAGGTCGAAAACGGGTCAAATTAAACCGGTTCAACCCGTCGGGTTTGAAGCGTCCCGGGTCAATCCGTTTGTGATTTGTATTAATTGTTTTAATTGGTTATAAATGAAAAATAATAAAAGTTTGAAGATTTGGGAATTAAAAATAATGTTTTGAAACCCGGTTCGACCCGGATGGTTCAACCGGTTGAACCGTTCCGGTCGAAAATTTGGTCGAGTTAAACCGGGTCAACATGCTAGGTTAGGTCGAAAACGGGTCAAATTAAACCGGTTCAACCCGTCGGGTTTGAAGCGTCCCGGGTCAACCCGGTTTGTGATTTGTATTAATTGTTTTAATTGGTTGTACAATATGAATAAATCATTGTACTTTTAAGTAATGTGGTATTTTAATAAGAGTATTAAATGCATTTCAATATTTCCTTATATACGTTTTTCAACATTTCATTTTTCACTTTCTTGACTTTTCACATTCACCTTTTGACCATTTTTGCTTTATAAGTAGTATAGATATATAAACAATATATTAATAATAATAAACAAAATTTCAGTTAAAACTATTGTATGTTAAAAAAAAAAGAAAAAAAAAAGTTAAAAGAATTGATTTTAATTGAAACCAAGTATACTTTTACGAAAAATTGAGATTTTTACAAAAAGTTAAATATTACAAATCAAAATTTCTTCGAGTCCGTGACATTGCGCGACCCCAGTTCCTGTCGTTAAATAAAAGAAATGTTAAGTTTCATCAGGGACCATTAGTGTTTTTCACACATAGTTCAGGGGAGTAAAGTGTAAATATGCATTTCACTCTTTATTAAAAAACCAGATGGTGAAGCTGACGGCTAGTTCTTGAAGTTGATCCACTGACTTCTCAAAATCTCATCATTTATTTATTACCAGGTTCTTATTTCATTTTATTTTTATTTTAGTTATAGTTAACTTACAAGTACTGTTTCTTTTAATAAGAACCCTAATTGTTTTTGTATTAATTTAGACACCCTTTTAAATTTTGTTTATAAATATCCAATTTTTATGCTTCCCATAAGTTTGGAAATAGAATCATTTCATGGGTTTTAAGTTTGGTGCATTTTTATTGAGAAATGAGTGTTTTTTGAAATGTGCACCATGTGTTTGATGAAATGCCTCAATGAATATAATGTGTTGTGTCATCATTATTTGTTTTTATGAATATGCTAAGAGGGTGTTTCGGGTTGCTTAGATATAGAAGATAACTGAAGTGCAAATTGCTTATCCATAATGTGTTTATATGGGGGTGAAAAAAGCTGAATAAGAAGTTTGGGACTCTTTGTTCTGCTGTTTTTAGCGTATTTTTGGGATTATGAGTGTTCGACTTATCTTTTATAAAGCCTAGTTTTTTAAGCTTATATTACAGTTTATGATCTTATTTTTCGAAGTTGAGCCATAATAAGCTCATGAGCCGGAAAAAAATGGAGTCATGATAAATAAGCTGAACTGAGTAAGCTCATAAGGCCAAATACTAGCTAAAGAAAACACCCCTTTATTCTGAAAATTCTACCTATTGAATCCTTGAATAACCATAGTTGGCAGGCACTCAAATACTGCTTATTTGATTATTACTCATTGTTACAACTCATTAACTGCTTCTGCTTATTTCAAAAAGTATAAGCAGTTCTAGTAAGCAATTTCAAATACTGCGTAACTTCTGAAAGTTAGAATTTGTAGTTTGATTGCTTTGCTTTGTGACTATTTGGATACAATTCTTCTAATCTTTGTTCTTATAGTTGAAGGGAAACGAATATGAAGAAAGGAATTCACCCTCAGATGCAATGGATCTCATACGTGACCCAAAGTGGCCGACTGATGCAAGTTATGATGACCAAAATACATCAAGCTGGCAAAGTTTATCACTTCAGAGCAAGACGACAGATGGCTGAAAGTGTCGGCCAGGTTGCTAAATTCAAGCGTCGTTATGGACAAGTGGAAGAGGAAAAAGAAGACGAAACTAAGTGAATTAGTAGGTTCCCTTTTTTCTTATGCTATAATCTCACCATAAACTTATCTTTTGTTTTGCTAGTATTTCTGCTCAATTGATATGAGATATTATTTTCAAATTGTCATAAGGATATTGTTATCTAATATGCGGATTTATTCTGCTCAAGTGCTTGGTACTTGAGCCGTTGAGCGAGAGCATCAATTGCCTTTGATGATATTTTAGCATGATTTAGTCTATATCCCTTATAGTATGTGTCCATTAGTCGTAAGATTGAGAGGATATTTGATACTGCTTTTTGAAGTTATTATCGTACATGCTATAAAATATCTATAAGCTAGTGTTTGGACGTGCTTGCGCTATTTGAAGTTGTGATAATCAGTTATTCAGATGTTTAAGAGTGAGAAAAATTCTGATTTAGATTTTTATGATTTCTGCATTAGAAGTTAGCAGGATTCTTTACGTCATATGTTTTGTCAAGATGAAAATGCCTATCAGGTTTGGTCTTATTTGAAAGGTGTTCTCAATGTTAATTTTGTTCAAGATAGTGTAGGATGACCCTGAAATAAGCGATAATCAGAGTCAATTTGTTGCAGCTCGTCCTAACTGATTTTCACAAACTGACTATTTGACCCGTGACGAGTTAGATAACCAGAATAAGTTTCAGAATACCCCAACACTAGGTATAGAATATTTGCGACCTGATAACATACTAATCTGATAATCTCTCTTGAAGCACAATGACCCCCCCCCCCCCCCCCCCCCCCCCCCCCCCCCCCCCCTTAGATTTGATCTGTTTACTTTTTTGTGGTTGTCTGGTTTAGTCGATTTGATGTTGACTATTAAGATCCAGGTCAACAGCCTAAGTGGGCTTAGATCATTTTCAGGTATACTATTCAGGGCCCATATTTACCATTACACAATCTTCACAATTCTGTTAATATAACGTTATAAAGGCGCTGGATAGGAGTGTGTTAATCTTGCTTTACTCACATGGAAATGTCTAAAGCAAAAAAATAAATAAAAAGCCTATGTTAAGACATCCCCACATAACCATAATGCATTGTAAAACCTGGCTTGTACACATTAATTAGTTTTACAGCCCGAAAGCCTTAAAATTTGCTCATTAGAAAACATGAACTCACCCGTTGGTATAAGTTTCTCGTGACTTGCCACATTACCCTATCATTCTATAAATATTGTCACTATGTTTACACATTTGTTAAACTAATGCATCCATCAAATGCTTCGATTAACATGTACTCAAATCAAGCTGTTGGTTCTTGTTCCATTCCTTTTGTATATTGTACAAACTGAAGGTAACAAGACCAACCGCACATGGCTCATTGGTTTGGACCAAAATGGCTCAAACGGGTCTCAAACCATGGTGCCATGGATTAGGCGAGTTAGGAAACAAGCAGTTGGGTGTTCGGACAGGCCTTGGGTTTGTAATAAAGGTGAGTTTCCATCACCGGTTAGGTGGAGGTGTTGTGGCAATCGTTGTGTTGAGGTCACTTCAGATGTGAATAATTGTGGAGTATGCGGGATTCGATGCCCGTTTACTTGGCAATGTTGTCGAGGGGTATGTGTTGATACCAATATTAATCCGTTTAATTGTGGGAAATGTTTCAACAGATGCCCGTTTTTTACATTTTGTACTTATGGGATGTGTGGATATGCTGGCCCATTTCCTCCGTTTCCGCCAAGACCACCAAAGCCTCCATTTCCACCAAGACCACCAAAGCCTCCATTTCCACCCAGACCACCAAAGCCTCCATTTCCTCCTAAACCTCCATTTCCTCCCAAACCCCCTAAGCCTCCTAAAAAAGGACCGGAACAACCTGAGCCGCCACAAGGACAACTATTTGCAGTAGTTGGCCAACCATCCCTTAGTGACGGTTCACCACCACAAGGTCTACCAATTCCAGAAGTTGGTCAAGCCCCCGTAAGTGATGGTTTGCCGCCTATATCGGATGCCCAGCCACCACTAGAACATGATCAACATGTTTATCTCTAGCCATATTTGGTCTTCTGCTAAAGTCAATTACTAGATGATTTTATGTTCCAATTTCATGTAATCAATGGGCTATTGATCCTATCATGTGTCATTCATGGCATCATTATATAAAAATAAAGCTATCAAGAGAAATTTTAATATATTCTCAATCTTTGTATCTTGAACGAATAGTATCATGAATTAAATAAAATATTTGTTGATTTTTTACTATTAAGTCTATTTATTACTTGCTCTTCCAGGAGGAATAAAAGCTTGTATATCAACGCTGTAACATATTTTTGTGTCGATCTTTGCCTATGTTCTCGGGTTCTAGCGATTATAGTTTTGATATATATGTTCATGATAACTTAACAAGTAGGAAAGTTTCCTGATAGTATAAGAATGGACCATAGTTTTACGATAATACAGTGACTATTACAAAGAATAGTCGAATCATATACGGAAGCTATCGAAGTTTTCAAGCAAAAATAAGGAAGCTATCGAAGTTTTGATATATAAGGAAGCTATCGAAGTTTTCAAGCAAAAATAAACACCAACTAGTAACCCAATCGCAATGTTAGAAACAAAATGTAGTTTCGACATATACTGGATAATCCTAAAACTATGCACATTAATCGTCCTAAGAAATTTCGGTCCAAATTCTTATAGACTTCTGAAAGTTGAGTAATCTCATTTTTTACGTTTTTGTAGTTGAGTGACCTCTGAATCATGATATGAATTCCAATGGCCTGACCTCTATTATTTCAATCTGAATTCTACATGTTATTTCTCAATTCCTTCGAGAGATAACATAAAATCCAACTAAACATTATTATTTCGCGTATTGATGCCAAATTACGCTTCTACTCTTGTCCTAAGCGTGAAAATACAATGTTGAAGTTCCTCGTGAATTAATCTTTTCCTCAAAAACGATAGTAACAAACCAATGGGCCTCTGGTCTAGCGGTATGAAAATTTTACCCTCCTAGGCAATGTCTCAAGTTAAGGTTATGTTTGGCAAAAGTAGTTGTTAGCAGTAGCAGTAAGCAATAACTGTGAGCTGTGAGCGGTAGCTGTGAGATGTAGGTACAGCTCACTGCTCACCGCTCACCGCTCACAGCTTCTTAAAGAAGCATTGGAAAAATAAGATTTCCTAAAAATTAGCAAAGCTCACCGCTCTTTTACCAAACGAACACTAAAAATAAAAAAGTTCATTGTTCACCGCTCATCGCCCTAAAAAGCATCAAAAAGCTCCGCGGCAAACATAGCCTAAGTCTTGTCTAGGGCGATAAGGGTTTCATCCCGCGTGCGTAAAGGGAAGGGTGTCATTGCTTTCTGGGTTGGACTCAACCTGGTTGTGTGAGCTCGCTACACCTTCTGGCCTTAGAGGCCATGTAGCCACAATTGTCGTAAAAAAAAAAAAAAAAAAAAAAAAAAAATGATACTAACAAGTATGATTATAAGTTTATAACATTAAAATGGCGTATGTTTATTGTTGCTAAATAAACCGAAAAATAACCTAGACCGAAACAAAATAACACCCAACACTGAACACCCCTACCTACAGGGACAGACCCACATGAGAGTCGGCTGTGGCACGGGTCACACCCGATTTTAAATCACATAAATTGTTTTTTTGTTAAAAGATATAATACTTCAGGGACTTATATTGACATAATGATAAGTTCATAAAGCTTTGGAAGCTGTTTGTCTTGAAAGTGAAAGATGAAGGACTGAAGTGCAAATATGAGTTATATATAAACTCAAGTCCTGATCTAGGGTTAATAACTCATATCATTCTCTCATTATATTTCACACAGCTCTCTCTCATTGTTCTGAATATTTTTAGTCTTAGTTGATATCAATCTTTGATATCTGTTAGTATTGGTTAGTGTTTAATCGATCACTTTGATTGATTGTTAGTCTGAGTGTTGAGCGTTATTGTAGTAAGGTTCTTGTGGTGTCCTTCTAAAGGAGATCACATCTTTTCTCTTTGTATTTGTATTGGTAAGCATCCAGTTGGAGACTTATCTTCTTGAACTATCAGTGATAATAAAATACACCAAGGGGTGGTTGGTTGGGTGTAGCCGTGTGTTGTTCTTGTGTTCTTTACCATTTTTACATGGTATCAGAGCGATAGGTTCTGATCTGGTGGATTTGAGATTCTAGGGTTTCTTTAGTTTTTTTGGGGGTTTTTGTTGTTGAAGGTTGATTTGGTTAATTGAGGTCGTTTTCTTAACGGCCGTGGTTGATTTGATCTGTTTGGGTTTAGATCTGGTGATTTTGTGGGTTTCTTGGTTAGGGTTTTAAAAACCCTAATTTAGAAATTGGGGATCTGCTTACTTCAGTAGGTTCTTGATTAATTGGGCCCGTTCTTGGTTGCAATCTTACTAGACTAAGTGAATCTAGTAAGTTTGTGTTTCATTCCGCGATATTCTCACTGTAAGTATTCTTTTTCTTTTAAGCAAACACTTACTTAGTCAAGAAGGTGCAAACAGAGTGGTTAACTCCTTGACCTGCCTTCTTGAAAGGTACGGAAACCTGCTCTGGCCACTCTCAGTCTTCTTGGCTGGTATTTTGTTAGGCTTGGGTGTGAGTTTAGATTGCTCTATTTTTCTGTTATTAGTTATAAGTTGTTTGTGTCTAAGTCGAAGGAGGATAGGATTTGGGATCTTTGGAAGTTGGTTGTGGTTGAGATTGGTTGTAGTAGTCTTATTTGGTTCTTGGTTGTTGTGTCTGTTGCTATTATCTGTCTGTGCTTTTTTGTTTTTTGTTGATTAGCTGCTATTTTTTATCATGTCTGCTGCTGGTGGAAGTGTTGATCCACCTGTTTTAATTAGTAATCTTGATGCTGGTAATCCTTTGCATATTCAGACTAATGACAATAGTGGTACTGCTTTAATTCCATTTAAACTTCTTGGAACTGAAAATTATAGGGTCTGGTATGGTGCTATGAAATTGGCTTTACAAGCTAGAAACAAATATAGTTTTGTTGATGGTACCTGTGTTAAAGATTCTTTTGTTACCAGTGATGTTTTGTCTGCTCAATGGGATAGGTGTAATGCCATAGTCTTAACTTGGATTATGAACTCTGTATCTCAAGATGTTTATATGGGGTTAGTATATTCTGAAAATGCTGCTTCTGTGTGGAAAGAGTTAAAAGAAACCTATGACAAAGTTGATGGATCTGTGATTTATAATTTGCTGCAAAAAATTAATTGTGTGAAACAAGGTGGTAGTTCTGTTGCTGATTATTATCATAGGCTTAATTCTTTGTGGAGAGAGTTTGATGCTTTGACTAAATTGCCTAAGTGTACTTGTGAGTATAAATGTACTTGTGATGCTAGTAAAGAATTAGTCTTGCATCAACAGCTGATGAAGCTAATGCAATTTCTCATGGGTCTGGATGATTGTTATCAACCTGTGAGAACTTCTTTATTGACCAGGGATCCTCTCCCTGAGGTCAAAGATGCTTATACTGTTGTGTCTAGAGAGGAATCCCACAGAGGGATTCCTGAGTCCTCTAGTGTTTCTGAGTCCAAACTTAATGCCTCTTCTTTTGCTGCTAAAACCTTTAACAACAATAGAAGGTCATATAATAACTATAATAATAACACTAGAGGTACTAATTCTATGTCCAATACAGCTAATAGAGGTCCTAATCCTAATCTTAATTGCAAAAATTGTGGAAAAATTGGACACACTATTGAGAGATGCTATGAATTAATTGGATTTCCTCCTGGTTTTGTTAAAAACAATAGTCCTGTTAATAAACAGAATGGTTTTAAACAGAACTATAATACTAATGTTGATATTAAACATTCTGAGAACAAATCTAATGCTTCATCTGCTAGCACTTCTTCTGGTTTTACTTCTGAGCAGATGAAGAAGTTGTTGTCTTTGATTAGTGATACTCCTTCTGGAAGCATACATGCTAATATGGCAGGTAGAGCTTCTTTCTTTAATGGGAATGTTTGGTTCAATATAAATTTTTCTAAATATTTCTATGCCAATTCTAGTCTTGCTGTGAATACTATTACTTTAGGATGGATCATTGATTCTGGTGCTAATCAGCATCTTACTGTGTCTACTGTTGGTATGACCAATGTTGTGGACATTACTAGTCTTAGAATCACTGTTGGTCATCCCAATGGGACTCTGGCTACTATCAGTCATGTTGGAAATTTGAAATTGACTAATAATGTTACTCTTTATGATGTTTTAGTTGTTCCTGGATATTGTGTGAGTTTACTATCTGTTAATAAACTTATTAGAGATAGTAAATTGTTTGTTGGTTTTGATGAGGATAAGTGTTATATTCAGGACTTGAAAAAGGAGACTGTTCTGGGGACTGGTAGTCAGTCTGAGGGTCTTTACCTGTTTGATATTGAGCCTAGTAATAATTTGGGTAAGTGCAATATGGTTGTGTCTTTTAATGTATCTAAACTTACTTGGCATAACAGATTGGGTCACCCTGCTGACCCAGTTCTATCTGTTCTTCAAAAGGATCTTGGTATTTCCAAGAATTCTACGATTTCTGTTTGTGAAACCTGTCATAGGGCCAAACAGACTAGGGAACCTTTTCCCTTGTCTGATCATAAGTCTAAGAGTCTTGGTGACCTGGTTCATCTTGACTTATGGGGTCCTTACAGGGTCACTAGCAGAGAAGGTTACAAGTATTTTTTGACTATTGTTGATGATTTTTCTAGAGCTGTATGGGTTTACTTAGTCAAAACTAAGGATGAAGTGTTTGGTGTTTTTTGTTCTTTCATTCATTTAGTTTCAAATCAGTTTAATCTAAAAGTTAAAGTTGTAAGATCTGATAATGGAACTGAGTTTGTTAATAAAAGAATGTATGATATGTTTTCTGATCTTGGTATTATTCACCAAACTTCATGTGCCCATACTCCTCAGCAAAATGGGATTGCTGAGAGGAAACATAGACACTTGCTTAATGTTGCAAGGAGTCTTATGTTTCAAGGGGGGATTCCTCTAAGATTCTGGTCTGATTGTATTTTAACTGCTGTGTATCTTATAAACAGGCTGCCATCTTCTGTCTTAAGTGGTAAATGTCCCTATGAGTTGTTATATAAAAATAAACCTAATCTTTCTCATTTGAGGTCTTTTGGCTGTCTGTGTTTTGCAACTATTTTAAATAATCATGATAAAATGTCTTATAGGTCTGAAAAATGTGTTTTGATAGGTTTTTCTACTACCAAGAAAGCATATAAACTTTTGAGTTTGGATACAAGAAATGTATTTTTTGCAAGAGATGTAAAGTTTTATGAAAACATTTTTCCTTTTAAAATGAAAACCTGTGATCTAACTGATGCAGATAATGCAAGTGAAGTAGATCACTTGAGATTTTTTGATAGTCTAAGATCTCAAAGTCCCAATGATGAAGGGGAAGATTCACCAGTTGAGGATGGTAGTTTGCCACCTTTAAATGATGCTTTAGATAATGATACAGATACTGTTAATTTGCATCAAGAAGGTGAGCATTTTGCAACCCACTTTGGTGACCAAAACTGGTCTGAGGGCAGTCCCAATGTTCAAAATTCTGGTAATATAACAACTCAGTCTAGTATTGATAATGAAGATGTGCAGACACCTGTTGTAAGAAGATCTAATAGAGAAACAAAAACTCCTGTTAGATTCAATGATTATGTGATGCATTCTAAAGTTAGGTATGGTATAGAAAAGTATGTGAATTATGGTGCTCTTAGTAGAAATAATATGTGTTTTGCTTCTACTTTAAATAAATCTGTTGAGCCTAAGAGTTATGATGAGGCTGTTAAAAATCCTAATTGGTCTGAAGCCATGGATAATGAGGTTGAAGCTTTAAATAGAAATAATACTTGGACTGAATGTGTTTTACCTGTTGGTAGGCATGCTATTGGGTATAAGTGGATTTGGAAAATTAAATATAAATCCACTGGTGAAATTGATAGGTATAAAGCTAGGTTAGTTGCTAAGGGTTATAATCAAAGAGAAGGGTTTGATTATGATGAAACCTTTAGTCCAGTTGTTAAAATGGTCACTGTTAGATGTTTGATTAGCATTGCTGTTAATAAGGGTTGGTCTTTATATCAGTTAGATGTTAATAATGCTTTTTTGTATGGTGATCTTGATGAAGATGTTTATATGCTTTTGCCTAAGGGTTTTAATGGTGGTGATGATACCAAAGTTTGTAAGCTTAACAAATCATTGTATGGGCTTAAGCAAGCTCCAAGACAATGGAATGCTAAGCTTACTACTGCTCTGATTGAGCATGGGTTTGTTCAAAGTAAATTTGACTATTCTTTATATATCAAACAAAGTGGTACTGTGTCTATATACTTGTTGGTTTATGTGGATGATATTGTTATTACTGGTAATGATGAAAATGAGATTAATAATTTTAAAAAGTTTTTAAATTCTAAGTTCATGATTAAAGACTTGGGAGAGTTGAGATATTTTCTTGGTATTGAGGTTTTAAGAAATGAAAAAGGTATATGTATGTCTCAGAGGAAGTATTGTTTAGAATTGTTACATGAGTATGGTTTGCTTGCTGCTAAGCCTGTTGATACTCCTTTACCTGAGAATACTATTTTGAATTATGATGAAACAGATAAAGATAAATGGTTGAATAACATAACTAATTATCAGAAATTGGTTGGAAAGTTGATTTATTTAACTAATACCAGGCCTGATATTAGTTATGCTGTTCATTGTTTAAGTCAACATATGCATAGTCCTCTTCAATCTCATCTTAAAGCTGCTTTAAGGGTATTGAAATATTTGAAAGGTTCTCCTGGTTCAGGTTTGCAGTTTAATAAAGAATCAGATCTTAAGCTTAGAGCTTATTCTGATTCAGATTGGGCCAAGTGTCCTAAAACTAGAAAGTCTGTTACTGGTTTTTGTGTTTTTCTGGGTAATTCTCTTATATCTTGGAAAAGTAAGAAACAAGCTACATTGTCTAGAAGTTCAGCTGAAGCTGAATATAGAAGTCTTGCTTCTACTACATGTGAAGTGATATGGTTGAGTAATTTGTTACATAGTGTGGGGCTTAAAAGTTTGTTGCCTGTGGAAATTTTTTGTGATAACAGTGCAGCTATTCAAATTGCTGCAAATCCTGTGTTCCATGAAAGAACTAAGCATTTTGAGTTAGATGTGCATTTGGTTAGAGAAAAAGTGGCATCTGGTGTTATTAAAACTATCAAGATACATACTGATTTGCAGGTTGCTGATATATTTACAAAATGTCTTGGACAGATTCAACATAGTTTGTTTTGCAAAAATCTTGGTATGTTTGATATGTTTGCAGGTATACAGAATAACAAGCTGGATAAACTTGAAGAAAGTAGCAGTGTCAGTTCATCAGCTTGAGGAGGGGTGTTAAAAGATATAATACTTCAGGGACTTATATTGACATAATGATAAGTTCATAAAGCTTTGGAAGCTGTTTGTCTTGAAAGTGAAAGATGAAGGACTGAAGTGCAAATATGAGTTATATATAAACTCAAGTCCTGATCTAGGGTTAATAACTCATATCATTCTCTCATTATATTTCACACAGCTCTCTCTCATTGTTCTGAATATTTTTAGTCTTAGTTGATATCAATCTTTGATATCTGTTAGTATTGGTTAGTGTTTAATCGATCACTTTGATTGATTGTTAGTCTGAGTGTTGAGCGTTATTGTAGTAAGGTTCTTGTGGTGTCCTTCTAAAGGAGATCACATCTTTTCTCTTTGTATTTGTATTGGTAAGCATCCAGTTGGAGACTTATCTTCTTGAACTATCAGTGATAATAAAATACACCAAGGGGTGGTTGGTTGGGTGTAGCCGTGTGTTGTTCTTGTGTTCTTTACCATTTTTACATTTTTAAATACATCTTGTTCGGTATGTGCAACATCTGATTTTAGCTAATAAATGCTTTAGGGTGCAACTTAAGTAATTATAATCATAAGCCAAAATTTGTGCAATACCGTCTAAAAATTTCTGGATCCATCTCTGGTCACCTAGGCATAGATAAATACTTGGTAAAAAGAAAACTTTTAATGTATATATTCTATAAAAAAAAATGTATCCGTGTATAGTCAAGAGTCAATACAAAGTAAAGTCAAATAGTAAAATAATAATTCATAAATGTCAAATACTGGTTTTCTGGACCTTTTGGTTAAAAAGTAAAAACACACATGAACCACCAAATGTTTGATAATAACGCGTATTTATGATGCAAGTAAAGGAACATGATAAAGATGGTGCTAACAAACAATTTTTGAGATCATAAGTATTGTGTGAAACTCGAAAGCATTACTAAAACGTATAACATTTTGCCTAATGATGCATTGCTAACAATATGAGAATGATTGTCACGTTAAGAATGGGTTTATTTGACAGCTACGGTAGTTGTTATAAACAGGAAGATAGATAGATTTGTAACCTCATCAAAATACAACAAAAAAAGAAGGTATCATTTGGAGAAGAACATACCATTTGGATTTAAATTTCAATCTAGTTCGATTTTTTTTTTTCTTTTTCTTTCTGGAACAGCAAAGATTTATTAAAAGAGACTAGCAAGAAGCTAGCACAAAATTACATTGGCTTTTTAAGGCAATCCGGCAAAACTAAAAACGACTAGAACCTCTACTATTTAACCAAGAAAAATAACAAAAATGAATATTATCGAATAGATCACATTACCTCATGTGTTGAGAGTTGAATGTGATCGAGTTTTGATACTTCCAAATAAGACACCAAGTAGAAGCAGCTATCTCTTGAATGTGCTTCTTGAGTTCGGTAGAAACCCGGATGTTATCAAACTAAGACTCCCAATCCGAATGGGAGTACGATGAAGGGATATTCAAATCTACCCAAACACGAACCAAAAGCAAAATATTTGACGCGACATCGCAAAAATAGAAAATATGATCGTTGGTCTACCTACTGTTACTACAAACCGGACAATCAATACAATGAATATACAATCCTCGTCTTGAAATATCCAAACGATGAGGCAGCCTATCTAATCGCATCCTCCAAATGATAATATTCACCTTTCGAGGAAGAATGTTACACCAACTTGTTGCGGAGTTAAGAGAATAACATCGTCAATATGTTTCCTTGTAGCACCAACAGTGAAAGAGCCATCATATGTAAGACCTCAACGAATGACATCTCTACCATTAGAAAGTGAAAGCGAATACAATTTAGCTTTCAAAGCTTCTAGCATGTCGAGACATTTGCTAGACGTAATTAGACGCGTCCAATGCCAAGCCTACTCACCACTTGAGAACCGATAACTAATGGCACAATTAGGATGCGCCTCTAAACGATAAAGCTTATTATATTGATGACAAGGAGAGTCCCTGATCTAGTTATCAATCCAAAATCTCACTTGAGAACCACAACCAACTTTGTAACTCAAATTGTTTGATGGAATAATGCTTTTAGAGTGAAGGGTTGATACAAACAACAACAACAACAACAAACCCAATCCCGCCGGGGCAGGGTATGGGGAAGGTAGAATGTAGACAGATCCTACCCCTATCCAGGATAAACCCGAAATAGAAAGACTGCTTCCAAAAAGACCTCCAGCAAGTGTAGGTATGCGGGTGTAAGAGCAAAGCAAAGGGAGCAAAAAGACAGATACCACAAAAGCAAAAGCAGTCAAGAAACAAGCACAACAAGCAAACACGCGGAACAGAAGAAGCAAGAAAAACAAAAGCACAAGCAAGGAAGCACCAAACACAAAAGAGCAAACAAAAACGCAAACAAAACAAAGAAACAAGCACTAAGGGAAGGCTAACCTAGGGGAGCAGCACACAGCAAAGCAACAATGCACGGGGCCTAAAGCTAAGGCAAGGCAAAAACAGGGAACCAAAAAAATAAAATAAAATAAAAATAAAAATACAATAAAATAAAATAAAATAAAAAACCAAGCCTAAACGCCAAAACTACCTCCACCCAAGAAACACCTAGCCTAAGTGAAGGGTTGATATACCTATTTAAATTTGCAGACGAGATGAGTAAGGCATACATCGTCCCCATGAATAGCCTTGATAACTTGAACCCATAAAAGATTTGGATTGGATACCAAACGCCAATGCCATTTTATAAGAAGAGCTACGTTAAAAGGTTTCAAACTTCCAAAGCCTAACCCCCCTTTTCAAAAGGAAGCCAAAGCATTCTCACATTTAATCATTATCAGCTTGTTGTTATCTTTTTCAGCACCCCACCCCTAAAGAACTTGGAGCGTAGTCATTCAAGAGAAGATAGGATGGTTTCTAGAACTTTAAAAATCGACATATAGTAAATGCCAACACTTCCCAAGATCGCCTTTACTAATGTCGATCAACCAACTATATAGAGAAGTTTTGCCTTACATATTCATAATCTATTTTCAAACTTATCAATCAAATTTTGCTAATGGGTTAACCGTACTCTAACCAATAGGAAGACTGAGATATGTAAAAGGTAAAGAGCTCGTTGTACATCTAGTAGTCCGAGCCATGCCCTCTATATCATTATTTGAAACTCTAATTCCATAATCATTTGATTTATGGATGTTGATACGTAGACAGAAGCCAAATAAAACACGTTGAATAACTGAATTATGTTATCCATGTCTACTTGATTTCATTCTATAACCAGCACACCATTATCAGCATAGAAGAAATGGGATAAAAACCGTAACTCCTTTGATCAGGTTTGATTGAGTCGCATTGTTAATTGCTATGTTAAGACCCTCCATGATAAGAAATAAAAGAAATGGAGACAATGGATCGCCTTGGCGTAAACTCCTCTTAAAGGAGAATTCTGAAGTAGGAATTCCATTGACAAAAACACTCTTGGATCCAACTTCTCCATTTTTCTCTAAACCAAAACTAGCTAAACACGTAGTCTAAGTACTTCCAATTCACCGAGTCAAACGCCTTTTCGAAATCAACTTTAAAAATCATCATCTTCTTTGTATGTTGCTTGTACCATTCCATGATGTCACTTAGCATCAAAGGACCATCTAGGATTTGACAACTCGAAATAAATGCCGATTGTTCCTTACTAACCAAAGAACTCACAATCGAGGCCAACAGATTAGCCAAATTAAAAAAGACTCTTAGTCCACAGTTACTATCGCTTTAAACCTTATGTTACTCCATGGAGATATTAATCCTAAATGACCATAAAAACCAAAATCAAAGTTTTCTGAAATCACCAATTAAGTTGTTGTTCTTGTATGGTTTCTTTTCTCTAACAAAGGAAATGCAAGGAGCTTTTTCTAGACCGTAACACTTTGTTTACTTTGCATGAAACGGGCGATTCAATGTTCCTCGGTGTTCTTTTTTTAGTCTTCATGAATCTAACACAGAAATCAAGTGGCAATGGTGAGAACTTTACATACATGTCAATAAGTGCGTCAGAGACAAATAACTTAAAGAATAACCACCACTCTGTTTTCTAGTTTTTATTTGGAGAGAAAAGAAGAGAAGAGAAAATGAAATGACACAATATTCATGTTCCCGAGTTTTTTATGTAAAGAAGAGAAGAGAAAACGGAAGGAAATTATGCCAAATTTCTCCTCCTAATCTTCTTCCCAAATCAGGATGATTTGGAGAGAAGATGGTTTTTGCACATAATTTGGCACCAATCTCTTTCTTTTTTAACATAAAATTTTGTTAGTAACTATAAAACATTACATTAACAATTCAAATAAAAAAACATTACATAAACAATACGATTTCTTTAAAAAAAAACATACAAAATATAAGAAACATACGAAAATTAAAAACAACACACAGAAAAGAAAAACACAAACGTCGTATTTGTTTTTTCCATACATCCATCTAACTTTAGAACTCATTTTATCTTTTATGGTTCACACAATTTTAAACAAAGCATCTTTTATCTCCAAATGTTTCCAAGCTTTGTCTTTTAGAAAAGTGTATGCAAGTGATATAGAACCCATTGATTATGTGTATGCGAGTATGTTGTTGGATATGTCATGTGGTGGGTTTTGTGTTGAGCGGGTTTAGTGTTGGGTTTGGTGGCGGGAGTGGAAGCTGATATGGTGATGGGTTTAGTAAACAATTACTACAAACTATAAGGTGGATAGTAATGCACCCTCTTCTAGCATAATATTTTGAGACGGCAAAAATCTAACAAAGTGTTTATTATTTAAAATCAAACTATTAAAATACTTTAATATTATATACTACGTCACACATCAAAAAATAGAGTTAAGTTAAGCACAATGTCACTTGGTTTTTTATTACACATAACATTTGTTATCTTACAACACGATTTTTGACTCTCGTCAAATATTATGTTGATGTGGTCACGACAGCTTTACTAAAAGAGAATGAGACTTTACTTGATTTTTGTGTGTGGTGATAGGCTCAAAATTTAGAGATTTATCAGTTTCTAAATATATGACTAAAAAAAAAAAAAAAACTACATTATTGATTTAGTTAGAGATGTTAACGCACACCATACCATGTAAAAAAAAACCCATTTTATTATAGATGTGAAGCGTTATCATTTGCTTTTGTACATCGGTTTTCAATTGACGAATATGTAAAATAGCATAACAATATTACCAAAACATTAATAGCTCGAAAATTTCACTCAACTAATAACCAACTTTATATAATAATTATATTGTATTTGTTGATAACGCAATTACAAGTTCTACCATGTATGCCAAAATTTCCAATATTTAGGATCTGTACGGTTATATTGACTTATATAGAATCCATCTGATTGTACCCTCCAATAACAATGTTGTGTCTTAAAATAATTTCCATCGAAACACAAATTAAAAACGTCTCCATTGTAAACACTAATATGTGTATATTTTGATTCCCACCAAAATTCGCCTACAACATGTGTACCTATACCCACCCCAAATTTCCATGTAAAATCTTCTTTAAAACGTAGTGTTGCTCTTCCATAATCATCTCCATCACTTCCATAGACATGGAGTGAAAGGTTTTCTTCAATACTATTGTGGATCCATATCCTAAAATCAATAAGACCATTTGGCCTTAAAGCAACACTAAATGAAAGTGTTGTGAAGATAAAAAGTACACCTACGATTAATTTTATGTTTGATTTGCATGAAGTGTTTATGCGCACTTTTTATGTTTCAAATATATATAGGGAGTTGATGATTCAAAAACTATGTTTGATGTAATATAGTTTCCATAATAATAATAATAATAATAATAATAATAATAATAATAATAATAATAATAATAATAAAAGTGATGTTTATTAAATAATAATAATAATAATAATAATAATAATAATAATAATAATAATAATAATAATAATGGTATTATGTTTTCTTTTGAATATAGTTTCCATAAATATATCATTAATAATATTTCTTATGTATGTAGACATGTAGTTAATTAGATTTAAATTCTTTTTGACTTTTAATTGATATGGTTTCCTTAGTAAAGAATGTGTTGTATCTATTAATAATGGTGCGGATTAATATCATAGTAACATTAAAAAAATAAAAAAAAATTGAAAAAATAATAAAAAGAAACAGGACAAAAAAAATTAAGAAGCGTTGAAAAGAATTTCAAAAAAGAATTGTTTTCATGGTTAAAAGGTATTATGATACTATGTTTTTTTTAATATTACATTATCACTGTAACACTCAAACTTATGTTTTGAATTTTTTTAATATCACCGTAAGTTTTTAATATCACAATAAAAAAACAATAATATTAAGTTTTTTACTAATGTCAAAGGAACTTTTTCAATATCACTGTTTATTTTTACATGTAAAAAAGCTTAATATCATGTTGGTTTTATATTATCATCGTAACTATTATGGGTTTTTAATATCACGGTTCATTTTTACATCTAAAACAGCTTAATATCACGTTGGTTTTATAATATCACCGTAACTATCATAAAACCCTTTCATAATATCCTTAATATCACAGTAGGACTCATAATCACAAAACAAAAAGTGTCAGAAAAATCTGAAAAAATAAAAAAAGTAAAAAAGACAACAATAGTAAGGATCGCTCAAAATGAAAAAAAAAAATTAAAAATTATTTTAATGGTCAATTGGTGCCATGATCGTTGCGTCAGATATTGACTTTTTTACAAAAGTCAAGATCAGATCTGAAATGGGCGGCCCAAATCTGTCCATATATATATATATATATATATATATATATATATATATATATATATATATATATATATATATATATATATATATATATATATATATATATATATATATGGGAGGGCTTACAACCACTAAAAACATTTAAAAATAACCATATTAGCAATAAGACACAAAAAAATAAAAAATTAATAATAAGAACTTAAAAATCTTGTTTTTCAAAGTTAAGATTCCACATAAAACTTGAAAAGGTTCTACTGTTCTAGTAAATAAAATATTCCACTCTTGATATGGTAAATCGGTAATACGTTTCAACTAGGGCTGCAATCAAGTCAAGCTTTTATCAAGCAACTCGAGCTTGAGCTTGAGCTTGACTCGCTCGAGTCGAGCTTTTATCGAGCTCAAGCCCGAGCCCGAGCCCAATAAACAAGCTCGAAACACATAACGAGCTAAGCTCGAGTTCAAGCTTTTATCGAGCTTTTCGAGCTTTCTATAAATTATATATTTTTAGTATACATATTCGTTTAAACAACTTAAAGACTAACATGAATATTGGTATAATAATTAAATACTTGTAGACGAACCTATAAACTCTATTTCTCTCAAATGTTTTCTATAATTTTTTTCCTCTCGAATTCATCGTGTATTTTCTTGAATTTTTTGATAAGCTCGGTTTGACTCGATTACACCCCTAGTTTCAACTGAGAGAATAAATATGAAGAAAACATATAATATTTCAATGTCAATAAAAGCAAATAGATGACAAGCTATTAAAATCAAACTATTAAAATACTGTAATATTATATACTACGTCACACGTCAAAAAATAGAGTTAAGTTAAGCACAATGTCTTTTGGTCTCTCGTCAAATATTGTATTTATGTTGTCGCGATAACTTTTCTAAAAAAACAAGAAGGCTTTACTCGATTTTTGTGTGTGTGGTGATAGGCTCAAACTTTAGGGATTTATCAGCCAAAAGTTCAAAATACATGATAACCAAAAAGAATTACGTTATTGATTTAGTTAGAGACGTTAACACACACCATACCACGTGAAAAAACCATTTTTTGGTCGATGCAAAGCATTATCATTTTCTTTTGTGCATCGGTTTTCAATTGACGAATATGTAAAGCAACATAAAAATATGACCAAAACATTAATAGCTCGAAATTTTCACTCAACTTCTTATAACCAACTTTATATAATAACTATATTGTATTTTTTCACAAGGAAAATACAAGTTCTACCATGTATGCCAACGGTTCCAATATTTAGGATCTGTATGGTTATATCGACTTATATAGAATCCATCTGATTGTACCTTCCAATAACAATGTTGTGTCGAAAATATGTTTCCATCAAAACACAACTTAAAAACGTCTCCATTGTAAACACTAATATGTGTATATTTTTCACCCCACCAAAATTCACCCACAACATGTGTACCAAAATGCACCCCACATTTCCATGTAAACTTCTCTTGAAAACCAAGTGTGGCTCTTCCATAATCATCTCTACCACTTTGATACACATGGAGTGAAATGTTTTCTTCAATAGCATTGTGGATCCATGTCCTAAACTGAGTAAAATCATTTGGCTCTAAAGCAATATTGAATGAAAGTATTGTGAGGATAAAAAAAGCACTTATGATTAAATTCATGTTTGATTTGTAGGAAGTTTTTACGTGCACTCTTTATGTTTCAAATATATATAGGTGTTGATGATTCCAAAACTATGTTTGATGTAATAATAATAATAATAATAATAATAATAATAATAATAATAATAATAATAATAATAATAATAATAATAATAATAATAATAATAATAATAATAATAAGGAGTGGGAGCACAGATTGTGTCTAGACTCTCCTCCAATTTTATGTAATTTTCTATGTTTTTAATGAAAAATAATAATAATAATAATAATAATAGTAATAATAATAATAATGGTATTACGTTTTCTTTTAAATATAGTTGCCATAAATATATCATTAATAATATTTCCTATGTATGTAGACATGTAGTTAATTAGAATTAAAGTCTTTTTGACTTTTAATTGATACGGTTTCCTTAGTAAAAAATGTGTTGGATCTATTCATATATGATGCATGTACAGAGCACACAATGGTTTGTATTTGCACATAATAATCACTCACTGAGGGGTGCCTAAAGGATAATATATATATATATATATATATATATATATATATATATATATATATATATATATATATATTGACCCGTTAATTAATTAACTACATTAAATAACATTAATGTGGTGTTTTGGTTTTTTAATATATGCATTAAAATGTTGTACACTATGTTTATTTTATTATGAGTCTAAAAATTATGCGTATTAAAATGGTGTACACTATGGTTATTTTCTTGTAAGTCATAAAATTTGGAGAGAGAGTCATCCATCTATTATATGTAATATAGATATAGATACTCTGTATGTATGTAGTTAATTATAATAATAATGGTATTATGTTTTCTTTTGAATATAATTGCCATAAATATATCATTAATAATATTTCCTATGTATGTAGACGTGTAGTTGATTAGAATTAAATTCTTTTTTACTTTTAATTGATACGGTTTTCTTAGTAAAAAATGTGTTGTATCTATTCATATACGATGCATGTATAGAACATACAAGGGTTTGTATTTGCACATAATAATCACTCACTGAGGGGTGCCTAAAGGATAATATATATATATATATACATATATATATATATATATATACATATATATATACATATATATACATATATATATATATATACATATATATATATATATATGTATATATATATATATATATATGTATATATATGTATATATATATGTATATATATATATATATATATGTATATATATATATATATGTATATATATATATATGTACATATATATATGTACATATATATATATATATATATGTATATATATATATATATATGTATATATATATATATATATGTATATATATATATATATATATATATATATATGTATGTATGTATGTATGTATGTATGTATGTATGTATGTATAGAGAGAGAGATAGAGAGAGTTAGGATCAAATAAGAAGAAAAATTAAAATAATAATAATAAGAAGAAACCACAACCACTTATTTCAGATGCACCTACAAAAATATATGCATCTCCCCTTAAAATTCTCCCTCCTATTTGATTTGTAGGAAGTGTTTATGTGCTCTTTATGTTTTAAATATATATGGGTGTTGATGACGCCAACACTAAGCGTGATGTAATATGATTTCCTTAATATAGATAATAATAATTATAATGGTGTTATGTTTTCTTTTTAATATAGATGCCATAAATATATCATTAATAACTAGTAGGGTATTCGCGCGTTGCGGCGGCAGGTACCATGAAATAAATTTTTTCGATGAATCAGTATTTTAGTTTATTATATTCTTTTTGACAATAAATTTATGGATATCAAGAATTTCGTTTAGCCCGTGCACGTTTGGGCTCGAGCCGGTTGGCTCGTGCCCATTTGGGCTCGAGTCCGTTTGGCCCGCGCCAGTTCGGACTTAAGCTCATTTGGCCCGTTGCCCGTTCGGGCTTGAATATTTGTATAATGTTCTTTATTATTTGGGGTTTTGCTAACAACAGCCCTTAGGGTTGTCGTTAACAACAAACTTTTCACAAAAATAATGCATTGTCCAAACAAAATCATCATGAATGAGTTATTGGCTCTTATTATTTCTCAAACACATTCGTAATTCGTTTCATTCGTTGGTTGTATAAGCGAAAAAGGTGGCACATGTTTTTGTTCATGTCTTAATGTTAGTATTATTTTGAAACAAAAAAAGTGGAGTTTGTTGTTAATGACAACCCTTAGGGCTGTCGTTAGCATTTCCATATTATTTGTATTAGTGACATTTAATGCATGAATTGTGGTTAATTTGATTGTACAATATTTTGATAATTTGTATTTTTATGTAAGGGTATTTTAATAACTGTATTAATTATATTTATTGACCAGTTAATTAATTGACTACATTAAATAACATTAATGTTTTTTTGTTAATATGTGCATTAAAGTATTGTACACTGTGCTTATTTTATTGTAAGTCTAAAAATTATGTGCATTAAAGTGGTGTACACTATGCTTATTTTCTTGTAAGTCATAAAATTTGGAGAGAGAGAGTCATCTATCTATTATATGCAGTATAGATATACATACTTCGTATGTATGTAGTTAATTAAAATTAAATTCTTTTTTACTTTTTATGGAGTAATTGATAAGGTTTCCTTGGTAGACAATGTGTTGTATCGACTCACATACGATGCATGTATGGAACACACAAGGGCTTGTATTTTGCACATTATAACCACTCATTGAGGTAGGGGTGTTCATTGGTTCGGTGCTCGGGTTTGTGGGTTGTATGGTTTGGGTTTATTGGTTTGAAATTTTTTTAAGTTAAAACCAAAATCAAACCAAACCAATTATAGAATGAATAAAACCAAAATATACACCAAATTTGAATTCGGTTTGGTTTTGGTTAAAACCAAGAAAGCCAAATCCAAGTAAATATAAAATTATAATCTAGAAATCATAAATAAAAACCTATAAGTTCAAATAAAATTAACAAATAAAAAGGTTTCACAAATTGCTCAAGTAAATCAACAAAATATGAGTTTAAGAAACCAAAAGGTTTCACAACTTCAAAGAAGTAAATGAAAGCGAAACAAGATAAATTTTCTTCATCAAAAGTCTTCAGAAGTGGCAAAAGGGCTTGTGACTATCACTCTAAAATATGTGAGGTCTCAAGTCTAATTCCTGCTATGTGCAAACAACCTTAAGTGGCCACAGCAACCTCCTGAAAAGGGAAGACTTTAACTGGTTTGTGTCTGTGTGGTGGTGGATTCAAACCCCGTGAATTAGTCGGCCAAAATGTAAAAAATCATGGTTACAAAAAAAAAGTATTCAGAAGTCTTAATAGTTTGCATATTCCATCTTCAAGTATCAAAACCTAGTTGAATATCATGATTCTCATTTATGATAATAATAACCAAAGTATGTATATGTATATTATTATTTTTTTATGTAGATAGAGATATTCAGTTTTTTCAGCTCAGTTGGGTATATTTTCATCAAACCATAAACCAAACCAAACCAAACACTAATTAAATACCTTGGCTCGGTCTCAAACCAAACCATACACCAATTAAAATAGTTGGTTTGGTTATATTCGGTTTTGGTCTGATTTATTTTTTGGTTTATTCAGTGTCAAACCAAACACTGAACACCCCTACACTCAGGGGTGTAAACGAGCCGAGACAGCTTGCGAGCTATTCAAGATCGACTCGTAAACTACTCGAAAATGACTCGATATAAACGAGACGTGCTCGAGCTCGAGCTACTCGAGTACACTTTCGAGTCGAGTTCGAGCTCGAATATACTCAGCTCGTGAGGCTCGCGAGCCCTTATCGAGCTTCAATGATATTACACTTTTACCCTTTTATATACATGTATTTACGTAATTGTCATAAAATCGAGTCGAGTCGAGCTTATTTTTCATCGAGTTCAAGATTTAAATGTAGCAACAATCGAGCTCGAGTCGAGTTTCGAGCTCGAGTTTGAGATGACGAGCCGAGCTCGAGCTTGAAATCCAAAGCTCGAACGAGCTCGAGTCGAGTTTCGAGCTCGAGTTTTACTAATCGAGTCGAGCTCGAGCTTGGCAGTACTCGGCTCGACTCGGCTCATTTACACTCCTACCTACACTGAGGGGTGCTTAAAAGATAAAAGATATAATTATTAAAAAGAAAAGAAAAAACCTCGACTATATCACTAGAATGTAAGATACATCAAGGCGAATCTTACTTGGTACAAATACTTTTAAGGTGACTACATTAACATCTGAGAGAGAGGATTTTGATTAGTTTGAGCTTGTGTGACGGCGTATTACCCGAATATAAGTGTACACAAAAGTCAAAAATCACGATTAGTATTTCATTAATTAAAATATAATATTATTAGTATTATGTTGTATTCCCCGCTATCCATTTACCTAGTGAGGTTCTTACCCAAGATAAGATATCTTGTGAAAACATTAGTACTGTTAGTTTTGTTGATAAAAATTAATATAGTATAACATGATTCGAACATGAGACTTCGAGATTGCACACATTACGTATGAGTTTCAATATTTTAATAATTATTATATTTAGTCATGAATAATTATTAAGTTCACAAATAAACACGTAACGGTCGTTAGTACTTAACAGGAATTGACTAACGATCGTTAGAGAGACGTAAATATGAAAACAAGCCAAGAAGGTTCTAGGAACCCCTTGGGCTCCCATAACCGGCCGAACAAAAAAAAGGGGGGGGGGGGGGGGGGGGTTCAACCCTAACTTGGCAAATAAATGGTATTCAAAATTTTAGGGTTTTACAGTTAACGAACGCATAATCGGACATTCACGAACATAAATAAACGGACGCGACTTTTATTCATGTTCAGTATTTTAATTAAAAGAACATAAAATCTTGTTCATGTTCATTCATTTAATAAATAAACGAACTTCCTACCGAACGATTCATGAAATATCCACTGAACGTTCAGTTCGTTTAGAGCCCTAAATATTTTCTAGTTTCTAATAGAAAATACAAACTTGAGGGATGTGAAAGGTAATATCAATATAAAGCTTGCCTAAACATAGTATTCCGTACAGGAAGTGAGTACAGGAATTGAGAGTGCACATCCATCCACAAGGGTTTCAATTTTTCTAAGGTAATTTCCCATTTTTCATAGTCAACATAAGTTTATGTTTGTCACTTACACAAACCCAAATAACCCTTCATTGAATGACATGATCCTAGCTAGCATATCCTAAGTATTAGAACTAGCCCTCATTTAGAGTTAATTGCAAGCAACTATTCAGATGACCCAATAATAGTCTGATTTCAAGTAAAAAGTATTTGGTTCTAAGTACTTAGTTCAAAACTGAAATGTTAATGGGTGATATTTATTTATTTATTTTGGTTTCAAAGGTGTTTATGTGAATTGGGATATTTAGAATGTGCTTATGCTTTTGAAGCAATAATAATTAGATGAATAATTTTGTTGCATTGAAGCAACTACTATATTGATTAACACATAATCAAAAGGGTTCACTAATTTTTTTGTGTGTCACTTGAAAATGGAATAATCAGATAATCGCTTTTTAAAGGCAATGTCAAACGCCGGCCTTTAGAATTAGCTTTGGTTTGAGTTTTTAAGTCAAATGAGAGATTATTATAAAGGCTGGCGGAAAGAATAGGGAAAATGTAAAATGGTAACGTGGAGCTGATGTGGCGAGGGAAAACACCTCACCACACCCTCCACACTTAGAGGAAGTTTATAAGAAAAGGGTAATTTAGTAATTCTAATTGGACTTTGTCAAGTAATGGGGTGTTTGGACGTGCGTGTTGAAGTTGATTATTGTGATCGGGAGAATCAAATTTAGAATGAAATGATCGGCAATTTATATTTTTCTTAATGATCACTTTTTATACAACTACTTTTGAAGTGATTTTGTAATGCTGTTGATTTTGACATATACATCAAAGAGTTATAAATATAATTCTCAAACACTTAAAACTAATAGGTCACGTCGAAACACCCCTAAAAAACATCCTAAATTGTAACCACATGTTAATTTGAGGTTGGTGTTTTCTGCTATTGTTTGTATACTAATCATCACAAGTTTATATAATGACGCTATTCAGGTGAAATCAACTCGAGAGAATGTCGTCTTGTGCATTTTCTACTTGTACATTGCAAAATCATGAATTGATGTGCAATAAGCATTTGGCGCAATTCAAGAAAAACAGCATATCTACTGACCTGTCATATCCGAAGATGACATGGCATAACTTGATGACCTGTCAACAATCCGGAAGGCGGCTCCAATGCAAGGCACTAAACGTTGAAAATAACAATAACTATAATTTCTTAAAAGGCAATGTGTTTCAACTTGATGATGTAATTGAAGCGCAACAATTTGATAGAGAGATATTGAGTGCTATATTTGAAGTGGCACGTGAAATGGAAACGATTGAGAAGAAGTCACGTGGAAACCAGCTTTTGAAAGGCTATTTAATGGCTACTCTATTCTATGAGCCATCAACTAGGACAAGGCTTTCGTTTGAATCAGCAATGAAACGATTGGGTGGTGAGGTTTTGACAACGGAAAATGCACGAGAGTTTTCTTCAGCTGCAAAAGGAGAGACACTTGAAGGTAACAGGTCAAAATGGGTCTGAGTTAAAAGTTTAAACATGTTGTTTTTAAGTATGGGTCGAAACGGGTCAGGTTGGGTTCACAAATATTAGTAAATGGGTTAAATTTGCTATCTGAAACATTTGGATTTGACACTGTTTTGCAGATACTATAAGGACAGTTGAAGGGTATTCAGACATAATTGTAATGAGACACTTTGAAAGTGGTGCTGCGCGAAGAGCAGCCATGACCGCTAACATTCCGGTTATTAATGCTGGGGATGGACCAGGACAGCATCCTACTCAGGTATTCCAGTTCTCACTTTGTACCCATAAGGGATAAAAAAAAAACCCAAATCAACCCAGTTATTTTCCTGAATCCTGACCACGATTTTGGCTATACAACTGAAGTGACTCCGTTTGACCCGTCAAGATTGCCACCTCTTGTTCTCGTGTACAGTAACGCTATTTTTAGTTACATGACAATATGCCTGAACCTCCTCACTGGACAGTTCTTTTTGGGTAACCATGGTTTCCGACCTTTTGGCCAACTAATCCATGGGGTTTGAACCCACCGCCACACAGAGGTAAAGCCGTTAGGAACTTGGATCATGCAAAGTAAATTAGTTATGGAATGATAGTCAAATCAAGCACTTTGCATATCTGGATTGTTTTTCTTCAATATATACTGCAACGCTGTTCATTTCGGTTTTTCTATATAGATAACTCAGTTTGGTTCTATGCTGTCATACATATAATAGGCTCTTCTTGATGTGTATACTATCGAAAGAGAGATTGGAAAGCTGGATGGAATAAAAGTTGGCCTAGTTGGGGATCTTGCTAATGGTAGAACTGTTCGCTCACTTGCATATCTTTTAGCCAAATACAAGGATGTGAAGATCTACTTTGTTTCTCCAGAGGTTGTAAAAATGAAGGTATGGCCAGGTTTTTGACACGAAGTCAAAGGTTTGAGATTCTGACTCAAATGTCAAGGTTTACTTTAATATGTTAGGACTGGTAATCACACACAAAATATGGTCTCAAGCAGCATAATAGAGGTGGAAGTCTCGACCCATTCACTTACGACTGATTCAATTTGGGTTATGTTCTTATGTTATATCAGGTCAAATGGGCAAACTACAAAAAATAGGAAGCTTTTACTATGTGTTTTAAATTTTAATTTTTTAAACTAATTGAGTTACCTATCCTTTCTTAATTTGACCATTGCAAAACGATTACCAGCTTTGGCCGACCCAAACTGCAAAAAGTGCACAAGAAAAACTACACAGGCTAGCATATAAAGAACTAAATACTTATGTCCCAAGCTGTTCAATATTTGTATCAGGCTTTGCATCAAAAGCTGAAGTATTTGTTAAGACTTGCAACCTAATCTTGTAATTTTAGCAATTATTCGCATATTTACCTGGTTTAAATGGTTTTTCATAGGATGACATTAAGGAGTACTTGACATCAAAGGGAATTAAATGGGAAGAAAGTGCAGATCTAATGGAAGTGGCCTCCAAATGTGATGTGGTGTATCAAACTCGCATTCAGAAAGAACGATTTGGGGAGAGAATTGATCTTTATGACGAAGCTCGTGGAAAGTATATTGTTAATCGTGATGTCTTGAGTGTCATGCAAGAGCATGCAGTCATCATGCATCCTCTCCCACGACTTGATGAGGTAAGGCTAATCATCACTTGAAATGTGCTAACTTATAGAAATATATATGCACTTACAATAATTTTTATAATTGCTACAAAGTTCTATCTTGACTTGTCCTGTCGTAACTAGTTGGTCCTGTTCGGGCAGTCAGGTAGAATTAGAGAGGTGGTAATTTCAGCCTACTTACCTAGAAAATGGTCTCATACGAGTTCTATTTGACCTTTAGCATTTCAAATGGATATACTCTACTTGGTCTAACACCATTGAAATGGGGTCAGAAGTAAACCAAAGTGTCTGAGTGCTTACAAAATCTTAGATAATCATTGCTGTTGTAATATATGGGTAAACTCTATAACCTTGTTTAGAAATAAAACTAGTCAAACACGTCAAAAGTCAACCTCATAAATAAGTGTATTTAACAAAATTAGATTCGTTTATACTTGATAATGTGATTTCTAAAACCATATCGAATACATTAACTATTTATAAAATTCTGGATAAAGTATATAAAATGTTTGCTGATGAAACCGGGCCGTTTATAACCCTTATAAAAGATTACCAGGTCTGACATTAACCGGTCACCCAACTCTCCAAACCCACCTGTTTTTCCATCTTTGGAAGTTTCTTGGCCCTGATCCTCTTTTGCATAGTTAATGATGATGCAGATAGTAAATTCATGTTTTTTTTGGTATGTAGATCACTGTGGAAGTAGACGGGGATCCAAGAGCTGCCTACTTTAGACAAGCAAAAAATGGACTCTTTATTCGAATGGCTTTGTTGAAGCTCTTACTTCTTGGTTGGTGATCATCAAGTTCTAGAAGTTGCGCCAACTTTTTTTCTCTTTGGGATTTTGGTACCAGATACTTGCCAAATGACTAAATGAGTCTGTTTTTCCGACTAACAAAAGACGGAGCAAGGTTCTTATAAATGCAAAAGCTTTTGTCAGGTTTTCATCTTGTATTCCTTTGTTGAAGTTATCTTTTTCCTGTGCTATGAAGGAAAGTCAGCTGCATTTATTGTTAGATTCATATATGGGTTGTACTCATTTTCTTAGTACTACCAAATCTTGTTTCTTGAATGCTGTTTAGTTTCTGGTGAATGAAACTTATGTCCTTAATGAGCGAGGAGTGATATAACACGATGGATAAAAGTAAATGCAAGGGGTGATAATACTGTATAAAGTTGAGTTCAAATGTTCTTTACAAGAAGTATGGAATGAGGCCAGCAGGTCTAAAGGCACAAACCTGTCTAGTTCAGTACCGTGATCTTTTTATTTATCGTATATCAGTTACTATACATGCTTGAGTTCGGACTTGAACAGTCCAGAAGACTATTTGCTTATGGAGAACCTATCTGCACCTTAGATACTGTTAGGCTGTTGATATGACCTTATATATTTCCGGGGCTAATGGTCTTGTTTGTGACCAGTACGTTTAAATCAAAACCAGATATCTAAACATGTTTTGCCGTTAGTAATATTATTTCAGTTTGGGTCCAATTTCATTCCAGCCCAAAACTGTCATACTTGAACAAAAACTCGGTCAAATTAGATACGTGAATGGTATGGTTGCGTGACCAAGTCTATCAATAAACATAGTTTCAGTTCAATTAGGTTCAACCCGAAACTGTCATACTGAAACCAACCGATCAGAATAGATGAAGAATGGTCATGACCCAGTCAATTAATACAAAAATAGATTGGTACCGGCCGAGACCCATAAACATTCCTAATGGTATTACAGGGGTCCTTTTTGCTTGATTCAATCAAGCATCAACACGATAGTATCCATATTTTGTTACAGGAGCCTCCTAAATCAAAATCGTTTTACTCATAGTATTAAATATAAGGACTCGTCGAATCATCATCATTCAAAACACAATCATCATTCACAACATGTTACAATACAAATTACTAATAGGTCGGAAATCTTTGATCCACGTCATGTGCCCATGACTCCAATCCACCGACAATATCCTTAGCAGAGGTAAAACCCGCCTTATGAAGCAAATCAACTGCTCTCTGTGAATCATTACCTCTTCTGCACACTACATAAAGACGAGCCTCTGAGCCATCATGGACGCTTTCCTTCGCAGAATTTAGTGCAGATGATATCTCAGGCAACCGGCCTTCCAAACTTGCAAGAGGTACATTCATGGATTTGGGAAGTGAAACGATCTTGTAATGGTGGGATGGTCGTACATCAATAAGGACATGTGGTTCCCCCTTCTTAACTACCTCATTGTATTCCTTGCTGCTTATTCTAGAATCTGGTGTCAGCAATTTCAACTTCAAAGGAGCCTGCAAATAATTCCAGGGATCAAAAATGTATTTTAAAAAAGATTCAAGCATCATATAACTATTTGTTCTTAGGCAATCATATATTAATTCAAAAAAAAAAAAAAAAAAAAAAAAAAAAAAAAACTCTAATTTGCAGAATATAATCACTTTTAGGGTGATTTTGGTCTAACTTATCCTCATTCTTGCTTCTTAGCTCAAATTTAGGGACTAACTTCAGATTTATGAATAGATTTCACTTCGACAATTTAAATGAACATCTAACAGTATTATATTCTGGATAACTGAATGCTGGGTGCAAAAAAGTTTGTTCAGCAGAAAGGAATCTGCAATTTTTCCTAGAAGCAATTAACACGACAAAAAAGAAATATATAAGCGAGACATGTAGAAAACCACAATAAGGCAAAGTTTTTTGTATCAGGGGCGGAGCCAGAAATTTTTGGTCGAGGGGGCACATCTTGATAAATTTTAGAAACTACACTATAAATTGGTACTTAGGAGGGGCAAATTACGAAAAAAGCCAAATATTTTCGAAAATTTACACTACAAATTTTTTCGCCAGGGGGGCCTTGTGCCCCCCTTTTATCTCCGCCACTGTTTTGTATATAGAAATAGCAGAATGTCATAAAGTAGTTAATCTAAATAGTAAATATATTTACTATGATGGGTAAAATGAGGGGTAAAATGAGATTTTACATGGGTAGAGTTTTTTCTAATGCAAATGTCAGGATTAAATATGACATATATCAAATTCTGCCTTGTATATATATCCGTGTGACCTTTCCCTCTAAATATGCAATTAGTCGCCATCTAGGGGCCACTTAGACAATATGTGTAACTGAGCAAATAGTTGAACACAACATATTAAAAAGGGAGAATTTCATTTCTTCCAGTCAAAATATTCAGGGATTAGAGAAAACAAACCGCAGACAATGGCGATTGAGTGAAATTCTCATAGTCAAATTGTTGAAAGTTGTCTTGTGTTAATGTTGCATTTTCTCCACAAGCTTCACACTGAGATGACCTTCCTCTGATCTTTACCTGAATTAGTAACAGATTTTCAGATACGTAACTTATAAACAGATATTTAGGACCATTAGAATTGCTAACAAAACTCACGATGCGGATCCTGGCTGACAATGCATCAAAAAGAAGCATTCTTTCCGAAAGTGGCTCACCAACTAAGCTTGCCACTTTAATAGCCTCTAGGGCTTGAAGACAACCAATAACACCAGGAACTGTAACAACATAGTTAAATTACTTATACTTAGTTGCCAGGAACTGAAAAAAATCAAAAATTTGGGTAATTTGCATAAAATTCCAGCATACTTCGTAGACATTGTCTGTTTCTATTGTAGGTACGAATTACGAGACAGTAAAAAATGAATACGTGTCAGGTCTAGGTCATTTTTATAACCCGTAATCTTAATATTTTGATAAGAGGTTTTAACATTACAACATAAATATGACATTTTTATACATAGATTTTACCTTCTTACAGATGCTTTTGGTATTTATACAGAGTCATAAAAAGAAAGCTGTCAATGTAAGAATTAAGGCATGACAGAAGTTGAGCTTACCTACACCTAGAACTCCACTGTCGGAGCATCTCTGACATGCTGTTGTGGGTGGTGGGGTTGGAAAGAGGCATCGATAACATGGGCCTCCCTTGTAATTGTAAACCGCAAGCTATAAAGCAGTTAAACCAAACATTTACATGGGCCCAAATACTTTATTTGTATGAAGAAAAGAGATCTTATAATGCAAGCAGTACCTGGCCTTCCAAACCCAATGCAGCGCCAGATACAAGAGGCTGCAAACATAATCATCTTAAGTCAATGCATGGAAATTTGTTTTAAAATAAACCTTTCAATGTATCACATTGCAGATGTCATTTTTAACATATGCCAAAGTTTAAAACCATACCTTTCCTAGTAAAACACAGCAATCGCTGATCAAATATCGACTGGGTGCGTTATCCGTTGCATCTATAACAATGTCGTATCTGAACATAACAGTCACGGAATTCATAAGGCATCTATGCCAGGGGAAATTAATATAACTATGACAAAAGATTAATAAAAGTATATTTATCAGGTTTAGTTTGAAGTAAGAAGAATACTTGCTCACAATCTCCAATGCATTGGATGTGCGTAAAGCTTCTCTGTGTTCCACTACCTCAATGGTGGAGTTGATCCTAGACAAAGAAAATAATAACGTTATTTACTCTTGCACAAACATAAAAATTTCACGTTTTCAAAGTGGAGCTGAAATGAAGCATTAGTAACATACGAGCGGCAAGCTGCGGCAGCAGACTCTACTTTAGATCGGCCTATGTATGCTTCACCATGGATGATCTGAAATTATGATAAATTACAACATCAACAATATGTAGCTACCATAAGCCAGCGAACAGACACGGCAAAATGATGATATATGAATGTGGCACGTGATCACAACAATATAAATGAGAACTCGATTGCAATAGAAAAGGCATAACAAATGTACCTGTCTGTGCAGATTGTTTAGCTCAACAACATCATGATCCACCATACCCAACTTACCTGTCAAAATATTTGGCTTCAGTTATTATCTGATAGGTTTAAATAGTTTCCGTAGTTTAAAATTTAGTTTTCAGTAACACTCATGGGTCATGTCTAATATGAGTAATACTTAGAAGCACAAAATACATTTAACAGTTAGTTCAGTATTATTTGCCAAAAAATTGAAACAAGGGAAGATTAGAAAGCTATGCGATATAAGCAGATATCTCACCTACGCCACATGCTGCTAGATATAACAGAGCAGGTGATCCCAAACCCCCAGCTCCAATGACTAAAATGGATGACTTTAACAGATTTGACTGTGCTGCAACCCAACAGAAAACAACTTAGATCAAACAAGACATGTCAAATTCTCAAAGAAATTTGTAATATAAGAAGCTCATCTGTCAATTTTATGGTTTTTACCACATCCTAAGAATTAGTATTGATATGAATTTCCATAATATATTAACAAATAGAAAAGACTCCCTAAAACGAAATGTGCAGACAGATTCATCACGACATCTCCTAAGCAGCATGATGTTCATCTCTAGAAACCAAAAACAATTGCAAAGGGAGTGAATCCAACTATCAAGATACAAATAAAAAACTTATATGGCATGCATGTGTTACAACATTCTATCCCTAAAATTAGTCCACTTCAGAATCGCAAATATCAAGCGACTTGCTTTTAAGCTTGGAACTTAAAGGCAATCGCCAATCTAAATTAGATTAAACAATCAAACGGGGCTTTTTTTCCTATGGGTTGTGAGCAAGTCTCAATTAAGACATATGTGTAACATTTTCCTTTAATAAAAAAAAAATGGGGCAAACTCTAATTGCTAAAGCTTAAACTTTTCTATTGATGAGGTTTTCCTTATTCAAGTTAACCAGGGAAAGCGAGTATTTGACACAGATGTACGCAGCCTAACCGAGGTATCCTCGGGCCCATTTTCAAACCGTTTACCTAGTAAGGTTCGTACCTAAGACCTCTTGTGAAGACACTAGTTGGTGGTTTACATTTTACAATATAATAATTGCCACAAGAAAGTATGTTCCGTAAGTCATATAAAAACACTTGAACCAAAAGTATTCTAAAGTGACTACTAAGCTTGCTCATAACTCCTACACACATAGGGCTGCCAAGCTTGAGCTTGATTAAACACTAAGTTAAAGCAACAGGAATACAATTCTAAGCAAAAACACATCAATCTAATCACCTCAAACACTATGGGGGTGTTTGTTTAAGCTTCTCTTTTAGCTCACGAGCTTATGTGGTTTCGGCTTATGTTTCATAACCAGCCGGAAAAAATTAGGCTTACAAAACATAAGGCGAAACCACATAAACTCGTGAGCTAAAAAACAAGGTTAAACATACACCCCCTAGTATCTGCAAATAACAATACATAATACTACACTATGGGGGTGTTTGTTTAAGCTTATATGTGGCTTATGAGCTTATTTGATTTCGGCTTATATTTCATAAGCCCCAATTTTGTGGCTTATTTTGAGACTTATGTGCTTATATAAGCTTATTATGATATAAGCTGCTTATATAAGTCTCAAAATAAGCCACAAAATTGCGGCTTATGAAATATAAGCCGAAATCAAATAAGCTCACAAGCCCACATATAAGCTTAAACAAACACCCCAATAACAAACATTTAAAAAAAACATATAAATAGAAATAAAACCTTGAACACCAAAAGAAGGAAGCAAAAGCTGACGACTGTATCTATAAATACTATCAGCACTCAAACCATGCTCCCCAAAATTATTAGTCACTTTTTCATTTAATTTATTATTGTTTTTCAATTGGGTTTCAATGACTGAAATTCGAGCTTCAATATCTCGTTTTGAATCCTTCAACGACTTCAATTCCTGGACCAATTCATCGTAATTTCCACACCCGTTTGATTCCATTGTTTTCCGCTTAATTTAATTGGAGGCACGGTTTATAAAATGATAAACCCTAATGTTTAGACCTTTTGTTTTTATTTATTAAGTACAGTAGTGTCTTGGCGCTGACTTTTGGGGAGTTTGGAAGATCGTTTTTAAAAGATAAAGGGCCTGTTTCTAAATACTTCATTTATTAAGGTTAACTAGCGGGGTTGCCCGCGCGTTGCGGCGGGTGTGTTTTGTGTTTTGTATTTTGTCGGTTGTACGGTATAATTAATAATTTTGTTATTTGAAATATGCATATGTTTACTTGGAAGCATAATTTGTTTATATTTACGGATTTTTTTTTTTTTTTTTTTGGCATTGCGGTTGAAATTTTTTTTTGTTGTTTGTTTTCTCTGTATGTTTTTTTTTTTTTTTTAAAGAAAAATAAACAAATTTGTATAAGAAATTTTTTGTAAGTGTATTATTTTTTGTATTTTTTTATTTTTATTTTTTGTATTTTTATTTTTAAAAACAAATTTTCTTAAGGAAATTTATGTTTAAAAAAAAAAAAAAAAAAAAAAAAAAACTATACCGAGTACTGTAGCGACAAAAAAAAATGTATTACTTTTTGTATTTTTTTATTATTTTTTTTTATTTATTTATTTTTTTTAAAAACAAATTTTCTTAAGAAAATTTATGTAAAAAAAAAAAAAATTACTGTAGCGGGGGTACTGTAGCACTGTAGCTGCTACAGTGTTTTGACACGTGTCGCGTTGTCAAAGCTTGCCTGGGTTTTAGAATATATATATAATAGAATGAGTAGCGCCGAGCAACGGGTCAAACCTTATTTGAACCGACAAAAGTCAAAAACTGATCTAGATTGAAAATCGACAAAGGAAAAAACGGTCAAACCTTATTTGAACTGACAAAAACTGATCTAGATTGAAAATCGACAAAGGAAAAAACGCGGATTGAATTGAGAAATAGCTATTGAAACTGAAACCGAACTGAATAAGGTCAGTTCGGTTCGGGTCGGTTTAGCTATTTCGAACAGAAAAATGTGATTTGACCCGAACCAACAAAGACCAAAATAATTATGCAAAACTGAAATCGAACCGAATAAGGTCGGTTCGGTTCGGCCCGGTTGCGGACAGTTTGTCGGTTCGAATCAGTCTTTTTGGTGATTTTGCTCACCCCTACCTGTGAGAGTCTATGAGAGCATTTATCATCCTGTCTAAACTAAAATGACTAAAATAACTAAAATGCCATTCTTTCTTTTTTTTCCTTTGAATTTACATTTTTATCCAAAAAAATAAAGTAACAACCGGATTAATCGCTACTACTTATAAAGAGTGTATGTTCATTCTTGAAACTTAAAATGACGTAGTAATGTTAGTGGACTTTTAATATATTTTGTTTCTAATCCATAGACTTTTTTCTCGCAATTACTACAAATTGAAATCGTAAGTTTTCATAGTCAAACCAAAATCACGATTTCGCAAGTATAATTATTTGTCGTTGTACATTGTCGCTTTTGCATCAATTCATTCATCTGGTTAGTTAACTGATCAATGAATTAACCCATTCGCTCCTCCATTCTTGCCATAAGACGCTGCTCAAAATCTTGTTCATACACATTGTTAGCATTAGAAGTGTTGATCATTTATGTAATCAAAGAGAGATCTCAATGATCGTCCCTTAGGGGGAGATTGTTAGGATTAAAAGTGACGATCATTATTAAGTCCAATAGTTAGTTAAATATATTCATGTAATAGTTAGTGAAATGCTAGTTTATTAGGGTTATGTAAAAGCCTTAATGGCTTGGCCCAAGAGAAAGCCCATGGTGGCTTCTGTAAAAGGTATAAATACCCTCCTAAGCTTGTTAGGAGTGGTGGGAGTTCATGCTAATCAAATGTTTTATTTCACATGGTGCTCTCCACCTCTCTCTCTCTACTTTCTCTCTCTAGCTCTTCCATCTCTCTCTAACATCATAATCTTAGGTGATAAAGCTAGATCTATGGTCCTACAAGTGGTATAAAGAGCCTAGGGATAATCTTAGGTTGTTTTAGATTGTTTTTGGGTGAAAAATCATGTTTTTGGGTGAAAATTTCGGATCTGGTTACTGTTCATCGCCTAAATAGCGAGTTTGCAAATTTTTTGTCGAGTTAAGAAAAAATTCGAGTTAGAAAAATTTTTATAGAGTTAGAATACCGAGTTTGGGTTTTATAGAGTTAAGGTACCGAGTTTGGGTTTTATAGAGTTAGGGTACCAAGTTTGAAAGGTTTTATAGAGTTAGGGTACCGAGTTTGGGTTTTATAGAGTTAGGGTACCAAGTTTGAAAGGTTTTATAGAGTTAGGGTACCGAGTTTGGGTTTTATAGAGTTAGGGTACCGAGTTTGAAAGGTTTTATAGAGTTAGGGTACCGAGTTTGAAAGGTTTTATAGAGTTAGGGTACCGAGTTTAAAAGGTTTTATAGAGTTAGGGTACCGAGTTTGAACGGTTTTATAGAGTTAGGGTACCGAGTTTGAAAGGTTTGATAGAGTTAGGGTACCGAGTTTGAGAGGCTTATCGAGTTAGTTCAATCTTTTGGCGAGTTAGCCTTGGTTCCTTATCGTTCATCGAGTAAGGATTTTTATTTGGTTAACACTAAACGAAACTCTGCCAAAATTTCATTGGGTTATCGAGTTTGAGATCTTATCGAGTTAGAAAAGCATCAGATATACCGAGTTAGAGTTTATGTGAAACATACCGAGTTAGACACTTCAAGATAACTTACCGAGTTAGAAACTTTAATTCCTGCGAGTTAGACACTTCAAGAAACCCTACCGAGTTAGGATTTTCAGAGCTTATCGAGTTAGTAACTTGTTACCGAGTTAGAGACTAGCGAGTTAACGGAGTTATAACAACAATCTTTACCGAGTTTGCAAAAAAAAAAAAAAAAAAAAAAAAAAAAAAAAAAACACCTAATCTTCAAACAACAACCTTTGTTATCTTAAAAGATCCTAAGATCAACTTTATTACACATCGTTTAAACAATGGAAATGAAAATGCAAATCCAAGAGAGAGATTCAAAGAAAGTGTTTACAGTGTTCAAGTCATATGTTGAAGAAGTCATCAATATTTATGGTTTAGAAATAAGGTTCGATGAGGCATTTGAATACTACGTTAGAGTCCAATTTCATCATTTCCAAGAAGAACTCATCCAAAACCTGAATCAACTTGAAAAGCTACTTAATGAAGAAGAACTTCATACGCATAACTGCAAAGAATCTCTTAAAGTCATCCAAACTCAGTTTCAGAGAATATTTAACCCTTGGATAATGAACCAGACAGAGTTTATCGATGTGTTTTATAAAAGATTTTGGGTAAGCTATTCTACCTTCAGAACTCAATTCATAAATCAAATGGATGAACTCGGAAAGATACTTGAAACTGAGGAAGCTAAGTTAAATGAGATTGAGAAGCTGAAACGGGAAAAAGAGTAGAATGAAAGAGAGATGCAGTTAAAGGAAACTGAGGTGATTGAAAAAGAGACAGAGAAAGATGTTCAAAAAGAAGAGGAAACAGTCAATGAGGGTGATGCATCAGATGTTAGTTTGGTTTTCACGGAAAGTGATTCATCTTCAGAACAGCAGGTTGAAAGCAGTAGTCCTAGCTATGATTCAGATACTGATGGTACACAAAGGAATGAAGCTGTTTGGGACACCGAAGATGATCATATCAGACCTTCATCAGACACAGAGATATTGGCTACGGTACAACATTCACATGCTCATGATAATGTTGATATATTTGAGAATATGTTTGTTCATGATCAGACACATCCTGAGTCTATTAGTGACACTTATGTAGTGGAACAAAATGATAGTAATATCACTTTTGATACTCCAGATATGGATCCTAATAGAGGTGAGCCTGCCCAGTATGGATCTTCTTATGAACAAGATCGTGCCTTATTTGCTTCATTAATCAATAATTTCAAACATGAACTTGAAAAGTGCAAAGAGGACAATCGTAAAGCTAAGCAAACGAATGTCTTATTGACAAAAGAGCTTGAGAGATTTAAAGAAATGGAAAAAGGTTTTCAAAATGTAACAAAAAGAAAAGCTGAACTTGAATTTGAAAACTCAAACCTTAAAACTCAAGCTCAGAAGTTTGAAATGTATGGAGAGTCTGTCAAACCACTTCTAAAAAGAAATGAAGAACTTGAAGTTGGTTATAGAGAAGCTGTTCTTCGTGAAAAACGTTCCATTCAAAATCAGGATGCTCAAATGGTTGTTAACAACAGAAAGGTTCAAGCGCTTTTAAAAGAGAACAATGATTTAAAAAGTGAAAATTCAAAGCTTCAGAAAACAACATCAAATTTTGAGATTGTAAACATAAAACTTGAGAATGAAAACCAAGAGTTTTTGAAACGAACAAACGATCTTGAAAACAAACTTGGAAAATTGGGACAGACTTCTCAGACTATCAACATGCTGCCTACTAAAGATGAGGAGGTTGATAAACAAACATCTGGGATTGGTTTTGTGAATAATGCTAATGTGGAAAATGAAAAACCTTGTTTTTTAAACAAAGTGCAAAAGTTGACACCTATTTTGTATAACGCTAATGATATGGGAAAAGAATTGTCAGATGATCTTTTGTTTGAGTCTCAAGATATTTTAAAATCTGAAGAGGAAAAATGTTTGAAAGTAAAACAAACAAAAAACCCACTCTCGTATCACGGCTTTGTGTATGGTTGTCTACAATTGACAGATATACCAAAAGAACATTTCAAAAGAAAAGACACAAATGTGAAAAGATTTTTTCAAAGAAGCTCAACTTGCTACCTATGATGCTAAGTTATGGCAAAATAGAGCAAGGAAACAATTTTGTAATCTTAAACATCACATTGAGCAAACGTTAAAGGTCATTTGGTTTAAGCAAGAAAACATCACAAACAACGTTTTCTCTAATCCTCTTTCATCAGATGTACGCCTTAAGTTAGAAGTAAAAAAGATTTTGAAAGATGAGATTGAACCTCGTGTGAAAGATATCAACTTATGTTTTGAGTACTTTGAAAAATATCTTGTAACTGAAATGAGAGAAGATCTAAAGTACGTTCACTCTCTGGAAGATGAATTTGATGAAAAATGCTTAATTCTAGACATTCAAAAAGAATTTTTCACAAATCAAATAGAGTCGTTCAAGTCAGCATCTGTTAGCCATGAGAAAGTGAATGAGAATTTTGAACAAACATCTTCTTTGAAATCTGAAAATCTTTGTCTCAAAAAGAAAATCACCAAGCTTTCAAAAGAAGCAGCTGATGTCAAAGAAGAATTGTCAAAAAGAACAGCTCAGTTTGAGAAACATCTTGCAAAACTCGAAGCACAAAGTATCTCTTTCCAACTTAAACTGCAAGAGAAGAATGAGAAAATGTCTTCTGAAAACTCTTTGACATCAGTGCTTAAAGAAAAAGAAAAGATTTTTGTAGAAAATTGTGATAATACCAATATCAAGTTTGATTTCGACGAACTTGATACAAAAAATCTTGAATTGGAACATACTGTGGCATCATTACAAAAAGAAAATGAGCATTTGAAACAGACTTACAAAAACTTGTTTGATTCAATCAAGCGGTCAAGAGTTCAGAATCAAACTTCAAACAAATCTGACTCTCAGATCACACCAAATCATCTTTTTGAAAAAGAAAAGTCTGTGCTTCAAAAGAAAATTGTTGAATTGGAAAAAACGATTGCATAACAAATCAAGGATTTTGGTGATGCCAAAAATGATTTTTCAATCGAAACAGACAAATATGAAAAATATTTTGCACATCTTGAAAATCAAAATGCTTCTTTGCAAGAAAAACTGGCATCATCAGATCATCTTTCTCTTCAAAAAGAATAAAATGATTTGAGAACGTCATACAATGCCTTAAAAGCAAAGTTTGATGTTCTTAACCGGTCAAAAGGAAAATCTCAAGTTTTAAACGAGTCTAAGCCACAAGTAAGTGTTTCAGAAACGGTTTACACGGGTGAATTCTCAAAACCATTTTCAAAAAGGGTTTCTCAATTTACCACCTATTCTTTGCAAAAAGGAAGGAAATTTTCAAAGAGACCAAATTTTTCTAAAACATTTACTCCTCAAAAGGTTTCACATGCAAGTGCTCATAAAGAAAAGAATCAAGGTTTTCAAACTCCATACTCTCGTTTTACTCTGGTAAAGCCAGTGTGGAAACCAAAGCAAAGCCGTTCAAAACATTTGAAATATCCATACTCTGAAATGCTTCCGCTACAACAAAGGAATGGCTATGCTTGGAAAAATCCTAATTCTGGAAGGTTTCCATTCATCTCAAAAACAAATTTTCGAAATGAAACGCCAAGTTTCAACAATGGATGGAAAACTTCTTCTTCAAGTTTTAAAACTCCAAGAGAGACACCGAGTTTCTCAAACAACTTTCAAAAGCAAAAGAGTTTTAAATCACTGTTGATTCCACAAGCTTTATTTCAAAATGAAACACCGGTTTTCAGTCCTCGTTGGAATTCAACTTCTTTGTCTCGGATTGACACAACTTTCAAATGGATTTCAAAATATGGTAAACCCGTTGGTGCCGTGCTTAAATGGAAGTTGTTGTCTAATCCAAAAACATAATGACTTCTTAGTACTTCTGCTAAGGACTCGGACTTCAACATTATGACTTCTTAGTATTTTAGCTAAGGACTCGTTCTTCAAAGAAAGGAAAGTGCTTAAATCAAAACAAAGGTTTTACATATTCTTTAAGCACTTATCCTAAAAACATTATGGCTTATGCACACATAACAGTGTATAACCCGTGATTTTCAAAGAAAGGACCATGTTGTACATTTATGTGCGACAATCCTAAAAGATAAGAAGACTTCTCACCAAAAAGCTTATCAAAGTCTTCTTAATTTTTGAGCAAAATTTTGAAAAATGTTTCAAAAGGTTTTCAAAACCTTTCACGATGTTGCTCAAGATATTACTCCCTCAAATCCTTAAATCGCTTAATTTAATCAAAATGTTCTATTTTTGAGGGGGAGTAATAAAAAGAAGTTCCAAAAAGATCATGCTTAAAAGCAACTAATTCGGAATTTACAAACATCCGTTTCTCCCATATGCTATCCAAAAAGAAAAGGTTTTAATCAATTGGTATCAAAAATACCATGGATATGCTATTTTTGAGGGGGAGAAGACGTGATTAAAATGTGATCAATGTGTTTAAGATTGTGGTTGAATCTCGTGCGAGCTCGACTCAGAAATGACCCAAGAATTGACGAAACAACAAAAGTTTGTAATCGAAAAGACTTATCCTCGACGGGTAATAACATCAAGTTAGTTACTAGAGCTAGTTGTCACCTAAAAGCTGACAATGGAACTCTTTAACTAGCCACGTAAGCGTGTCTCGAAAAGGATTTGTCTTAGTAGAAATGTACTGTTTCGAGAAACTTTCTGTGGACTTGACCAGGCCGGGTAATAACTTCAAGCTAGTCTAACTAGTGATGTAAGCGTGTCTCGAATCGGTTGTGTTCATTGAAAGTAGATCAATTCAAAAGTGCAAACTCCTCCCGCATGCGCAAATTTCCTAAAATATACATGAGCACATGTGAAGGGGGAGTCCTTCAAATGAAATGCAAAACTCTCGAAGTGTTAACAAAGTATGTTTTTTTATCATAAACACTTTGAGAGATTTTCATAAATGGTTTCATGGCAATTATAGGATATTCATGGAGTTATAAGGTGATTAAGGTTAGGAAAAACCGTCCTATGATCTGCCAGAGCCGGAGGGATCTACCCAAGGACAATTCCAATAGATTAGAATTAGAAGTCCTTAGGTATGATTTGAAAAAAGGAGAAAAGAATGAAAGGAGAAAGAAGGGGTTGAAGAATTAAAAAGAAAAGCAAATGTAAGGGTGAAAAGAAATAGCCCTCCAAATGTTCAACCTTAGGGCAGAAACCGGGTTCAATTCATATGCTACTGGTTGTTACCAAGGTGACACCGGTATTGAAGATAAAGACGTCATGGACCCAGTGACGCACTGCACTTAACCTTCTAGCCACTCGAGTATCTCTCAAAAGGTACTTGTTTCATTCTCACGGGGAACCGGTGTAATCTATCAATTTATCTCTTAGAGATGGTTGATATTGAAGCAGGAGACCCCTCCCTAGTCTCCGCATAGGAAAACCAAATTATGCACTTATCGAGTCTAGAGCCAAGAGATTCATTAAAAAATCTCTTAGGATACACTTTCCTACGAATACACTTGTGTTCGCCAAAAAGGACACAAGGTGTAAGAGAGTCTTAATGAGATCTACGGATCTTGTCTTATCTATCATGATGGTTACTTTGTCTCAAACGGTCTACAGTTGTGGGGTGATCTCCAGCAACTCACCTGAATCATTGATGTACTTCGGTGGATCTAGTAAGCCCTTTCAGGGGTATCTGATTCAGGAACGGCCTTGGTAAGGGTTAGAAGGAGTCTTCACACTATGCTGTTGACGTTCTCTAATTCCGAACCTGTAAGTACCGGATACTTTATTGCTAACTGTTTTATGCAGGTACTCATAAATGTTCCTTGGAGAAAGACCGTTACCATCACTCAAAGATCCACATGCTCATACCCTACAAAGCTCTCTTCAAAGATCAAAGCAAAGTAAAGTTCTGAACGTTTTTAAGTCAAAGTCAAAGAATCTACAAACTAAAGAAACAAAGATTAATGTCAAAGAAAAGAGAACTTCTCAAAGATTCTAAGTCAAACGAAGTATGAGCATGTTGGAAAAGACGTAAAGACAACATAGTAAAGATGTTGATCAAAGGCAAAAAAGATCACAAAGCATGATTGGAACAAAGAAACTAGCAAAACTATTACACAAGACTCAAAGTTCAAAGAGAACAAGCTTCAAAGATCAAAGATCAAGGTCACAAAAGAGAGATCTCAATGATCACCCTTAGGGGGAGATTGTTAGCATTAGAAGTGTTGATCATTTATGTAATCAAAGAGAGATCTCAATGATTGTCCCTTAGGGGGAGATTGTTAGGATTAAAAGTGACGATCATTATTGAGTCCAATAGTTAGTTAAATATATTCATGTAATAGTTAGTGAAATGCTAGTTTATTAAGGTTATGTAAAAACCTTAATGGCTTGGCCCAAAAGAAGGCCCAAGAGAAAGCCCATGGTAGCTTATGTAAAAGGTATAAATACCCTCCTAAGCTTGTTAGGAGTGGTGGGAGTTCATGCTAATCAAATGTTTTATTTCACATAGTGCTCTCCACCTCTCTCTCTCTACTTTCTCTCTCTAGCTCTTCCATCTCTCTCTAACATCATAATCTTAGGTGATAAAGCTAGATCTATGGTCCTACACACGTTATTAACAGCCCTTCTCTTTGGAGGCATCTTGATTAGGAACTTTAGCTCTGATGCCAACTTATGTAGACTAAAAACGAGATAACACAAATTGGACTTGTTAATTCACACGAATACGAGGAACAATTCTTCCAACTATTGTTAATTATCATACCGGTAATTAGGACAATTTTCAGCAACCGCCAAAAATATGCTTTTCATATAACTTCGAACTAATCATTCATGATTAAAATACAATTATCAAATAGACGTTAGAACCCAGAAATGGGCCTAAAAGACAAACAGGTCGAATACTAGAAACCCGACATGACCACCATTAAGGGTGCCTTTAGTCTAAAATAGAAACATTTGTATCTAGAATGGACTCATTTCCTGCAGACCACTATTAAGGGTGGTTTTAGTCTAAAATAGACTCATATGTATCTAAAATGGACCCATGTTATGCTAATTTTAGGGAGCCCTTTTCTTCACATGATTTTGGGCCTTCATAAACAAAATGGCATGTTCCTCAACGCTTGGGCGCATCATTCCCCCTGAGTAGACAAAATTCACCCTCGAATTCACACTAATATCATCATCAGAAGAATCACCATGAAAAGGCAGCAAGTGTTTCACATTAAACACATCAGAACATCGAATATGGCTTAGTAACTTCAAACAGTAAGCATTGGAATTAATTTTCTCTACAATTTCCACCGACCCAATCATCTTAGTTGATTAGTTATTGTATTCACCAAACCGAGAAACGATCCTTAGTTAAAACAACCCACACAAAGTCACCCACTTTGAAATCCACGTCATCTTCTATCTCCAACTCGTCCTCAAACTAGGAAAGAGTTAGTAGAGTACCACTGGGTTTGTTGACTAATTCTTTGGGCTTACTTGGCATCAAAATTATCTTCACACCACCAAATAGGAAACTATAAGTATTAGTTCTCCTGTTATGATTTGGGTTGCGATCATACTCCCAAGGTCTACCCAATAATAACTGACAAGCATCCATGGGCACCACATCACATCAAACATTATATTTATAGTTTGTTCCCACAGAAAATGGATAAGGGTGCGCTTGGACACCGTTACCTCACTACCTTTCTTAAGCTACTATAACTTGTAAGGTTTGGGACGATTTTCTATTTTCAGTCCCAATTTTTGAACCACTTCTTCAAATACCAGATAATCACAACTACCTGAGTCAATCACAAAGGTAAAAACCTTGCCCAAAATAGTATAGGTTGACTGAAAGAGGTTGTGCTTGAGCCCATCATCGCCAACAGCCTTTGGTATCAAGCAAGAGCGCCTTACCATCAAATTCACCCCCACATCTCCAATAACAACTTCTTCTTCATACCGTCAAATACTGGTGCTTCTTCATAATTATCATCAGCCACGTTATCAACTTCCCATTCCTCGGACTCAGCAAATAAGTGTCTTTTCCCGGCCTTTTTACATTCTGACTATTGGTGGCTAGGTTCACCATAGTTAAAACACTTCAAGCTACTGTATCTTGACTGATTGGGAACAAAACGAGATGCCACGTTACCCAAACCAGAACTACCTCTTGTTGTGGCATGAGAAGATGAACCTCCCACACTTTGGTTATGTTTTTCAAAACGTAATGCATGTTGATATGCATTAGAAAGTGTCACAGGATCAACCATGTTAATAGAATCCATGACATGGGTTCTTAAACTACCAATGTAACAAGAGCCAAGTTGATCATCGCTCTCCTGAGTATCATTCCTTGTAATTAACTAGTAAAATTCGGTTGTGTAATCATCAATAGATTTGGTCCCCTATTTCAGATTCTGTTACCGCTGGTACATCAACCGTTGGTAATTATGAGGAATAAAGTTGGCCCTCATCCACTTCTTCATCTTCCCCCGAAGTCACGACTCTTGGCTTTCCAACTCTCTCCCGTGTCAATTTTAATTACTGCCACGGTGCCACCATGCGAATGCCCTATGCCTATTATCCTTCCTTTGATTCTAACTTGGTCGCCTTTCTTGTTGTTCATCAGAAGATGAACCGTCACCATCACCGAACGGATTTTCTAACTATTCATCGTTAGTTTGCCGATGGCTACAATCACCATGCCTTATTTAATTCATCAAGTCATTCATCTAGTTAGTCAACTAATCAACGAATTGACGCATTCGCTCCTCCATTGTTGCCATAAGACGTTGCTCAAATTCTTCTTCATACGCGTCGTTAACAACCCTTTCTCCTTGGAGACATCTTGATTAGGAACTTTAGCTCTGATTCCAACTAATGTAGACTAAAACCGAGATATTGATTCATATAAATACCAGAAAAAATTCTTCTAACTATCGTTGATTCAAATAATACCAATAATTAGGGCAATTTTCAGCAACTGCCAAAAATAGGCTTTTCATATAACTTTGAACTAATCATCCAGGATTACTATACAATTATTAAATAGACATTAGAAATGGGCCTAAAAGACAAATGGGCCAAACACTAGAAACCCGACATGACCATTAAGGTGGTTTTAGTCTAAAATAAACTCATTTGTATCTAAGATGGACTCATTTCCTGTAGACCACTATTAAGGGTGGTTTTAGTCTAAAATAGACTCATCTGTATCTAAAATGGACTAATGTTATGCTAATTTTAGTGAAGCTCCTTTCTTCACATGATCTTGGGCCTTCATAAACAAAATGGCCCATTCCTCAACGTTTGGCCCCGCATCACCTATCCAATCACATACACATTATAAAACCAAAAAAACTAAATTTAAGAACCTATCCATCAAATACATTCATGAGTCTTGTGGCCACGGTAGTGGCAGAATCTGGCATAGCATCGGCAAGGAGGTGGTATTCGGCGAAGACATCTAGATCCAGTTAAGGGTTTTAGGGCTTTTGATTATTTTGTAAGGTATTTATAGTGTGTGCACTTATTAGTCTATTGAGAGATTAATTGTTTTTTACGTGGTTGAGCATGAATTATGATAATATTGAGTAGGAATTTAATGAAATCATAGTTTTAGGATTTGGATACATGTTTAGTTTAGTGTTATTTCTTAGACTTGATATTTTTGAAAATTAGGGGTTTGGACAAAATGAACTTATCTATATATATAATCATAAACTTCGTTGTATTTTTCATTTAAAAAATAGAAGATTTATCTTGTATGTTTCTAGTATTCTTCAATTTTGTATTTAAAAAAAATAAAAGTCAAATGAAGATTCAGTTAGCTGAAAAAAGGTTATTTTATTCATTCCAGTTCAAGCAGGGACTAAAAGTGTAGTCGAAAGTTTCCCACAAAGATTATGCATGCACTTTCAAAAGGATAGGGATTGCGTCTGCAAATTAGCCAAACCATAAGGGAGAATTTTTCAATTTACTCCATCATTTATTAAGGTTTAATTTTACCCACCAAACAGTCCTTGCCGTGGTGGGTACCCTTCACACGAGTAGAGGTGTAGACGAGTTGAATCGAATCGAGTTTTGGTAGGGCTCGACTCGATAATATTATGTTCGACTCGAGGTTGGCGAGCCTTCGTGAAGAAGCTTGAGCTCAACTCGAGAAAGCTTGAATTTGCCTCGAGTGCGGCTTAAAAAGCTCGATTATTCATAAACAAATATTTATGCTTAGTGTATTTACATATAAGCACATCTATTATACATACATCATTTAAAAGCTTGAAAATCTTGATTATAACTTGAGTCGAGCCTATTATACATATCGCGCTTATTTTCTAGACTCGATAGAGCTTGGCTCAATCGAGCTCTAGTCGAGTTACTCGACAAAAGCTCGACTCATTTACACACCTATAAGTGGGGGGGGGGGGGGTTGTGACCACATGTCATTGTCTATCATGGAGGGATTAAACAAGCATGAAGGAGCAAAAATTGGGTGGTTCGGTGGTTGGTTTCATCCAACAAAATCTAGTAATTTTTGTGTACGCAAGTGTGTAGTCAGATATGTTCGTGTGGTGGCTTTGTTGCAAGTGGGTTTAGTGTTGGGTTTTAATGGCAGGAGTGGAAGCTGATATGACGATGAGTTTAGTGAACCGTTGTTACGAGACTAATCAGATGAATAGTAATGTACTCTCTTCTAGCATAATATGTATCTGTCTTATTAATTTTGTTTGTCTAATATAAATGTTAGCTTATAAGTTTTAACTAATAAAAAAAATATAAAAGGTAAATGTGACATATTATTGATTAATATTAAATTCTTTTAAAATTGGATGTTAAATATGTAGCGGACATTTATTTACACACGTATACGTGAGGGGGGTCGTGACCACACTTCATTGTCGCTCTTGGAGGGATTAAACAATGCGTGAAGGGGCAGAAATTGGGTGGTTCAGTGGTTGGTTTCACCCAAAAAAATCTAGTGATTTTTGTGTACGTGAGTATGTTGTGAGATATGTACGTGTGGTGGCTTTGGTGTTAAATGGGTTTAGTGTTGGGTTTAATGGCAGGAATGAAAACTGATATGGCGATGGGTTTGGTGAACCGTTACTATGAGACTGATCAAATGGATAGTAATGTACTCTCTTCTAGTAAAATATATATCCATCTTATTAATTTAGTTTGTCCTAAAATAAGTGTTAGCTTATAAGTTTTAACTAATAACAAAAATTGCAAAAGGCATATATGACATATTATTGATTAATATTAAATTCTTCTAAAATTGTATGTTAGATATGCAATAAACGTTTATTTTGAGATGAAGAAACTAGCATAGAACAAAATTTTAACAATGTGTTTATTTATTTAAAATTAAACTATTAAAATGATTAAAGATCACATAGTACGTCACGCATCACAAAATGGAGTTAAGTTAAGCACAATGTCTCTTGGGTTATATTACACGGAACATTTGTTATCTTACAACACAACTTTTAATTTCTTGTCAAATATTACTTTTGTTACACCCTAAAATTGGGTTTAAGTGTTTATTTACTAGAAGCCCATTAAATAGTTTCACTACGACTTTTAGTAGTTTGAATATGTTACGTGATTGGTTAGTCAAATCTGATAGTCAATCTAATAGTCAAAGTATGTGTAATTGGTTATAGAAAATATGATGTGTCACAAATAAGAAGGAATATGACTTGAGGGACTAGAAGTGACAACTGTCCAAAGTAGTGACTAGCTTATAATTGAAGGAACTCTTAATTATTTCCAAAACTTTCTAGAGAATGAAAGAAGTGTCTGGGTTTGTGTATGTGATGTGAGAACCAAAAAAGAAAGGAATAACAAGATGGTCTTGATGATCATTGGATGGAGAATTAAGAGTGTTTATCCATGAATGAAACCTTAGCAATGATTCTACAAGATAACTAAACCCTTATTTGAGTTTAATTGGTGAATTAAGGTATTAGGGTTTATACACCAAATTTGGGGTTATAGGTAGAGCAAGAATTTAAGTGTTTTTAATGGTGGGTTTAAGGTCAATTGATTTTTGTGAAATTGGAGGTTTTCATCATATGATCAAGGTATGATCATATAATGTAAGTTAATAGTGAAGGGTGAAAATGGGTTATTTAAACCCTTGTGTTTTTATAAATTAATAGATGTTGTGATGATTCTTGGTTATGAATCAAGTAACAAAGAGAAAGGTGACTTGTTAGTATTTTAGCTTGCTGATGCGTGGTTTTGCAACCTTGCAAAAGGTTTTACTTCTCAAGGGATCTTGAAAAGCTTGCAATCCCCACCAGGCAGTGTACCTGACTGATGTAGTATAGTGTAGTGGCAAGTACCGGGGGATTGATCGTTCTATTGGAGAATAGTATCGTTAGGATCAAAACTTAATTAAACTAGGTCTAGATGTGAGGGATGATTCTTTTTATAGTTTTATGAAAAGCAAGTAAAAATCTCGGGTTTTGAAAGAGTGGGCGGAATTAGTTGCTAGTCAACTAACCCAAATATCTACTAATGCAATGAAAATAAAATAACAAGAAAGTAAATTAGAAGAAAAACAATAATAAGATAAACGTGTTTACTTAGATTTCACTACTCCCTAGCTATCTTTTACTAGTTGATTAGTTTGTTACAATTGCGTGGATGACGGGTTATATTCCTTAATACCATTCATAGGGCCATGTACGATCTTCCCTAACTTTATAAGCTTCTACCTCTTCCTATGTCGAGCCGACTACTAGCTCCTAACATGGCCTCCTTAGTAGTTACTCATGCATTAAATACAACCAATTAATCGTAGTACACATCCAATTCATGTTTCTTAAGACGTTCAAGCATGTTACCAATTGGAAGTCTGCCAGTTTTCTTACACCTAACATCGAAATCAATCATCCATTACAATTAATAACAAACAACCAACCAATAATCAATAGCTAGGTTTCATTACATCTAAGCAAACACAAAGAAAACCTAGCCTAGCATGTTAAAGTAAAGACAAGAATAAGATAGAATCAAACAACACATAGACATATTGAATGATTATTGGAAGACTTATCTTTATTGAAACATGGATGATAAAAGGGTGAAAACCCCTGTAAAATTTGACCTAGGGTTTCTCAACAAGTTCTCCCAAAAGTCTCTCTAAAATTCTCCTCTCTCTAATACACGAAAATTAGAAAACTATATATAGATTTTGTGGTCTGACGGTGTCACGTTGTGATTCTAACGCCGTCAACTCGCCGCCAATATTCTTCTCGTAATGCCTAGATCCAGATCTGACGCCGTCATGTGTTAATCAACTCTTGGCCGTCACGTGTAATTTGCTCTTGACGGCCTTGGTGACGTCGTCATGTGTTATTTCCCAAAAACATTCTGGCGCATCTCGTTATACTTTTTATCCACCACTTTGCCATAACGTGACGCCGTCACATGCAATACGTGACGCCGTCAGGTACTATTTCCAGCTTGATTTGGAGACTTTTCCGTTTTCATCACTTTTCGCTCAAAAACGTCCAAAATGCTTCCTTTTCCAGATTTCTTCTCCAAAGTACCTAAAATGACAAAATAAACGATTTGAGGCAATATTTGATCAAATAATCATGACTTAGGGCTTAAATGACACCCTAAAAGCGGTATACTTTTCATCTCATCACTTGCAGTTGAGGTAAGTAACTTGGTTACTGTGTGTTTAATATGAATGTTATTATTTTGTGTGTAGGATTTGATATAGCGGCTTTGAAAGTGTGGTGAAATAAGAGACTTGATTGGTTGGATAAAATAGTGTTAATCTTTGATTTTTTTATGAACCAAGGTATGTGTTGATGTTTCTATGTGCTTAATGTGTGTTATAGTTATTTGTTTATAGTACCATGTTAATTGTTATAGTGTTAATATGCGAGATTAAGTGGTATAGTGTTGGACTAATTAGGATTGTTCATATTGCATTATATGATAATTGACATACTAACCATGTATTAACCGGTTACTTACTAAGCGTTTTCGATTATTCCTTTAGATTTTTATGTTTTGTGTAGGTTTTTATGAGGTAAGTAAGGCCTCGGAATAAGGCATATGGCATGGAAGCTTGGATTTTGGATGTGTTTGGTATTGTGTATGAAGTTAGTGTTAGATGCTGGGCTTGAGTCAAAGTTTAACCCCCGAGTGTCTTAAAAAGGTTTATAAACTTGTTTGTCAAGTGTTAAAGCATTTTTAGTTGTTATAAACCTTGTTTGTCAAGTATTAATGCATTTTTAGTTGTTGAGTTAAAAGTATGTTGTAGTCATTGTTATAATATGTATTTAAGTTGTTGTGAAAGTGGTTCTAAATGGTTGTTTGGTAAAATACCCGTATGTTTGTAAAGTACATGCTCACGGGTCGTTTAGACCATAAATGTTTATGAAAATGATGTATTTTGTTATGTTAATGATTTCTGGAAAGTTTCATTAAATTTAAAGTCATGAAAGTCGATTTCTCGGAATTAGTGCCTAATATAGCTTTTACTAACGTTTTTGCAGTGACCATATGGCCATATGAGATATTTCATATGGCTGTATGCTCCATTCAGTGGTTTGAAAATTTTCTGAGATGACCATATGGTCATATGAGATATTTCATACAGCCATATGCTTGCACCATAATTTTAATGAGGGTTTTCATATTTTTGTTAATGTTCAAAAAATCATTTCTTTTAATCCGTAAGTTGTTAGAGGTCGTGCCACTCCTCATTTCAAAGATAATTGAGTCTAGTTTCATTTAAAAATACTTTCAAAAAGGTTGGTTGATGAGACGAAAAGTGTTACGCTTTTAAGGGGTTATTTAAGCCTTAAATCGTGATTATATGATCAAATATTGCCTTAAATCATTCATTTTGTCATTTTAGGTACTTTTGGGAGGAATTATAGAAAAGGAAGCATTTTGGACGTTTTTGGAGCATAAAAGTGAAGAAAACGACAAAGTCAAGAATTCAAGCTGGAACAGTACCTGACGGCGTCACACACTACCAGGTGACGGCGTCACTTGTTGATGAAGAGGTGGATAATTATTTTACACTTGACGGGCCAGAAAGGAATTTTGAAGTTTACACGTGACGGCGTCACGTTATATTTCACAAAGGACGTCACGTGTTATCACAAAGAGAGACGGCCCATAACCTTATTCAACCTGACAGTGTCAAAGATGGATCTAGGCAATCCGAGAGTTATTTTGGCGGTGAGGTGACGGCGTCACGTCCCATAAGGTGATGCCGTCAAGTTGTAAAATCTATATATACTTTTCTAATTTTCATTCATTGTGTGTGAAACTTTGGAGAGAAACTTAGGGTACGAACCCTAGTCGACTTTTGCAGCTATTTTGAGGTTTCCAAACCTTTTTTCTTCCATGATTAATTGAAGATAAGTAATCTAGCAATCATTCAATATGTCTATGTGTTATTTGATTCTATCTAACGCTTGTATTTCTTTTAACATGCTAGGCTAGGTTTGTTTCTGTTTGCTTAGATGTAATGAAACCTAGCTATTGATTATTGATTGATAGTTTGTTATTAATTGTTGTTGGATGAATGATATCAATGTTAGGCTTAAGAAAACTGGCTAATTTCCTATTGGTAACTTGCTTGACGTCTTAATAAACATGAATCAGATGTGTACTACGATTAATTGGTTGTGTTTAATGCATAAGAGAATATTAATGAGGCCATGATAGGATACTTAACGTGTCGTCATAGGAAGAGATAGGATCTTATAGAGTTGGGGAAGGACGTACACGCCCCCCCGAATGGTATTAAGGAATACAACACATCATCCACGCAATTGTAACAAACTAATCAATCAATGAAAGATAGCTAGTGAGTAGTGAAACCTAAGTAAACACGTTTGTCTCCTTATTAGAAGTTTCAAACATTTATTTTCTTGTTATTTTATTTTTATTGCATTTGTAGTTATTTGGGCTAGTTGACTAGCAACTAATTCCGCCCACTCTTCCAAAACCCGAGAATTTTACTTGCTTTCCAAAAAATTATAAAGATACAAAAAGAATCATCCCTCACCTCTAGACCTAGTTTAGATCATTTTCAATCCTAACGAACACTATTCTCTGTGGAGAACGATCAATCCCTTGGTTCTTACCACTACACTATACTACATCGGTCAGGTACACTTGCCTGGCGGGGATTGTAAGCTTCTCAAGATCCCTTGAGAAGTAAAACTTTTGTGTTACAATCCAAATCGCATCACTGGTATGTAATAGATTTTTGTCAGTTTATTAAACATTAATTAAAGGCCAGTTTTGGGTCATGTTGTTTTCGATAAAAGTTTTAGATTTTTAGTCAAATCAGTAAAGGGGCTTTTCAAATTTGATGTGGTCATGATGACTGTCTTTAAGAACAAGAGAGCTTTACTTGATTTGTGTGTGTGGTGGTAGGCTCGAACTTCATAAATTAATAGGCAAAAAGTTTAGAGACGCGGTTTCTAAGAAAATTACATTATTGATTTAGTTGGAGTCGTTAACACACAACCATACCATGTGAAAAAGCCATTTTGTTTAGATGCGAAGCATTATCACTTGCTTTTGTGCATATGTTTTCAATCGGCGAATATGTATAATAGCATAACAAATATGACCAAAACACTAATAGCTAGAAATTTTCACTCACCTTTTTATAAACCAAGTTTATTTAATATTTATATTATTTGTTGATAAGGCAATTACAAGTTCTACCATGTATGCCTACGCTGCCAATACATAGGATCGGTACGGTTAAATTGACTTAAATAGAATCCATCTGATTGCACCCTCCAGTAACAATGTTGTGTTGAAAATACTTTTCCATCGTAACACAAACCAAAAACGTCTCCATTGTAAACACTAATATGTGTATATTTTTCACCCCACCAAAATTCACCTACAACCTGTGTACCAAAATCCACCCCGCATTTCCAAGTAAACTCTTCATTAAAACCAAGTGTCGCTCTTCCATAATCACCTCCACCTTTTTTACTTTTATAGACATGGAGTGAGATATTTTCTTCAATAGCATTGTGGATCCATGTCCTAAAATGAGTAAAATCATTTGGCCTTTCAGTAGCACCGAATGAAAGTGTTGTGAGGATGAAAAGTGCACCTATGATTAAATTCATGTTTGATTTGTAGGAAGTCTTTATGTGTACTCTTTATGTTTCAAATATATAAAGGTGTTGATGATATAAAAATTGTATTTGATGTAATATGATTTCCTTAATACAGATAATAATATTATTGGTATTATGTTTTCTTTTGAATATAGTTGGCATAAACATATCATTAATAATACTATGTATGCATGTAGTTAATTAGAATTAAATTCTTTTTGACTTAAAATTATATAGTTTCCTTGGAAAATGTCACACCCCGCTAAAGTGGAAACACAAGGTGTAACTGTGAAAGGCACAAGCATAACATCATAGATTCATACCGTACGTGATTGCAACTTTAGTTTAAAACATTTCAAAGATATTCTTTATCCAAAAAGTTAATAGTAGAAGGCGAGTCTTGTTTGATTAAACGTTATCTTGGAAAAACATAATGATGGAGAAGGCAAGTAGATTGACTCCAATGCAAGTGCCTTCGGAAATACTTTATCGATGATCACCTGAAAATGGTACTAGAAAATGTAAACATAAAGTTGGTGAGCTCGTATGTTTTAAAAGTTAAACCACGAAGCTGTGAATGATATAGCATAGGACAACAGTGAGCATGATATACAACTATAAGCACTAAATGAAAGATCGATAATTGCGTCAACTGAACCTACCATGATTACTACACACAAGTTGCTAACTACGGGGAGCTACCCCGATAGTACTATCAAATGCTTCGGCTTCAAACAGAGTTAAACAATTGTGCATACATGAATACATTTGAATAAACACACACATCAAAGCACATAATCGCAACCAAAATGCACATATTGTATAAAAACATGAAAACAGTGTATCACAACACGAAAAACAATCAAACATCATTTGACTACCATTTTCCCCCAAGGAAAAGTATATTGAAATAAGGGCTACTAAACTCACCTCAGCATACGGTGAAGAAAGTACCAGAAATAAAATAAATGATCAAGTGGAATAGCACAACGGTACCCGGTCACAACCTATTAATTAATGACGACTTAGAAATATGTCATGTGAAAATAAGGTGAAGCATATGAGTTTTCAAAAGGGTTTGTATCACTGTTGTTTGTGTGGTAGTGTATAAGTCAAAATAATTTTCGTCGATGTTATATATATATATATATATATATATATATATATATATATATATATATATATATATATATATATATATATATTGTGAAAATGTTTTCAAATCTTCGGCTCTAATAATATATATATATATATATATATATATATATATATATATATATATATATATATATATATGTGTGTGTGTGTGTGTGTGTATATATATATATATATATATATATATATATTATAACATTTGGCTCAAAATATAATAATAACAATAATACTCGACTTGTACGAAAAATATCACAAAAATATCCCTTATATAAAATAAACGTTCTCCTGACTCTAAAATACACAAAACGAACTCAAAGTTACTCGGTAAATTGTTTAAGAATTAGTTGGTAAAGTTTCCGGAAAAATGTATATAACCTTAATATCTCGGGTCTTAATACATTTAAAATATAATTTAATATTGTTAAACTATCTTGTTATTTACAAAAATATCAAGTTTCGTCCTTATGTCGGTTTTAAGAAAACGACCATTTTATTATTATAAAATTTATAGTTTCGTCTTTTATTCGGGTATTAAAATAATAATATTTTATTATTTTGTCCTTTTGTCGAGTTTTAAGAAAATAAGCTTGTAAAATATTTCTAAGTATAAAATTTTAATAAAAATTTGGGCATGACCCATTCGTTTATGTTTACTTTCACAAAGTCGTTGACTTTATCAAAATAACCATTTCTCAATCAAAATCCTAATTAGACAATATATAACGTTTAGAAGTAATCCGAAACAAGTATCTATCAAAATATGTCAAATCAATATATATCAATATAAGTCGAAAATAATAAGTTCAAACTAGTCGAAAACCTTATAACTCGAAATAGGCTAACGAATAAGTGCTGATTAGGCCGAAAAGCCCAATAAGCCAAAATAAGCTCAAATAAATAATTCGATAAGCTATTGGGCCGATGAGGCTCAATATAAGCCCTAAATGTATTTCAAATTCAATAAGCAAGCCTAATAAGCCCTTTGGGCCGCATAAGCCCAATATAAGCTCTAATGGCTTAAAAATAAGCCACAAAAATAAGTTAGCAAACTAAGCCAATCATAAGTTTAAAAATAAGCCGACTATATAATCCAAAAAATAAGCCAAAACAAGTGCTAGTAAAATATGCTCAACCAAATAAGCTATTTGGCCGTTAGGGGCCTAATAAGCTCTCGTTAACTATCTATAAAGGAAAAATAGTCAACTGAAAAGTGAAAAACTTAAAATGGTCAACTAAGTGAAATCTTGAAAATTAAAAATGGAAACACATGATTTGAATCTCATATTAACATACTATTTGAATATCTTAATTTGAAAGCAAAGTAATTGACTAACACACTGTAATAGTTACTAAGTTAACAAATGGTTGACTTTTAAGACCAATTATTAAAGAATGAGATAATAACATATATTTACTTTGTGTTGTAATATACAACACACGTTTACAAAAAACACATGAACCATTAAGAGATTTTTAAAATTAAGTTTAAAAAACACATGACAACAGAGTGGGAAATTTTGTATATTTAACTAGACGAGTACTTGTGCATAGCAACATGATTTTCTAGCGACATATAGTTATAGTGATATTTTGATTACACAAAACACTTAACCAATAAATATATGACACTAGAAAACCCGTTGTAATGCACGGGTACTCATCTAGTTTATTATAAAGTTGTAACAGATAATTTAATCTTTAAATATGTTTTAACGCAAAGTTTTAAGATTTGCATGCATAAAATAATTGTAATGGTTGTTTTAAAGGTGATACCTCTTAAAATTTTAAGACAAAATTATATATGCATTACATATGAGTGTTTTATTTAAAACTTACAAAATATTAAATGTTATTCTAAATTGTAGTTAATTTACTCACCAGTGTTGATTTTAAACTTAATATTGGAGCAACACTGGTCTATTATAAACAAAAAATAAAAGAAAAATTAAGTGATTGCTATATAAGTTTTATGAGCTATTTCTTTCCCTAACAAATAATTTTACAGTGAATTCCTATACGACATATATGTTTATACATTTAATTTTATATCTTTGTCACTTTGTGTTTTGTTGAAAGGATATTGTACCAAAGTTGTATAATCAAGATCTCAATAAACACAGAGATTTAAGAAAAGTGTTATTGTATTAGTTTTTGAAAGATTCTTAACATCATATTTTGAAAGATTCTTAACATCAATAAACAAGATTTAAAACACAAGTATTTTGTGAATAAATCACTCACATTATCACTTACTTTTATATATCGGTTGATAATGAAGAACATGTAGTAAGATGATAAATACAAGTAAAAACACAAATAATGAAAAAGCTTTATTTCATTAAAAGGCCTTTCAAAGACACATTCAAGGAAGAAATATTATTACTAAACATCTTATAACTTAACTTTATTTGATGTTTAGATCAATTGATAAATCAATTACAAGTCATGCCATGGATGCTTGAACACCCAACCTTCACGAAATGTATTGTTATGTTTACTTAAATAGAATCCATCAGGGTGTACCCTCCAATAACAATGTTGGGTGGAAAATAGGTTTCCATTGTAACAATGTTTCCACACATCAAAATTATAAACACCAATCGTTGCATTTTTCTTGTCTGCTAACCAAAAATCCCCCTTAACATGTGTGCCGACACCTAACGAAAATTTCCAATCAAACTCTTCATTAATACCAATTGTGTGATTTCCATAATCTTTTACATCATAGACATGGAACAAGATACCTTCTTTAATACCACTAGTCATGATAAACATACAATATTTAGTAAAATCATTTGATCTTTGAGCAAAACCACATGACAAGGTTGCGAGAATAAAAAGGGCACACATGATAAGATTCATGTTTGATTTGTATGAATTGTTTTTCGGCATTTTATGTGAAGTATTTATGTGTAGTCTTATGTCTCAAACTAGGATTTTAACCCGCGCGTTGCCGCGGGGTGTTTTGGTAAAGAAGTATTGCATAAGTGTTGGAAATAGAAATGCGAGAAACAAAGTTTAAAGAGTGTAACGGTGACCATACATAAGGTTCATGTGCATTTGCCGCAATAGTGTCATACAAAAAAAGAGTTTACAACTGGTGCACATATCATGATGCATAGTTAGGGTGTTTTGGCAGTTACACCTGATAGCTAAACATAGGTTGCAAAAGATTAGTAGACTGCTGGCTGCAGTTGTTTAAACACATATTTGTGCAGACAAAGCACAAATATTTTGCAAAACATATTAAGTTTTAACGGTATGAAACCGTTTAAATATTTACATTGGTGAGTTGACATTTAGTTGTCCGTGGTCTTTTTGGCGATTTTGGTTCTTCCTTTTTCTGCATTTGCACCTGTTGGCATGAATATTACGATATTAAATCTAAACATTCTCTTCATGTTTTGATGATGACAAAGATGTAAGTTACAACATATAACGTAAAGTGCTTAAGTTACTTGTGATCACAATTCATCTATGCATTCTTACGTCAACAAGCCTCGACATCTCAACGTCTCGAGTTTGCCTCAACAATCACTTAAGGTATGTACAAACAAATGTCTAATACATTTTATGATCAAAGGAATTTTTTTTTACAAACCTTACATTTTATTAACGTGGGACAAACATTTTTAAACTTATACAAAACAATTTTGTATTTATAAGAAATGTTTTATTCAAAATAAATAGTTTGAATTCAAATTTCAACCCAAAAAACGGCTACATTCTTCAGGAAAAACCTCCCCCATAAAAAGACAAAAAATCTGAAGAAAAAATATTTTTTATTAGGCAGCCCCCTTAATTATACTAGGCGGTCCTCTTAATTATTAAGGGGACCGACACCCAATTAAGGGGACCGGCCACGCTCCCAAACAGTATTTTTCCCCTTATAAATACTGGTTCATTTCACAGATTTTTCTCACCTTTTGAACGAAAATTTTCAGTCCCAATCCCTTCAAAACATCCTTCTAAATCCTTTGATCATAAGATTATAAGTCTTTGTTTCAAGTGACCCAATCCTTTACCACTCAAAGTGCAAGAGAAGAATCTTCCCTATCATAAAGCCAAAGATGTATTAGGATCTAGTTAGTGTTTATGTAATGTTGTGAGTTATGTATATGTAATAAGTAGATCAAGATGATGTTACTTAGTAGTGAGTTTATGAGTGAGTAAGAAGTAGTGGGAAGAAGTAGTAGTGTGGAGAAGTCATGAAGTTGTGAAGAAGTAGATGTATGAATATGTAGTGGAGTATAGAAGAAGTTGTGAAGTAGTGAAGAAGTCGTGAATTCGTGAAGCTATGAAGAAGTCGTGAAGTCGTGAAGCCATGAAGAAGTCGTGAAGTCGTGTAGAAGTTGTGTAGTGATCGAAGTAGTGTTGTGAGATTGGTTCTAGCTACTATTAGAACTCGACATTTAGCTTAGTGTCGTTAAATGGTGTAAGCAAAAGTTGTGTACGGTTTTCTCCGCCAAAAGGGAGCTTGTTTAGTTGTGAAGAAAACTCTCGAGTAGGTGACTCGGGGAGTGGAGTAGGGCAAGGAAGGTGTCCTTGTAGCCGAACCACTATAAATCATCGTGTCCGGTTTGCATTTCCTTTCTCTTATCTCTTTTCATTTATTCTTGCATTTATCGCTTTACATCTATGCTTGCCTATATGTCTTAGTTGTTGCTTCGATAGTTTTTTGAAAACTTTGAAAAATCATATAAAATTAACCGTAACTCCGTAGAAGTCGTGCCACCCGGCGTTTTAAAGGTAATTGAGTCTACTTTCATTTAAAAATACTTACAAGTAACCATTACAAACTTAAATAAGTAAAAAAGTCAAAATACTATACGGTGGTCAAAAATTTGTGTTTCGTTTTAACGTAAAACTTTTGTTTTACTTTTTCCTTCAAGTCGGGCATTCCTAGTTGATATATTTTTGAAAAATTAAGTATTTATGTTTTCAAAATATTGATCGTAATTAAATTATAGAATGGGGAGGAAACTATTTTATTTTAAAATAAATTCGAGCTAAGTAAACATTGGTGTATATAATACACAAAACGACGACAAGTGTTTTATGTGTTATGTGAACTTCTTTGTGATTTTATTTTCTTAATTGAATATATTAAATGATTGTTGCTATTTGAAGTTTAGCTATGTGTATATCTATGCATATGTGCCCTATTAGTTTATAGCTAGTTTTCCGATTTATACTTAACTAGATCTTATGCTAGATTTCTTGCGTTAGGATTGTTATAATATGCTTGCATTGCATATAGGTATAGATGGCTTAATGTTACTCAAACATCTTGTAAATGAGTTCAATCTAGTCACCTAAACATTTCAAACAATTTAATGTATTCTTCACAACACACTTAAATATTTTCTACAAATTAGCTTGTTTTACCTTAAGATGTTTAATAAGAGAAATTGAATCATTGTAAAACATTAATAGTTATATAAAAGAAAAAGTATTTTCAAAATCTAAGTGTGTTCATAATAAGTAAAAATGAAGAGTTTTTCTCAAAAACAAAACATATAACAATCATGAAATAATAAGTCAACTTTCAATCATTCACTAATAAATAATCTTAGGATTAATGGAACACACTATCAAAATGTTTATTTATTTCAAATGAGTGTCCGTGAGGGTCAAGAAAGATCTTGATATTATATCAATTCGTTATTCAAATTATGGTTGATATATTTATCAAATCTAATTGACACATTTTTTAGTGTGGACAAGAAATTGGATTGCTATTTGTTTAGCTTCAAGATTATATCAAATTACAACAAAAGATATAGTCTTGAATCTACATACTCAATCACACTAGACTGATATGAAAATAGTTACATCCTTTGTAGATGAAAAGAGTATGCATTGGATCATAACTCACACTTGTGTTGATAATGTCATATTGAATCTACTTGTCCAATAATTGTGTTCCAAATATTAGAATAACATTTTAAACACATTTATAAAATATACAATGAAGTAGGATTGACGACTTGGATGTTTCGTCCGAAATATTCAAGCAATTTACATTGCTATGCAATGGATAAATGTGTCATATCCGAAAAACCAAACATGAGCAAACTAACAACATATGTAAACTTTGCTCACACTACTTAAAATTATCACCACAAGATAAAATACATATTTAAGAATAATACACACTATATATTCTATATATTTCATTTTCTTTGTACCATGAATGGTTGTGTTACAAGATAATGCACTACATTTTTTTTGAAATAATATAAGTTATTAGAATTGAAAAATAACTTGTCACAATCCATAAACAAGTAAAATTTATTTTTTCAAATACTTGTTAAAGTATGATATATAACATTGGCAAAAATCATAGAAAATAAGATTTGTTTAAAAATATATTAATGTCTAGTTTTGATATCATTTGAGAATCACAAACTCATTTAAGATAAATAATCTTAATGAGATTCATTTCACAAGAGATGCTAAGGTGCACTCTTAAGTCTAGCACAGTTATTAAATCAAGTAATATGTCATCAAAACCAAACAACCGGTAAATCATGAAGAAAATATTAAAACTTTTTGTTTACTCTTATCTAAACATTCAACACGTCTCTATTAGGATCTTGAATAAAATATATCATCTAGATTTACCTTCATAAAAACATGATGTTTGAGTCACATTAAGCCAAGTATTAGTGAATCAAGTAAACTTCATGTTTGGTAATCTTCGATAGGTAAATTTAGGAACTCAATTTCTTCTAAAAAGAGAATGACTACTGGAGAATCTATTGACTAGAAATTCAATTTAACATAACGGTTGAATTGCTTCTATGTGAGAAGTTGGGTGTGTGTAACCCGTAAAAATGGTCGTGTTTAGCCTGAATTGAGCACCACTAGTAATAGTCTCATACTCATTCTTCAACTTGATTAAATTGCTCTTCCTATATATACCTAACGCTAGTTTACTTTTATGAACTTTGCTTCTCATTAGATTCTTTCATTCCTAGATTTATGGCATATCGCATATATGTTGTTTCTAGATGTTTATTTGCTCCTATGTGATTTGATTGTATGCCTTTACATGCTTAACTCTATGTCCGGATGAGCACGAATTTAATGGGAAGGGAAAACACACTCACTCACATATATTCTTCTACCTTACACTCAAACCTCATAACCCTTCTTTAGTACATCCTCAAACCACCCATGTGAAATGAAAAACCGAATCATCCTTTATACTACCAATCTCGAGTCATCCACCATTTCCATGCCCTCAAAATTTACCTTCCTAAACCACATCTTTCCTACACTATAAATACATCTCCTTCATCCTTAATGATTATCCAACCAAACATGTCATCCCCCAACAACCCAAGATCTTAACTCTCAAGAGTTGCTAAGATCTCCGTAAAACCCATTTGGAGGAGAAAATTTGACACTTGTCAAAGCTCAAGTGATGTTGTTCCAAATCAACCAATACCCAAATCTTATGCTCATACAAATAACCCATTTCACAAACAAAGCCTAACACCCATGCTTGGTTCCACCAATGCTTCTTCTCATGATGAGCATGCACAATCCCAAAACAACAATCCAAATCTCATCACCAATGCTTCACTTGATGCTCATTCAACAAAAAAAAAATAAAAATAAATAAATAATAAATAATAAATAATAAATAAAACATCATCCACTCATGAAGCCTATCTTCCATCCATCCCTAATTAAAACCACAATCCACCATCATCACCTTTCTCCAAACACTTGAAGTTCATTGAAGAACTCAAGGAAGCCTATGAGCATTAGTGCTCTTCTAGCCTTACACCTTGCTCAATGCAACTTGGAATAACTTCCCTCTAGCTCTCCTTCATCACCCCACAACTTGAAACAAGTTGCAAAACATGTCAACAATTTTCCTTGTTGCATCTTTCCCCAAAAACAAACCATTTCATTGAAGGAACACTTCACTTGGATTGAGTATCTTCTTGCTAGTTCTCATCCAAAACCCTCGCTTGAACAACATCCAAAACCTCAATAAACCTCTTCCGCTCCTAGCTCTACACCTCTAAACTCTCCAACACTCATGCACCCAAACATATACCTCCATTAATCCATCAAGAGTATCATCACTCTTTCACTTCCACCTAGTCATCTCCACGTGACCCTCATTTCCCATCTTCACTAGAAGTGTAACGCCCCAACCCGGCAAGGGTAGAAACATTACAATATGGTTTCACATCAGATACACACAAGTCCAAACCAAACAACTGATGTCTTAAATAAAAGTCAACAAAGAGTAAACATCGGGGTCTTAACAAACATCAATGCCCCGGAAATAAACAAGACAAGGTACGGGTACAAGTTCCAAAATCCAGAAATAATAATAAAGGAAGAGTTCCATTATTCAAAATAAAGCTCTAGGGTGGTCCACTCTCTCTCGTCCCCAAAGATAAACCCACGTCCTAGCTTAAGTACCTGCCGCATGGAAAAGAAACGCGGCTGAGCATAAAAAGCTCAGTGAACAGATATCAACAAAATAACAACCGATACAATAGAGTTATGAATAATCAAAGGGATATGAAGATAGGATTACATGTGGTATCCAAGAAGGAAATCAAAAGATGACATGGTTAAATGTAAAGCATAGTGTATGTAAGTTTTCAGTATTTTACCCAAGGCCAATCAATACAATACAATACAATAGTAGCCCAATATGGAGTGATCAACTCCCAATATGTGAGGGGTTGCAATGCACGCACCCAGTCACCAATACAATATGTAGCAATGTAGACAACGTAGTAGCTCCAATAATCAATCAATCAATCAATCAATCAATCAATACAATACAAATCTAGGATGCATCCATACGCCCCCGTAGGCCAATAACAATCACAATCAAAGCAGTAGTCAATAGTAGATCGAGGACGGCGTAGTACATCTCTCCAACTACGCTAGAGTACATAACATTGGTGCATCAATGCTATGGTTGTGGCTACTCCACAACAAGTAATACCCCGGGTAAATACTGAAGGGTCAAGTGGTCAAGGTTCAATATAAAGTATAAGTGCCAAGTCAATATCAAAGGTTCAATATAAAGTATAAGTGCCAAGTCAATATCAAAGGTTCAATGCCAAAAGTTCAATATCAAAGGTCAATATTAAAGGATCAATCAAATGGTCAATATCCAAAGGGTCAATATCAAAGGATCAATATCAAAGGGTCAATATCAAAGGATCAATATCAAATGGTCAATATCAAAGGATCAATGTCAATGGTTAATATCAAAGGAGAGAGAGAAGTCATGAGAGAGAAAGAAGTTGTACTCTTGCTGAAAGAGTACGGAATATCTGTACCTTATTCAAAGCAAATCAAACAGGAAAGAAAGGTCACACAAGACGAGTCACGGATCACTCCCGCTTCACGAAACCTATACGAATTAAATACCAAGTATTACTTTATGTTTATATGAATTAAGTTACTCATTTTAGTATGCTTTCCATTTTTAAGTAAGTTTCCCCGAATTAGTTATTTAATACTTTTAAAGGTATAATTGACAATTAATAACATTTAAAGGCTACAATGATATTTATTATAGTTTCGAGTTAATTATGTCAATTTAGGGTCCAAATGTAAATTATCAAAATTAAATATTAAAAATGTCAATTAAAATTATTTTAAGGTTTATACTATAATTTTATATTAAAAGAATAATTTAGACCCCGTCGTTTATAATTTATTTAAACGCACTCTCGACCTAAATATATACTGCGACTACCCAAAATATGCTTCAATCCCATTTTAAACAAATCTTATTCGTACTAGACACACACGTTTCAAGATACAGCTCAGCTTATATTCCATTTTCATGCCATTTCATGTTTCACTATATTATACTATATAAGATTGTAGCCTTATGATTATGTGACCAAAGTATATACGACACCCATGCACACATGATTCATACCTCTCATGCAATGTAATACAACACTACAATAAACATGCATGCACCTTTATTTTATTTGATTGTATAAGATGGTTATAAGTCCATGTCGTGTTTTTTTAATTGACCAAGATGCGCACACTGGTTCGAATTAAACACGTTATGGATCGATTGGTTTATCACTTTATGGTTTCATGTGGCGATTCAGAAATAAGCCGATATAAGCAAACATGTTTTACACCATTTTTAGCTTGATAAATTTCGCATAAAACAGATTATGGTCATACATGAGTGGGTCAAAACATGTCAAAACATATTCAAAACAGATTCAATAAACACAGTTTATGGATCGATTAAATAAAGGTCACGTTTTATGATTTCATGTAATGTTTTCTACCATTTCATGCAAGCTTGTTTTGTTATATCATGTGAGATTATCAAGTCGTATAATATGCATGTTTTAATACCGATTCATAGCTTATCCAAGTAACACGTTGTACTCATATAACAGATCCAAATGGAAAGAAATGAACAAGGTTTAGGTGATACGAATACCCCTTGATGAATCGTATGGAGGAGGAACAAGAATCCAACGAACCAAGACCAAACCGAAACCAAAGCAAATCCAAATCCCTCGGACCAGAATACACCAAGTCTATCAGCACCTTTTCTATAGCCCTTCGTACTCTTTTTCTTCACAGCCTTGGAACCAGGAAAATGGCAGCCGAATATGATGTGAATATATGTGTCTTATTGGGTTGAAATCGGTGCAAATGAGAGGAGAGGCAAGGATGATATACGGCTCAATAATTTATGGTAAAACGTGTTGTTGATTTTGGAATGTCGTGTATGGAGATTTGGAAAGTTGTATATTCGGTATTATGAGAGGGGATCCATGCAAATCTTTTATTCTTTTGAAGTAATACTCCTGTGTTCTTATCCTTTGTATACCACGAATCAAAGGAATAGGGTAGGCCCAAGGGAAATCGGTTAGGCTAGGACTAGGATAGAAATTTTGTTATTTAGATAACTTGATATATATTTTAATAATTTAGGATTAACTTATTTATAATGTGTAATAGTCATTATAATGCATAGTTTTAGTGACATATTATTTATAATTCAAACCTAGGACAAATTCAAAATGGAGAACAATATATGGTTCAAATATTAGTGAATTAAATACGTAGGTTAAAATTGGAACGAAATGTTTTATTTAACATCTTTTCAAAAGTTTAAATTTGAGGGGCATTTTGGGTATTTAACTTGTTCAAAATTTCTGGGTTTTACAATTATTCCCCCCTCAACAAGAATTTTCGTCCGCGAAAATGAAAGATGGAATAGGTAACGAAACAAACGATAGCATACCAGACTACCAAGGAAAATGAGGGTAGCTCTCTCGCATAGACTCCTTGGTCTCCCAGGTCGCCTCTTGTGGTGGATGGTTCTTCCAAAGAACTTTAACAAAATGAATAACTTTATTTCTCATGACTCTCTCTTGTCTATCAAGAATGGCTTCCGGTTCTTCCGGAAGTGACATGTCTGGCTGAATCTGATCCAAAGGATATGATACCACATGTAAAGGATGATAGTTGTACCCCCGCAAAAGAGATACGTGGAAAACGTTATGCACATGTGCCAGCTGAGGTGGAAGAGCCAAACGGTAAGACACCTCACCAATACGTTCCAAGATTTCAAAAGGACCAATAAAACGAGGACTCAACTTGCCCTTAATACCAAAACGTTTGACACCGCGAAAAGGAGAAACTTTCAAGAATACTCGGTTGCCCACCTGGAACTCTAACTCACGTCTATGCTTATCGGCATAACTCTTCTGTCGGGACCTGGCTTCCTTAAGCCTCTCTTTAGCAATATTCACCTTCTCGTTGGTGATTTCAATCATTTCTGGACCCTCAATAATCCGTTCACCTACTTCATCCCACATAGTAGGCGATCTACACTTTCGGCCATATAACATTTCATAAGGCGCCATCCGAATACTAGCGTGCCAACTGTTGTTATACGCGAACTCAACTAAACATAAGTACTCGTCCCAACTGCCGGTCCAATCAAGTGCAGAAGCTCGTAACATGTCTTCTAACGTTTGGATAGTCCTCTCCGATTGACCATCCGTCTGTGGGTGGAAAGCGGTACTGAACTTAAGACGAGAACCCCAAGCTTTATGTAATGCCTTCCAAAAACGCGAAGTAAACCTCGGATCCCTATCAGAAACAATCGAAATCGGTGTGCCATGCAATCTAACAATCTCTTGCTGGAAAATTTCCGCCAACTTCGCTACACCATAACCTTTCTTGATCGGTAGGAAATGAGCTGACTTGGTTAGCCGATCAACGACAACCCAAATCGCATCATGTCCTTTTCGTGTGATCGGTAAACCCGTAACAAAATCCATAGTGATCTCTTCCCACTTCCACTGGGGAATTTCTAACGGCTGCAAAAGACCACTAGCTCTTTGGTGCTCAATCTTTACCTGTTGGCAAATCAAACACCTAGCAACAAACGACGCTACATCCTGCTTCATCCCGCTCCACCAGAAATGTTGTTTCAAATCCCGATACATCTTCGTAGACCCCGGATGTATGGTAAATGGAGAATTGTGAGCTTCGGACATAACCGTCTCACGAAGTTCAGGATCATTCGGAACACAAAGGCGATCTCCTAACCAAACAATACCGTCGTCGTCGACCCGAAATTCAGACTGTTTTCCATCTTCTATATTTTGAACAATTGCCCATAACTCTCCATTATCACGCTGAGCTTCCTTAATCTTCAAGATCAAGTTAGACTCAACTTTCAGACTCGCCCAGTAGCCGTCGCGTCCAGGCAAACAAAACTCTACCTCCATGAGCTCAAGATCATGCAAAATTCTAGGTTCAAACTTCAGACTAGCCACCATACCCGACTTACGACTAAGAGCATCTGCAACTACATTAGCCTTTCCCGGGTGATACTGAATGTTAGTGTCGTAGTCCTTGGGCAATTCCAACCATCTACGCTGTCTCATGTTCAATTCTTTCTAGGTAAATATGTACTTTAGACTCTTATGATCGGTGAAGATATCAACAGAGTCCCCATACAAGTAGTGTCGCCAGATCTTAAGAGCAAAGACAACTGCAGCCAACTCTAGATCATGCGTAGGATAGTTCTCCTCATAGGGTTTCAACTGACGTGAGGCATACGCAATAACTTTCCCATGCTGCATTAAAACACAACCTAACCCTTTCTTGGAGGCATCGCTATAAATCTGATATCCGCCTGTACCAGATGGAAGTGTCAAGATAGGAGCTGATACAAGTTTCTGCTTCAAGGTCTCAAAACTCTCTTCTTGCTCATCGGTCCACTCAAACTTCAATCCTTTCCTCATCAACTTGGTCAAGGGTGAGGCAAGTTGGGAAAATCCCTCGACAAATCTCCGATAGTAACCCGCCAAACCAAGAAAACTCCTGACCTCGGTCACCGTCGTAGGTCTAGGCCACTTAGTGATAGCCTCGACCTTCACCGGATCCATAGTAATGCCACTAGCAGATACCACATGGCCAAGGAAAGCAACTTGACTAAGCCAGAATTCACACTTGGAGAATTTCGCATACAACTTCTCCTGCCTCAAAATTTGCAAAACTGTACTAAGGTGCTGCTCATGTTCTTCCTCGGACTTCGAATAAACCAAAATGTCGTCAATGAAAACGATCACAAATTTATCAAGAAAAGAACTGAATACGCGGTTCATAAGGTCCATAAACACTGCCGGAGCATTAGTCAGTCCGAAGGGCATAACGAAAAACTCATAGTGTCCATACCTAGTTCGAAAAGCAGTCTTGGAAATATCCTGCTCTTTAACCCGAAGCTGATGATAACCTGACCGAAGATAAATCTTAGAGAAACATTTAGCTCCTTGGAGCTGATCAAACAAGTCATCAATGCGAGGCAAGGGATAACGGTTTCGGATGGTGATACGATTCAACTCCCGGTAGTCTATGCACAACCTCATACTACCGTCTTTCTTCTTCACAAATAGAACAGGTGCTCCCCAAGGAGATACACTCGGATGAATGAATCCATTCTCAAGGAGTTCCTGTAGTTGGTCTTTCAACTCTTTCAATTCGGTAGGGGCCATACGATAGGGAGCCTTAGAAATGGGTTCGGCACCTGGAGCTAAGTCAATGCCAAATTCTATGTCGCGATTTGGAGGGAGACCAGGAAGCTCCTCTGGGAATACATCGGAAAAATCTCGGACAACACGAATACTGTCGATAGAAGGACTCCCCATCGAAGTGTCCTGAATAGAGGCAATAAAACCCGCATAGCCATGGGATATCAAAGTACGAGCTTTCAAGGCAGATATGATTTTAACAGATCGAAGTGTTTGAGAACCATAATACACAAATTCAGGTTTAAACAAATCACCAAATGTAACCTTCCGCTCATGACAAACAATAGTGGCTCGATGAGAGGTCAACCAATCCATACCAAGAATCAAATCAAAATCAAACATATCAAGCGGAAGAAGATTAGCCGGACGTATGCGATCATCAAAACGTAGCGGACAATCAATAAACTCATGATTAATGATAACACTACTTTTCATAGGTGTAGATATAGATAAGGGAGTTATTAATGGTGTTGGGGTTAAATTTAGTTTGTTAGAGAAAGTTACCGATATAATGGAATGAGTTGCGCCAGTATCAAATAAAACAAAAGCGGTATAATCACCAATATGAAGAAAGCCTGTAATGGTACCTGAAGAGTTACCCGCCTGCTCGCGAGTAAGAGAGTGAACACGGCCTGTAGATGGCTGAGAAGAGTTGGCAGGAACAATGCTGGTTTTCTTCGGGCAATTCTTCACCTGATGCTCAGTGGAACCGCACTCATAACAAGCTCCCGTGGCCTTACGGCATGGCCCGGGATGTGCATTACCACAAATAGGGCAACGCGGTGGAGGTGGTAAAATCTCAGTGTGCCTCTGCTGACCCGACGACTTCCCAGAACGATACTGCTGATGCGAAGATCCAGAACCCGAGTACCTGTTATTCTGGTTGCCCCTCGAAAACTGCCTCTGGTTAGTGTTACCAGACCTGTCAACCTGTCTACCCGAAGACCTATTATCCGAACCTCTCTGAACCTGTCGACCCTGGTCATGTCCCCGGTAAAACTATCCCCTGTATTCATGCTGACGGTCCGAACGACCGCGGTGATCAACACTCTGCTCAGAACGACCCCGATGGTCAAAACCCCGGGGATACAGACCCGAAGACCCCGAAGACCCAGACTGAATCCTCTCACCATCACGAGTCCGTTTGTTGGACGTTCCACCCTCATACAACAGCTCAATGTTACGTGCCGCGTCACAAACCATCGACACATCATCATAATCCATATTAACAATACGGTCAAGTACCCATCGCTTCAAACCCCACTTATAGTGACGAGCCTGCCTAGCTGCATCCCCTGTCACGGTAGGCCCCACGAAGCTAGCCAACCTGAGAAAACGCTCCATATACTCTGCCGCATTCTCCCGCTCTAACTGATAAATGGTACCATACTCTCTCCCGTATCGCTGCTGTTCCGAGAGAGGGATGAACCTCTTGTAAAAGACCTCACGAAACGCCGCCCAAGTACATGTCTCAACAAAACCATCACCCTTTGCCTGAACATACGACGTCCACCAGTTGAGGGCGTCACCATCAAACTTGAAAGCTGCTAATCGAGCTTTAACCCCATCAGGACAACCAATCACCTGAAACAATTTTTCACAATGGGTAATCCAATCACCCGCTTCAGTCGGAGTGGTAGCTGACAAGAAGGAATTGGGCTTCAGTTTGTTGAAGAGTTTGATCCACACATGAATGCCCTCGTTGCTGCTTCCAGCCCCATCCCTACGCTCATTACGCAAATTCTCAATAGCAGCAGCAACGGCTTGAGCAACAATCGCCTCAACGTTGGGAGGGTTATCACCACCTCCGTTCCGAGTGTTCACCATCTAAAGCGATACCAAACGATTAGCAAAAGACAAACAGTATGAATACGAAAGGAGAAGACGAAACGAAAACCTAGTGTCTACCCAATCCTCACAGGTCATGGCCTAAGCCTTGAAAGTTCGAAACCTGTCTCTGATACCATAAATTGTAACGCCCCAACCCGGCAAGGGTAGAAACATTACAATATGGTTTCACATCAGATACACACAAGTCCAAACCAAACAACTGATGTCTTAAATAAAAGTCAACAAAGAGTAAACATCGGGGTCTTAACAAACATCAATGCCCCGGAAATAAACAAGACAAGGTACGGGTACAAGTTCCAAAATCCAGAAATAATAATAAAGGAAGAGTTCCATTATTCAAAATAAAGCTCTAGGGTGGTCCACTCTCTCTCGTCCCCAAAGATAAACCCACGTCCTAGCTTAAGTACCTGCCGCATGGAAAAGAAACGCGGCTGAGCATAAAAAGCTCAGTGAACAGATATCAACAAAATAACAACCGATACAATAGAGTTATGAATAATCAAAGGGATATGAAGATAGGATCACATGTGGTATCCAAGAGGGAAATCAAAAGATGACATGGTTAAATGTAAAGCATAGTGTATGTAAGTTTTCAGTATTTTACCCAAGGCCAATCAATACAATACAATACAATAGTAGCCCAATATGGAGTGATCAACTCCCAATATGTGAGGGGTTGCAATGCACGCACCCAGTCACCAATACAATATGTAGCAATGTAGACAACGTAGTAGCTCCAATAATCAATCAATCAATCAATCAATCAATACAATACAAATCTAGGATGCATCCATACGCCCCCGTAGGCCAATAACAATCACAATCAAAGCAGTAGTCAATAGTAGATCGGGGACGGCGTAGTACATCTCTCCAACTACGCTAGAGTACATAACATTGGTGCATCAATGCTATGGTTGTGGCTACTCCACAACAAGTAATACCCCGGGTAAATACTGAGGGGTCAAGTGGTCAAGGTTCAATATCAAGTATAAGTGCCAAGTCAATATCAAAGGTTCAATGCCAAAAGTTCAATATCAAAGGTCAATATTAAAGGATCAATCAAATGGTCAATATCCAAAGGGTCAATATCAAAGGATCAATATCAAAGGGTCAATATCAAAGGATCAATATCAAATGGTCAATATCAAAGGATCAATGTCAATGGTTAATATCAAAGGAGAGAGAGAAGTCATGAGAGAGAAAGAAGTTGTACTCTTGCTGAAAGAGTACGAAATATCTGTACCTTATTCAAAGCAAATCAAACAGGAAAGAAAGGTCACACAAGACGAGTCACGGATCACTCCCGCTTCACGAAACCTATACGAATTAAATACCAAGTATTACTTTATGTTTATATGAATTAGGTTACTCATTTTAGTATGCTTTCCATTTTTAAGTAAGTTTCCCCGAATTAGTTATTTAATACTTTTAAAGGTATAATTGACAATTAATAACATTTAAAGGCTACAATGATATTTATTATAGTTTCGAGTTAATTATGTCAATTTAGGGTCCAAATGTAAATTATCAAAATTAAATATTAAAAATGTCAATTAAAATTATTTTAAGGTTTATACTATAATTTTATATTAAAAGAATAATTTAGACCCCGTCGTTTATAATTTATTTAAACGCACTCTCGACCTAAATATATACTGCGACTACCCAAAATATGCTTCAATCCCATTTTAAACAAATCTTATTCGTACTAGACACACACGTTTCAAGATACAGCTCAGCTTATATTCCATTTTCATGCCATTTCATGTTTCACTATATTATACTATATAAGATTGTAGCCTTATGATTATGTGACCAAAGTATATACGACACCCATGCACACATGATTCATACCTCTCATGCAATGTAATACAACACTACAATAAACATGCATGCACCTTTATTTTATTTGATTGTATAAGATGGTTATAAGTCCATGTCGTGTTTTTTTAATTGGCCAAGATGCGCACACTGGTTCGAATTAAACATGTTATGGATCGATTGGTTTATCACTTTATGGTTTCATGTGGCGATTCAGAAATAAGCCGATATAAGCAAACATGTTTCACACCATTTTTAGCTTGATAAATTTCGCATAAAACAGATTATGGTCATACATGAGTGGGTCAAAACATGTCAAAACATATTCAAAACAGATTCAATAAACACAGTTTATGGATCGATTAAATAAAGGTCACGTTTTATGATTTCATGTAATGTTTTCTACCATTTCATGCAAGCTTGTTTTGTTATATCATGTGAGATTATCAAGTCGTATAATATGCATGTTTTAATACCGATTCATAGCTTATCCAAGTAACACGTTGTACTCATATAACAGATCCAAACGGAAAGAAATGAACAAGGTTTAGGTGATACGAATACCCCTTGATGAATCGTATGGAGGAGGAACAAGAATCCAACGAACCAAGACCAAACCGAAACCAAAGCAAATCCAAATCCCTCGGACCAGAATACACCAAGTCTATCAGCACCTTTTCTACAGCCCTTCGTACTCTTTTTCTTCACAGCCTTGGAACCAGGAAAATGGCAGCCGAATATGATGTGAATATATGTGTCTTATCGGGTTGAAATTGGTGCAAATGAGAGGAGAGGCAAGGATGATATACGGCTCAATAATTTATGGTAAAACGTGTTGTTGATTTTGGAATGTCGTGTATGGAGATTTGGAAAGTTGTATATTCGGTATTATGAGAGGGGATCCATGCAAATCTTTTATTCTTTTGAAGTAATACTCTGTGTTCTTATCCTTTGTATACCACGAATCAAAGGAATAGGGTAGGCCCAAGGGAAATCGGTTAGGCTAGGACTAGGATAGAAATTTTGTTATTTAGATAACTTGATATATATTTTAATAATTTAGGATTAACTTATTTATAATGTTTAATAGTCATTATAATGCATAGTTTTAGTGACATATTATTTATAATTCAAACCTAGGACAAATTCAAAATGGAGAACAATATATGGTTCAAATATTAGTGAATTAAATACGTAGGTTAAAATTGGAACGAAATGTTTTATTTAACATCTTTTCAAAAGTTTAAATGTGAGGGGTATTTTGGGTATTTAACTTGTTCAAAATTTCTGGGTTTTACAAGAAGATTCCACCATGTAGCCATTCCCTACATTCTACTAAGTGCATCATCACCACCAAAACTTTAATCCCTAAAAGTCAAGTGAATTTCTTCATGAAATGCATCTTTTCCACTTCCTAGCAAGTGAAGAACACAAAGAAGATATCCAAGCTTCAAGTGTTGTCATGTCATCACCACCTCATTCACATATCCATCTTCGGTCGTCAACCAACAAAACACCTAAAAATCCCATGATTCCCAATCATCCACCCTTGTCAAACGATATATTAATCTAAACCATATTTGTTAACCTTTTGTCATTACCTTCCCTTTTCATTCACGCTCATCCTTCTTCATTTTTCTACGTCTTTAAAAGAACGCATCATTATCATCTTCATTTTTTTTTCTAACTCTTTTAGAATATATATTTTGGCATCTTTTGCCAAAATACGTCAATAGAATCTTTGCATTAGGTTCTAATCATTATCATGTCTTAAGCTTTGGTCATGGTAATTTTTTTTGGGAGTTAGGTTGTTGTTTTTAAAACAATAATTGCATGTGTCATATTTTTAGTGCATATACCTATCATCATCATTATATATATTTGCACTTGTCTACTAACTTTGTTTTGAAGGATTACTTCATCGCTCGATTCTTTGGTATCCAAAACAAGTTTTGAGCATACACCAAGGGGGAGAATACACCAAGGGGGAGCATACACCAAGGGGGAGCATTAAGGTTGATAGGATCAAGGCTTCACTTATGATGATGCAAGCTCGCCTTTTACATTCTTTCTCAAGGGTTCAAGCGTAGTTAAAGTCTCGTCTTAGAGTCCACCTTTTTGCTTCGACAAAAGGGGGAGAAGAAGTGTAAACAAGTAACTTATACATTTTACTATGAGTTATAGTTTACATAGTTTGTCATCATCAAAAAGGGGGAGATTGTTGGCATGAATATTACGATATTTAATCTAAACATTCTCTTCATGTTTTGATGATGACAAAGATGTAAGTTACAACATATAACGTAAAGTGCTTAAGTTACTTGTGATCACAATTCATCTATGCATTCTTACGTCAACAAGCCTCGACATCTCAACGTCTCGAGTTTGCCTCAACAATCACTTAAGGTATGTACAAACAAATGTATAATACATTTTATGATCAAAGGAATTTTATTTTTACAAACCTTACATTTTATTAAAGTGGGACAAATATTTTTAAACTTATACAAAACAATTTTGTATTTATAAGAAATGTTTTATTCAAAATAAATAGTTTGAATTCAAATTTCAACCCAAAAAACGGCTACATTCTTCAGGAAAAACCTCCCCCACAAAAAGACAAAAAATCTGAAGAAAAAATATTTTTTATTAGGCGGCCCCCTTAATTATACTAGGCGGTCCCCTTAATTATTAAGGGGACCGGCACCCAATTAAGGGGACCGGCCACGCTCCCAAACAGTATTTTTCCCCTTATAAATACTGGTTCATTCCACAGATTTTTCTCACCTTTTGCACGAAAATTTTCAGTCCCAATCCCTTCAAAACATCCTTCTAAATCCTTTGATCATAAGATTATAAGTCTTTGTTTCAAGTGATCCAATCCTTTACCACTCAAAGTGCAAGAGAAGAATCCTCCCTATCATAAAGCCAAAGATGTATTAGGATCTAGTTAGTGTTTATGTAATGTTGTGAGTTATGTATATGTAATAAGTAGATCAAGATGATCTTACTTAGTAGTGAGTTTATGAGTGAGTAAGAAGTAGTGGGAAGAAGTAGTAGTGTGGAGAAGTCATGAAGTTGTGAAGAAGTAGATGTATGAATATGTAGTGGAGTATAGAAGAAGTTGTGAAGTATTGAAGAAGTCGTGAAGTCGTGAAGCCATGAAGAAGTCGTGAAGTCGTGAAGCCATGAAGAAGTAATGAAGTCGTGTAGAAGTTGTGTAGTGATCGAAGTAGTGTTGTGAGATTGGTTCTAGCTACTATTAGAACTCGACATTTAGCTTAGTGTCGTTAAATGGTGTAAGCAAAAGTTGTGTATAGTTTTCTCCGCCAAAAGGGAGCTTGTTTAGTTGTGAAGAAAACTCTCGAGTAGGTGACTCGGGGAGTGGAGTAGGGCAAGGAAGGTGTCCTTGTAGTCGAACCACTATAAATCATCGTGTCCGGTTTGCATTTTCTTTCTCTTATCTCTTTTCATTTATTCTTGCATTTATCGCTTTTCATCTATGCTTGTCTATATGTCTTAGTTGTTGCTTATATAGTTGTGATGATTGATTGTCTTGTACATAGAAGTTAATATTGTGATTGTGTGTATAATTATATGATATGGTCAAATAGTTTATTATTCACACTTCTCATATTAAGTTTAAGTTGATAGATAATTTGATACAAACCATTTTAAGATTTTAAAAGGAAAACGTATTCACACAAAAACCGACCAAAGCTCCATTCATAAAACTAAGTTTTTCCAAAAGCTTACGTATATAATTGATCATATTGATTATATGGTGTTTTCATACTAAACTCTAATTAAAGGTTTTCCAAACAAACAATTGAATAAATTCGAATCAACATTTTGAAACAAAGTTTTTATAAAATGAAAAAGAGGGGAAAACTATTCAACCCCCCCATTCTAGTTTTCCACAGCACCTTTGGTTGCTACTGTATAAACATTAAACAAAAAAGGAAAAAGGAAAGAAAAGTGTTAGTCACAATTACAGAATGTAAAAATAATGTTTTATTTTATTTCATTTTTTTTTGTTTTTATTTGTTTTACATTTTTTGTATGGCTATATAAGGATGTGGCCGGTTGTCACTTATTTGCCATTCATATTTCTTTAGTTTTGTCAAGAAAACCTGTCCAAGAAAATGGTGTCGACTCCTAACTTTGATGAGTTGAAACGCGCATGCAATTCTAATAGGTTGGAACACTGTTTTCGGTTCATGTTTATGCAAGATGCATTTGAGAATGACAGGTTTCTTACGGTTTTGGAGGCTGAATATGAAGCTTTACTTCGGAGGCTGTTTAAAAATGGGCAGCTGGTTCAAGAGGGTAGAAGGCTAAGTTTGTTTGATGCTGCTGTTAGTGATGGGCTGTGATGCACTTTAGAGGCACAATATAAAGATGGTCTTATGTTGAATGCTTTGGATGTTGTGTTGAATTTGGCATGCGAAGCAAGGGAAGAGAGAGCTGGACATGTGTCGATGATGGAGCAGCATGGGTAACATGTTTTATCGAAGTTTTTAATATTGTTGTCTATGGTATGAGTTCTGTTTGTCGTTACTTTGTTGCATGCCGTGGTTTAAAAGTATGTTATGAATGAAGATGTTATTGTTAATGTTTCAAATGTTGATTGTAACATATTAAGTTTATGAATAAAAGTGTCATTTTTTTTTTTTTTTTTTTTTTTTCCTTTTATGGTCAGCTAATGATAATAGACGATGTGTTTGTTTTTTGTTGGAATAAATTATAATGTATGCACAAATACAGGATGTTCAATTTGTTTTTATGGTTTTTAAGGTCGGACACATGTCAAGATTTGGTGTTAAAAAAAGAGTCACTGTTAGCATGTGATGGTTAGGTATATCTAGTGTGGGTGTATAAGTAGCTGTATATGTGTCATTGGGGTTCATAGTTTATTCATGATTTTTAAAAAAAGTTTGTAAATAAAGATGGCTCCAACTCCTAAGATTGATGAATGGAAAGAAGCCTGTGGTTCCGATAAGTTACAGCATGCATTTCAGTTATTGTTTTTGCATGATGAGGCTGATAATGAAGGCCTTGCTTTGGTGTTGACTGAAAAGTGTGACGATCTGTGTGCCAGTATTAGGAAAAAAAGAGAATTGCTTAAAGAGGGTGGAAGTTTGGATGCATCTGATGTTGTTGTTGCCAATAGCCTTCAATGTTTGCAGGAGTCACAGAATAAGGATTTTGAATTGTTGGCTGCGTTTGTTGTTCTTCTCGATATAGTGCATGAAGCACGTACCGAGAAACGGTGCCATGTGCTCATGATGGAACAATTTAATTAAGGTGTGTTTCTGCAGTTTAATGCGTCACTATGTTTGTTAGTAGAACTTTATGTAGGTCTATGGTTGTGTTTAACATTATGGCGATGTGTTGGTGGTTAAAACTGTGTTGTTACTTTTGGAATCCATCATTGTAAGATATTGTATTATTAATAAAACTTGGTGGTTTTATGTAGAATGATATGTACATAAGTATTTTTTTGGTGTGAGCATATTAAAGTTTGAAAGTACATGTAAATGAATAGTTTTTTTAATAAACAAAGTTGTGAATTATAAGGATATTGATTGTAAAGAGTGTGTTTATGTAAAAGTTCTCATGTGCAGATTTATTTTTGTATGGAACAATTGTTTATTGTTATAAAATAGGTAACAAAATCTAATAGTATTGTGTTGCAAATGTGCCAATTCTATAATTGATGTTAAATCTACTGTTTGGTGAGACATGGTAAGTCTTTATTGATAATTGGAAAGATGAAAATCAATATTGGTTATTCTGCTTTCAGCAGTTGAGTGTTTGAAGACAAAATTTAACAAATAAAGCACCTTCACAAATAGAAACTCTTGTGAGGATGTGTAAGTGGGAAGATTAGGTGAGTGCCAATTTGTGGCTGCAGTTTAAAGTAACTGCATAAATAGTATACCATTTGGCAAGTATTTGCTGGTTTTTGTGACAAATAATGGAGCTGGTGCTGTTGATCTGAAGGCCTGAATCATAATCAGAGAATCATTTGGCAAATATGCATTGTCGTTAGTGAGTGATAGTGGACCTTGTGCAGTGTTCAATAGTGGTACTAACAATGGCATTGGTGTTTATTTTGTTTTTTATTGTTGATAAAGTATGCACGTGAAAAACAATTTTGGGTTTTCTATGCTTATTTAAAAGTTGGTATGTCTATATGTTTTTTTATAGAGTAAGTGTTTAGTTGTTTAAAATACATAAGAAAGTATAATGCCAAGGCGGGTTAGATGTGCTAAGCTTAGAAATGATGCAAATTCTAACAATTGGGCAGAAATGCTAGCTTTTTATTGCCATCAAGCCTCATTGGAGGATATTCAAATGGCGCGAGAAGTAAATGCAATGTGTGTAAAATTGGTTGGCATAATTACTGAAAGGGGTCGGTTAATTGAAGAGTTGGAAAGTGTTGACAATTTTTTGGTAAACAAAACAGTGGAACATCTAAGAGAGCTTCAAAGAAAAGATGATCAAAAGGTTGAGCATATGGTAGTAATGACAAATGCACTAGATTTAAGCGCTCGTGATAAGGATGTCTTTGTGATGAAGCTCAAGGGACTTATGGATTTCTAAATGTCGATCTGCAATGTCACATGAGCTATGTATGTTTAATAAAGGCGGTGTGTATGCGTAAAATATTGCAATGAATAAAAGAAAGAATAAAAATCTTAATGTCACATGATGTGTATCTGTTTACATTTTGTTTGAATGCAAATCAGCTTTTGTTTTTTTAATATTAAATTGTGGTGTATACATGTGGTTGTTTATTTTTTTTTCTTCATCTTTTGCTTGTCTATTTAAGACAATTGATACAGACTTTTATTTCAATCACCTATTTTGTTAACCTTTGATAAATAAGGTAGCAAAGAGAATGTCTAGACGGCCTAAGTATGACCAGCTTAGAGCTGAGTCTAATTCTAACAATTGGTCTGAGATGCTAGTGTTCTATTGTCGTCAGTCTTCAGGTGAAGATCTTCATATGGCACAACAGATGGGTGCACTCGCTAGAAGGTTGCTCCATGTGACTCAGGAAAGGGCTAGTTTTATTCTGGAGTTGGAAACGGTTGGGAATATGTATGCTTAGAAAACGGCAGAATATCTAAGAGAGGTTTAAGCAAAAGATGATTTAAGGGTTACGCAAATGCGTATTATGGCAGCTGACTTAGAGTTGAATGCTCACAATAATGATGTCTTTATTCAGAAACTTAAGGGGTTGATGGATTTTTAAGTGTGTTTTAATTAAATGTGATGTATGTTGTTATTTCTGTTTGCAGGTATGCATGTGTGTAACTTTGGTATCAAGGTTGTTGTAGTATTTGTGTAAAGGTGATGGAAGAGTATTGTAAGATATGTTATTCAATAAATCGGTTTGTTAAATTAGTAACACTTACTTTTTTCCGGTTTTTCAACTTCTGGTTCATCCTGAAAGAGTGGCCTCTTTGCTTTTCTGTAGCTACTTTTTTCAGGCTTCTTTTATTCGACATCTTGTAGATTTACCATGGCTGAAGGTGTTGGTGGTGTGCCTACATATTTACAAATAAACATTAAAAAATTGGATGGTGAAATGATACTTATAAATTAGAGAAATTGTTGATTTCAATTTTATTGACTAAAATTAGTTAATAAAGTTGTTGTAATAACCTAGTTGAGGCTCTGCATTCAGCGGGTTAGTTTCAAATAGCGGGCTTGTAACTGTTTTTGATCCACTTTCTTCAGCTTTTAACTGTATACCTTGTTGACTTGGCATGGCTGAAGGTGTCAGTGTTGCATCTACATATTTACAAAAAAATAATTAAATTTTGGATGGTGGAATAAACAATTGTTCAATTTTATGCAAGAAAATGTGTCAATAAATTTGCTGGAAGCATCATGTTGGGTCTCTGTAGTTTGTGTCTCAGTTTTAAATAACGGGTAGTTGTTTTTGTGCCGCTGTTTTCAGGTTTTAGATTAAATATTGAGTAGTTACCTTTTTTGGTGCCTGCATCTGCCAGTTCATCTTCAAACAATATTTTTTCACTGTTTTTGAGGCACTCTTTTCATCCCTCATTTGGTGTAGATCCTCTTCGCCTGCCATTATGAGAGGTGTTGATGGTGTGCCTAAATATTTACAAAGAAGTGTTGAACATTTGTAGCTTTAGATCGTACTTTTAAATAAGAGAAATTGTTGATTTAAAAGATATTACCTGACGTTGCCTCTTGCATTTTTGTTGTTTCTTGTGGGCTGATCTTTTTGCTGAAAACTTTATCGAGAACGAAATATATTGTTTGAGGAGATGTGTTGTAATGGATTTGGAAAACACTTTGTTCACCTTCAATTGCAAGGATTTCTGGAGGTATTTCTTGCAAGCCTTCTTTTTCGTACTTTGCTATTAAGTTTGAGCACGAATATCCCACAATATCATCGGCTGCAGGGCTAAAGAAAGTGAGTGGAACTGATGCGGATGCGTCTGCAATGAAACCTTTGAAATTATACCTGTATGTTCCATGGAGTGAAATCATTAGGCCTTTAGTTATCTTTTATTTGATTTTTTAATATTGTATAAATTTTGGTAAAAAAAATTGTGTACCTATATGATGGTTTTGTCTGAAGACCATGATCCAAACAATGGTACATTCCATCTTCTTCATTTAGTTTGAAAGGACATTGATTGCAAGACATATAATACCAACCTCTTTTTTTATTGATGCTGCTTATTGTGGCCTCAGTTGTGAACTTTACTGCCTAAAAATGTTTGCGGAAACCATTACTTTGCGTGTTTGTTTTTTTCCCAGAAACTTTGGGACCAAGTTGTCTGTTTACTATTAGGTAAAAAAACTTACTGTATAGGTTTCCGGATCTTGTTTCAAAAGTGTCTTTAAAGGAAACCTGTTACGGAACTTTTCTGCTTCGACATCTTCATACGGGGTTTTACAAATATGTAGCGGTGGATTTTTTTTGGTACTTGTCTTTGAATCTAATTGGTATAAAAAAAGCATAACGAATATGGTTTAGCAATTTTTTTATATGAAAAGGATGTTATCAGCAATTAGTTGGCTTTAAAGATTTTACCTCGCACTTGCTTCATGAGCCTCTGGTATTTGCGGATTTAAGTAATAGCATGTTGCAGAAGTTGCTGTTAACTGGTAATATGTAATTGTAGTATTTGAGCAGGCGTTAGTTATGTGTCTTTTAATCTTTTATAAATGATTAATGCAATACCTCTATATTTTGTCACTCGGCAAGAGCTAACAGCAATTATAATTGGTTGCTGCTGTGTTTCAAGGTCATCTTCAAATTTTTCAGCCATGTCATCCCACAATGTCAACTCGACAATATTACCACTGGCAAGATGATGAGAATATTAAACGTATGACGAATGTTGATAGATAATTTTTTTTGAAAAAAACCTTTAAATATAAAGTAATGCACCTTAAATTTTCAATATCCAATTTTCTATAGATAGTCTGACTCTGATTGGCATTTGGTTTGCGCTTCAATTCTCCTGGTGTCCGTAAACATCCGATATAATCTGTAAGTAGATAAGTATGAGAACTTTTATATTTAGTTGTATCTTTAAAAGTCAATGACAAAAAAGTCACCTGTGAGAATTGGATATTGGATTCTGCCCATTGCATCTTCTTTAGGAACTTTGTATTGAAGTTGGTTGTACGACACAAACTCAAAGTAGTGATGCAGAATGTCCTGTGCCTCTATAGCATTAAATTTTGCTGCTCTTCCAAATCTGAGACTTGTTTTGCTGCTGATGGTTTGTTGGTAAGGGTTGGTTGGTTCGCATAGGAATTCTAAAATTCTGTATACTGATCCAACCTTTATTTTTGAGCTGAAATAATCAATTTCTCTGACATTCATGTTTCCTTGTATTGCATTCCCCTGTTGATGATCATTCATGGTTAGTGAAATTTGAGGATATACTTTGTTGTGTAAATGTTATACGAACCAATACATACCTCTCGATCTATTAAGATACAACAATAGCCAGTTTCTTTTTTTCTTCCCAGAGAATCCGCTTTCGTTTTTTTTGCCATAAGTCACTGCAGTCCATGTCCTGTATACTCTAGCTTCAAGTATTTTGTTGTAAGATGTTGGTTTTAGCTCACGAATTGCTATTATCTGTGGTGCATTGGTAACCTGAACGATTTTGTCTTCAGAAGCATGCTGCACTATAGCAAGTGCATCGTCCTCCATTTTCCTGCTATGATATGAAAAATAAAAGTTAGATCTAAAAATTATTTGAAAACTAATAATTATATATAGAATAACTATGTTTGTAGCAAGATTATGACACGCGGCAAATAAAATTGTTGGTTAGCAAATCTACCTGTGGCCGATCAATTCTAGTGCATTTATATAAAAGCAAAAGATACTGATATGTAGTTATCATGGCATTATATACAATGTTTATACAAAGCTAAAGGGTAGATCACTTTTAATTATAAAAACAGACATCAAAAAACTTGATAAAGTGCAAAAGGTAAAAATGTAAAAAAAAGTAAGGCAATAAAAAAAAGAAGCAAAAATTGCTACCAGGAAAGACAACTTCTAATAGTTATACTTCTGGTGGCAAAAGAAAGGTTGTATTTTGTATTTTTGTTAAGAAATCTTTATTGACAATGTTTTTTTTATCACATTTGCGTTTTGATTTTCTTGCTTTTTAATAAGAACATTTAAACCATGAGGAGATGTAGCTCTAGATAAAGCCACATATAACTGGCCATGACCAAAAATTGGCTCGGGAAGATAAACACCAATTTTGTTTAGCGATTGGCCTTGACTTTTGTTAATTGTCATAGCATAACAGAGTTTAATTGGGAATTGAGTGCGTTTGAAAACGAAAGGAAGATTTGGATCTTTATGAATTAATGATATTCTGTGTATGAAAACTTTTTCACCAACTCTTGTCCCCGTGATGATCTGCACATCAATAAGCCTCGACATGAGGTGTGTGACTATCATACGTGTCCCGTTGCATAAACCACCTGCGAGGTTAACATTTCTTAAGAGCATCACTGGTGATCCAACTTTAAGTTCTAGTTCATGCGGTGGGAAGCCAGGCAATTTAAATGTGGTAAGATATTCGGGGGGATACATCATTTCTGTTTCTGCTCCGTTATTCTGAATTGGTGTTGCTACGTCATAGCTTGCATAAGTCGTCGCTTCACCCTCAACGATTGACAAAACCTTTGAATTAATGATGTCTGCTGTTTCATTCTTTGGACAAACGATTGCCTTTTGTTGTAGAGTAACTGCTGAAGGTGTTTGAAGCGTTGGTTGATCATAGATAAAATCTATGAGGTTTGACAACTCTTGTTCATCATCTTCTATGCAATATCTAGAAGGAATCTCAACCCATGCTGAATCGCGGTCGCCGTCTTCATCAGGCACACCAATCTTACCATCGCCAATATCGAGTAGCCATGCCGCAAAGGAACGTGCCAAGCTCTGTTCTTCTACATTCAAATTTGATCTAAATAGGCGCATGTTTTCTTTAAGTGTCATAACATGAAAATGTGGCCATAGATGCGATTCTGCGATAGATGATGCAATTATTCCATTTTTGATGCGCCTTTTTTTACTGGAAGCGTTTGCCGAAAATCCCTACCTAAAATGATTGTTTTCCCTCAAAACAAAACATCGGGTACATCTAATATGTCTCTCAGCGTCCTGTCCAATGCTTCAAAGCATCGGCGGTCATTCATGGATGCTTCATCCCCGATAATGAGGTCGGTTTCTTTTAACAAATTTCCCATGTGAGTGTTTTTTTTTAAATTCTACAAAGTGACTCATCTGTTAGTTTGAGTGGAATCTTGAACCTTGAATGCGCAGTTCGTCCTGATGGGAGAAGCAAAGAGTAATGCTAGAAGAAGCAACTTCTAAAACGATTTTTCCTTCACATCGCAAGGCACTGATGATTGTTTTCCACAAAAAAGTTTTACCGGTTCCTCCATGACCATATACAAATACCAATTCTTTTTTACCTGTTCTGAAACCATTTATGATGAGTTCGTATATGTTTCTTTGGCGACTGTTTAGTTTCGGCACTGACTCATCTCTTTCTTCTGCCAATGTTGTTCTGTTATAATTCTTTTCTTCCATTAAAAGACGGTTGTTTAGCTCATCCATCAACCTTTGGGGAGGCAATTGTAACCCATAATTTTGAACCGATTTGCTGTTACTACTTAGTATTATTTCTAATTCATATAATATGTACCCTTGTAATTCAGAATCATTAACATAATAGTTAGGAATTCGCACCTGCTGAGAAATAATTGCTGGAATATCATGGCCCATTTCTCGCCAATATTTATCCCATAGTTGCAATGGGCTTGCTACTTTACAATGTGTAAGTATTTGTGCAAAAGGGAACCTGAGTTCTGGCGATAATGCTGATACACATGCTTCTTGAAGGGTTGTATCCCATTCTCTATCATCACCAAGCAGACCAAGTGCCTGACATGCAACACGATATGTTGGATAGAAAATACGGTTGACTATTTGGAGGTCTGTAAAGTCTGTGCACCCTTTCTGATGACATAACAGCATTCTTAAGTAGAAAAGCTCTCCTCAATTTGGGTGTATATATGCCAGCCTTCCAATTGAAGATCGTTTATTTTTTTGCATGACCACGCTTTCCGATCTTCATACCACACATATTCTGATGGAAATTGCAAATATGTCAAATGTCGTCCATCTTGATTTTCAGAGTAGTAAGTAAACCATTCGGTCAACGTTGTTAGCTTCCGATCGCGGTGATTCACGACTGATTCTAAATTGTCACCGTCTCGAAAGGTTATGTGCTGCATGTTTTGAAGATGCACTGAAAAAATTTGGACTGCTGGTTCTCTGCTGTGTATTTCAAACTTAAGGATCCTCCAACACGCCTCATGAGGACATATAAATCTGCCATCAAGGAAATTCTGAATTTCATCAATGCATGGCTGTGATTACGTTGATGAAGTAGACGCTTCACCAACAGATCTTGTTACTTTCGCAAAGATTCGGTCGGTTCCTTTTGATATATATTTAAATAGATATTTGATTAGCATGCTCCAACCGCAATACTCCACATTAATGTGAGTTTCGAATGCCAGGCATAGTTCACGGTTATATGGCACAACATATCCGTTGTCAAGTTTCATCTGGCCTTTCATTGCAATAACATTTGATTGCTTCCTTTTGTAATGTGGGTAACCTTTGTCATCAAAGAAGGTTTCATTATTGTATTTCTTTGGGAAATTTTTACTGCAAGTGTCGCCTTGCATACATGGTGCATTCAAATTGGCCTTCCCACATTGTCCATGCATCATAAGCTCTGAAACAATTTTATAACCGCGCGGATCAACACTTGGATCAAGTAGCTCTATAGAAATAAATTGGTCAACATCTTTGGCGTTTTCGATTGTGTCTGATTCGTTGTGTTTTGGTGTGTAAACAACAATTTATCAAAATATCAACAAATGTGAAGTTTAATTCGTCGTAAGACAAATAAACGTGAAGTAATACGAGTAAACCGTTTAGGAAAACGATTACCTCGCAAAACTTGTGAGAGTGATATTCAAATTGTGAGACCGGGAAGTGATTTCCCGGGTCGTACCCCAACGAGGTGTGAATGGAAAGCTTCGAATGAGATTGAGATTAAAATCTTGTATGATTGGAAAGGTTATTTGGTTTTGCGATACGTTAAACTAACGAATTTGAAAATTAACGAGCGAATGTAAAAGTAATCTAACCTAAGGCAACTAACAATCTAAGAAATTCCTAAAACACTACGGGAAAACATAATTAGGTATCGGGAATCCTAAAACGTTAACCAAATTAAAAATGCGACGTTTAATTAAAAATCACGCGAGTGCGCAATATAAAACGCGAGTTTTGAGCCACAAACATCCTACGAGGTTCTATTTAATTTTCTAACGTACTAAAAGACAAAAGAAATTTTTAGGAAAAAGAAAATTAATTTTTCGACAAAAATTCTATTTATTAAAAATTAAAAACCAATTATCACAAATTAAATTATAATAAATAAACTACAGGATCTAAAAATTTCAAACCTTTTTCGTAAATTTATTGACATTAATTCCTAATTTAGAAAATTACTAAGTTGGAAAAACTCTCACCAATAAGCTGTTAATAGCTTATAAGAACTAAATAAGCCATGAATAAAAGTTAAATTGATTTGCTTTAAATAAATAAAAGAAAGAAAACCCAACGGAACTGGTGCCCCAGCGTAGTTGGTATATAGTGTTGTGTTTGTGCCTCTGTGTGGCTAGAGGTCCTGGGTTCGAAACCCACTTTTTGCAAAAAGGGCTTATTATTTTTTTTTCTTTTGTTTCCTTTCAACACAACCACAAACACTCACTCAGTACTTCTTTTGAAAATTAAATTATAACAACAAAAGCTTCAACAATCTAAATTCAGCTTTCAAATATCGAATGGATTAAAAGTTTGAAATTTATTTGGCTCAAACAAAGTTTTGTTGTTCCATTATCAACGTGACTGCCAATTTCAACCACTAAATCAAATAAGCTTTAAACAAGCTTGCTACTTGTATTAGTGACAACAGGAAACAATAATTAAACCAATGTCCACAACAATAACAAGAGAAGGGGTGAATAAATTCTCAAGAACAACACAAGTAGCAGCAGCCTCAAAGGCCAATAAGCTCCAGTAAGCAGGTAATCATTAAAACTTATACAAACTAATCAGCAATGCTTAACTCAACTAGAAACAACACTTGGAACCAAAGCAACAACAATAATCAAGCTTCAGTTAGGATCAAGCAAACTCAGTTTTTAGTTTCAAAAACAAAAGAGTATGCAGCAGCAGACACAAAAAGCCTTCGACAAAGTCAGTTTAGCCCAAAAGTTAAATTCAACTTTCACCCTATGACCTACTGATTTCTTACCATACCCAACCTAAGCTATCCTAACATGAACTGCATATGCATCTTATTCATCAGATAAGCCATAGGGACATCACTAACCATTCCAAACCAAACACTCCTACTTCTACTGGATTTCAAAATTTTCAAAGTCTGCTACTTAATTATCACATATCCTTAACATTTTATCACCTCTAACCTAACTCAGAAACATGGCAATCAGTAACAAACAAGAATAAACAACAACTAATACAAACTACACTTAAACAGATGGTGTAACAACCGTGGTTTTAGCAGGTCAGTTTGACTGATAGTCTTGACTCGGTTGACATTTGTTTGATGTGTTATAGGTGATTGTAGTGTTATATGTGTGATATAGGTGAGTTTTAGCACTAAATCCCTTTGCGTAAATGGTTTTATTGTGATTTGGAAGGTTTGGAGTTTGGAAAAGTTCATTTTGATCACCTTTGTGGTGTAGAAATGACTTGTGTAGTTTTGGTGTTTTTGTGTTTTTGCGTAACGAGGCTTCGTTCAAGTAATTGAGCGTTAGTAAGTTACGTGGGATTTGTTTTTATGAGTTATATTTCAAAAAGAGTGTGAAATTCTATTTTTGGAAACTTTGTTTTGAAATTGATATTTTTCCGGTTTATCGTAAAATTAAGGTTTACCGCGTAAGACGTTAGGTTTTGTTTTGGGAGTTTATAAAATATGAAAAAGTATGAGGTTTTGAGTGTAATAAATAAATTTAATAAAAAAAATAAAAAAATATATATGTAGTATAAAATTCGGCAATAAGAGAAAAAGGGGGAAAAGGAAATCAAATTTGAGCCCAAATACAATTCCTAGTAATAAGGAATCCTAGTCTAACCCAAATAAGCCCAACCCCAACCCATATAACCAAAACCAACGACCCTAAACTTATTTTTCTGCATATTATGATCGATCAAAGCAAGGGGAGAAGGAGAGAAAAATTAGGGTTTATAGTTTTGAGGCTAAAATCAAGAATCAAGGTAAAATCTTTAACCCTTATGTGCAATTAATCAATTATTGTTATGATTCATGTAATAATTAATATGATGGAATCTAGGGTTTGTAAACTTCTGTAAATTATTGAAGTAAAACATGTTAGGATGATTAGATGTTAATATTATGGGTAATGGTTAAGGGAATTGAGTGTTAAACGCGTTAGATTATGTGTTAGGGTTTGGACAGATTTGTAAAGCTGTAAAGATGTGAGTGTACATAACAGATGGTGATGAGTTAAGTCACGAATTTTAAGTTTAAATTGAAGTATAATGAAAGAGCTTTCCAAAAAGTCCAGCCACGATCAATTTTGAGGTCGGGAAGTCGGTCTTTTGATTTTTCTTTGTTAAGGTGTCAAAGCTGTCAAACCGGGACAGATTTTGGGTAAAAGTTTGAGGGTGGCATGTGGTTGTAAAAGTGGTATTTTGACTTGGTCTTCTGGAATAGTTAAGTTTTAGGTTATATTAGACTACCACGAAGAGGATTCGCGATAAAAACTTGTGGAAGTAATTATTAAAAATCGAAACTTTTTGGTGTGCGTTCAGATCCGAATTTGAGTAGTTGACAAGTTTGAATTTTCTATGAGTACTTGTGTGTGTTATTGGTCCATGGCCTTATGGGATTATCTTCTATGCTTATGAGAGACCATGGTAAATTTTTGGTGTGAGTTGTTAAGCTTTATTTGTCGTGATTTCATGTGAGTGAATGTACTCAAAAATTCTGCGTTTTCTGAGTTTTAGAGTGCAAGGGATTTAATGAGTATTAAGTTATGGTAGTGGTTAGTGTGGTGTCTAGGAGATCCATGGTGGGTCATATGAGTCTTAGACATCCATCATATGAGTATTACATGGGTTGTAGCTTTTAGCTTGACCTTGTGTAATGTGGATTATTTATTTATTATTTTTTTTTTGTGTTATAGTTTGTGAATTGTTTTGTGGAAGCTGCGGAGTTTAAGGTGAGTTCATAGTCCCATATTTTTACTTTGTTTTAAACTTGGGATGGGAATGATGCTTGTCTTAAATGATTTGATTTACTGTGATTATGTGTGTGGTATTAAAGAGCTTGGACTTATAATGTTATCGTATGTATGCTATGTGTGATTACTTGCTTGTGTGGATGTTTATGGGATCAAATTAGGAGGATGCTTATCCTGTTGCTCGCGCATGCGACCTAATTGATGATATGTTTGATGGGATCCAATTAGGAGGATGTTTATCATGTTGCTCGCGCATGCGACCCAATTGATGATATGTTTGATGTGGCACTAATTATGGGGTCGGGGGACACGAGCCGTCCTGATGTGGTACTAATTATGGGGTCGGGGGACACGAGCCGTCCTGTTGTAATTATTTTGGGGTCGGAGGACACGAGCCGTCCTATTGGTTGTCTTATAAGTGCTGTTGCCTTTGTGTGTGAATATTAACTTGCAAATGCATGTAGTTATATGATAACTATAATTATTTGTCCAGCTATATTTTGTAATCACAGTGAATTCGGTTGCCTTGTATGTTGAGTCTTAAACCTATGAATCTCACCAACATTATGTTGACGTTTTAAGCATCATTTTCAGGTGAGCTTTCTAAGGATAAGATAGAACGATGTGGATAGAGGAGACCTTAGTTGCATCGGAAGTGGTTATCATCTATGTTTGGGTTTATGTTTTGTTTTGGTTATTTTATTTTGGGGTATTGTTACGACACTTTGTGTTTGTACATTGCTCTATTTATGTGCATATAGTTGTTCTCTATGTAGACACCAGGTGTTGTGATGATATCCTTGAAGTTACACCCGCGCATTTCCGCCATGGCGGGGTGTGACAGATTGGTATCAGAGCCTTGGTTATAGAGAATTAGGTGGTTTAACCTAGACTATAACTTGAGAGTCCCTCATATAGTTGCATTTAGGATCTATGTGTAAGTATAGTATTTTATATGTCTATTTTCCTATATTTATGAGATGTTTTATTGAGTTTTGGACGTTTATTTTATCCCCTATACGTAGTACTATATATATATATCGACTTTATTATATCGTCTTCCACGCGTATGATGCTTCGTTGGACTGTCGTTGTTGCTATCGGATGCGAGAGAAATGGTAGGATGAAGCGGATTAACCGCAGAATCTGAGTTCTCGCTAGCATGTATCTATGTTCGGACAAGGAGAAGACGTTTATGGGAAACGTTGGTGGAGAAGAAGTGGAGAGGTTTGGAACCACGATGACTTCTAGAGATGGAGCCATTACCAAATACCATTGGTAGTGTCCTCACTTCACATAGAAGGGAGATGTGGTTTAGTCTAAACCTCGTGATTTGTATGCGCTTGTGAATCATGTGGAATTGGAAGAAAAGAATAGAGATGGTTTTGCATGTTGTCGACTACCTCAACATGTAGGAAACAGGAATGGGTGGTTAAGTAAAGAAGAAAGGGAGTTAGGATGGAATGGTGTAGATTCGGATCTAGAGTCCACAGCGAGTAGTAAGTTGAATTGATCTGAGTAGGGAGATAAGTGTGAGAGTGGAGTTTGAGCAGTTATGCGACGTCTTTTGTTTTGTGTCATGTTTTGGAATTCGTATATTGTCTTTTGCCATCTGGAGCCATGTTGGAGCGTGATTACTCTTGGATATTGGATCGACCTTATCCAAGTGATTTTGATTATAGAGTTTACGTGATCGTTGGATTTGTTCCATGCGAGATGATTGTTTGCGACGTCTTTTGTTTTATTTGCATGATTGTTTGCATGATGTGTTGTTATAGGAGGGAGTACACTTGTGAAAGGGGGCATAGATAATTATGGTGGCCAACATAATTATACATGCGTCACGACACAAGTGGACTTGCAAGTCTGATAGCATGGATTGCATGGTGTATTAGGTGCTATGTGGTATAAGTGCGTTATCATTGAGATGTGTGGTTTTGGAAGTAAGTATGCGTGTGGAATAGGCTTATAACTATGGTCGCGAACATAATTATAAGGGTATCACACACGTGGACTTGTGACCATTATTGCATTGATTGATGTTTGTTGATATATGTTGTGGTAGATGGTATGTGATATCATGTTGGTGATGGCTGTATGGTTAGAGAAGTATTCTCTTAACCGTTAGGGCAGTCGTTATATGTTGGGGTGTGTAGGTGGTGAGATTCCATCCTACCTATCATATGTTGATACCTCAATTATCGGTGGGTACTTATGTTGTGGTATTTAAGTTGATTCGTTTGCTAGACGCTCCGTTTGTATACCTAATTCTTTGGTTGGCATTCCTATTCGTACCATGATGGTACAGATGCCATATTCTTTCTATTCGACGTTGTGATAGGTGTTGGGAAATCGAATTCATTTTTGTTGGATACTGGTTCGTTTCTTTGGTTATTCCTTGCATTCATTCTGCGAATGAATATTATATTGTTCTTCGAGTATTGTTGGTTCGTAACGAGTTGGTGTGGATATTTAATCCCTCATTTACACACCAATTGAAGTTCATGACATGTTTTGTGACCTGTAGTATCAGTGTTTTTCTGTGATTTTGGTTTGATTGTTGTACGAATGAGTCCGTAAGTTTATCGTTTGGTTTGCAATGTATTTGCGTGAGTGTTCCAGGGTACGAAATTCGTTTGATGATTATTTTGATTATGTGATTCTTCTGTGTTTTTTTGTATCCATTAAAGGGGATTGTGTTGAAGTCCTTATGGTATTTTAAAACTCGTTTTGGGTATTTCAAGGTCATTTGTTAGAAACCATTATTTTTATGGTGAAAAGGAAGTGTGGAAAAAAAATGGTTTGTACATATTTTATATATAAAAAAAAAAGATGTATAAGTTTAAGATATGTCTTGTTAAAAAAAAAAAAAAAAAAAAAAAAAAAAAAAAAAAAAAAAAAAAAAAAAAACATTGTTCATTTGTTTTTGGGAAGGTTGAGTACGGGAATAAGAACTATCTATGGTTCTCATTTACCAAACTTGTTATGTATTTGGTTCATCGGGTGTTTCTTTCGTTGAGGTACGCTTGTGGGTATTTTATGGGCACGTGTATTTATATTTTCTTTGTATGGGTTTTCATGAACATTTTATCCGTGTCTATTTTTATTGGGGAAAATTTCTCATCGTGTTTTTCTATCTTTGATTTTGATGTTCGTTACATCGCTAGTCGGTAATTCGTACCCCTTTTGAGTTCGTTGATATACATTTTAGCTCGACCGGTTTCATGGTTCGCGTCGTCTACTTAGGATAGATTGTCGTTTCGATTATCAATTTGTTTGTTAAGGAAGAAGAGGATGTTGCCAAGTGTCCAAGTGAGAGGTTTAGCTTCAAGATGTACGTTCTTCGGATTGTGTAGGCATCGCGAAGGTGGAAGATCCATAAGAGGAACTGTGTGATACGTGATTTAAAGTTGGGGAGTAGAACTTGGAGATGATATTTGTATGGAGCAGAAAGTGTGGTCTACCCAGATCATGAGAATCTTTAGCATATATTTGACAAGAGGTTAATATATGTTGAAGAGAAGTTGGGTGTGGAATTTCTCAGTGAATACGATTGTCTGATTCGCCACTGTCAAGGAAGGGCGGACATCATGGTAAGAGCACTGAGCAGGAGTGAACGAGTGAAACTTGGATGTTTGTGAGCAATGTTTATGATAATTTAGTTCGGAGTTAAGAGGATGATGTTGACAGCCTAGAGAGAGAGGTTCAAGGATGAGAACATGTAAGAAGAATGATTACTTGGTTTAGACCAGTAGATGGAGAGGAACGAAGATGGAGGAGTGTATTTTGCGGACCGCTAATGATTTCGTGGAGAGGAAGCTTAAGGACATCGATCATGCAAGGTATAAGATACATCCGAGAATGGATAAGACGTATTATTACCTTAGCAAGTGGTGATACGCTTGAAGGTGAGTGTTGATGTCAATGATTATTATGGTGATGCAACGGTCAGAAATACTTGGAGATTTTGTTGAGAAGGAATTGGTGAGACATTTCATTTGATGAGTTGGTAGAGAGACGTGGGGTGTCGCGTCAATCATCTTATATCAAGATGAAATACTTACTCCGCGAATGTGGTAAATGTTTTATGGAGCCTTGAGATAGCCTATGAAGATGAGTACGACTTATCGTTCTTAAATGAGTGAACTAAGTGAGCGTACAAATCAGGAGATGGATGGTGAGCTAAGAGCATGGGTGTGTTTGATTTTGGAGGAAGCTGGGGTATACATTTATCCTTAGCTAAGTTCTTCTATATCAACAAATATCATTCTAATATTGAGTATGTGTCGTGTGAAAAGTTGTATGGAAGGTAATGTAGGTCACCTATTCTATGGGCAAAGGTTGGAACACGCCAACTAATTGGTCCTGAACTAGAACGAGAGACTACGAATAAGGTTTTCCGATTAAGGAGAGACTTGAGACAGGAAGAGATCGCCAAAAGAGTTATGCGGATTATTTCCGTAAGCCCTTAGAGTTTGGTGTTGGTGATATTGTGAGGTTAAAAGTATCTCCTTGGAAGGGTTTTGTGCATTTCGATAAGAAAGGCAAGCTAGCACCGAGATAGTAGGACCATTTGGGATTTACGGAAAGGAGTGGAATTGTGGCTTACCGGTGGAAGTTAGCTGAGGAATTGAGTGGTGTACATGATACGTTCCATGTATCTAATTGAAAGAAGTGTTTGGCGGATGCTAGTCTGCACGTGCCAATAGATGAAAGTAGGGGTTGACAAAACTCTTCGTTTTGTCGAGAAACCTGTTGAGATTATAGATCGAGATGTTAAAGGTTGAAGTATGGTGAGATAGCGTTGGTAAAGGTATGGTGGGATTCTAAGCGTGGTCCTGACTTTACTTGGGAACGTGAGGATCCGATGAAATTTAAGTACCCAATTTTGTTTGCGGATGTGGTTGATGAAGTAGATCGTTTGTAGTTGCATTTTAGATTGTGGGAGTTAGATGCGGGGTATTCATAAATGTTTTGTTTTATGGGTATTTGTTATTCGTGGGTGCGTCTTGCGGTTACCATTTGGATTTTCATTTGGTTCGAGAGTATCGTACTTACCTGTGAGAAGTCGTTTGGATCTTTGGTGTTATTGATCGATGTAGTGTATCTATTTTCGTGTATTGTTGGAGTATCGATATGTTTTCTATCGTGTGAATTCGGGTATTTAGTCGGTTCACATTTTTGCGATTCTTTCTCTGTGAGTTTATAGTGTGGTATTTATCCGCTTAAAAATCCATAAATTTCCTTTTACTGTTGTGAGTGGTGACTATAGTAGTTGAAATCTCGGGACGCGATTTCCCTAAGTGGGGGATGATGTAACAACCGTGGTTTTAGCAGGTCAGTTTGACTGATAGTCTTGACTCGGTTGACGTTTGTTTGATGTGTTATAGGTGATTGTAGTGTTATATGTGTGATATAGGTGAGTTTTAGCACTAAATCCCTTTGCGTAAATGGTTTTATTGTGATTTGGAAGGTTTGGAGTTTGGAAAAGTTCATTTTGATCACCTTTGTGGTGTAGAAATGACTTGTGTAGTTTTGGTGTTTTTGTGTTTTTGCGTAACGAGGCTTCGTTCAAGTAATTGAGCATTAGTAAGTTACGTGGGATTTGTTTTTATGAGTTATATTTCAAAAAGAGTGTGAAATTCTATTTTTGGAAACTTTGTTTTGAAAATGATATTTTTCCGGTTTATCGTAAAATTAAGGTTTATCGCGTAAGACGTTAGGTTTTGTTTTGGGAGTTTATAAAATATGAAAAAGTATGAGGTTTTGAGTGTAATAAATAAATTTAATAAAAAAAATAAAAATATATATATGTAGTATAAAATTCGGCAATAAGAGAAAAAGGGGGAAAAGGAAATCAAATTTGAGCACAAATACAATTCCTAGTAATAAGGAATCCTAGTCCAACCCAAATAAGCCCAACCCCAACCCATATAACCAAAACCAACGACCCTAAACTTATTTTTCTGCATATTATGATCGATCAAAGCAAGGGGAGAAGGAGAGAAAAATTAGGGTTTATAGTTTTGAGGCTAAAATCAAGAATCAAGGTAAAATCTTTAACCCTTATGTGCAATTAATCAATTATTGTTATGATTCATGTAATAATTAATATGATGGAATCTAGGGTTCGTAAACTTCTGTAAATTATTGAAGTAAAACATGTTAGGATGATTAGATGTTAATATTATGGGTAATGGTTAAGGGAATTGAGTGTTAAATGCGTTAGATTATGTGTTAGGGTTTGGACAGATTTGTAAGGCTGTAAAGATGTGAGTGTACATAACAGATGGTGATGAGTTAAGTCACTAATTTTAAGTCTAAATTGAAGTATAATCAAAGAGCTTTCCAAAAAGTCCAGCCACGATCAATTTTGAGGTCGGGAAGTTGGTCTTTTGATTTTTCTTTGTTAAGATGTCAAAGCTGTCAAACCGGGACAGATTTTGGGTAAACGTTTGAGGGTGGCATGTGGTTGTAAAAGTGGTATTTTGACTTGGTCTTCTAGAATAGTTAAGTTTTAGGTTATATTAGACTACCACGAAGAGGATTCGCGATAAAAACTTGTGGAAGTAATTATTAAAAATCGAAACTTTTTGGTGTGCGTTCAGATCCGAATTTGAGTAGTTGACAAGTTTGAATTTTCTATGAGTACTTGTGTGTGTTATTGGTCCATGGCCTTCTGGGATTTTCTTCTATGCTTATGAGAGACCATGGTAAATTTTTGGTGTGAGTTGTTAAGCTTTATTTGTCGTGATTTCATGTGAGTGAATGTACTAAAAAATTCTGCGTTTTCTGAGTTTTAGAGTGCAAGGGATTTAGTGAGTATTAAGTTATGGTAGTAGTTAGTGTGGTGTCTAGGAGATCCATGGTGGGTCATATGAGTCTTAGACATCCATCATATGAGTATTACATGGGTTGTAGCTTTTAGCTTGACCTTGTGTAATGTGGATTATTATTATTTTTTTTTTTTTTGTGTTATAGTTTATGAATTGTTTTGTGGAAGCTGCGGAGTTTAAGGTGAGTTCATAGTCCCATATTTTTACTTTGTTTTAAACTTGGGATGGGAATGATGCTTGTCTTAAATGATTTGATTTACTGTGATTATGTGTGTGGTATTAAAGAGCTTGGACTTATAATGTTATCGTATGTATGCTATGTGTGATTATTTGCTTGTGTGGATGTTTATGGGATCAAATTAGGAGGATGCTTATCCTGTTGCTCGCGCATGCGACCTAATTGATGATATGTTTGATGGGATCCAATTAGGAGGATGCTTATCCTGTTGCTCGCGCATGCGACCTAATTGATGATATGTTTGATGTGGCACTAATTATGGGGTCGGGGGACACGAGCCGTCCTGATGTGGTACTAATTATGGGGTCGGGGGACACGAGCCGTCCTGTTGTAATTATTTTGGGGTCGGAGGACACGAGCCGTCCTATTGGTTGCCTTATGAGTGCTGTTGCCTTTGTGTGTGAATATTAACTTGCAAATGCATGTAGCTATATGGTAACTATAATTATTTGTCCAGCTATATTTTGTAATCACAGTGAATTCGGTTGCCTTGTATGTTGAGTCTTAAACCTATGAATCTCACCAACATTATGTTGACGTTTTAAGCATCATTTTCAGGTGAGCTTTCTAAGGATAAGATAGAACGATGTGGATAGAGGAGACCTTAGTTGCATCGGAAGTGGTTATCATCTATGTTTGGGTTTATGTTTTGTTTTGGTTATTTTATTTTGGGGTATTGTTACAACACTTTGTGTTTGTACATTGCTCTATTTATGTGCATATAGTTGTTCTCTATGTAGACACCAGGTGTTGTGATGATATCCATGAAGTTACACCCGCGCGTTTCCGCCGTGGCGGGGTGTGACAGATGGTGACCTACGTGTTATCCAAACTGATGCAGATTCTGAAAATGAAAATATCAAGAACCACCTATAGTCTCCCAAGAGACTCTAAACCATGCTCCCATCCATGCAACTGCTTCTTTTTCGTATTTCCACCATTTTCTGACTTTTCTTTCTTTTCTCAATTTTTTTTCTTTTTCAATCCAGAATTTTTGTAAGCAATTTAAATATAACCACAAGACAACAATGAGGAATTTAAAAATAATCAATTAACTGTAAACACAATAAAACTCAAAGAACTTCTTTCATTGAACTTCACTTGAAATTACAAAAGGCTGACTGATTTTTTTAGAAAACATAAGAAAATACAGAAAATAAAAGATGGGATGCCATGATGGCTTACAAAGCTTCTCTATTTATACTACACTAAGGAGGTAGGTATACTTTAGCCTTCTTGTCTTCATCTTCAAACAGCTTAACCCTAATCCTTGTGCTTTCTTTAATGAATTACCACCTTTGGATCAATTTTGAATCAATCTTAACCTTTAATAACATTTTTGGCGCCCAAAAAAGTGGTGGATCTCCAGCTTGTCAAAGTGTGATAGGTTTAAGGTGTTAGGTAGGGGTTTGAGGTGATTAGTGGGATTGGAGAATGGTATTGAGGACAAGGGAAGGGATAGTGATGGTTGGGTTGGCTTGTTGCAGTCACGAGGGGGGGTTAGGGCTTTTTGGGGAAGAAGATAATTCTGGTGAACGTTTTGACCAATTCACTTTTACCCATTTTAGGCTTAATAATAAAATTTGGCCGTGTGTTTTTTTATTTGTGGGCTGGGGGTGAAATGGGCTTGGGAAGATTTCCTTTAAATGGTGGGCTAGTGTTGGTTGTTTGTCTAAAGTCTTGTGGTGGGCTAATGGTATCAAGGATTCGTTTAGTGTAGAAATTTCACAAGGACTTCTTTTACAATAAGCTAAAACTTCAAGGACTATTGTTGCCACATTTTCAAAATTCAACCAAGGACTATTTGTGTCAACCATTTATTTTCCAAGGACCTTTGTTACATATCCTCCAAAGAAAAATCACCCGGGGACCAATTCTGCCAACTTTGCAAAGTATAGGGACCAATTGTGTACTTTTCCAAAACTTTTTACCCAAAGACCATTTGTGATTTATTTTGACTTTTAACGAGCAAGGGTTGACTTTTCTTGAAATTGATTGACCAGGGACTAGTTTTGTAAAACTTTGAAAGTTGGAGGACTGAAACTGCCATTTATGCAAATTTTGTTCGTTTTTCGTTTGTTTTCACTCGTTTTGCATCAGAAACATATAAAATACGATCTTTGGGATTTTCTTCGCATTTTGGTGCGTTTTTGAGTGTTTTTTATCGTTTTGCACTTCAGATTTGACTAAAAATGATGAGTATTTACACACTCATCAGTGTCCGATGAATAAACCCAAAGGAGTGTGTGGCAATGAGTTAAGCCTCGCTTTTGGAACTCAACAGTATACAAAATTGCGTAGTAAAAAATAAAGCAAAATTTAGATCAGCATGTTGCAATAGCATATCATGTAACTACTAATGCAATATATTTGAATAAAAGGTGAAAGAAACTTTTTTTTTTTTTTTTTTTTTTTTTTTTTTTTGTAAAAAAGACATGCTAACTTCCTGTGACTCGGCCAAATGTCCTCCTTTGCTTGATAAACGCCACAAATGATTTAATCTTCTGCTCAAAAACTCTACAAACCACATCTGCCCAGTCTGCTGTAGTCAAATGAGGAAACTCAGCCATGTATCTTTGAATTTCAGGCCACTTGACATTGCATGTAAACGTTATAAAAAACTGTGGATTACCAAGCACTCTGCAAATCGCCAATGCATCCAAGTAATGGCTATACATATATCTTGGACCTCCAGTAAACGAATATGGTAATTGATGAGTGTGTAAATACTCATCATTTTTACCTAATCTGAGCTGCCAAAACACCTAAAAACACTCAAATATGCATCATAATACTAAAAATATCCCAGGAATATGTTTTATATGTTTCAGATGCAAAATAATCAAAAACAGATGAAAAATGAACAAAGTTTGCATAATTGGCAGTTTCAGTCCCTCAACTTTCAAAAGTTGTCAAATCTAGTCCCTGGTTATTCTAAAAACTTGAAAAAGTCACCAAAAGTTCTTTTTAAATCACAAAGTTACATATTTAGTCCTTTGGTGCAAAGTTTCACAAAATTGCAAGTTTAGTCCGTGAACTTTGAAAATTGACAAAAATGGTCCCTGGGATATTAAAACTTTGAGAAAAACAAATTTTGTCCTTGTACTTCTCATATATGGCAGGAATAGTCCTTGGTTGCAAAGTTTGGTGAAATTACAGATCAGGTCCCTGAAGTTTGGTGATTTGGCAGAATTAGTCCCTGGGGTTTTACATGTGAAAAAAATTCAACACAAGTCCTTATAATATTCTCATATGGCAAAATACACCCCATGAAATACTTTGGAATAATGCCACATCAGGCCCCTCATCTTTGCGGTATTTACAAAATTGGTCCTTGTGCAAAGTTACAACCAAACCAGACCCTTAAATAATAAAAACCAAATCCAAGTCCAAACAAAATAAACCAAGCCCACTCCCTTACACCCTTGGCCCAACCTCAAAAGCCCACTTCCATTTTAAATAATCAAACCGGGGTCAAACGGTCAAACCCACCCTTCCCTTCCAAATACCACCACACCACACCTGCAAAACCACCATCTCCCACCACCTCCACTTGATAACATCTCATCATCACCTCCCCACACCCTTTGCACCTTATATCACCTCACAATTAATGCCACCGCCCCCTTGCCTATAACAATCCAAAATGGAAATCAAAGGTCAGGATTGATTCAGAGGGATTCAAGGGCCAAGATTGGATGGGATTTGCTCAGAAGGTGATCACAAATCCTAATCCACGCCTATAAATAGAAGAGAAGAACAAGAAGAATGGTGTTAGCTTAATTTTAGTAATTTTAGAGCGTTTAAGTAATTTTCAAACTTTCCTTGTGTAATTTAGCTCTAAATTAGTGTAATCTCTGTTTTCAGTGTACCTTTAAGGTTTCTCATTAATAAAAATCAAGTTTCAAGTCATAATTTAGTTTGTGCAATTTTCAATTGATTTCAAGTTTCTATTTAAGCTGTATTGTTGTTGTTATTAGACTCCATGGACTCTTAGGGTCATGTAAGCTCCCATAAAGCTTAAATAAGCTTTTAGAAACCATTAAAACACAACTTAGATATAAGAAAATCAAAAACACAAAAATAGTCAACCAAAGTCAAACTTGCAGGTTTATGAAGAATTAAGCTGGAGCACAGTGAATAGTGGATGGCTGTGGGTTAGTGGTCTTGTGGAAGACCTATAGGATTGTTTCTATGGTCCTTGGTTCTTGATACAAAGCAGGATTGCACATTGTAAGGTTTTAAAACTCATTTCTGTGTTCTACTGTATCATTGCTTATTTCATTGCTTATTCAGCTTCTTTGTGCTTATTGAGTATTAATTAGTGATATTATTGCATAAAATCAGTATCTTGTTTATTGGTATTCATAGTTGCTTTAATTTCTCAATTTGGTAGTTAAATTAGTATAGTTATTAATCTTGGTCTATTGTTGTTGTTTCCTGTTCCTAAGTGCTTATTCAAGCTTAACATATCATATTAAGTCAATTTGGGTCTATTTCATAAGCTCTTAAATCCATTTGCTTCATAAAACACAAAATAGACAAAGTTTAAGGTGTGTTTGGATCAATGTGATCCTAGGTATTGTAGTGATTAATTGTTGTTTTTCTTTGTTTCCATAAGTCTCTTAGGACCATATCATCTCAGAATAACAATAATAATCAGGTCTTGTTTGATAAAAAAGTCAAAATCATATTCAAATTGGCCTATATAACCCTCTGTGTTGGATTAAGTGTGGACTATGCCCCAAATCCATTCACTTATGAGTGGTATAGCTTAAATTAGTCTTAACTTAGTTTAAATAATCAGTATCAATTAGAAAATCAGGATTAAAGTTCATCTAAGTCAACTTAAGCTTGATATTCAAAAAGTCAAAAACAATTCTTTTCTGAGAAAACCAAAATTTAGAAGATTATTTGTGATTTTTGTGTTGGGTTTGAGACTTAGATCTTCTCAGAAGTTAAATATTGTCACTTAGTGTTAAAGTTCCCATAATCAGCTTAATTTTTAGATTTTTCTATAAGCTTGTGGAGTAGCTTATTTTGACCTGCAAGGCAAGTGCATGCCCTGTGCACAAGTTTTGGCCAAAATTCCAAGTTGATTTGTGACTATCCTAGTGGACCCCACACCTTGTACCCTAGCTTTTTAGAAAGCTCTCCACCTCAGCTTACTGAGGGATTGCTTATTTTGGGGTTCAGGTCTTTTGCCCTTAGCTTATTTGACCCATATTTGTGGCCTGTCTCAGAAACCAACACTGAGTCACTCAGTGTATAACCACAACTTCCATAGCCTACCCAAGCCTCATTAATAAGTCATAAGCCCTGCTTATTGGCTTATTGTGACGCCTACCAGTCCACCTTCATAGTTCAACCCTTAATTTGGACCCCACTTCACTTCTGTGGACCCCACAGAGGTCCAAAGTTCATTGGTTTGGCCTGTTTTGGCCTTGTAGTGTGATAAGTGCTTATTTGCTTACAAATAGCTTTTCCAGAGTGCTTAATTGTTCCATTTGGCTTATTTCTAGTGTGTAATCATCTGTGTATGCTTATTTTGTCATTTGCTAGCTTTTTCAAATATGACATAAGTCCTAATAAGCCTTTAAGCTTACTGTTTTGTAAAAGGGGGTGCACATAGCTTATTTTTAAGCTATTCAAAAAGTCATTTTACAAAAAGTTCTTATTTTTAACTTATTTTCATCTCTCAAAAAGAAAAACCAACAAAAACCAAATATAAAATTAGTGATAGCTTCTATTTAATAGATTTTATCTTTTTAATTTTTCTTTTTAGATTATTAATAAGCAATTCATCAATTTTATAATTTTCTTAATTTCCTGTCACCTTAAGGTATTTTCAGTAATTTTCTTAGATTTTTCTCTTTTATTTTAATAATTACTAGAATTAAAAATAGTTTAATTAATTAATTAGGTAATATTAGTAATAAAATAGTTTTCTTAATTTTTAATTAACAACAGTAGGTTTTTATATTTTTCCTAGGTTTCATAAATCATTTAAGACTTTTAGAAAATAGTTTCTTAAATTCTACTGTTCATTTTCTAATTTTCTTAATTAATTTAGTTAAATTAGATTTAAATTAATAATTAAGCAAATAATTAGTAAAATACTCTAAATTTAATTTTTAGAAACTTTTTATAATTTTTTAGGATTCCTGTGATGGTTAATTAGTTTTATAAATTTTTCCATAATTTTCTAAGTCAATTAAGTATTATTAGTAATTTAAATTAGTTAAATAGTTTAGTTAATATAATTAGTATTTAATTAATAGAAAACCCATAAAAAGACAAAAATATTTCTTTTTAATTTTTATACTTTCTTCAAGTTCATTTAGAGGTTTAAAAAATAATTTTGCAAGTTTTTAGTTTAATTTGTAGTCTTTATCATTTTTAGTTTAATTTAAATTAGATTTAAATTACTTTTTAAATAGTTTTAATTAATTAATTAGTATTTAAATATTAAAATAATCATTTAAATAATTTCATTTTCATTTTAAATTTTCTTTTTATTAAGTTTGAAAAGGTTTCACTTGCACCCCTATAGTTTTAATTCCACTTTTCTCTGTCTGTAATCTGATTTCCCATTTTGTGTATCTGTGATTATATCTGTATCTCTGTGATTGTTAATATTATTCCAAATTGTTCAAATACCAAATACTCAGTAGCATAATCATTTCCCAGTCATCTTGGTTACTGTCCTCAGTGCCACTTATCCCCAAAAACGTTCAAAATACAATTTCAATCTCGTTGGGACTTAACGACCCGGGGATTTCCCTGTACTTCCATGGATTTAAAAACACTTGACTTTCCCTCCCAGGTGGGCCTATCAACTACACCCGGTTGACTGGTTGGTTTGGGAGGAGTCAAAATTTGGCACCGCTGCCAGGGAGGTCGTTGCGTATTTCAAAACGTTTTAGGTTTAGTGGTTTTCAAAACCCCTCCTGTACAAATATCACCACTTTGTAAATTTTTGTGTTAATCAAAATCAAAACTGAAAAAGTTCATTAACATTTTTCCTGAAGTGTTAGCAACACCAAAAAAATCAAAAACAACAAAACAAACTGTGAAGATAAATTAGTTCCTTATCTTTAAGATTACAACCTGAAACAGTTGGTATAAGGTAAGTTCTGACATTAAATTGCGAACTGAAGAGGGATCCATTCATTCCCTCCCGCCAGCCTGCGAGTAATCTTAAAGGAACGATTTCGGTTAACGAATCATTTCCAAAAATATTGTCCACATTTTTCACCCATACACGAAAAGCCAAAAACATTTTACTGTGAATATAATTACATAAAAGTTTACCACCGCAAACCAAGGCAGAACACCTACCAACTGGGGGTGTGAACATAATAAGTTCCCAAACCTAAGATAAAAACGTGCCATTGTATCCCTGTGGGTGGTGTACCTTTTTCAAAGAAGCCATTCACTTGTGATTATTGGATTTAAGTTCGCTGTGGTTTTGCCTCGATCTTGTTTTGAAAATTGTTTTTAGTGCATGCGCACTCGTTCACAAACAAAGCGAAAAAATCAGAAAAACGTACTCGAGTTACGTACTGTTGAAGAAGAACACTCATTAAAAATGGACGACGAGCCCCCAATCCCTCCCAAGGAGGATGTAGTTCTTGACACCTGAACAATTGAGGAACTATGTCAACCTACCATGCACGGAGGGGTGGACCCATTGCACCACTCACAATTGGAGCCACGGATTTTGGACTAAAACACAACATGATCCAACATGTCCAGAATTCGTGTCAGTTCCACGGTTTGTCGGGTGACGATGCTAACAAGCATCTCGATAAATTTTTAACCGTCACCTAGAGCATGAAACAAAATGGCGTCACCGAAGACGGCCTACGTTTATACCTGTTCCCCTATTCTCTCACTCATCATGCGACTGCTTGGTTTGATCGACTTCCTAAGAATTCGATCCATACCTTTGATGAGATGGTTACTAAGTTCTTGGCTAAATATTTTCCACCATCCATGGTTACAAAGCTGAGAAACGATATTAGTAACTTCAGACAGCTTCCCGAAGAGTCCTTATTTGAGGCATGGGAACGCTACAAACTTGCTATTGATCGGTGTCCTAATCATAACATGCTTCTTGTTACCATTATTGATACCTTTTATAATGGTTTGACACTTCGTCATCGTGACACCATCAATGCTGCTGCTCGGGGCACCTTTATGAAAAGGACCCCTGAAGAGTGTTATGGCTTAATTGAAAACATGACTGCCCATCATAACTTTTGGGACTCCTCTGCAGAGAGGAATGACTCATGTAAGTCAGTCACTCCGGCAAGTAATGAAATAGCTGCTCTTACCAAAAAGTTTGATGATTTGTCTGCTGCGGTCCTCCGAATTCACCAGGCAAATCAGAATCAGCAGATCAAAACTATCAGTAGTGAAACATGTGGTAGTCCACACCCATATCATGAGTGCCCAGCCTCAGGTGGCTTCACTCAAGAGAACGTATTCGCAGCCCAAGGTTCCTACAATACGGGAGGTAATTCCTACTAACCGCAAGGGGACCGAAATCTGTTGAGCTATCGTTCCAATAACTACATTGGACCACCAGGGTTTAATCAACCCCAGAACCAAAATGGTCAAAACAGAAACCAGAACTTTAACCAGAATCAGAACCAGAACCAAATGAACCAAGGTTTTAACAACCGAGGGAATTTCAACTCTGGTCAACACCAGGTTCAAAACAATCAAAACCAAGGAAATTATAACCGAAATCAAGGTCAGAACAATTACCATCAGGGTAATTTTCAACAACAAAACCACTTCCAGGGTATTAACAACCAGCAACATGGGAATTTCCAGAACAATCGGGCTCAAAATTTTCCAAATCAAAATCAAGCCATTGTTCCAATTGGACCATCATCTGATGAGTTATTAAAACAGTTTATGAAATCCCAAGATGAATTGAACAAAATGCTGGTCAGTCAGATCTCTGAATTGAAGAAGTCTTTAAATGATCGACCCTCGGGCTCAGGTACTACTTTACCTAGCAACACGATCGCTAATCCGAGGGGCGATGCAAAGGCGATCACCACAAGAAGTGGAGTTTCTTATAAAGGACCCACAGCTCCTTCTACCACTTCTCCTGTCCAGGTAGAGGAATGTGATACTGAGGATACTACGGATACGGTACTTCCTACTAATAACGGAGGTACCAATGACATCCCTCCTCCAGTTGTCCCGGTCCCGACTCCCCCTAAAAGAGTCGTGTTTGAAACTCCCGAAGGTCCTGTTGAAATCCCAAAAGCCAACCCAAAACCATCGATTCCATATCCCTCACGATTGCAAGATCAGAAGCTCCGTGAAAAAGCTAATCATCAGATGGAAAAAATTTTCCAAATTTTCCAAGAGCTACACTTTGATATTAGTTTTGCGGATGCTCTTATATTAATGCCCAAATTTGCATCGACAATCAAAAACTTATTGGGAAATAAAGAGAAACTATTTGAAATGGCACGAACTCCACTCAATGAAAACTACTCTGCAGTTCTGTTGAAACAGCTTCCTGAGAAGCTAGGAGAACCCGGGAAATTTCTAATACCATGTATTTTCCCGGGGATGGTTAATTGCTTTGCCATGGCCGATCTTGGTGCAAGCATCAACCTGATGCCCTACTCAGTTTGGAAAAAGCTTTCTCTTCAGGCACTTACTCCCACATGCATCTCTCTCGAGCTTGCACACCGTTCAATTTCACGTCCCCTCGGTATTGCCGAGGACTGATGAGTGTCTAAATACTCATCATTTTATACCAATCTGAACTGCCAAAACATCCAAAAACACTCAAATATGCATCATAATACTGAAAATATCTTAGAAGTGTGTTTTATATGTTTCAAATGCAAAATATGCAAAAACAGATGAAAAACGTACAAAGTTTGCATAATTGGCAGTTTCAGTCCCTCTAGTTTCAAAAATTGTCAAAACTAGTCCCTGGTTATTCTAAAAACATGAAAAAATCATCAAAGGTCCTTTTTAATCATAAAGTTGCATATTTAGTCCTTTGGTGCAAAGTTTCACAAAATTACAAGTTTAGTCCCTGTACTTTGCAAATTAACATAAATAGTCCCTGGGGTGTTTAAAACTTTGAGAAAATCAATATTGGTCCTTGTACTAATAATCTCTTGCAGGAATGGTCCTTGGTGTGAAGTTTGGGGAAATTACATAATTAGTCCCTGAAGTTTGGTGAATTGGCAAAAATAGTCCCTGGGTATTTTAAAAGTGAAAATTATCAAACATACCCTTGTACTATTCATTTATGGCAAATTAGGTCCTTTGAACTACTTTGGGAAAGTGACATAATCAGACCCTCAACTTTGCTAAAATTACAAAATTGGTCCCTATGTTACATAAACCAAACGGACCCTATGTTATTATTAAACAAAAAACCAAACCAAATCCAAACTAAACCCAAACAATACCAAGCCCACCCTTTTATTAAAACCCCAAGCCCAAAGTTACCCAGCCCAATCCCTTAAATAAATAATACCAGGTCAACACCCGGTCAAACCCCACAAAACCACCCCTTTCCCTCTTCCCTTCCCTCTCATACACTGCAACACCAATACCACTCCACACCCACAGTATTCACTTCCACCTCACCTCCTACTCACCCTACCCACTCTCCTCCACCTCCACAACATTCCAAACCCTTGAAAAACTTCACCACGCAATCTACAGTGCCCCAACTGACACAAGACTTTTTGGCGCGAAAAAAGTAATTTAAACGGCTTGGATTGTTCAGACCTTATCAACGGCTCAGATATGGTGGGAAATGACATTGTGGGTCCCACAAACTCAGAAAATCTCTACAAAAGGGAAAAGATGCAGAAGAGATGAATTATTAGTTTAGTTTTAGTTAATTGTAATCGTAGGTAGTGTAGAATAATTTCTAGTTGTTACTTTCAGTTTCAAACACTTGTATTCAGTTCCTTTCATGTATTTCAATCTTTATTTTCAAATCAATTTCAAGTTTCAGTTGGATATTTCAATTTATGCATTTTCATTGAATTTCAAAAATCTCAAAAAGTTTGAATGTTGTTTATTGTTGCTGTATTGAATTAATAAGCTCACATAAGCCTTGACAAAGCTTATTAAAGCTTTTATATATCTTATAATTCAGTTTAGTAGTTAAACTCAAAAAAATAGAAAAAATAGTTGAAAAATAGAAAATCAAGGAAAGATCAAGAAGGATACTGAGCTGGGTGTGATTTGGATTGTTCATGGTTTAGAGTCCTATGGGGGACACTAGGTATTGATTTGGTATACTAGTTCACTCATTTCTCAGCTTGTCTTCATTTGTAAGCAAATCTTCATATTTTTAGCTTTATTAGTTTTTAATGTGTTTGTAGTGTAAAATTGGTTCAAATAGCTTTAATTAACTTTACTTAATCTGTTTTAAGTTTTAAAATCATAGTTGTAGTTTAATTATTGAAAGTTGTAGTGTAACTGTCTAATATAGGGGTGTTTGGATTTACATGTTTCACTGTGTCCTTGTGATTTTCATAGGTTAAAATCTATTCAGACATCATCCTTAGTATTAAACTAATATAGTTAAAACATAAAACCAGTAGGTCATAGCTTTAAAAGTCAAAATCCAACTCCAAACCCCTTGACAGTTAACTGTCAAGGATTTTAGTCCCATAAACCCACCCATTAGCTTATATCTAAAAGCTTTAGCTTAATTTAGGTCTCTTGTAGCTTATTATAACTTAATCAGTCAGTAAGATAGTTTAGATTCTCAACAAAGTCAAACTAGCTAAGTTCATTCAAAAGTCAAAACCAACCTTTGCAGAAAAATCCAAAAACTCAAGGAATTGTTGTGAATTTAGTAGAAGGATTCAGACCCTGTGCTTTGTAGAAATAATAGTCCACCACCTTGTCTTTAAGTTCCTACCATCATTTCATTTTTGCTAATTTTCTACTGGGCCCCACTCACTCTCAAAGTTACCTGCAGGGAAGACCTCTTCCCCTGCACCAGCAGACACCACCCATCACCACCACTTTGGTGGTTATTTGTGGCCACCTCAGTAGGTCCCACACTTCCTAATTGGTTTTTCCCAACCCCCCTCCTACCAGGCTCTTATAATTGACCACTTGTTTGACCTAGTAACCACTGGACCCCACCTGGAATAAGCCTCAAAGTCTGTCCCAATTCTGAGTGACATTTGGAATTTGGAAGTGCTTATTTGAGCTCAACTGCTTATCTTGTGAGCTTATTCAGTTGAATCTTGCTTACACTAGTTCACACAACTTATTTGAACTAGTTTCATCCATAGTGGGTCCCACATAAGCTCATTTGAGCTTATTTGCTCATTCAGTCAAACAAAGTCAACTGTGGAAGTAATAAGCTTCCAGAGTGCTTATTATTAGCTTATAAATTAGTTGTTTTTACAAAAGTTGTTTATTTTTAGGTATAATTTAGTTTTGTAAAAGAAAAATTAAGAAAAACAAATATAAAAATAAGTGATAGTTTCTATTTAATACAATTTAATTTTAATTTTCATTTTTAGATTTTTATTAAGTAAGTTGTGTTTTTATATTTTTATTAATTTCCTCTTATATTAAATTATTTTTAGTAATTTTATTAGATTTTTATAATTTCATCTAGTATTTATTATAATTTAAATTAGTTTTATTAATAATTAATCAATAATTAAGTTATAAATAGCATAATTAATTTTTATAAAGCAACACCTAGATTTTATATTTTTCCTAGCTTTTATAAGTCATAATATAATTTTAGTAATTTTTCTAGAATTTTTACTATTCATTTAATAGTTTTTATAATTTAAATAGTTTAATTGGTAATTAAATAATAATTGGAATAATAATTATTAAACTAGTTTAAAAATATATAAAATAAAGTTTTTATAATTTTTTAGGATTCCTGTGATGGTTAATTAGATTTATAAAAATCTTCTTAATTATCTAAGTCTTTTTAGTATTTATAATAATTTAAAACATATAAATAGTTATATAATAATTAAATAGTTAATAATTAAATAATAATTAGATAAATAGTATTAAAAATATAATTTTATTTTTAAAATAAGTTTTATAATATTTTATACTTTTACAAAGTTTAATTTTATATTTCTCAGACTTATTTTACATTTACTTAATTATTAGTGTATTATTAGATAATTATAAATACTTATTAAATAATAATAATTAATTAAATAATTAAGTAATTATAAAATAAATATTTTAAGTTTATTTAATTTGCATTTAAGCCCCTAAGGCATATAAATTAATACTTTAGTTAAAACCGTTTTTATTTCGTACGTTTACGTAAAATTAAATTAAACGTACACGTTTTTAATTATTAAACGTTTTTAAATACCTAGCTTTTACGTAATCATTAAAATAGTTTATTTAAGTTATTTTATTTTATAAAACCCTTGTATAATCACTCACACACACACTTATACCTTTCCTGTTCATATTCACTCGATCACAGATTCGTTTTTAATAAACCATCGCACACCTCGTTGGGACATTACGACCCGGGGAAACACTGTATTCCATGGAAGCATTGGCCTAAGCTGTTTGACTTGTTGACCATTACTTGGTTGATATTATCTGACTGTTTCAGACCAATCAAAATTTGGCGCCGCTGCCGGGGAGGCTGTGCGCTTATTCTAAAACGATTTTGCGTATTAGTGAACCTGAATACACGCTCATTGTATATTTACCCATCCTTGTCCATATTATTATCATATAAAACCAAAACTGTTCACGAAAACTTTTTAAAATTAGTTTTCAACGAACACAAAAACCCAAAATATTTTCCTTATTATTATTACTACAAAAATTTTTCAAAATACCAAAAATATTCATCCATTTACCCTCTATCCTTTTAATTCTACCTTCTTCCACTTGTCCCATAATTGATTCTAATGGCATCTCTCGATGACGATTTCTTTGAACAAAAGGCTTATGAGAGCAACATCAAAAAACTTATTGACTTGTCAAAGATATCGAGATGTCGTGTTGATTATGATGGACCATCGATTCATATTCCCTCTCCAGTGAGGGAAATGGAACGAGAAACCAGGGTGACAAAGGACCCTGTACTTTCCTCTGACTATGGAAGTGCTAAATACGTCCAACCTACGGTCGTCCAAGAATCTAAGCTCACAATTGATCCTAACCTTTCACGGTTTACGGTTAAAAGTTTGTCAAGCAAACGTACAGAGCTTAGAGCAGTGACTGAAAAGAACGATTTGTCTAATCTTCACATTTATCAAAAACAAAAACTAGAGACCATAACGGAAGTGGTGGAAATTCCTAGCTCTCAGAGCACACCACTTGTCCCACCTACAGATTTTGTTCCTTGTGTCGGTTGTGGTGAGCCGCTTTTCGGTTTTCCATGTCGTTGGTGTACATGTGAACAATGTGGTAATGATATTCGAGACGGGAGTTGTTTGTTTTGTGGATCGAGTAATTCATTTGCTTATGATCCTAATCAAAACTTATTCAACGACTCCTCAAATTTTTCAACTACCCATCACATTCATACGAGCAAGAATCATATTATCCTAATCTCAATGATGCTTCGTATCAAAATACACCAAACCAGACTCAACAGTTTTACTGTTGTGAGTAATGTGGAGGCCCTCACTACAGCTCTGATTGTCAAACTAGGAATCAGTTTGTCTATGAACAGGTTCCTTGTAACAATCATGAATTTGGTTTTAACTAGCCTTCACAGTACACAAACCCTCAACCACTTCCTCAGGAAGAGTTAGCTAAAGCTGAATTGACTAAAATGATGACTAATCAGACTCAATTCAACCAAACCATTCAAGATGGAATAAACAGTCTTAAGGATCAGATTCTTAGGAAACAAAAACCTCTTGTTAACTCATTACATCTTGAGGATGAAAGTGATGAGGATGAACCAATTGAAGACAAAAACTCAAATGACCCTTCAGATATCTTAATAATGGGGGACAAGCAATTCAAAGTAACTCCTCTTAAGGAAATAAATGTCCTTGTTCCAATCCCAAAGATATCTGAGAAACCTTTTGATTCAACTTTAGTTGAAGCTACTTCAGTAGAAATACAGGGAGAAAAGAATTTAACTGAATCACTAGCAGTAGAAATAATGGAACTTGTAGAATCCATTACTGCTAGTCCTTCTCAACTCCCTAAGTCTGCTGTTATCACACCCGAGGTTCCCACTCACTCTCTGAGCATGGGGGACGAGCATCTTGACACAATTCCTGCAAAGGAATCTGACGAATTCATAAAGTCTAGTGTTGAGAACCTTGTCCCAATCCCAAGTGAGTCACAGGGAATTCTTGATCATATTGAGATGTTATCTGATTCTGATGAGAACTATTCTTTATCTTGTGGAGACATAAGTTATGTGGGGGAATTACCTTCTGAGCTTGTCAACTCAGAAGAAGAGAATTATGAAGAAATATACCAAGACGAATCTCTTCGTCTTACATTATTAAATGCTAATCTTCTCATTTCTAGAATCGAGGCTTTTAATGAAGAGCCTATTTCATCTCCTATCCCCGTCAAGGATAGTGAGCTTTTGATCAATGATTCTATTCCGGAATTACAAACGTTCCATTTTGATCATACGGAAGAGAAGATAAGTGGTATCACCACTTCTCATTCTTATAATTCTCTTCCCATTTATGAATCATTTACTATTGAGGAATTCCCCAGTGAATTCACTCAAATCAATCCCGAATACGAATCATTCACCTTTGAGGAGTTCTCCGGTGAACTCACTCATATCATATCTCCACCGGAGTATGATAACTTTTATTTTGATCTAGACATACCCATAATATGTCTTGATCAAACGATCTTAAAAGAGGAAATTCATGAAACAATGAATTCTCCTATTGAAGATGAGGAGTTAGTCAAGATTTTCATCATGACTTTCTTTCTTTTCTTCATATATCCCATGGCTTCTCCTGTTCTTCACTCTTTCGGGAGTGAGGACATTATCTTTGACCCCGGCATTCTCATTTATAAATTTTGAGTCGGGTACTTATCTCATCGGTGTGGAACTTTCACGTGCTTCAAATGTTTATCCAAATATCTTGAATGAAAGTCCGATGCAGATTGTCTCTTCCACATCATGCTTCCCCATGGACAAATGAATTCGGGGTCGAGTCAAGCTAGCGACTCGGTAATCAAAAACAGTAGCATGTACTTAGGGTTTTCACCCTAAGTGTGGGGGAGATACTAACCCACATGTTGTATATATGTATATATCCTTAAAAAAAATAAAAAAAAATAATAATAAAAAAAATGTGTGTACATAAACTTAAATAAAGGCTATGGAATATTTTCTTTCTTACGTTCTAAGTGTTGGTTTAACACCCGGTACTTTGAATATTGAGGACAATATTCAGTTCTAAGTGTGGGGGGAGATTCGTTATTCTAACGAATTTAAACACATGTTCCATCAAGAACCCCCATTTTAGCTCAAATTTTAAAATTTTTTCTCACTTAGAACGCAATAAATGGTTATCAGTCCGCCATGTCTAACCCACATAAGGATTGGCTAATCCAGGAGCAAACGGTTCTTGGTAAAGATAACTCAAACCCGTTGATGGCTTGCAATTTGCCCAAAATTGTATGGTACCTCAACTCGCCATATCCTAAAAAGCGAATGAGTTGGCTAGCCCGCAAGATTATGGCTTGTGGTAAAGGCAGTGGAAAAACCATAATTGGTAATCAGCTCACCAAGATGTTGACTATTCCATCAAGAGTTGGCTAGTCCAGAAGCAAACGGCTTTTGGTAAAGACTAATCAAATCCTTTGACAGCTGGTGGTTTGCACAAAATCACACAGTTATCAGGTGTACCACAGTTCTTACACCTGGCTACTCCAGAAGTGATGGCTTTTGGTAAAGAGTTTTTCAAATCCATTAAGTTTTTCTCAAAAGATTGCTAGGGACTAGCAATAGTTTAGTGTGGAGGATTGATGAGTGTCTAAATACTCATCATTTTATACCAATCTGAACTGCCAAAACATCCAAAAACACTCAAATATGCATCATAATACTGAAAATATCTTAGAAGTGTGTTTTATATGTTTCAAATGCAAAATATGCAAAAACATATGAAAAACGTACAAAGTTTGCATAATTGGCAGTTTCAGTCCCTCAAGTTTCAAAAATTGTCAAAACTAGTCCCTGGTTATTCTAAAAACATGAAAAAGTCATCAAAGGTCCTTTTTAATCATAAAGTTGCATATTTAGTCCTTTGGTGCAAAGTTTCACAAAATTACAAGTTTAGTCCCTGTACTTTGCAAATTAACATAAATGGTCCCTGGGATGTTTAAAACTTTGAGAAAATCAATATTGGTCCTTGTACTAATAATCTTTTGCAGGAATGGTCCTTGGTGTGAAGTTAGGGGAAATTACATAATTAGTCCCTGAAGTTTGGTGAATTGGCAAAAATAGTCCCCGGGTATTTTAAAAGTGAAAATTATCAAACATACCCTTGTACTATTCATTTATGGCAAATTAGGTCCTTTGAACTACTTTGGGAAAGTGACATAATCAGATGTCACACCCCCAAGATCGGGTCCAGCGGAAGCATACATGTAGCTGGGGTGTAACTCAATCAGTATCACAACACAAGTACAAAAATGGTTTTCACTTTAATCATTTAGAATAAAATTGTTTAATCAAAAATGTTGAATTTACATCGTTAGAAGTAGTGCGGAAGTAGGCCCTTAAAAGTAGTTTAAAACGGTCCCCAAATGAATAATCAGAGTCTTCTATGACCATGCCATGCCCTGCCAAAACCTCCAGTAGCGTGCCATATGCTTAAAACCTGAAAATACATGCTAAAGTGTCAACACGAGGTTGGTGAGTTCATAGAGTTTGTTTAACAAATAATGCCTATAGAGAAAAGATCGCCCAGCAAAGGCATCGTAAATCCACTCAGTTCCAAGTCCCGCCATAAGAGACTTGTAACATGTGTGTTCACAACCCACTGCCAAATATGTTATAGTCTACGGAAACAAAAGTAATACTGGTATCCAAATTCCCAGATAAATATAGCAAAACGGCTATATAAATAATTCAGTCAATGAGGCCATATGATGAATCAGTCAAGCGGGAAAACCCGTAATAAGGTTGATGCAAAGGCATCTTAATTCAGTCAAGTAAGGAAACATTAATATTACGTTTGACATTCAGTCAAGTGGGGAATACCACAATATTACGTTTGACATCACAGCCAAGTGGGGAATACCACAATATGTTTGACATCACAGCCAAGTGGGGAATACCATAATATTACGTTTGACATCACAGCTAAGTGGGGAATACCACAATATTAAAAGGAGGTCATATGATAAATCAGTCAAGTAGGAAAACAGCAATATTACGTTTGACATCACAGCCAAGTGGGGAATACCACAATACGTTTGGCATCACAGCCAAGTGGGGAATACCACAATATTACAAAGAACATATAGGAACAATTTGGTGACCATGAGGTCATATAAACAAGGATGATCAATCCCATGAAATACAGATAATCAAACATACCAATTAATGCAGGTGATCAAATATATATTTAGATAAAGCTGGAAATATTTGAGTAATCAACCAGGTAAAACAAGTAGTGCGTTTAAGTAAAACGAGCATGTATTCTCCCCCAAAGAGTTTACCAAAACAATTGAAAAAGTAGGGGCTATGACTCACCTGGTGCGATAGCTACGATGACAAGAATGGATACACTGAAATGAGGCACGGTCTCTAACCGCAACCTAATATGAGTAATAACGATCTACCTTAGATCATGACGTGATGAAATGAATGCACATGCACATGATGCCTATACCACTCGTAACTTGGAAATACTAGTTATTGTCAAAGTAAAATAGTTTCCATACTTAGGAAAATAAGTCCAAATATAGAAGTATATAACTTGTCGTAGTATATCGTATAAAAATGTTAGTGTTATATTCCTCGTCTTGAAAACCTTATAATAGTGTCTAGTAATCGCGTAATAAACCTTGAGTCGTACGTATTTCGTTAGTTAAAAATAAACTCCTTGAATAAGAAATCTAGAAAATATGTCATTTAGTACGTAGTTATATTATTTTCTAGTAGTAACAAAATATATATATAGTTTTGACGATTTTAAAATGCGTATAACTTGGTCGTTTTAAGCTCATTTTCCTCGTTCTTTATATCCACGGATTCGTTTTAGTATGTATAAATATATTTTCGATAGCTCGGCTCCTCTAGGTTACGTCTAATGCCTCTATTTGCCCGTCGAAAACTGTCAAACAGCATGCAGTTTTTCAGAAAATAGATTTCGTCGTTAAATTCGGAAAATCATATCTCCTTCGTTATTAACTCGTTTTAATCCGTTCTTTCGCCCACGGCTTCGTTTTTGAAAGTATTTTCTAAATCTTTGGTCAAAAATTACCCATCATCTACTGATTTTCCCACGTTTTAAAAATATGGACAGTAGGTATATATATTGTTTCAAAAGTCATTTCTAGTGTTCCAATCTAGTTCCAACATCAACCAAACCACTTTCAATCACCACAAATCTAGTCTAATCTTACCATACACCTTCTTAGGGTGTCATGGGTTCCTAAATATCATAAACCAAGCGGATCTATCAAGGATCTAACTATAATCACTTTCTAGGGTTCAAAAGTTTGGTATGTTTAAAATAAAGTGGTATAAGTAACATATGCATGTAGATCTTGTATAGAAATCATATGATCATAAAAATAACATGAAGAAATTATGGAAAAGAGTTTGACAACTTACTTAGAAAGATTAATGAGCTTGGATGAGAAAAACCTAAGAAACCTTGAGTTTTTATCACAAAACTCAAACAAGGATCACTAAAGGAACTAGATTAACACTTGATCTTGGAAAAGTTATGGTTTTTCCTTGTTTTTGTTGTTTAGATCGATCACCACAAAGAGAGAAAAGAGAAGAAAGTTTACTTGCTATATTTGGTGAAATGGATGCAAAGTATAGGTTTTGTGTTATATATATATTTTATAAGAAAATGGTACAAGAACAAGATCCATAAATTAAGGAAATCAAAGGGGGGGGGGGGGGCGGCATTTGGTGAGAAAGGGAAGAAGAAATGAGATTTTGTAATATTTTGTAAGACTTTTGAGTATATTAGGTAGATATTATTAGTTTTAAGTGATACTGAGTACCGAGTTTGCTAGAAATAAAGTTTAACTGTACCAAATAAAATGTGATGACGTTGTAAAAATTATAAATTTACATTCCTGATGAGAATTGGGTGTTAAAATATTTATCGGGTTGAAATAACGCAAACCGACGGAGTTATAAGCTCCGACCGTAAAATGTAGCAATTGATTTGAAAACACCGGGTAAATTAATATTATAATTTTTATATTATTAAAATGAATATAAAAATATATTGGGATTATAGTCGGGAGTGTCGGACGTGTTAGTCACATTATTGATCATTTGTTAACGTTCATTTAGAAATAATTATACGTAAAAGTTAATTATACAAAAAGTATTAATTTAATTATTCTACGAGTGGAATAGTATGCAAGTGCCATAACGACGATATGCAGACTATTTCTAGTCCGTATGAAATGTCCCTAATGATATTGCATGAATTCGCACCTGAACCAATACGGTTACGCGAATTTAAATACTCGTAAACTAGATTTACGATGAAATGAGTAATGCACGTGAATAGTGAAATTTCTTCCGGAAATGAATAGTGTCAAGTGAATAGTAAAATTTCTGAACGCTTCTCAGAATATCAAATGGACCTCAAAAACGATGAATAGTGATCGATGAATAGTAAATGATGAATAGTAACCTGTGAATAGTAAATTGTCGAGGTTTGGAAAATGACCGGAAATTACGAGTTGTGACAGTCTTCCCTTCTAACAGGAACTTCGTCCCGAAGTTCAGTTTGTGTTGGTCTCTAGAGTGGTATTGGTGAAAAGATGATGATATTTATTGTGTAAGCTACTGAGCTCTGTGGGAGTTCAAGTCTGTAGGCCACTAGACCCATACTGTCTGAATCTCGGGTTTATCTTCCCAAATTTTTCTTAATGGTATCATTCCTTTCCTAGGAAAAACTTTCAACATAATCTTGCCATTAACTTGAAATTCTAAGGGTTTGCAACTTATTGAACTTGTATCTGATTCTTGACTCGTAAGAAATTTCTGGTTATTTCATGAATGCCTACTAGACTAGTGAGTTGGGATTTTCTAATTTTGATTCGTCAATGGATACGGGCACTTCGACCATAGAGTGCATCAAATGGTATAGTCTCTACGCTCACGCGATAACTATGGTTGCAACTGAATTTGATTTATGGTAAATGGTTAGTCCAACCATTACTAGAGTCAATCACTCATGCTCTGAGCATATCTCCCTATGTTTGAATCGTTCTCTAATCCTGGCCATTGGTCTGCAGATAATAGGTGGTGTAGTTCCAAAGGAATCTTAATGAAATCGCTAGGAGTTTGCGGTGATAAAAGATAGAATATTCATTAGATCGGAATTCGTTAATAGTACATGAAACTTATACGATAGAACGTAGAATTAAACACAAAAGAAATACAACACTAGAGAGTTAAGGCTTTGGTTTTCTTGTTCCTTATCTTCGGGCAGTCTTTTCTGAGATGCCCTAAGTTTCCACATTTGAAGCAACTTCCTGGAATCCTCTGATTTCTGGGTTTCCTACAGTCCTTAGTTAGATGACCCCGCTTCTTGCATATTCCACACAGTCCACTGCAATGATATAAGTGATGCAGATTACACATGTTGCAGTAAGGTAAATTTCCAGTATATCTTTTCTTTGTGCGTGGTCCTGCAGCATAAGCTCTAAACACTTCTTGTCCTTTGTTTGGTTGCCATACTTGATCGTTTCCTTGGTTGTCATCCCTTTTCCTTTTGTTTTCGTTGTTGTTGTTGACAGTAGTTTCTTGTTTCCTCACTTGAGCCATAAGCTTTTGAGACATTCCGATAGCTTCCTCCAGCGTGTGCGGTTTAGAAGCAATTACGTTCCCCCTGATGTTGTGCGGTAGTCCACCGATGAAATTTTCTAGCAGCTTTTCATTATCTGGAGCCATAGTTGGGCATAGTGCAGCCAACTCCTGAAACCTCCTGAAGTAGGTCTCGATGTCATCACCTTTAGTCACCAGTTCATAGAATGATGTTTCCAACTTCTGCACCTCAGTACGAGGGCAAAACTTACTAGTCATCAACTTCTTGAATTGCTCCCAGGTGAGCTTGTAGGCATTTTCCATACCAATCGGTTGAGCATAAGAATTCCACCATGACATAGCTTCATCCAAAAGCATACCAGTAGCGAATTTTACCTTGCTGACATCAGGACAGTTGCACATGAGGAACACATTCTCAGTCTTTTCGAACCAGCGAATCAAAGCAACCGCTCCTTCAGTGCCCTTAAACTTGATGGGATCACTAATCTTAAAATTTTTCCAAGTACATTCACGCCTATTATCGGATTGTCCATCTGTCCCTGTCTGTAAAGCGGTTTCAGCAGCCCTTGCAGCTACCTTAGCTCTCTCGATCTCTAGAGCTTCGGCGATACTATCCTTAACCAATTTCCGAATAGTAGCAGGTGTCATAGTTGGAGTAGCTTTAACTTTCCTTGGCGGCATAGCTCTTCAAAACGAGAAAAGAAGGGTGAGACATAATTAAGACGTTGCCTAGTAGTAGATGTTCGAGAGTGGATTATCATAGAATGAAAGGTTGATGTTGCGATATGATGAGTTGACGTGGTTCGAGTGGTTTTGTGATATCCTGAGATTTTCGTTGATTTTTAAATGGTCATAATGTACCTAGGGATCCTCCTTATATATGGTATGGAAAGTCTTTCCTAGGGAGGTCATTGCTAATACTCACTTATCAATATTGGGAGTAATGAGTGATGAGTGACATAGGAATCTATAGAGTGTCACCTAATTCCTTATATATATATATATATATGGGGATGGGGAAAAGGAAATGATAGTGATGGTGAGAAGGGAAAAGACTGTGACAAATGTGACAAAACGAGATTGTGATAAAAGAAAATGTAAGTGTATTGTGCATCAATGTGAAGATTCATGAGATGAAATGGCCAGTTAACCCGCTTCCAATCGGTGGTTCACGAAGTGATGAAAAATATGAATGTTCCGACAACGAGAGTGTATACACATACACACACAAATGAAACATTTCGAAATTGAGTAGAGAATTCAATCCAGACAAAATTTTATTATAACCATTCTCAGTGTTGCAAAATTCATTTCTGAGTCGGATATAGGTAGTCAGCCTATGTCCCACTATCCCGGGTTGAATATAGGTGACTAGTCTATATTCCACCGAGGTTCCATAAATTTTGAAATACTCAACTCAGTTATACTAAGACTATGTCCTTTACAAATACCAAGACGTTCAGAAAGACAAAAGCAAGTGACCCAAAACTCGAGGTCAAATGATGAAACTATGCAAAGAAGAACATAACGCGGTGACATATACGATACATGAGCATGCTTATATGAAAGACAATGATAGTAATCAACTAGAATAAGTGAATATAATATACCAGATAATGAGACACAATTCTCATCACCTAAGTCAGCAACAAACCACAAGTGAGGCATCATCTTGGCAGGCAGGCACGTGACGGTCATAGGGTTAAGTTTTTCGTAAAAGTAGCTATAGTCTACGTTTTAAAAACACTTAGTTCGCTATAGCCAAAGCTCTAATACCAATCTGTTACACCCCCAAGATCAGGTCCAGCGGAAGCATACATGTAGCTGGGGTGTAACTCAATCAGTATCACAACACAAGTACAAAAATGGTTTTCACTTTAATCATTTAGAATAAAATTGTTTAATAAAAAATGTTGAATTTACATCGTTAAAAGTAGTGCGGAAGTAGGCCCTTAAAAGTAGTTTAAAACGGTCCCCAAATGAATAATCAGAGTCTTCTATGATCATGCCATGCCCTGCCAAAACCTCCAGTAGCGTGCCATATGCTTAAAACCTGAAAATACATGCTAAAGTGTCAACACGAGGTTGGTGAGTTCATAGAGTTTGTTTAACAAATAATGCCTATAGAGAAAAGATCGCCCAGCAAAGGCATCGTAAATCCACTCAGTTCCAAGTCCCGCCATAAGAGACTTGTAACCTGTGTGTTCACAACCCACTGCCAAATATGTTATAGTCTACGGAAACAAAAGTAATACTGGTATTCAAATTCCCAGATAAATATAGCAAAACGGCTATATAAATAATTCAGTCAATGAGGCCATATGATGAATCAGTCAAGCGGGAAAACCCGTAATAAGGTTGATGCAAAGGCATCTTAATTCAGTCAAGTAAGGAAACATTAATATTACGTTTGACATTCAGTCAAGTGGGGAATACCACAATATTACGTTTGACATCACAGCCAAGTGGGGAATACCACAATACGTTTGACATCACAGCCAAGTGGGGAATACCACAATATTACGTTTGACATCACAGCCAAGTGGGGAATACCACAATATTAAAAGGAGGTCATATGATAAATCAGTCAAGTAGGAAAACAGCAATATTACGTTTGACATCACAGCCAAGTGGGGAATACCACAATACGTTTGGCATCACAGCCAAGTGGGGAATACCACAATATTACAAAGAACATATAGGAACAATTTGGTGACCATGAGGTCATATAAACAAGGATGATCAATCCCATGAAATACAGATAATCAAACATACCAATTAATGCAGGTGATCAAATATATATTTAGATAAAGCTGGAAATATTTGAGTAATCAACCAGGTAAAACAAGTAGTGCGTTTAAGTAAAACGAGCATGTATTCTCCCCCAAAGAGTTAACCAAAACAATTGAAAAAGTATGGGCTATGACTCACCTAGTGCGATAGCTACGATGACAAGAATGGATACACTGAAATGAGGCACGGTCTCTAACCGCAACCTAATATGAGTAATAACGATCTACCTTAGATCATGACGTGATGAAATGAATGCACATGCACATGATGCCTATACCACTCGTAACTTGGAAATACTAGTTATTGTCAAAGTAAAATAGTTTCCATACTTAGGAAAATAAGTCCAAATATAGAAGTATATAACTTGTCGTAGTATATCGTATAAAAATGTTAGTGTTATATTCCTCGTCTTGAAAACCTTATAATAGTGTCTAGTAATCGCGTAATAAACCTTGAGTCGTACGTATTTCGTTAGTTAAAAATAAACTCCTTGAATAAGAAATCTAGAAAATATGTCATTTAGTACGTAGTTATATTATTTTCTAGTAGTGACAAAATATATATATAGTTTTGACGATTTTAAAACGCGTATAACTTGGTTGTTTTAAGCTCATTTTCCTCGTTCTTTATATCCACGGATTCGTTTTAGTATGTATAAATATATTTTCGATAGCTCGGATCCTCTAGGTTACGTCTAATGCCTCTATTTGCCTGTCGAAAACTGTCAAACAGCATGCAGTTTTTCAGAAAATAGATTTCGTCGTTAAATTCGGAAAATCATATCTCCTTCGTTATTAACTCGTTTTAATCCGTTCTTTCGCCCACGGCTTCGTTTTTGAAAGTATTTTCTAAATCTTTGGTCAAAAATTACCCATCATCTACTGATTTTCCCACGTTTTAAAAATATGGACAGTAGGTATATATATTGTTTCAAAAGTCATTTCTAGTGTTCCAATCTAGTTCCAACATCAACCAAACCACTTTCAATCACCACAAATCTAGTCTAATCTTACCATACACCTTCTTAGGGTGTCATGGGTTCCTAAATATCATAAACCAAGCGGATCTATCAAGGATCTAACTATAATCACTTTCTAGGGTTCAAAAGTTTGGTATGTTTAAAATAAAGTGGTATAAGTAACATATGCATGTAAATCTTGTATAGAAATCATATGATCATAAAAATAATATGAAGAAATTATGGAAAAGAGTTTGACAACTTACTTAGAAATATTAATGAGCTTGGATGAGAAAAACCTAAGAAACCTTGAGTTTTTATCACAAAACTCAAACAAGGATCACTAAAGGAACTAGATTAACACTTGATCTTGGAAAAGTTATGGTTTTTCCTTGTTTTTGTTGTTTAGATCGATCACCACAAAGAGAGAAAAGAGAAGAAAGTTTACTTGCTATATTTGGTGAAATGGATGCAAAGTATAGGTTTTGTGTTATATATATATTTTATAAGAAAATGGTACAAGAACAAGATCCATAAATTAAGGAAATCAAAGGGGGGGGGGGGGGGCGGCATTTGGTGAGAAAGGGAAGAAGAAATGAGATTTTGTAATATTTTGTAAGACTTTTGAGTATATTAGGTAGATATTATTAGTTTTAAGTGATACCGAGTACCGAGTTTGCTAGAAATAAAGTTTAACTGTACCAAATAAAATGTGATGACGTTGTAAAAATTATAAATTTACATTCCTGATGAGAATTGGGTGTTAAAATATTTATCGGGTTGAAATAACGCAAACCGACGGAGTTATAAGCTCCGACCGTAAAATGTAGCAATTGATTTGAAAACACCGGGTAAATTAATATTATAATTTTTATATTATTAAAATGAATATAAAAATATATTGGGATTATAGTCGGGAGTGTCGGACGTGTTAGTCACATTATTGATCATTTGTTAACGTTCATTTAGAAATAATTATACGTAAAAGTTAATTATACCAAAAGTATTAATTTAATTATTCTACGAGTGGAATAGTATGCAAGTGCCATAACGACGATATGCAGACTATTTCTAGTCCGTATGAAATGTCCCTAATGATATTGCATGAATTCGCACCTGAACCAATACGGTTACGCGAATTTAAATACTCGTAAACTAGATTTACGATGAAATGAGTAATGCACGTGAATAGTGAAATTTCTTCCGGAAATGAATAGTGTCAAGTGAATAGTAAAATTTCTGAACGCTTCTCAGAATATCAAATGGACCTCAAAAATGATGAATAGTGATCGATGAATAGTAAATGATGAATAGTAACCTGTGAATAGTAAATTGTCGAGGTTTGGAAAATGACCAGAAATTACGAGTTGTGACATCAGACCCTCAACTTTGCTAAAATTACAAAATTGGTCCCTATGTTACATAAACCAAACGGACCCTATGTTATTATTAAACAAAAAACCAAACCAAATCCAAACTAAACCCAAACAATACTAAGCCCACCCTTTTATTAAAACCCCAAGCCCAAAGTTACCCAGCCCAATCCCTTAAATAAATAATACTGGGTCAACACCCGGTCAAACCCCACAAAACCACCCCTTTCCCTCTTCCCTTCCCTCTCATACACTGCAACACCAATACCACTCCACACCCACAGTATTCACTTCCACCTCACCTCCTACTCACCCTACCCACTCTCCTCCACCTCCACAACATTCCAAACCCTTGAAAAACTTCACCACGCAATCTACAGTGCCCCAACTGACACAAGACTTTTGGCGCAAAAAAAGTAATTTAAACGGCTTGGATTGTTCAGACCTTATCAACGGCTCAGATATGGTGGGAAATGACATTGTGGGTCCCACAAACTCAGAAAATCTCTACAAAAGGGAAAAGATGCAGAAGAGATGAATTATTAGTTTAGTTTTAGTTAATTGTAATCGTAGGTACTGTAGAATAATTTCTAGTTGTTACTTTCAGTTTCAAACACTTGTATTCAGTTCCTTTCATGTATTTCAATCTTTATTTTCAAATCAATTTCAAGTTTCAGTTGGATATTTCAGTTTATGCATTTTCATTAAATTTCAAAAATCTCAAAAAGTTTGAATGTTGTTTATTGTTGCTGTATTGAATTAATAAGCTCACATAAGCCTTGACAAAGCTTATTAAAGCTTTTATATATCTTATAATTCAGTTTAGTAGTTAAACTCAAAAAAATAGAAAAAATAGTTGAAAAATAGAAAATCAAGGAAAGATCAAGAAGGATACTGAGCTGGGTGTGATTTGGATTGTTCATGGTTTAGAGTCCTATGGGGGACACTAGGTATTGATTTGGTATACTGGTTCACTCATTTCTCAGCTTGTCTTCATTTGTAAGCAAATCTTCATATTTTTAGCTTTATTAGTTTTTAATGTGTTTGTAGTGTAAAATTGGTTCAAATAGCTTTAATTAACTTTACTTAATCTGTTTTAAGTTTTAAAATCATAGTTGTAGTTTAATTATTGAAAGTTGTAGTGTAACTGTCTAATATAGGAGTGTTTGGATTTACATGTTTCACTGTGTCCTTGTGATTTTCATAGGTTAAAATATATTCAGACATCATCCTTTGTATTAAACTAATATAGTTAAAACATAAAACCAGTAGGTCATAGCTTTAAAAGTCAAAATCCAACTCCAAACCCCTTGACAGTTAACTGTCAAGGATTTTAGTCCCATAAACCCACCCATTAGCTTATATCTTAAAGCTTTAGCTTAATTTAGGTCTCTTGTAGCTTATTATAACTTAATCAGTCAGTAAGATAGTTTAGAATCTCAACAAAGTCAAACTAGCTAAGTTCATTCAAAAGTCAAAACCAACCTTTGCAGAAAAATCCAAAAACTCAAGGAATTGTTGTGAATTTAGTAGAAGGATTCAGACCCTGTGCTTTCTAGAAATAATAGTCCACCACCTTGTCTTTAAGTTCCTACCATCATTTCATTTTTGCTAATTTTCTACTGGGCCCCACTCACTCTCAAAGTTACCTGCAGGGAAGACCTCTTCTTTGAACAAATAAACTATTTTAATGACTACTATTTTAATGATTACTATTTTAATGATTACTATGGATGAAACTAGTTCAAATAAGTTGTTTGACCGGGTGTTGACCCGGTATTATTTATTTAAGGGATTGGGCTGGGTAACTTTGGGCTTGGGGTTTTAATAAAAGGGTGGGCTTGGTATTGTTTGGGTTTAGTTTGGATTTGGTTTGGTTTTTTGTTTAATAATAACATAGGGTCCGTTTGGTTTATGTAACATAGGGACCAATTTTGTAATTTTAGCAAAGTTGAGAGTCTGATTATGTCACTTTCCCAAAGTAGTTCAAAGGACCTAATTTGCCATAAATGAATAGTACAAGGGTATGTTTGATAATTTTCACTTTTAAAATACCCGGGGACTATTTTTGCCAATTCACCAAACTTCAGGGACTAATTATGTAATTTCCCCAAACTTCACACCGAGGACCATTCCTGCAAAAGATTATTAGTACAAGGACCAATATTGATTTTCTTAAAGTTTTAAACATCCCAGGGACCATTTATGTTAATTTGCAAAGTACAGGGACTAAACTTGTAATTTTGTGAAACTTTGCACCAAAGGACTAAATATGCAACTTTATGATTAAAAAGGACCTTTGATGACTTTTTCATTTCTTTGAACAAAAGGCTTATGAGAGCAACATCAAAAAACTTATTGCCTTGTCAAAGATATCGAGATGTCGTGTTGATTATGATGGACCATCGATTCATATTCCCTCTCCAGTGAGGGAAATGGAACGAGAAACCGGGGTGACAAAGGACCCTGTACTTTCCTCTGACTATGGAAGTGCTAAATACGTCCAACCTACGGTTGTCCAAGAATCTAAGCTCACAATTGATCCTAACCTTTCACGGTTTATGATTAAAAGTTTGTCAAGCAAACGTACAGAGCTTGGAGCAGTGACCGAAAAGAACGATTTGCCTAATCTTCACATTTATCAAAAATAAAAACCAGAGACCATAACGGAAGTGGTGGAAATTCCTAGCTCTCAGAGCACACCACTTGTCCCACCTCCAGATTTTGTTCCTTGTGTCGGTTGTGGTGAGCCGCTTTTCGGTTTTCCATGTCGTTGGTGTACATGTGAACAATGTGGTAATGATATTCGAGACGGGAGTTGTTTGTTTTGTGGATCGAGTAATTCATTTGCTTATGATCCTAATCAAAACTTATTCAACGACTCCTCAAATTTTTCCAACTACCCATCACATTCATACGAGCAAGAATCATATTATCCTAATCTCAATGATGCTTCGTATCAAAATACACCAAACCAGACTCAACAGTTTTACTGTTGTGAGTATTGTGGAGGCCCTCACTACAGCTCTGATTGTCAAACTAGGAATCAGTTTGTCTATGAACAGGTTCCTTGTAACAATCATGAATTTGGTTTTAACCAGCCTTCACAGTACACAAACCCTCAACCACTTCCTCAGGAAGAGTTAGCTAAAGCTGAATTGACTAAAATGATGACTAATCAGACTCAATTCAACCAAACCATTCAAGATGGAATAAACAGTCTTAAGGATCAGACTCTTAGGAAACAAAAACCTCTTGTTAACTCATTACATCTTGAGGATGAAAGTGATGAGGATGAACCAATTGAAGACAAAAACTCAAATGACCCTTCAGATATCTTAATAATGGGGGACAAGCAATTCAAAGTAACTCCTCTTGAGGAAATAAATGTCCTTGTTCCAATCCCAAAGATATCTGAGAAACCTTTTGATTCAACTTCAATTGAAGCTACTTCAGTAGAAATACAGGGAGAAAAGAATTTAACTGAATCACTAGCAGTAGAAATAATGGAACTTGTAGAATCCATTACTGCTAGTCCTTCTCAACTCCCTAAGTCTGCTGTTATCACACCCGAGGTTCTCACTCACTCTCTGAGCATGGGGGACGAGCATCTTGACACAATTCCTGCAAAGGAATCTGACGAATTCATAAAGTCTAGTGTTGAGAACCTTGTCCCAATCCCAAGTGAGTCACAGGGAATTCTTGATCATATGTGTGATATCCCTCCCCCTCTTGTCTTTCCAAATGATCATATTGAGATGTTATCTGATTCTGATGAGAACTATTCTTTATCTTGTGGAGACATAAGTTATGTGGGGGAATTACCTTCTGATCTTGTCAACTCAGAAGAAGAGAATGATGAAGAAATATACCAAGACGAATCTCTTCGTCTTACATTATTAAATGCTAATCTTCTCATTTCTAGAATCGAGGCTTTTAATGAAGAGCCTATTTCATCTCCTATCCCCGTCAAGGATAGTGAGCTTTTGATCAATGATTCTATTCCGGAATTGCAAACGTTCCATTTTGATCATACGGAAGAGAAGATAAGTGGTATCACCACTTCTCATTCTTATAATTCTCTTCCCATTTATGAATCATTTACTATTGAGGAATTCCCCAGTGAATTCACTCAAATCAATCCCGAATACGAATCATTCACCTTTGAGGAGTTCTCCGGTGAACTCACTCATATCATATCTCCACCGGAGTATGATAACTTTTATTTTGATCTAGACATACCCATAATATGTCTTGATCAAACGATCTTAAAAGATGAGATTCATGAAACAATGAATTCTCCTATTGAAGATGAGGAGTTGGTCAAGATTTTTGATGCGTGGGAATCGCAACAGACTTTACCTCTCGAGGGATCTCGAGAAGCTTACAACCCCCACCAGGCAGTGTACCTGATCGTTGTAGTATAGTATAGTGACAAGTACCGGGGGATTGATCGTTCAGCTAGGAATAGTGTCGTTAGGATTGAAATTAATCTAACTAGGTCTAAAGGTGAAGGATGATTCTTTTTATGTTTTTATATTTTATGAAAAGCAAGTAAAAATCTCGGGTATTGGGAGAGTGAGCGGAATTAGTTGCTAATCAACTAACCCAAAAGCTACTAATTAATCTAATAAACAAGAAAATAAACTAAGGTTCTACAAGATAAGTGAAGCATGTCTACCCATGATATGTTACTCCTTGCTAGCTATCCAATCCTACCTATTGAATTGTAACCTTGTTTTAATTGACGGGTTGTATTCCTTAATACCATTCATGGGGTGGCGCACTTAACTCCCCAATCCTATGAGCTCTTATCTCCTCCTATGCCATGCCCAACACAACCATAGGGATTATAAACAGTGGCTCATGCAATAAATACAACCAATAAAGACCTAGTGCACATCGGTTCATGTTTCTTAATACGTTCAAGCATGTTACCAATTGGAGATCTGCCAGTTTTCTTAAGCCTAACATCGAAGTCATTCAATCAAAACAAGAATCAATAGGAAACAAGAATTATAAACTAAACCAACTAAATCTATTGAAGTTGTCACGCCTTAATTGATGGAGATAGACACAACATCAATGAGATCTAATCAATTATATACAAGTTTCACATAATCATAAGTAGACACAAGGTGAATTAGCAAATCAGCATCAAAGAAGAGCAAACAACAATGATAATGGAAAACATAATTAAGATAGAATCATCAAACCAATACATGATGTTTATGGAGTGATTGAAACCCTCTAAGTTACTGGAAAAACACCCACCTAAACCCAGGAATCGACCTTAGGGTTTAGGGCTTACAAAAAGTGAAGTTATGATGTTATATTTATAGGCATGTTTTCTGTCGGCCCTTCTTGACGGCGTCAGCCCGTTACTCTTGACGCCGTCAAGACCATTTTTTCACCAAATTGTAGATCTCTTCGTCCTCTTCGCGTGGGCTTTTAAATCACCTAAATCCGAGTTCGTATGCAAAAGTTATGACCAAAACAATATCAGCTACTCCGCGCGCAAGTTTTGACAAGTTAACATGTGACGGCCTTGGGTGACGCCTTCACATTCTCTCTGGGCCGTCACCACTTTTACTCTTGACGCCGTCACCAAAATGCTCTTGACGCCGTCAGGTACTGTTCTCAGCATGGAAAATTAAGTCTTTGGCGTTTTCTTCACTTTTATGCTCCAAAAACGTCCGAATTGCTTCCTTTTCCAGATTTCTCTCCCAAAGTACCTAAAATCACAAAAGGAATGATTTAGGGCAATATTTGATCAAATAAATTCGAAATCGGGCTTAAATGACCCCCTAAAAACGGATCATTTTTCGCCTCATCATATACCCTTACACTTGAGATTTGCTTGTCCTCAAGCAAATGCGCTTTTATTCTACTCAAAATACAAGTTATGGGTCATTTAACACTAATATAAAAGTAATTACAACAAATAATCGTTCCACTAAAGACCAATAGACAAGCACGGAGGTCATACACAAGCACCTCACAAATAGTGTTTAGATACTCACATCTCTCGGGTGTAATAAAGTGTAACTTACAATATGGAAACGGAAGATATCTCTCACTACCTGTCATAGCAAAATAGATTACCATAGGCTTGGGAAAGGATCAAACCTCCACTACATGGCGTAAGCACCTAGGATAAACTATCAAAGAGGTCTTTTAAAGGGTTGTAACGTTAGGTGTAGGGATATGAAATACACGGTTTTGTTGGATAAAGGAAGTTTTACTGGTGGCGAGTTAACAATCTTGGTTAATTACATGTACAATGTGGCGTTGCTAAGCCAAGACTAGACTCGACTTAAGCTAATAAATGAAAAATAACAAAAACATAAAATGAACATAGAATAAAATGGGATGGTAGTCCGTATGTTTTTTTTTCTCTTTCTTTTTTTCGATTTTTTTTTTTTCGATTTTTTTTTTTTTTTTTTTTTTTTTTGAATTACACTCTTACCCTACCATCCGAAATAATACATCATAGGGGATTGAACATTTCCCTTACACTTGAATTTTTACATATTTTACAATAAGCTAATCTAATGACTCGAATTAAGAAAATCAAAACACTTGGAGCACTTTTAAGATTAACGTACATATGGGGGTAATAAATGATGTTCTTCCCCATTACTCCATAAATAAGTACTTTACCCATGAGTCCCAATCGTCCCAAAACAATATGTACAAGATATGACTCGACTTAGCAACCATGTAATCAATTAGAAAGTTAACTTAGGGTTTAACAAATAACAATAATGCACTAAAAATGAGCGCATACACGGAAGGCTAAGGCGATTTGGTTGTACATTTAAGTGGGGTGTAACAAATTCTTCCTTTAAGTAAAATGCTTAAAGTTAGAAACGAAAAGATAGGCTCGGAGGGGTGTACTAGGGGTTTCGTGTACTAAAAATGAGTACAACGCTAAGGGTGTGGGAAAAATTAGTTGACTTAACTAGCCAAGTAATATGACTTAAATGGTCAAGTAATTATGATACGGGTTTAACACAAGGGTAATCCTAATGCCTCTTATCATGTAGTAAATCCTACCACACGAATGTAGTCTCACTAGCGGTCTCGGGATGCATCACTAACGCAAGTTCTAGAATCTAAATGCTACCGGTACACTCATAAGCACTAATAATGAATGCTTTTCCTATCAAATCTAAAGGCGAACCTCACATATTTGGGTGGAAAATTTTTCTGAATATACGGTTATGTGCTAGTCATACAATCTCCTATCCATGAGACGCTTGCTATGGCTAAAGTTTCACTCCTAAATGTTGTAAAAAATTTTAAATTTGGCGCTAAAATTGCACTAACAAGTATTTCTCATAGTTATATTACACATCTACCATTAAACAAAACAAACTCAAGCGAAAGTGCATATGTAAGGTATCATCTTTTTACCCTCCCCTTACACTTAAGATGAACATTGTCCCCAATGTTCAAGTAAAGAATGTAAAAGTGAAAAAGTAAAGAGAATGAAATCAAATACTCCCCTGATTCGCTCGGTATGGATAATAGGATGGCCAGGTTAAATCTTCCTCCAAGAAAATGAACAATCAAAGCTTCCCTTCCAGAATATAAATCATCTTCTTGTCATACATAACCTGTAAAACCTGACAAAATAGACAAGACAACCTCGCGTAAAATCGGCGGCATCCTATATAAGTTACTAAATCCTAGAAAACAAGATAAGATATAATGCTTGTGGAATGAAGTTTGCAGATCTCCTGGAGATTATAAAACTTAATAATTCACAAAAACCATAAGACTCCGTTAGAAAAACAAAACCGGTAAAATTTCCAGATTTTAACTCCTGACGCCGTCAAGAGTAAACCCCTGACGCCGTCAGAATTGACCTGCAAAAATTCTTATGTTAAGTTTCCGGAAAATTTCTGGAAAAACTTGGTCCTACTTCCTGGAAAATCCTGCAAAACTTCATTATGACTCAATACAAGCATTTGACTCTAACAAATACGAATATACATGTTCATTTAATATTGTGGAGAATCATGATCGGTTTGTTTCTTAAAAACATATTTGGGGTTTCCCCTTACACTTATCTTTTGCAAAAATACCTTTAGGTGGAGTTAAGACTAGGCCAAAACAACAAAGTAAAGTATTTCCACTATTTAGTTTAGAAACATGATCTACCAACAATAAAAATTAAGCATGCATACGGAAGCAAATAACAAACAAACAAATAAAATCACACAAAACATGGGTTGCCTCCCAAGAAGCGCTTTTCTTTATTTACGAGTCTTGTAGCTAGACTCAAGGTCATGGGTTACTACGTGACTTCATCATTGGTTTCATTCTCTAGGTCATCTTCTAAACCAGTTTTGTATTCCGGACCTAGTTGCAAGCATTCTTTATAGAAGCCAAGCATCCTATTCTTTACATATTCTACTCCTCTACGTCTATCCTCCTCATTCCTATAATAAGCTGCTTGCTTGTGTTCTTTTTCGAAATTAGAGAGAAGGCGGTATTGCTCGATCTTGTAGGGCATTTGATAGGCAACCTCATCATTCTCTTCCTTAAATCTAACTATCCCTAAAGTCGGATCATAACTCATCCTAGTGGCCTCAACAAATGGTTTTCCGAATATTACTTGGCTTAGGCAAGCATCTATCACCGGATGAATGTCTTCCACTATCATAAAATCGATCTCATAGGTAAGATTCCCAATAATTACATGCAATCCCTTCACCCTTCCCGCAAAATTACTTATCAGATTCTTGTTGGGCATCATCCTAAAGTTAAGTTGCTTCTTCATTACCCAATTGTAATAAGTCCTAGTCATGATGTTAACGGGGGATCTAGGGTCGATGTAAGCTTTCCATATATGCATGTGTCCGATATTGCATGGGATGTTAATGTTAGAGGGGTCTCCCATTTTGATAAGGGGTGTGCCGAAGATATATGGTCTCTCGGGACTATCGAATAAATCCTTATGGTACTCCCGTTCTTCCTCGGTGGGCAACTTATCAAAGTATTTTTCTATAGGCTCAACCTCCTCTAATTCCTCTTCCTTGTTATTCTCAACTTCCCTACTCTCATCCTTAATCTTGGCTTCTACTCTAACTTCATCCTTGTCACTCCTCTCTATCTCCTTATCTATCGGCTTAATGGTGACAACATTGACAAAGTGGACATGTTTGGATGATGAGGGGTCCTTAATTTGGATTCCACTATTGGTGTCCCTAGTGTCCTTCCTAGGTGTGATTAACGCTTGGTTGTTGAGGGCTTTCAACAAGTTGTCAATCTTGTTGGTCATCTCCGTTTGTTGTTGGTTGAATTCGGTTTCAAACCTAGCTATGCGAGCTTCTTGAGATGCCATGAACTTTAACATCAATCCTTCAAGATTGTTGGTACTACCATAGTTGTTAGAAGGATTGTTGTTGAAAGTACGGTTGGATGGTGGACCGTTTGGTTGGTAACGATTTGGTGGGTTGGAGGAATTGGGTTGATTTTGTTTCCACCTAAGGTTTGGGTGATTTTTACATGAGGGGTTGTATGAATCACCGTAAGTGTTTGGCTCGGGCTTGAAAGTGTACCACTTATCTCCCGCTTCGTCGGTACGCGTGGATGCGTAGTCCGCAAAAGCTGTTCCGGGGAGTTCCACACAATCACGAGTGTCATGGGGACCACTACATAATTCGCATGAAGAAGTGATTTTGTTCACTTGGCTTGAAGGCTTCGGAGCTTCGTAAGATTTCATGAGAAACTTGACTTGGTCCTCAAGTTCCATGATCCTACGGTCGGGAGTGCTAGAATTGTTCGAAGGCAAAGATATTGCCTTGACCGTTTTGTTCAAATCACGGGGATCATTCCAACTTTTGTTGTCATAGAGAGCAAGATCTTCTATGAGTTCCCATGATTGTTCCGCACTAAGATCACGTAGCTTACCACCGGCCGATTGGTCAATAGCTCGCCTCGTGGAGATGTCGATATGGTCATAAAAAATTTGGACTTGGAGCCAAAGATCTATGCCATGATGAGGGACTTTTTGGAGTAAGTCCTTGAAACGAGTCCATGCTTCATAAAGAGATTCATTTTGACGTTGTTGGAACATCAAGATGTCATTTCTAAGCTTAGTAGTTCTCCCCGGTGGGAAAAATTGAGCAAGGAAACGAGTGGTGAGATCATCCCATGTGGTGATGGATCCCGCGGGTAAACTAGCTTGATCCCGTAGAGAGAATTGGAATAGGCGTAAACGGGTGGTCTCTCTAGTTTCAACACCTAGGTCTATGGAATCTACAATTTTGAGAAAGTCCTTAAGATGTTGGTTTGGATCTTCGGAACGAAGTCCATGGAATGCACATCCGCTTTGCACCAACCGGATGGTGTCGGATCGCAAGGGGGTCACATTGGCTCCGGTGAGCTCAATGGTGTTTCGCTAGCCTTGGTGGCTAGGTTGGGAATACTCTCCTAAGGTTAAGGGCCTAAGGGGTTCTAATGGTGGGTTTTGTTGTGGTGGGATGACGGGTTCAAAGATGTTACCACCTTCCATGATGTCGGATGGTAAAGAGTTACGAACAAAAGCACAAAGAAATGAGATAGACTAAAGAAAACCTAAAAAAAATAAAAATAAAATCTTACTAGAAAGGAATCTAGCAAGTAGACCTAATAAAAAGAAATTCTAACCTAGACAATAACTATTCCCCGGGCTGCGGCGCCAAAAACTTGATGCGTGGGAATCGCAACAGACTTTACCTCTCGAGGGATCTCGAGAAGCTTACAACCCCCACCAGGCAGTGTACCTGATCGTTGTAGTATAGTATAGTGACAAGTACCGGGGGATTGATCGTTCAGCTAGGAATAGTGTCGTTAGGATTGAAATTAATCTAACTAGGTCTAAAGGTGAAGGATGATTCTTTTTATGTTTTTATATTTTATGAAAAGCAAGTAAAAATCTCGGGTATTGGGAGAGTGGGCGGAATTAGTTGCTAATCAACTAACCCAAAAGCTACTAATTAATCTAATAAACAAGAAAATAAACTAAGGTTCTACAAGATAAGTGAAGCATGTCTACCCATGATATGTTACTCCTTGCTAGCTATCCAATCCTACCTATTGAATTGTAACCTTGTTTTAATTGACGGGTTGTATTCCTTAATACCATTCATGGGGTGGCGCACTTAACTCCCCAATCCTATGAGCTCTTATCTCATCGTATGCCATGCCCAACACAACCATAGGGATTATAAACAGTGGCTCATGCAATAAATACAACCAATAAAGACCTAGTGCACATCGGTTCATGTTTCTTAAGACGTTCAAGCATGTTACCAATTGGAGATCTGCCAGTTTTCTAACATCGAAATCATTCAATCAAAACAAGAATCAATAGGAAACAAGAATTATAAACTAAACCAACTAGATCTATTGAAGTTGTCACGCCTTAATTGATGGAGATAGACACAACATCAACAAGAAATCAATGAGATCCAATCAATTATATACAAGTTTCACATAATCATAAGTAGACACAAGGTGAATTAGCAAATCATCATCAAAGAAGAGCAAACAACAATGATAATGGAAAACATAATTAAGATAGAATCATCAAACCAATACATGATGTTTATGGAGTGATTGAAACCCTCTAAGTTGCTGGAAAAACACCCACCTAAACCCAGGAATCGACCTTAGGGTTTAGGGCTTACAAAAAGTGAAGTTATGATGTTATATTTATAGGCATGTTTTCTGTCGGCCCTTCTTGAAGGCATCAGCCCATTACTCTTGACACCGTCAAGACCATTTTTTCACCAAATTGCAGATCTCTTTGTCCTCTTCGCGTGGGCTTTTGAATCACCTAAATCCGAGTTTGTCTGCAAAAGTTATGACCAAAACAATATCAGCTACTCCGCGCGCAAGTTTTGACAAGTTAACATGTGACGGCCTTGGGTGACGCCTTCACATTCTCTCTGGGCCGTCACCACTTTTACTCTTGACGCCGTCACCAAAATGCTCTTGACGCCGTCAGGTACTGTTCTCAGCATGGAAAATTAAGTCTTTGGCGTTTTCTTCACTTTTATGCTCCAAAAACGTCCGAATTGCTTCCTTTTCCAGATTTCTCTCCCAAAGTACCTAAAATCACAAAAGGAACGATTTAGGGCAATATTTGATCAAATAAATTCAAATTCGGGCTTAAATGACCCCCTAAAAACGGATCATTTTTCGCCTCATCAATTTTCATCATGACTTTCTTTCTTTTCTTCATATATCCCGTGGCTTCTCCTGTTCTTCACTCTTTCGGGAGTGAGGACATTATCTTTGACCCCGGCATTCTCATTTATAAATTTTGAGCCGGGTACTTATCTCATCGGTGTGGAACTTTCACGTGCTTCAAATGTTTATCCAAATATCTTGAATGAAAGTCCGATGCAGATTGTCTCATCCACATCATGCTTCCCCATGGACAAATGAATTCGGGGTCGAGTCAAGCTAGCGACTCGGTAATCAAAAACAGTAGCATGTACTTAGGGTTTTCACCCTAAGTGTGGGGGAGATACTAACCCACATGTTGTATATATGTATATATCCTTAAAAAAAATGTGTGTACATAAACTTAAATAAAGGCTATGGAATATTTTGTTTCTTACGTTCTAAGTGTTGGTTTAACACCCGGTACTTTGAATATTGAGGACAATATTCAGTTCTAAGTGTGGGGGGAGATTCGTGATTCTAACGAATTTAAACACATGTTCCATCAAGAACCCCCATTTTAGCTCAAATTTTAAAATTTTTTCTCACTTAGAACGCAATAAATGGTTATCAGTCCGCCATGTCTAACCCACATAAGGACTGGCTAATCCAGGAGCAAACGGTTCTTGGTAAAGATAACTCAAACCCGTTGATGGCTTGCAATTTGCCCAAAATTGTATGGTACCTCAACTCGCCATATCCTAAAAAGCGAATGAGTTGGCTAGCCCGCAAGATTATGGCTTGTGGTAAAGGCAGTGGAAAAACCATAATTGGTAATCAGCTCACCAAGATGTTGACTATTCCATCAAGAGTTGGCTAGTCCAGAAGCAAACGGCTTTTGGTAAAGACTAATCAAATCCGTTGACAGCTGGTGGTTTGCTCAAAATCACACGGTTATCAGGTGTACCACAGTTCTTACACCTGGCTACTCCAGAAGTGATGGCTTTTGGTAAAGAGTTTTTCAAATCCATTAAGTTTTTCTCAAAAGATTGCTAGGGACTAGCAATAGTTTAGTGTGGGGGATTGATGAGTGTCTAAATACTCATCATTTTATACCAATCTGAACTGCCAAAACATCCAAAAACACTCAAATATGCATCATAATACTGAAAATATCTTAGAAGTGTGTTTTATATGTTTCAAATGCAAAATATGCAAAAACAGATGAAAAACGTACAAAGTTTGCATAATTGGCAGTTTCAGTCCCTCAAGTTTCAAAAATTGTCAAAACTAGTCCCTGGTTATTCTAAAAACATGAAAAAGTCATCAAAGGTCCTTTTTAATCATAAAGTTGCATATTTAGTCCTTTGGTGCAAAGTTTCACAAAATTACAAGTTTAGTCCCTGTACTTTGCAAATTAACATAAATGGTCCCTGGGATGTTTAAAACTTTGAGAAAATCAATATTGGTCCTTGTACTAATAATCTTTTGCAGGAATGGTCCTTGGTGTGAAGTTTGGGGAAATTACATAATTAGTCCCTGAAGTTTGGTGAATTGGCAAAAATAGTCCCCGGGTATTTTAAAAGTGAAAATTATCAAACATACCCTTGTACTATTCATTTATGGCAAATTAGGTCCTTTGAACTACTTTGGGAAAGTGACATAATCAGACCCTCAACTTTGTTAAAATTACAAAATTGGTCCCTATGTTACATAAACCAAACGGACCCTATGTTATTATTAAACAAAAAACCAAACCAAATCCAAACAAAACCCAAACAATACCAAGCCCACCCTTTTATTAAAACCCCAAGCCCAAAGTTACCCAGCCCAATCCCTTAAATAAATAATACCGGGTCAACACCCGGTCAAACCCCACAAAACCACCCCTTTTCCCTCTTCCCTTCCCTCTCATACACTGCAACACCAATACCACTCCACACCCACAGTATTCACTTCCACCTCACCTCCTACTCACCCTACCCACTCTCTTCCACCTCCACAACATTCCAAACCCTTGAAAAACTTCACCACGCAATCTACAGTGCCCAACTGACACAAGACTTTTTGGCGCGAAAAAAGTAATTTAAACGGCTTGGATTGTTCAGACCTTATCAACGGCTCAGATATGGTGGGAAATGACATTGTGGGTCCCACAAACTCAGAAAATCTCCACAAAAGGGAAAAGATGCAGAAGAGATGAATTATTAGTTTAGTTTTAGTTAATTGTAATCGTAGGTAGTGTAGAATAATTTCTAGTTGTTACTTTCAGTTTCAAACACTTGTATTCAGTTCCTTTCATGTATTTCAATCTTTATTTTCAAATCAATTTCAAGTTTCAGTTGGATATTTCAGTTTATGCATTTTCATTGAATTTCAAAAATCTCAAAAAGTTTGAATGTTGTTTATTGTTGCTGTATTGAATTAATAAGCTCACATAAGCCTTGACAAAGCTTATTAAAGCTTTTATATATCTTATAATTCAGTTTAGTAGTTAAACTCAAAAAAATAGAAAAAATAGTTGAAAAATAGAAAATCAAGGAAAGATCAAGAAGGATACTGAGCTGGGTGTGATTTGGATTGTTCATGGTTTAGAGTCCTATGGGGGACACTAGGTATTGATTTGGTATACTGGTTCACTCATTTCTCAGCTTGTCTTCATTTGTAAGCAAAGCTTCATATTTTTAGCTTTATTAGTTTTTAATGTGTTTGTAGTGTAAAATTGGTTCAAATCGCTTTAATTAACTTTACTTAATCTGTTTTAAGTTTTAAAATCATAGTTGTAGTTTAATTATTGAAAGTTGTAGTGTAACTGTCTAATATAGGGGTGTTTGGATTTACATGTTTCACTGTGTCCTTGTGATTTTCATAGGTTAAAATCTATTCAGACATCATCCTTAGTATTAAACTAATATAGTTAAAACATAAAACCAGTAGTTCATAGCTTTAAAAGTCAAAATCCAACTCCAAACCCCTTGACAGTTAACTGTCAAGGATTTTAGTCCCATAAACCCACCCATTAGCATATACCTTAAAGCTTTAGCTTAATTTAGGTCTCTTGTAGCTTATTATAACTTAATCAGTCAGTAAGATAGTTTAGAATCTCAACAAAGTCAAACTAGCTAAGTTCATTCAAAAGTCAAAACCAACCTTTGCAGAAAAATCCAAAAACTCAAGGAATTGTTGTGAATTTAGTAGAAGGATTCAGACCCTGTGCTTTGTAGAAATAATAGTCCACCACCTTGTCTTTAAGTTCCTACCATCATTTCATTTTTGCTAATTTTCTACTGGGCCCCACTCACTCTCAAAGTTACCTGCAGGGAAGACCTCTTCCCCTGCACCAGCAGACACCACCCATCACCACCACTTTGTTGGTGATTTATGGCCACCTCAGTGGGTCCCACACTTCCTAATTGGTTTTTCCCAACCCCCCTCCTACCAGGCTCTTAGAATTGACCACTTGTTTGACCTAGTAACCACTGGACCCCACCTGGAATAAGCCTCAAAGTTTGTCCCAATTCTGAGTGACATTTGGAATTTGGAAGTGCTTATTTGAGCTCAACTGCTTATCTTGTTAGCTTATTCAGTTGAATCTTGCTTACACTAGTTCACACAACTTATTTAAACTAGTTTCATCCATAGTGGGTCCCACATAAGCTCATTTGAGCTTATTTGCTCATTCAGTCAAACAAAGTCAACTGTGGAAGTAATATGCTTCCACAGTGCTTATTATTAGCTTATAAATTAGTTGTTTTTACAAAAGTTGTTTATTTTTAGGTATAATTTAGTTTTGTAAAAGAAAAATTAAGAAAAACAAATATAAAAATAAGTGATAGTTTCTATTTAATACAATTTAATTTTAATTTTCATTTTTAGATTTTTATTAAGTAAGTTGTGTTTTTATATTTTTATTAATTTCCTCTTATATTAAAGTATTTTTAGTAATTTTATTAGATTTTTATAATTTCATCTAGTATTTATTATAATTTAAATTAGTTTTATTAATAATTAATCAATAATTAAGTTATAAATAGCATAATTAATTTTTATAAAGCAACACCTAGATTTTATATTTTTCTAGCTTTTATAAGTCATAATATAATTTTAGTAATTTTTCTAGAATTTTTACTGTTCATTTAATAGTTTTTATAATTTAAATAGTTTAATTGTTAATTAAATAATAATTGGAATAATAATTATTAAACTAGTTTAAAAATATATAAAATAAAGTTTTTATAATTTTTTAGGATTCCTGTGATGGTTAATTAGATTTATAAAAATCTTTTTAATTATCTAAGTCTATTTAGTATTTATAATAATTTAAAACATATAAATAGTTATATAATAATTAAATAGTTAATAATTAAATAATAATTAGATAAATAGTATTAAAAATATTATTTTATTTTTAAAATAAGTTTTATAATATTTTAGACTTTTACAAAGTTTAATTTTATATTTCTCAGACTTATTTTACATTTACTTAATTATTAGTGTATTATTAGATAATTATAAATAGTTATTAAATAATAATAATTAATTAAATAATTAAGTAATTATGAAATAAATATTTTAAGTTTATTTAATTTGCATTTAAGCCCCTAAGGCATATAAATTAACACTTTAGTTAAAACCGTTTTTGTTTCGTACGTTTACGTAGAATTAAATTAAACGTACGCGTTTTTAATTATTAAACGTTTTTAAATACCTAGCTTTTACGTAATCATTAAAATAGTTTATTTAAGTTATTTTATTTTATAAAACCCTAGTATAATCACTCACACACACACTTATACCTTTCCTGTTCATATTCACTCGATCACAGATTCGTTTTTAATAAACCATCGCACACCTCGTTGGGACATTACGACCCGGGGAAACACTGTATTCCACGGAAGCATTGGCCTAAGCTGTTTGACTTGTTGACCATTACTTGGTTGATATTATCTGACTGTTTCAGACCAATCAAGGACGTATTTGTAAGAGTGAGAAAGTTCCATTTTCCGGTAGACTTTGTCGTTGTTGATTTCGATGCAGATCCAAGAGTTCCTCTCATTCTTGGGAGGGGATTCTTAAGGACGGGTCGTGCATTAATCGATGTTTTCGATGAGGGAATCACATTACGAGTTGGCAATGAAGCGATAACATTTAACCTTGATCAAACCTCGAGATACTCCTCGAATTATGATGCTGAATCGGTCAATCGAATTGATGTCATTGACATTGCATCCGAGGAGTATGCTCAGGAAATCCTTGGATTCGCTGATAGTTCTCCGAGTGGAAATCCCACTCCCTCCTCTCACCCCATAATTGCTAATTCTTCTCCTTCCCTCACTCCATTTAAGGGAAGTGATTTCGTCCTTGAGGAATTAGAGGCCTTTCTCAAAAGTGATTAAGCTCCCGAAGGAATTGATAACCAAGAGATTGACCCGGAGAGGGATATCTTTCTCCTTGAGAAATTATTGAACAAAGATCCCTCTCCCATTCCTGTTCTACCTCCACAACTTCATAACGCGGAAGTCAAATATGTTGAGAAAAATGATGATTTCCCCGAGGTCGAACTTAAGGACCTGCCTCCTCATCTAGAATATTGCAAAAGACTTAAAGGATGAGGAGAAAACCGCGCTGCTTAAGGTTTTAAAGTCCCACAAGCAAGCAATTGCTTGGAAACTCTCAGACATAAAGGTTATTAACCCGGATTTTTGTACACACAAAATCCTAATGGAAGAGGACTTTAAACCTGCCGTGCAGCATCAAAGAAGGGTAAATTCAAAAATCCACGAAGTTATCAAGCAAGAAGTTATCAAACTTCTCGATGTGGGATTGATTTACCCTATATTAGACAGTCCTTGGGTTAGCCCAATACATTGTGTTCCAAAAAAGGGTGGCATCACGGTTGTCACAAATGAGGATAACGAGTTGATACCAACTCGGTTGTTTACAGGGTGGCGAGTATGTATCGATTGCAGAAAGCTTAACGAAGCCACCCGCAAGGACCATTTTCCTCTGCCCTTTATGGATCAAATGCTCGAGAGACTAGCAGGGAATGAGTATTATTGCTTCCTCGACGGCTTCTCGGGTTACTTCCAGATTCCCATTGATCCTAAGGATCAAGAGAAGACTACCTTCACATGCCCTTACGGGACGTTTGCCTATCGTCGCATGCCTTTTGGGTTATGCAACTCTCCGGGCACTTTCCAGAGGTGCATGATGGCTATTTTCCACGACATGATCGGGAAAACCATGGAGGTATTCATGGATGACTTCTCAGTCATCGGGAATTCTTTCGACTCGTGCCTCTCCCATTTAGAAAAGATGCTTCAACGTTGTGAAGACACTAATCTTTATCTAAACTGGGAGAAGATCCATTTTATGGTTAAGGAAGGCATTGTCCTCGGCCATAAAATTTCAAAAAGTGGGATTGAGGTCGATAAGGCCAAAATTGATGTTATTGCTAAACTGCCTCATCCCACCACTGTTAAAGGAATAAGGAGTTTCCTTGGCCATGCCGGGTTTTATCGGAGATTCATTTAGGATTTCTCCAAAATAGCCCGACCATTGACTCATCTTCTTGAAAAGGAAGCTCCTTTCATCTTTTCCCCCTAGTGCATCGAAGCTTTTTCTACTTTAAAGAAAAGGCTCACCGAGGCACCGATCCTTGTTGCCCCCGACTGGGACTTACCCTTCGAACTTATGTGCGATGCTAGCGACTTCGCTATTGGTGCAGTTCTGGGGCAACGCAAAACAAAACATTTTCAGCCAATACACTACGCAAGTAAGACCATGAGTGAAGCTCAAACGCACTATACCACTACAGAAAAAGAATTATTAGCTGTGGTATATGCCTTTGAGAAATTTAGGTCTTACTTAATCCTAACCAAATGCGTGGTGTATACGGACCATTCGGCTTTGAAATACCTGTTCACTAAACAGGACGCAAAGCCAAGACTGCTCCGTTGGGTCCTGCTCCTTCAGGAATTCGATATACTCATACGAGACAAAATAGGAGCAGAGAACCTTGCTGCACTTGTCCCGGTTAGAGAATCCTCATCAGGATATTCTCGAGAGAAAAGAAATTAATGAAACTTTTCCTCTGGAGACTCTCAATCTAATCTCTACCCGGGATGATGCCACTACCCCATGGTTTGCCGACTTTGCAAATTACCATGCGGGAAATTTCGTTATGAAAGGGATGTCGTCCCAACAGAAAAGAAAATTCTTTAAAGATATGAAACATTACTTCTGGGACGACCCCTACTTGTTCAAAATCTGTGCGGATCAAGTCATCCGACGGTGTGTCCATGGCCAAGAAGCCATGGAAATTCTTAAAGCTTGTCATGATGGACCCACGGGGGGACATCATAACCCAAATTACATCGCCAAAAAGGTGTTTGATTCAGGATTCTTTTGGCCCACAATCTACAAAGACGCCCATGAACTTATCAAAACCTGTGAGGCTTGCCAGCGTCACGGGAATATTTCCAAAAACAATGAGATGCCACAAAACGCCATCCAAGTCTGTGAAATATTTGATATGTGGGGCATTGATTTTATGGGCCCATTCCCGTCTTCACGAGGGAATAAATACATACTCGTGGCTGTCGACTATCTGTCAAAATGGGTTGAGGCAAAAGCGTTACCCACCAATGATGCCCGAGTAGTCGTTAAATTTCTGAAGTCTCTCTTTGCCAGATTCGGGACTCCTCGTGCCATTATCAGTGATCGTGGCACACATTTCTGCAATGAACAATTTGCAAAAGTGATGTTGAAATATGGTGTAACTCACCGTCTTTCAACTGCATACCACCCACAAACAAGTGGGCAGGTGGAAGTCTCGAATCGGGGTATTAAGAGAATTCTGGAGAGGACGGTTGGAGAAACCGTGCCTCTTGGTCGGATAAGCTGGATGATGCACTATGGGCTTTCCGCACTGCTTACAAAACACCCATTGGGTGTACTCCATATAAGCTAGTGTACGGGAAGGCACGTCATCTTCCGATCGAATTAGAACATTAGGCTTACTAGGCCTTAAAACATGCAAATTTCGACCTTCACACAGCGGGTGATCACCGCAAGGTTCAGCTAAATGAATTAAATGAACTTCGTGATCAAGCTTATGAGAATTCTTTGATTTACAAGGAAAAAACCAAGAAGATACATGACTCTAAAATAAAAAACCGTGTTTTCAACATCGGTGACAGAGTCCTTCTCTTCAATTCACGATTGAAGATATTCTCAGGAAAGCTTAAAACCCGTTGGTCTGGGCCATTCACTGTCACAAAAGTATTTCCATATGGAACTGTTGAATTATCTCAACCTGACGGTTCCAACTTTAAAGTGAAAGGCCATCGATTAAAGCACTACTTTGGAGGGGATGTACCACAAATGGTTGTCCCAGATCTCCAAACTTTCCCCACGAACCAATGAATTCGGGGATCGAGTCAAGCTAGCGACTCGATGAACAAAAACAGTAGCAACAACATGGATTTTCACCCATGTCTCTGACTTCTTTCTACTTTCTAACACCCTAGTGTGGGGGAGTGGCCGTCCCCTACAGCTATTTGAAATGTATATATCCAAAAAAAAATGTGTGATTGTATGTGAATATGAATAAAGTGAAAAATGAAAAATGATATTTCCACAGTTAGCTTATAATATTATCTTTTTATGTTCAAAGAGTCGGCATAATAGCTGGGACTTTGAATGTTTAGGACAATATTCAATTCTAAGTGTGGGGGAGAAATTCTAGCGAATTTTATCATATTATATCCTATAGTACCCCCGTTTTTGGCCTAAAATTTTCAAAATTTTTTTCACTTTATTTCAAAATTTTTGTGGTTATCAATCCGCCGTGTCTAAACGACAAAAGGATTGGCTAATCCAGGAGCAAACAGCTCTTGGTAAAGATATCTCAAACCCGTTGATGGCTTGCAATTTGCCCAAAATTATATGGTATCTCAACTCGCCATATCCAAAAAAGTGAAAGAGTTGGCTAGCCCGCAAGATTATGGCTTGTGGTAAAGGCAGTGGAAAAACCATAATTGGTAATCAGCTCACCAAGATGTTGACTATTCCATCAAGAGTTGGCTAGTCCAGAAGCAAACGGCTTTTGGTAAAGACAAATCAAATCCGTTGACAGCTGGTGGTTTGCTCAAAATCACATGGTTATCAAGTGGACCATAGTTCTTACTTGAACTGATACATTTGGCTACTCCAGAAGTAATGGCTTTTGGTAAAGAGTTTCAAATCCATTAAGTTTTTCTCAAAAGATTGCTAGGGACTAGCAATGTTTTAGTGTGGGGGATTGATGAGTGTGTAAATACTCATCATTTTTACCTAATCTGAGCTGCCAAAACATCTAAAAACACTCAAATATGCATCATAATACTGAAAATATCCCATGAATGTGTTTTATATGTTTCAGATGCAAAATAATCAAAAACAGATGAAAAATGAACAAAGTTTGCATAATTGGCAGTTTCAGTCCCTCAACTTTCAAAAGTTGTCAAATCTAGTCCCTGGTTATTCTAAAAACTTGAAAAAGTCACCAAAAGTTCTTTTTAAATCATAAAGTTACATATTTAGTCCTTTGGTGCAAAGTTTCACAAAATTGCAAGTTTAGTCCCTGAACTTTGAAAATTGACAAAAATGGTCCCTGGGATATTAAAACTTTGAGAAAAACAAATTTTGTCCTTGTACTTCTCATATATGGCAGGAATAGTCCTTGGTTGCAAAGTTTGGTGAAATTACAGATCAGGTCCCTGAAGTTTGGTGATTTGGCAGAATTAGTCCCTGGGGTTTTACATGTGAAAAAATTTAACACAAGTCCATATAATATTCTCATATGGAAAAATACACCCCATGAAATACTTTGGAACAATGCCACATCAGGCCCCTCATCTTTGCGGTATTTACAAAATTGGTCCTTGTGCAAAGTTACAACCAAACCGGACCCTTAAATAATAAAAACCAAATCCAAGTCCAAACCAAATAAACCAAGCCCACTCCCTTACACCCCTGGCCCAACCTCAAAAGCCCACTTCCATTTTAAATAATCAAACCGGGGTCAAACGGTCAAACCCACCCTTCCCTTCCAAATACCACCACACCACACCTGCAAAACCGCCATCTCCCACCACCTCTACTTGATAATGTCTCATCATCACCTCCCCACACCCTCTGCACCTTATATCACCTCACAATTTATGCCACCACCCCCTTGCCTATAACAGTCCAAATGCATATACCCAATTTTCCCGCCAAAATTGAAATCAAAGGTCAGGATTGATTCAGAGGGATTCAAGGGCCAAGATTGGATGGGATTTGCTCAGAAGGTGATCACAAACCCTAATCTACGCCTATAAATAGAAGAGAAGAACAAGAAGAATGGTGTTAGCTTAATTTTAGTAATTCTAGAGCGTTTAAGTAATTTTCAAACTTTCCTTGTGTAATTTAGCTCTAAATTAGTGTAATCTCCGTTTTCAGTGTACCTTTAAGTTTTCTCATTAATAAAAATCAAGTTTCAAGTCATAATTTAGTTTGTGCAATTTTCAATTGATTTCAAGTTTCTATTTAAGCTGTATTGTTGTTGTTATTAGACTCCATGGACTCCTAGGGTCATGTAAGCTCCCATAAAGCTTAAATAAGCTTTTAGAAACCATTAAAACACAGCTTAGATATAAGAAAATCAAAAACATAAAAACAGTCAACCAAAGTCAAACTTGCAGGTTTATGAAGAATTAAGCTAGAGCACAGTGAATAGTGGATGGCTGTGGGTTAGTGGTCTTGTGGAAGACCTATAGGATTGTTTCTATGGTCCTTGGTTCTTGATACAAAGCAGGATTGCACATTGTAAGGTTTTAAAACTCATTTCTGTGTTCTACTGTATCATTGCTTATTTCATTGCTTATTCAGCTTCTTTGTGATTATTGAGTATTAATTAGTGATATTATTGCATAAAATCAGTATCTTGTTTATTGGTATTCATAGTTGCTTTAATTTCTCAATTTGGTAGTTAAATTAGTATAGTTATTAATCTTGGTCTATTGTTGTTGTTTCCTGTTCCTAAGTGCTTATTCAAGCTTAACATATCATATTAAGTCAATTTGGCTCTGTTTCATAAGCTCTTAAACCCATTTGCTTCATAAAACACAAAACAGACAAAGGTTAAGGTGTGTTTGGATCAATGTGATCCTAGGTATTGTAGTGATTAATTGTTGTTGTTTTTTGCTTCCATAAGTCACTTAGGACCATATCATCTCAGAATAACAATAATAATCAGGTCTTGTTTGATAAAAAAGTCAAAATCATATTCAAATTGGCCTATATAACCCTCTGTGTTGGATTAAGCGTGGCTTATGCCCCAAATCCATTCACTTATGAGTGGTATAGCTTAACTTAGTTTAAATAATCAGCATCAATCAGAAAATCAGGATTAAAGTTCATCTAAGTCAACTTAAGCTTGATATTCAAAAAGTCAAAAACAATTCTTTTCTGAGAAAACCAAAATTTGGAAGATTATTTGTGATTTTTGTGTTGGGTTTGAGACTTAGATCTTTTCAGAAGTTAAAGATTGTCACTTAGTGTTCAAGTTCCCATAATTAGCTTAATTTTTAGATTTTTCTATAAGCTTGTGGAGTAGCTTATTTTGACCTGCAGGGCAAGTGCATGCCCTGTGCACAGGTTTTGGCCAAAATTCCAAGTTGATTTGTGACTATCCTAATGGACCCCACACCTTGTACCCTAGCTTTTTAGAAAGCTCTCCACCTCAGCTTATTGAGGGATTGCTTATTTTGGGGTTCAGGTCTTTTGCCCTTAGCTTATTTGACCCATATTTGTGGCCTGTCTCAGAAACTAACACTGAGTCACTCAGTGTATGACCACAACTTCCATAGCCTACCCAAGCCTCATTAATAAGTCATAAGCCCTGCTTATTGGCTTATTGTGAAGCCTACCAGTCCACCTTCATAGTTCAACCCTTAATTTGGACCCCACAGAGGTCCAAAGTTCATTGGTTTGGCCTGTTTTGGCCTTGTAGTGTGATAAATGCTTATTTGCTTACAAATAGCTTTTCCAAAGTGCTTAATTGTTCCATTTGGCTTATTTCTAGTGTGTAATCATCTGTGTATGCTTATTTTGTCATTTTCTAGCTTTTTCAAATATGACATAAGTCCAAATAAACTTTTAAGCTTACTGTTTTGTAAAAGGGGGTGCATATAGCTTATTTTTAAGCTATTCAAAAAGTCATTTCACAAAAAGTTCTTATTTTTAACTTATTTTCATTTGTCAAAAAGAAAAACCAACAAAAACCAAATATAAAATTAGTTATAGCTTCAATTTAATAGATTTTATCTTTTTAATGTTTCTTTTTAGATTATTAATAAGCAATTCATCAATTTTATAATTTTCTTAATTTCCTGTCACCTTAAGGTATTTTCAATAATTTCCTTAGATTTTTCTCTTTTAGTTTAATAATTATTTGAATTAAAAATAGTTTAATTAATTAATTAGGTAATATTAGTAATAAAATAGTTTTCTTAATTTTTAAATAACAACAGTAGGTTTTTATATTTTTACTAGGTTTCATAAATCATTTAAGACTTTTAGAAAATAGTTTCTTAAATTCTACTATTCATTTTCTAATTTTCTTAATTAATTTAGTTAAATTAGATTTAAATTAATAATTAAGCAAATAATTAGTAAAATACTCTAAATATAATTTTTAGAAACTTTTTATAATTTTTTAATATTCCTGTGATGGTTAATTAGTTTTATAAATTTTTCCATAATTTTCTAAGTCATTTAAGTATTATTAGTAATTTAAATTAGTTAAATAGTTTAATTAATATAATTAGTATTTAATTAATAGAAAACCCATAAAAAGACAAAAACATTTCTTTTTAATTTTTATACTTTCTTCAAGTTCATTTAGAGGTTTAGAAAATAATTTTGCAAGTTTTTAGTTTAATTTGTAGTCTTTATCATTTTTAGTTTAATTTAAATTAGATTTAAATTACTTTTTAAATAGTTTTAATTAATTAATTAGTATTTAAATATTAAAATAATCATTTAAATAATTTCATTTTCATTTTAAATTTTCTTTTTATTAAGTTTGAAAAAGTTTCACTTGCACCCCCTGTAGTTTTAATTCCACTTTTCTCTATCTGTAATCTGATTTCCCATTTTGTGTATCTGTGATTATATCTGCATCTCTGTGATTGTTAATATTATTCCAAATTGTTCAAATACCAAATACTCAGTAGCATAATCATTTCCCAATCATCTTGGTTACTGTCCTCAGTGCCACTTATCCCCAAAAACGTTCAAAATACAATTTCAATCTCGTTGGGACTTAACGACCCGGGGATTTCCCTGTACTTCCACGAATTTAAAAACACTTGACTTTCCCTCCCGGTGGGCCTATCAACTGCACCCGGTTGACTGGTTGGTTTGGGAGGAGTCAGTAATATAATTCGGGAACCTGCCTGCGAGCCATCACGATCTCCTCTTGAAATTGCATCGTACAGGCCTGCCAAATATTCTCCTTGAATATCATTCTGGTGTTTTCTATAAAAATCCATCCTATTTTGTTCTATGCAGCAATAGACTCCAACGACGTACTGCTGGAAAAGCCTGCCGGTTCGAAAAAGCAAATTATAATCATCATGCCTTGGATGCAACTGATACGTGTAGAAAGCATTCACGGTTACTTGTCTTGGCTCGTCATCTGTGTTTGCTATTCTTAACATTAACTTTGTATGAAATCCTGGTTGACCATAGATGAAAATCAATGGAAATTGTAATGACATGTACGATTTATGAAGTTTGCTTATTCTTTTGATCGGTCCGCCTCTATATTCAATGATAACACCATAATTTCATTCACTTTCTGGGCCACAATCAAACACAATGCCACCAAGAGTTTGTGATGCTGGAAGCTCATAACCACGTTGCCTGTCACCGCTGTAAAGCCTAATTTTAAATTTCGGCACATCTGCCTCATCACATTTGTCACGTGCAGTTCTAAAAATTTGTACCAGCTCATTGTGGTTGTCTAAGAAGTGAATAAGGCCTTGTACAATTTGTGGATCCAAAGTAGAATTTTCTGAATTTGAGAAGAAGCCCAACCTATTCTGAACTTCATTGTGTGTGTCATAGATATAGAGTTGTAAAAACTTCAGCTCACCATTACTGGTTGGGCAAAGTGATCCAATTCGATGGCATATTTCGCTAGACACTTTAAAAATATATGGACCTCTTCCATGGTTAACTGTTTCATCTATTGTTGCACCGAAGGAAGTCATCGCGAACATCTGATTGTAAGCCCTGATATTCTCCATAAAGGTATTTTGTATAAGGAGGTGCTTGATATATTCAGGTGGATTTGGGTCAGGCTCCATAAAAACACGACCATTGGCACAACATAAATGGTATTCAGGCTCGCCATTTCGATAATGATGTCCTTTAAGGCGTTCTCCAGGCCAAAAAGCAGCGTTACAATGGCGACACCGTTCAGTGCAGTCTCCTAAATCTTCATATGTAGGCGATGCATCTATATTAATGAACAAACTGTTTTTAATTGAAAGGTTGAAAGCTGTATAATTACCAAAAAGAAAAGCTATATTAGAAGAAAGAAACAATATTGACCTTGAGTTGCATAAGAAGTTGATGGTTGACTAAGAATGTCAACACCATTAGTTGGAGTAGGCTGCATATTGTTCATGAAATAATGTTGACGTACAGATCTTCTAGAGGGCTGACCCCTGCGCCTGGTTCTTTTTTTAGTGTGTGATTCAGCATTAACAGCATTTTCACAGTTTGGTTGGCCATCAGCATGTACATTTTCCCCTTTTTGACAAAAACAATAGTGTAAAAATGGCAAGTAATTTCGAATGGAAAAAGTACCATGAAATTTTTTAAAAAAAGAATACTCACTGCGAACCACGCAAGGAGTTGACGGTTCAGCAGTGGCATCAACATAAGTATCTGGATTTGGTAAGCGCGGACGTCTTGTTGAGCCATGATATGCACGTGCTTTCCTTTTTTGAGTTTGTGCTTGATTGGAACCATAAGGCGCAACATTAGCTTGTACTTCAGTGCGTGCACCTGGTTTTGTTTACAATATAGAAAAGCATAAAAACCAAGCGTAACAGTGTTTGAAAATAACCTGGATAAAAAATGATAGCATAAAAGAAAACCATGTACATGCTCCTTTTTTTGGCAAAGCGTAACAGCGTAAAGAAGAAACCTAAATTTGGATGGGAAAACTACGGGGAAAACGGAAAACAAGGATACTGACCGCGAATCACGCAGGGAGTTGATGGTTCGGCAACGGTGTGAACATAACCATCTGGATTTGATAAACGCACATGTCCTGTTGAGACATGATGTGCACATGCTTTTCTTTGTCGACTTTGTGGTTGATTGGAACCATGAGATGCAACATTAGTTTGCACTTGAGTGTGTGCACCTGGTTTTGTTTACAATAGAGAATAACATAAAAATCAAAGGCAACAGCGGTTGAAAATAACCTGGATAAAAAATCATAGCATTAAAAAAAACATACACAGATACCTTCAGTTGCACGCCTGTTAGTGAAATAACTGGCTGGCCTTTTTCTCTTGTTCATTTCTGGTGAGGTATAAACATTATATGCAGATGTCCCTATGAGCAGTCAAGACAATGATTAGAAGACCAAATTTACACCGCACACAACAAAAATTAAGTTTAGTTAGTACACATGAAAATAGAAGAGGAGGAATAACCTTCAGCTGGATCAAGAGTCAATGGTTCACCGATAGGTTGCATATGATTGGTTGCATTAGATGGTTGGCCCTGCATATTGGCCACCTCTTTTGGTGGCCTGCCCCTTTTGCGACGCTGACTATGGACATTTGCATAATTGTTTGTTCCAAAGGGCATGGCAGTGTTGGCATAACCTGTGCTTTTTCGTTGATCTTTTGCAAAACCGCTGATACCATATGCGCTGTTCGAACCACCATATGGATGAGCAGCTGCATCTTGAAGGCAAAAAAAAAATACAAATACAAAATTTCATTGAACAGTTCATTTAAAGAGGTTAAATCATCTAACTGAAATGATATAGAACGAAGCATATAAGGTTAGCCTAAAATACATTACCATGTGGTTCATCAACTGTCAAGGTTGTAATTGGTGGAGATACTCGTCTGGAATGGCCACCATCGATAAATTCGTTGTTTGATGCAGCGAAATGTTGCAGTGCAGACATTGTAGGGGCGGAGAGGTTTGGTGTAGCAATCTCATACACAGGACACCCATGTATAGGTTTATCATTGTTTTGTATTAGATTTTCAGGTAAACAATTGTCAATGTTTTTACGATGAGGTGTTGTTTGTCGTTCCATGAATATGTAGTTATAGAAATACCGATGAGAAATACAATAAAACCTAACCAAAGTAGAACTATCAATGGATTTTGATTAGTTATTATAAGTAGCAAAAGCATTATCAAAAGTGGTACAAAAAAAACAAAAAAAGTTAGCATCCATGAAAAAAAATAGGAAAGCAGGGTATTTATAAAAGGTACAAAAACTGAAAGAGTAAACAACAAATAATGCAGATGAGCACAGATAAAGGATTCACATCAACACAACAAAGGATGCACATGGCTAATGACACAATCTAGAACATGCATCATCCTTATCACCAAAAACTGATACTCACAAACTTCATCTCCAATTCACCATGGATTATATAGGCAAAAGCTGGGAAAATTTAAAAAAATGGAAAAACCCAAAACCTAATGTAGTATTAATTGGTCAAAGATACATTTAATAACAGCAACATTTAAGGCAAAATCATAAAACATTTAAGCAAACCCTAACATTAAATGAGCCTGAACATCCTTCACATTAAATGAGCCGATTCATGCAACAACAACATACCCTAATTCTAAAATTAAACAAAGACCAATAATAGAAAGCAAGCAAAAAGTAAACCACACCTACTATCAAATCTTCAAAAGCTTAAAAAAATAGGAACGTCAGCAAAGATATTTTAGATCAAAAACAGGTCTCCTACCAAACACAAACATATAGCAAAGCAGGAAAATAAGTATGTGGACAAAAATAGAGTTGATACTATACATGGTAACACATGTCTTAGTAACATCCACAATCGGAATAAAATAATGCTTCCAGTACACATCTGCCTCTATCATATCTTAAAACCCGCTTTTTCGGATCGTTTTGGTATCGTCAGCTGCCCAGAATACCTGGGGAAGATATACCCGGGCGGATCCAAAAGTTACACAGGAGATGTGAGTTTCGATGAATAGTGTGGATCGGGTATGAAAAACCAAATTAGAGCATGGGCCGGTGCCAAACGGGTTAAAAAATAGTTGGGCCAAAGGGGTACTGTTCCTAAGAACCCCACTCAATGTTAGTATTTATAATATATAGACGTGGAAGACATATAAACTATATTCATGTAATAATAAAGTATAGTTTTTTATTAATAAAATATCATATAAGTGCTTTTTATTTAAAAAAATGTCATAAATGCTTGTAATAAAGAAGTTATTATGTAGTAACGTAACATTTTCTAAAGTTTTCTATTAATAAAACATCATAAATGTTTCATAGTAGTTTAATATAATACTAGATGAGCACCCGTGCATAACGACGAGACTTTATAACGACAAATAATTATTGTTGGGATATTTTGGTTAAGTGTTTCGGGTAACGTTTATGTATACAATGTAAAATAATACAATGTAATTGAATTTTTTTTAACATATGATAATTCAATTGAAAATGAAACATGACAACAATTAGTTAAAACATTTATTATCTTTTACAAAAGAGGATTTCTAGCTTTTCTAACCAATGATGTGCTATATATATAGTTGAAATAATAATATATATAGTATGTATTAAATGTGATTGATAAGCTTTTTAATGATATTTATAAGGCATCATATTCATAAACAAATAAAACTATTTCTTATGAAAAAATAATAATAATAAGGTATAGTTTTCTATTCATAAAATATCAAAAATGTTTTATATTAATAAAATGTAATAAATGCTTGTAATAAAGACAGTATATGAGTAGAACGTATGTAACGTAATATCTTTTAAAGTTTTCTATTAATAAAATGTTATAAATGTTTTATAGTAGTTTAATATAATGCTAGACGAGTATCCGTGATAGCGAGGGGACTTTATATCGACATATAATTATAGTTGAGATATTTTGGTTAAGTGTTTTGGTAACATTTATGCATACAACATAAGATAATACAATGTAATTGAAGTTTTTTAACATACTATAATTCAACTGAAAATGAAACATGACAACAATTAGTTGACACATTTATTGTCTTCTACAAAAAAAATAATAAAAAATGATCTCTAACTTTTTCTACAAATGACCTATTATATATATAGTTGAAATGGTAAATATATATCATATGTATTAAATGTGATTGGTAAACTTTTTAATTATAGTAATAAAGTAACATATTAAAGAACAAGTCAAACTATTTTTTGTCAAAAAGTAATAATAAAAACATATTTTAGGTATAACACATTGCTCATTTTTAAGGTTGGTAACTTCAAATGTATATTATATTTATCCTTCAATTATTGCTCATTTATTGTATGTTTATGACTGAATTGATACTTAATTGCTTAAACTTTCTATTTTCAGTTTTTTTGAGCAATATTGGAAAAGACACGAAAATTGGTATTATTTGGATTTAAAATGAATAAAACAAGCAAACATTCTTACAGGAGGAAGATACAGCGTATCCATGCAACCGAGGATACGTCATGTACATAACTAAGAAGATTCCAAGACCTATTCGTACACAGAAGAATACTGCGTATCCATTTCTAGTGATACTCCGTATAGAAGCCCTAGCTCATAAAGACCCGAGACAAGCTTTAAAGACATAGAATACACCGTATACACGTCTTAGAAAAAAACGAGAGAAGATATTAAGTCAAATGAAGATTTCAATTTTATGCAATGGCCCTTGAGGATGCTTTACTATTTTGGCCATATCTTCTTCATCCAGACTCCAATTTACGCGATTCAGGCGGCCACAGAAAGGAAAAATGAAGATCTACATGCTAGAAGAGGCCATACGGTGTCTTCACCTTCTTAGATACATTGTATTGATCTATATTCCATATTGGTTTATGCATACGCTGTATCGGGAGCATATTCCAGAATATTCTTTTTTGGGGCTACATTTGATATTTTGAATACACCGTATCCATTTTTAGGTACACCTATCGAACCCAATTCAGCAACTATATATACATAACCCTAACCACATACTTAGGCATCATTAGGGTTCTTTGGGACCATTCCCAGGTGTCCAAAACTTCCTTCAAACAGCAGCAAATACCCAGAGATGACCACATCATTAGAGAAAGGGATCTTAATTCATCATTCATTTATTTATCATTCGGTTTGAATATCGTTTTGTCTATGAACTCATTTTCATTATCGTTTGATTATACTTTGATTATGTTTTTTGAGATTATGGGCTAACACCTTTTGGTGTTAGCCATATTATGACTATTACATTAATGTTATTCTGTTTATTATGATTTGATATTTAGTTTTGTATAGTTCATGTGTTTATCGTTCAAAAAGTGCTTGTTTTTGTGTTTGAATATTATAAGTTTAGGAATTGCCAGTACCAATGGGATATTTAGATGTATGATGTGAGAACACTTAAGTTAGTATAGTGCTCTTCAATATAGTGACCGCGTGAGAAGGGTAGATATTGCATGGACCAAGTGGGTATCATATATAAATCACATAGATTAGTTGACACAACTTAATGCATGCTTGTAATTGAGTAGATACATGAACCGAATGATCTATAACATTACATGTATAGAGGCTAGATGCATGAACCTAGTCTAGTCTATGTTAGATAGGAGTATAGAGGTATTGCTTGGACCAAAGGATATTTTCTATACATTCTGACGTCACTATTACTTTATATTAAAATCATTACACTAGTAAATGGATAACTAAAATGTGGAAATGGAGTAACATGGCTAGCACTTCTTTCTCTTATTGATCACAAACCACGTAGTTAAATTAATTTAATTTACTTTTCTTGTTTTAGTAGTCTAATAAAAATCAAATCAACCCCCCCCCCCCCTTTAAAATCTGTAAAATTCACTAGGTCAATTCTAAATAACACTATTCTTGAGATCAATCTCGTATTTTCCCCATTAGCTACATCTGATCGGGTACACTGCCCATGAACGTGTGTCTTTAGGTATTGTAATACCCCATAATTTTCCAGACTGATTTTTAATAATAAATTATATTTAGACTAAAATACACCATTGGTCCCTGAACTTTCCACAAAGCATCGCCATGCACCCTACCTTTTTAAAAACGTCGTGTGGCATCCAAAACATGGGAAATTGAGGCCGAATGCGTCCCTTGACCACTTTTGTCTCAGTCAACACTCATATTTTGGTACATTTCCAAGGGTATAATAGGCAAAATACATTTATTACCACACTATGGTTAAATCAACCATGACATATGACTTTAGGTACCAAGTGTGTAGTACACTCTAGTTAATCAACCAAGAGTGATATTTTAGTGACCAACTATAAACTTTACCTGGCAACCCGTTTCCCTTTTGTGTTATTTGCTTTGGTTATGCATTAGATAAATAGTTTTGACTTAGGGAAGTCAAACCGATTGAGGTTACAATTTCTGACATTAGATAAATAGGTTTGACTCATGGAAGTCATTACGGGCCATAAACAATGAAAAATTGTCTATAAAGGGGGTGTTTGATTTTGCTATTACGAAATTTATATACTCTGTGTTTGGTTTTCATCATATTATGAGGTGTTTGGTTTTTGCCGTTACAAACAGTACATAAAAGGGGTGTTTGGTTTGTTATAGTCGCTTGTTCCCTCCCACTGTCAACACCAACATCATACAAATTTTTGATAATAAATCCACCATTGCCCATACAATAACATTTAATGATCAAAAGCCTTTGCATTTTGGCCCCAAACCACTATCTTAGGATTTGCTGACATAAAAGGGTGTTTGTTTTTTGTCATAAGAACATTAAACAAAATAGGACACTACAAGAAGATTAAACGAGAAAACATAGAATTATATATGCATAATAGTGGCAATTAGCCTACAAGAACATTAAGATCCTAAAACAAGAACCCAAAAGACCCCATTAACCTACCCCTGGAAATACCCTAAATTAAGATCCCATTACACTAATTATTTTCAGCCATTTTCTGAACAAAACCTTCCTGCATACGAATATTAGCATCAGCTTCACCATACATCTTGATCAAACGTACAAGTAGGTCGATTTCAATGGCTTGGGTTTTGCTTAACGCCTCCAAACTATCAAGTGCCACACCACGCGGTCCCAAAGCTTCATTCTCCTGAAGTAGCTCCCTACGCTTTGGTATCATCCTCTTGAGATGATCAATAGCGGCATGAATAAGGTTTTTTAAAAAACCTGCTTCAACAGCCTCTTGACCAAACTAGAGGCTCATACAATCTTGTAATCGTGGTGAATCGATCACTTCCATGAGTTCATTCAACATTTGGAAATCTTCTTCCATTGGGAAATGTGTGAGGAAAAACTTGTTGATGGGTTTATTGGGTTCCGCGCTAAAGTTAATACCGTTTCAGTGAAGAGATGGTGAAGGGGTTTAATAACAAATTTTATTTCATACTTGGTCCCTATGGCTGTCTACAATTTCGTCAACGTAGGTACAATTCGCACCCAAAATGTAGTGACCTGTTCACAACATGCTACATTGAGTTTACAAGCTTAGGGACCTACGGTGTAATTTGAGTAAAATTAATGGCACCTCATTAAATCCTTACAGACCCATATGAAAGTCAAAAAGAATATATTCATTACTAAAAACACTAAACATAAAGACACAAAATGAATACATATAACAAATAAAGTATGGTTTAGTTTCGTGCCTTTGCATATCCAATCACAAGACATACGTATTGTGTAACAAAATTTGTGACCACGTTTGGCTTGTTTAATAACCTTTACCATTTGCACGTTTGACTTCCTAAAGTCAAACTTGCCATTTGCACGTTTGACTTCATAAAGTCAAACTTTCCATTTGCATATCTAAATAACCTTTACCATTTGCACATTTGACTTCCTAAAGTCAAACTTGCCATTGCATTTGGTTAGCAACATAGGCAGTATACAAAGTAACCATTCGAATCACAGGCATATTCATAACATTGAAAGTAAATAGCAACATACTTATACGAAAATAGTTGTCTTAGGGTATTCAACCCATACATAAACTAAAATCAGTAAAAGAAGTCTACCCCGGCTGTGGGGGAAGCTCGATGGAGTTTCAACAGCCACCTTGCCAAATCCCAGTTCAACTTGATGTTTTGATTCTCATCAGGAGTCAAATTGCAGTCATGGATATAAATTTTCTTCAGTAAGGGGAAACATGCAAGTATGAACCTTATTATAGCTATTTTATTCTCTGTTTTAGAGAAAGAACGAAACACCATAGTTTGAAGCTGACCCGTGGTCATTCTGTTGATGGTTACATCAAATGAATCAATCTCCAAAGGTTGCATAAGTAAGCGTGTATAAGGCCTACAAAATGAGAGACTATTCATATGCATAACAATTGGAATTTAATATGATGTCTTTCATACATATGCATTCCACTTACCCTGGTTTCTAGCCTTTGCATAATTGGAGACCCACGAATCATTTGAACGATCAATGAAACCATTGAATTATTCCCAAAATCGACCCTGTATATCTCAAGAGACTTGAGGGATAGAAAGGCCACACGGACATTGATCCAGGAGGTACCTTCTTCCAATAACTACAAAAGGATGAATTTACTTTAGTTTCAAAGCTAACATTGCATGAATGTTAGAAATTACTTTAACATTATGTAAGTTGAAGTGAAAAAATTAAACAGGTCTTACATTGCAGTCTTGAAAATCAATGGTAAGGGTCTCAAGTTTATGAACATTTGACAACTGAAAGATATTGGAAGTTGTTATTGTCATAGGATGGTTCCAAATACCAAATGACAAATTTAACTTCTTCAAATTGCTAAGAATTTCAATATCTCATAGTCTCATCTCGTTTGTAGTACAACGATCCATATTTAGAGACTCAAGCAAGGGACAACCAGTAACTAACTCCAAAACTGTACCACTATGAAAATTGACATTACATAATTCTAAGCTGAGTAGCTTTGGAAAACCCCTAAAACTTGTCATAGTGGGAAAAGTGCAACAATGAAGTTCGAGAAATTTCAACTCCTAACAATAGTAAACTTGGGTTGGCAAAGTAACTGGCTCACCATACCAGTTTTTAATTGTGAGCTCCTCAACTCCGACCTGAGCCAAAAACAAAAGCCACTCATGAATGTCTTCATAATTCAAGTCGTCTTGTCCAAATAGCATTTTAGGCTCTACGGAGAACACAAACCTTCTTACTGGCCCATTAAGCTGAAGTAAAAGCCTAGTAATATGCCTCCCATCAAAGGTATTTGTTAAATAGTAAAACAAATCCTCATCAACTATGACATCCGTCAGCAAAGTCCATTTAAATCTCTAGCTTCTGGCTAAACTACCAGTCCTCATCGCATCTTTTAGCGGCAATCGGTTCATAATATTAGTGGTCACGTTATCTGGCATGTTGCTGATATAATTTGCCATATCAGTGATCATATTGTCTCTAAAAGACATTGTAATGTTGGAATTTTAGTTGGGTCTTTGACTTCTGGAAAGGGTGACTGGTTTTGGTTTTTAATTTACCGGTGATGGTCTGGATAAGGGTTTGTATAATTATGATGTGTAAATGTGTTTGGTT